>OX638407.1:12991326-14391326 GCA_951813805.1 Limnephilus auricula | reverse complement strand
ATTATTATCCTCAAAACAGGTTTGTCCTAGTGAGGTTAATATTGAAATGTGAACAATAATACCTACCATGTAAAGAAACAATAAGTAAAATAAATAAATAAAATATAGGAGAGCAATAATCTGATTTTTTAATTGTTATTGTGTGTGGAAAAACAAAATAGAAAATTAAAAATGGGAGTGGCTTCATTTCATTTTTAAAGAAACTCACTGTAGCCACGACTTAGAGTTTTTTGGTTTTAGTCCTTTTATGGAGTCTGGAGACGATCCGTGTCAATTGTCAATCTGCTTACGTCATTGACAATGTGCATTGAAATGCAATTTACGGAGCTTCATTCGACCCGTCAATACTTTCGCCACACTTTGTGGAAGAATGCGGAAACATAACCTAAAGTGTGCGAATACAGAGATAATCTTTTAATTTCTTTCTTTACACAACTCTGTACAATCGCGATATAATGCAATTATTAGTAAAATAAATCTCGTTCCGCGATGAAACTGAATCCAAAGGACTCTATAGATAGAGCAATAGAAGGAACGATTGTCAATTGCACAACGAAACGATCATTCCACTGTGTCAATGGCGTTTGTCTGTGACGCCTACGCACACAAAATGGACATTCCCTGTCAAACGGAAGTCTCAAATTGTAAATCTCTTCAATTGCCTTAGTAAACGATGAATTACCAATTTTCAATCGCATCAAAGACGTAAATTGATGTAACTATTGACAATAATTAATATCGATGATCACCGGAGCGCTTTAAACCGCCTGACATCGTGTATTGTTGTTTCATTAGATCGAAATAAAAATTTCTTAATGATGGTAGAGTTTTGAATTTGTCCATTTGAAATTTTTGGAAATTCTTCAGGCTTTTGGGTCACGAAACACGACCACATGTCTCGTGTTCGTCTTTATTATATGTGTTCAAATAATTTCCTACTACCTGCGTATAAGTTTTTTATTTCATACAAAGTTTTTCCGGGAAAATAATGTCATTTACAGAAGTTACGAGATACGTAGCCGAGAGCCCTTCAAATGGGATATCAAAATAGTAAGTTGGTCTGTAGGTACCTATGCCTAGGATGTGTCAAAAGCTTGTTTAGGCAGATTCTCATGAAATTATTCTACCTCAACCAAAACATCAGTTATCGGTGACGACATTAGCCAGTTAGAGTTATCAGTCTGCCATAATATAAGTATCATGGATAAATACTTCAGAAGTGGTTTTAGAACGTTTAACTTAGCGAACTTAGGAATCTAAACTGTATCTTATAACATGTTAAGCGCATTAGGAAATGTATTTATATATTTATTAGATTAAGAAATATTCTCAAGGTAAATAATTTTAAAAAGGTGTACTATGCACTAGTACAGTCAGTAATTCAATATGGAATTATTGGATGGGGAGGTGCATATAAAAAAATTATAAACCCTGTAAATGTGGTTCAAAAACTAATTATTAAAGTCATTTTAAAAAAACAACCTACATTCCCTTCTGCAACATTGTTCAAAATTTTCGAAGTTCCAAAAATTGAAGATCTCTATAAAAAAGATTCAATATTACAAATATTCAAAGATAAGACATTAAAAAATAATAAAGTTAACTTATCGTTAAGACGTAAATATAATATCCAAATTCCATTATTTTCTACTCAACAAATGCAAAATAATTATGTGTACAAAGGGATAACTTACTTCAATAGCCTTCCCGAAGAAGTAAAAAAAATAAGAGATTTAGCATTATTCCAGAAAAAGATCAAACTATTCATAAAAAACTGTATGTCTGTAAAACTTAATCTAGTCCTTGTATGTCTGTATGTCTGTAAAACTTAGTCTAGTCTTGTAAAACTTAATCTAGTCCTTAAGGTATTATATTAATTATGGACTAAAAATCGTATATTCTTACATAACTCCTACACCAAGCTTGAGAGCCAGTTCTCTTAATTGGTGTAGAAACCAAAAAAAAATGATGTTTTCACCTTTTTGTTATACCTTTATATTTTTGTTTTTATTTAGTTATTCTATTGTTAAACAATGATTAAATTTTGTAAAATTGTTGTGTGTAAGAGGTGAAATAAATTGAAATTAAAAAAAAAAAATTAAAAAAAGTCAAAATATTTTGGCCACGCGCCTATAACACATACAGTACGTAGCCAACTGTGCTGAAAACTTAACTTTGATCAAAGATCTCTCTGATCAAAGATCTGTTTCAACGCCAGTTAGAGTAAAAGTTAGACCGAAAGCAGTTACTAAAGTTAAATTTCACCAAAATACGTTTTTTGATCAATTTTTCGTTAATTTTAACTTTTGTTTTCTCTTTCCGAAAACAGGCGCAGTATCGGATGTTGAAAAACCTCGTAAAATTTGTGACACATCAAATACATGGAGATATTACAATTGCTGGAAAGTAAATTACGTTTTTTCGTATAATATCGTATATATTATAATAGAAATTTATTTGTAAATACTCACAAAATCGGAACAAAGCTGTCAGATCCTACGGCGCGGAACAAAATAAAGCCAGATATTTTGACAGTTCTTCTGACTATCAAAAGTAATTTACGGTGTGGCCGCACCAAAAAACATTTTTACACGATTTTGAGGTATATTCTGCTTTTTAGACTGGCCACCCCAACTATTATTACTTTAGCTAAAGTAGGTTTGAAACAATGCGTGGTCCTGTTTAACTTCTATATTTACTATACCTGATGGTTAAAATATAAATTTAGTTCATGATTTAGCTTTCTGATGAAACAGACGACCCTGATAAAGTTATTTTCGTTTGAAGGGACGTAAATTGAAAATTTAAACATTTTAACTCTCCAACGCTTCGTCCGCTCTGAAATCTGTGATAACAACGTAAGCGTCGGGTTTACCTTCTCAAAGTGCAAATGTCGCACTGTCAGCTACTGTCGCCCTGATCTATGTGAATAAGTTCAACTCCCACGCTGAAGTGTCTCGCCGCCGAAGATTTTACAACCTTGTGAATGAAGCTTTTTGCGTGGGAATGTTGCCGGAGAATGCAAAAATGGTTAGACTCCTAGAAATAGTACACTAACTTAGTACATGGCTTTTTCACTGAATCATTTTTATTAAATTTTATAAAAATATTTCAGAAACAAGCTGTCTGCTTTTAATAGTAGAGTTTCATTATCCCTGAATAATTGTTTCGGGAACTTATATGAAAACAAATAACTAAAGTGGTATTAATAAAGGAATCAGCAAATTAAAATAAAGGTACAGGTAAAAAAGAGTTTGGTAGTTGACAAAATTCGCAAATTCGTGAAACTTTGGTCAATATCATATCTTGGCAGCAGAAATGAAGATTTGTGGAATCCGCTCAAAGTAAATGGTGGAACACCCCTCTGGGGGGGAGGGAGAATTTTAGAAAGAAAAAACACGTTCACAAACTAGGTCAAATGAGTTATTGTAGACATTTTTTTTCGTGCTAAATCGAATGATCCAATATTTGAATTGAATTTAATTTGAATCTGAAACAGGTGTTCCATCACTTTGATTTGGTTAGACTCTGAATATCTTCATTTCTATTGCCAAGAAGAATGTATGAGTAAATGTTCATGAATGTAGTTATTTTTCCCATTTTGATACTATTTTTCCTGTACTATAACTAAGTGGAGAAAGAGTGTGTTCATTTAAAACACGTAGAAATCATATCTCGAAGAAATTTCATAGAAATCTCATAGAAATCATCTCCCTTACTATCATATTGAAAAGAATGATCTAAAATCTAAACGGTATTGGAAAGATGATACATCACGCTATATATATTCAAATCTAAAAGTTAACCACAAAATAATTAAAATTTACATCTTTATAAATCCAAAGTTTCTGACAGAAATTTGAAAAAAAAAATTAAAACTTTGAGAATTTTTAAATAATTATTTTTACCTGAAACGATAAAAAAATGAGGTGACAATAACGTTTATCATTCATTTGTCTAATAAAATATGTATAAGTTTTAAATTTTTTTAGTTATTAGTAATTTTAGTTCAAAATCTTTATATTTAAAAATCTACAGAGTTATTTTTAATAAAAGATTTTGAAAGCGTGTTATATCACCTTTCAAAAACAGTTTTTAGTTTTCGAATGCGTTCACAAATATTCCATTTATTTGGATTTTAATGCAAAACAGAAATATTTTTACCGTCTGAAAAAATACACCCAATTTTTAAAAGGTTAAATTTTGTTACTATAGAGCCGTACAGTCACTAAAACAGATGCTTCCTTGTGTGTAAGAGACTATAGCTAATATACGAAGCAAACAGTTCACGCACAAAACTAAAATAAGACCCACTGTCGAGAGACGTGATGCCCAAACCAAAATAAACAAAACCAAATTAGCAGTCTTTGAACGCCTGGTCTTGTAAATAACTCGAATAGTTTTTGGACCTAAGCTATGAAATGGAAAGCTAATAATTAAAATGCAATTATGAGAACCAAAACCTTATTGGACATGAACGCATAATAAGATCGGCTAACGAATTCGAAGAGACCCTGAGACAGAAAGAATTGGACTGACTGTATGGAATAAGATTGTATCAGTAAAAGTCTTGACGACTGCAGAACAATGGCTAGGTGATGGCAGCTTATGAAGAACATTTGCTTAGGATATCTGGTATTGTCTTCCTTCAAAAATTTGGCGTATGATGTCAGAGGCTAAAAATATCCAAATAAATGGAATATTTGATAACGTATCCGAAAACTAAAAAACTGTTTTCAAAAGGTGATGAAATAGGCTTTCAAATGTTATTATTGGAAATAACCATATAATTTTTTTTATATATATTAAAATGTTGGATGAAAACTTAAAAAGTTTTTAAAAAGGCACACTTACGTTTTTTCATTCAAAATTACTGATAATGAAAAAAAAAACACGTACATGTTTGACAAATGAATTATAAACGTTAAGGTAGATTCAGACTGGACGACGTACGTACGCATCGCTACGCCAAACAATGCTTAGCAACCCATACATTTTCTATTAAAATGGCCACAGACATCGCACGTCGCGATGCGTGTGGTCAATGTGATTCTAAAACATAATTTTTCATTGAAAATCTATGGTTGCTAAGTAGCCCAGATATTGTTAAGCATAGCGATGCATACGTACGTCGACCCAGTCTGAATCTACCATTAGCGCCTCCGCCCACTGAGGCAACTGAAAACCAACTAAAACCGGCTGCTTTCTCTGTCTTGATTGGTCAAAAAGCTTGTTTAACCATAGACGAATAACAATCAGCGGACAGCTCGCAACTAGCAACGGCTGCCCATGGCAATGAGCAGTGACAGTCGCAAGTCACCGCTTGCGTTACCATTGACAACGGGGTTTTGTGTGATTCTGTAGTGTGCGGGCCATCACATTGTCATACAAAGACAGTTGGCAGTTGAGAGTTTTCAGTTGCCTCAGTGGGCGGAGGCGCTTACTGTCACCTCACTTTTTTGTCGTTTCATGTTTAAAAAAATTCTTTAAAAATTCACAAACTTTATTTTTTTTTCAAATTCCGATCGGAAACTTTGCATTCATAAAGGTGTTTTCATTCATTTTGATTTTTTGTGGTTTACTTTTAGATTTGAATATATATATCGTGTTGTATTCTCTTTTCAATACCCTTTAGATCATGGGTGGCCAACCTTTTCAGTAGCCGGGCCAGATTTTAGAAATCAGATTTCCTACCGGGCCGTACAACAAAATTTATTTTATTATTCAAAGTAAACAAGAAATATGTTGTATTATTAAGAAGATATAACAAAAATGAGACTCAAACATAGTTTTTAGATTTGAGTTAGGCAATTAAAAAAATAATAATAAAAAATAAACAGAATATAGTAAATTTTGGTGAGACGTCCGATTTTGTTTGTCAGAACTAAGTGCATCAATGTTGATGCAAAATTGCTGTTTGTTACCAACTTTGCAACAATCATTTTCAATAAATTTTACTAAACCTTCGTGTTTCCCAACTATTGCTGGAGCACCATCTGTTGTTAAGCCCGATAGGTTGTTGAGTTGCAACGAAAAGCGATTCAATGTCGAGATAACAGCTCCTAACAAATCTCGTGAGCAAGTACCTAGTGTCCTTAAGTGGATACAGTGCCGCTAATTCTTCTATTTTGTTAAGAAGGACATCAACACCCTGATAAAAATCGGTAAACTACGCACGTTGGAATGTTCTTTTGGTGGTTTTATGTACACTAAAAAAAAAAAAAAGTGCATATGCCCCGCGGGCCGCGTGTTTGCCACCCTTGCTTTAGATCATACTTCTCACTATGATAGTAAAGGAGACACAACGATTTCTATTACACCTATGTCAGCTGGGACAAATATGGTCTCCTGTGATTAAACGGGAACAAATCAAAATGTACATTTGTAACTTAATTTTCTGTATTTGCTACCTGTTTCGACACACCTGTGTCATTCACTAGCGTTCCTAAAACTAATTTTATATTTATACGTGTACAGAAATTATTAGATGTTATTACACGTAGAAAAATGTTATTCTAAAATACGAGGGTGTCAATGTTTATTGGCGGGAACATGTAAGAATAATTTGTTGGTATACATTTTCTACATTTTCCCGCCAATAAACATTAAAACATTGTTAATTTGTTCGTAAGAACTTCAGTCCCGTTTTTAACCGTTTTTACGAATAAAATGATCGTATTTTAGAATAAAATTTATCTCCGTGTAGGGTAGAGAACAAAATGTTACATAGTTTATGCCCAAGAAATACAAAAAAATATCTGGTATTGCTTGGCGTGTCAGTTTCATGTTTATCGTTATTTTATGATATTCGAGTCGCGCTTTGTTGCATTATTTAATGATTTGATTATTATTATTGTTTACAATTTATTATTATCGATTTTGCGGTTTGAACATTATTGGATATTGCTTAAACTAGAGTCTGTTTTGATAAATGATTACCATTGCGAAACGCTTGCAATTTTTCAAATGTTAATTACAAACTAGTTTTGAAAATAATAACAGTTCAGTTTATTGCTGCAATAATAAAACATTCTCAACTATTAATTACCTAGTACTTACCTACCGCTTTTATTTTTACAGTTTTTTTTATTTTTATAATTGTGTAATAAAATTTTTGTCTAAATTGTGATTTATTATACACATGTACGTTCCATGACTGTATAATTTATATACTTCCCTTGATTTTGATCAATTTTCAGAAAAGTTCATTTATGATAGCTTACCATAGCTTTTCTGTTATTGAAGTCTGTAGAAGGTACCATTGTATAACAATATTTACGTAAACAAATTTCCTGCTTATTAACATTCCAACGCCCATCAAATTTCAAAGGTTGAAAATATCCTATTGACAAACTTAATTTCCGCTGTATCCTCTCCGATTATTTTAATATATCCGATTTTCATCGATGCCATACATTTTCCATTAAACTATAGTATTTAGCGCAATCCAAGACTGAACCCCCCCTTACTCATAAAGGCGGTGTAAATATTATAACGTATAAGGTTAGAACAGTGAATAACTCACAATGGAATTTGTCTTTAATTCGTGTTTTTGTTGAGCGAAAATTATTTTTCGCAAGCTGGTGGCACTGAGGTAGTGTAGCTAATATTGCATATACAATATACACGTAAGAAAACAAGCGTGGGCCGAACCACGGTTCATGAGAAAGCAACAAAGTAACCGCAAGCGGCTTTTTGCGCCGTTTCTCGCGTAGACGTGGGAGAAGGCAAATGGTAGACAAAAAATGCGAATGAGAGCGTTGTAGGTAGTACAGATGAATAATCATTGCATAGTTGCTTTTTATTATGATCAGAGCAAGATACCCCTTCACCAGTATCACTTAGTTACTAAAACCCTTTTAAATTAACTTATTTTAATGTGTATACACATGAGGGTCCCATGAAAATTGATCCGAAGACAATTGGTCCGCCGACAGTTGGCTCGCTGACAGTTGGTCCCCCATACAATTGATCCGCTGGACAGTTGATCCACTGCATACTTACTTTTATTTATTTATACCTACTGGGTTTTTACAGATGTTCGCACTGAGGTGAGAAAATCCAGTTATAAAAACTCAGTTATTGTACAAATAGAGACATAAAATTACAAAAAATCTACAATTACATACAATTAAATACAGATACATTCAATTAGAAGAACAGAAACATCATAAATAAATAAAATAAAAATAAGTAATAAAATACAAAATTATATACAAGCTCCTCAAGTAACACTTACAAGGGGAAGCAAGAGACATAAGAACACGAAAGGCATGCAAAGAGAGACAATTGACACAATATAATTAAACATTGTACTTGAAGAAATAATCTTTTATGAGTAGTTTTTTTTAAGAGAAGAAGAACTGTCGGTGGGCCAAATATCGACGGGCTAACTGTCGGTGAACCAACTGTCGGCGGCCAACTGTCGGCGGGCCAATTGTCGTCAGATCAATTTTCATGAGACCCTCATGTGTATACACATTAAAATAAGTTAATTTAAAAATTATTGAATAACTAAGTGATACTCTGTAAAAGGGTCTGTATCTTGCTCTGATCATAATAAAAAAAACAACTATTCAATGATTATTCATCTGACACTACCTACAACGCTCTCGTTTGCATTTTTTGTCTACCATTTGCCTTCTCCCACGTCTAAACTCATTTCACCTGATGAAAGGAGAACACCTAGTTGCCGTAACTAATAGCGGGCTAATAACATCACAGTAGTGGGCGAGACATCGTTGATATCCACTATTCACAAACCATTACCAGACGTGTATGTTAAACACGTCTTAATTACGAGTATGAAAAAGAGAAAAAAACCCACCGCTTCGGAGAACATGACAGATATGCCCCAAGCTAAATCGCAAGTTTATACTACAGATTTTCTGTTGGAGAGAAATTGAATGCAGCTGGGAATACTTAATACTTCTAGAACTTTTAACCCTCTTAGATGCAAGTTTATTCCTCAGGCGATAACTATTTTAAAGTGTTGTATTTTTAAAATTATAACTTCAGGGAAAAACAGAGGGAGTGACAACACTGTCCATTGACACCACCGTCAATGGACAGATTTTTCAAGGAAACTTTTGGTCCCATGAACAAACTATTCGATAAAGTTCTCTCTTCCAATGTTCTCCCTGTAAACGGTATCTGTGTTTTAAAAACTAAACGTTTACAATTGACTTCAAGGAATTTTTAGGTGCGCTGAAAGCGACATATATTTCTGAGGATGGGCTTTTTCACAGAATTTGAACAATGCATCAAATTTTAACGTTAAAATTAAAGTTCTGTGTAAGGTCTACTCAATTTCAGTTATTATTTCATCGTTGGCCGGTTGTTTCACAGTACTTTTATAGTAACAGAAATTGAATAGAAGTTTCACAGAACTTGAATGTTAACTTTGTTTATTTGAAGAATTGTTTCAATTCTGAAGGTACTCCTACGACTATTGATTGATAGAAAAAAATCATTCCATCTCAGTTGATCATACGCAGTCGATTCAGGGAAAATACAGTATACTTACTTAGAGAAAACATAACTAAGTGTTCCCAAAGGGGTGTGCATGGAGGATAAAACGTATTTTCATTCAAATGTATCAAGGATAAAACTACTTGCCTATATACTGTTTTAACCAGCGGCCGAGAATTCAAATTCAATTTGTGATTCTGCCCTTGCAACTGTACAGAGCGATTCCGATGAGAAAGATTGATTATTCTCCGTACCAAAAATTTTAACTAATAACTCAATATCCACTTTATTTCACACAAAATATTCAAGTAAGCAGTAAAAATACTCAAACGCGTGATGATTAATTTCTTAATATCGTGTACTTTATTGTAAGTATTTTTTGATGATAAGTATTGATGATTTTTTAATAATGTCTAAAATAAATATTTTAGTTTGTAAGACCGTAAATAAATAGACAAACTTAGGTATTTTCGGCACAAAACACATACTCGGATTTTTGTTAATGATTTTAATTGAACTAAAATTAAAATTCTGAAAACTGGCTTTACTAGATGATGTATAGATTTATTTTACTGCATGATTATATGATTTGAAATGTGTGTTGTATAATACAACACTTTGTTTGAAAATTTAACAAATCTGCCAACGGCCAACGGTATAACCTTACTATCAGCGCCGGATCTGCCATACGTTCAAAAACGTGCAAAAAACCTGGCGCCCACTACGAAGGGGCGCCGTGATAAAATAAATATTGTTTTAAAATTCAATTAAAATATTCCCCGAATCGTTTAAAAATTACTCGTAATACGGAATTATTAGTTCGCGCTAGCAACACTCACTTTCCATATGCGTGAACCTAATGCGCGCGCATCGATGGTTAAAATTTAACGAAATACGGATTTGACTTACGTCAAGGAATTTTTTTCCAAATACAATATATTTCATACGAACGTAAGACCTTGTTTTCCTTGTTGCTCTTACGACCATTGTATCGTTCGAAATTCAACAAACATTGTGATTGGTTCATTGATCGCTTCTCGTACGGATCTCCCTTCAAGTTGCTCTTTGATGATAGTTCGTCGCTTTCGCCGCGTTATTGGTTTATTTATGTTGCCATTCGCGCGCGATTTGGCACCATATTAAACAAACTGATCAGAATATTATTATTTCTGAACTAAACTGCCTCCTGTTGTATATTATATTTTGTTATGATGTACTTATTTTGTCCAGTGTCATAGATAGCTACCGCCAGGTCACTTGGAAAAGTTACTCTTGATTCTTGTTGGCGGGATATTAATTTATTTTAAACGTATTGCATAAAAAAAAATTTATTTTTTTTATATGTATATAAATTTTTTATCTGAATTTTTAAAAAAATGTTGGGGGGGGGGGCGCCATCGGTACTTCCTGCACAGGGCGCCAGATTTCGTAGAACCGGCGCTGCTTACTATATTAAAAATTGACTCGGTTTTTCAAAATTTTAAAAGTGACTTTACCAGATAAAATAACAATCTTTCGAAAACCGATAATATTTTTTGGTAAAAAAGAGACAATACGTCTAGAATTTCATTTAAAAGAGACTAATTAAAAATTAACACTATTAATAAATTCGTTTGATATTCATACCAACTAAATATTATAAATTTTGTAAGTTGATTATATGTATGAAATTGGCAAATAAAATTTTTATAATAATTATAATTTCGGGAGGCAAACTGTTGTGTCTTCATAAAAGTTAGTGATAAAAATATTTTTCAATATATAATTGAGTATAATATATTTGCGTGTTGAGTTTTAAGCCGCAATAATAATATAAAAGTTAAAATGGGATTTCCCTAAATTGAGGGTTATTCCCTTGTGTCATTTCACAGTCAATAGATTTATGTGTTTATTAATTGTATACCAATGTTACGCTTTGAATAGTTTGCGTGTTTCAACGCGATTAAGTTGTTACGAATACGAATAATTACAGATTTAAGCATAAATTAGAACGAATGGATATGCAATAAATAAAAAGTCATTAGTCGAGGTTGTGCCGTAAGAAAAAATAATTATTAATGTATTTTAACTAAATGTAGCACAAATAACTGTATTCAACATAATCACAGGGGTCGATAACGTTTTTGAAGTAAATACTTCTTTACGCACGCTTGACTTGCGGGGTAAACTGGCGAATGTGTAACGAAAACTGAAATGCGTTGCGAAGCGAACGGGCTCACTGTAGAAGCAAGAGAGAGCAGTGTGCGTGCACATTTTCTTTCTCTCTTCCTCTCATAGCCAGTGCATGAAATATTTCAGTCAGTATTTTGAAATACAAGTGACGCGCTAAACGCGGGGGGAGCGGACGTCGATGCGCACGGCTTGATCGGGCGAGGCTAATGATAATACATTTAAATAAATATTTGTAGAAAATTAATATATATGGTCATACATATAAATGGAGCTAAATAAGTATTTACGTAATTTTGACAGAAGTCGCTTAATTAAAATGGCCAATCATAATGTCTTTATCTCCATTATCGAACAACCCTCACTTTGAGACAACCGTGATGATTAAGAACTTGAAAGATTTAAGTAAAAGAAGAGGACTGTACTTAAAAAAAGCAGATTTTATGGAGGCTGCTGTTATCCCAACAACTCCCGTCTACAGCCAGTGATACTATGGCATCCCCAATTGAGGTATGTTATGAGACTGAAGGTAGTGGGGAGGGGAAGGAGAGGGAAAGAGGAAGCTAGGGTAGTACCTATCTACTCAGATTTGGTCACCTGAATGGTGGTCTTGCAACTGGGCGATATTGATCTATCTTGCACTCTGTAACGTGCCACAAATATACTATATTTTATTTTTTAATTATTTAATTGTGAAATAATTAAAAAATAACATAAATTAATCTTATTTTTATCTAGGATTTGAACCCGCGGCCTTCAGATTGCTCTAGCCAATTACAGAATACTGAGCTAGAAAAACAATAATTTTAGTCATCATGTTAAAAATGATTTTAATCTCAAAGAAATGCCGCAAGGAATAAAATGTTTGTAAATTATACAAAACGCCACAGTTTTACTTGTCAAAACAGACCTTATTTCAAATGAAAAATTTGTGAACTGGGTTTCCTCGTGGGAAAAATGTTCTATTTATTTATTTCAGAAAATTCACACGTTTCGAGAATAACAAAAAGAATGTCCTGAAAATCACCTCGTCCGCCGAATTTGTAAATATGCGAATAGGCCGACGATAACGCAAATATAAAACGGGATATTTCATTCTGTTTTATAAAAAATACATGTATGTACGTTGTATGTTATTTTCGCTATTGCTTCGTTGAAGCCAGATTGAAAAGAACGGCTTTTTAACGGTACCTGCGATTTATTTAGGTTCCTGCATGCAAGTTTGTGTGAATTTATTTTTTTTGTAAATTTACTAAAAAATATAATGTTGCATGTTGAATGTTGTTTATAATATAAACTACCAACTTTTTGGCACTTTTCGATTCAACCCTTGAAGATATCTATTGTACAAGTAGTTAAGCCATTATTCCTAGAGATTCATTCCTGGAAGGCGATTCGAGTTCTACTTAAGGATAAGGCTTTATCCTTGACCCTAAGATCAATGACTTTTTCGTTTACTATGGGCAATTCCTTTTCTAATTAAGGAAAAGGAATTGTCCTTAACCTGCGATTTCAGTTCGCTAGAATGACGTCGAAAATTTTGTAATTTTTAAGTAGAAGCGAAATCGCTCCTAGTTCACGATTCAACCCTTGAAAATATCCGGTATAGAAGTAGTTAAGCCATTATTCCTAGAGATTCATTCCTGGAGAGCGATTCGAGTTGGTTTAAAGTTTTTTATTCCAGAAAAAAAGAAAATAACATTTTCACTTACTTAACTAGAATTTGCATAACATTATATTATCATACAATATATTACAATACTATTCATTCATTTTCAATATTATTCACTTTCAATATTATTCACTTTCAATATTATTCACTTTCAATATTATTCACTTTCAATATTATTCACTTTCACTACATTGTTTTTTGTGAATAAAAATGAATAATTTTTTTTTTTAATTTACACACACTTTTTTCGTTTTTAATACCAACTGGAAGGCAATTATATAAATTGCCCCCCTCATAACTGATAGATTGCTTACCGCAGTTAGTATGAATATTGTTTAAATGTATGTTATCGTGTTGTCGTGTAAAATGTTTGTGTACTTGGGCGTTTTAATGAATTCTGTGTTTGTATGAATGAGTTTATTATTTATTTTGTATATAAGGAGACATATATTGTATTCGTATAGTTTTCTTAATGTTAACAGTTTGGTTTCCAAATATAGTTTTTTGGTGGATGTTTTGGATTCGTAGTGAAATAGTCTACTTAAGGATAAGGCATTATCCTTGACCTAAGATCAATGACTTTTTCGTTTACTATGGGCAATTCCTTTTCTAATTAAGGAAAAGTAATTGTCCTTAACCTGCGATTTCAGTTCGCTCGAATGACATCGAAAATTTTGTTATTTTTAAGTAGAAGCGAAATCGCTCGTAGTTAACGAAAAAGTTGTTAATTTTTACGTTACGGACAATTTCATATCCTTAAGTAGAAACGAAATCTCCCCGTTAGTAGATTGATGAATAATCAGGAGAAAATAACGCCAATAGCCATTTCTGTAGTGCTAGCACTTCGATGGCAATCTTCCAATTTACCATAGGTACAAACATTTCAAAATATCGAAGTATCTACATTAATATTTACATTATAATGTAATATATATTATGTTGTGCATAATAAAACTAGCAAATATAAAATATAATAGTTGTAACCACAATATTATGCCATAGTTACTACATACTGCTATAGGTCACCCAAAGTGGTTTGCTACGTTTGGTGACTTAGCAGGGGTGCCCGGGTTTATGGGGTGAGGTTTGTCTAGGTCTTGCCGGCGGATGATGTGGACACACTGAACCCCAGATTCCTACCCAACCCTTAAACCTTTTTCCTTCCCAGAACTTCCTTTCCTTAAAACACCCTCCACACAGCATCCCCAAAGATGACATATGCCCTGATGGAAATTATTTGTCAAGGCCTCCTGTGTGGAGCTAATGTTAAAAAAATCAGATATTTAAAAAAAATATGTTTTTATTCCCATACAGAAAAATCTAATTTATTTTTAGTTCGCATAAGTCCTACATAAAGGCAAAAGCTCGATGATTATTTTGTTTTTACTGTCAGACACGATTTGAATTAAAAAAACTGTAGTTACATAATTTCAGCACGATAATAAAAATAACATAAAGAAAATCGTTATTCACTAGGTAATAATGGAACCTACGATCAGATTCCAAACACGCGTTAGAAATTTAAGCCAAAGTTATAAAATTAAACATAGTAAAGGTTTTATTGGTAATTATATAATACTAATGTATTTTAATTTGGTGATAAAATCTTGAATCATGGCTTTGTATGTCGTGCTCCTACTCCTATACAATGTATGAATTACGATAAAATATTTTCAATGCAAATTATTGTTTTTTTATTATTATTTGGAAATGTACCGCACAAGAGTAGGTACCAACTTTCTGGAGCCCCAATTGGGGTTGTGGGAAGAAAACGGGGAAGAGGAAGGTTGAGACGTACCTGGATATTCAGATCTGATCACCAACCACCGCTAGATTCATCTTGTAATATCTTCAATGTTCCCTCTACGGGGTGGGGGTAAGATGGAGTTTTTGCTATATTGCTTTGTCAGAATTAGATCTTAATAATTCGTTCATATGTTCCCCCCCCCGCATCCTATGCCTTTAGTACTGCGACGGCAGTCATCCCTTGTTCATCTCAAAAAACTTGAACAAATTTTTGGTTTTTTTACGCTTTTTTATGTTATACTAGCTGATGCCCCGCTTGCGTTGCAATGCCACTTTAATTATGAAATTGTTTATCCCTGCGTGTCCTTTCCCATTTGTCTCCGTTCCCCTCCCACGTTCCCCTTTCACCTTCCCCGCATTCCCCCTCCCCTCTCCCGCTGTCCCCCTTCTTGCGAACCTCCCCACTCCGAATTCCCCTTCCATCATCTCCGCCTTCCCCCTCCCTCATTTTTTGTCCAGCGAACCACCCCTATTTCATTCCCCTCCACCCCTCCCGGATTCCCTCCCTTTCCCTTCCCGCCTTTTTCTCACTAACCTCCCTCCTCATGAATTCCTCTACCACCTTCTCCGCCTTGCCTTTCCCTCGTCTCCCTCCCACTAACCACCCCTCCTTCGTTCCCCTCCGCCCCTCCCGGATTCCCCTCCCCCTCCCACCTTTTTTCCCTGCCGCTAAACTCCATAAAATACATTCATTGTTGAAACAACTCGCGAGTTCCCTATGGCAATTTTTTTGCAAATTTCATAACTCCAGAACTCATCAATATAGAAAACTTCACGGGCATGTCCACAACAACTCGCAAAATTATTATCGCAATCGGATTAATATTATTGGAAAAATCTCAATATATCAAACGCGCGAACCGTCAAACGTACGAAGTTAAAATAGTAGTTAAGTTTTCTGAAATTATCCAATTTTCTAAATTTTTCTTTCAGTGAGAACCTTCTACAAAGTATTAGAAAATTTAAAAAAAGATCAATGAAATAGGGAAAGTCGTTCTGAAGTTATGGCGTGACCAAGGGAAACAGGGATTCATTTTTATATATATAGATAGATAGATTACGAGTCTACATCGAGCGTGATATATTGAAGATTACTTGATTGATTAGACTGGTTGGCTGATATTTGACATTGACTACATATTGTCCTTAAGGGAAGCGTTTTATATTTGGCTGAAGTTATAAAGTTATTTATTTATAACCATTTATAAAAAAGATCAGGCCAGGGGGCATGATGGGGTAATGGTACCACATCATAAAAGTGTAATCGAAATAAATAAGGGACGGGGCAAGACATCCATTCTTACTTAATCTCACACCTCATCAAATAACTTTTTAACACAACACGAAACGGAAAGCTGCAAAAAGCAAAGAAAAACTGAAAGAAGCCAAGCAAAAAAACGTTTTCTGAAATCGGCTATATTGTAATGGGAGATATTTGGAGTCAGCAGAAGGATATATGTGTTAACAGTGGGCTCACTGTTCCTATGCATGTGCCGACGGCGAAGACCTGGAGTCAATACTTGTTACCCCGAGAGTTAACCTTAACCCCATCTTGCCCAGCGGTCCACACCGTCTTACCCCGCTGGTGGGGTAAGACGGGGCAAATGATAGTTAATTTAATTTCACTTTTTATAGTATTTTTAAATCTTTTACCATTTTATTTAATGGAATGTTACACAGCTAAATGACCAGAACAAAGTTTATTAGAATAAATTGCAGAATTTGTAATATTTGAAGAACAATGTTTTTATGCCCTCCCCCCCTTCCCCTTGGTGATTTTTAAGTACTGGGACCAGTATACTCCAGTACTACAGGATGTTTATTGAAAGACTATCTTTAAATTACAGTGGCTGTTTATTAACATATCTTATTTTATAACGGAGGACAAACGCCTTTCCTGGCTAATAGCTAGGTTTTGTCTATGGAGCTCTAGAATTACAATGACTACCTTCGGATACCTACGGACTCAGCAGAGGTGCCCGGGTTCATGGGGTCAGGTTTGTCCGGGACTTGGGGGCGGATCGGGAGTGACTGGCTGAGGGAGACCTTTTGATATCTTCAGCCGGACCCTCTCGACCCATCGCCTTGCACCGCAGTGGGAGGGATGGCTTCACACGTCCATCACTCCTGGACATATTTATCCCCAGACTCCTACCCACCCCTCAAACCTATTTCCTTCCCAGGACTTCTTCTCCTTCCTTTCCCTTAAAAAACCCTCCACATCCACAGCATCTTTAAAGATGACATAGGCCCTGAGGGAATTTTTCCCTCGGGGCCTCCTGTGTGGAGCTAATGTAAAAAAAAAAACCTACCTTCGGCATGTCTCGAAAACCATGGGATCCGAAAAGCCCATAGACAACTTAAGTAATGGTAGAATGAATAATAGACTACTTATGATACATTACACTTCTCATGCAACGTTTCGAATATTTCTGAATGGTGTTCTCCGGGGCAACACTGAGTTAAAAGCAAAGCATTTTGAAGTGAATGGGTCTTAAACGCCATCCATGTCAATGTTTTTGGACCATTCATCGAAACCTACCAACGCATGCACGTAATAAAGATAAAAATACACATAAAACCGCTCGAATTTCGCCAAAGATGGAATTTCCAATAAGCCATAAAGGTTGTATATTTTGGTATTGTTAGCCCACGTGTTTCATCAAACTGATCGTAAAACATAGGCTGTCGATCATAAAATTACAACCAATGAAAATAACATTTACTTTGAAAAGGAAAATATTGCCTTTTATCACTTTTATCACTAGTAGAGTAGGTGTTCAAAACAGTATTAGGCGTAGGTTCTGGTGTTATGTAGAACTCCGTGTTCTTTAAAATTGCAGAAGAATTTTAAAAATAATATATATAAATAATTGTTTAAATCGGTGGGTTTTTGCAACATGAATTTACCACAGCCTTTTCTAATTCTAATATTATTAATTTTTCGAAGAAAACTTCTTCGGAAAGGTTTTCACTTTGTGATGGCATTATTTATTTTAATGAAAAGACAAATAACTTTGTTCACATCACTTTTATTAATACACAATCTACATGTTTCATGAACGATGTTCACATCATCAGGATCAAATGACTAAAATTAAAAAATTAAATATAGATCACATATGGGAGGAAAGGCTAGAAGGAAGGTGAAGAGGTGAGAGTGAGGGAAGTTCCTGATTGTAATAAATTTCCCCACTCTTACCTCTTCCCCTACCTTCTGGCCTTTCCTCCCATGTGTGATCTATATTTAATTTTAAAGTTTATTATACATTTGATCCTGATAATGTGAACATTGTTCATGAAACATGTAAATTGTGTATTAATAAAAGTGATATAAACAAAGTTATTTGTCTTTTATTTGCAGTGGTCACACATTCACCATGCACATTTCAAGATCCTTCGACATACTAATAACATAAAACAAGCATCAAAGAGTGTGCTCGAAATGTCAAAAAAATGTTTGCCGCATACACTCCGTTGATGTTAAAATATGTGATAAATGTAAAAAATAATATATAGATAAAACAAAAGATTGTCGTGTAAGACTGCACAATGTTCCTACTAAATGACCAGCGGCCCTAGCACACTCGCTCTTTAACGATCAATAGGATAACTATCGGTAACTTCTCATCGTTCCCTAGGACAACTGCACATCGCTAACGTACAAATAACGGTTGATGTCGAATATGTTAAGGACACTTAGTCATTGTGAACTGTCACTTATTCTTTGGCAATCTGTAGTCATGCTAGGGAACGATGAGAAGTTACCGATAATCGGTAGGTAACTTCATATCGATCGACCATGCTAGTACACAAGGTCTGATATTGTAAACAAAACTATTGTGATTTTGTATGTTATTCAAGCTATTGAAAAAATTTTTTTTTAGTTATACGTCTGATGAGAAAAAAAACATATTTAGCTTTTGAGTTTATTTTTTCATTTTCATTTTAGTACTTAAAAACAGTCTAAATTTTTTTTTTGTTAAAAGACACTTTTTTTATAAATTCCTATAAATGTCACATGTTTGTTTAAAAATGTAATATACTAGTTGTCTTGGATTTATTATCTTTCTCTTATTAATTTTAAATAAATAAATCCAAAAAAGTGTTTATTTCTCTTTTTTTGAAGCATAAATTCATGGGGGACCTAGGTCCACCACAAGTGAATTTGTGTAGGCTGAAAATAGCGGTTAAATGACTACCCATTTTTAGTAACCAGATCTCAATATCCAGGTTCTTCCAAACACCCTCTCGTCCGTGTCCTTCCCCTCACACCCCATTTAGCCTCAATGTAATCAATTTGGGAATGTCATAGTCCTCATGACTCCTAGCAAGTAATAGTCTCGTGCAATGCTCACGCTGGAAAATTGTCTCAAATACTTTATTTCGATCTTCCTAGAAAAAGCAATACATAATCTAGTAAAAAGTGACTATTATAAGCATGATAAATAGGTACCCAAGATATCTAAAATCTCTTGAAAGTGGAAGATTGTGAGATTTGATAAAAATAAATTGCAAGGTTTAAATCCAGCTCGCCCACTTGGCTTTAACCGTGAGCATGTTCTGTGTCGAAGGTTAAACCGTATTGTTTACCATTTGTATCGGAGTTGAACTTCTGGGCAAAGCTTTGACCTTAAGTATACATTTACCTGTTCGGTTGAATGAGAAAAACGCATAGGACCCGTGAAAACTGTGAAATCGAGTGAAATTAAAGACAAAATGCTTGCAACTTTTATAAGAAAAAATTTGTATCAAAACATTTACTTAATCTTTTGCACTAGATATTTTTTTACCCAACTGTATTAACTGCATTGGACCCAAAAGATCTACGATGTTTCAAATTTTAGATACAAATAAACTGCATCATATTTTTCTGTTGTATCTGGTTATTCCACTCCTGTCTGTGTGGTTATTGGAACGATAAATTAATACATCGATCTTGGAAAATCAATAGATAACCACAAACCTAAACGTCGCTCCTTGATATCATAATAACCGCCCGAGACTCATATGTTAGACGTCATAACGTGGAGAAAAATGGTTTCATAATTGGCCGTTTCTGCAATTTATTATACTAAGAAAATGTGCAGAAAACAGAACCATTTTTAGTTTGTTTGTGGTAATAATAGATTTAGAGTATTTGCTTACGTTTTAAAAGGATTATTTTTTGTTATATATCACATACAAAAGTTAATTTATAAAGAAATCTCACGCGTATAGATAAGGTATATGGAATGCATTGGAATTCCATGGTAAAATGCTAATCGCTCCCGTATGCGAGCTGACTCTATTATTGTAATTGCTTACTTTGATTCTGAATTTCTATGTTTTTGTAAATTTTACCTTGTGTATCTTAACCACTGGAGCGACAGAGCAATTTAAATATTTTTTCTCGGATTGCTAAAGGAAATTTTTCCGCCCACATTAAAAAAATCATACCTCCGATTTTGAATATGGCGACATACAAACTGATTATAGTTTCTATGTAGCCAATGAATTCCCCTATTTTTTGTCTATTATCACATATTTGTAGGATTAATAAAAAATATATAATTAAAAACTTAACCTTAATTTGTTATATTTTGAATGTACAATAGTATTTTATGTAGATATGTATAATATATAATATCTAATGTATAATACAATAGCCATTTTAATAAAAAAAAAATTTAAAAAATTTCCACATTTTGGCAACAAAGCAATCCGTGGTTTTGGAAATAGTGCTATAATGTGGCAAAAAGCGCTCGAGTGGTTATTAGATAAGGTGTTATATATATATATATATAAATTATTTTAATTTATCCTTCCTATGCAGTTTCCACACGAAAGTTACTTATATTCAGAGAAATGGTTTTTTTCGCTCTAATGATGTAAAACAGATAAAATAAACATATTTGCAAGTGACGAAACGACAAACCTGAATAATATTTATACACATAGATACAAAATATAACGAAATGTGGCCACCATCAAATAATGGTCATTCGAGCTGGATTTAATCCATCCTGGATATACAGCCTACAAACACCTTCAACAGAAAATGACCGATGATGATTTTTTGAGTTAATTTTGTAAGCTTTTGACTTATAAAACACAACCTCTTCAGTTTTATAATAATATTTTACAATGGTTCACCGTTTACGAAGGTTTATTTATGGAGGTTAGAAGTATAATTCAACCATTCTTGTTGCATGTAACATGCAACCCAGTGGCGTGACAGCCGTTCATACTCCATCCATGTGCAATGTCAAAGGGTATCACATGACTACATAACCGCCCCACGCCATCGATATAATATGAACAGGTCAACCAATCTGTAAATTCTTTTGACTTTTTTAATTTATTTTTTTATTCCCAATTTTTTATTTATTTATTTTACTTAAAGAAACATTAAAAAATAATACAACACAATATCAAATAAAAATGATACTAAACAGATAAAAAGTCCCAATAAACTACTTTTAAGTAGTTTGTCAATGGGTTGCAAAATTGCAAAAAAAACTTGCACATTGACTGTCTATTTAACCAAAAAATATTTAATTTTTATAAGAAAAACTCTATTTTTATAACTTTTAAAGATTATTCCCATCAATGTAATATAGCATTGAAGAAGCAGATAGCACTCATAATCTAAATAAAAACATGAAAATGAACAAGACACAAAAAAATAAAAGATAAAGGTGATGTAAAGGCGCCCGTTCCGGTAAGACGAGAGGTTAAACTAGGTTCGAGTCCCAGTTGCGACCGTTAACTTTTATTTTTCTGTGTCTTATGAATTTTCTTATTTTCATTTTGTTTTTTCATTAATGTAATCTTCTTCAAAAAAATATTTGTTCACCTACAAAATTTTATATTAATTGTAAAACGGGAATCTGTTTGAAGCAGCAAGCACTCTTCAACGGTGAGATAGGATTATGAAACTCGCACAAATTTTGCCGACTAACAAGATCAATTCGACGTTAAATTGTTTGGTATATATTTTTTTATTATTTCATTGTTCGATTTTTAAGTTTTTTTTTTAATGCGCAGATTGAAAAATGGAAAGAGATATTTATCGATCAAATATCCATTCCGACATTTTGGTCAGTCTACCAGAAAAAATCTAAATACATAAATTCAACAATTTATCATCCACCGTCCATACAATACCATTTCAAATAATATCCAAATCAAAACAATCGGTCATGTCATAACAATACTAATATAAACTTTTTTAGCACAGATTGTGCTATTTCGCTTTCGGTTATGCTCGGTATGCCTATCGATATAATGATATATTTTAGAACTGCCAGACAAGGGTTTGAATACCTAGTGTTTTCTGTATCGATGGTGATATACTGTTTTTTAAACTCAGTATTTTTCAAGTTGAAATAACAACAGATTTAGTGCGTTGAATTTATTCGTATCACGACTAACGAGTGATTACGTCGTTTGGAGTCAGGTAAATGTAGATTATTATTTTTTATAAATTAAGATAGTTTTTAAACGTTTTTATGGAGAATTTATTATGATTTCAAACTTATTTTAATTCGTGTTACTTTATTTTTACAATTATTTATTTCTACGGGTGATTTCGCATTAAGATTTTTTTTACATTACACAGGAGTCTTTGTGGAAATAATTTCCCCCAGGGCCTACATCATCTTAGGGGATGCTGTGTGGTTGGTCTTTTTGTGGAAGAGAAGGACAGTAAGTTCTGGGAAGGAAACATGAACGGAATCTGGGAGTCGATGTGTGACGGATGTTTGTTTTTTGACGGATATTTGAATCCATCCCTCTAACTGCGGTGCAAGACGAGAGGGTCCTGTCGGAGGTCAAAAGGCTTCCGTAAATCAGGCTCTCTCGATCGGATTCGCCACGCAGTAGGTGACAGATGCACTTGTTACCAAGACCTAGACAAACAACACCATCATGAACCGGGGCACCTCTGCTAATTCACCAAACGTAGCGAACCACTTGGGGTGACCTACGGCAAAAATGTTGGTTATCCAATAAATGATTACTATAATAAATAAATAAATAAATGATACTTACATCCCAAATGGAATATTGCGAAAAAATAATTGAGCATCGTTATGGAAATGAGGTTATTTAAACAAAAGTTGTTTTATGAAACTAATTTTTTAATAATATAGGGAAGGTGAGGAGGAAGGTTGAAGGGTAGTTGTAGGGGATGCAGGAAGGTGGCTGAGGGGGGAGAGAAGGAAAATATTGAGTTTTGCTATTTAACTATCATAGCTAAAGCTAAAACCGTTTTATATAATGTAACTATATCCATTTGAGGAAGAGAATAATACTCGAGTTGATAACACCAAGTACATAACGACCCTTTGGAATAACAAGGTTCCATCTCTTGCGGTAACGTCATGTAATAATGGGATCTATTGCAAGCTACTTTAGATGTCATTATCGCATGACGTTACTGAGACAGATTTTTTTTTTATACTTAATACCTCAAAAGATTCCCAACTGCTCCCGTTTAGAGCCAGTGAGACTATGGCATCCCCAATTGGGCATGTTATAAGGCTGAAGGTAAGTGGGAAAGGGAAGGAGACGAGGAAGATGAAGGTGGGGAAGTACCTGGCTATTCAGATCGAGTCACTAAACACGGCTAAAGCCATTTCAAGCAACGTTTCAATTCTGAATGGTATTCTTACATCAGGGCGATACTAAGAGTATCTTCCACTCTGAAACGTGCCGCAAATATACTATATATTATTTTTAATAACTACTTGTGAAATAACACAAATCAATTAAATAAAATTGATTTGCGCACGCCGGGTTCGAACCCGCGACCTTCGGAATGACAGTCCAACGCCCTACCGCTGGACTACGCCGGCCGTCTTCAGATGGAACCTTGTTGTAAAAAACTATAAATATATTTCGTATATTATAAAGATATTTTTTATAGCCCGGTGTGTACATATACCCAAAGTGGGAAAGTACCTCGTACGATAAAAAAGGTTGAACATAAATAATAAGAATCAAAACGATACTCAAATGGCTTTAGCTTTGTTTTGTGGCCAGATCTAAGAGACAGGTGGACGCTTTCATTTCATCTTTTTCAATTTCTTGCAAGCTCACTACTATTCCTAAACGGGTTACATAGTTCCACTAACTTTGGGTAGTCGCAATAGATACTCGTTAACATATAAAAAAATAATAATACTGTGTTAATGAAAACTTTATTTTCTCAAAGATTTTTTTTTTTAAATTAGGTCCACACAGGAGGCCTTGAGGAAAATAATTTCCCTCAAGGCCTATGTCATCTTTGGGGATGCTGTGTGGAGGGTATTTTTTTAAGGAAAGGAAGGAGTGGAAGTTCTGGGAAGGAAAAATGTATGAGGGTTGGCTAGGAATCTGGGGTTCAGTGTGTCTAGATCATCCGCCTCCAAGACCTAGACAATGAACCCCGTGAACCCGGGCACCCCTGCTAAGTCACCAAACGTAACGAACCACTTGGGGTGACCTTTGGCAGAGGTGTTGGTTATCCAATAAATGGTTCCCGGGGCGGCGGTACCCATTCCCGCCTCCCAAAACTCCCCTTACCCATTTTCGTTTTATTTTTTATTTTACGATAAAAAAAAATAAAACGAGCGTGGGGAAGCATTGAGAAAATAATTACTAAACAAAAATCCAATAAAAAGTGCACCAAAATGTTAATATTACCACTAACGTTCTAATTAGCACAAAAATCTGGCAACACTAAACAATCTCAATTTAATACACATAAATCTTCCCATAAAACCCAATCAGTTTCGGTTATGACTCATTCTCATTACGTTATACGAGATATTTGCCCAGTTTCTGTTATGAAAATAGTTTTTGTTCGAACCATTACGCCAATAATTACCGGACGCATTTAGACAGAAAAACATTATTTGGCAACTAATCGATAATATGAGTTATTGGGTTAAGATGACTTTAACCCAATATTCGCCTGAAAGAACAAAACTTTTACTCGATTCTGATGTCTCGTTTCTTGCTATAGCTGTTTTATCGTTGGGTCAGATTTTTTTTGTAGAATTATAAACATAGTAAGTTTGAGATATTTTTGATCTAAAACGGAAAACGCATTCTCCTTTGTACTTTGTAATAAATCCTTAATTTCTGCTCTGTATTTGTGTAAAATATTTTTAATTTTTTAGGCAAAAATATATTTTATTTCCATTCTTCTTTCCCATTTAAGTGCGATTGACCAGCGGCTGAGAGTAAATGTTTAAAAATGCTTGCAACCGTACAGTACTGTAGGTTCCAATGAGAAAGATCGATTATTCCCCGTGCCAAATTTTTTAAATTAAAAATGTGATATCGATTTATTTCATTTAAAACTTGCTTTAATATATACCTACATTCAAGTAAGCAATACAGATGTTCAAAACTCTCGATGATAAATTATTAAATATCGTGTACTTCTTGTAAGTTTTTTTTAAATCCTAAGTATTTATGATTTTTTAATAGTGTCTAAACAAAATAAGTATGTAAAAAATTTTGAAATATTTTAGTTTCTAAGACCTTAAATAAATAGAAAAACTGAGGTATTTTTGTCACAAAACATGTTCTCGGATTTATTTTTTAAAGATTTTAATTAAACTAAAATATAAATTCTTAAAACTGTGTTTACACGTATTGATTTATTTTGTTGTATGATTATATGATTTTAAATTTGTGTTGTTTAATAGAATCTATCGTCTGAAATTGAACAAATCTGCCAACGACTGACGGTATAACCTTAGTATATTAAAAAAAAACTTAATTTTTTCAAATTTTAAAACCGCGTGTACCAAATAAAATAACTATCAAAAAAGTGTCAATACGTCTTATTATACAATAAAATCCCCCCAGACTTAAATATTAAAAATTGCAAAATGTCCTGCATTAGTTCAATAATAACTCAATGGTTGATTGGCTTGGGTAGGGAGGAGTTTGAAAAACTATTATATAATGTGACTTAAAACGATACATGGTTACCTATGAATGGCACATTTAGTAAAAACTTAGTACATAGGTATCAATTAAAAAAAAAAAAATTTAATTGCATTTGGCACTTTACACACTTTGGTTCCTTAGAACAGGCAATCTGCCTAGCTAGGAACTAATATCGACCTAAAACAACGTAATAACACTTGTATTCATTTTAAATATATTCTCTTATTATGTAATATTATTTCTGTTATTTTGGCTTTAAATGTATCAAATGTAAATAAATAAATAAAAAAAATAAACGTCCAGAATTTGATTTAAAAAGGACTAATTTCCGGTATTCTCTGGTAATACCCTCTTAAGTAAATCGATATATTACAGAATAATTGATAAAGTCCCTGTGCTGAGGCGCATAATGTTAGGATTTTAGGGATTTAAAACAATTTTCAACTCCCATCTTAATGCCAAATAAATTCATTTCTTTATTTTCTTTGGTATACAAATAAATATTGCAACATTGGGCAAGATCGGGAAGGCAGCGTGGAGTCATTTCCTAATGAAGGAGATTCTGGTTCTACTTAAGGAAAATTAATTATCCTTAATCTTAAAATAATTGTTGTTTTTATTTATACATAAACTGCGATTCAGATTTCTTCGGATAATAGCACAATTGTCCTCAAGCTTAAAATTAACTACCGATTAAGAGAACTGGAATCGGTGTTAACGAAAACTTCCGTAAGGTTAAGGACAATTTAACCCTTAAGTAGAACCGGAAATGCGCTTCTCTAGACTCTCCATTACTAGCACCGATGAAACATATCGCTATACATATTTCCAGCGAAATAAAGTTTTCTTTTAAAATAAAACAATAACTTTGTATACACCACTTTTATTTTTTTATACTTAATGCCGACCGGTTTTCGCTACAACCGTAGCTTCTTCAGGGCAGTATAATCTCTACTAATATCTAACATGTGTTATAATATATTCAGGGGATTGAAGAAATGGGCTGGGTTCCGCCGGTGCAGGACGTAATTGGAGTAAGGGACTGGGGGTTGGAAAGTGAATGTTCTTTGTCAATGGGGAACAACCTAAGTATCGGACTTTTATTTAAATTTATTTGATTGTTAATTACTTTTCTATTAGTGTTTATGGCTTTCCTTAGCTCTAGGGCTTCTAAATTATCCAATCTGATACCTATTTCGTTTTTGTGCAATAACGTTACGCCTGTATTTTTAAACCATCTTATAGAAACAGACCATAAATTTGCACAAAAACGAAATAGGTATCAGATTGGATAATTTAGAAATAAAATAAAAAGTGGTGTATACAAAGTTATTGTTTTATTTTAAATTATAATGTCACATCACAAAGTAACTGCTTCATACGAACAAAAAAAAGTTTTCTTTAATAAGAAATGTTAAAAACTACGGTTAACAAATTAGCATTTGCCGCACGTAATAATAAATTCCAACAATAATTGTGAAAAACATTTGACTTAAATCCTAATTTAAGCCTGCAAAAAGCTACCGTGTTAAGCTGTGCTTTGGTTTTTGCGATAGAGAGATAGATTATTACGAAAAAAAACCTTCGTGGATAAGCGTGATCCGACATAAAACGTTAGATAATCGGATAAAAAATGTTTCTGGAAAAGTATAAATGTTTTATGAAAACTGATTAATTCGAAATAGGTGCATGTTATAGTGCGATTTATTATGGGTTCTATTATAAAAAAAATATTTTTTTCTCTAATAAATATATTGAACTAGCTGATACCCGGGATGCATTGCAACGCCAATGAAACAAATAAATTGTTTCTCCCTTCGTGTCATTTCCCATTCGTTTCCGTTCCCCTTCCGACTCCTCTTCCTCTTCCCCTCCCGCGCTTCCTTTTCATCTTCCCACGTCCCCCCTCCCCTCTCCCTCTATTCCCTTTCTCACGACCCCCCCCCCTCACGCATCCCGTTTCCACCTTATTCGCATTCCCCTCTCCCTCGTTCAGATCCGACGATGTCGTCGGATCATCGTCGGATCTGCCCTGATGATGGACACTGCAACGCTGTCCGAAACGTCGGCTAAAGAAAGAGGTAGCAAAACACGGCATAACACCCCAAAAACAAACAACGAAAATGCTTTTGGCCGTGAAAATCTAAAAACGTATCATGTTATAGACAACTCACAGAAGTCAGAACATTTGAAATTCTCCAAAACGGTTTCCACGTAAGCCAATTTTAAAGTTAATAAATAGCAGAATATTGTATAATTATTTATAATTTTATGGTATAGATGGTTAAATATTGGTGAAATTAAATGTCTCTTTAACACGATAAACAGTTTATTGAAGGCCGGCGTAGTCCAGCGGTAGGGTGTTACACTCCCATTCCGAAGGCCGCGGGTTCGAACCCTGCGTACGTAAATAAATTTTATTTAATTGATTTGTGTTATTTCACAATTAATTATTTAAAATAATAAATAGTATATTTGCGGCACTTTCCAGAGTGGAAGATACTCTTAGTATCGCCCTGGTGTAAGACCACCATTCAGAATTGAAACGTTGCTTGAAATGACTTTAGCCGTGTTTAGTGACTAGATCTGAATAGCCAGGTACTTCCCCACCTTCCTCTTCCTCGTCTCCTTCCATTTCCCACTTACCTTCAGCCTCATAACAAACCCCAATTGGGGATGCCATAGTCTCACTGGCTCCAAACGGGAGCAGTTGGGACTCTTGTGAGGTATTAACTATAAAAAAAAATATATATATATCTTCGTATTAAAATTTGGAGGTATGATTTTTTTAGGTGGGCGGGGAATTTCTAAATCGGACGCTTAGAAATCCCAGACGCTGGAAACTTTATTGCAATTTCAAGTGGTTTTATTCTTATCGCTTTTAACCATGTTATAAATAACATAGCTTACCATGACATTGGTAGATTTCAATAATTTAAAATCGAAATCGTGTATTATGACATGACATATTTCTTTGCCCAACAGCGTTAAGATATTGGAACAAGAAGAAAAAAAATAACGAGTGAAACTCATTAATTTTACTATAAAATTTATTTTAAGAAAATCGCGCTGCCATTAAGACGATATACTTCGCTTTTCGGCGCATACAAAAAGGACGCCCGGGAAAAAACACTTTTCTACATCAAAAATTGCACAAAATGAAAATATTTTTTTATACTGCCTTCTAGAGGGTGAAAACTATGTCGGTATGTTTTCAAATTTTCGATGCGTTTCGTATTAACGTAAACATTCACTGTCAAACATGTACGATTTATCAAAAAATATTATTTAAGGAAAAAGTGTTGCTAACTCAAATCTCATAAAGAATTATAAAAAAAACAAAAAGCTACCGACGTAGCTTATTCTTTCTAAAAAATATATATTTTTTTAAATTTCAATTTCGTGAAAGTTTCGGTGTAGAAAAGTGTATTCTCCATAAACCCCTTTTCGAGCGATTTCTTTAGGTAAATAGGTAAATTTGAGCGTTGTCTCATTCGCACATTTCGCATTCGCATGCATTGTAAGTGTGCGTGAGCTTATTGTATGCGGAACAGAATGGCAGACGCGGGTGTTACGCGTGTCGTTCAAAGTCTAGCCTCTTAACTTAACCAAAATCAGTTCGACGAGCTTTCTGTTGGCACGCCACACATTTGAATAATGGCATACCGACCAAAATATTTTGATTTTAAATACGGTATTTTGGAAACAAAGCTTGCGCTTAACGAAGTACACATAATAAACACGCAAACCACCAACACCGCTTTTGTTTACTAAATTAATATTAATAATTAATAATATATCGGTTTTGTTCGCTTAACGCGTAACCACTCGTGGCTCGGTTTGCAAAATTGTTGTAACCTCTTGAAAGCCAGCATAGGAAAAATATATTTTTTCAATACGACGTAAAATATTTGACAGTTCTCACCTTTCTTACGAACTCAATTTTTATGACATTTCTTTTGTGATATATTACAAAAATTACATCAAAATAATGTAGATAAAGCGTTCTTCATGATAATCACTCAAATCTATGAGTGACGGTACGCAGGCTCAATAAGGTAGACAACCGCTGATCTAGAGTCTTCGCAGGCAATCTACAATAGAATAGAATCCCAAGTCAGGAAGACTGTGAATATATTATTAATCTCATAATAATCACATTTGGCTCTAAAAACCCGTGGTGGGTCTTAGCCTCCTCAAGAGTCTTCCTCCACTCATCTTTCTATTGTACCAACTCCCTACAGTTTGGGAGCTCCAAGATATATAGATCTTTGAGGACGTTGTCTCTCCATCTTAATATTGTCCTTCTACAGGCTCCTTCGCCCAATAGGTCTAGAGTTTAGCAGGGATTTTGGTGCTTGATATTCGGCCATTCTCTCCACATGACCCAACCACCGAAGTTTTCCTAATTTTATACATATTGTAACGTTTGGATCATTTGGAGTATAGAGCTCATTGTTGTAACGTCTGCGCCAAAATCCGTTTTCTAGAACCGGTCCGAGGATACGCCTCAAAATTTTCCTCTCAAAAACGTCCAGCACGCTTGCTCTATATCGATCGATAGGATAACTATCTGTAACTTCTCATCGTTCCCTAGCATGACTACAGATCGCCAATGAATAAGTGACAGTTCACAATGACTAAGTGTCCTTAACATATTCGACATCAACTGTTGTTTGTACGTTAGCGATGTGCAGTTGTCCTAGGGAACGATGAGAAGTTACCGATAGTTATCCTACCGATCGATATAGAGCAAGCGTGCTAGGGCCTCAAACTCCCTCATTAGTTAGTACTCACGCCTCAAGCACTGGTCTAACGATATCATTATTCTACCTATCTTTATCGAGTCATCTGTCGTATTTTTAAGCGCATTTTACTTTCTGACTTCCTGACTAAGTTCACGTATCAACACTATTTCAGCGATTATTATTTTTCGTATTCAATAAAAGAAAAAATATTTTTCATCAGTTACTGCGATGAAAAATAATTTCCATAAAAAAATCAGTATGGCTTTCGTTATAAGAGCGCGAAACCTTTTTTGTCCAACGTCCATAAATAAATTGTCCGATATCTGAATACCCAGTCTGCCCAATTAGTAAAATCGATATAGGAAAAAAACGAGCACAAAAAGCTCTCTTTGGCACGCGAGGTAACGTCATCGGTGACACAATTAAAAAATTAAAAGCTGTATTTATATTCTCAGATTTATTATTAGACGGATATCTTTAAATTTGGTGGTAGAGGTGACCTTTTTGTGTCGTTTTTTAGGGAAAAATTCTGAGTGGACGTTTTAAAATTAACGGTTCATTTTTATGCCAGAATTTGTTTATGGTATAGTACTACAACCATGTTTCTTTAGTATTTAAGTAGATATTGTATATATACCTAATGTAAACTGCTATTTTATTTAGTAGGTACTATAAATTTTGTTGTTATTACCAAAATAAATATAACTAACTTTGTTGCTTTCGGGAACAGCTTACATAGGTTTCACAGAAATGTTTGTGTCTCCCTTACTTTCATGGTGAGAAATATGATCTTCACCACAGGTTCTCAAACTTATTTCGACCACCACTCATTTTGAGGTTTAAAAAAGTGCACCCCATATTTTTAAGTTACCTTTTTTACATTACCATCTATTGCGTATCTCAAAAACAGTTATTGCAAATAATTTTTTTAATCATACATTATTATAGATACAGGATAGGGTAGATGGGGTGTCACCCATATCCCATTTCTGAGATCAAAGAATATTTCAAGAAGAGGAAATAAAACTCATGTTTAGAAGTATTTTTATTAAAAATATAAGAAGGCTTTGAATTTAAAACTTATCAATTGTGAAGGATTATTCCGATGCATTTCGACGAGTTTGACGACGATGTGACGAAGGGGGGGGGGGGGGTATCAAAACTCGGCTTGACTGCAGTTAGGTATTTTTGGTACTTGTACGGCCCGCTAGCGAACTACAATTTTAGCCGTCTATGGGGCAGACTCGGGTAAGATTGACACCGAATTGGTAAACCATTAAGCATTTTTATAAAGTACGAAATAAAAAATACACTTGCTCTATAAAATTTAAATTTGTTTACTAGATAATGGATACAGCTAAACAGACAAAAAAATCATATTAGCAATGGAATGGATAGATAGAAACATCTTTTACGCCCTGAACCTTTTTTGACGTCTCCGTTTTTTACTCAATGAGACTTTGAATCTAATGGTGTTTTGACGTAGATTGTATGGTTTATAAAATGGTAATAACTGTATTTATAATATTACCGGAAAATAATGGGTGTGAATAAAGGGAGATCATAAAATAAAGTTGGGACAAATATTTTTAAGTACGTGCAATAGAAATGACAAAAGGTGGTTTTGTTTTTGAAAGTTTATTTCGACAATTTTTTTCGTACTCAAGAAAGAATATATTTCAAAATATTAGATCAGATAAACAAAAAGTAGAATGACGCACATAAACGAAAAATCACAAAATTTAATACAAATTGATATAAAATCAACTAAATGTAAACTTGGTATGCAAATATTCAGCATAATATCCTACAAAAATTGCCAAGACTTGTGGATTTTAGAATGATATTAATTTTATCTTTAGTACTTGTGTTAAACAGTGTTAGTCGTACGAATTTTTAAACCTCTCAACAATAATAGTGGAATATTTTTTTTATTTTTATATATAACTTCGCACAGGAGGCCCGGAGAAAAATTGTCTTTAATATTGTATGAAGGAGGAAACACAGAGGCCGGCAAATCGTTTCACAGCTGAGCTGTTGAACTCAAGAACGAGTGGTAGAAGCGACCCGTTCTCATGTGAGAAATTTCGACCGTGTATATATGTTGGGCGCGCGTTTGGCGTGTTTCCCGACTTTGCACCGGTGCTGAAGGGATCAATGACGCTAGTTCCTCTCTGAAGCATCTTCCATGTCTGAAATAACGGTAGAACAAGGATTCCATCGCGGTAGACGACCCTGAATAATTCTTGAAGCACGTGTGCTCCTGAGGCTGTTCCTTCTTATTGGCAGCTCGTGTACAAATTACTTAAAATTTATTTGACTCTCTCGACTCATCGCCTTGCCCCGCTGTGGGAGAGATGGATTTATACGTCCGCCACTCCTTTTTTATATGAATACCTTACAAAAGTCCCACCTGCTCCCGTCTGGAGTCAGTGAGACTATGGCATCCCCAATTGGGGTATGTTGTGTGGCTGAAGGAGAATGGGGATGAGAAGGAAATATTGTAATTATTTCTACAAATCTCATGACGTCAGAGCTGACCACTATATGTATATAGAATCCTTCGCGGGCGTATGCACAACAAATCACCTATTGTTTCAGCGCAATCGAATGAATGGTAAAGGAAATTTTTTATAACGCCAGAGCTCAGCACTACATATAGAAACCATTAAAGGTATGTGCACAACAAATCATTAAAGTTTCTTTGCAATCGGAGTAATGCTTTAGGTACCGTATAAGGAATTACGAAGTTGTGCATTTAACAACTTACAAAAGTTTCATCACAATCGGATAAATAGTACAGGAAATAAATTCATAACGCTAGAGCTCACTTGCACTATAATATATATAGAAACCTTCAAGGGCATGTACACGTACACGAAAAATCCGCCAAAGTTTCATCGCACTCAGATGAATGCTTTAGGTACCGAATAAGGGACAAACAAAGAAACATTAATTTTTTATGTATTTTTTAACAAATTTCATGACGCCAGAGCTCACTATTATTTATAGAAACATTGGCGGGTGTGCACATAACAACTCACCAGAGTTTCATCACAATCGGATAAATGGTATAGGAAATAATTTCATAACGCTAGATAGGAAATAATTTCATACACGACAAATCGCTATCGGATAAATGCCTTAGGTTCCGCACGAGGAACAAACAAAGAAACATTCATTTTTATACGATAAAATAATTAATTATTTAATTTCTACTTTGCTTGTATAACACCCATTTCCCCATTAATTGCTTGACGGAACTGCAATGCGAGCGCGCGACTTCTCCCCTCAATGTCCACTCATTACTGAATAAATTTCCAAAATGTTACCGTAAAACCTGAGCCTTAACATCAGGCTTGAATTCACTTAAAAACAGCCGTAGGTCGCCGCGTTCAGCAACTTGCAGGCGATTTGTCTTTTTTTAGTTAGCAACGTTGCCATAGCACCAAATCCACGTTTACACAAGTAGGACGATGGGAGTGCTATCAGAAATAGTTGAACAACCCTCTATAACTCAGGGTACAGTTGACTTTTGCATCCAAAATTCCCCCAGCAACGTTGCCATAGCACCAAATCCACGTTTACACAAGTAGGACGATGGGAGTGCTATCAGAAATAGTTGAACAACCTCTATAACTCAGGGTACAGTTGACTTTTGCATCCAAAATTCCCCCTTCCTTAACGTTCCCTAATTTTCTTTCAGCCTTCTACCGCCCCCTTGAAAGCCTCCAGCGCCCACAAGGGGGCGTTATCGCACAGTTTGAGAAAGACTGATCTAAACGGATATATAGAAAGAGAAAAAAACACGCTTTACATTTATGTAAATCTAGAAGTTAATCACAGAAAAAAATTGCACCTCTATGAAACCAAAGTAACCGAAAGCAATTTGAGAAAAAATTTAGAAACATTATAATTTTTTTAATTAAAAAAATTAGTTTAATTAAACGACAAAAACAATGAGGTGACAATAACTTTTATGACACATTTTTCTAGTAAAATATGTATATCACTTTCTTTTTCGTTATCACTAATTTTAGTTAGAAAAACTGTATCTACGGTGTTTTTACCTTCGCACAAAAAAATTATATTTTAAAAATTATTTCTTTATTTCTACTAATAGCATTTGAAAGCTTATTTCATCACCTTTCAAAAACCGTTTTTAGTTTTCGGATACGTTCAGAAATATTCAATTCGTTTTGATATTGCAAAGCTGAAATTCAAAATTTTCTGACTTTCTGACGCCCGAGAATATGTCCGAGGCCTGATGGGTTAAGACATATTAATTTTTATTCTCTCTTAGAGACCTAATCGAGCTGTCTGCGATGGCCATCTTAAAATATTTACCATAAAATTGCATTCACAATATATATTTTTTATTCTAATTGCCAGTGAATTATACCTACATTGGGTTTTAAGGTATACGCTGATAGGAAGTTTGTCATTGCTCAATCTGTATCTTTCAATCATACTCTATTTTGAAAGACACCTCATAGATGTATGCAAAGTTTATTTATTTATTTATACTGGGTTTTTACAGATGTTCGCATTTACATGAGAACAATCCAGTTATAAAAACTCAGTTATTGTACAAATAGGGACATACAATTACAAAAAATCTACAATTACATACAATTAAATACAGATACAAACAATTAGAAAAACAGAAACATCACCAATAAAAAATATACAAAATTATATACAAGCTCACTCAAGTAACAGATATTACAATGAGAGGCTAGAGACATATGAAACACGGGAGGCATGCATAGAGAGACAAATGACACAATTTAATTAGTTTAGCATATTTTTTAACAGCGCCAGAACTTTTTTTCTGAATCCGTACAAATTATCGACAAAAATATCTACTTCAGCACACTCTATCTTGTTATATAGTCGACACATCTGGGTCGGAGGGCTAAAGTGAGCGATATTATTTTTAAATGTATTCAGGTGAAAAATGTTATGACGTCTTAAACAATGGGAATTGGGGACATTTATTTCAATATTGCTAAGACATAGTGTAGTATCAAGATGGCCGTGGATGATTTTATGTAAACATATTAGATCAGTCAATTGCCTTCTAGTTTTAAGTGTATCAATCTTGAAGTAATCACGACGTACGTCGTATGATCTAAGATGGTCATGTAGTCCACATTAGTTAATCTGCCATTTGTGTAATTTAATAATCGGTACACTTGATTATGAAGATCTTAGAGTGTTCCGCAAAGTGATACAGTTGGCTTGCCTAATAGCTGATCGCCAATATATACTTTCTATTTATGACATATTTTTTAAACTGCAAATAGATGGTGGAAATCTTTCATCACATTTTTTTTATTTTCACAAAACAATTATGAAAAATCGTTTAATTTATAAACCCCTAATCGTATTATTTATTTTTAAATTGGCGTACGCAGTACCTACTTAGAAAATATTAATATTTTTACACGTTTTATACAGCCTAGTTTATATTACAGACATAAATATCAATTTTAACAAGCATTTTTTAATATGTAACACATGATCAATGATTCGTAAGATTTTTTTTTAATAATTTCGATTCGCGAATTGTCAATGACAAATAAGTCAGCGTTTTCAATGTTTTGATATATCTCCTCATATTGGCCACATATTGGTACAGCCAACTCTCGAGGGTGTTTGCAAAATGGCCAAAACGTGGCCAAAAACGCTTCAATTTCGCTTCTTAAAATTCTATATCCAATAAAATCAATAATTAAAATCCAATTAAAAAAATAAAATTAAATCAAACAATGAAAATACATTGAAAAAGAATTACATTGAAGGAAATACACATTCAAAAGTTATTATAAAGAAAGTTATTCTAGTAAAAATTAAATTTAAAAAAATACCTAATTTAACATTTAATGATAGCCAAATATATTTATGATGTGTGGCAAGGCTGCATTTTCCATTTTTTGTGATTTATATATTTTTCTTAAATAATCGTCAGTACAGAAAACCTTTGCTTATTTGGTCGCATTCATTAACATCTTTTAAAAAGACAGTTTTTATTTCACTGACAAGCAACTCATTTTTTTAAAAATAAAACATTTTAGCCCCACCGTACCAAAATTGGAACACATAATTTTCGTACACCAAACGTATTGGTTAACTACGTTACCTATGATTTTGGTTACAATATAAAAAAAAAAACAATATAAAAAAATGCAGTTTACATTTGAAATAAAACATACTTTTTCATAAACTTTTAAAGTATTGTAATACACACATGCTTACGTTCTTAAATACAAGGTGTCCGGGGGTAAAGTTCATTAACTTCGGGAGATGATTCTAGATGAAAGTGTAAGTAAAAAAGAAAGATAACTTTTTTCGAAATTCCAACTTTTAGGGGTACTTTTTTGGTAAAAAGATAAAATTAGTACGGCGTGTGCGGCCTGCGAAAGATCGATTATTCTCCGTAACAATTTTTTTAAATTAAAAATTTAATATCGATTTTTTAATTCAAAACATGCTTTAATAATATACACCTACATTCAAGTAAGCAATAAAAATGCTCAAAACGCGCGATGATAAATTATTAAATATCGTGTACTTCTTGTAATTATTTTTTGATCATAAGTATTTATGATTTTTCAATAATGTCTACACAAAATAAGTGTGTAAAAAAAATTGAAATATTTTAGTTTGTAAGACCTTAAATAAGTATAAAAACTGAGGAATTTTTGTCACAAAACACGTTCTCGGATTATGATTTTAATTTAACTAAAATTAAAATTCTGAAAACTGTGTTTACTAGATTATGTATTGAATTAATTTTTTTTATGATTATATGATTTGAAATTCGACCAACGGTATAACTTTAGTATATTAAAAATAAACTTATTTCAAAAATTTTAAACTTCGTGTACCAGAAAAAATAACAATCTTTCAAAATCAATTTATGTTTTTTATAAAAAAGAGTCAATAAGTCTAGAATTTCTCTCTTGTAATTCCCTCTTAATCCATATTACCCCCGGACATCCTGTATATGTTTTTCGTTTTTGTGACGTGCACAGGCTGCATTAACACAATCCGTAGACAAAGTTATTTTTTAAACTTTATGCCTACTTAAAATTATTTTTGGTTCGGAACCAAAATTGGTACGATAGTAATTGTGTGGGTTAATGAAGCTGGCTGTAATTTGTATGGCAATATCGCCTGAGCGCAGTAATTTCACCGCACCACTATTATATCGATAATAACGGTGGATGGCCACTTCTGGTACAGAACAGTGAACAGTTAACAGTATACAGCGCTTGAGGAGGTAATTGCCGGGGAAGCACGATAATTGGCTCGTGATTAAAGCAAAGAACCCATGCGATAAACACATTACAATAAACACATCAATTTTATAGGATATACTTTTACTTCACACGACAACCTACCTTGCGAATTTCTTGAGGGTAAGGGTAGTTTTTGGTTTATTTTATTTAAAAAAATTTAAGTACTAACCTACATTATAAAACAAAATTACTGTTAAACAGATATCATAACTCTGAAATCAAATATCGCACAACCATAGAAATGTGTCGAATAAGCAATTCAAGTATTTTTGCATCATTTTCACAATTGGATTTAATACAAACGATAAAATATATTTATTATAATATTTTCAACAGAATATTTTACAAGAAAACCATTTTAAAAAATGCAACCTATTTGCCGAGAATTTATATTTATATTTTTCACGGATCTGCGCTAGGTATACATAATAGAAACAGTATAGAAATGACATCGGAAAATTTGTGTTAATTTCAGCAGTGGCGCTAATGTCAAAATCATACATAATATGTTAATATGCAAAATAATAATAATAAATTAATTACAATTTGTTATTTCTACTACTAGCTCTCTCATTAAAAATTTAGGCATATTAGATTTGTCAAAGAATTATGTATATAAAAATGCAAAAATCAGTCATTTTAAATACATGTAGGATTACGAAAGATTTTTTAAATATTTATATTGAGGGATCAGTAGGATTTATCGGTCAAATTAGGAATTCCACCGAGCCGAACCCTCTGATATGAAAATATCTGGAGTCGGTGAATTATTTTCCCATTTAATATTCTGGTAGGTTAACATGTTGTTCTTATATTGATATATATATAATGTGCTCATAATTTTATTGATCCTCTACAAAAAGCCCAAAAAACGATAATACGTGCAATCAACAAGCGACCGACAAGATACTCCTCCACTCGACTCTTCTCTGAATACAACGTCTTAAACATACGGCAACTCCACCTAAAATTTACACTAACCCATTTCTTGTTTAAATATACGAAAAAAACCCTCTTACACCACCACCAATTACACCACCAGAACAATAACAAACCGAAACTACAATGCACCTACACTACATACCACGTCAGCTCGAAGACACTTCATGTACCTAGCTCCAAAAATATTTAACCTTCTCCCCGACAACTTAAAAACTGAAACCCAACCCCATAACTTTAAAGAACAATTATCTCTATGGATCGTCACACTTAGGAACTATGATATATAATCTTATTTTTTACTTAAATTGATTTGTATAACTCTAATATCTATCAATATTATAATTAACCTATTATTATAAATTACTATTATCAAAATATTTAGAAACCTCGACTATATTATTTGTAATTTAATTTAATTTGTATAATTTAGTAAATTATCAATTATCATACTATGTAACTTATAAATAAATTATTATTTATCTGTAACCCACATTTCCATAAATTCATTGTCATATTATCGGTAAACTACACTATCATCAATTATTATATTATCTGTAACTTCGTTAACATAAATTCAATGTTATATTATCTGTAAATTTCATCTATCAGTTATTATTTTATCTGTAAATTTCATTGTCATAAATTCCTTGTTATATTTATTACCTGTAAACATCATTATCATCAATTACTATATTATATGTAAATTTCATTATCATAAATTCATTGCTGCATTAACTGTATTATTATATTATCAGTAAACGTACTTCATTACCTTAAATGATATAATCTGCATACTTCACCCGCCATAACACAGGGACATCCCTAGCATGGCGGGCAAAATAACACAATATCTACACTATATATAAAATTCTTTTAATAAATAAATAAATAAATATTGGTCTGTATTAATTCATCTTATATAATACACTTGCATAGGGTGGATTTACTAGATGATCATTTATATGGAAAAGTGTGTGAAAGGGTTTAGTTTTTCCTATGTGAAAAACTAAACCCGGACCTAAAAGTTTGGTGCATAAAAAAAAATACAAAACGTCAACCAGCCCAAAAGAACAAAATATCAGGAGCACAGAAAGATGATTAGTATTGGTATTTCCATTTGGTTATTATTATAAATAATGTGTATTGCTCAGAAGCTCAGTGGGAGTAGTTGTTTAAAATCACTAACCGAGAAAACAATTTTCACGGTTCAGTATTAAATAAAGTTCGTCTGTAAATCAGATAGAAATAAAATAAATTTTCTTACCTTGGAAAAGTTCCAATTCTTGGTGGTCGCTTTTTTCTACTACATCCTCTACTCCAATTTCCTGTGAACAAAGAAAAAAATACTTGTTAAATAATGTTAAATCTTATTTCGGAGTGCCACCATACTTAAGAGGGTATAACCAGAGAATGCCGGAAAATTGTCCATTTTAAATCAAATTCTTGACGTATTGATTTACAAAAAAACATAAATTGATTTCGAAAGATTTTATTTTATCTGGTAAAGTTATGTTATAAATTTTGAATAACCAAGTTTATTTTTAATATAGTAAGTTTATACCGTCGGTCGTTGGCAGATTTGTTAATTTTTCAAACGATATATTGTTATTATGTACACACATTCCAAATCATATAATTATACAGTAAAATAAATCAATACATAATCTGGTAAAGTCCATTTCAGATTTTTAATTTTAGTTTAAAATCATAAAAAAATAATTCCGAGAACGTGTTTAGTGACGAAAATACCACAGTTTTTCTATTTATTTAAGGTCTTACAAACTAAAATATTACAGATTCTTTTTACACACTTATTTTGTTTAGACCATATTTAAAAATCATAAATATTTATGATCAAATAAAATACTTACAAGAAGTACACGATATTTAAAAAAATTTCATCGTGCGGTTTAAGCATTTGTTTTGGTTACTTGAATGTAGGTATATTTTAAAGCAAATTTTTAATGAAATAAATCGATATTAAATTTTTAATTTAAGAATTTTGATACGGGGAATAATCGATCGTTCTTATCGAAACATCCCTGTACTGTACTTTTATTCTCAGCCGCTGGTCAATCAATGGCTCTTAAAGGTTTCAAATTTACAAATAATCCAAAGAGACATTAACATCGTTAACTCTAAAAGACAATTAATAAATTCAGATTTTTCAGCTTCCCAACATTACCCACTTGAACATGCCTTGTCCAATTTTATCATTTTTAATAATACAAGTCTAGCGCCCTTGAGGTAATTTCTCACAAAAATGGCGCTCTACAAATTATCCAATTATTATTGTTATTATTGAGGTATATTTGCGGCACGTTCCAGAGTGGAAGATATTCTCGGATAGGTCCTGGTGTAAGACCACCATTAGGAAATGACATGTTGCTTGCATTGGCTTTAGCCGTGCTTTGTGAATAGATCTAAATAGCCCGGTACTTCTCCACCTTCCTCTTTCCAATTCCTTCCCTTCCCCACATAACTTAAGCCTCACATCATAACCCCAATTGGGGATGCCATCCTAGCTAAAGACGGGAACGGTCGTGACTCTTGTGAGATATTCACATTAGAGATGCAATAGTCCAGCTAGCTGCGGACGGCTGGAACTCTTGAGCGGAATTAATATAAAAAAAACATACGTAAAAAAAAACTGAACAAAACGGTGTCAATATTGAAAAACAATATTCCTAATTAATATTCGGAGAGAAAGTGATATTCTTATAACGTAATACGAACTGCCTTATTCCCCAACTAACTGTATGTATTATTGCCGTTACGCCATAAAACTCTACCGCCCCCTAATTTGGGGAAATTTAAATAATGGATTTACGGAAGCAAGAACACAGCCTTTGCGGCCTACCCAACGGAAGAAATGTTTGTTTATTCAAAGTAGACGCAACTTTTAAGACTGTTGTAACCGGAGTAGGGGACAAGCTAAATGTCAAACGGCCAACAACACTCTGTAGGACTAATGGAAACTGGGGGCTGTTATAAAAGGTTTACTTGGGTTTTGAGATTTTGTCTTGAGAAATATTCTTTAATATTATTTCAGTGTTAAGTAATGTTTAAGCTTCCAAACTAATGTAAAATCTTAATATTTTATTGAAAGGACCAATACAAGAGATTAGTTATTTATGAAAGAAAATATGTATGTGGTATATTTTATTTTTTATTTATTTAAGTCTATTAATGGGATATTCTTGTATAGAAGCACAAATTTCGGGCGTTTTTTCGAGCTCTGTAAAAATAAACGAAGAATATTTTTAGTATCTTTCTTTTTACGATTTGTTTATTTATATTTTAAGAATAAATTAAAAAATTTAACAAAATAAAAATAATTAAAACTCGAAAAGTAATCAGCTGATGAAGTGGTGAATCCAAAAAAAAACGGGACGCCCTGGCGTACATGATTGCAACCCGTCTGGTTATCTAAAAAAAAATCGGACGGATTCTTAATATTTTTAAGAATGTCGCTATCGCCGCAACCTCGGAGGAGTAAAAAATACGGTTTTTTCGCAAAATGGCGACCGTTTGAAAAAAAAACATGTTTTTTAAATTTTTTTTTTAAAGTAAATTTATTTTTTAAATAGTAAACATTATTTTTTTCTGATTCTGTTTGGAGCCATAAAGGGATGTGTGGAGAAGGTTCGTACCAAATTTCAAATAAATCGGTTCAGTAGAACTCTAGATATCATGTACGCCAGCTTGTAAAAAGTAATTTCGAGAAAAACGCGTTTAAAGTTTTGAGTAAAATTTCAGGCAGTTTTATTCATATAATGGGTGCGGTTTTCTTACACGTTACTAGAACTCTCAGTTAAAAATAAATTATATTTGGATTATACATAAAATAATATAAGAAAGGTTTTATGGGGTAATCCATCTGCAGGTGGCCGGGCAACGTCTACCATATATTGTTCAATTTGTTCCGGCCAGACCGGTATAGCTAAAAAAGAGCTATAACTCCTAAAATAATTCGATATTCGAAAAATCCTTTTAAGGACATATTAATATTAATAATTAGCGTAATACCTAATCATCTTTTGCCTGGGTTCTATATAAATTAATATTCATAATAATTTATCTAATGATAACTTTTCAACTATTATGTAAATCACATGTTTTGTAAATGCCCGTAAAAATAAAATCGTGATATTACGCCGTTTATTTTTACGAGTTAAACCCCTCAGACTAATTTATTCGCTTTTCGGAAAAACTCATTTAGGTCTCTTATAAATCGTTGTATCTCTTACTATCATAGTTAGAAACATTTTCTGAACGGTGTTAGAATGAGAAAACAACACTAAATAAATAAAATGTACACCATTATGAAACCAAAGTTTGACAAAAATGTATGAAAGTTAAGGATTTTTTTAATTAATTATTTTTACAAAAAGTGAGGCGACAATAACATTTATAATACATTCGTCTAATAAAATATGTAAGTGTTTTTTTTCGTTGTGTAATTTTAGTTAGAAAAAACGTAAGGTGAGCCATTTTTAAAACTTTTTAACGTTAGCTTGCAAATTTTTTATATTTCAAAAATTATTTGTTTATTTTGAATTGTAAAATTTTAAAGCGTATTTTATCACCTTTCCGATCTTCTTTTTTGAAGTAAATACTACTTTACGCACGCTTGACTTGAGGGGTAAACTGGCGAATGTGTTACGAAAAGTGAAATGCGTTGCGAGGCGAACTGGCTCACTGTAGAAGCAAGAGAGAGCAGTGCGCGTGCACATTTTCTTTCTCTCTTCCTCTCATAGCCAGTGCATGAAATATTTCAGTCAGTATTTTGAATACCAGTGACGCGCCAAACGTGGGGGGGAGCGGACGTCATTGCGCAAGACTTGATCAGGCGAGGCAAAAGATAATATATATTTGTAGAAAATTAATATATGTATATATTTTATACATATAAACATATATATGGACATACATATAGATGGAGCTTAAGAAGTATTTACTTCAGTCGTGTGGTCTAAATCACAGTCGTTTTTTTTTAGTTTACGGATATTTCTAGAAATATCCCATTTATTTGAATTTTATTGCAAAGCTGAAATATTTTGATCCTCTGACAAAAATGGTCGAGTCCTGAGGGGTTGAGAAGATTATCCGTTGCACATTTATCACTTTTCTCCCGTGTCGAGATGGTTGCAGTCTACGTCGGTAAATTTCTAAAATTGCTGGTGCAGCTTTTTAAAAAACACCAAGTTATGCAAAATTTAAGCTCAAAATTTATTGCTGCAGATAAAATGTTTTCCTTCCCTTGTTTTGCCAAACCGGACGCAAATTATAACAGACTACCGCAAAAAAGCATGTCATGCATATGTAGTAGAAATATTTTATTTTAAAATACTCGTAGACTAACTGAAATGAGGGAATCTGAGGTATTCCCAAACACGACAAATTATATCACTTTATTATAAAACTAAATTATAAAATTTTAAAAATACTGATTATAAAGCCATTCTGAAATAAAATCTTCATCAAAGTATTTATCTTTATGAAGTTTAATTTGTATTTAAGGGTACATAAGGGGTGGGTAGAAAACTGGGGCTCAGGGTGTCCGGTAGTGACGGACACCCGTATGAATCCATCTCTTCCACTGCGGCAAGGCGGTGTTCAGAGGAAGTCCTGCTGAAAAGGTTAAAAGGTCTCCTTCGACCGATCCGACCTGAACGCAATTGGTGGGCAGACGCATCCGCCGCGTCAAGACACCGATAAACCAAACCTTATAAACCAGGGCACCCCTGCTAAGTAGCCAAACATTGTGAACCACTCGGGGTGACCTAAGGCTTCTAAGATGTGTTAAGCGGTACATATACCCGCCTCCCAAATAAATACTTGCTTAGATGGTTTGGACGTGGAGCGAATGAACGGAGAATGGAATGTAAAAAGAATATATGACGTAAAAGTGTACGGTAGAAGAAGTCAGAGACGCCCGACGAAGACACGGCACAAACAAGTAAATCTATTACTTGAGTAGGGTCATACTAAGAGTCGAAATAACAGAAGGGTGTGTATGCAATTGAATGAAGCAAGGAGTGAATGCCAATACAGTGTAGTGGCCGTATATCTCACTGCTCCCCTCCAGGAAAAGCGTGATCGTTAGTTAGTTAGTATTTTTAAAATAATAAACACTCCATCAATATATATCTTTCATCCCTTATTTCATAGCGACCGCTGCCCTTTCATCTACACGTACCTAACGAGCCCTCTAACGAGACCGGGCCATAGCCCGTGATAAGTGGGTACTTGTACGGGTTCCGACGTTCAACGGAGATTTATGTTTATCAATTACGGAACCTGCAGTGCCTGCCTGGCTGGAAGGGTTCCAAGAACGGTGGAGTACTTGGTTGGCCCGGAGGTGAACTCTGGAAGAAAACTTGCGGTTGCATTGGATATCAAATCACAATTCAACTTATTTTCATCTTGAGCTATGAAGTAATCAAATATCTAAATGTTCCCAGTATCGCGGAGAGATTTAAAGAATATTTTAACAAAAAGATTTACAACAATTATTTATTAATTTATTACGTAATGGGCTTTTACATTTTAGTTTAATAGTTGAGTATCACAGTTAATTCAAAAAATTCAAAATTAAAACAATAAAGAAAACATAATACAATGAAAAAAAAGTTAAACAAAACATTGCAATAAAAGCATATAATAAAAAAGATAAGAAGTTTCACATAAATAGATATTCAAAATAGACAAAAATTACAGAAATTATAGACGTCTATTTGTGTCGCGAAATATGAAGGAATTGAAATAAACCAAATTTATACTGATTTTTTTTTTGGTGAAATATATCTTCCAGATCAAAATATTTATTTCCGAGACTGTGAAGACTCGGAATCGGGGAATTTTGAAAAGACAATGTCTGTGTTATAAAAATAAAGGGGTAGTAAATATCGGCAAGATCTTTTAGGTATGTGGATATTGATTAATTGAAGCAATTCAGGACAATTGACAGGTCAATTTTGTAAAGCAGTATTTTATGTAATAGTATTAAATATGTGTTTATTTTCCTTTCTGAAAGTTTTAATAGGGACATTTTGTCTAGTAGGTAATTATAATCAATGTTTTCTACAGGAATATGCTTTTTAAAGTTTATATATTTCAAGAACTTATGTTGAATCTTTTCAATGTTGTCGGAATAAATATTGTAAAAGGAAGACCAGAATTATGAAAGGGACAGACAATAATATAAAGCATCAGTCTTATATTTGAGAGTTATATTAATAATGCAGAGCTCGACATTAATTATGAAATTCATAAATTACATTTATAGACGGAAATAAATGTATTGTTTATCTTATAAATCCATCACGCCAATCTGTTTGTTTTCCTTGTAGTTCAAAATGTTCATCTAAACCGACTATTCGTGCTATGATGCAGTCCTCAAAAATTTAAGGTATCTAAACTCTCTCATCTCATGTTAGCAACGAAAACTCGGTAAAGATCTTCTATATGTTGTAGACAATCACTTTCCCAAGAAATGTAGCGGATTCGGTGATGTTATTTAAAATCGCACACAATTTCCTTGATGGTCCGAATCTTCTTCAACGCCTATCATTTTTTTTTTAAAATTTTTATTGAAAATTTTTTGATACAATGGTACATAAAATGTATATACCATACTTAAATATAATATTGTATGAACAAAAAAATCCCACAAAGGCAAATGCCTGAGCGTGGGTATAATATTGAATTTATTATAATTTTATGGTTAATAGGAGATTTAAGAATTAAGTATAATTTTAGGTATAAAAAAGTAGCCATAAAACATAGAGCAAAATAACAATCGCATTTGTAAAATTTAATAAAGAATTAATGTTATAGGTGTAATTAAAAAAAACAAAAACATAGCAAGCAATATAATATTTCTACTTTAAAAGTTGTCTGATGATAAATATAATTAATGGCTTTGTTAAATCTTATAAGAAAAAAATAACTATTTCAGTTTTTTTTAGCCAAGTTTTGATAAATTTTTTATAAAATTTAAGATTTTGACACGTGAGCGCTTTAAATAATGTACGAAATGAATTATGAATTTTTGGAGCAATACAACTAATGGTAGATTCAGACTGGGTAGACGTACATATGCATCTCTACGCCTAACAATATCTAGGCTACTTAGCAACCATAGATTTTCAATGAAAATTTATGTTTTAGAATCACATTGGCCATCGCGACGTGCGATGTCTTTGGCCATTTTCATAGAAAATGTATAGTTGCTAAGCATTGTTTGGCGTAGCGATGCGTACGTACGTCGACCCAGTCTGAATCTATCTTAATATGCCTTTGGGCCAACCTAGTTTTACAGTGGGGTACAGCATACTCACAGGCGCCAAGTCTTAGACTGGAGTTATTTGAATTTTTTAAGAAGTATTTACGTGCGTGTACATAAATTTAAGACACTGGGAACTAAAGGTCTGTCTAAGGTTTAAAATATCGGTTTCCTTAAATAATTGCTTGGAGGGAAAAGATTTGGTTTTTTGGTACATAATTTTAATAATTGATTTTTGGGCAATTTTTAATTGTTTTACGTGATTGTTGTAAGTTCCGCCCCAACCAATTATTCCATAGGAAAGAGATGAATGAACTAGTGAATCATAAACTAGTGGTATGGTTTTTATATTCACTATATTACACATTCTTTTAAAAATATAATTTAACCCCTAAAAAATTTTGTCAGAGGCTAAAAATATTCCCGCTTTGCAGTAAAATCCAAATAAATGGAACATTTGTTAACATATTCGAAAACTAAAAACTGTTTTCGAAAGGTGATAAAATAGGCTTTCAAATTTCTGTATTAAAAATTACTATATATTTTTTTAAATATAATTTTTTTTTGCGAAAACTTTAAAAAGTTTTAAAAATGGCTCACTTTACTTTTTTTTCTAACTAAAATTACTGATAATGAAAAAAAAAATAAAACACATACTTATTTCATTAGATAAATGAATTATAAACCTTACTGTCACCTCACTTTTTTTCGTTTCATGTAAAAAAAAATCTTAAAAAATTCACAAGTTCCATCATTTTTTTTCAAATTGCTATCGGAAACTTTGGTTTCAGAAAGGGGTAAATTTTAAATTTTTTGTGGTTTTCTTTTAGATTTGAATATATAGTTTGTTGTATTCTCTTTCCAATACCGTTTAGATCACATTTCTGACTATGATAGTAAGGGAAAAACAATGATTTCTGTCAGACCTATGTGAGCTGGGACAAATATGGTCTCCTGTGATTAAACGGGTTAAGTATCTCAGTTTGTTAACAGTTTTTTTCTATATTCCATGAATCCATCGCTTATCCAGCCTATCATATCGGAACAGCAGACAGTGGAAGATACTCTCAGTATCACCCTGGTGTAAGACCACCATTCAGAATTGAAACGTTGCTTAATAATGGCTTTAGCCGTGTTTAGTGACTAGATCTGAATAGCCAGGTACTTTCCCACCTTCCTCTTCCCCATCTCCTTCCCTTCCCCACTTACCTTCAGCCTCACAACATACTCCACAATTGGGGATGCCATAGTCTCACTGGCTCCAGAAGGGAGCAGTTTGGACTCTTGTGAGGTTTCTCTATAAATTTTTTTTTTAAAAAAAGTAACCTACTTTTCGTCTCCCTCTTTGCAAGACTAACTCTAAATGGAACCCACAATTCATTTAACTTAAATTATTACCACATTAACATTTTAACCCGGCTCTATGGAATATAAAATGATAATCCATTTTACAATCGCACTCACAATATATCACCTTCCCTTCTACTCCCGTCTTTTGTCCCTTTATTCAATGTTCCCGTCTACGCATCTCGCACCCTGCCTAAATATATTTTGTGACTGAAAAATTAACATAGCTATCTTCCAGTTGATTATAGTCAGACATCTAGAAAAATTGAAATATGAGTTGAGTATGCAGTTATATTAAAAGTGTATCATTTGTCTGGTACAATACTCAGATTACTCGTAGAATCAATTATGGCAGAAAAACTTGTAGTGAATTAAACAAAATGTTAACACCATCATCAGTGTACAAAATTAAACGAATCAAAAACACATTGTGTGCTAACAAATAGAGTGAGGCAACATATAACTTAAAATAAAGGAAAAGTGAGATAGCATGAAATTAAAAACTAACCGAGTAGCAGAGAGAAAGAGATAGATATTGTGTAGACAATGGGTTACCATATTATATCAAAAGAGACAAAGAGATAATGGGAATTTTATCAATTAATTTACCTAATATTGAAGACCTAATATTATACCTAATATTCGAAAAGTTTCGTGTTCTTGATGTACATGAGGAATATACATGAGGAAAATCATATTACTAATCATAGCCACCGTCACCACTACATTTCCGTACACCATTATCCCGACACCAGAGGCCCTAGCACGCTCGCTCTATAACGATCGATAGGATAACTATCGGTAACTTCTCATCGTTCCCTAGCATGACTACAGATCGCCAACGAATAAGTGACAGTTCACAATGACTAAGTGTCCTTAACATATTCGACATCAACTGTTGTTTGTACGTTAGCGATGTGCAGTTGTCCTATGGAACGATGAGAAGTTACCGATAGTTATCCTATCGATCGTTATAGAGCGAGCGTGCTAGGGCCTCAGACGTGTAAAGAGGAACCCAGTTGTTCCTCCCCACCACTTTTTCATCTTTAGCTCAAAGACATTTCTAATACTTAGGCCCTAAATTGCTTGATCTTATTCCCGATACATGGAAATCAAAAAATGCCATTCTCCGTAATCTGGTAAATGATTGGCTTCTGATCTTGGAAAGAGCTGAATGCGAAAATATGCTGATTAACAGTCATCAAATAATTATCATTGAAGAAGAAGATAACAATAATAATCTTTTTTTAATATGAATATGAACAAGACACAGACAAATAATAAAAGATAATGGTTGCAACTGGGACTCGAACCCAGAACCTCACGTCTAACCGGGACATACGCATTAACCAATTTTGCCATTGCACCCTATTATGAGACTGTCGTATTCGTCAACTTCATATTATAATGCATTCTATATTGTTTTACCAATATAGAATGCATTATAATAGAATATATGTATATCTCACTGTTATTTTTTCTATGTTTATGTCTATATGTATATACAAGTGTTAAGGGACGTACTTGATCTACTTTAATCAGTGATTCCTGACATTATTTGGGGTAAAAATGTAAATGAATTTTTGGTCTCCGGTGACTTTTTTTTAAGTCTTTTTTTTGTTTTTGGTAAAATTAACAGCATTGTTCTTGTAAAATTAATAAATATATAATTAACATGTTTAATTAATTGACCGGTCAGTGATTGAGTTGACATTGCGTTTGGGTCCCACCCAGGCGTTCCGTGGCTGGCTAAAGTCCTCCATTACAACAAGCAACATCTTCCACTTAGTGTGGTGGCAGTAGAAGATTTTCAAATGTTGTTTGTCTTTCTTTTTTAAAAAAGAAAAAAAATATATATATAATAATAAAAACAGTTATTTAAACTAGTATTTCTGTGAGCAGTGGACCTGAAATGTCCAAAAATGTCTCTTTTTTAAAATTTTATCTTATTAATAATAATTCAAAACAAAACATAAAATTTGTAGGTAATCAAATATCTACATTATTATTTATGTATCTTATATTTTATATCACATTTTTTGGTAATTTCAAATAAAGAATTTTACATGTTATTCAAAGAAAGGTCACTATAATCATCTCAATGGTGATTCTTTGAGTTACGAATACCTCATATTTATACCAGTTGAATACGCCAACTTGCGCTATTAATTTTCAATTTGAAGTTCTGTCCGTTTCAAACGGAAGTTCTATTCGAACTTATTAAGATCCAATTAATTTATCCCGAATGAACACCGATCTGGAAGTTCCTAATCTTTCATTGAGAGAACCGAAACTCTACTGTAGCGATCAACTAGTTTTTAAAATGAAGTTATCAAATATCCCTCCGGCACTTTTCCCAATACTTTAATCTTATTAGAATTTTGGACGTGTGCAATCAAATTTTAAATTAAATAATTATTTTTTTTTTTCCTAATTTTTAATATTTGTTTTACATTTGGCATTACAGTTAAATAATAATGAGCCGTTTTATTATTTTAATTTCTTTAACAATTACTACTTGTGCATTCGCTCCACAAGAAATGTAATTGTATGTCCAAGTGTAAGTACATGTATGCATATACACATATATGAGTACGGTGTGCACATTTATACATATATGATTATGTGTTTATATTTGTGTATGTGTGTATGTGTGTGTGTGTGTATATATGTATGTATTTTATATTTATAAGTATGTAAGCATTTTTCTTCCTAATAACTGATTTCGATCCTCCTTATTTTTATATACATATTTAAAATTAAATTTATCACTATTGTAACTAACCAATCGTTATTACATAAAGAATATTGAGATGAATGTTGTGCTCACCTATAATTAGAAACATCAATACAACCATGTATATATGAAAATTACTGTAAAAATAATATGATGTATTCTGTTGGCGAGCCAATAAATAAATAAAAAAAATAAAAAGAAAGAAAGGTAACCCAATAAGGCGCAGACTGTGTGTGGATAATATATTATATTAATATATATATATATATATATATATATATATATATAATATAAGACTTATTTGTATTATTGAAAAAAAAATCGCGGGCCGTTCGAGAGTGGTAGATACTTTAATTACTGCAGAGTATCGAGCACGGTTGATCGATAAAGTTTTCATCGATAATGTCGATAACTTGTCATCGTTCCCTAATTCGACTGCAGATCGCCAACGTGCAAACAACATTTCACGCTGAATAAATTAAGCACACTTAAGCCCTGTTCAGACACAGATATAAGCCGCGAGCGCTTATATTTTGTACCGTTCACATAACGATATCAAATATTTCTTCTTATGGTAGAAGAGGAGGTCAGATGAATTTAGATAGCTCGATACGAGATACCATTTCTTTGTAGATTTTGTACTAGATCTGAGAATTTGGCAGCCGACATTCGCGCGTTTTAATAAAAATGACCCCTATCCTATTTTCGGCGGGAGAGGGGGCGCTTATCTGTTCGTATATCGCCTCAGGTGTGCTAGCACGGTCGCTCGATATGAAGTTACCGACCGATTGTCGGTAACTTCATATCATTCCCTAGGACAACTACAGATCTCAAACGTACAAACGACAATTGATATCGAATATATTAAGGACACTTAGTCATTGTGAACTGTCACCTATTCGTTTGCGATCTGCAGTTGTCTTAGGGAACAATGAGAATTTACCGATAGTTATTCTATCGATCGTTATAGAGCAAGCGTGCTAGGGCCTCAGGAGCGGTTACTGCGTAAGATGTGCATTGTCTATGGTTGATCTGCGCATAAAGCGCTTAGGTGTGAACGGTCTGAAGGGTTTGAATGGAGAGCAATATTTGGTGGGTTATGATCTTTTATAATTTATAGCTGTGTCTGAACAGGGTTTAGTCGTTGTGAACTGTTGCTTGTTTTTTGGCAATCTGCAGTCAAGCTCGGTAGAGATGACAAATTACCGACATAATCAATAAGATCTTTATCGATCGAACATACTAGATATCGATAATGACATACCACCATTCAGAATCGAAACGTTTCTTGAAATGACTTAAGCCGTGTTTGGTGACCAGATGTGAATAGCTAGGTTCTTCCCGACTTCCTCTTCCCAATCTCTATCCCCTCCCCAACACCTACAGCATTACAACATAACTCGTTTCGTGATACCATAGTCTCACAGCTTCCAGACGGTTGGGAACAGTTGGGATTGTTTTGCGGTACACGCATAAAAAATAAAAGTATTCGTTGGTTAGATAAATTTTAACTAAATGGCAAAGGTCATTGTGCTCTCTTTGCCATTTGACCTTTACATAAAATACAAGACTTTGTGGTAATTATTTGAGTAGATATTATTTTACAAATTATTTGATATTCTCTCATTATGGGTTAAAGAAAATTGTTTTCACGTATTTTATCTTCTACCATCTATAACAAAGTGAATTTTACCGAATTAATTGGTTGTTCTAAAATGCAAAAAAATACATCTAAGTAAATGTAAATGGAGCGGATAAAATTAAGAAAAAAAATAGAAGTATTAGAGGACATTCCGGAAAGACATGGCAAAATCTAGTAGTAAATCAAGCATTTGATCCGAGGTTATGATATGAAATGTAACACAGATTCTGTTTGTGGTGTGTTATCATTTTTTTTATTCTGTATACGGGTATCATTGTTGCATGTCATCGTCCAGGTGTGCTAGCACGGTCGCTCGATATGAAGTTACCGACCGATATGAAGTTACCGATCGATATGAAGTTGTCGGTAACTTCTCATCGTTCCCTAGGACAACTGCAGATCTCAAACGTACAAACGACAGTTGATATCGAATATATTAAGGACACGTAGTCATTGTGAACTGTCACCTATTCGTTTGCGATCTGCAGTTGTCGTAGGGAACGATGAAAAGTTACCGATAGTTATCCTACCGATCGTTATAGAGCAAGCGTGCTAGGGCCTCAGAATTGGTTGCATTGATAAGCTTTCGGATTCCACTACGTAATACTAGAAGTCATGTTTTATTTTAGTGCAGTGATTACGGGACTATCTACCGTATATATTCCTTATTGTCCAGAATACTAATGGAGGGAAATAATTATATCGAAAGAGTAAACATTATCCACTTATCACTAAACAAATACAAAAGATCGTTACAGGGACAATTCAGTTATGTATAATGTTGTATATTTTTTTTATTATTTCTATGTATTTATTCCCTTCAAAAATTTGGCGTATTTTGTCAGAGGCTAAAAATATTCCCGCTTTGCAATAAAATCCAAATAAATGGAATATTTGTTAACGTATCTGAAAACTAAAAACGGTTTTCGAAAGGTGATGATAAAGGCTTGCAAATTTTATTATTAGAAATAACTATGTAATTTTTTAAATATAAAAATTTTGGATGAAATCTTTAAAAAATTTCAATAATGGCTCACTTTACGATTAACGAAAATTACTGATTAATGAAAAAAAAAACACATACATATTTCATTAGGCAAATGAATTATAAATGTTACTGTTACCTTACTTTTTGGTCGTTTCATGTAAAAAAAAAAATCTTAAAAAGTTCACAACGTTTCATAATTTTTTTTTCAAATTGCGATCGGACACTTTGGTTTCATAAAGGTGTACATTTTAATTTTTTTGTGGTTAACTTTTAGATTTAAATACATAGCTTGTTGTATTTTCTTTCCAATACCGTTTAGATCATACTTCTCACTATGATAGTAAGGGAGACACAACGATTTCTACGAGACCTATGTGAGCTGGGACAAATATGGTCTCCTGTGTTAAAACATGGTTTTACGCTACATTCTTCAAAAACTTCTTCTATATTCTTAAAAATTTTCACTTTTATAACTTTTGGTATAAATTCTATGTATGCGTAATCCTCGATAATTTAAATATTATTTTATATATTTTATAAATATTATGTAAAAGCCACTAAAAAGAGGGTTTCAATAAATGAACAAAGTCAAATAGTCTATCACGAAATATAATATACATAAACGAGTGCTAATTTTTGTAGCGTGTATATTACGGCAGCAGCTCCGTGGAAAAATTCACGTTCACGGACGGCTCAGAAAGGTTTCCATACAGTGTGGCGTTGGAGATTTACTCGGGGTCGGGTTCCTTAATTTGAACCGTACGGGCATTAGCGTATTAATATACTTCGCTGGCCGAAGAACTAAAGATATCCCAGCTACAAAATGGGTAACACTTCAGTTCTGTATTCCATTGCTAGACTTTGATATTTGCTAGTTCTTGCCTAGCAAAAAGCAACTTGCAACCACATGAAACAAAACCTCAACCCCACTACCCACTAGCTACTACAAACATGCTTATTTTCCTCGTTTTTGAATTTATTTAGTACTGAATTTTAGATTATGGCTTCAACTCTGAACATCTTGAATTTGTTAATATCTGATACAAAATATCCTGCCTGGGCAACCTGTGCCATCTGGAATCCATTTGAAAGAATACCACAACCCAACTAGCTACCAAACACAATTATTATATTTGTTCATATGAAGCAGTTACTTTGTGAGGTGACATTATAATTTAAAATAAAAATAAAAAACTTTGTAAACACCACTTTTATTTTTTATACTTTATGCCGACCGACTTTCGCTACAACCGAGCCTCTTCAGGGCAGTATAATCTCTACTAATATCAAACATATGTGTTATAATATATTCAGGGGATTGAAAAAAAGCACGGAGAAAAATGTGTTTCGAAAAAACGATCATATTAATAGTAAAAACGGGACTGAAGTTCTTGCGAAGAAATTAAAAGTGTTTCAATGTTTATTGGCGGGGAAATGTAAAAATAATTTGTTGGTATACGTACGAAATTACGTATACCAACAAATTATTCTTACATGCCAATAAACATTGAAACCCTGTTAATTTGTTCGTAAGAACTTCAGTCCCGTTCTAACCGTTTTTACTATTAAAATGATCGTTTTTTCAAATAACATTTTTCTCTGTGTGGGCTCAAAACTTTTCTATTAGTTAGGCTTTAGGCTTTCCTTAGCTCTAGTGCTTCTAAGTTATCCAATCTGGTACATATTTCGTTTTTGTGTAATACGTTACTCCTGTATTTTTATGAAATTTGTGGTCTGTTTGACGGTTTGCAAATTCTGAGAATCCATTACTGTGTAAACATCTTAGGTGTTCCTTGACACGGGGATTAATATTTCTTGCAGTTTTGCCAATGTAAAATGCGGGGCAATCGCTACATTGAAGTGAATAATTACCTGAATGGCCCAAACTATCTTCTTTGTCTTTACCGTTCATTAAAAGTTTATCTTTTCTATTAGTCGTGTAAAATGCTGGTTTGATGTCTGATGGGAGATTTTTTTATGTCTTCTTGAGAAAAAAGATTGATGTAAAAGATTCTTTGATTATTATTATTAGGATGGCTGATTAGAGTTTAACTGTGGATAATTCTATAACAATTATTAGAGGCGAGTACTGAGCATAAAATGTAACATGCTTAGTAGAAGATTTCAGCTTTGCAGTCCACGGGTGAAAAGGACGCTCTTTCTAGACTTTTGCACTACTCTGTATACGTGCGAGCTCTGGGCAAAGTTCAAAAAAAGAACCATGGAAAGGCTTCGGGTGCAATACAACAATGCATACCGCTTGCTATTTGGACTTCCCAGGCACTGTAGTGCATCCTCAATGTTCACAGAAGGGCGAGTTCCAGGATTCAAAGCTGTAATAAGAACCAGGGTTGCAGGACTGAGGGAAAGAATAAACCACTCCAGAAACATTCTCGTCATAGAATCCCGTATGACCCCAGGATCGAGCATAGAAGACCATTGGAGAAAGACACTGGCTCCCACAATCCTAGATCCGATGGATTCCTGCGTTTCCGTGTTTTGATTTTACTTTTACTTTACTTTTATTTTTATTTCTTTTTTTACGTTTCATATCTATAAAATATTTATGTTTTCAATATTATATGTACATATACTATCTATGGAATGTGTGGGATTGCACTCACCTCCCCACATTCTGGAATAAAGAACTTATTATTATTATTATTATTATAACTTTCCCCTAAAATAATGCCTGGTAAATGAAACATGCTAGTAAACAATTTGAAGTATCCCGCAGGCCACAACATTGCGCCACCGCTGTGATGCCAGTTAAAAGACTCGAGCAATGGGGGATAATTGGTCAATTATTATGTTTTAATAAAACGATAGCGATCATAGATTGGCTTCCGTCCCTTGATAGTCTGTGCGAGCGATACGACGACTTAATTACCGCCTCCATCGACATGAGCACTACACGGTACTTAATATATATTGATGCTGCTTCCTTATAATCTGTAATGTGACGACGTGGAAAATTGTGATGATAGTGTTAATTAAGTTATCATTTAATAATATACTTGTACCTACGTCAAAAAAACTATAAAAAATAAAAAGAGTTCATAATTATGTAGAAAATACACGTAGAATATAATAAAGGATGGACTAGTAGTAGATTGATGTCTGAACATTTTTAAATATTAATCAATATTTTAAGAGGGTAACTTGTGGTTCAATCACGGTATACAATTTGTTTAATTTTGTATTTTTTATTGAGTATAGAAGTTTCAAAGTAACAGAGTTTTAGTAAAATATTAATCAACACTTAGTTTAAACCACTTTTATAGTTTAAAAAATAAACATTTTCGTAAGCAATGCTCACATCAGTGAACCTTAATTTTTACTTAAGAGCAATTGACCAGCAGCTGAGAATAAAAGCTTAAAAATGCTTGCAACTATACAGGGATGTTCCAATCCGAAAGATCGATTATTCCCCGTATCAAATTTTAAAAATTAAAAATTGATATCGATTTTTTTTTTTTTGTTTAAAAAGAAAGACAAACATTCCCAGGTTACGAATAACCCAACAACATTTGAAAATCTCCTACTACCACCACACTAAGCGGAAGATGTTGCTTGTGTTGTGATGGAGGACTTAGCCAGCCGAGGAATCGAATACGGAACGCCTGGGTGGGACCCAAACGCGATGCCCACTGAACCACTGAATTTCAACCATTGAACCACTGAATTGAACCATTTAAAACTTGCTTTAATGTATACCTATCTGCGTTCAAGTAAGCAATAAAAATGCTCAAAACGCACAATGTAAAATTATTAAATATCGTGTACTTTTTGTAAGTATTTTTTGATCGTAAGTATTTATGATTTTTCAATAATGTCTAAATAAGTGTGTAAAAATTTTTTTTAATATATTAGTTTGTAAGAACTTAAATAAATATAAAAACTGAGGTATTTTTGTCACAAAACAGGTTCTCGGATTTATTTTAAATGATTTTAATTTAACTAAAATTAAAATTCTGAAAACTGCGTTGACTAGATTATGTATTGATTTATTTTGTTGTATGATTATATGATTTGAAATTTGCGTTGTTTAATAGAATCTATCGTTTGAAAATTGAACAAATCTGCCAACGACCAACGGTATAATCTTAGTACATTAAAAATGCACGTAGTTTTTCAAAATTTTAAAACTGCATGTACCAGATAAAATAACAATTTTTCAAAATCAATTTATGTTTTTTGTAAAAAAGAATCAATACGTCTAGAATTTGATTTAAAATGACTAATTTCCGGTATTCTCTGGTAATACCATCTTAAGTAATCTCTGAAGTAAAATCTTATATAATACGGGCATTTGCCTGGTATGTATAGTAGTTTTAAAAAATCACAAAAACTGTAACTTAAAACCAAGATAGCTAACGAAAAATGTTGATTTTTTAACAATAAAAGTCTTTCAAACAAAGTGTTAAATAATATATTTTTTTAAATGGTGTCACAAAATGAGTTTGCATGAAAATTACTCCATTGCAAAAATGATTATCTGCAAATGTGCGGTTTTTTCCGTTATCTAGTAAATAAAAATTAATGTTTGTTTGTTTGTACGTTATGCGCGGTTATACCGTTCATCCGATTGTGATTAAACTTTGGGAATATGATGTGCGCATACCCGGGATAGGTATAGGATAGTGAGTTCTGGCGTTATGAAATTATTTCCCATACTTTTCATCCGATTGCGATGAAAATTTGATGAGTTGTTGTGTTTCTATATAGCGATATCTCTATATTGGTGAGCTCTGGCATTATGAAATTTGTGAAAAAATCGAGATTGTTGAAAGGAGAACGCGGGAGGGGAAGCGGTGGCGGAAGGGGAACGGGGACAATGGAGAGGAAACGCAGGGAGAAACAATTTCTTTAAGTTGCATTGCAACGTATGCTACATATCAGCTAGTTATAAATATTAAAATCTCTAAAATCGTCGCGTGAAAATAATGCAGCTGACTAATACGATATATTTATGTTAATTTAATGTGAATGCAGACCTTAAAATACGAATAAAAATATTCTTTGCAAATTAAATACATCTTGTTGAGGGGGTAAGCAAATATAATACCTATATTGGAATTAAATTAAAATAAATGTTTCCAAACAGTAAGAACTGGAAAAAAATCAAGTTTTCGGTTTAACCAGAAAATTTGCATAGGTATTTGATGATATTATATCTACACTAGCTTCTGCCCGCGACTTCGTCTGCACAGGATTAGTACTCGCCCGGCAGCTTATTTTATTTTCCTAGGTCCCATCTATGTTTATACCAAAATTCTTAACCTATTTATTTAAAATATCATAATTCTTGATTCGATTCAAAGTATTAGGCGAGTACTTCAAATAAATTCAATAATTTAAATATTTTCTAAAATAGAATTTTGTTTTAACAATCATCGTTTTGCAAAACGTCATACTTAAATTTTGACATTTTCTATTAAAATTATTATTATTTATAATATATTAAAAATAGCTAGCTTTATAAATTATAGGCTATATGTTATTCTGATAAATGAGCTATATTATTGTAAAGTTTTATTAAAATCCATTCAGTAGTTTTTACGTGAAAGAGTAACAAACACACATACATCCATGCAAATTTTCGCGTTTATAATATTAGTAAGATTATACAACTTTTCGATAGTAACGAGCTTTTCAATATCTCTTTTTTTGGATTCCCAGATTATAAAGGGAAAAAAATAATGCTGAAGAAATTTCTTTTGTTGATCAACTTAATCTGAACTATAACATAATTCATTATTCATCAACATAATTCATTATTAGCATTCAAATTATATATATTATATCTAAAATAATAACAAAAATCGGTTCGGGCAATCTAAACACGAGTATGAGATCTACCAACTTTCTTCCCCTCATCTGGTAAGTAAAATGAATATTCATTATTTCTAAAAGTCTGTTTATTGTCTTTCCTAATTCTTTATATTATCAAAGTGTTTTACCATTAGCATGCACTGCTTGAAGTTTTGTTCAAGAATAATTATGATAACAAGACTTAGGATGAAAGGGCTTTCATATTATAAATGTAAATTTATAAATGTTTTCACAAGCCTAGTGTAAATTTAAGATCTTAAATAACTTCTTCGGACAGACGACCCATCGAACAAACTCTTGAGTGTTCTATTGTCATAATTAATATTTCACTTCATGTTTTCTTATTTATCATTTCAAATTTAACTTAATTTTTTCTAATTTTATGTGTAGACTCCTTTACGTTAAATTCGCTTCTGTGTGTTACTTTTCATTTTATCTTTCTATGCAATCTCTGTTTATGCTACGTTTTGTCTACGGTGTTTAAGATCGAAACAACGCCATTGGTTATTTTTAAGCAAATCACTGTCATATGAGCGATCGCCACACTACTCGCGAAGTTGATCGAAGTAGATAGTGTGGACAACACAGACATATTATTCATAGACTTGAGAATCAGGGAGAGGGGTAATAACCATCTGTAGCGGGGCGGAGAGGGATGAGTTGACGGTAACGATATGTGATTCGTTAATCCTTCAATACGACAGTATATAGGCATCACGCATTATAATATCACCATTTAGCTCTTAAAAGTAAAATCTGCTTTTGAATGAATAGACCTTTTTACATGGGAGCGCGAATTGTTCGCCCGGTTTGAACAAACTTGTGTAATCCACATAAAATGAAGAAAGGTTCGCTTGTTTTGAGAGTCGAATATTTTGTTACCGTGTTAAGTTAAGACACTTTTACAAATGTTTCATAATTTACTTATCACAGTAAACTGCAACGTGCACACGACGGGACCGGGAATTTCGCTTCATGTCTAAAACTGATCATATTATATGATATGAATAAGCTTAAAATAATGACAAATAATGCCTGCATATGGAAGGTAATACGACAATTGGGTTTATACTCTTTTTCACTTCTATTTTTACATGTTTTAATGGCACAAGTTACCATTTTTGCCGTGTTATTTCGTAAAATGTACCGATAAGAGCTCGACGCTAGTCCTCACAAGAATGATGACGTCACATTTTCTAGATTCACGCGTACCTATACGCCAGCCCGGCCGGTTCCATGGAACCCAGAATTAAGGAGGGGGAAATAATACGCTTTTATCACTTAGGGCAGGTCTATACATATTCATATGTCTATGGTGGACAAGCACTTCACCCCGCTTCGAGCAACTTCGCCTCGCTTCGTCCAACTTCCGATTGTGTCGGCTTTTGTGCCGAGTCAAAGACACTACTCGGCTCACTTCGTCATCAACTTCGATCAACTTCGCGAGTAGTGTGGCGATCACTTAGGGTTCATCAAATTTATCGAATCATTCCACTTTTAGAAGCCTAAGGGCTCGGTTTCAATTCTTAACTACCGTGATTGCAATTCATCTGAATTATACAGGAATAAACTAAACTCCATCCGTGCAAAACACAAAGTGTTTTGTCTTCGGATATAACCTCAAACCACATATCTATTTAATCTTCTGTACGCGTCACTGCGTGAGGAAAATGAAGGAAGTCAAGAAAGCAGCTAGATTTACAACCTACAGAAGAGTTCCCAGAGACTACAGAGCCAGGGACCGTTAACAAATAACACAGTTTTCATCCTAACTGTAAAGTTAATTTGCGTAAGTTTGACGGATTATATTATAGGTAAAATTATAAGTCCAAAATTAACTCACAAACTATAGTTCGAAATAAATCTTACTTAATACTAATACTAATTAATAGTTTCATACTCCACCTACTGGTTTAAACGGAATACTTTTTATTCAAACAGTTAGATTTAGCTTTATTATTACGAAAAATGAGTTTTTACGTCGGGAGAGATGAAAAACATGCAAAAAATATGCATATAACATTTTAATTTTGTTTAAATTAATTCACTTACGCGGTATGAAATCTTCGCCATATTTGGCCATATTCTACTCACAATTTCATAGACAACGCACACATTTTCCATGGTACCAATGCTAAAATATTAATAAAGATTGCCATACCGCAAAAAAAGAAACTAGAAAATTTTGAAGCTGCCACGAAATCTTGGCGTGTTAGGTAAACACTAATTTACCCGGGTTTTGGAAATAATAGGACGTAAAAAAACATGTTTTAATTTCAGTAAATATATTTTTTTTATATTTATTCACTTTTTTGACGCGAGCAGGCGCTACGAAGGGGGCACTTTCTTTTGTATCACAAACCATGTTATACAAACCTAGCGTAGCCGCTAAACTACTTGAAAAATCAAAATCTAGGTTAGGTTATAAGTGTTTAATTTTACGATTATTTTGTATGAATGAGCTCAACCAGAAAGTAGGTAGGTACTGTCCCTACAATCGTTGACAATAATTTATTTTATAAGGTTGGTACTATCGGCAAACGTCATATTTGATTGTGTTTGATTGTCTATTGATTGAGAAACGCTCCGTAACTTCGACAAGAAATATTCTGTATTATCCGGTAAGCGGAGTACTAAACATTTACCGAATACTCATTTAATAAAACTCGAACAAATTCTTATGAAACTAACACGAATTCAGATAACTTGCATTCTGTAAATAACAAAAAATCGGTATTTCAGCTCTGCATGGTACACATAAATTGGTCTATAATATGTTTGTTAAATGCCGAACTTGGCCTGCCCACGTTTGAATGCTATATAATCACATATGCTATGTAATCGCACAATAATGAAAAGCAGGTAAAATCAATAATGCTGAAAGAAGAGCTTAATATTTCAAATTACAAAACTTCAAATGAACGTGGTGACAAAAATTTAAACAAATTTCTTTTAAATATTATAAATAACCATGTAAAATCTTCGCTCTCGGCCACAATCAAAATCATTATCAGTCTACGAAAAAATCTAGAAACTTTCCGTATTCCTTTCCAAAGAACCAACTTAACCGTCTCTGAATATGTCGAAATAATATAACGTAATGACGCTTTACAAAATTTCAAAATCTCGTTTTCATTTGACTTCACTTGGCCCAAATTTGTTTTTCTTATTTTTTTTATAGTGAATGCCTCACAAGAGTGCTTACCAACTGCTCCCGTCTGGAGCCAGTGAGACTATGGCATCCCCAATTGGGGTATGTTATGAGTCTGAAGGTTAGTGGGAAAGGGAAGGTGACAGGAAGAGGAAGGTGGGGAAGTACCTGGCTATTCAGATCTAGTCACTAAACACGGCTAAAGCCATTTCAAGTAACGTTTCAATTCTGAATGGTGGTCTTACACCAGGGCGATACTAAGAGTATCTTCCACTCTGGAACGTGTCGCAAATATATTATATATTTTTTTAAATAATTAATTGTGAAATAACACAAATCGATTAAATAAAATTTAATAGGGTTCGAACCCGCGAACTTCGGAATGGCAGTCCTACGCCCTACCGTTGAACTACGCCGGCCGTCTTTACGTGTTGGTGTAACATCATTATTGGACGATTGAAATTGATTTTTTTTTAAAGAAAGACAAACATCCTTGGGTTACGAATAATCTGAAGGTATTTTAAAATCTCCTACTACCACCACAATCAGCGGAAAATGTTGCTTGTATCATGGATGGAGGGTTTAGCCAGGCGAGGAATTAAACTCACGACGCCTGGGTGGTACCCAAACGCGATGCAAACTCATAGGTACACTGACTGGTATTTTCTATTTCTTGTGCACCTACATTATAAATGAAATAATATAAAATGTTTGACAAGAAACAAAAAAATTAACAAAGTGAGTTAAACTTACGTACCTTGATCCAAAGCCGCCATGGCAGGAAGCGGCCACCTGCGAGGCCTCTTCCGGTCATCACCCGCCTCCAACACTTCCGGTCGTCGTTCCCGCGTCTTCAGGATCGCGATTAGCGATACTACTTCCGGTTCCTTCCCACTACACTGTTCACTTCCGCAGCCTTCCAATTCACCCCTTTACAGAGGTAGTTAAGGTCCGATATAACTTTTTAATTTACTAAATGTTTATATTTATCTTTGTAACTATTTTTTCATTTGAGAAAAAAATTAAATGAACTACATATTTGGTTATATTTAGTTGAAAATTAGTAAGTATTATTAAGAGGGATGAAAAAAAAATGTTTTAGTTAAGTTTCTTTTTACAGTAGCCCAAAAAAGGAAGCCCTGAGGAAAACAATTTCCCTCAGGGCCTATGTCGTCGTTGGGGATGCTGATTAGTGGGTCTTTTTAGGAAAAGGAAGGAGTGGAAGTTCTGGAAAGGAAAAAGGTTTGACGGGTGATTAGTGTATCCAGGAGTGACGGACGTATGTTTCCATCCCTCCCACTGCGGTGCAAGTGGAGTCCGCCTTGAGAGCTCAAAAATACACCCTCAAGCAGTCTCTTCCGATCTGCCCGTCCACGTAGTTGATGGGCAAACGCATCTGCCACCAAGACCTAGACAAATCTCACCCCATGAATCCGGGCACCCTTGCTTGTTAACCAAACGTTGTGGTGACACTTGCACGGAGAAAAATGTTATTCGAAAAAACGATCATTTTAATAGTAAAAACGGGACTGAAGGTCTTACGAACAAATTAATAGGGTTTCACTGTTTATTGGCGGGAACATGTAAGAATAATTTGTTGGTATACGTAATTTCGTACGTATACCAACAAATTATTCTTACATTAAACACTGTTAATTTGTTCGTGAGAACTTCAGTCCCATTTTAACCGTTTTTACTATTAAAACGATCGTTTTTTCGAATAACATTTTTCTCTGTGTGGGGTGACCTATGGCAGAGATTGGTTATCTAATAAATGGTTCCCGTGACGGCGGTACCGATGCCCGTCTCCTAAATGAAGAACTAGAGATACAAATAGTAAATTACAGATAAAAATGATACGTAATATATCATAAGGAAAGGTGGTGTAATTTAGTTAATTCCACAGTATCTGTTGTGTAGATACTTTGTCAAACCTCTGTAGTAATGCACGTTTCAAATAGGTATTAAAAATGAATGTATGTACGAAAAGTAAGCAATGATAAACATGTAATTTCTTGTCGACTTTTGACCGTAATAAAAAAAACCCATTTAGAACGGCAAAAGAAAAGAAAAAAATTCGCTTTTATTTTTTACAAATCTGATTACCTTCACTTTTTAATTTTAGCTTTGTTATGAAAGCATTTCCGCGATCGTGCGAGTTTTTATGTGTTCGACTTTAATAGAAATATCTCCCTTTGATTCCTTCCAAATATTCATATAAAGCGTTTGTAAAGAAGCTTTTTTAATTAAATTTGCAATAAATATATTTCTTAGCACCTGATGTACTGCTATATATATTTCATTTGAATGGATTTAAATTAAACAAATTACTTTGTGCAAACCACTACAAATTAATTCGTAACGATTGTAAATTTTTTAGTCAGAGAGTCAATACGTCTAGAATTTGATTTAAAAATGACTAACTTACGGTATTTTCTGGTAATACCCTCTTAATAAACAGTACATATAAGTTATCGGATAAGTAATATGAAATATTATACAATAAATATTTATGAGAAGAGACTGTAGTTGTTTTATTCACTGTTTGACCTATATTTTATCATAAAATATACTGAATATATATTATTATGTTCGTGGTAACGTTAAGAAAACACTTTATTTTAAACTGCTTTTTAAAAGTTCATCGCCGGATTCCGTCCCAGTTCTTTTCCTGAAAATAAGAAAAACAATAAATCAGCATTTTTGTAAAGCCTCTGAAAGCCTGTAAGAAAAATTCTCATTGTTGGGGGGAATAGTATTATTCTAGATAAAGTGTCTTGGTAAGGATACCATTATTATGATTGTGAAATAGTTTATTTTATTCATTTAATATTTTGCACACTATTAAGTGATTGTGGGAATCCTACAAACATTACAACAAAGAAAAACATTTGCATGAAAACAATACTAAATAAATAGCACAAAAAAAAATACTGCCAGAACTATCTTTTTTTTTAAATGTTTGTAGAAATTAATTTATTGAAGAAATATATTTGTAACATATTTAAAGTAATAATTCGTGTGTGGACATTGTACACTTTGTCAAATAAGAGCAGAAAATATAAAAACCTGAACTAAAAAAATTGTACGCTGGCAACACCAATTTTACTGTCAAAATGACAGTAAAATTACAATGACACTGTTAGAATTATGTTAGTAACATTAAAAAAAACATTTTTTTAAATATAAATATTTTCAGTTTTATTTTAACAATAACAATTTCAATGCGCTTTGTATAAATATTTTCACATCCGCATACATGTTTTATTTTATTTACATAGATATACAATATTGTTAGCTATCATAGTTGTATTTTTTTTTTCCGCAACTAATTCAGAAAGTACCATCAGGTGAAGAGGAGAGCGAAACAAATGGGGGTAAATTCGAAATTCCAGGCAAAATAAAAAAGGGTCGCACTCCGGAAGCTATATGTAGATTTGATATCAGTGCTATTCATCAAAAGGTACATTTTTTAGGGGGATGATCTAAAGCCCAGGCAACGCTGGATTTTAGCTAGTAATAAGTGTGAGTAAATTCTAAACTGTTTTTTTTATTTTACTACGATATCATTATTCTTCATTGTGTTAACACAAAATTGTAGGTTTTTTTTTTTAAGAATGTATTCCAGAAAAATCAAAACATATGTTTTTCACGTATTTGACTAGAAAATACATATTAAATAATTTTAAACCAAATACATTTTACATTACTCTGTACATAATACAATATTATTCTGTTTTTGTTGATTAAGAAAAAAAAATTAATAAATTTTTTTAAAACTATCCAGTCTCTTTTCGTTTTTAATGTTGTATGGAATGCAATTATATAAGTTGCCCCTCTCGTAACCAATGGATTGTTTACCATAGTTAGTGTGGATGGTGTTTAAAAGTATGTTATCGTGTTGTCGTGTAAAATGTCTGTGTACTTGGGACGTTTTAATGAATTCTGTGTTTGTATGTATGAGTTTATTATTTATTTTGTATATAAAGAGACATATATTGTATTCGTATAGTTTTCTTACTGTTAATAGTTTTGTTTCCAAATATAATTTTTTTGTGGATATTTGGGAACTGTATTGAAATAGTTTTTTTATTACCTTATTTTGAATTACTTGTTATTCATTAATATATGCTTCATACGCATTTTTTCAGATTTCAATAAAGTAATTTAGATGTGAGTACATGTAGTATGGTTAAACAGCTTTACATTTCCACCGTGTGTTATCATTTTAGTATTGCCATTTGAAGAACAGTGGCGCTCTCCTTAGTTTTCTATTTGAAAGACAATAACTTTTCATTTTTATAAGTATGTAGGTACAAACTTTTGGATCTTTATTTGAATTTAAATTTGGACAATTGTACACCCATAGAAGGCTGCTCTTACGTGTGTGTGGTGGAGGGGGGATAGGGGGAATTTCGATGTACTATTTTAGTTGTGTATTGAATTCTTTAAAGTTAGTATTATTGAATTTTATCTTTTCTAGTAATTCATTAAAAAAATCATTCCTAGATATATGTAGTTATGTTGACCAAAAGTTTTTAAAACATATCGGAATTGGTAACATGTATTTTTTGTGTTTGTGAGTTTGTTGTGTTTCTGGATGGAAAGGGTGTCGAGCATTTAAAATATCTTAAATAACAACGCAACCTACAGATAATAAACATAAACACTTTTTGCTTTATTTATTTATATTTCGTGGAAACCAACAACAATGATGAGGAAATCATGATCAACACCATACAACAACCTGCAGTCCACCTCAGAACAGGAATACCTAGTGAGGAGGACTGAGGATAAAATACTTCACTTTGTATTCTTACTTAATATTGTATTTTAATTTTATTTGTATTGTCATAAAATAAAAAATAAATAAAAAAAATAAAATTGTAAAATTGCGCAAAATGAACAAAATATTTAATTTTCTAACTAATTACCAGTACATTTAAATTTAAAGTTTTCTTTCCTTCCATTCTTTCACACCACATAAAGGAGCAAAAATGAAATTGAGATCTCATTTATTTAATTTATTTTTTGTAAAAACTGCATACAGGCAGTCATTACTGCCTGTAACCAGTGATAAAGGCACAAAATAAAGTTTTTTTTCAGGTTAAAGAGGATGAGGAAAAGAAGGATATGGGATGGAGCAAGGTTAAAAAGTACCTGGATATAAAGATCTGGTCACCAAGCACGGTTAGTTATTTGACGCAATGCTTCGGTTGTAAATGGTGGTATCTCACATGAATCTGTATTTGATACCGATTTGAAATAATACTGATTTAGCCAATTTACTTCAGAATTCCGACTCCTAGGCCCCAGATAGGCCATTGACATTGATTACATTAAAAAAATATTATTGAAAAGTTTGACTAATTTCATATTCAAGGAAAATTATTTTAAAATATCTATTTGTATAGATATATATGTTTATCGAAAAATTCCACGGCATGGACTATTCGTAGAAAAATCTGAACAAAGGACTAAATAATAAGTGCGTAATAAGTACCTACATCAACATTAAAAGCTCTAAGTTATAATAATTCAAATTGATATTATTATTTTTTTTAAAAACAATTACAAGTATCGTTGAAGAAGAGGAAGACACCAATAATAATCTAAACGAAAATATGAAAAGAACAAGACACATACAAATAAAATATAATAATCCTTCTTATTTGCTTTCTCTGTACTACTTACTTTGGTTTTATATATATTATAATTAGATACTTTTATGTTCTATAATTTTCATATTTTTTTAAAATTCTACTATATTCTTCAATACTCTTTTTGTTTTACTCTAAAGTCGTTTACATTCTTTTATTTTGTTTTGTATTCTTTAAAATTCCTTAAATTTCTTTTATATTATATAAATTTATAAAGTATTTTTGTATATTCTTTCACATTCTTTATATTGCATAATATGTTAATGTACTGTATAAAAAATCGACCACCATAACACGGGCAGGTGCCTAGCCTGGTGGTCGAAAAATCCTCATTTAATGTAACAAACAATTCTATTAAAAAGGAAATATTAAAAAAATAACGGTAGCAACTGGGACTCGAACCCAGAACCTCTCGTCTTACAGGGACAAACGCCATTCCAAAATTCCCGGTAAGACGAGAGGTTCTGGGTTCGAGTCCCAGTTGCTACCGTTATTTTTTTAATGTTTTCTTTATTCATAGAATTGTATTCAGAACCTCTCGTCTTACAGGGACAAACGCCATTCCAAAATTCCCGGTAAGACGAGAGGTTCTGGATTCAAATCCCAGTTGCGACCGTTATCTTTTATTTTTCTACCATATCATTATTTTTGTGTCTTGTTCTTTTTCATATTTTCGTTTAGATTATTAGTGTCATCTTCTTCTTCAACGATATATTTATTACATCGAAAAATTGACAATTACAAGTATCTATTATCATGAATTATCTTCATTTCATTTATCTTTCAGATCTCTCAAGAGGGTATTACTAGAAAATACCAGAAATTAGTCCTTTTTAAATCAAAATTCTAGACGTATTGACTCTTTTTTACAAAAAAACATAAATTGATTTTGAAAGATTATTATTTTATCTGGCACACGCAGTTTTAAAAATTTGAAAACTAAGTATATTTTTAATATACTAAGGTTATATGGTTGGTCGTTGGCAGATTTGTTCAATTTTCAAACGATAGATTCTATTAAACAACACAAATTTCAAGTCATATAATTATACAACAAAAAAAATTAATACATAATCTTCTCAACACAGTTTTCAAAATTAAAATTTTAGAGAAATTAAAATCATTAAAAAATATACCCGAGAACGTCTTTTGTGACAAAAATACCTCAGTTTTTCTATTTATTTAAGGTCTTACAAACTAAAATATTTAAATTTTTCTTACACACTTATTTTGTATAGACATTATTAAAAATTATAAATACTTATGAACAAAAAATACTTACAAGAAGTACACGATATTTAATAATTTATCATGGTGCGTTTTGAGCATTTGTATTGCTTACTTGAATGTACGTAAATATGAAAGTAAGTTTTGAATAAAATAAATCGTTATTAAATTTTTAATTTTAAAAAAATTATACGGGGAATAATCGATCTTTCTCATTAAAACCTCCCGATACAGTTGCAAGCATTTTTAACATTTATTCTCAGCTGCTGGTCAATCGCTCTTAAGCTGTATTTACTAGCTACATATCCTCTCTGAGGATCTAATCCTTCACTTTCACCTTTACTCTCCATTTCCTTCCGCCCTAAACAATCCCTAATATCCTAATGGTATAAGCCTACATTATCCCAAGACTCTTTCCCTTTTAAATAAATAAATCATAATAAAAAAAACACTCTGTCATTCTTTGATGACGATTTATAACGAGTAAAACAATAAAAACTCAAATTAAAAAAGGTATTCGTAATAAATAAAGTCATTAGCGATGATTTCAGCCCTCTTGACTCAGCATTCACAGCCATTTGTCAAAAAGATAAGCTATTACACAAACTGGCTCCTCTAGTTTAGGGCCTGATCCTTCCGTTTATATCGGATTTATTATTCATTACACCCCCGACTAGTCTAAAGGTTGTATGATAAATCATCTCCTCAAATGGTTTCGTGGAAAGTATTATTTATTTTCTTCTCAATACTTCCCCTGTGATTTTTTTTAGTGAAATTTGCAAATTACGTTTATTTAGTTTTTGAAAATTTTCAGTTTACAAAAATTATCTGACATTATGATTATTATCTGACGGGATGGTCCGATGCTCTGTAGGAAACCCGCTCGCACAGCGCGGGTGTAAACTGTGCACCCTAAAGTTTAAGTTTAGACTTACGGAATTCAATACTTCGTTTGTGTGAAAGCACTATGAAACAATACATGAAACAATACATTATTAAATAAACCTTCTACTACCATCTTAATAAGCGGAAGATATTGATTGCGCTTTGTTGAGGGACTTAGGCCTTCACGATATGTAAATTTCCGATACGATTTAAGTATCTTGGCGACTACCGTCATGCATTTGCACAATGGCGACCGGTCAGTGGTTCAGTGGGCATCGCGTTTGGGTCTCACCCAGGCGTTCCGTGTTCGATTCCTCGGCTGGCTAAGTCCTCTACCACTGTTGTTGTGTTCAAGCAACATCTTCCGCTTAGTGTGGTGGTAGTAGGAGATTTTCAAATGTTGTTGGGTTATTCGTAACCCGGGAATGTTTGTCTTTCTTTTTAATTAAACAAAAATTAAACAAATTAAACCGGTATGCATCTGCGCAAAGGTTCGTACGACATACACACGTTGCTCATATTTTGTAAACTTGCCAAAATGTCAGCTGGATGAGATTGTTCCCACTAACGTCGTCGAGATCACAGACATTTTATAACGACGCCCGTGCTTTCGGTCAATGCCTGGAACAAAACAGTCTAAATGATGTAAGAATGAAATTCTTTTTTTTTTTAATTTATAGAATTTAACAATAGGGGCGACGCAACGAGAGTCTCGTGATTTCAGTATCGACTTGTACGGACTGTGTGCCACAATTTGTTCCCGGCTTTAGTACCTAACATGAGTAGCGGCTTGAGCACAGTACTCCGTGTATTAAAAATGACCCGTCTCCTGTTTACGGTGGAGGAGGGGTCGCATAACTTTTCTGACATCGCGCCGCTAGCGGTTACGGAAAATAACGCCGATTAGCGAAGACACGAACCGCGCTTTATGCAGTTATGCATGTAGGTATGTAGTGATCGTTGTAGTCCCGCATCGCTGCGAGCACTGGTAGCAGGGAGAAATGACTCAATCCAGTATTATATTTATGTTGCCAATTGACCCTAAACTGTTGACCTTAATTGTATTGCATTATTTTCCTCAATGCCTATTCTAGGTATTTCCCAACTTGGCCTTATAAGACGGCCAACTCTTCTATGCACTCTTGAGTAATTTTTGAATCTATAGGGCTTGTTGAGAAATTAAAAGTTTGGTTTGGAACTAGGCTAAAACTTTAGCTTATAATTTAGAATAAATACTTTATGATTTATAAGACAGATGGCAGGCTAGTCTGTTTCCCTTTCTTTGAATGGTCTGAAATTAATATATTCATTGTAAACTAATTATTAACTCTCTTCTGCAAAAACACATTTCAGTCCGTTGGGGGGAAATTCATTTATTGGGTTGTATTATTTCGGTGTCAATAAAAAACTTTAATTACTTTTTTACTTTTTTTATAAAACTTTAATTACTTTTTACTTTTTTCGCTAAAAAACAAAGTGTATTTAATATTAAAAGGTTCTCCATTCTATCCTTCGAGTTAATCCAAAAACATTACACGGCTCTCACATACGACATTGTCTGTTATTTATATCTTTATACATAATATAGTCCGAGGTAAACTCTGAAACCACTTAACCAATTTTGATGAAATTTGGCTTACTGTGTGTAATATGACCGGTCAGTGGTTGAGTGGGCATCGCGTTTAGGTCCCACCCAGACGTTCCGTATTCGATTCCTCGGTTGGCTAAGTCCTCCATCACAACACAAGCAACATATTCCGCTTCGTGTAGTGGTAGTAGGAGATTTTCAAATATTTTTGGGTTATTCATAACCCGGGAATATTTGTCTTTCTAAAAAAAAAATTAAAAAAATTGGTCCAACTTAAAAGATGGGATAGTTTTTATCTAGAATATTGACCTCAATATTTATTATTGCGAATTATATTTTTATGAGACAATTATTTGAAATTATCTGTAAGTTCCATAAGTTTCTGACAGATGGCGGTGTGAGTTAATTTATTGACACAACACACAACACTTGGTTATCTAGGTTAGGTAACCATCCAGTAGATAGCGTTGTGTTTCGTTAGCCACAGCAACGAGTGGGCGGGTCAGCTAGTATGTATGTTATATATATATATACTCGTAATAGGAACGGGGCTTCTAATAAGCATATCTCGGATAGTTGATTATTTTGTAAACTATTTGCGAATAGAAAGTTGATGCTCGTTAAAAGTGAAATTTAATGGTAAATCGGTGAGATAGTTAAAAAGCCATAAAGAGTTATTTGGTAATAAAAACTAATATCTATACGCTTCAGACCATAAAACACTCTTCATTTGAGTATCGACTCTTAAACTTCTGTTACCGCGGTAGGCAGCGAAGTTACTTAAAATTCATTATCATAATATTTATTTTTCATTTTATTTGCAAATGATCTAAAATAATCATGAATTTGCTCAAAATTTGATATTTAATGCTAAAAAGAGCTAGAAGTATTATAATTTTGTATTATAATAAAACGAAGTTACTTAAAATTCAGCATCATATTATTTGTATATCATTTTATTTGCAAACGATCTAAAACAATCATGAATTTACTCATAATTTGATATCATTGCAAAAAGAGCTCGAAATATAATAATGTGAATGTGTTCAACCATCAATTGTAAATCAACAGTATTTTTTTTTTTTGCGTTAAAGGTTTCTGAAAATGCTGTAAGTTGAACAGTTACTGATTAAATAATAAAATATTATACACCCGTGCTCTTGATTGGTTTCAGTGTGGTAATGGCGGAATCAGACAGCTCACTCGAGTGAAGGTTTACGCCACGTTTTTCGGCCTAATGTTCCATCTTCGTTTCATTCCATGTTCAGACGGCGCTATAGAAATAAGCGTTCACTCGTCCATTCCCACTACAGCGTCGCTGAGCGAGGTCAGGCGCGCTGGAATTCGTTTGATTTCCAGCGCGGTCCGGCCTCGAATTTTAAGTAAAAACATGTCAGATGCATCGATTTTTACGCAATTTAGTTGACACAATTAAATAAAAAAAACAGTATTGTTTCGTCTTATAAACCTTTTTATTTTTAATGACATAATAACACAATTTGATTTTACTTTTTTTATTACGAACCTACAAATTAATAATCTTACATATATTAAAAAAATATAGAACTAATGGATAATAAGGGAGATCCAACAATTTCTATGAGAAATGTTCCCAAAAGCAAACAAATTAGCCGAACGAATACCATTTTGACGTTTTGTGTGCGACATGATAGCGTCCTTCCAGTACAGGACGCGAGACGAACTGATTTGAGATTTCACTCCGTGATCAGACGTTCCACTTTGCTCTCATCCGCGCACGAGTGAAGGATGCCGAATGAAAATATCCAACATTGTTGGATCGGTTCACTTGAAGATTACATTCGGCAGTATTCGGCACTTTCGTTTCATTTCATGTTCAGACCGAGTAAAATAGGCCGAATGAAATACAGAAATGAACGATCAGTGAACCGACTGATTCAGCCATAAGTAGTAGTAGCTAGTACCCGCCCAAAAAGAATAAGAAGGAGAGACGCGACAAAACGAATGTTGGAACGAGCGCCCTAATATTTAAAACGTAAAAATTCGAGCGAAAATTGGGAAAATGTTTAATAAAAACGACTCGTTTACAGTAGAGCATAAAACTCTCTTCAACACCTTAAGTAGCATTTAAAGAAACACTGTTAATTTTTTCTTACATATAGCTTGTAAAATAACGGAAACAAACGTGGAAATAATTATTTTTGGAGCATACTTCGCGATTTTTTTCTATCGAGGGAATTTTATGTAATTAAAATTTCGGCTCTACAAATCGTCGCCTGAGTGCTTAATTGTCCAATCTTCTTTTTAGTTATTGTTCAATCTCCATTTTAATTGTTAAAAAAAGTATCAAAAACAATAATTAATCACTTAACAAAGAATTATTTAAACTAACCGTTACCTTTACGGGAATAGCATCATCTTAAACACTTATCATAATGTTTCATTGAAATAATGAAAGAAAACCTCCTCCTCCTGTAAAACTTGCAAATAATCGTTTGGACAACTAAACAGACCACAAAATCTTCAGATATTATCTTAAAAAATAACTTTTTTTTTTTAAGAACTTAGACACTTAAAGTGTTCAAGGGGCATGTGTCACAAATCGGTAGAAAATCGGAATTCCGGCCCTTAAAACCTAATTATTATTTATATACAGGGTGTTAAGCATCGTACTTGAGTTACTTTAACAAGTGATTCCTGACATTATTTGGAGTAAAAAATGTAAATGAAATTTTGGTCTCCGGTCACTTTTTTGATGAATTTTTTTTTTTCAAAAACTTTTTCTTCAAAATCAAAGAAAAAAAAAATCTTCCACATGTCGTCGCTGGTCTCTAAGCCAAGTAACCAACCAATCCCTCACCTGCCCATAACTTCCCAATACGATACGATACGATACGATACGATTGTACCACCCCAGCCAGGAGCAATCCTGTCCCGGTGAGACCGGTACACCAGGGGGCACTGATTTGTTAGGACTAGGAACACGTGCTCTAAGGATAGGAAGGAGGTTGGAGTTTAATCGACCGGTATACATGGCAACCTAATAAGCCAATATTGGAATTTAGGATGGGCAGGAATAAAGGAATTGATTGAGCGTTGTATTTTTTTTTTCCTGCTTTATATCTTCCTTCTTCTTGCTTCTTCTTAAATTTATTTGCATCTTTTTGGCGCTTGCTGGTTCTTCTCGCCTCTTTTTGGCTATTCTTCTAGTTTCTCTTGGCTCTTCATGCTGCTTCTTGACTCGCCTTGGTTTTTCTTGCACCTTCTCTTATTGGCTCTTTTTGCATCTTCTCCCTCCCCCCTCCTTCTTCGTGGCTTACCTTGCCTTTTCTTTGCTCGTCTTGTTTTTTTTCTTGAATTTTCTTACTTCGTACCTCCCATTATTGGCTCTTATGGACACTTCTTGGATCTTAACAAGTAGCCACTTCTCACTTTTTTCCTAGTGGATCGGATTATTTTAGAAGCCTGCCGGCTTTCGCCTTTTCTTCTTCCTTGATCTTCTAATTTCCGATAAATATCTAAATAAAATATAAACACAACAAAGAACTTAAACACGTTAATATTAATTTATCTTTACACAAATTCCGTGTACGAACAAAGAACACTCCTCTGAAATGTGATGAATAAAGAACGGCTGGAAAAAAACATAAACAATTAAGAAAAGTATTTTTAAAATGTGCCATCTGAGTGGCATTATTTATTTTGAAGATTGCTTTCCGAGTTCAGTGCTCCGAACTATTAGGTTAACAAAAACAATCTTTACCATCTACTCTTAAATAAACAAGATCCGAGAAATCTGAAAGTAATAAACATTAATTTTGTTTTTGACACAAGTGGTCTTACTTAAAAAATAAAATAAAATCTTATCTTTTGCTGATGGTGTCTCTGGATACACTGGTCCGTTTTTGTTTAGCCTCAAGTCACATTAAATCACTTCACACCTTATTGTAAACTCAACAACACACTTGTAATGTTATGTCTACATTCCTAGGTTCATCCCTAACCCGATAAGCTTTGTGTGATTCTACCAACTGTGTTTGGAATGCGCTTTGAAATATTATTTAAAAAATCAGACATAACTTTCTAACGGATTGAGGTAAAATTAAATCGCAAAGTCCAGCAAATTGTACTGATCGTAACGCGTGTATGTATCATTTTTCGGGGAAATCGGTCCAAGAAAACGCCGGGTAATTTAAAAAGAAACGAGGACGTACAAATATTTATGTTTTTGGAGAAAAAAAAAAAAAACAAATGTCACCGGAGACTAAATTTTTATTTACATTTTTTACTTAAAATAATGTCAGGAATCACTGGTTAAAGTAAGTATTGTACGATGCTTAACACTCTGTATATTAATTTCTGTGTCAATTGTAGCTAATCATTTGAACATATTTAGTTCCTTAAAAGAATATAGCTTATTTAACTTTATTTCCATTGGCTCCACACAGGAGGCTCTGAGGAAAATAATTCCCCTCGGGATGTCATATTTGGGGATGAGGGTTTTACGAGGAAAGGAAGGAGAAGAAGTTCTGGCAAAGAAAAAGGTATGAGAGTGGGTAGGAATCTGGGGATCAGTGTCTCCAGGAGTGACGGACGTACGAATCCATCCCTCCCACTGCAGTGCAAAGCGATGTTCCGAGAGAGTCCTGCTGGAGAGGTCAAAAGGTATCATCCTTCAACCAGTCCTTCCCGATTTGGACTGCCACGCAGCTGGTGGGCAGATTCATTCACCGCCAAGACCCGGACAAACCTCACCCCATGAATTATATAATTTAGTTTAACATTTTAAGTGTGTGGTGTTTTCTCTTTCTGATACTATTTAGATCATATTTCTTACCATGATAATAAGGGAGACACAAAGATTGCTATGATAACAATAAGAGTTCTTCCCAAAAGCGAACAGGGGTTATGAAAATCTTATTACATAAAATGACGTAAGTATCTGATTGTGTAAGTAGGCATTGTTCACCAAGAAAGTCCACTTAAAATAAACTTCTGCATCTGGCGATATGTACGAGTATTTTCATAAAATAATGTGGGGAAATTCTCTTGCGTAGCCTGAAGTTGATAGATTTCCAGTTGGTTCATACCACTTTATTATTCAGAAACAATTCCTCTTATCTGATAATAAATCTAGTTGCTTTCCTACCCGAAGTTGCCCGTGAAATATTCCAGCTATATTTTATCCTTCAACACTTTTACCTATTTATGTATTATCTTCTGACAGCAGTATGGAGAGTTTTATTACATCTAAAGCATAACTGTAGTAAATCATTTTCAAATTTTTTATCTATTGTCAACAGAAAAAGTTATCCCAAATTCGTGATAAAATAAATGAATCCTTCAGTTAAATGGTTATAAATAAACGTATCAAGTACCTAGTTGTATTTAATGGAAACGTACACGGAAGAAAAATGTTATTCGAAAAAACGATCATTTTGATGGTAAAAACGGGACTGAAGTTCTTACGAACAAATTAACAGGGTTTCAATGTTTATTGGCGGGAACATGTAAGAATAATTTGTTGGTATACGTAATTTCGTACGTATACCATTGAAACACTGTTCATTTGTTCGTAAGAACTTTAGTCCCGTTTTTAACCATTTTTACTATTAAAATTATCGTTTTTCGAATAACATTTTTCTCCGTGTAAATAGTTGATAACAGCTAGAAAATCACCACAGAATGTACTTTAAAAAAAGTAAACTCATAAAAAACCCTAAAAAGTAAGTCTTTTTACTAAAATATATAAATATTTTCAATTTCGAACTATTTTCGCCTCTCTTGGGCTGGCCAGTAGCCAATTTAAAGTTTTCTTGTTGTGGTATTGATTGAGGTAATCTTCCTCCCCGTGGACTGTAGTCAACAACGCTAACAGAGAGCCAAATCCCAATTAGAATAAACCGACATTTATTTCGTATATTAACAGCTGTACTGTAATCCAATTTCAGAAAAAATGCGTATATGTCCACGTGGGTTCACGGCGAGTTCAACGAAAACGAGTTCATCGAAAACGAGTTCAACTTACTAAAATTCAACCTAACCTAACCTAACTTTTTTTTGTGTACTTTGTAAATTTGCTTTTGTAAATTTTCTTTCGTTGAATTGATTTTCGATGAACTCGTCGGTTACCGTCCACGTGTGTATGTGTGATTGCCATAATTCACTAATAACTGATGAATTATTGACGTCTAGTCTATCTGCCGAGTTTCAGTTCGATCGGATGTCGGGACATGTGTTAATATCCACTTCCAAGATTTTATTTCTTTCATTCATTAATTCAAGAAAACGAAATAGAAATTGAATTAAATGTATTAAAAAAAAACATGATTTGAGGGTTTTATTAAAAATTCGTCAAAAAAATATAGTACCCACCTAATATTAAGTATTTCGCTTAGAAACCGAATGAATTTTTAAATTCAATTTATTTCATGAATTTTCAATTTTTCATCAACATTCCCCGATTCTTATGCCAATGGCTAAATCTGGAATATTTATCATATTCACAGCTAGAGCTTTATATTGAAAATAAACATGTCTTACCGAAAAAATTATAATTGGATTTGAATTATTGAATTCAATCTCTCTTACTAGTTTCAAAAATAAAAATTAATCCCATCGCCAGACGCTTGGCTTTCTATTTTAAAAGGGCGTATATTTATTCGACAAGAAAATTATATATTGGTAGGTGAGTTCCGCAAGCCCAAACGAAATAGATGCGAAATCGAAAGTCGAAAAATAGACAAAACTATGTTATCCGGATAAAACAGAATAATGTTGATACTTTAATAGTACACGACCGTCCGTGGTTGAGTGGTAAAGACAATTGACTCCCATTCGGAAGGTCGCGGGTTCAAACCCGGCGTGCGCAAATAAATTATATTTGATTAATTTGTGTTATTTCACAATTAATTAATAAAAATAATATATGTTATATTTGCGGCACGTTCCAGAGTGGAAGATACTCTCAGTATCGCCCTGGTGTAAGACCACCATTCAGAATTGAAGTGTTTAGTGACTAGATCTGAATAGCCAGATACTTTCCCACCTTCCTCTTCCCCATCTCCTTCCCTTCCCCACTTACCTTCAGCCTCACAACATACTCCAATTGGGGATGCCATAGTCTCACTGGCTCCAGAGGGGAGCAGTTGGGACTCTTGTAAGGTTTCTCTATTAAAAAAAAAAAAAAAAAAAAAAAAAAAAAAAAAAAAAAAAAAAAAAAAAAAAAAAAACACACAACTGCTGAAGCTGAACAAATTTGGCAGCCACCTCTGGTTTAGAGCCCAAAATACTTGAAACATAAACTCTTTGCTATGTGCAGAAACGGTCGATCGATTTGTTTAACAAGAGTATTCAAATCTTTAAAGCGCATGTGTCAGGTGCATGGGAATACTGTCCTTATTGAACCGGTATTTCTAGTAAAATTAATTTGAAAATTATAACTTTTTGTCATTTGGAGGAAGCAGACCTATTTGAGCGAAAGAGCAATTTAAATCTTTCTCCTCGGATTGTTAAAGAAAATTTTTCCGCCCACATTAAAAAAATCATACCTCCGAGTTTGAATATTGAGACATACAAACTGATTATAGTTCTATATAGCCAATGAATTCATATATCTTTTGTCTATTATCGCGTATTCGTAGGATTTATATAAAAAACATTATTACATCGTTAACTCAAAAACATTTTAAAGAATCTAGAGAATATTTATTTTGTTATATTTTGAATGTACAACATATCACATGGTCGCTTTAATATATATATATATATATATTTTTTTTTTTTTTTAATTGCCACATTTTGGCAATATAGCAATCCGTGGTTGTGGATATAGTGCCATATTGTGGCAAAAAGCGCTCGAGTGGATATCGCGTAGTAGATAATATTTACCATACTTTATGTTATATTTATATTATAAAGATGCGTTTAAATGCTTATACTATATTTTTCTTAAACAGAGATATGAGCATGACAAAATAAGAAACCAACAAAAATTTAAATTGCAGATTGTCTAAAAAAAAATTGGAGTTCATAATACTAAACATAAAAACGTTAACGTTTTAGACGTAATTTATTTTTTTTATTTTTTTTATTTTGTTTACGAAATGAAATAAAAATAAAATAATAAATTAAAACAAAATAAACGACTTAATCTTTTTATTTAAAATAGTCAACTCTAAATTCGACTGTTGCGAACTTCTGCAACTCGTTAAATTACGAATACCAACAGTGACAACACGACAAAATTCCTTTTCTACTGCAGCATTCATAAGTGTAACTACATTGCCCATTTTTCGATACAACGATTTCACACTATGGGAAATTATTACTTAGGTGAGGTTGACATATTTTATTTCAACTAAGCAAGTTTTGTGAATCATGAAAAATATCTATTCCAACGCTATTTTTATACAGATCTTGTATTTTTGTAAACCTATCTAATCGCTGTATTTTTCAGTTTTTGTTCTTGTATTTTTATAACTTGTGTGTAATTTTTACTACGAACAAAATGTAATAAGTGTACTGTATTAACATGTAAAAGCCCTCTGGGCGTTAAATAAATAATACATAGATAATTTACAAGTGAACCATAACAACAATATAAATTTGTGAAATTTTATATTGTTCTTACTAAAATTCAGGTATCTCTTATAATATACTGGTAAACTTACATCAAATATGTCGATATTCGAGGTGAATTTGTTTTCAAGTGTGTAAAAGCGACAAATAGGTGCATGTATGTGGTAATTGGTCCCGTAATTATTGTAAAATAATATATTTTGCAGAATAATATGGTTTACCAAGTTTTTTGTTTATTGTTTATAAGAGATAACATTATAAGTGATAACATTATTCAAAGTTATACAATTATTCATTATTCTTCTACTACTCCATAAGTTGAGCTCTAGGAGCTCGTGTTTATGGGAGGAGTATTTACATGCAAAAAATAATGTTCTAATTAAATATGTAAACAATAATCAAAGACTTATGAAATAAATACAAATATTATTTAACATAGGTATACAATTTAGAAAAAAATTGTTATTAAAAGACAAAATCAATATATATATATATATATATATATATATATATATATTTTACGTTGAATAGTAAAATTTAAGTAAGCGTAAACTAAGTATAAATTAAGGTTACAATATATTATTATCCAATTTCAGGGACTTAATTTGTTTTTTGAATTGTTCATGTTTCAAAGTTTCGGTTATACTAATTTTGTGTTTGGACAATAATATATTGTACCATTTCCGACCTAAATACAGGTAGTGATGCTGAGCCGTGGTGGTGTTGTTCCAGTATTGAAACATTTATAGATACCTACTTACCTACATACAAACATACATACATCCAAAAGTATATATTAGATTAATCACAAGTCACCCTAAGGGTAATTGCGAAACATAAAAGTATCGTTTACTTAAATTCACGGAATCGGCAATGTAATATTTGCTCGGAACCGATTTAATAGTTATTTAAATCCATCTCGTTTATTATTGGTCCGCGGTCCGACCAATCAGTCACCGTGTCAACACAGTTTGAAATTGGAACACTCGTGACAGCCGGGAGCCTTCATCCTTGCCGGGGACCTTTTAAGGCACATGGTTATATTGATTATGGACATTTTTTTGTAAAAATACATATCAACTACTATCATGCAATGCAAACTGAATTATTCATAATATTATTGCTGTATATGGTATTCAAATATATTTTAAAACAAACAGAAAATTACCAGTATGTATCAACACTTTTATGCTGGCTAGATATTAAATCTTTTTTGTTTATCCATTTTCTTGCCGGTGAATAGTAAATCTGTTTATGTATTCTTTTATGTAAATATTATTTACAACAATCACTGCCTCCGTGGTCGAGGGGTAAGGCTCTCGAATGGCAATCCGAAGGTCGTGGGTTCGAACCCCGGCGTGAGCGAGTAAATTTTATTTGATTTATTTATGTTATTTGACAATTTATTAATTAAAAATTATATGTAGTATAATTGCGGCACGTTCCAGAGTGGAAGATACTCTTATTATAGCCCAGAGGCTCTAGCACACTCGCTCGATAACGATCGATAGGATACTATGGGTAACTTCTCATCATTCCCTAGGACAACTACACATCGCTAACGTACAAACAACAGTTGATGTCGAATATGTTAAGGACACTTAGTCATTGTGAACTGTCACTTATTCGTTGGCGATCTATAGTCATGCTAAGGAACGATGAGAAGTTACCAATAGTTATCCTATCGATCGTTTCGGTCGTTATCGAAGACCACAATTCGGAATTAAAACGTTGATGGAAATGGCTTTAGCCGTGTTTGGTGACAATATCTCAATAGCCAGGACTTTCACATCTCCCACTTTCCCATCTCCCCACTACCTTCAGCCTCACGACATATCCCGACGGGAGCAGTTGGGACTCTTGTGCGGTATTCACATTAAAACAATTAAAAAACTGCATACCTTATTTCGTTTTATTTACTATTTAATATTATCTCGTAAATAAAACGAAATAACCTACCGCTGGACTAAGGCCGGCGTAGTCCAGCGGTAGGGCGTTGGACTTCCATTCCGAAGGTCGCGGGTTCGAACCCGGCGTGCGCAAATAAATTTAATTTAATTTTTTTGTGTTATTTCACAATAAATTATTTAATATAACATATAGTATATTTGCGGCACGTTCCAGAGTGGAACATACTCTTAGTATCGCCCTGGTGTAAGGCCACCATTCAGAATTGAAGCGTTGCTTGAAATGGCTTTAGCCGTGTTTAGTGACTAGATCTGAATAGCCAGGTACTTCCCCACCTTCCTCTTACTCGTCTCCTTCCATATACTATTCAATTATTTAACTTCTTATTATTTAAATTCAATATCAAAAAATATCAGCCTAAAACATAGACATACCTACTTCGTCTATAAATTTTATGATATATTTTTTTTTAATTCTACAAAATACTTTTTTTTTGTATATTTTTGGAAAGTCCTAGCTCCATTTACTGAGACTAACATCGTGTTAAAGCCGTAGAAGTTAAATATTGATCAATTTACTTAAGAATGTAAATGTAAACCGTTATATGAAAATTAAAAAAAAAAACCTCTGAAATACGAAATGGACCTCTATGCTTCAAGAGCCCTTGTAAATTTTTCAGTTAATTTCGGTGTAAAAGCTTAACAAGAGAAGCTCGAAAGTGGAGTTTCCACTTTCCATATTCCTGAGGGGAGGAAAATCAACCCTTTCAAATTCATCCCTCGCGACAGAGGGGTTATTTGTGCCCTATGGGATAGATTGTGCTAGCTAACCGAGTAAAATAATTGAGACCAATAAGTTTTTATATCCCAATTATTGCCTAAATAAATCTTTTATGATCGTGAAAAAACTTCTTCAATTTAAATTTAAGTTCCACTAGATAATTTTCGTTTTTTCTAATTTTAGTAATGTAACTCTTAACATGACTAGCATCAACATATTATCAATTTTGGAGGCGGGTATGGGTACCGCCGCACCGAAGACCATTTATTTGATTACAAAAACCTCTGCCATAGGTCACCCCAAGTGGTTCACAAAGTTTGGTGACTTGGCAGGGGTGCCCGTGTTCATGGGAGGTTTGCCAGATCTTGGCGGCCCACACGGAAAAAAACGATTAAAAACGGGACTGAAGTTCTTACGAACAAATTAACAGTGTTTCAATGTTTATTGGCGGGAAAATATAATAATAATTTGTTGGTATACTTACGAAATTACGCATACCAACAAATTATTCTTACATGTTCCCGCCAATAAACATTTGACACCCTGTTCATTTATTCGTAAGAACTCAGTCCCGTTTTTAACCGTTTTTACTATTAAAATTATCGTTTTTTCGAATAAATTTTTTCTCTGTGCACCACTGTGCAGCAGGCCGGATCGTGAGAGACTGGTTGAGGAAGACCATTGGACCTCTCCTGCAGGTCTCTTTAGGAACATCACTCCTGCGTACACTGACCCTCAGATACTTAACCATCCCTCATAACTGTTTTTTTTTCAAGAACCTCCTCTCCTTCCTTTTAAAAAGATCCTCCACACGGCATCCTCAAAGATGACATAGGTCTCTAGGGAAATTAATACCTTGTGTGAAGCTAATGTAAAAAACTATGTTTTTGCACTGTGGGTGATCGGACTCTCAACCTCTAGGATCTTTTAGGCATTTGTCTGATTGTTCTTTGACCAATCGTTAGCCACAATATTCTGTATGAAATTTATTATGAAAACTCCGTTTCTATAATTCAAATCTGCCAGCGTTGAGCAGAAAGAGGTCTATGCCCATTGATATCCGAGCCAATTTTTTGCCGTGGTGTTTTTTGAGGTTTATACGGACTTGGTATTAGGTAAACGAACGATATTGTAGTTGATGTTAAAACTGTTAAATAAATTTACCTAAGTATCCAACTCACCAATGTCGACTAACCACCATATTACTGAATGTAACACGCTTAAAGACTTTTATCGTGTCGATGTGTTTCACGCAAAGGCCCTGATCCTACAGAATTTTACTTTTCCGATGTGGGCCAATCTAGGATGATATGAAGCAATGCTTGGAGCCTCAGATAACTTGTATATATTTAATAAAACGGGGTCGCTGTATGCTTTTTGCTGTTGAGATCCCAAAGAATTTATAAAACCCATTTATTTCTGTGCCACCAACAGACTCTTTTTCTTTACAAATTGTTTATTTTTTAATGGTTTTATTACAAGGCGAACCGAGAGTTTTGGTGGGGTGTCTATTTTTGCGGACGTTTAAAACACAATTCTTTTAGCTGACATATTTTGTGTTGGTCCATTATCCAAAACAAAGAAATAATAAACAGGTTTCAAAACATGTAAAAAAAAAACTTGTATACACCCCTCACAACTATTGAGTCATTAGAATTAGTTGATATACCAATTGATAGGTTTTCAGTTTTCAGTAGAACATTAGTTACTGAATGGGCAAACATGAACGGAATCTGGATCCACTCCTCACTAATATTGAATCAATAGTTATAATGTATTTACTGAAAATGTTTTAATAATAATAATAATAATAATTGGATAATTTGTAGAGCGCCGTTTTTGTGAGAAATCACCTCAAGGGCGCTGTACATCTTATTATGACTTCTTAGGCTCTACCTAGAACTATTATTTACAAATGGACACAGAGAACATACTTACCTGGCAGGTCACTTCCGATAAACACACTTTAATTAGAAAGTTTATGCTTGGAGGAGATACGACTTTGCACGCGGAGGACGCTATATTAAGACACTGGACATTGCATAACTTTACATTTGCTACACCATCATTTTTCATATTACATTTATAAGAAGATTACTGCCAAAAATGGAGTTAATAAATTGAAGTTATTTCGAAAGACTTGTGAATTTAGGACTCATTAGGACTGGAGGATTTGAATGAAATTAGATGTACAAATAATTCACCATTAAGGCTTAATTTGCGTTGACCGAAAAATATTTCGGGGCGGAGAGGTATGAGGTATCCTAGAACGGGGAACTAGAGTGGGGAGACTTGTTTGTTTGTTTGTTCGTATGTTATGCGAGGCTATACCGTTCATTCGATTGTGTTGAAACTTTAAGAATATGATGTGCGCCTACCCGGGATGGTTATAGGATAGTGAGCTCTGGCATTATGAAATTATTTCCTATACTATTCACACGATTGCGATTAAAATTTCATTCGATTGCTAATTAATTTTTTTGAATTGTTGTGAACATGCCCGTGAATATTTACACCCGGGGAGGGGGGGGTTCGCAAGAAATGGAAGAGCGGGAGAGGGGAGGGGGGTTACGTGGAAGGTGAAAAGGGAACGCGGGAGGGGAAGGGTTTACGGAACGGCGACGATGCAAAAAAGGAAACATACATTCCTTATCACACTGATGCTGCATCTCTTTTTTACACATAAATAATGGCGAGACAAAGGATGAGACCCACAATGTACTTACGTCTTTTTCCTTCAAAGTAAAAATTTGTACTTTGGAGAAAACCGACACGTATGTACATTGTGTGTCTCATCTTTTGTTTTACAATTATTTAATGTGTAAGAAAGGGCTGCTGCATTATTGCGATAAGGAACGTACGTTTATTGCCCATTTTGTATGTAGAATACTAAAATATATAAGTATACTTTATGCCTTTTGAGAGGTGGTCCCAAAAATTCATATTCTTCTTAATAGTGATAATAATATCATAGAAAATTAATTCTTTGCTTCATTCATTTGCGCTTTGTAAATATAATGTTTGCGTCGAATACACGGAAAATTTGTATTCCAGAAATAAATCCTTTTGATAAAAGTTCTCCGTATAAGAAGTTTCGCTACTGAATGCGTAAAACCAAATGTTATTCTAAGAGTTCTCACAAAGTAAAAACGGAAAATATCTCTGCGGGAAAATCCGCAAAGAGCGGGTCGGTGGAGATATAAATAAAAAATAAAGTTAAGAAAAACCAGTGGCGTTAACTCGAGAACTTCCACAGAAGGGGTAAAAAAACTTTGGTGGGTAGGCAAAATAAATCATTTGATTTTCAGAGTTTTGTAGTTATGTCTCGATTCGTGAGTTGAAAAATCATCTATTTCATTTCCCATCTCTCCGGAACCAGTGGGATTGTGGTATCTCCAAATGAGGTTGAATGAATTACAGAATGAGTAGATAGATGTTTAAGAGCAAAGTTGGTTAGTACTTGACTAATCACCAAAATGGGCTCCAATTTCAAGCAACTTTTCGATTTTGAACCCTGTCTTTCAACGGGGCGATTCTGGGAGGATTTACCAATGCAGTAGGCAATTACTAAACTATACCATATTAAACAAAATATGATTCGTCCCAGAGTTGTTACCCTTCAGGCTTTTAAATATGTTTATCTACAAGTTCCTAAGTGACAGTGAAATTTATCGTGAAATTTCGGAATCATTCCGTAGTGTTTTAAATGTGCTATATATTTCTTGTTTTTAAAGTTGTCATATAAACCAATACCATTTTAAAAATTAGATTAAAAAAATGACGCTTTTATTTGAAATAAGCATACTTATTCCGAAATGATTAAATAATAATATCAGCTACAAAAATTTTGACAAAATACTTACAGAAACAATTTGACAATAAACATCCCTAATTTTGAAAGAAAACGATATTAAAAAAACACATTCCTTTCGAAAACTGTCAGTTCACCTTTATGCAATACAAAAATATAAATAATTCATACAATTTGATAAGTTTAAAGTTTTTATCCATGAGATTGTGTATAAATATTTAAGATAATCTCAGAAGAATAATATTTTCTCTTTCCAATGACGAACAAATCGGATATCTCCGCATTATAGAAAAAATATATAAAATTACTTTTATAATGTATGGACTATCCGAGGTTCTAAAGGAATAATGATATTTGTGGCTTGAAGATTTGAACACAGTTTTAGTAACACTTCTTATCTCCAATATGAAATTTCGAATCAAAAGTTATGGACTCCTGCCCTCCGCATTCCTGTTATTCGTATACACATTTAAAAAAACCTTAACAAATTCATAGCAGTACTGCAGGAAGTTTTTTTAGGCCAATTCTGTTTAAAAAAAAAAACATCTGAGTAGGAACTCAATGGCGGAGATCAGATTAATAATTCAGTAGTCAAGAAACGGAATGAAATTCACAAAGATTTACATTTCGCAGCACTCCATAAATATAATATTTTATTTCCTTCGACTTTCCCTCATACATTGAATTTATTTTTCAGGTTTCCATAGAATATATTTACACTGATTATTTTTAATTGATAAACTAATGTATAAGAAAAGATTTTTATGCATAGCACAAAGGAAAAAAAAAAAAAAAAAAGTTGGTTCTTTGCAAGTGGAAAAAAAAGGAATTAGCGGTAATTGTTTGCAACAAAAGGGCAATTCAATAACCCTTTGAAAAGTATTAAAATTGAAGAAAAAAAGCCGTGTTGAAGTTGTACGTTGTGGAGTTTGTCCGGTCACTGTTTAGTATAATGTTTTAAAATTATTTTTAAATATTTTAAAATTATTTTTAAATTGCTGTTATGTGTGTTACTTTTATTAAATTGTGAAATAATTAACCCCAATACGGACGAACCCCAGTGGGGTTAATAAGATGTGGTAAACAATGTATTTTAATTGTAAATAAAAAAAAATGTAGGAGTTACAAGTATGTACAATAAAGAGCTTATGATTTTTTTATAATTCTACTTTATCTAATGAAATCAGTCAGTCAAACTAATAAACAAAGGCGATATTTATTAGATCGATTCTTTAATAAAACATCGGTCAACATAATTGATGCACGACTACCTACGAAGGTGGATGCCATCCACTTTACACTTAGCGTGACCTCTATTACTGGACGTGCGTGGCCATAGTGCCCAGTCCCATCAATCACAAGGGTCGGCTTTAGGTCAGGCATAATCTAAGCCTTGCCGTGACTCTTTACACGGTCCGTAAAACAATGTTAACTCGTCAGGAACAACGCGCTTGAACCATTTAAAAATATAATGGGACAGAGAAGGTATAACGTAAACATTAGCACATATAATGTAGGATGAAGGTCAAGAAAACGTAGACAGTAGAATATAGATAGAAGAACGTAGATAGTAGAACGTAGACAGTAGAATGTAGTTAATAGATAGTAGAACGTAACCCGTGGAACGTAAACAGTAAAAGGTAGACAGTAGAACGAAGAAAGCAGAACGTAGGTAGCATATCGTATACGGATTGTCTGGGAGTAAAGAGCAATAACTTCAGGAGGTGATTCTACATGATGGTAGGAGTAAAAAAAGTTAAATAACCTTTTTTGAAATACCAACTTCAAAATGGGACTTTTTGGTAAAAAGATAAAATTAGTCCGGCGTGTGTGGCTAGCACTATTATTATCCGCAATTACGATACGTGCCAATCACAACCTTTCAAAGTCGCCGTAATCGCGCCCGGCAGGCTCAGGCAGGATAAGTTTGTACCTTACACTAAGGATTTTTAGTAGGTACGTTCTTTTAGAAGGGAAAAAAGGTTGGAATGTTCAAAAAAGTTGTTAATATTTTTTACTCCGACCATCATGTAGATTCATATCCCGAAGTTCATGAACTTTATCCCCGAACACCCTATATAGTAGAAAGCTGGTAGTAGATAGTGGATATTAGAAAGAATACAGTAGAACGTGGACATTTGAACGTAGGCAGCAAAACGTAGACAGCATAACGTAGATAATAAAGAGTAGAACGTAGCCCGTATAACATAGACAATAGATTGATAACGTAGACCGTAGAACGTAGACAGCATAACGTATATATTAGAATTTTTATGGTAGAAGGTAGATATTGAATAGTAGATAGAAGAATTTAGCCAGTACATCGCAGACAGTAGAACTTTGACAGAATAACATTGATAGAAGAGCGTAAATATTAGAAAGTAGACAGGAGAATATAGATAGTAGAGCGGAGATAGTAGAACGTAGAGGGTAGAATGTAGACGGAGAAACATGTATTGCTAATTTATTAATAACAAGCTTCTGCCCGCGACTTCGTCTGCGCAGGATTAGTACTTCTACTAGCCTATTTTCTTTTCCTAGGTCCCATCTATGTTTACACCAAAATTCCCAACCTACTTATTTAAAATATAATATCTATAATTCTTGATTCGAAGTATTAGGCGAGTATTTCAAATAGATTCACTAATTTTCTAAAATAGAATTTTGATTTAAATGAAATTTGATTGTTTTGCAAAATGTCATTCTCATATTTTGACATTTTCTATTAAACAATAATTATTATTTATAGTATTTTGAAAATAGCTAGCTTTATAAGGCCTGTATGTTATTCTGAGGTATGAGGTATATTATTGTAAGGTTTCATTAAAATCAATTCATTAGTTTTTGCGTGAAAGAGTAACAAACACACATACATCCATACAAACTTTCGCGTTTATAATATTAGTAAGATTGTTCATATTATTGGCAATTCCGGCAGGCCTTACGAATGAATTAACAGGAAGTGGTATATCTTAACAATCCTTATAATGATGTTTTATTAATAAGGCCTTTTAATATATAGTGAGCTGAAACAAGTAACAAACTTGGCTCCGAACCAAATAGACGACGACTCGAGTATTAAAAAACCGCAAATTGTAATATCCTAATTAATGAAGACAATATTAATGAAACTCAATCGAAAATCCAAATATGATTGAGGCTGATACGTTTTTAGATTTTCACGGCCAAAAGAATTTTTCGATGTTTGTTTTTGGGGTGTTATGCCGTGTTGTTCTACCTCCTTCTTTAGCCGACATTTCGGACAGCGTTGCAGTGTCCATCATCAGGGCAGATCTGGCAGATCCGACGATGTGGATCACACCCCAAAAACAAACAACGAAAATGATTGAGACTGTTTCAGATTTTCGATCGAGTTTCGTCAATATCGCCTTCTACAATAAAAGTTATTTGTATCTCATTGGAAGCAAAAAGTTGTTACGTTATCGTAAATTGTAGTTTAGGTAAGAAGGAGAAAGAAGAAGAACGCTGAACAGGGAGCAGGACAAGAGGAAGTTAAGACAGTAACCTGATCTTCAGAGCAGATCACTGAATAAAATTAAATCCATAATCACAATGAAGCAATTCCAACTTTCGATACTTAATATGATACCGAGATACCCTTCAACGAGGTGCAAATACGCTTTAAATAATAATGCAAAAAAAATTATAATTCCAATATATATTTATCGGTCACACCAAGTTCTAAACCCGGGACTCTGGAACTCTCTGCAAATACCATGCTTTAATACTCAATACCCGTTAAACTCATAATGCTTTCTTTAAAACCTTTTAAACTTCCTTAGAGTCACGTGGGGTAACCGTACGCGGAGTGTAAGTGTTCGCAGTGATGTTTCCGGCAAGATCGTGCCTGTTTCGCGCCCGTGCGTTCCCGCACTCTTACAATACATGCGAATGCGAAATGTGCGAATGAGACAACGCTCAAATTTACCTACAGAAATCGCTTGAAAAGGGGTTTATGGAGAATACACTTTTCTACACCGAAACTTTCACAAAATTGAAATTTAAAAAAATATATATTTTTGAAAAAGAAGAAGCTACGTCGGTAGCTTTTTATAATTTTATAACTCTTTATGAGAGTTGAGTTAGCAACACTTTTTCCTTAAATAATATTTTTTGATAAATCGTACATGTTTGACAGTGAATGTTTACGTTAATACGAAACGCATCGAAAATTCGAAAACATACCACATAGTTTTCACCCTCTAGAAGGCAGTATAAAAAAATATATTCATTTTGTCCAATTTTCGATGTATTTTTAAAGTTTATTTAATTTTGGTGTGATGGGGTAAGTGTGTTGGGGTAAGGGTACGCAGTTGGAGGAGTACAAACACTGACCAAATTGATTTTGTAGCATAATATTTCAACTCTCGTTATTTTGTTACAGTGAAATATGCCGCATGTGTATGTGAGAAAGCATCCGAAAAGTCAGTGGTCAGGTCTCCCAAGAGCAGATTGAAACTGCAAAAAGGCTTATGAAAGAGGGGAAGAGTCAGCGGATTGCTGCAGATATTGTTGGGATCAGTGAAGCCACTTTGCGCATGGTGGCATGAGAACTGCGCAGGCTAAGATAATGGTCAATTTAAGTGTGATAATTGCAATGGAGGGTAACTGTTCGCGATGCGAACACTTACCCTATGGTATGCGAATATTTACCCCGCAATTGGGGTAAGTGTTCGCAATCGACGTACATGTAAACTTTTTTACGTAACTTTTTGATTTATGAACCTTATGAGATTTTAGGCTTGTTTGAGATGCCTTAATAATCAATCATATTAATAAATTTAAAAAAATAGTAAAATACCTAAATATTTTTAATACAAAAATCCCAATGTTAAAATTGTGTACGGTTACCCCACGTCACTCTACACGTGTAGCAATCCGTACAATATGGATATGGATATATTTTTGTAAGTCGTAATTTATAAAAATACATCCATTTATCATTCCGTTGCAGGTGCAGCGTATAAATCCAGACAAGAACACAGAACACGAGTGCTCTGTATGAATGCACTCTGCAATGCATCTGGTTTGAATGTCACGGGCCAAGGCAAAACCAACTCAACCCAGGCCAGGTTAAAATATATATGTTCGAGTATTACAGATATAAGAGGCCGACTTTATTCAGTTTCCTGTTGAATGAGATTTTTCGAAGAAGTGGCAGGAGAATAACCCCGTTACTCTTTAAAAAAATCAGCATTTTAGGGTGGCTTGTTGACGTACTAACAATGCCAGAAGACCCAATTCCATTAAAAATACTGAGTGCCATGTGCCATTACCTAGTGACCTCCAGTGGGCCGTCCCAGGTGATGTTAAAGTTGGGAGAAGCAAATCAATAGACTGTGTCTATTATGGACGGAAGACGCTGAAGTAGCGTAGGATAGGAGCACTGGATGGCGCCTTATCGAAGTGATGGGTCCCCGACCCGAAAATAAAAGAAGAAGTTAAGATGAGATGATCTTAGACACGGTACGTATCCGAAACTGATGAATCTACGCCACATGAAGAACCCTAAAAACAATATCAAAAATCTATCTGAGCATTTTGATTTTTATTTTTTATCTATTTTCGTCAACTAAGGGGTTAAAAAATCTATGCTACGACGTGTTTTAAAATGCAAAAAACAGCTTAAGTAACTCCGTAGTAACCGATTTTTTATTCAAAGCTTTTATCAAATTTAAAAAAAAAATCCAGTTTACTCGATTTATTCTAAACTGAAAGCTCAAATCAAAATAAATGTTATATTTTATTTTATTTTATTTATTTATTTAATACATGTTACATACTTGTGACATTTACATAAAGTTGATATATTAAATCACCATACTAGGCGGCTGCCTGTATCATGGTGACCAATATAGTATAGTTACATTGTATGAAATATGAAGTCTAGTGTAAACATGGAATTAGTATAAATCATGTTAAATATTGAAAGATATATCGACCCTTTGGAATAACAAGGTTACATCTGTTGCGGAAACATCACGCGGTTATGGGATCTATGCTTTACTACCTTAGAGTTCATTATCGCATAACGTTAAAGCAACAGATGAAACCTTTTTATTCCAAAGGGTTGATATATCACAAATACGACTCGTGCCATAGTTCCCACCCACCCTGTATAAATAGTAGGCCGATTTGATTCAGTGTCCTGGGCTAGGTTGAGGTGGTTTTGGTCAAGGTCCACTGCCCGAGTTTCCCGGGAACATGATAACAAATGTGCATTGAGTGTGCAAGACGTTAATTAAAATGGAAAATCAGCAATGCCGGTGTTCTGGCATGGCCACCCACAATTACGTGTTTAAAACGGCGCGCGCACACAAGGACGGCCAAAGGGAATTAGGAGGGCCAAAAATAGGAAAAAGCATTGTCTTCAAACTGATCATAAATATTTTCAAAACGTTCTCCATAAACCAATTCAAAATGAACAGCAAGAAATTATTTTATAAACGCAACCCGATAGCCTGCGCATACATGCCAAATTGAAATATGTATCGTGCGCCAATATTTCAATTATATTTCTATTATATTTAAGAAGTATGTTTTCGAGAGATGGGAAGGCTGATAGGGATATCGAAAGAAGGGTGAATGCAGGTAACTCCATTAATGGAGGATTGAACGTCGTTGGAGACAACAAAAAGTTGTCCACAGAAGCGAAGCTAGCAGTCCACAATGGAGTACCTACCCTGATGTATGGCAGTGAAGCGTGGAAATGGCAGAGAAAGGATGAAAGTAGACTGAATGCTGTAGAAATGAGATCTCTGAGGCGTATGTGTCGTAAAACCATGTATGATCGTGTGAGGAATGTGGAGATCCGAAAAGAATGCAAGGCTGATGTGAGCGTAGTAAGTAAGATTAAGAAAGGGACGCTTAGATGGTTTGGGCATGTTGAACGAATGAATGAAGAAAAGAGTGTAAAGAGAATTTATGACGCGAATGTGAACGGTAGAAGAAGCCGGGGACGCCCAAGGAAGACGTGGCACGATCAAGTAAATCAGATACTTGAGTCGGGCCATGTCAAGAGTCAGAATAATAGAAGAGTATGTATGAAAAGATGTATGAATGTGAATGAGGCAAGGAGTGTGTGCCAAGACCGAGTTGTTTGGCGGTCCATCCTCTCTGCCTTCTCCTGTAGAGAAACGGCGTGATGGTTAGTTAGTTAGTTAGCCAATATTTCTCCTATGGAGTTACTACGCTCGTCCTGTTTTCCCAATAAAAATCAGAAAGTTATCAAGAAAAACTGCAAAGGTAAGTTTGATTATATGATTTTCTTTAACACGCATAATGTATTACACAAATTATAAACCTTTGCTGTATTACGAAAACCAGACATTATTTCATATAATGATGTAACACTCTCATTCCGTATTTGCACGTCACTACTCTACCCGTAATAAGTACAACATGTATTTAAAAAAATGCTGGATTAATAGGGAAGTTGAGTGAAAAATATTTTGAGTTATAAAAAATATGTTCATGTAGATGACATGCAAACTTAAATATCAGTATTTTATTTATTTTTTTAAGATCGTTTTCATAATTAAATTAATTCTACAAGTTTGAATTTTATTAAAGCCCGCGAAAATGGCCCGTAATAAAAAGGAGAGTGTGTGACGTCGTCTGACGTCATCCGGTCCCTTGTTTGTGTGAAGAATAAGGGAAAATATTTACAAAACCGGGACATGCTTAATATGGATGAAAAAAATACATTTAAAAAGTTGTGGTAGTTAGATATTCACTAAAGTACTCGATTCAGTTAACGGAATTTGGAAAAAAGTGCATTTTAATGGTTATTTTTTAAATTTAAAAGCACTTTTTTTCGAAATTCCGGTAAATGAATTGATTAGTACTAGTTAACATCTAACTACTACAACTTTTTAAATTTATTTTTTCGTCCATATTAAGCGTAACCCGGTGTTGTAAATATTTTACCTTATATTTCACACAATCGAGGACCGAATGACGTCAAGAACTCTCCCGCACGGTGTTATACTCTTAGCCGGCGTTTTTGCGGGTTTAATAAAATTCAAACTTGTAGAATTAATTTAATTATGAATACGAACTTTAAAAAAAATAAAATGAAATTAGTATTTAAGTTAGAGCGTGATCATTGATAAAAAAAAATAAAAAAAGGACTCAACTTCCTTATTAAAACGCCATGCCTCTGCAGGACATCCTGCCACAGCGGTGGCGCGTGTTATTCCTCTTAGGGGATGGAAGAAAATATATTTTTTTAATTTATGAAGGCAAACAGAAACAAGCTGTGCCGATAAATCTTGGTACATGTAATAATGATTTATTTAAACGATTTATTCGCTTTTTTATTCACAAAAAATAGATTAAATTTACAATTGATTTAATTAATCATTATAATGGAATTTTTTCCAAAATGTTTCGGTATCAAAAATTAAAGCACTTGTCGTAACACTAACCTATAAGTGTATTTTGTATGAATGTGCGTACATATGTTACAACTTAAAGGGATTAATTTAAATTAATTATTCACGAATCATAAGAAAGTTTATTGAACGAATGAAAAATAAGTTTCATTCGGTAGAGTAAAAACGGTAAAAACCAACATTTCATCGATCGCCAAAATAAGAAATGTCTGAATTTTTTTTTTTTTTTAAATGATTCATAAATTATTAATACTGATCGTATCTATCTATCATCTATGCGTAGACTATTTAATAACTAAGAATGTCTGTTGCGGGAGGCCGCGTCGCGGAATTAAGGCGGGTGGCGTGGATTTGAGTTTTATACAATTTTTTTGTACCGATTTTGTTTTTTTCCGAGATTGATACAATTTTCCACACTTGTTCTTCAAAACAATGGTCAATGGTTTACATTTATTTTCTAAAAACTCTATGTATTTATAACCCGGGGACATCGCCTGGGACTCAAGCTTATTATAATATAAAGAAGAGTGTCAGTGTGTCTTCCAAATCCATAAATCCACACTTTTATTCCGAGGTTAGTGGAATTAAGAACACTTGAACTACATTTGATATCAAAAAATTCTGCGTAAAGCCCGGGCAATGCCAATGCTACTAGACTTATATATTAATATAGATCACTCAAGTTGGATAATATGCTTTAAATATGTCTTAACTAAAAATTATATAAACATTGTATTATTTAGTCCAACTATATTTTTATGTTTGTTTGAATTTTTATAAATAATTCTGTTTTTCTCTCTTGCGTTACAAAAACTATTTTTAAATAAAGACAGTGCATACGGGTAACGAACATTTTTTAACCCTTCATTTTTGTTATATATTATCTTATTATAATATTAAAATGTGGAAAAAATTATAAAAATAAAAATAAATCATAAAATTCGATTTATTTTGAGAAAAAAAACATTATTTTTTCGTATTAGTATTTTATCAAATTTGCACCGTAACTTCAAACATTCAAATGTTCAATGAAAATTTCATATTTACATAAACATATTGGAATTCATTGGCTCAAAAATTATTAACTCCTCACCACGACTTGCTCTGTATATATACTTGTAATGTGGCTTCCCATATATCTGAGCCTTCTTTTTATCCAGTCTGGTTATTTGTCATTTATGCGTAATTTTATCCATGTATTTTCGTTATATGACGAGGAATAATACAAACATTTTAATAAATACTAACCATAATAAATAACCACGGAAGTTTACATTGACATCCCATAACTGATACAATATTCACATTATAACAACGATGTTTCAGTTCCTCCCACGCATAAACACATACCTACACTTAAAGGGGAAATTTATCTCGAAGTATCTTCTTCGCTATCACTTGATGTAGGATCTCAAACACAATTATTATCAGAAGCGCACCTTTGTGAGACCCTTAGCCAGGTATCAGTTATCAATTGACCTTTCAGAAAACTCTTGTGCACGTCTCAAGCTCAAATTGAACCTGGCAGCTTAAAGCTTGGAACTTGTCGAAGAGGAACTAAATATAACTAAAGAACGAGGTCGGAAATTCTTCCAAGGGTCTCACATTACGTTAAGATAGTTCCTTGTTGGAAACATTATTGTTATAAATTTCATAATAATATTGAATTTATTAACATTTTCATGGCATATTATAATATATGGTAGAATTAAATATTAGCCTCAGGATCACTGCCTTTCAAAAACCAATATTTAATTACTACCTTTCTTTACAGTTATTATAATTAAGTGTATTTTTGGTGACATTTACCTGTCGAATGAACACCGAATAAAATTGAAAATTATTGACAATATTTGTTTTTGAGAGGCAAATATTTAATAAATGCTTTCGGTTTCACAAATCACACAATTTTAACATCCCAAAATACCTTTTTTACCTTTTTTCTTTATTCATTGGTTATTTTACTTTTTTAATTAGTTGACCCTCAAACTTCGTACCAGAATCAATAAATGTTGTGTTTAATTTATTAGCTGTTCGAATTGATTAAAATTATGTCGGCCAACGCACATTATTTGAAAAGTCGTTGCATACAAAATACATGAAAAAAATTATTTTCTTCATAATTATTTTCCCGTGATTTTTTCCGATGTTTTTAGTTATTCTGTTAATCGGGACGGAGACAAATCCAACAAATCAAAGATCATAAAAATCGATTCAGCCGTTCTTGAGTTATAAATGGTGTAACTAACCCGACTTTGTTTTATATATTAAGAAGATTTGTTTTATATGTTAAGATTAATGTTTTCTCGGTCCCCAAACTAGCTATTGTGGTGTCCGAGAATTATTACAGAGGTAAAAAAAATACATATCAACTCACATCATCAAATAGAAATTTACAGTTTGGTTTGGAATTTTGGCCAAATCCAAAATTAAGTTTTGTATGAAGGGAACCGCAATCTGATTCCCTTAATGGCACATGTTGTTCGGAATACTATACAAATACATGGAAAATAATTAAATAAATCTAGAGATTTTTCACTGGTTCTGCGCTAGTTCTAACGTAAAATACAATGACACGTATTCCACAAATTTCCACAACTGATTCAAATCGGGCTAAATAGTCAGTTGTTCAAATAACAATACATTGTTGGAAATCACCGCACGGCGCGTGAAATCTCTTTTCTCTCAAATCCCAGCGGATTAACAACGGAACTGATAGCGGATGAGAATAATAATAAAAACAAAAGGCTGGATTAAATCTATTCGATTATCGGAGGTGAAATTTCTGGAGTACCACAAGGATCTATTCACGTTCCACATTGTTCTACTTTTATTCCACATCGAACCTCTAAGTTAATTACGCTGAACTAATGAATGTAATTGTGCCGGGGGGTTTTATTTATATCTTGTGGAAGTGTTGGGTTTTATTTTAATATTTTATTTTAACAATTAAAATATTTTTTAATTAAAGGATTTGTGAAGCTAAAGGTTTCTATAAAAAAAATTGTTTCAGGATTTTTGGCTTTAAAAAGACGATAAAAAATTTACCTCTCAAATGAACACCGTTAGTTAACTTAACAAAATATATAAAACTTTCAAATATAGAAGTATCATTTATCGGTTCCACAACAACTCAACAAAATGGCATTTCAACACCCCTTTGAAAATTTATTAGAAGTTTTGAAAAAAATAATCGAAAAACCAGTATTTTTTTTCATGACTTTTAATGACTTTTCAAAGGAGGTGTTGAAATTGAATGATTCTGAGTTGTTCAGTCACCTCATTAACAATAAAATAATGTGTATCGCTTCTCTGAGTCATTCCCACAATCAGTTAAAATGTTGAAAAATAAAATCAAATCCCAGTTGTAGAGTTCGTTGAACTGGAGTTACACGAAGACAAACGAATTTATAATATTTTATTACTCTTATTTTTTGAGTTATTATGATATCAAGTACTTACTTTTAAACAAATTATGATAAATTTAGTACAGTTTTTATTGGCATAAATACGCATAATAAGTTCTAGTGATGTACATTCCTACATGGGGGTAATCAAAACATCTATATCTGAATACATAATTGATTCAAATAAAAGGCTTAATTTAAAAGAAAGTTTCTTCGTCGGTATTTATGCTAGCCCCATGGAAGAAATAAAACACAAGGAGATGTGAAAGATGAAGGTATGGAAGGACATGGCTATTCAGATCTGGGTTACTAAAAACAGCTTCCAGCTGTTGTCAACCTTTTTGGGCCTGCGTACCCCTTGACGCTTACAACATTTTTTTTTACCCCCTACCCTCTATCTTGCAATGAAAGACATTTTAAGTTTTTTAATTCTCTCATTATTACATGAATTTAACAATCAAGACAGACAAATACAATTAATGTAATTTTTTACAGAGTATAACAGGACTTCGGGCATTTTTAACCAGTGATTTTACAAGCGAAATTGACCAATTTTTTTCTCACAAACTCAAAAAACTCACAAAGTATATTGAGAGGGTAAACTTTTTTCCTTTCCTTTCGAACCTCAAAAAATTTGTAGAAAAAAAGATTCTCGTATATCAGAAAACAAAAGCTCGATTTCCTGTTACACCATGTACAAGCAATCATATACAATGTTAACATATAGTCAATGTCACCCCTGAGCTTGCTTTGCAACGTTTCAAAAAGTTTGGCTCATTTTTATAAAGGAAGAGTCAAGTCTGATTCAGCATTCAGGCGATTGCGATATTTATTTTTAATGAACCCATAGGAAGAAAATGCCTTCTCACAAAATACGTGCTTGTGAATGGTATTAATATTGTCAAGATATTGACAATATCTTCTTACGCGTTAACAAACCGATGTATTATTTATTATTCCCAGAATATTTAATTCTCTGATTATATTCTGATTGATTACATTTTTTTAAATTGATTTTATTATTAAGATCAGCTTTGGAATTCCAATTTATATTTTTATTTATATTTCTTTTTCTATTATTTCTATTGTATTATATTATGTGTGTTGAATTTGAAATTTTGTTTGATTATTTTTATGTAATTTAATTTAAATGTATTATTTTATCTTAATTTAATTTTTTATTTTGTTTTCTGTCTTTTATTGAAGGCACTGCTAAAAACCAGTTGCATTCTAGGAGAAATCCTGAATTGCAGCTGAGCAGTGACCTTTTCGTCAATAGAACCAATGAGTAATCTAAAATCTATACCTGTATTGTAAAAAAAAAACTATTGATAAATAAACGATTTTATTATAATTATTATTTATTTTTAATATTTTTAGAGCTACAGCTGATAAAACGTTGAGTTGAGTTTTAAAATCTACATTCGTGCAACGATCTTGCGTACCACAGGTTGAAAACCACTGAGTTTAAACCATTTCAAGTAACGATTCGATTCCGAATGGTGGTCTTTTACCAGGGCGATACTGAGGATATCTATCACTCTTTATGGACCACACAAGGCTTTCAAGGATGGAGCATCATACATTGTCGTCGGCAAAGAGAGTATGTTCTGCTTTTTGTTTGTATTCAAGCTTTGGCAAACTCTGCCGACACCCGCATAAACTAATCATTTCCTAACCCACCTCACTAGGTTGCCCAAACATGTTGCAGTACAGTTGTTTGGGTTTCACGTAGAAAAAACTTCACTGAAACAAATTGAAGTATAAAAAGGTAGATGTCCAATGACATATAATTAAAAATTCAAGACATAGGTGAATTTAACCACTAATTCCTGAAATTATTTGGAGTAAAAAATGTAAATGAAATTTTGGTCTCCTGGGACTTTTTTCAGTCTTATTTTTAATTTTTTTTTTTTCATTAAAAATCAAACAAAAAAATTATTCCACATGTCGTCAGCGGTCACTCAGCCAAGAAACCACTTAACCCCTTACCCGCCCGTGACTGTCCCATTATCTATCGATTTTTTAAGTTTTTAGTTGGAAAAAAAAGACATAAAAAAATCAGAGGTGATCAAAATTTCATTAACAACTTTTACTCCAAATAATGTCGGGATTCACTGGTCAAAGTAAGTGAAAGGTCATAAGGAGACCAAAATTTCATTTATAATTTTATACTCCAAATAATGTCAAGATTCACTGGTCAAGTACATACCTTAACAATCACGTGAAGTTGCAGTACAGTTGTTCGGGCTTCAAGTGGAATTATTGTTAGTGCTCTTGCGAGATGTCACATAATAAAAAACGCTTAGTTTTTCAAACAGTGGAACTAAGGGAAAATTAAATAAGACCAAAATATTAGAACTTAAGTAGTATAATCGTTTGACATTTCAGAATAGAATCAATAAAAGAATGATTTAAGTTCGCCATTAATCTATCCAAGGCAAAAATAGTATTCGAATAAGTAATTTAAATACTCAAAACCAGTTTAAGATGATACCCGGGTGGTGGAGAAATTTGAAAAATAGATTTTACTAAATTGTTGCTGTCACTGTTGCTCTTACTCCACCGGATATTGAACGAAAGGGACAATGCACTTCGGGCTACTAATACCTAACTAAAATCGAGGTTTCGTATTCCCCACTTTTCTCCTTCAAAAGTGGACTGATTTTCAATTATTTTTACCAACTACATAAGAAAAAACTATTTTACGTCTGTACGTTTTGCTTTTTTTAAAAAAACATTGTCTAGTTTGTATACTGAACGTCTTTTGATGGCGTTTTAACCAGTCAATTTTATTGATTTTTGGAAGGTCATAACTTCTATAAAAAGCAACTCATCAAAAAAACAAAAAGTACCGACACGCTAGTAGTTAATATCTATTTTATGTAAAAACAATATTTTTTCTAGGGTTAAAATCCAGAGAGATAAATAGGGAATACGTTTGTATGGAAAAATCACCGTGTATCCCCTTAACGGTTTCAACACAAATCTCTTGTGAAGTCAAAATATATCCATGTAAATGGGTAAGTATCGGGATACAACATTTTATATGATAAATTTGATATCACTTATCAGTCACGTAGATTTAGAAGAAATGAAGTGTGGTGCGTCTTCGACTGCTTCGTATTCCATCAATATTTCTCTATCGGTTATCACTTGAATAATCTCGTGTTTTTCGTTCTGCTTTTACCAAGACATTAAAGTTTTCTTTTTTACAGAGCTAGTACATTTTAACAAATTTCACAAGTCTTGGGCATCTGCGAAGAGCTTTGATCACCTCTGCTAGTTTGCGTCTATACTGATTGTTAAGGTACGTACTTGTCCAGTGAATCTTTACATTATTTGGAGTATAAAATATAAATGAAATTTTGGTCTCCTATGACTTTTCACTTACTTTGACTATTGAATCCCAACATTATTTGGAGTAAAAGTTATTAATGAAATTTGATCTCCGATGATTTTTGTAAGTTTTTTTTTCCAACTAAAAACATTAAAAATCGATAGGTATTGGGACAGTCACGGGCAGGGTGAGGAGTTAAGTTGTTTCTTGGCTGAGTGACCGCTGACGTCATGCGGATTAATTTTTTTGTTTGATTTTTAAAGTAAAAAAAGAAAATTAAAAATAAGACTAAAAAATGTTCCAGAAGACCAAAATTTCATTTACATTTTGTACTCCAAATAATTTCAGGAATTAGTGGTTAAAGTCACCTATGTCTTGAATTTTTAATTATATGTCATTGGACATCTACCTTTTAATACTCCAATATTTTTCAGGAATTGCTGGTTTAAATCCCTCGCGTACGAGCAGTTACAATCTGTATATTAATTTGTAAAATTTTAATTTGAAATTAATATATTAATTTGAAATAACCCTAAGGTAGGGCGATATTAATACTTCTGCACTACAGCATTAATTTATTGATGAAATTATTGAATGTATAAAGCTCACTTATATATTTTAAATATATATATATTTGGAATGTAAATATGAATACATATTTGGAATTTTCAGACTACATTAATGTATATAAAATTAGCCAGTAACTTTATACGGTACGACCTTTAGCTTTATTGGAAATACTCGTACACGCATTTCCACAGGGCTTTTGCAAACACATTATAGGTAGGTACTCTTATTAAAGTGTTTGCTTAAACATATTTTTTTATATTCTTATAAATATATTATTATTTTGTATTGCCGCACTAAAGTCTCAACTGATCCGAACAGTCTTCAGTAAGTGGGACTATTGCTTGTCCAATTAAGGTATGTTGTGAAGCTGAGGGTAGTGAGGAGGTGAAGGAGATGGGGAAAGAGGAAGGTGGAGAAGTATCTGGCTATTGAGAACTGGTCACCAAACACGACTACAGATATTTAAAGAACTATTCCGATTTTTACATTGAGAGTATCCTCTCTTACCATTTCCGACACTGAGAGTATCCTATCTTACCATTTCCGACACTGAGAGTATCCTCTCTTACCATTTCCGACACTGAGAGTATCCTCTCTGGATCTTGCCGCAAATATTAATATATTATAATATGCAAAAATAATTAATTGTTAGATAACACGAATAATTGATGCGGTGCTGATTTCAGCATAGAAGATCTGCAGTCAGTCGTATCTAGGATTAACCAAGTATGTATGAAGAATGAGTTGATGATGAATATAAGTAAGACTAAAGTAATGGTGTTTGAAAGAGAGAGTACGAAAACAGTGTGCAATATAGTTGTGAATGATGAATACTTGGAGCAAGTTAATGACTTTGTGTATTTGAGAAGTATGTTTACGAGAGATGGGAAGGCTGATAGGGATATTGAAAGAAGGGTAAATGCAGGTAACTCCATTAATGGTGGACTGAATGCCGTTTGCGCCAACATAAAGCTGTCCAAAGAAGCGAAGTTAACAGTCCACAATGGAGTGCTGGTACCTACCTGATGTATGGCAGTGAAGCATGGAACTGGAAGAAAAAGGATGAAAATAGACTAAATGCTGCAGAAATGAGATCCCCTGAGGCATATGTTTGGTAAAACCATATATGATCGTGTGAGGAATGTGGAGATCTGAAAAGAATGCAAGGCCGATGTGAGCGTAATAAGTTAGATTAAGAAAGGGACGCTTAGATGGTTTGGACATGTAGAGCGAATGAATGAAGAAAGGAGAGTCAAGAGAATATATGACGCAAATGTGAATGGTAGAAGAAGTCGAGGACACCCGAGGAAGACGTGGCACGATCAAGTGAATCAGATACTTGAGTCATGTCAAGAATCAGAATAATAGAAGAGCATGTATGATAAGATGTATGAATGTGAATGAGGTGAGGAGTGTATGCCAAGACCGAGTTGTTTGGCAGTCCGTCCTCTCTGCCTACCCCTGCGGGAAACGGCGTGACGGTTAGTTATTTTTTTTTTTAACACGAATTAATTAAATTAAAAATTTAATAGCGCTCGCCGGGATTTGAACTAGCGATTGGTAGTTGAGGATCGTAACCACTTGACCACCGAGGTCATCAAATGCGGCTAATTATGCATTAGGATCAATAGCTTTCTTAGGATTATTTAAATACGAACTTTAATAGAGCTAATCCTTTGCGGCAGCTCCAGACAGTTATAGGTTAATCACGTAGTTTCAATATCCTTCAATAAATGTCGATAGTTTAGTTAGTTACACGAAATTTGATAGTATCTGAACAGACGTTAGTTAAGTAGCATTTTAGAACAGTATCATATATTCATATTTTTATAAGAAAAACTCTCTTTTTTTAAATTTTGAAGGTTATTCCCATCAATGTAATATATCATTGAAGAAGAAGATAACAATAATATATAAATTTTTTTTAATATGAAAATGAACAAGACACAGAAAAATAATAAAAGATAACGGTCGCAACTGGGATTATTGTTGTTATTATTATTGTTATTCATTATTATTGTTATCTTCTTCTCGCAACTGGTATTATTGTTGTTATTATTATTAATTATTATTGTTATCTTCTTCTTCAATGATATATTACATTGATGGGAATAACCTTCAAAATTTAAAAAAAAGACAGTTTTTCTTATAAAAATATGAATATTCATTTAGACTTTTATAAAAAGTCAATAGGTGTTTTATAAAAATTGATATATTTATCCGAGACACTATCTAGGTAACAAATACATTCTTTGAATACTTGTTTCCAATAATAAAGGTAGCTGCCAATAATATGGAAAAAAACATTAGTCGAAGATAATATTGTTAATTCTGAAATTTGAAATATGAAGTTGACAATTACGACAGTCTCATAATAGATCGCAGTAGCCCAATTGGTAGAGGTGTATGTCCCGGTAAGACGCAAGATTCTGGGTTCGAATCCCAGTTGCGACCGTTATCTATTATTATTTTTCTGTGTCTTGTATATTTTCATATTTTTAAAAATTAGATTATTATTGTTATCTTCCTCTTCAATGATAGTATCATATATCTTCATTCGTGTCCCGTTGACCCACAGTGACTGAATAACTTAGTGCTTACTAGAGTAAGGACGTTTGGTGCAGTAAAATATTCGTGGTAATCTTTACGATAACCTTAATAAAGCAACTTGTAATCACAACGAACCTCAATTTTATTTGGTAACAAGCTTCTTCCCGCGACTTCGTCTGCGTAGGATTAGTACTTCTATTAGCCTATTTTCTTTTCCTAGGTCACATCTATGTTTATACCAAAATTCTTAACATATTTATTTAAAATATCTGTAATTCAAAATATTAGGCGAGTACTTCAAATCAATTAATTAATTTAAATATTTTCTAAAATAGAATTTTGATGTCAATGTCATCCTCAAATTTTGACTTTTTTTAATAAACAATAATTAATATTTATAATATAATATTTAAAATAGCTAGCTTTATAGGTTAGAGCCTATATGTTATTCTGGTGTATGAGCTACATTATTGTAAAGTTTCATTAAAATCCATTCAGCAGTTTTTGCGTGAAAGAGTAACAAACACACATACATCCATACAAACTGTCGCGTTTATAATATTAGTAAGATATCCCAACACATTTAAGAAGTCTTAATCATTGCTACAGTATCCATTCTAAATCTTCAATAATTCTAAAGAAATCATCATATTTTTCACGTTTGTCTGGATCTAATTGTTATTATTTTTTGTGTCTGTCTACCCATACAATGATGTGCAAAGGCAATGAACATAAACAGAAATGTGAACGAAAAGGCTCCAAGAACAAAGACGCTAATGGACCAAACAAAAACATCTTATTATACCGGCACAATGGGAATATGTTTGCTTCGAAACATCAAGGCGTAGAGAATATTATGTTTGTTCTAATACATTTCAGATAAAGAGAACTACATTATTCTGTTTGAAGTTTGTGGCGTTGTGTTTTCGCACAAACAATAAACATAGAGTGAAGTCATTGGCTTGAACCAAATTGGTACGAGTAAACTACGCTTCGAATGTATTGAATTTCGATTAGGTACTTAGCAAGTTTTAACTTTGAACTCTGAAGGGCAATCGTTTACCTATCTAAAGTATGGATGAGGATCACAAGTTCAAAATTCGTTTCAAAACTAATTTAAGAGAACTGAAATTATCATTGAAGAAGAAGATAACACTAATAATCATAAAAATATGAAAAAATTAAAAGACAAATAAATATAAAAGGTAACGGGCACAACTGGGACACGAACCCAGAACCTCTCGTCTTACCGGGACAAACACCATCCCAATTTGGCCACTGTCACCAATTATTTAGACGAAATATTTATTATTGAGGAAGAAGTTAACAATAATAATCAATTTTTTTAATATTAAAATGAACAAGACACAGAAAAATAATAAAATATAATGGCTGCAACTGGGACTCGAACCCAGAACCGGGTCGTACGCATTAACCAATTTTGCTATTGCACCCTATTATGAGACTGTCGTATTTGTCAACTTCATATTTCATATTTCAAATTTCAGAATTAACAATATTATCTTCGACTAATGTTTTTTTCAAAATTTCTAGGTTCGAGTCCCGGTTGCGGCCATTATATTTAATTATTTTTCTGTTTCTTGTTCATTTTCATATTTAAAAAAATTAGATTTTATTGTTATCTTCTTTCTCAATGATATATTACATTGATGGGAATAACCTTCAAAAGTTAAAAAGAGAGTTTTTCTTATATAAAAAAAATATATATTTATTAATCTCAACTATTATTCATTCTAATTTTACTGTCGAAATTGTTAAAAAAAATACTATAATAAATTTGCAATAACCATTTAAAATGTTCCATTTCTGGACATTATCATTCGTTCCTGAATATGGCGTTGTTGACGTCACGCTGACCAACGTCAGTGACAACGTCTTACCAGCCAGTAACCTTTTCTACGACATAATGACGATGTAGCCAATTCGAACCATTTAGGAAAGTGCGGTTTTAGATCGTTTTTAAAATAAGTACGTATGAATGAAAATATAAAAATTGTACATTTTTAGAACGATCATAAAAATTATCTGTAAATTAAATTTTCTTTAAATCTTCCACACATTTTTAATAGTATCTATAGTTTGTATATACGGAAATACTCCATTGATTGGTTTAAAAAAATAAGGATGCGGGGAATAGGAAGATGGGGATGTACCTGGCTATTCAGATCGAGTCACTAAACACAGCTAAAGCCATTTCAAGCAACGTTTCAATCCAGAATGGTGGTCTTACACCAGGGTGATACTGAGAGTATCTTCCACTCTGGTAAATATTATTTTTTAATAAAGTAATTGTGAAATTACACAAATCACGTGACCTTCGGGATGGGAGTCCAAAGCCTTGCCTCTGGACTAGGCCGGCCGTCTTAATCCAAAGGGAGTTTGTAAGTAGAATATTTTGATTTTTAAAGCAATTTTTTTAGGCTTGATGCTTTTTTTTTTAGGCCTGATGGTTTATTTTTAGGCCTGATGGTTTATTTTTTAGGCCTGATGCTTTATTTTTTAGGCCTGATGCTTTATTTTTTAAGATTGATGCTTTATTTTTTAGGCCTGATGGTTTATTTTTTAGGCCTGATGCTTTATTTTTTAGGCCTGATGCTTTATTTTTGAAGCCTGATGTTTTATTTTTTATGCCTGATGCTTTATTTTTAGGGATGATGCTTTATCTTTTTTGGCTTATAAAAAGACTAATAAAAATAATTTATATTTAAAGACTATTTCAAAGGCAAATTTGTGTTCTACTCGCGGTATTTAATTACCAACGGTTTTATTTTGGAATTTTGGGGCTCCAGACCAGAGGTGAAAATCAAAATCAACAGCATACTTTTTGATACTCTTTACTGATTAAATTTATACCTAGTCATATGCATAAAATATTTTTAAAAATTCGTCAACTCGCCCACACATTTTGCTGTCTCTCCCTTACTCCTTTCACGCTCTGCCAACTTGATGAATATACGATATATGAAAAATTCCTTTTTTGTACGTTCGTGTCTAGTTAAAGTTCAGCTGTGCCCACGCTGAACAACGCGAAACATGCTTTACATTGCGGACAGGAAAAAACCGTTTTTTAAATACCTTTGCTGACTGAAATACTGTGAAATGTCCATATATTTTCCAGGGGTTGCCGGTTGATAAGCTCAAAGGTTGCTAACATGTTTTTTATTAAAGGGTAACAATTATTATAAGCTATAATTATTAGCCTGAAACACTCATCCATATTGACAAAACCTCCCGAGAAAAGATACATGCCGCCGATGGGAATCGAACCCGCGCCCCTCTGATTGCCGGTCAGGAGCTCTATCCGCTAAGCTACGGTGGCTTATCTCTTACCCGCCAAATGATACAATATATACTAGTATTTCATTCAAAAAAAATTTCACCTGCAAACAACCAACTTTATTTTTATATGAGAAAGGTATTGTAAGTGCTAACTCTCCCACTAGGTGGCCGTCGAGACATATCATGTCTACATTTTTTGGTGAAATACTTTAACTCGTCAAATATTGATTATTTTTTTAATTGATAAACTAATGTTTAAGACAAGATTTTATGCATAGCACAAAGGGTAACAATTATTATAAGCAATAATTATTGGCTTGAAACCCTCTTTCATATTAAAAAAACCTCCCGAGAAAAGATACATGTTAAAATACATGAAAAAACAAAGTTGGTCGTTTGCAGGTGAAAAAATGTAATAAGCGGTAATTGTTGAATGAAACACTGGTACATACTGAATCATTTGGAGGGTAAGAAATAAGCCGCTGTAGATTAGTGGATAGAGCTCCTGACGGGCAATCAGAGGGGCGCGGGTTTGAGTCCCGTCGGCGGCATGTATCTTTTCTCGGGAGGTTTTTTCAATATGGATGAGTGTTTAACCCTAATAATTATTGCTTATAATAATTGTTACCCTTTGTGATATGCATAAAATCTTGTCTTAAACATTAGTTTATCAATTAAAACAGTATGTTTTTTATTGCTGGTGAGGATAATATAACTAGAAAATTAGATGTTAAATTGGTTCTATGACAACTCAGAATCTTGCCACAATATTTCAACACCTCTTTGAAACGTCATTAAAATTATGAAAAAAAACTATTAAAAAATAGCCCATAAGCTAACCTTACGTAACCTATTTAACCAATTTTTCATATTTTTTATCATCATCTTTAATGACTTTTTAAATGAGGTGTTGAAGATGCATGATTCTGAGTTGTCCGGTCACTGTTAAATCAGAAGCAAGGGGCTATTATAATTCCTTTAATGCCTTTAAAATACGTCGAAGCGTGAACAAAGCTGCAAAAGTTTTTTTTTAACCCTTTATTTGCCGACAAAAAGAAAAAGATTTAAAAAATCAAAATGTTTAGAAAGAAAAAAAAAATTGGCTTCTTGTAGACCATTATTACGATTTTACTTCGAGTGGCTGGATACCGTGTTTATTAAAAATGTTGTATTTTAAAAGCTCGTTTTTGATTCGCGATATCAAAAATAAGCAATTGAAAACCCTACACGGAGAAAAATGTTATTCTAAAAAACGATCATTTTAATAGTAAAAACGGTTAAAAACGGGACTGAAGTTCTTACGAACAAATTAAGAGGGTTTCAATGTTTATTGGCGGGAACATGTAAGAATAATTTGTTGGTATACGTAATTTCGTACGTATACCAACAAATTTTTCTTACATTTTCCCGCCAATAAACATTGAAACACTGTTAATTTGTTCGTGAGAACTTCAGTCCCGTTTTTACTATTAAAATTATCGTTTTTTCGAACAACATTTTTCTCCGTGTACGTACTTGTATAACTTACAAAAAAATGGAATGTGAGATGCGAAGCAAACAATAACGCCTCAAATATCAGCGTCGTCTGGACATTTCAAAAAAGGCACTTTAATGGACAGGGTGGCTCAAAACATCCCCAAAATATCTCACGGTTACTCGGGCCTTTGTTTACAAAGAGGGGGTGTATATCGAATGGCTTTCTTCCTTAGAAAAGCTCTGTCGTTGCCGAGAGAACCTTTTTCGTTATTTTGATTTTCAATTCTATTCTTTGAGTAGGCTTTTAAGGGAAGTTTTGGGTAAAATGTTTTGATTTACAACCCTCTTTGCAAAACATTTTTTTGCTGACCAACTGCTCAAAACCGCCTGGAGCCAGTGAGATAATGGCATATCCAATAGGGGTATGTTGTGAGACTGAAGATAGTGGGGAGGAGAAGGAGATGGGGAGAGGATGGTGGGGAAGAACCTTGAAATTCAGATCTGGTCACCAAACACGACTAAAGCCATTTCAGGCAACGCTTCAAATCTGAATGATGGTCTTAGACCAGGGCGATACTAAGAGCATCTTCCACTCTGGAACGTGCCGCAAATATACTATGCATTATTTTTTAATTAATTAATTGTGAAATAACACAAATTAATCAAATAACATTTATACATATATATATATATATATATATTACATTGATGGGAATAACCTTCAAAAGTTAAAAAGAGAGTTTTTCTTTTAAAAATAAACATTTATTTCCGTAAGTCTTAAACGACGACCGTCCGTGGTCGAGTGGTAAGACACTTGACTCCCATTCGGAAGGTCACGGGTTTGAACGCGGCGTGCGCAAATATATTTTGTTGAATTAATTTGTGTTTTTTAACAATTAATTAATAAAAATAATATATGTTATATTTCCGGCACGTTCCAGAGTGGAAGATACTCTTAGTATCGCCCTGATGTAAGACCACCATTCAGAATTGAAACGTTGCTTAATAATGGCTTTAGCCATGTTTAGTGACTAGATCTGAATAGCCAGGTACTTTCCCACCTTCCTTCTCCCCATCTCCTTCCCTTCCCCACTTCCCTTCAGCCTCCCAACATACTCCAATTTGGGATGCCATAGTCTCACTGGCTCCAGAGGGGAGCAGTTGGGACTCTTGTGAGGTTTCTCTATAATAAAAAAAGTCGGGTTCGAACCCGCGACCTTCGGATTGGGAGTCGAGAGTCTTACCCCTCGACCACGCCTAAATCTAAATAATATTATCTAGAATTTAATAGGTTTTTTTCAATCTTTATAACCATTATTATTTATGAATATCACTATCAGTGAAACAATTTAGAAATAACAATTTATTAATTGATTTGAGAACATAATATTACTAGCTAAGAACCATGGAATATTATAGTTGTAGGATTTGTGAAGCTGGAAGTATTCAGAAAATACTAACCTTAGGATCATTGATTTAAAAAAAAAAAAAAACAATTATTGACAAATTAAAGAAAAGTCAGAAATGTGCCTTTCCAATGAAAACCGTTTGTAAAATTGAGAAAAATATCGATATCAATCTGTAAAAAAAATTTATATTAAAAATATCCATATCAATCTATCCAAAAATTCCAAATATAGAATTTCTACATAATAAAATAAAATAAATTTTAATGCCTACTTCATCGCTTCTCTGATTTAATAATTCATTTAACGTGAATAATTTCTCGCAAAACGTAGGAATACACTACGAAATTCGTAACGTAATCTGCATGTTATCAAAAACTCAGCGTTGTTTTACTAGGAAATTTGCTGGAATATTTTAAGCGTTTAAAATCTACATCGTCAGTGCCATCTATCGGCTAACTTTCCAACAACAATGCAAAAGTAGTGAACATTAATTTCATCGATCTAAAACTCTATTATTATTTTGATAAATACATTATTATTACCTTTTGTAGCCATTGGTGTTTGAGGTTCCAATTAAATATTAAATGACGCCACAATTTCGGATATTATCTGGTTTGTTGAAGGATTTATTAAAAGAACTTTAATGTTTTGAAATTTAACATTTTTGAGATGAACATAAACAAAAAAAAAATCGCAACACGGGCTTTCACCGATTATAAAATATACATATTTGGATCAAAGCACTTTTAACCGTGCAATCTCGGTGCCATCATGTTTATGATGGGACACACGAAATGCTAAATTAGACCAAGGGGGTTTCTCACCATCCTCCCGTTAGCTTATCTACCCTAATAACGAATATTATTAAAAATAAAAATAAAATACTCGCAGTGGTTAGAAAACTCGGCCAACTTATCCAATATATAGCCACTATTCGTAGGTTCGAGTACCGAATTATAAACTCCAACTTAATAAATAAATAAACCGTTAATCGTAAATCGAAAATCTTCGTTATTAGGGTAGATAAGCTACTGGGAGGATGGTGAGAAACCCCCCAAGCCAAATAAGGCTGGCACTTTTAACGTTCAGTGTGTCATTAATTAACCACTCGAGCGCTTTTTGCCACATAATGGCACTATTTCCAAAACCTCGGAATGCTTTGTTGCCAAAATGTGGCAAATTTTCAAACATTTTTTTTTATTAAAACGTCTATATAATAGATTGTACGTTCAAAATATAACAAAATAAATATTCTCTAGATTATATAAAATGTTTTAAGGTTAAAGATTTAATTACATTTTTTTTTTATAAATCCTACAAATATTTGATAATAGACAAAATATAGGAAAATTCATTGGCTACATAGAAATATAATCAGTTTTTATGTCTCCATATTCAAATTCGGAGGTATGATTTTTTTAATGTGGGCGGAAAAATTTCATTTAGCAATATGAGAAAAAATATTTTAATTGCTCTGTCGCTCCAGTGGTTAACAATTATTGAAGAGTCACCTAGAGAAATGCTGATATAACGATATGGCGAAATTGTACAGTAATTTGATGTTCCTTCCACGACTTCCAGATATTCCTAAATGAATACAAATTAATTATCTTTCAAATCTGAAACAAACCCAAGGCAAGAACTATAATTTTCAACAAATTTTAAACCTCTAGAAACACAGTAATAAGTAATAACCATCTACTTTTTTATTAACTTATTGTTGTTAAGTCAACAAAGTAAATAAATTCCATCTAAGTTCGTTTTTCATCCACCCAGACAACATTTTTAAACCCCTTGACCAGACATTACAGATTAATCAGGTTTTTTCTAGTTTTACGAGTCACGAACCTAAAAATCTAAGGGGGTTTCTCACCATCCTCCCAATAGCTTATCTACACTAATAACGTATATTTTCGATTTACGATTTACGGTTTATTTATTAATTAAGTTGGAGTTTATAATTCGGAACTCGAACCTATGAATAGTGGCTATATATTGGATAAGTTGGCCGAGTTTTCTAACCACTGCGAGTATTTTATTTTTATTTTTAATAATATTTGTTATTAGTGTAGATAAGCTATTGGGAGGATGGTGAGAAAGCCCCTAAGCCTGATAAACTGTAAAAGTCTCACATAATTTATAAGTCTAATCTAAAGGCGTGGTAAAATGCATTATCCTAAGTATAGGGTAAAGCAGAATATTGACTTCAGTTAGGTATAATAAATTGATTTAAATTGTGTGTTTTTTTAGATTATCTACATACGGGAGGCCTGGAGGATAAAACTCCCTCAGCACCTATGTCATATTTGGGGATGCTGTGTGGAGGATGTTTTTAGGGAGAGGAAGAAGAATAAGTCCTGGTAAGGAAATTGGTAAAAGGAATGGGTAGGAATCTGGTGGTCAGCGTGTTCAGGAGGTCTAGCTCGGTGAAATCAATAACTTTATAATATCGGATCGAAAGGCGTGATTTCCGATGATTTTATATCGATGTTCCCAGTACGGTTTCACCGTTGGCAGCCGAACCGATATTGACAGGAAAAAAATAAAAAATTATTTTCAATGATTTGACACAACGAAATGTCAAACGTTAAGCAATTAGGTGAAAATATTAATAAATTGGCAATATTGTATTGAAATACTAACCTAAATATGCATTGGCAGTCCGCATTTACTTTTTCAAATGAAATGGGAGTTAATTAGTTAATAAGCAGGGTTGCCGATTTGCGGGGAATTCCCCAAAGTACGGGGAATATTTCAGATTGTTTAAGAATTGGGTATTTTGCGGGGAATGACTTTTTGTGGGGAAAATGCGAGGATTCTGGGCATTTCTTGATTTTCCGACCATATTGAAAAATAAGCACATTCGGTGGAAGATTTCGTAGTTTATTTTATGGCATTTATTTCGGGACCCAAACTCGAGGACACTTGAATTTGCTAGTCATGGAACTTCTATGACAGAAGGATTCTTTTCTTACGTACGTCTTGTGGTTTTGATGAATTGGTGACTTGTTGTTGGAAAGTTTATTTTATAATAAGTAATATGTGAGAGTTTTTTTTTAATGGATAAATGGTTAAATTCACATTTAAGTGTGAAATTCTTTAAATAAGATAAATAAAAAAGTTACCGGCCGCTATGTTAGGAACTGTTGCAAGTTTCGGTGAAAAAAGACATTTCGTGTTTTTAAATTTAAAAAATAACCATTAAAATGCAATTCTTTCGAAATTCCGGAAACTGAATTGATTAGTGCTAGTTAATATCTAACTATTACAACTTTTTAAATTTATTTTTTTCGTCCATATTAAGCGTGACCCTTTGTAAATATTTTACCTTATATTTCACACAATCAAGAGACTAGATGACGTCACAAACTCTTCCGCACGGTATTACACTCTTATCCGGCGTTTTCGCGGGCTTAATAAAATTTAAACTTATAGAATTAATTTAATTATGAAAATGAACTTTAAAACAAAAACAAAATATACTAGTATTTAAGTTTGCATGTGAACATTGATAAAAAAATTAATAAAAAAAAGTTCTCAACTTCATTATTAAATTTGGTTCTTGAATCATTTGCCTTGATTTAAAGTGATTGACTTCAAGCAAGGGGCTCGTCTGCGATATTATATAAAATTCAGTGTATTCGGTTGTATAAGACATTGTCCGACCGTTGCTCCCTCAATGAACAAAGTGTTAGGAATAGATGACCTTAGGGTCAATTCGCTTGATCGAATATTATTGCTTGCGCACACTTTCAATACTTTTGATCTTGACCCGAAAATATTATTTCAAATATTTGACTTATAAAATTTAATATAACCGAGAAGCGTATACCAATATGTTTTATTATTTATTATTCTGAGAAGTATTTTGGCTCCGCAAGTGTATCTCTTAAATGGTAAGCTCTATCTTTATGAAATTTGCACAGCAATTTTTTTTTGCATTTGTAGCACATTGCAAATGGCAAATCTATTTCCCTTATACGCTAAAGGGCTTGGAGAGATCTGTTTAAATGTCAAAATATAAAGCGGGAAGATGTTTTTCTTTGATATTTTTTCATTATTTGTTCGATGAGAAGAGTTTTGCTAACACTGGTGTAAAAACGGTTTGTAAATTTATAATGAATAAATAAAATAAATAAATAAATGGCATAATATCCAATAAATAAATCATTATAAAAACCGTTGTTTTTGCAATAATACCTACATGTTTACATTTATTGATTTTGGAGGCGGATACCGCGGCCCGAGGAACCATTCTTTGGATAACCAACACCACTGCCAAAGGTCACCTTAACTGGTTTACTACGTTTGATGACTTAGCAGGGTTTCCCGTGTTAATATGGTGATGGTTGTCCAAGTCTTGGCAACGGATGCGTCTGCCCACTTTCTGTCGATTTGGAGAGACTGGTTGAGGGAGACCTTTTTACCTCTGATCCCCAGATTCCCACCGACCACTCATTATTATTGTTCCTTTTCAGATATTCCTATCCTTCCTTTCCTTAAAAAAAAGCTCCACTCAGCATCTCCAAAGATGACCAACCCGGAAAGAAAATTATTTTCTCAGAGCCTCCGGAATGAAGCTAATGAAAAAAAAGAATGTATCTGAATTTAAACCGTTAATAATATGCTTACGGAATTATAGGATTACAGAGTAACGAAATTTTTTTAACTGTAAAGCTAGTTATGTCATTAAAATATTTTTTTAAATAAATACATCTTTTCCACTATGTAAACTGGCAGTGGTTGTAATTAATATCTTTAAAATATTACATAATTATTTTGTTTTTAAAAAAGGTTTTCAATTTAGCCGAAAAGGATTCAAAACTTTGTACCTGATGTAAAGGCTTTAATAAATTTTATTACTATCCATTATATTTTTCTTTTAATTTCAGTTAAATCTGAAACATTAACTAAACAGCGTTCAAAACGCTTCCTCATGAAATAGAGCATTTAAAACATATGTGGACGGTTTATGGGAATGATCCTTGTAACAATGCATTACTATATATGTAGGTATAGATAAGTTTTTTTTTTCAAATCTCTATTTTAGGAAGATGAGTTGTTACAGCACTTCCAAACCTGTAAACCGGGGCTTCGTTATTGCTGTGGATGTTGCAAATAAAAACTTTCGATTTACTAAAGTCAAATTTATTTACAAGAAGATAATTTTACAACGAATTCACAATGTACTCAAGAGGGTATTACCAAAGAATACCGGAAATTAGTCATTTTTATTCAAATTCTAGACGTATTGACTCGTTTTTACAAAAAAACATAAATTGATTTCGAAAGATTGTTATTTTATCTGGTAAACGATTTTTTTTTAATTTAAAAAACTAAGATATATATTTTATTTTATTTATTTGCGTTATAAACAGTCTATACATTCAAATATGACAGTGAATAATTATGTTTATGTCATTGACCACTAAAATAATGACATTTAGATACAGGACCATAATAAAAAAAAAAATGCAACGATATACCTAATACAAACGCATCTTCAATTTACATAGTGTTTTATGATATACATATGTCTAAGGTTTAAGCTTAAATTTTAATGTATATCAATAATATCTTTGAGGAAAAGATTTCATTAAAATACAACCTACTAAAAGTAAAAGAGAAAATGTGAGGAACTAATAAAAAAAAGAAATCAATGAAATTAAGTTTTTGGTTAAACATACGGCATTCGGTGGAATGTCATTTTTTTATGAATGTTGTGAAATTTAGCAAGGTTCGTGTTGTACCTACGTACTAAGGTACCGTTGGTCGTTGGCAGGTTTGTTCAATTTTCAAACGACATATTGTATTATACAACACAAATTTTAAATCATACAATCATACAACAAAATAAATCAATTCACAATCTAGTAAACACATTTTTCAGACCTTTAATTTTAGTTAAATTAAAATCATTAAAAAATAAATCCGAAAACGTGTTTTGTGACGAAAATACCTCGGTTTTTCTATTTATATAAGGCCTTACAAACTAAAATATTTCAGATTTTTTTTACACACTTATTTTGTTTAGATGTTATTAAAAAATCATAAATACTTATGATAAAAAAATACTTACAAGAAGTACAGGATATTTAATAATTTATCATGAGGCGTTTTGAGCATTTTTATTGCTTACTTGAATGTAGTTATATATTAAAGCAAACTTTAAATTAAATAAATCGATATTAAATTTTTAATTTAAAAAATTTGATAGAGGAATAATCGATCTTTCTCATTGGAATCTCCCTGTACAGTTGCAAGCATTTTTAAACTTCTATTCTCAGCCGCTAGTCAATGGCTCTGAAGGCGTAACGACGGAGGGTAGGTAACGACCCGCGGGGATCGACGCTGGAACCAAAATAATTGCCCCGTCATGATGGGCGGCGGTTGGTTGCTTTCCATTGATACCAGGATCATAACAGGTATGAGATATTGCCTGGATGAAAAAATATTCACATTTGACATTTATTTGTCGTAATCTGTATATAATTAAACTCTTAATGTCCCTCAAGACCACCATCGCCCCGTGGATATCTTCGGCGCCCCTAGGGCGAGGTGGGAGGGGGGTGATACCCCCCACCTAATGTCAGAGTTCAACGATTCAAACGTCAGAGAAAACAATTATCTTTAAAGTGACAGTCTCCGCCAATAAACACAGCTTACTAATTTCTTTGTAGCGCATTACGTATTCAAAAGACAAAGTTTACAAAGAGTTGATGATTATGAGATAAAACTCCATCTGTTTATTTATTAACGAAACAAAGAAGTTCTGAAGCTGCGATCTATTTTTATCTAAACTTTTACCACCCCTGTAAAACCCGGCGATGATCATATGACGTCATAACCGCCCACCTCGGAAACTGTGCGTAGCCGGAATATTCCATGGGTTTCATTTATTATTTTTCTGTCTGGGGCTTAAATCTACAGGCTCCTTTCCGTTTTGCACAGATTTTTATAATTTTAGTTAGACCCTTTTTATTTCTTCTTCTTCCTCTTCACCGTCCGCTCCCCTTCCCCACTCCCTCCAGTTTCATAACAAACCCCAATTGGAAATGTCATGATTCAACTGTCTTCTGACCATTGGGAGCAGTAGACACTGTTGTGCAAAATTCACATAAAATGGTTATTCTACTTTTTAAATAATAATCTGGCTTTTAAAAATATCCGCTTTATATAAAAATGTAATAAATACGAAGATGTATTTTTACAAAACAGATGAATGTAGGACTATCTAATAAGCATTAACTTTGTGGCTCGCCATAATTTAAAATAAAAATATATAAATTTGTTTTAGACTACTTTAAATTTTAATTAAACTCTACCGGTTTCGGAAGAACCCTTCCTTCGTCAGGGGAATATTAAAACTAACCTGATGATACAAAATATTGGCAGATACATATATAATATACGAATTTTTTTAGGTGTTTGCGTGGGAGGTTAACAAAGGGGAAGGGGTAATTACGGGAATTCCGGCAATAACAATAAACTTTCAATAAACCGCTCTGTTGTTGCCGGAATTCCCGCAATTACCCCTTCCCCTTTGTTAACCTTTTTTTGTATACAGGTTGTCCGGGGGTAAAGTGCATTAACTTCGGGAGGTGATTCTACATGATAGTGTAAGTAAAAAGGATAAATAATCGAATTCGAAATTCCAACTTTTAGGGATACTTTTTTTGGTAAAAAGATAAAATTAGTACGGCGTGTGCGCCCAGCACTATTAGGTATTTTCAAAAAGCAACATCGCCACAACACGCCCGGCTGACTCACAGCAAATTTATCGGGCAAGTTTATAACTTACACTAAGGATTTTTAATAGGATTTTTTGTATGGGAAAAAAAAGTTTGAATTTCGAAAAAAGTTGGTAATCTTTTTTACTCCTACCATCATTTATAATCATCTCCCGAAGTTAATGCACTTTACCCCCGGACATCCTGTATAGCTGACAATATTTTGTATCATAAGTTAGTTTTAATATTCTCCTGCCGAAGGAAGGGTAGGTACTTCCGAAACCGGTAGAGTTTAATTAAAATTTAAAGTGGTCTAAAACAAATTTATACATTTTTATTGCTAATTAAATAATTTTTAAAATAAAATAAACCTGAAGAACGATTTTTGATAAATTACTTACCTGGCTTAGTTAGGGCCTATTCTCTTGAATAGTCCCACTAAAAAGATTAATTAATATCTGTTATTTCTTGGAAAACTATTTTGAAATGCTCAAAAGTTATATTCTAGATAAACAAAATTGAATTAAGAAAAATAATTAAACCTTAAATCAAAAACAATAGATTTGTTTAGATTTTAGATGAAAGGAATGGGTGGGTTAAGGGTTGTGGGTGATTTTAACTACAATAAATTATCTGAGAACCCCAAGGCCTGAGATTAATTATCTAGAGAAGGAAAACCGACAATCACAAATAGATTTTGCCCTTTGAAATGGATTGCTTCGTCGAAGATAAGGAATGAAAATTTATCAATTAAAAAAAATACTCAACTAAATAAAGAGAATTTTTTAAACTCATAATTATCTGAGTTAATGTTTGTGCTGTCTTCACAAGTAACTGTATGCACTCGTAGCGAAGCGCTACTATAATATTACGAGCCATTTGCAGCGCAATCTACATACAACCTTTGAGATTTTATTGCAGCCTAGTAACTTCAGGACTCGCTACGAAAGCGTGACGGTCTTCCTGCGGATTCTGGAACTTTTCCGGCTCTGCTCAGTACCGTGCGGCTGTATAAACGCTGCCGCTCTGCTTACAGTCAGTCTAGTACTCAAATACAGTCGGTCAACAACTGACTGGCAACATTCGCGTTACTCGCGCCCACCGCTTACCCGCCGTTAGATATCCACTCGCGTCTCCAACCAGGGTCCACTATACTCACGAATGGCTTATTATATACATAGTATAGTAGATAGTACTCACCCGCAGCATGCCGGCCCTTTTGAGGCCGACTTGTCTCCGGCCTAGCACACCGTCTAGCCTCCCACCCGCATGGCGTCGAGAACCGACTACATCGCACCACCACCGTTTATCTCACCTATCTACGGTGTTGAGGTTCGGCCTGGAGGATTCGCCACCGTTTATCTGCACCACCACAGTGTCGATCATCACACTAGTCAGTTGACTACACATCATCATCGAGTCTCCGCCCGCCGCGCGTCGAAAACAGATCCACATCCCACTGTGGTGTGACCTAAATGTGATGCATGCATCGGGATGGATGCATTACATTTAGGTTTTAACACATTTAAAAAATTGGTTAACACATTTTGCATAGCAAAATACAATATCATCAGAAACCTCTGCCTTCGCAACCAAATTCCGCCATGATATGACCTACTTGTCATGCATCCCATTGCGATGCGTACACACTACGTAATAAAAACACCGATATTGAATACTATTTTTTCTTATCTGTATCAAAGCCATCCCGAAACTGCTTAGTCTTACCTAATGGTTTACGCTGTCATTGTTTCAGAAATTATGATTGATAAATTATCTCGTTAATCCGCCGTATTTTAGGTTGGGAACTTGTGCTTCGCTGAACGAATATACTTGACCATCGGCTGTGACCGAAGCTACGTCCTGCCCAATCCGATATTCTCCTTTAGCGTAATTAATTATATATTATTATTAATTTTTTTCAATTATTTCTAGCTTTCACCCTTCAAGGGTGTTCAATTACTATTTATTCAATCTTTGCAAAACCACTTTATGGCGTCATTTAAAGAATCATAGTATTGTGTTCATCGGTAAAAAAAACTTTATTCACTGCATTTTCCATATCTTCTTACCATCCTCTCACTCTTTTCCAATCTCCTGCGTATATATTTCCATCTCACGTTACCTTACATCTAGTTTTGGTACATAATTTTACATCAATTGCCCTTGTTTAGCATTCATTTAATATTATTAGCATTCTTAGAACCCATGTACATAAGGCAAGTAACTTAAAAATATGTTTTTTTGCGCCTGTTAGGATTGTATCAAAATTTAGTTCAATCCTTTCCTGAACTCTTCAGGTGAAAATTATTCTCATTTTTACATTCCAATTTGTTTTTCTGGTTCTATCAGCAAAGTTTTATTGTCATCTTTTTCACTAACTATACACGTTTAGAATTTATATTTCATCACTGTCATCAATGCATCAACTCAAAGTAAAGCCGTTAATGAAAAATCTTGCTTTAGCGTCTTATAACAATCCACTCAAATTAACTCCTGTTTGGCTTTAAATATCCTCAAACAAACCTCAATTTATGAATATTTGCGCTCCTTCATGATAATATTAAATGTCTTATAAAATAGATAGCCTTTACAGTGTATTTTACAAACCGTCTATAAAACATTTAAATTCAAATAAGATCCCTGTGGTATCATAATAGATAACAGAAGTAAAATAGACTTCTATTAATTAGATACATTTTTAGATTTTCACGGCCAAAAGCATTTTCGTTGTTTGTTTTTGGGGTGTTATGCCGTGTTGTGCTACCTCCTTCTTTAGCAGACGATTCGGACAGCGTTGCAGTGTCCATCATCAGGGCAGTTCCGGCAGATCCGACGATGTGAAATTGTTGTGTTAAGTGTGTGCTTATTTACTTGGAAACGATACCGTGTCGTCAGCTTCAATCCACTACGAGCTGGTAAGTATTTCAGTGAAAGGGAACTACTTTGAAAGGAAAATTTCGTGAAAGCGCAGTATTTACGTTAGACTGAGGCCCGTCCACGGAGAAATGTAATGAAATGTCCAACGAAAGTAGCGTCATCTTGTGGTGAATTCTAGAATTTCTATTAATTAGCCCACTCCAAGGCTTACTACGTTGCCACTTAAAATTGTCTTAGTTATTTTAGAGAGAAGCATAAATAGTTTAAGCAGTATTATGTTTAACTGTTTGTATGAACTGTTTACCGTTGAAATGTATTTATACGAGACTGGTGTTAACATTGGAACACATTCCAACTGTCTGACATTTAAACAGTATTTACATAATCACATGTGGCTGAACTTTCAAATACGCATGGAGAAAGTTAAATTAACCCTGGATAAGAAGAACAATAAATTATTAGTACCTACTTACAGGCGTGTGTGTTATATTGTGCAGTCTTTCTTTTATAATTTTTTAATGAAAAACAATTTAAGAAATAAGTACCTACCTCATTTAAGTGGGTATATGATTCCAGATAAACGTGGTCGAACCTCCGCGAACCAAAGAGCCATGTGTAAGTATTTTGGGCAAGGGGTTTTTAAAGAAGAGGATGAAGTGAATACAGCTCTAGAAGAGACGTAACATTCTTGCATTTTCATACACCGGGAAGACTATACAGAAAATAAGAACACTCTTGAATTGAAATCCGGTGTGAAAATTTGTGGCAACTAGGTGAACTGGAGACCTGAAGATCTCCATGACTGGAACTTAGCAACTGGTTAAACTGGAGGCCAGGTCGGAAGATCTTCATGACTGAAACCTGGCAACTCGTTGAACTGGAGTCCTGGTCGGAAGATCTTCATGACTGAAACCTAGCAACTCGTTGAACTGGAGTCCATTCGGGAAGATTTTCATGACTGAAACCTGACAATTCGTTGAACTGGAGTCCATTCCGGAAGATTTTCATGACTGAAACCTGGCAACTCGTTGAACTGGAGTCCATTCCGGAAGATTTTCATGACTAAAACCTGGCAACTCGTTGAACTGGAGTCCATTCCGGAAGATTTTCATGACTGAAACCTGGCAACTCGTTGAACTGGAGTCCATTCCGGAAGATTTTCATGACTAAAACCTGGCAACTCGTTGAACTGGAGTCCGTTGACGTTTAAACTAGTCAACGGAGACCAACACGCTACATTTACATTTATTTACTAAAAATAATATCAGAAATAACTGGTTAAATTAACTCTAGTACGTCCCTTAACAACCTGTATATCCATCCATTATCCATTATATCCATTTGAAGGAAATTCAAATTTGAAGGGAATTCCGAAACAACTGGTCCTATGGAATTTTCGATGAAATTTCTTCTGACGGAGGTTGAAACAACCCAATTTTTCGGTGAATGTCGATTTGAAGGAAATTCAAACGTGAAATTTTCCGAAACAACTGGTCCTAAATCTTCACTTTTCATTTGCATCATTTTTACTATATTTTTTTCTTTTTTTAAATATTTACATACTTCGGTATGTTTTCTCTCTTTTATTGAACGTAGTATGAAATAATGACAGTGATTAGTAACGTTTGATTTCATTTCTCAAAAACTTTGTTAAGTTATTAGTTCAAATTTGTTATATAAATTTCCTTTGTTTATTACTGTTATATTAAGGAGATCCGCTCACTGAAGAGACTGAAACCAAACTAACACTGGCTTGTTGCTATGGTTTCCGACCAAACACTCTACTCAATTTTATTTATATAATTTTACGATTTCAAAAATTATCTCAAATTGTTTAAGCATAGACGAAAAACAATCAGCTGTCATGTCACGCAACTGGCATGTCTAATCGCGAGTCACTGCCTGCGTTGCCATGGACAACGGTTTTTTGAGAAGTTGTGTAGTGTGCGGACCATCATATTTATATACAGAGGATAGCGAGTTTAGTTATAAACTGTTTTTTTTTTTCAGTTGCCTCGTGAGCGGAGGCAGTTAATTTGTATTATTTCGTATTTACTAAACTCTTGTTTGATGATGGTTATCGTTTATTTTGTATTTCTTCTATTCAATGTTGAAATTGTCGATAGATGCTTATTCCTAGAGGCGTTAGTAATTATAAACAATGCATATTAACCACTGGAGTGACAGAGCATTTTAAAACTTTTTTCTCGGATTGCTAAAGGAAATTTTTCCACCCACAAACTGATTATAGTTATATAATTATATATATATAATAGATAGCCAATGAATTCACCTATCTTTTTATATTATCACATATTCGAAGGATTTATAAAAAAAAAATTAAAATCTTTAACTTTAAAACATTTTGAAGAATCTAGAGAATATTTGCCATATTTTGGCAACAAAGCAATCAGTGGTTTTGGAAATAGTGCCATGTTGTACCAAAAAGAATTTGAGTGGTTAAATGTGAAGAAACATTAATAAACAGAATTCAAAATTATTAGTCACAAAATTAAAACTATTTTAGACCCAAACATACTTTCCTTAGTGGGTACCTACTTTAATAAAGCTACATTTATGTCATCACTGATAAATTCAAACTTCTTATAAGGTCTTCTAATCTCCTCTCCGATACTGAACAGAAAATCGCAATATCCTTAGTAGCAAATGAATTATTGTATCCTTTAGCTACTCTTAAAATAGCGCATCCGCAGATCCACATAAATAAACTTCCGATGTCCATTCCTTCTATTGTCGCTGTCAAAACTGCCCCCAAGTATAATAAATAAATGTGCCAATTCTCGGAAAATACCATTTTCCATTTTCGTGAATTATTTCAATTTTTAGCACCCTAACCCAGTGTTGGAAGAATATTCTACCAACAACAGACGGTTTTTAAACTGGTTTGATATTTTTAACTTGCAATACAAAAATTTTAAATAAATGAAAAGAAAATACTTTGTTTTAAGTCACTTTATTTTTATTTAACGTCTACCGGTTTCGCTACCTCCGTACATCATCAGGACTGTTACAAAAATAATGTCTACACATACAGAAATACACATATATATATACATAATGTTATGAAAGAAAGAGACAGTACTACAACTTTTGAAATTTATTTTTTTAGTCCGTATTAAGCGTCACACACTCTGCCGTACCGTACCGAGCGTTTTCGCGGGTTTAATAAAATTCAAACTTGTAGAAGTGAATTAATTATGAAAACGAACTTAAAAAAATAAGTTTGTTGTGAACATTGATAAAAAATTTAAGAAAAAAAATGACTCAACTTCCCTATTGAAAGCCATAAATTAAAAAAAATATATTATTTCAAATAAGGAAATATGCAATTTTTCCAAAGATGTCCATTCACTATACGAATGACAATTCTTTTTAAATACATCTATTTAAAATTTGTTTTGTTTTCTTGAATGAATGAATGCATGTCTTCAAAATGATAATTAACTTCCCGACAGACAAAACACTTATTTATATATTATTATATAAAAAGATTAATAAGATATAAAATAAGATATGTAGACAGATTAAACTATTCAATAAATTAACCTTTTTTTCTTGTTCACTGGAATTTTTCTATTTTGAAATCGAATAACAGGACTGAAACATGCTGTATGCACGCAATATATCTGTATGAGTTCTGCGTTGGTCTCAACTCTCATTGCGATACCTATGTAACAAGAATGGTGAGGTTGCAGGTTCGAATCCCAGCTTAATTTAAAGCACATAATTTTGTCAAGTAGTACAAAGTAAAGATTTGATTCTTCGCTAGATTTTTCTGCCTTTACGCGTAATATACTTACGTAGCTTTTATTTTTGGTTTTAATATATGTATATCTTAATTCAAGTTGCCTATCAATAGAACCTTAAGATTATTGTGAACCCTTGTGGGATTTATTGCTTATCGAAGGGTCTTTGTCTCCAAGAGGTTTTGACCTTCAAACATATTTATGTAGTCCTCTGTTGAAGGTTTAGGGGTGACTGACGTAACCCACGATATTTTTAGATAAATTTATTAGGATCCATTTCTGTTGGTTTGAAGATATTAGGATCACATAAGGAAATGAAACGTAATTAATTATTACATAATAATGAGCTATTAATCGATTTAACTAGCACTTCAATTAATTTAGGGTAAACGATTGGTTGCAATTGATAGCTTAAATAGTAAAAACTCTAACAGTGTCATAAAATTTGCAAAAAAACGTAATTCTTAGATGTATTTATTTTTTACCATTTTTCATTAAAAAACAAGAAACACTAAAAGAAATAAACATAATAATCCACTCTGTAACAAATACAAAAAACCACTAATGCAGTATGTTATGTACAAAAATAGAAAGCAAGACCGATATTAAATACCTTGGCATAACAATAGACCAACGTTTAAAATGGTCCCCACATATAAATATTCTGAACGACAGAGTAAGGAAACTAACATATATATTTAGATGTTAAAGAGATATTTTAAACGAAAAATTACTTATAACCACATACTTCGCGTTCTGTCAATCAATTATACAATACGGCATTATAGGATGGGGCGGTACATATAAAAATCAAACACAAACAATTTTCATATCACAAAAACTAATAATAAAAACAATTTTAAAGAAACCCTATTCATATTCGTCAAAACCCTTATTCAAAGAATTTAAGGTCAGAAAATTAAGTGCATTATGCTTCTACCATGCAACATTACAAATTTATAAAGATAATATTCAAAATAAAACTGCACCCTTTAAAAATAACAAAAATCTTAGACAAACCAATACTTCCTACTCCAAAATGTAAAAAAACAATAGGACAGTTAAATCATAAATATCTCGGAGTAAAATTCTTTAATTCATTACCAGAAAAAAATAGAAATATGAATACCAATATAAAAGAATTTAAAAATCACCTTAAAAATCATACTGAAAACCTGCTTATTCATAGGGGTACATGAAACATATACATTATATAATTAACTAGTGTATAAAATGTATTTGTAATTTATGTATCTTTTTTGAATTATTAACAAAAAAAATTTTTTAGTGATCAGATCTCTACAGCCAGCTACTTCCTAATCTTCCTACTTCCAGTCCCCTTCTCCCCACTCCCTTTAATCTCACAACATTTTCCAATTGGGGAAGCAAAAGTCTCTAAGGTTAAGGAAAGTAGAGTAGCTAAGCACGCTGGGACTCTTGTGCGGCATTCACATATTACACAACAATCCTAAAGTCCCGGTAGCTCCGGACATTTGGGAACCTTTGGGACTCTTACGCGGTAATCACATAAACATTTATTTTTCAAAAACTACCAACACACTAAGTAAATTTCATTATAATATACATACATAAGATACGACGTTTTAAAACGTCCATTTAATTGTCTAAAAATAAGAGAAGAAACCAAATTGTTTAGCTAATGATTTTGAATTGTTCAATTTAAAAATATTTCATTTAAAAAAGTTTTTAAATTGGAACGAACTGGGAAATAAATAGAAAATCTCCTTCTTACATCTTTGAATAACCTTATCCCCCGAGCAACAATCTGCCTATTAAATATGATTTGCATCCCATTTGAGATATTACCCTATTGTATAATTTCGTCCATATGACGCCAATCGATATTTTCTTACGAAAACAGTATCAAATATTATGGCAAACTTCAAATACAGGGCGATCGATATGTCTGTGTTCGACAGCTGACAGCTGAGGGCTGATAGCTGATAGTCAAGCTCGGTTATTCTAATTTGAGCCTATAGATCCTAGACCCAGTAACCAACTATCTTATTTATAGTTATTGTTTCGTTACCCGATATTTCTGCTTATCTGTATTAAATTTATAGTATTGTTCCGTTAGCTGATGATTCTGTCTGACAGTTGGATTGAATCTTCGGTTAAGAGGCTAGACTTTAAACGACACGCGGAACACCCGCGTCTGTCATTCTGTCCCGCTCACAACAAGCTCACGCATATTTACAATACATGCGAATGCGAAATGTGCGAATGAGACAACGCTCAAATTTACCTACAGAAATCGCTCGAAAAGGGTTTTATAAAGAATACACTTTTCTAAATTGAAATTGAAATTTAAAAAAAAAATATATTTTTTAGAAAGAAGAAGCTACGTCGGTAGCTTTTTATAATTTTATAATTTTTTATGAGAGTTGAGTTAGCAGCACTTTTTCCTTAAATAATATTTTTTGATAAATCGTACATGTTTGACAGTGAATGTTTACGTTAATACGAAACGCATCGAAAATTCGAAAACATACCGACATAGTTTTCATCTTTTAGAAGGCAGTATAAAAAAATATATTCATTTTGTGCAATTTTCGATGTAGAAAAGTGTTTTTTCCCGGGCGTCCTTTTTGTATGGGCCGAAAAGCGAAGTCTATCGTCTTAAATGATGGCATTATATGTTTTCAATTTGGTAAGCGGGTAGGGGTACCATTTATTGGATAACCAACACCTCTGCCATAGGTCACCCCAAGTGGTTCGCTACGTTTGGTGACTTAGCAGGAGTGCCTGGGTTCATGGGGTGAGGTTTGTCGAACTTTTAATTTCTCAATATTGGAAATGCTTAAGAGAATAATTTAGACAAGCGATAAATTTCGTACCAAAATTATATTATTTTAATTGATTAATTAATGAATCAACAATTTTTTTTTAATTTTTGACGTTATTTTTCACAAGTTTACGAACGGCATTTATTCGAACGATAATTTTATGATCATGTCAAAAATAAAGCAAATATAATTTTTTATAAATTCTTTCAACTTAAAAAAATATATATATATATATTTTACTATATCTAGTAGTCTCAGAGAGAAGTCGTACTTAATGTCATCTTTCTAGTATATTCTGCGTTTTTAGTTTTCATACCTTTTTCGTTCTTAAATTCTAGTATATTATAAGTTATTAGCTATTATATATTTTGTTTCACCTCCAACCGAATGACGTGGAATTGAGGCCAGACAATTAACTTCTTATAAACGTTGATTGAAGTAACTTCATGAATATTTGATAAGACTTTTGATACTTCGCCAGTGTTACTGTTAAGTGGTGACTTAAATTACAGCAACGGACTCGGTTCCTATTAAAGCTGATATGTCTTCTAAAATAATTATTGTCAAATTTGTCACTATTAAATAAGAACGTCAAATCATTAAACTGACTTGGTGTCTTTAAACAGTGGATAGCATTCCCTTTGAAATATAGAAAATATAAGGTTACTAAATCGGAATGGGGCCGGCTTACACATCGGAACTGTGTATTCCCGAAATTTCCATTTCTCAGGTCAGCAGCGTCATCAGCTATCGGAAAGTTGAAGGAACCAAATTGCACACCAGATACTTAGTTCGGAGAGCGTGCTTTCGAAGAGCCAGGACCTAAAGCTTGTAATGGACTGCCACATGAATTAAGAATGCGCACAGACTCAGCGGAATTTAGAGCTAAACTTAAAACTCATCTTTTCAGACTGTCTTATCCATACAGTCAAAAACCTTTCACATTCACCGCCCGCGACATTGTAAATAACTAATTGTGTAAAAATATGAGCAAATTCTTATTTGTATGCTTTTGTAAAGGTCACTTCATTAAAATTCTATATTAACTCGACTTTCGCATTAATCTTCTTATAAATGAATACCAACAGTAATGGGGGTAGCAAATTTAAAATCATGCAGTGTCCAGTGTTTTCAATATAATGTCCTCTGCCTGCAAATTGATATCTTCTTCAAGCATAAACATTCTAATTAAAGTACCTATGTTTATCGGAAGTGACCTGCCAGGTAAGTATGTTTATGTATCTTTTTGTAAATAATAAGTTTAGATAGAGCCTACGAAATCCTGATGAATTGCACAGCACCCTTGAGGTGATTCTAACAAAAACGGCGCTCTACAAATTATCCTTTTATTATTATAATTATATAATTGACGTAGCCTAGCGAATTCCTGTTTTAATTGGACTGTCGGTATTTTTTTTTTTGTAGTTCCGTTTCAAGATGGTGGCCGTTTTAATGAGAAGAATGATTATTTTAATGTGAAATTATCGTGGATCCTAAATTAAGATTTGTATAAAAAGGATGCGTAGCCGTTCTCCTTAAGTAGGTCGTTATTTAAGTACCTACTTATAAATCTTGTTATTTTAGAGAAAAAATTAGTTTTTAATTTATTAAATAAGAATTAATCATACTGTTCACAGAATTACTAGTTACAGTTTTGGAAGACGTGTTAGAGGAAAGCGACCGAGTTGTTCCACGCTATAGTCTGCGGGATGAAGTTTTTCTGATAAAAGTCAACCTCCGGTAGGTGAAGGTGCCATAAAATAGAATAGATAAATAGCGCACAACTGGAAGAGCTAGAATTTTGGCAGGTTCAAATCCATATAGGATAAGAAGAGTGTGTCGCGGCATTCAGTTGAACATACTATTTTGCTCTGGGACGACCTCGACAGTTCCCTAGTTCGATGAAATCGCAGTGCGACGTTAAATTGTTATTTAAAGTGACGTCCGCCAGAAATCATAATTCACACTGAATGAATGTATAGAGATTGGATACATTAAATTGTCAAATAACACAATTTAACCAAATAAAATTTACTTGCCCACGCCGGTATTTTTTTATTATTATTTAGTTATTGATTTTAATGTTTACATTAATAGGAGATACACATTAAATATATATATATATATATATATATATATATATATATATATATATATATATATATATATATATATGTAAATTACATTCGTAGTTCTTCTCATTGTGAGATCTTGTGATGAGGGCACTCGTTTTGGAAAAGTTTTCAGCGATTTCTATGGTGCAAATTCATGGTTTGGGTAAGGTTTTCCAGAAACTTCCATGTCGATGTTTTCAATATACTAGTAAGTTATTTTTCCGATAGTTCTTTAAGCCAAGATTTAATGTCCTTAATGTAGTTATTTTTTTGTTTTGAGACTATGTGGGAGTTTGTTATATACCTCATTTACTGATAAAAAAATCAGAGCTTCTTAGTCCAAAGATAAAATTACACTTTGGTTTATTATTTAGTATGGTTGGAATTTGACCCTCGGCTTGCTAGTCGAATGGTAAAGCCTTACCCCTCAACCATGGAGGCCGTCAAATGTGTGTATCCTGCCTCTTAAAACATCAAGTTTTATTCGATGCATCCCCTCTTAAAACCCTTCGAACAAATAGAGAAAATATGCCTAGTTTAAAAAAATGAAATTTGCAAAGCCGGAAAAAATCGGATAGAGAAAAAAGACAGATATATACTATAAATGGTGGTCAATCACTGGTGGCGCTCGTCTTGCAAATATTTCGTTCGCAGTGTTGTAAATTACAAATTAAATTAATTAAAATACTTAATGCCTTATATGCGTAGGAAAGGTGGGAAACCCAAAGACTTTCCTAATCCACTGCAAATGTCACTTCAATAACCGCTGGTTTTTATTCTATTAATGTACATATAAAACATAATAGTTCAATTATTCTTAATAGTACAACCACAAAATATATTGATCGCGGCCGTTCAAAACTTCAGTACTTCTCTCTCTTATTAATAACACTCGATGTGTCGGCGGAAAATAATGCGTGTAAGGCATTCATTACGGCAGCGAAAAACACGACAAACGTCATATAATACTAGAAATGTGTTACATTCACAAAAATGCAATTAGCTTGCGGTGCGGTTAAAAAACATGTGATTTTGCGGGGTGAAACAAATACGACTGATTGCAGCGCGTGGAACAAAAAAACGGCTTCATTTGTTTTCGAAGTGCTCAATTTTTTATCTTTGGGCAAAAACAAAGGAAAGGGGGATAAATGGAAGCATTAAAAGGCTATTTGAATTACTCTGATTAATAGCAATCGATAGTACTTACACAACTCACGCAAACAATCACTCTGACCATTGTGATACTGATGGTTGTAAAAATATTCTGTAAAGTTACGTCGAATTTTCAGACATTCTCTCCAAATAAACATAAAAGAAAAGTTACTTTACCGATGATCTCCACAAGGCGGATTAATCAATTTCTATCTATCCCGTGTGTGTTCCCGTTCATTGTTCACGTCAGTAGCCTCAATACATTAATCAAATAGGAGATAAAAGATTGAAGAACCTTTTATAGGGGCTGATTGATTATAATCAAATTAAAATCAAATTGAGTTATTTATATCTTCTACAGACGAGTGAAGTGAGAACATGTAGCAGATTTATTGCAGGGAATAATAGGGTTTTATTGGAAAAACCCCCTCAATTTGTTTCGATGCTTCATTTCATTCAGGGTGTTCTTGAAATAATGTATGTGTAAGGAATATTTGACTCGAAATCTTCAATATAACGATGTAATTTAATTCATTGTATTGATGGTTAATAAGTTAATAATTGCGTGTCAGCACAGTAAACATGTGAAAATCGAAACGTTGCTTGAAATCGCAAGAGTTGAACCAAAGCATAAAGCGACAAAATACCTGAAAAAACCTTGATTCTCTGCAGAATCAGGCAGTCCGTTTGATAGATTCCCCTACCTTTACCACTCAAGCGCTTTTTGCCACATTATGGCACTATTTCCAAAACCTCGGATTGCTTTGTTGCCAAAATGTGGCAAATTTTCAAAAATTTTTTTTTATTAAAACGGCTATATAATATATTGTACATTTAAAATACAATAAAATAAATATTCTCTAGATTTTTTAAAATGTTTAAAGGTTAACGATTTAATTATATTTTTTTTATAAATCCTACAAATATGTGATAATATACAAAAGATAAGGGAATTTATTGGCTACATGGAACTATAATCAGTTTATATATCTCCATATTCAAATTCGGAGGTATGATTTTTTTAATGTGGCGGAAAAATTTCCTCTAGCAATGCGAGAAAAAATATTTTATTTGCTCTGTCGCTCCAGTGGTTAACAAGCGGATTGTAATCTTTAAAGCACAGGCTTCAGTTATCTATGCTGTCCTTGTTCTGCCGGTATAATTATGGAAGGTGCTCCAAAAAACCAGCGTCATTGATTCATTCGGCAGCGGTGCATAGTCGGGAAACACACCAAACGCTCGCCCAACATAAGTTCATGGTTGACATTAAATGTCAAATTTGTCACATGGGAACGTTATGTGATTCTTTTTTTTTGTACATAGTCTTTTACAAAGAAAACATTGTCACAAGTTAGCCACAAAGAGGACATCACAAAAAAACCTCTATTTTTTGTCTGAATTTATTGCCTAAGTTTTATTAATCCAACTGCTGTTAACTCATATGAAATAAACTGGTGTTCAAATAAACAGATTGGTGTTTTATTATTCTGGACACATGCTGTTTGCCGTGTAAAAACATTTTAAGACGATAGACTTCGCTTTTCGGCCCATACAAAAAGGACGCCCGGGAAAAAACACTTTTCTACATCGAAAATTGCACAAAATGAATATATTTTTTTTATACTGCCTTCTAGAGGGTAAAAAATATGTCGGTATGTTTTCGAATTTTCGATGCGTTTCGTATTAACGTAAACATTCACTGTCAAACATGTACGATTTATCAAAAAATATTATTTAAGGAAAAAGTGCTGCTAACTCAACTCTCATAAAGAATTATAAAATTATAAAAAGCTACCGACGTAGCTTCTTCTGTCTAAAAAATATATATTTTTTAAAATTTCAATTTCGTGAAAGTTTCGGTGTAGAAAAGTGTATTCTCCATAAACCCCTTTTCGAGCGATTTCTGTAGGTAAATTTGAGCGTTGTCTCATTCGCACATTTCGCATTCGCATGTATTGTAAGTGTTCGTGAGCTTATTGTGAGCGGGACAGAATGACAGACGCGGGTGTTCCGCGTGTCGTTCAAAGTCTAGCCTCTTAACAAATCATTCGTAGCAACAGAGTGACTAGAACCTTCAGTATAATTCTGTATTCAATCAATCTCCCAACACCCGGTCATGTAGCGGAACAAAAGCGGGTAATATTCCACCGTATACTTTCTGTTTTATATTTATATACTGTTGAGAGTGGGGTGTGAACAGGGTGTTCATTGGATAATACAGGGTGGGACAGAATGAAGGCCTGATTTGAAGGGTCAATTAAAAAAAAACGAATCAAAATACATTAATAAAAATTGTTACTTAAAAGTACAAATGATGCCGTTTTTTTTATATTGTTTTGAAAATGATATCGTCTAAGTAGGCCTTGGCGATCAATACACGTATTGAGCATACACGTAGAACGTACACGTAGAAAAATGTTTTTCTAAAATACGATCATTTTATTCGAAAAACGGTTGAAAACGGGACTGAAGTTCTTACGATCAAATTAACAGTGTTTCAATGTTTATTGGTGGGAAAATGAAAGAATAATTCTTATTTTCCTTTTTTTTTGGACACATGAGTTGATTAAAATACGTGTGTGATAATGTCGCTATATTTCAAAGTTTTATGTGGATGTTTCGTCGGTTTGACGACTTGATGATGATTTTACGAAAATTTTACTATGATTTGACGAAGAATTTCGATGTTTTTAATATATATATATATTTAAACACGAGTCCCAACTGCTGCCGTCAGGAGCCAACGATACCATGGCATCCTCAATTGGGATATATTGTGAAGCTGAAGGTAGTATGGAACATAAGGAGATGGAGAAGAGGAACGTGGGAGATGGGGAAGAAGAAGTACCTGGAAGGAAGAACCTGAAATTCACATCTGGTTAAACGCGGTAAAAGCTTTCAAGCAGCGATTCAATTCTGAATGGTGCTCTTATACCAGGGCGATATTGAGAGTATCTTCCACTCTGGCACGTGCTGCAAATATATTATATATTATTTTTAATTAATTAATTGTGAAATAATACAAATTAATCCATTAAATTTTATTTAGGAACGCCGGCGTTTGAACCCGCGTCCTTCGGATTGCTAGTCGATAAGGCCATCAGATTTACGTTTATGATGATTTGACAGTGGTTTGGTGATGATTTGACGTTGTTTTGACTGTAATCGAAGTATATTAATACGGTAATGCCCGTACGGTTCAAATTAAGGAACCCGACTCCGAGTAAATCTCCAACGCCACACTGTATGGAAACCGTTCTGAGCCGTCCGTGAACGTGCATTTTTCCACGAAGCTGCTGCCGTAATATACACACTTATCACTCGCTCACATGCAATTTGCAAACGGATGTGGCGCCATCTATAATACTATATTTAAGGAAAAAAAAGTATGAAGAAGAAGAAACATTTTTCGCTTTCATTCAATAATAAGAAGATTTATGTTGGGGTGAAGAGTGTTCCTCTTATTATTCACGGTCTTAATGTAAGAATGTCTACTATTATATTTCTACCTATTAAATATAAGTATTCTGTAGTGTTAATAGTTGTTAGTTTTTCAAAAGGGTGATGCCTTATAAATAGTCACCAACACTTAAACTGGGCGAAGCAGAACAAAAAGCCGCCCGCAGGGCCTAGCGGCAAAAACCCGCGGAGCGGGTTTCCCACTGCTAGTTTTACAATGATTTGTCGATGATCCATCGGTAGTTTGTCGAAGATTTGTAGATGATTAATTGATGGTCTTTCGAAATTCAAAATTTCGAAGTTATATATTTATTGCGGATGACTTATAGAAAAATCTGTTTAATATTTAATGTTGCAGACTTTATAAATTATGACTTGACACCATTGACATCATTTAGGCGATCCGCTCACTGAGGTCACTGAAAACTGCCACTGGCAACTGTCTTTGTATGACAATGTGATGGCCCGCACACTTCACAATCACACAAAATCCCATTGTCAATGGTAACGCAAGCGGTGACTCGCGACTTGCACTGCTGATTGCCGTGGCCGGCCGTTGCTAGTTGCCAGCTGTCAGCTGATTGTTCTTCGTCTATGGTTAAACAAGCTTTTTGACTAATCAAGACACAGAAACCAGCCGGTTTTAGTTTGGTTTCAGTTGCCTCGTCAGCGGAGCGCCTAATAGAGAGACCATAGACGACAGTTATTTGACAATTAATTCATCACTAGTGATGTGCAACACATGACAATAGTGATGTGACAGTCTGTACTGTTGAAATATGTAAGAAATGCATCGACAAACATTGATAACACATAAAACGTGGAAATAATTTCTTATTTTACAACAATGTTCATCAAAACACAATGTGCACAAGAAAACGAAAATAAACTCAGTATGTTATAGCAATATTTTTAAATAGAACGGCCATAAATTTTAATATTTTGACACGGTAATTAATACAAATAGACTCCACGATGCAGAAATAGATGTATAAGTGAAGCAGACATGCAGAAAGATAATTAATAACGCCCTCACAATTGCTTAGTTAAAACCACTTGACTCCTAAACTTAATATAAATTGCGGTGAATATTTAAGAGATTCATTAAAGTCAATTGATTTATTCCCATGAACAGAGTTTCATTTTGGTTTGCCGTAATTAAAATAAATTAAGCAATTACTTTGTGTAAATCCCTAGATTTATTTGAACTCTGAACCGCTTTTAGAAAAATCCCTCCTTGTCAGGACAAATTATTTATTTATTTAAATGAAACAAATTACTTTTGTATACACTACTATAATCAATGTTATAATATCTACATATTTCAAAACCGATGGTTTCTTCGTCAGGATAATAACATGAATAAAAATAACAAAAGAAACAGATAAGTATAGACAAAAAGAACAATATACAAAAATCTTAGAAGATATGTTTTATTACTTAAAAATACCATAATATTTTTTTAAATAATTGTTTTTATGATATTTTTAAGTAATTCATCACCTCTCTCTAATAATTTTGTATATTGTTCTTTTTGTCTTTTGTCTATGTACTTGTTTGTTTCTTTTGTTATTTTTATTCTGTTATTACCCTGACGAAGAAACCATCGATTTTGTAACCTGTAGATATTATAACATTGAATATAGTGGTTTACACAAAAATAATGTTATTACCTTGACGAAGAAACCATCGGTTTTGTAACATGTAGATATTTTAACATTGAATATAGTGGTTTACACAAAAGTAATGTTATTACCCTGACGAAGAAACCATCGGTTTTTTAACAGACATGTAGATATTATAACATTGAATATAGTGGTTTACACAAAAGTAATGTTATTACCTTGAAGAAGAAACCATCGGTTTTGTAACCTGTAGATATTATAACATTGAATATAGTGGTTTACACAAAAGTAATGTTATTACCCTGACGAAGAAAACACCGGTTTTGTAACATGTAGATATCATAACATTGAATATAGTGGTTTACACAAAAGTAATGTTATTACCTTGACGAAGAAACCATCGGTTTTGTAACCTGTAGATATTATAACATTGAATATAGTGGTTTACACAAAAGTAATGTTATTACCTTGAAGAAGAAACCATCGGTTTTGTAACCTGTAGATACTATAACATTGAATATAGTGGTTTACACAAAAGTAATGTTATTACCTTGACGAAGAAACCATTGGTTTTGTAACATGTAGATATTATAACATTGAATATTTCTAGTGGTTTACACAAAAGTAATGTTATTACCTTGAAGAAGAAACCATCGGTTTTGTAACTTGTAGATATTATAACATTGAATATAGTGGTTTACACAAAAGTAATTTGTTTCGTTTAAATAAAATGAAGCCACAAGGATTGAAGAAAAAATATATATTATTTATAGGTTGATATATTTTTGTTTGATGTGTTTTTTTACCTTATTTGTTTTGATAAGTCAGTGGAACTATAACATCACCAATCTGGGTTGTGTTGTGTGGTTGAAGAAAGTATTGACTGAAAGGAGTCAGGAAAGAGACAGGTTGGAAATACCTGGTTTTTCAGATCTTGTCACGAAAAACGGCTTATCATTTCAAGCAATCAACGTTCCGATTCTGAAATGTGGTCATTCACCAGGGCGATACTAAGAGTATCTACCTCTCTGGTAAATATCAACAAATACAGAAAGTTCAACAAGAGGGAATTATATGGACCATAATAGGTATTTTAACCCCTAAAGACTTGGGCACATGTTGTCAATAATATGTTTCCTCTTCGCAATAAAATTCATATAAATGGAATGTTTATAAAAGTATCCGAAAACTAAAAACTGTTTTCGAAAGAAGTCGAAAAACGCTATTAAAACTCAAAATAAACCTTTCATTTTATAATGTAAATTGACGTAAAAGATGTAAAAATCATGTAAATCGTATCATGTAAAATAAAACTTCACGTAAAATCCCATTAGCCCGTTTATTACAAATAAATAAATAAATATATCCCAAACAATACACTTTTTTACGGTAGAAATACCAAAACTAATAATTTATTCTTGAAGGGACATAGTCCGATAATTACCGAAGTAATTAAGACAAAGTGGTTGGCGGACATGCCGTTTTAATCAAGTCAAAAGCTTTCAAGGCACTACTCAACAAACGAGCTTACAAGCACCCATTACACATTACACAACATTACGTTGATAAAAATATAATTATTTTCCTTCAATAGCCACCATTGCGTGTATAGAGAAAATTTCACTTGCAAAACGCACAGCATTACAGGTGTGTAAATTGGAACAATAATGAAATAAAAGCACATATATGCTATTTTAATTAATGAAGATAATATTAGCGAAAGTCAATCGAAAATCCGAAACAGAAAAATCAGAAAAAGATATGGATACATCTGGGACTCGAACCCAGGACCTCTGGCAATCCGGGCCAACGCGCTATCCACTGCGCCAACGTATTCCTATCCGATTCGGTCATTTTTAACTATATCATACTTCGACACATACTTGTCGTCATACTTGCACATATATGCATTAAAAGATAGTTTTTACTTCCCGACTCGACCAGAGTTGGAAAACTTTGGTTGTTTTTTGTAACTTTAATTTACTTTGAATTTGAACAATATTTGGAAAGTATGAAAGAAAAAAGTGTTGCTTATACTTATTTTTTTTCCTTATAATTCGTATTTAGTATTTGGCACACAGTAATTGTTAGTGTTACTTATTTATACTTCTAGACAAAATCATATCATTTTTATTTTAGTTTTAATTATAACGCTTGGTATTTAAACATTTTTTAATGTAAATACCGCACAAGAGTTCCAACTGCAACCAATCAATTTAAAAAAATTGAACCAGTGAGACTAAGGCATCCCCAATTGGGGGACGGTGTGAGGGTGAGGGTAGTAAGGAGGGGAAGCACGCTTATAACTCCTTTTGATGTATATATATTTTTTTTAATGTTGAATATATTGTGTTTAATTTTAAAATTTCAAATCATAAAAAATGTTGAAAAATATTTTAGTACCTACCCACGCGACCCACACACAGGCTTTGCCTTTATGGATTTTTTGGTTTACAAACACATTGTTTTATATTTTTTGTATTTTATGTGTTTTCATTTTATGTACTTTTTATACAACAAAAGACGTTCTGTAAAGCAATTACAAACAAACAAAACAAAGTTATAAGCTAAAATGATTGAAAAATTCGTCTATAAATTCCTGGTTGAAATTATTGCGAATTTCGTGACACCACACGGAGAAAAGTGTTATTCGAAAATACATCATTTTATTCGTAAAAACGGGACTGAAGTTCTTACCTACAAATTAACAATGTTTCAATGTTTATTGGCGGGAAAATGTAAGAATAATTTGTTGGTATACGTTACGAAATTACGTATATACAATGGATTTTTTTCATGCTGGTACAATAATGTTAGACGTGTAACAAAAGACCGCAGTCGATGACTTTGAATACAGATCGAAGATTCCTACGTACTTAGAAAAATGTATTCAAATTACATTTTTAGGTAACTACTAAAATATGCTGTATATTATTACCGGTTCTAGCAATTTATGTTAAATTTTTCATAAACGACCTAAAGAAAATGAGTGGTTCCACAACGTCTCATCATAATAATATATTCATATCTTTTCTACGAAAACTTATAAAATATCCAGAATGTCTTTGAATCATTATTGTATATTAACAGATATTGATTCTACTAAAAAAAGAATTGAATTATTAGACTTTTACCAGTGGCGTGACAAGTAATCGAACCTATTAAGGGGCTATTTTCATTATTTATTCATCTAAAGCCCTTTGATCAATTTAACGTTATAAAACGATTTATTAAATGATATGCTATGATTAAACGCAAATAAATCACTTTGCATACACGACTATTTAATCAAATAAAGGTAAAATACATTTATTTTTATTAAATAATTATTAATAAAAATAATTATTTTATATTTATCCTGACGAAGAAAACTAATATTATATATATATATATATATATATATATATATATATATATATATATATATATATATATATATATATATATTTTTTACAGTGAATACCGCACAAGAGTCCCAACTGCTGCCGTCTGGAGCCATTGAGACTATGGCATCCCCAATTGGGGTATGTTATGAGGCTGAAGGTAAGTGGGGAAGGGAAGGAGACGAAGAAGAGGAAGGTGGGGAAGTACCTGGCTATTCAGATCTAGTCACTAAACAAGGCTAAAGCCATTTCAAGCAACGTTTCAATTCTGAATGGTGGTCTTACACCAGGGCGATACTAAGAATATCTTCCACTCGGGAACGTGCCGCAAATATACTATATATTATTTTAAATAATTAATTGTGAAATAACACATATCAATTAAATTAAATTTATTATCCTTGTCTCGAAACATGTAGATTATTTTGATTAATTAATTAATACAAAGAGATTTATTTTCAATATATTAAAATTACCAAACAAAATGAATTCGCAATTATTGAAAAAGTGATTTGCTAAGACTATGTTTAGGTTCATCAATATATTTTTATAAAGACGCTAACCGGTTTCGTCACACCTGTGGATACATAATCATCATCATCTTCTTCCCCTTGTCCTATTCGGGTTGGGGACCCACTGCATCGACAAGGCTCCTCCATACGTCCCTGTCTTGTACTGATTGTTCAGCCTCTGTCCATGGAAGACCCTTCCTCTCCTCACACAGTTTTTGGAGTTGCCTCGTCCAACTGTGTCTGGGGTGGCCCACTGGACGTCTATACCCTATGGAATCGCACTCAGTATTTTCCTCGGAATTCGGTCATCAGACATTGTTAGTTGTGATGTTTGCAACACTGCTTCTTACTCTATGATAGATGGGCGGGCTCTACCGCCGAGCCATGTCCCGAACGTTGACGGAGTTGCGACCCGAAGTGGATCATTTCAAGGAAGCGCTTTAGCTAGCACTCATTAGTAATATTACTGCCGGCCAGGCTAAACGTTTACTATGTAACCATTTGTATTCAATAAATGGCGATCTCGTGTACATACTCAAGCCACCTAAGTTGCGATTCTAGCGACATAATCATTATAGTTATATATTATATATATTACTATATTGATTATATGCACAAATATTAGTAACAGGTACACTAACACAGCAAATAACTCTCCAATTACTCGCCCAATCACAACTTATGCCCACTACGAATGATAACAACACCTAGACATTTTCCATAATTCCAAATAAATTTATGAAATTACTTAACGTGATATAAAATATTTTAAAACTTCTTACACTTGTACTTACACTATAATTCTTTATTTCAAAATTTATCTTTATCTCTTCACACACTTTCTTAATTTTTATTACTATTATTCATACGTTCATTAGATAAGTTTTAAGAACCGTTCACATCACAGGCGAAATTATCTACCGATATTCTATGGAGTTACGTAATAGGTACTATAATCATGTAATAATTTAATTTACACCCTATAACTTGTATCATAATACTGTGTATGTCTTAATTAACTAATAAACCAACAGTTGGTAATATACACTAAAGGGTGCTATTGTAAACAAAATTTCTCCAACAGCGTTGTATAATGTATTGCACATAAGTTGCAACTACATTAATACTCGTAGCAATCAAATTATTCTGAAAATATTAAGAACTACATTTGTCACATCAGAACAGTGCAACAATGTTTATCAGTTGGGCTGTGGAATGATTTGCCGAATTCTGTATTTCTTACAACATGTGTATCTTCAAGACCCAGGTTCGATCCTTTATTTTAGAAATAGTCCCTCCAAACTGCATCCTCAAAGGTAACTTTGGCCCTGAAGAAAATATTTACAAATTATTTTTAAATATTCATTGAAAATTATGAAAGAAAACCGAGGTGCACAACTCGCGCCCCTAGGAGGTGTTGCCTTCAGAATGTATAAGAAATGTCAAAAGCTGGGGGTACAATTAATATTATAGGGTATTTTTGTAACATTACGTTAAAAATATTATTTAGACGAGCCAAGAATGTTGCCTTTATTTTTTAATGTTTATGACTTATAGGAAACACTGTTAACTGTTTTATAATACGCCTTTATTAATTCAGATATTAGATATGTTTTAGAGAGAGACCATAGATAACAAAATGTGCAACACATAACAATAGTGACTGGTAGTTAAAAACCTGCTCAAACCCGCTAGGCCCTACGGAAGGCTTTTGGTTCGCCTTCGCTCGGTTTACGTATTGGCGACCATTTATAAGGCTTCGCCTTTTTGCAAAATTAACAACTGTGAACATACAACTACAGAACACTTACACTATATAAATAATAGTAGGAATTCTGTACATTAACACCGCGAATAATATGAGAGGAATACTCATATCGCAACATAAATCTCGAGTATGATATTATTGAGTATGTGCTGTAAAAAATCATCATAGTTACGGTGTAAAACTCACTCCGGTACGGTCCAATTTAGTGATAAGAGTTAATATCACGTCAGTAGCTAAGTCAAAAATTTCACGTAGACGCATGGGTCAGATTAGTTTTCATACAGTGCGGCATCAGAGATTTACTCGGAGTCGAGTTCTTAAATTTGTAACCGTACAGGCATTAGGATAATAATAACGTCTGACTGATGATGTGACAAGGTACAGTATAGAACATTAACGGAATAAAATATTTTTTTAAACGCCACAAACTTCGCATCTGCGTGGCATCACCATTAGTTTAACTTCAGAAATATCAATCTTAAAAATTCCTTTCTTTGTACTTTTGTCATTTTAATGGTTGTGCATTTTTCATGGTGAAGGCTTAGTTACCACTTATCGTATACTCGAGAAACCTCTTTTTAGCCTTTAAAACTCATCTTACAAAGTAATAGAAGAGTACATAAATTACCGAGATTCCGTCTTGACAAGGCATTAAGGGTAGAAGTCCATGGCACTGGGCGGATAAATAGATAGAAATATGCTGTGGGCGTGTCTGTGTGCTCGAAGTATGGTCAATTTCCCCTTACCTACGTAAAAAATAATAAAACATTTTCAAATATCGAAAACATTTTTTTTATGTACATATTAATATCAGTGGAACTTCGGTATCTCCAAATGAAACTGTTGTATGGTTTTAAAACTAAAGGGAGTGGAAGTAGGATTATTTGGGGAAGAGGAAAGTTGAGAAGAACCTGGCTGATAGCTAGTCACCAAATACGTCTGTAACCCATTTCATGCAAATATTATTTTCTGAATAGTGGTATCATTTTCATTTTATCTGGGGCGTAGAAGTCAAAGGGGCTACTGCGATTTTACAAATTGACCGTATAACTCAACAAAGTGGCACATCTCCGTTGAAAAGTCATTAAAAGCGATGAAAAAATGGGTTACGTTAGGTTAGGTCAGGTTGAAAGAATGTTAGGTTAGGTTAGGTTGAAAGGATGTTAGGTTAGGTTAGGTTAGGATGAAAAAATGGGTTACGTTAGGTTAGGTTATAGGCATTTTTTTTCATCTCTTTTAATGACTTTTCAAAGGGGTGTTGAAATGCCACTTTGTTGAGTTGTCCATAGAATCATTTTACAGTTATTTTTTTTTTTCAAATCGGATTACATAACATTTCTTTTGGTTTATCTCTTCAGTGACTCTATGGTAATGCGCTTGACAAACTTATGAAAAATTATGGTTCTTTTAAAATGTGTGATTTGTCATGTCACGGAGACGGAGCTTAATCCTAACTTGGTTAGGGAATGTCACGGGGTCAAGTTTCGTCAAAGTGCATTAATATAGCATGGAGTGGGAGGACGTCTGAAGAACTTTTGGCGGCAATCACGCACACACACACGCGGACATATTCAATTTTTTCTTAAATTCAAAGAAATTTATACACTCAATGTAGACGAAATAAATAGCTTTTATTTTGGCCTTACCAACTCGTGATAGGACGGATAGGTAGGTAGCGCGATATATCAAATAAAAATAATACAAAAACAGAGAAAAAATCCTAATAAACTACTTTTAAGTAGTTTGTCAATGGGTTCATTTAACTTAATGGATTATAAAAAATTGAAATTAACCATTAAAAAATTACTGTTTACATTTATATAAAAAAAACTATTGTATACATTCATATCATAAGCGTAATATAGCGTAAAGAGGTGTAACATGATATAAAAAAGTATTTTAAAAAGTAATATGCAGTTAGAAGTTGTTTGTCTTAGGTCTAATACAAACTATTTCTTTCAGCGAGCCAATTTTTCAACATAGTATGTGTTTTTAAGTTTGTACATTTTTTAATTGCTGCAGATAACATGTTTAAGCAATTTTGTATCATGTAATCCAGCGTTCTTTGCCCATATTTGTTTAAATGCTTAGGTACGATTAGTCCTTCATTTAACGTAAAACGAGTACTGTAAGAATGTTCTAGTATATTTATGTACAAAGAGCTATTATTTATATGCTGAAAAATAATTTTATACCATAGAATTGCTCTCACTAATGAATTTTGAACTGATAGAACATGATTTATAATTGTTTTACAGGAAAATCCCCAAGCTGTAGTTTCATACCTTATAATAGATTCAGCTAATGATAAATAAATAATAAAATATATTATTATATGAAAATGGATGTAGGTACTATAGTAAAAACAACTTAGTTTTTTACGGGTTGATTTTTATAGCCTGTAAAAAGCAAATAATATAATACTGAAATGGTTATTTTAAATGGTAAAATTACTTTTGGTCGGTCCTATAATAGCATAAGACAGGTGAAATGTCATATGTAAACACTAAAAAAAACTAATTTCAAACGCTGTCTGAAGGTCGAGCACTGAAAATATCGTTTAACAATGGGTCGATTTGTTATAGTCCAGTCTGTGCAAGTTATTGATATGTCTAGCAAATACTACACTGTTCCTATAAGTATATGATGTTACGTAACTTCTACGTGCTGTGTTATAGAGCAGATTAGTTTTTATAAAATTACAATCATATTACATTAAGAGTGATTGACCAGCCGCTGTGAATAAAAGTTTTAAAATGCTTGCAACTGTACAGGCAGGTTTCAATGAGAAAGATCGATTATTTAAATTTTTTAAATTAAAAATTTAATATCTTTTTATTTCATTAAAAACTTCTTTAACATATACCTACATTCAAGTAAGCAATAAAAATGCTCAAAAGGCACGATGCTAAATTATTAAATATCGTGTACTTTTTGTAAGTATTTTTTGATCATAAGTATTTATGATTTTTCAATAATGTTTAAACAAAATAAGAGTGCAAAAAAAATTTGAAATATTTTAGTTTGTAAGACCTTAAATAAATAGAAAAACTGAGGTATTTTTGTCACAAAACACATTCTCGGATTTATTTTTTAATGATTTTAATTTAACTCAAATTTAAAAAATTAAAACTGTCTTGACTAGATCATGTATTGGTTTATTTTGTTGTATAATTATATGATTTGAAATTTGTGTTATTTAATAGAATCTATCGTTTGAAAATTGAACCAATCTGCCAACGACCAACGGTATAACCTTAGTATCTTAAAAATACACTTAGTTTTTCAAAATTTTAAAACTGCGTGTACCAGATAAAATAACAATCTTTCAAAATCGATTTATGTTTTTTTGTAAAAAAGAGTCAATTCGTCTAGAATTTGATTTAAAAAGCACTAATTTACGGTATTCTCTGGTAATACCCTCTTAAATAATATGAAATTTAACACGAAATAAAAAAAACTCCCACAATTTTGCATAATTCGGAGTGCCGTTTCCGTAGCCAACTGGTTCCAGGCAATTGGACGCTTGTTACATGAGTTGACAATTATTTTTAATACTATATATATGTAAAATTCCTTGAAACTAAATCACGAACTCTTTACGCTGATGGCGATAAGGTTGAAAATGCCACTTGCTGGTTTCGGTTTACGATTTTTAAACATCGCCATAAAACCAATTATTAAGTTCATGCTAACTGAAATTTTTATAACTGAATTTCTCTCTCAATGAAAAATGTATGTCTTTTTTTTTACAATAACTTGACGCAGGAGGCCTTGACGAAAATAATTTCCCTAAAGGGCCTATGTCATCTTTGAAGGTGCTGTGTGGAGAGTCATTTTGAGAAAAGGAAGGAGTGAACACGGGTCTTGAAGAGACCCATGTTGTAGGGAGGAGGAAATACAGAGGCCGGCAATTCGTTCCACAGCCGAACTCAAGGATGCGTCGTAAAAGTGACCCGTACTCATGTTACAAATGTCGACCGTCTACATTATGTTTTTTTTTTTTTTTTCCTTTTTTTTTCCCATGTTAGGCTTACGTTTGGCGTGTTTACCGACTACGCGCCGGTGCCGAGGGGATCAATGACACTAGTTACTTACGTACGTTTTCAATAAGTTAATCAGAAGTACATTTACATATGCGTCCAATTTATGGTAATTAATGCTCACGGAACTTTAAAACTTTAACTTATAAGTAATCACAGTGACCGTTAAATCTATAAGTTATTTATTTGCGGTAAGATTGCTTCCCATTATAATAAGTTGCTGCTAAATTTACACAAGTTTGTCAACAAAGACGAAAGAGCCCAAATAAAGTGTTCGAATAAAAGTTGGCTTGTGAGAAGCAATTTTAGTACGCTTTTGGTCAGTTAACGGAGAATTAAATGGAGATCTTTAATTTTAATCCGAATGATAGACGACAGCAGCCGACTTCGAATTCGCATACGTTATGTAAGAAATAAAAAAATTGAGATTAGAAAGGATTGGACCGATAATTTAAAAAAAGAAAGCTCATTTTCAGAAAGCTTTATGCCACCTGAAAAATAAATTATACTCTTTGGTTTTTTGAATCAGAAAATTTTCCTTCCTTTTACATTTGTTTTCGTAGTGCTTAATTGATTTTTTATGTGATTTTCGGGAGATAATAACGTATATAATAAAAAATACCAGACTTTAAAAGAAAAATCTTAGTTTTTGGCATCTCGCATCGACTCATTTAGGTACCTACCATTTATTGGTGGAAGCGTCTCAACTTGTCAAAATAATTTCACAAGCTGTGAGAAGGGTGTAAGTTCGCGCGGACGAGACCTGTCGAAAACCTCTTACGACTTCTGCAATACGCTATTACTAAAGTAAAATACAGTAAGTGACTTACACTGTCCTCTACATTGGTATTTGCCATCAGTCATATACGTAAGGTACTTACGAAAAAAAAAACTAACATATGTAAAGGCAGCCTACGAACCAGTATAAAAAAATCAGGTCAGAGTTCAAAAAATGTATTTTGCTAAAGACAAATTCTTAAAACGGTTGTAAGGAAAAGATTTGACATTTAAACACTAGTATATATTTAATTATTTGGCGGGTAACAGATAAGGCGCCGTAGCTTAATGGTAGAGCTCTCGACCGGCAATCGAAGGGGTGCGGGTTCGAGTCACGTCAGCGACATGTATCTTTTCTCGGGAGGTTTTTTCAATATGGATGAATGTTTCAGGCTAACAAATAATTATTGCTTATAATAATTGTTACCCTTTGTGCTATGAATAAAAAAAATCTTGTCTTAAACATTAGTCTATCAATTAAAATAATTTTTTCAGAGCAAAATCAATTTTGTCTGGGATTATAAAATGATCAGTAATGCAGTAAAAACCAATTTTCCTATACTTAATAATCAATTTAAGGCATCTAGTAGCCCAATATTAGGTCTGTTTCCATTAAACTAATAAAAAGTTCCCTTTGTCTCTTTCAACAACCCATTAGTCGGTTTTTTCCCATTTCATTTGTATTAATGTAAATGTAATCTCACTGTTTGTTATAATTTTATCGTGTTGTCTCCCTCTATATTTATATATAGGCCCACATTTTATAATTATTGATTTGTATTAATTTGTACCCTGATTGATGCTTGAGCAAAGCGAAACCGGTCGGTAAAATTTATTAATAAAAACTCGTGGCTTTAAACAAAACAAGTGTTTTATTTTTATTAATTATTTCAAACAAAAAAGTGATTGCTTCCTACAACAATATAAAATGACCGTTATAAAAAAGGCCAATGTGTTCGACCTGCAGTTTTTAATTTAATAACTCAGGTCCGGGTCATACGTCATTCCTATGTCTACCTACGATAAATTGTCGGGAAAACAAGCTTATGTGCCCAAGCGGTTAAGAGCGATTGACCAGCAGCTGAGAATAAAAGTTTAAAAATGCTTGAAACTGTACAGGGCGGTTCTAATAAGAAAGATCGATTATTCTCCGTATCAATTTTTTAAAATAAAAATTTAATATCGATTTATTTCATTAAAAACATGCATTAATAAATACCTACATTCAAGTAAGCTATAAAATGCTCAAAACGCACGATGATAAATTATAAAAAAATATCGTGTATTTCTTGTAAGTATTTTTTGATCGTATTTATGATTTTTCAATAATGTCCAAACAAAATAAGTGTGTAAAAAAAATTTCAAATATTTCAGTTTGTAAGACCTTAAATAAATAAAAAAAAAACTGATGTATTTTTGTCACAAAACACGTTCTCGGATTTATTTTTTAATGATTTTAATTTAACTAAAATTAAAATTCTTAAAACTGTGTTGGCTAGATTATGTATTAAATTATTCTGTTGTATGATTTGAAATTTGTGTTGTTTAATAGAATCTATCGTTTGAAAATTGAACAAATCTGCCAACGACTAACGGTTATAACCTTAGTATATTAAAAATTCACTTAGTTTTTCTAAATTTTAAAACTGCGTATATTAGATAAAATAAAAATATTTTTTGGTAAAAAAGAGTCAATACGTCTAGAATTTGATTTAAAATTGACTATTTTCCGGTATTCTCTGGTAATACCCTCTTAAGCATAGGTACTCAATATTTCATACCAAATTATTATGCATATTTTACAGTATTTCCTTCCTATTTTCAATTTCATCACGTCAGTGATTTTACAGTTCAATGACCAGGGATTGAATTGGGTATCTGGTATGGAAGTTACAATTGAGATCGTGAACAAACATTGGGATGACACATTTCTGTTCGAACATTTGATTAAAATGATTTTAGCCGACTTCAGCGACCATAATCATTGTTTGAATTGACTAAATCTGAATAGCCAGATTTCTCAACCCTGCTCTTGAAAATAATAATAATATTAGGATGGTTTGTATAGCGCCGTTTTTATGATTTGTATAAAAAATCATCTCAAGCGAGCTATCCAAATTAATTACATATTTCTACAATTTTACTTCTAACTATAGATTAGACCAGTGGTTCCGAAAATGTTCTGTGCGAACTCCCAGGGGTCCTCGGGATTATTCAGGGGGTTCGTGGAAAATTAAAATTGATTTGGGGTCCCTGAACAACGTCAGGGGGTCCGCGCAAGGTTTAATATAAAATTTAAAAAAAATGAAACATTTTTATTGATATGGAAGTTATCTTAATATATAAAACAAAGTCGGGTTAGTTACACCATTTATAACTCGAGAACGGCTGAACCGATTTTTATGATCTTTGATTTGTTGGATTTGTCGCCGTCCCGATTAACTATTAAAACATCGGAAAAAATCACGGGAAAAATTATTATGAAGAAAATTATTTTTTTAAGATATTTTGTATGGAACGGCTTTTCATATAATGTGCGTTGGTCGACATAATTTGAATCAATTCGAACTGTGTAGTGTGTCGAACATTTCGTGCTTAGTGGTTGTCGGTTGGTGGTCTTACACCAGGGCGATACTGACAATATCTTCCACTCTGGAACGTGCCGCAAATATAGTAGACCGTCCGTGGTCGAGTGGTAAGACACTTGACTCCCCATCGGAAGGTCGCGGGTTTAAACCCGGCGTGCGCAAATAAATTTTCTTTTTTATTTGATTAATTTGTGTTATTTCACAATTAATTAATAAAAATAATATATATACTATATTTGCGGCACGTTCCAGAGTGGAAGATACTCTCAGTATCGCCCTGGTGTAAGATCACCATTCAGAATTGAAAGGTTGCTTAATAATGGCTTTAGCCGTGTTTAGTGACTAGATCTGAATAGCCAGGTACTTCTCCACCTTCCTCTTCCCCATATCCTTCCCTTCCCCACTTACCTTCAGCATCACAACATACCCCAATTGGGGATGCCATAGTCACACTGGCTCCAGGCGGGAGCAGTTAGGACTCTTGTGAGGTATTCTCTGTAAAAAAAAAAAAACTAAAAAAAATGTATATATATAATATTTTTATTAATTAATTGTGAAATAACACAAATTAATCAAATAAAATTTATTTGCGCACGCCGCGTTCGAACCCGCGACCTTCCGATTGGGAGTCAAGTGTCTTACCACTCGACCACGGACAGTCGTCATTATTACTCTTGTGCATTATTCACTTAAAATGAAATAGGTAATTTAGAGAGTAAAGACTTGAACGTAATTTTCAAACACGGCTATGGACGTAGAAGGAACGACCTTCGGTATTCTTTTTAGGTTTTATCACCCCAAGTGAAATACCTACTTCTAAGTGATTTAAATCGTTTTTGGGCTCATTTTCTTAAGAGGTTTTTTTTCAATAATCCACAAATTCCGTTTATCTCGTGATAGAAATCTCTTTCAGGTGTCGGATTAAATATTTCGTTTGAACGTCTTTCGTCGATTCAAATTTCATAAAGGGATGGTATCGCTTATTTTCCAGGGATGATCGAATTCATGAGAAAATATGTTAGCAATTTAGAAATACCATTTATCACAAAAAACGGTGTTTCATGAAATAACAAATTCAATTCAACGTACATGGACAATTGTATGCAAGAATTAAAAGAGGCGGGATTGGACGCGAAATTGAATGATCTGAAAGTATGTTGTCTGTTGTATGCTGATGATGCGGTGCTGATTTCTAACAGCATAGAAGATCTGCAGTCACTCGTATTTAGTATGAACAAAGTATGTATGAAGAATGAGTTGATGATGAATGTAAGTAAGTCTAAAGTAATGGTGTTTGAAAGAGAGAGTACGAAAACAGTGTGCAATATAGTTGTGAATGATGAATATTTAGAGAAAGTTGATGAGTTTGTGTATTTGGGAAGTATGTTTACTGTTTACGAGAGATGGGAAGGCTGATGGGGATATTGAAAGAAGGGTAAATGCAGGTAACTCCATTAATGGTGGACTGAATGCTGTTAGCGCCAACAAAAAGCTCTCCAAAGAAGCGAAGCTAGCAGTTCACAATGGAGTGCTGGTACCTACCCTGATGTATGTCAGTGAAGCATGGAACTGGCAGAGAAAGGATGAAAGTAGACTGAATGCTGTAGAAATGAGATCCCTGAGGCGTACGTGTGGTAAAACCATGTATGATCGTGTGAGGAATGTGGTGATCCGAAAAGATTGCAAGGCCGATGTGAGCGTCATAAATAAGATTAAAAAAGGGACGCTTAGATGGTTTGGACATGTAGAGCGAGTGAATGAAGAAAGGAGTGTCAAGAGAATATATGATGCGAATGTGAATGGTAGAAGAAGTCGAGGACGCCCGAGGAAGACATGGCACGACCAAGTGAATCAGATACTTGAGTCGGGCCATGTCAAGAGTCAGAATAATAGAAGAGCATGTATGATAAGATGTATGAATGTGAATGAGGCGAGGAGTGTATGCCAAGACCGAGTTGTTTGGTGGTCCGTCCTCTCTTAGTTAGTTAGTTACAAATTCAATTAGAATTGAACCTTGTTTTGGTGCATTCAAATCTCTAGTCTTTCTGAAGTCTGCATTAAATAATCAGAATAGACCAATGAAACAAATTTTGAAGTTTAAAAAATATGTATCAATACAGAAAATTATCTAGTTGGTAGATATAATGAGTGTTAAACAAAAAAAATATGTTACCTTATATTTAATTTTGCTTATAACAATTTCCAATTAAAGTGGGGGTACACCAAGGATCTGTCCTCAGCCCACTGCTATTCACAATGGTCATGAATTATCTAAAAATTCAAGAAATGAACAACGATATTCACAATACTATGCTTTTTGCAGATGATGTAGTACTGATAGCAGATAATCATTGTGACTTACAGAATAGCCTGGAAAGGTAGAGAAAAATCCTAGAGGATAATGGTTTAAAAATTAGCAGAAAAAAGCTGAATATTTGTACTTGCCATTTGAAAACACAAATGATTTAACTCCTTCGATGCAACTGGATGGAGTAACATTAGCCAACTGTGACACAATTAAGTATCTCGGCTCACTCATCCACAAAGACAGAGGATGTGCAGCAGATGTTAACCACAGAATAGGTGTGGGATGGAGTAAATTTAGATCCGTAACAGAAATCTTATAGGACACAAAAATGCCTATAAAACTAAAAGGAAAGATATACCAGACTATTGTTAGACCCGCAATGTAAGGCTCCGAATGCTGGACCATGTACAACTCCTACATGGGGCAACTTGAATTAGCAGAAATGCGAATGCTTAGATGGTCGGCAGGAGTGTCACTAAAAGAAAAAAATAAAAGTTCGCGCATTCGTGGGAGCCTGGGTGTCACGGACATAAACAACATAGAGGAACGACAGTTGAGATGGTATGGTCACATAAAACGGAAACCACCAGACCACACAGTGAAGCAGGCATGTCTATGGAGCTTCATCGACAATCATCCAGAGGAAGACCAAAGAACTCCTGGATGACTCAATGCTCCAAAATCCTAAGTAGAAACGACCTGAAAGAGAGCGATACCCAGAACCGAAGAAGCTACAACCTGAGAACGAGGAGAGCCGACCCCAACAGCCTACCTAGGCAATGAGTTGGGACAGTGCAAGGAAGAAGAAGAGTGTTTATTTGCTACATACGGCACACCATTTAAGAAATAAGAAGACATCAGTCTTAAAAATAATAATAAAACAAAAATACAGAATTCTTTACCATGTAACATATAAAGGAATCGAATTGTTTAGCTTAGTTCTCAGTATACCTAACTAACTAAGTAACCAACTAACCATCACGCCGTTTCCCGGCAGGGGTAGGTAGAGAGGACGGACCGCCAAACAACTCGGTCTTGGCACACTCTTTGCCTCATTCACACCATCTAAATACACCAAGACACGGAAAAATTAAAAGGTAATTGTCGCAACTGAGAATGGAACCCAGGATCTCTTGTCTTAACGGAGCACGGTGCCTTTATCATCTTACGAGACCTATGCATTTTACGTCATTTTGGTCGATAACATATTTCAAATTCAAAATTAATAATATTCTCTACGTTTAATTTTAAATAATTGATTAGGAAAAAAAATTAAGATAATGTTGTTAATTTTGAAATATTACGTAAAATAAACAGCTCCTAATGGCCCATTTGGATAAGACGCAGTGTCCCGATAAGACAAGAGATACTAGTTCGATTCCCAGTGGCGAGCGTTACCTTTTTTTATTTTATTGTGTCTTGTTCTGTGTCATATTTCATTTAGATAAAATAAACTAGTGTTCAACTAATAATTGATACTTGCTGGCACTCAGCTAGCGGTATCAGGAAGAGCGTATCAATATGAATTTATAATCATCTAGTTACCTGTGAATAATAACGAGATTTTGTTTGATTATGTCTGAGATTATGTCTATAGAAAAAGTAGTTCAAATAATTGATAATTTTTATTTTTATTTTAAACTTTTTAACTTAATGAGTTAAACCTCAAATTATAATATTTTAATGAATGAAGATAATATTATCGAAAGTCAATCGAAATACACTGGCGCAGTGGATAGCGCGTTGGCCCGGATTGCCAGATGTCCTGGGTTCGAGTCCCAGATGTATCCGTATCTTTTTCTGATTTTTCTGTTTCGGATTTTCGATTGACTTTCGCTGATATTACCTTCATTAATTAAAATATTATAAATTGATAATTATTTTGAAAAAAAATGACAACAATGAGATTGTACAAAATGATACTATTTATTAGCTTGGCTTAATTTATTTAGTTTTTCGGAGGAAATCGATACTACTTCCCTCCAATGTAATGGATAAAATGGTTTCCTTTCAAATATGCCAACAAAGAAGGCAAAAGGTCATGGTGACAGACAATAATAATTGGTCGTTAATGTTATATCCATAACCTGTAGGTTACGTCAAATTTCATTGGCTACATTATTAACAAAATAATACAGAGCGATGTTTTTTTACAAAACATTCCGATGCGAATTTTGCAAGTAATTACAAGCAGCGCAAAATTTCGTTAAGATACTTGTAGTCATTAGAAGCTTGCATTTCAATTAAGAAAATTATTATGTTGCATGTTTCGTTTATTATTTTGACGACCTCCGTGGTCGAGGGGTAAGGCTCTCGATCCGCAATCCGAAGGTACCGGCGTGCGCAAATAAATTTTATTTAATTTATTTGTGTTATTTCATAACTAACTAAAAAAATATATTATATAGTGGAAGATACTCTCAGTATCGCCCTGGTGTAAGACCACCATTAATAATTGAAACGTTGCTTGTAATGGCTTTAGCCGTGTTTGATGACTAGATCTGAATAGCCAGGTACTTCCCCACCTTCCACTTCCACACCTCCTTCCACTTTCCACTACCTTCAGCCTCACAACAGATATACATTTGGGATGCCCTAGTCTCACTGGCTCCAGACGAGGATAGTTGAGACTCTTGTTTAACTCACACCGCCATCTGTCATAAACGAATAGATTTTACAAATAATTTCAAATCGTGGTCCCATAACAAACATTTAATGAACATTTAATTCGCAATAATAAATATTGAGGTCAATGACACACAGTAAGCCAAATTTCATCAAAATCGGTTAAGTTGTTTCGGAGTTTTTCTAGGACAAACATCTAGACGTGAGATTTTTATATATAAAGAATAATTATTACTGCATTCTTCTCCAGTGACATAAAAAAACACTCGATCAATCTGTGGAGCTGGCAGATTAAGACCCATTGACCAGCGGCCGAGAATTAAAGTTCCAAAATGCTTGCAACTCTACAGGGAGGTTCCGATGAGAAGATCGATTTTTCCCGTATAAATTTTTGAAACTAAAAATTTAATATCTATTTATTTCATTCAAAACTTGCTTTAATATATTTATATCTACCTACATTCAAGTAAGCAATAAAAATGGTTAAAAACGCATGAGAATAAATTATTAAATATCGTGTTCTTCTTGTAAATATTTTTTGATCAAAAGTATATATGATTTTTCAATAATGTCTAAACAAAATAAGTGTATAAAAAAAAATCTGAAATATTTTAGTTTGTAGAAAAATAGAAAATCTGATATATTTTCGTCACAAAACCCGCTCTCCGATTTATTTTTTAATGATTGTAATTGAACTAAAATTAAAATTCTGAAAAGTGTCTTTGTAATTGAACTAAAATTAAAATTCTGAAAAGTGTCTTTACTAGATTATGTACCTATTGATTTATTTTGCGGTGTGATTTGTATGATTTGAAATTTGTGTTGTATAATACAATATTTCGATTGAAAATTTAACAAATCTGCCAACGACCAACGGTATAACCTTAGTACATTAAAAATAAACTTAGTACTTCAAAATTTAAAAAGTGCGTTTACCAGATAAAATAACAATCTTTCAAAATCAATTTATGTTTTTTTTTTGTAAAAAAGAGTCAATATGTCTAGAATTTGATTTAAAGGGGTCAAAATTTTGGTATTGTCTGGTTGAACCCTCTTAAATTAAGTGAAGAATGCCATTAATGAGGAACAGCAAATAATACAACGCCAACAAAGCTAGTTTTATTTTTTATATCAACTAATTTAATAACAACATAAGCAAACAAATATTAAATGTTACGTTTAGGCTAAAAGAAAAGATATGTTATAATTTTTCACCCTACTAAGGTTGTTTGTTTGATAAAGGCTTTTTATCGTAATGATTAATTATCTAATAGCATTTTCATAAGTTATTACTACAAAAAAGAAAAAAAATCATTAAATTTTGATAAAATCGTAATTCAGAATACATTTGGTTATAACAAAGCAAAAAATCGTTATTCAGAATACATTTGGTTATAACAAAGCAAATAAATTTACCAAATATACAACGCGAACAGTACAATTATAGGAAACGTAGATGACGCCAATGGTACACTATTGAATAGAGTTGGCTAACTAATAAGGTATCTACGGTTCTGTTGTGTCACTGTTGGAGATACCGGAACCTTAATCCTTATCGGTAATAAAGTGCTTTTACCGGAACTCGCACGGTATTCAATGAAGGGAGTATAGATACACCAACAGTAGTATTGAATGCCGTTGGCTAACGAATGATATATCTGTGGTTCCGTTGTGTCAGTGGGATACACCGGAATCTTGATCCCGAATCACCGGAACGCAAGCGTAATACAGCGCTTTCACTGGAACCAACACCACATTATACAAGGCCAGGACACTGAAACAAGTTAGCCTGCTATTTATATAAGATCCTCTGGCCCCTTACTCATAAAATAGAATATCTCTGGAGAGGACTTCAGAGATACTTTCCACTATGGCATTTCCGTCTGGGATATTTTTTGTGTTTTTTTGAGTGCTTATTTGTCTAATCTCCATTTTAGTTTTAGTTCAATCTTCATATTAAAATTAAAAATGAAGTATCTCATCTCATCTTCTTCTCCTTGTCGTATTCGGGTCGGGGACCCACTGCATCGACAATGCTAAATAAAGTATCAAAAACGATAATTAATCACTTAATTAAGAGTTATTTAAACTAACGAGAGCTTTACTGCTTCTTAAACCCCTATCATAATGTTTAATTGAAATAATGAAGGAAAACCTCCTCCTCCTGTAAAACTTGCAAATGCTCGTTTGGACTAGGGATGTTACGAATGTGATATTTTTCACATTCGCGAATGCGAATGTTCAGAGTGCGAATGTGCGAATGCGAATGCGAATGCGAATGTTAAGACGATAGAATTCGCTTTTCGGCCCATAGAAAAAGGACGCCCGGGTAAAAACACTTTTCTACATCGAAAATTGCACAAAATGAATATATTTTTTTTATACTGCCTTCTAGAGGGTGAAAACTATGTCGGTATGTTTTCTAATTTTCGATGCGTTTCGTATTAACGTAAACATTCACTGTCAAACATGTACGATTTATCAAAAAATATTATTTAAGGAAAAAGTGCTGCTAACTCAACTCTCATAAAGAATTATAAAATTATAAAAAGCTACCGACGTAGCTTCTTCTTTCTAAAAAATACATATTTTTAAAAATTTCAATTTCGTGAAAGTTTCGGTGTAGAAAAGTGTATTCTCCATAAACCCCTTTTCGAGCCATTTCTGTAGGTAAATTTGAGCGTTGTCTCATTCGCACATTTCGCATTCGCATGTATTGTAAGTGTGCGTGAGCTTATTGTGAGCGGGACAGAATGACAGATGCGGGTTTTCCGCGTGTCGTTCAAAGTCTAGCCTCTTAAGGAATCACATTAAAAAAAACTTTAGTCAACATTAATCATCGTTTTAATAAAAACATTAAATCAATTCTTATACACTAAGTTATAATCGTAATTAAGCAATTTAATAACCGAAGTTCAAAAGAGGCATATTATATTTCAGAAAAAGCAATTTTGCAGCCTTTTCTCCCATGAGGCGATTTCTAAGGCCTCGTAAATAAGGCCGGCTGCACTGAACAATTGTTCACTTGGAACGCTGGCCGGTGGAGCGCTCAGATATTTACGAGCCAGATCTGTCAATTTGTCGTATTTCAATTTAGTCTTCCAGCAGTCCACGAAGGGTTTTCATCAAGAGAGGCTCGTTTTTCTTTAAGATATGCCTTCAAATGCGCTTTGATTTCACAGCTCATAGTGTCTCCAGATTCTGCACCGTTGGAGCTTGCGCGAAAAACAAAAGACACGTGGACAGTGGGCGAGTCACGACAAGATTTGCACACATTCGCATTCGCTAAACATTCGCATCGATTGTTGCGAATGCAATGCGAATGTTTAAAATGATGCGAATTATTTGCATATGCGAATGCGAATGCGAATGTTCGTAACATCCCTAGTTTGGACAATTGAGCACGCAGGCGACGAGAAGAGAAGTAGATGGGGAAATGGAATGTTAGGAAGTTTCAGATCTGGTCACTAAACTGTCATTTAGTTTATAAGTAATTTCAGTGATTCTGAATGATCGTCTTTTCAGTACAATGTATTACTCAGACAAACATAAATAATGTGATATACGAGTACATAACATAAATAATGTGATGTTAAATAACATTTAACCAATTTTCTCGATCGCTAACATTGTAAGCGACCTCCGCCTTTCTTTGTTACGTGGTGCATTCAAATTGAACCAATTTGGAGTTAACTAAGTCTCAATACAAATGCAACGAGATTCATAGAATTCTACCCAACTTGGATACAGATTTGCTCCCATTTCAGTGAACAAGCGTGCAACCATTGTTATATAATATAATTATTGTACCATTAGCAGAATTTCCGTTTATACAGGGTGTTAAGGATCATACTTGGCTTACTTTAAGCAGTGATCCTAACATCATTTGGAATAAAAATGTAAGTGAAATTTTGGTGTCCGTTGACATTTTTGATGTTTTATTTTCAAATTAAAACATAAACATAGGTATTTGATAGTTAGGGTCGGGCGAGATTTTGTTTGGTTACTCGGCTGACTGACAGGTGATGACATATGGAAGTTTTTTTTTTTTTAAATGTCGAAAAAAATATATTTAAAAAAGTCTCTGGAGACCAAAATTTCGTGGCCAGGGTTTATTTATTTTCATCTCACTAAATTATACTTCCACCTCTTCGAAAATAAGCATTACAATTAGCTTAATTAACGTATTTACTTTATTTGCCCGTCATGTCGCGACGCTTTGCTTACTAATGAACTCTACTTGACAGCATGTTACTCGCCACTCGACTTACTACTTGTCAAGTCAGAACAAGGTATAAGATATCCCTAATTATTATTATTCGGGTTATTTAAGGGCTGAAGAACATGAAGAAGGGGAAAGAGATGTTTAAGAGAAAGGTCAGAAAAAAACTGACTAATTATATGTGAAAAAACGGATTTAAAAAAAAATATTTCTAATCGCACATCAAGTTTTAAACCTGCGACGCTTATATCTGGAGCTGTGGATTTTAGCGACTCGACTGTAGAGTTTGCTGTTCCTTACATCTGCTCTGATAATGACACTAAAAGGTTGTCCGAAACTTTGTCTCAAAAGTAAGAAGTGCGATACGGTTTATATTACAAACATTTTATACAAATTATTATATTTATATTTACAAACAAGTTGTAGGTACATAATAATTTTATGGAACATGTTACGAATAACGTAGAACCCGTAGAAAATGCAGAAGAATAGTATTGTGCTAACATTGGTTATTATTATTGAAGCATGTTATTATAGCATTTTTATAACTTTACTAGCTGATACCCGGCATGCGTTGAAATGCCAATTAAGTGCAAGTTAAATCATAAATTTCTCGGAGTAAAATTCTTAAATTCATTACCAGAAAAAATTAGAAACATGAATACGAATTTAAAACTCACCTTAAAAATCATACCCACAACCCCGAATAAATCATATCAATTAAAAACTATATAATAACACCCCCCCCCCCCCCATTCCCACAAGCCCTGCTTTTTTATGGGGGTACATCAAACATATATATTATATAATTAATTAGTGTATAAATTGTATTTGTAATTTATGTATCTTTTTGAATTATTAATACAAAAAAAATTAAAAAATAAAAAAATAAAAAAAATGTTTCTCCCTGCCATTTCCCATTCATCCCCGTTCCCCTTCCGACTCCTCTTCCTTTTCCCCTCCCGCGTCCCCTTCCCCTCCCTCCCTTTTCACCTTCCGCTTTCCCCCTCCCCTCTCCCACTCTGCCCTTTCTCGCGAACCTCCCCCCTCAGCCTTTTTCTCTGCAGTCTAACTCCATAAAATACACCCATTTTTCCAACAACTCGCGTGACCTTTTTAATTATTTTATCCAAATTTCATAATTCCAGAGCTCACCGGTATATATATATAGATAGAGAAATAATCACGGGCATGTTCACAACAATTTAAAAGAATTTAATAGCAATGGGATGAAATTTTAATCGCAATCGTATGAATAGTATAGGAAATAATTTCATAATGCCACAGCTCACCAGTATATATATAAATATAGGTATAGAAATATTCACTGGCATGCTTACAACAATTCAAAAGAATTAAATAGCTATTGGATGAAATTTTAATCGCAACCGTATGAATAGTATCTATAAGAAATAATTTCATAATGCAAGAGCTCACTATCCTATAACCATCTCTGGTATACGCACATCATATTCCCAAAGTTTCATCGCACTCGGATGTACGGTATGGTACGCATAAGGTACGAACACACAAACAAACATTAATAATTTTGATATTATAGATTCCGTGCTGTTGAACACATCATTTGTTTCTTCACCAAACTCACACCACCAAGTCAGCAATCCGTTCCATTCCAACAAGAATTGGAAAAATAAAAATACAAAATTGAACTCAATTTAAATTGATTTTACCTGCGCAGCATTCAAAGAAATACCAAGAAATACTCTCATTCGGCTCGGAAATCCAATTTTCCTTTTTTTATTACCACCATTGAAAATAAATATCGATCCTTATTTCTGATACACTTTACCTTACCAAACATCTCGAGGGCGGATCATACGTGATTCAATAACGATTTAAGTTGAGTTTTATGGCATATAGCAGATATCGCTGTGGAGGGTGCAATTAAGTATACATTTATAAAAATATTATAGTTTTAACGTCAATGTCGTGGAAGTTAGTGTCAACCTACTGGTGGCTCCACAACATCAAGCACATATTCACTTTTCATCAAACCCGAAAACCGAAAAACTAGGACCATATTCGCTCTACAACAAATCTGGTTGTCACTCCAAAAATATAAAATACATTGAGCACCAATATAAAGTTAAGAGGGTAGAATACTGGAAATTAGTCCTTTTTAAATCAAATTCTAGACGTAATTTTTTTATTTCTTTTTTTACAAAAAACGTAAGTTGATTTTGAAAGATTGTTATTTAATCTGGTACACGCAGTTTTAAAATTTTGAAAAACTAAGTTTATTTGTAACATACTAAGGTTATAACCGTTAGTCGTTGGCAGATTTGTTCAATTTTCAAACGATAGATTCTATTAAGCAACACAAATTTTAAATCATATAATTATACAACAAAATAAATAAATACATAATCTAGTCAACACAGCTTTCAGAATTTTAATGTTAGTTAAAATAAAATCATAAAAAAATAAATCCAAGACGTGTTTTGTGACAAATATATCTCAGTTTTTCTATTTATTTAAGGTCTCACAAACTAAAATATTTCAAACTTTTTTTACACACTTATTTTGTTTAGGCATTATTGAGAAATTATAAATACTTATGATCGAAAAATATTTACAAGAAGTACACGATATTTAATTATATATTTCTATGAATGTAGGAATATATTAAAGCAAGTTTTTAATGAAATAAATAGATGTTAAATTTTTCATTTAAAAAATTTGACAAGGGGAATAATCGATCTTTCTCATTGGAACCTCCCTGTACAGTTGGAGGCATTTTAAAACTTTTATTCTCATCCGCTGGTCAATCGCTCTTAAATAGTTTTATATTCATTATTTTTTTAATTGATAAACTAATGTTTTTAAGACAAGATTTTTTATACATATTATAAGGGTAATGCATGTATAATATAATATAATAATGTATCTTTTCTCGGAAGATTTTTTCAGTATGGATGAGTGTTTCAGGCTAATAATAATTATTGCTTATAATATAAGTTTTATATTCCTTTTTACTACCCATGTATAACATTGGACATTTGGAAGGGAGCGACCATTTTTTTTATGATTACATTAAATGAAAATTAGGCTTCATTTTTATTTATGCATTTTACCCTACTTGTATTTTTCGGTATTTCTTGGGCAGCTCTTTACAGTCTTGTTGATTGGTCAGATATCTCCGAAATCGAAATTTGAGTTGAGTATGCGGTTCCATGTCTAATCGGACTATGAGATCTCAGCGTCAGAATTCCCATAGTGAATTTATAGTGATAATTCATCACATCATAACTCACATTAACTTAACCTAACCTAACCTAACCTAACCGAAAATAACCTAACCGAAAATATCCTAACCTAACCTGACCTAACCTGACCGAACCTAACCTAACCTAAGGTTAAAAACCCCAATTATCAGTTTTCGACGCTTCGAGACACGATGAATTATCATGTGAGGAATTAACATCCGATGAAAAGTTTGTACTCAATATTCATACACTTAAAAAGTTTCCAATGAACATTCTGGTCACCAAAAAATGGATAAGTGAATTCATTGGCTATATGGAACTATAATCGGTTTGTAAGTCTCCATATTCAAATTCGGAGGTATGATTTTTTTAATGTAGGCGGAAAAATATCCTTTAGCATTCCGAGAAAAACAATTTAAATTACTCTGTCTGTTTTGTTCATTCGTCATGCTTTATTTCGTGACAACTCAACGCCCGAGCATAAATTCGAGGAGGTATTGGAACTCCGTTATGACATCTCCCTCTTTCTAATGAACGACTTGTGTAACAGAAAGGAAAGGTTACAGCTAAGTTATCAGTGGCAGGACTCTATTTCTGGGAGCCGCTTTTCACGTTATTCCGTAAGGAGAATAAAAGGGACAGGTAATTTAAAATAAATTTATGGCAGTGCTGTAGTATAAAGTACGGGTGACGATGGGTCATAAAAAATATTACTTCTCTGTGAAAGGAGCTTTCGAATTTAGAGCTTTTATATCTTGCAAGCCGTACAAGTCATTTATATTTTAAATGGTTAAATATTTTTTTAAAGAACTTCATCATGACCTCTGTGACAAAGCTTTAAGTTCCTTGACTCCGACTTGTGACTGAAATTTTAATTATGGCTAATGAAAGTTTGTTTGTTTGAGGAGGCCAAGACCCACCACGGGTTGTAGAGCCAATTATGATGATGATGATTAATAAAAGTGTGTTAATTTTTATGGTAAATTTGAATTTTTATGGTAAATTTGAATTTTTTTTTGTTAATTTGAATTTTTTTTTGTAAATTTGAATTTTTATGGTAAACTTGAATTTTTATGGTAAATTTGAATTTTTATGGTAAATTTGAAATATTTATGGTAAATTTGAATTTTTATGGTAAATTATAAAATTTATGGTAAGTTCTCCAGGGTGGAAGAAACTATCAGCAACATTCTGTTAAGAAACCACCTTTCAGACTTTGATTATATACTGCCTCAATGTCGTACCTAGACGTCACAACTGGGATCGTAAACCCTTTCCAGGATTCCCATCGAAAATCAAAGTGTTACAGGATTTGAGAAAATTTTCTATCAACAACACTCACTCCTTAACAACATAGTTATAACGGTGACCCGACAATTTATACCCCGACATTTGCCCTCCGAAATTATAATTATTTTAAAATTATAATTTTTGGTGTATTATTTACCATTTTCAAATCTAAAGACGGCTTCAAAATTAATAATTTGAAATGGATATCAAACGAATTTATTTACAGGGTCGATTTTTTGTACATATTGCTCGTACATATTGCTACTACCTATATAATAGTATATAGATAACTAGTTGTTTTGGTTGAGGCATTAGAATGAAAATATGTTTCTATACCTTTGTTATTCAATGGTATATCTCTCTGCACACCCCTTTGGGGGCTTTTAGTTGTATTTTGTGTAAGTAGGCATACCGTAATTTCAACGAATTAACTGTCATGGAACCGTTAGATTATTTATTTATTTAGGAAAATCAACAGATTATTTACATCTATTACAATAAACTAATAAAAATAAAATCCAAAAACAGATATCACATAACTTAGGGGTTTTTTCACCATCCTCCCAATAGCTTAACTACACTAATAAAGAATATTTTCGATTTACGATTTGTTTATTTATTAAGTTGGAGTTTATAATTCGGTACTCGAACCTATGAATAGTGGCTATATATTGGAATTGGCCGAGTTTTCTAACCACTGCGAGTATTTTATTTTTATTTTTTTTAATATTCGTTATTAGTGTAGATAAGCTCTTGGGAGGATGGTGAAAAAAACGCTTAAAATTGTAATAATAATAAAAAAAATTAAAAAACTAAGGGTCCTGTACCCGTGGGCTGACATATTTACAAAAAATACAATATTGTAAATATTAGATAAAAAATAAAAGAACATGTAAGAACACCAATAAATAACAATTTAAATGTAACTTATATACTAATAACTAGCTTAATTTCAAAACATAATGTATTATAAACTTTATCTTCACTTTTTTTTGTTGTTGTTTATTTTTGGGATATTATGCCGTGTTACGCTAACTCCTTCTTTAGCCGACGTTTCGGACAACATTACAGTGTCCATCATCAGGGCAGATGTGTTGTGGTAGGGCAGATCAACACATCTGCCCTGATGATTGACACTGTAATGTTGTCCGAAACGTCGGCTAAAGAAGGAGTTAGCGTAACACGGCATAATATCCCAAAAATAAACAACAAAAATACTTTTGGCCGTGAAAATCTTAAATCATATTTATCTTCACTCCACAATAGCAATAATAACAATACATTGACTCTTCCCGTCTAGCTAAAAGATAGATTCTATCCTGGGGTGCTAGCATGGTCGATCGATAAGGATCGGTAGGATAATTGTCGGTAACTTCTCATCGTTCCCTAGGACAACTGCAGATCGCAAACAAATAGGTGACAGTTCACAATGACTAAGTGTCCTTAATATATTCGATATCAACTGTCGTTTGTACGTTAGCGATCAGCAGTTGTCCTAGGGCACGATGAGAAGTTACCCACAATTATCCTACCGATCCTTATCTATCGACCATGCTAGCACCCCAGAAAGGGTTTTCATATAAAATATGGATAAAAACTTGATAAAGACAGGTGGTAAAGTTTGATTAAATATTACTGATTTTGTGCGGAATTTGGAAAACTGTCTAAATATAGACCCTCTTTGGAACGGATTCTTGAACTCGGCAAGAAACGAGAAGTACATTATTGGAAAAATCTCCAGCACATCGAAACGAGCTTCTGGAATACAACTTATTGTTTTATAAAATAAAATTATTTCTACTTCCAGCTCACATGAGGACCCTTGCATAGCAACACATACTTAGGATTATGTATTGGGGCATATGTAGGTACATTTCCGAAATCATTTTATCTAATAAACTCACTTTTTTTCATGTGATCGACTCAACTCTGGTTACGATGCCTATTTCTACAAATGCATCACGTATCATATTTATTTGATTAATATGCAGGAAAATCCGGTTTGAACAGATATTTATTTCTTCCAAGTTTAAACGGGTGGAAAATGGAAAAAAACTGATTCTGTTATTAAATCATTTTCTTTATTAAAACGTACAATCAGCTAGTATAATATTGAGAGATTATATTAACGTTAAGCTGAGAAATAAATTCTTTTTAACTTAAAATCGAATTTGATATTTATCATCTTAAACTCCTGTCTGGAAAAATGACAGCTGCTCGAGGAAAGCGCCTTGTTCTCTTTTGCCATACGCTAAAGCAATATTCACCCGATGCTTTTGACACTACTTCACCATACCTAGACCTATACTACCTATACTTACTACTAAGGGCTATATATCAGCAGATTCTGTAGAGATAAGATTCTTTTTCCATTGTAAATGCACGACAAAATTATTTACTTGAGGAAAATTTTCTTCAACCCTGCGCTTATATTTAAAACGCTGTGAATTTGAACATGTGCAGTTTTCACGTAAATTGCTTTTCCCGACACATCTATTTTTGCATTAGTACCTATCACAGTAGAGCCTCAATTGCTTGGAGCAGACTAAGACAGGACTATGACTTTCTCAATTGTGGTAAGTTGCGAAATTGAAGAGAATGGAAGGGATATGTGATGGGTGGAGGAAAGATGGAATGTTTTTTATTTTTTTCTTGGGCATTAACCGTGTAAAAAATTATAGAAATTTTGTTGTGACGAGTTTTATTAACACACGTACAATTGTTACATAAATTTTATTTATTTGATACCGGTTTTGAAACATCCATGTCATTCACTAGAAATCTTAAAATTGGAAGGTAGCAAATAAATCAAAAATACGTAAAAAAATGTACCTACATGTGAAATAAAACTCTTCAAAACAAAACGATTTTTTTTTTTTTATAGAGAAACCTCACAAAAGTCCCAACTGCTCCCTTCTGGAGCCGGTGAGACTATGGCATCCCCAATTGGAGTATGTTGTAAGGCTGAAGGTAAGTGGGGAAGGGAAGGAGATGGGAAAGAGGAAGGTGGGAAAGTACCTGGCTATTCAGATCTAGTCACTAAACACGGCTAAAGCCATTATTAAGCAACGTTTCAATTCTAAATGGTGGTCTTACACCAGGGCGATACTGAGAGTATCTTCCACTCTGGAACGTGCCACAAATATAGTATATATTATTTTTATTAACTAATTGTGAAATAACACAAATTAATCAAATAAAATTTATTTGCGCACGCCGGGTTCGAACCCGCAACCTTCCGATGGGAGTCAAGTGTCTTACCACTCGACCACGGACGGTCATCAAATGTAAATGTAGAAATGTACCAAGCTTTTCGGAGCTGGTCAGCAATATGGGTGAAACCATTTCATACAAGATTTCGACGCTGAATTGTGGTCTTTTACGAAAAATTTCAAAGGAGTTCTAAGCTGTCATCGTCAAATTATGGACAGAGAGAAGGTGAATTTATGTATTAATTTTTATTTATTTGAGCAAATTTGAAAATTATATGATAGATTAGAGTCGAGTTCAGAATTATAAGGGGTGAAAACAGAGGGGAGTGAATTTTAGATGAGGCTTGAAAGAAGAGAGAAGATTTGTTTTAGAGAGGGACATCCAAAAAGATGTGATCTAAAGTTCCCACTTCTAGACCACAGAAAGTCCAATTTGAGTCAAGCACGTGAATTTTAAAAAGGTGAGAAGGAAAGGAACAATGTCCAATTTTCATTTGAATAAGTGAGGACATTTCTTTTTTGGAAAAATGGGGGAATTGCTGAAACCACGGTTTTGATTGTGATGGTCGTTTGTATTGATACATAGCAGGCTCCCTTTTAATGACAAGAAATGTGCCGATACTCTGTTCAAACATTGCGGGATTTATCTTTGAGGGTGGAAAAAAACTGCCAGAAGGGGGTGTGATTTGTAGGAGTAACAATGGGGTTGGACGCTACTTGTTTTGCCAAGGAATTCGCAATATCTTTACACACGATGCCAACATGTCCAGGAATCCATATCAGAGTTACGGCTTTCAGAGCTTTGATTGGAGGCTATCAGCACTCGAATAAGGCATACAAAGTGATCATCAGGATGAAGAAGAGTACTAAATTTAGGTTTTTGGAGGGAATTGAGAGAGTCAGTGAGAACAAGAGAATGTTCAAAATAATTCATTCCAATAAATCCAATCATATTAAATTAATGTATGAATATTACCCAAATTATACCAAATTCAATTAAGGCAATATAGGAATGAATCCGGAAAAAGCGGTGTATTTTGTCAAAGTAAACCCTGGTTTAAAATACCCGACAAGAAAATTATGACTGGATAACCGTGCCGTCAGGTGTGCCTCAAGGATCTTTATTGGGACCATTACTATTTAATATGTTTTGTTTACCAATGATACATATATTCATATTAGCAGAGAGAGGACATAACCCGCATATATGTGTAATGGCGTTTTATTTGCTTTCGTAAATTCTCTTTGACCAAATACAATATCCACGTCCTGGCAAAGCAAATAAGTTTCGTGATTCGAGTAATTAAGATAGAATAACTTTTTTCATTTAAATTCCGCATTTCCTAAATGATTATTCTATTGATCGCCTCAAAGTAAAAGGGGAGTCGCGTTATCTGAAATTTGTGAGGCATCACTTTTTACTCATTAGATATGCGAATGCACCTTTTGCCGACATCTGTCATAATAACGACTATTGTATGTCGCTTATCTTGACATGAAGATTAACGTTTGCCCAATACATGCAAGGTGATTTCTGACAAAGCATTGATAAAGAAAATTACATTCAACTGGGATAAATATTTCCTTTTTAGGAGAAAAAAAGTTAAAGGTTTTTGATATTACATGCAATCTTCCGAACAGGCCCTCTATTGATATGCTTGGCTTGAGGCAACTGAAACCAAACTAAATCCGGCTGTTTCTATGTCTTGATTGGTCAAAAATCTTGTTTAGCCATAGACGAAGAACAATCAGCTGGCAGCTGGCAACTAGCAACGGCTGGCCACGGCAAATTAGCAGGGTGACTCGCGAGTCACTGCTTGCGCTGCATTGCCAGCTGTCAGCTTATCGTCTATGGTTAAACAAGCTTTTTGACCAATTAAGACATAGAAACCAGCCGGTTTTAGTTTAATTTCAGTTGCCTCTAAACTGAAACCAAACTGAAACTGGCTTGTTGGTATGGTTTCCAACCAAACTTCTACTCAATTTTACGATTGCAATAATTATCTCAACTTGTTTAACCATAGACAAGAACAATCAGCTGTCATGTCACGCAACTCACTGCCTGCGTTGCCATGGACAACGGGTTTTAGAGAAGTTGTGTAGTGTGCGGACCATCATATTTACATACAGAGGATAGAGAGTTTAGTTGTAAACTAGTTTTTTTTCAGTTGCCTCGTGAGCGCAGGCAGTAAGTGATCAGCCCAGGTACGGGGACTCTATCGAAGCCAGAGTTAAGCTAACCTCTCAAAAACTGGGCGTGCTGTACAGGGCCGGCAGATATTTTAATAGTACACAACTGCTAACCCTATACAAATCGCAAGTGAGCCCCATGGTTGAATTTGGTGGCCACCTCTGGTCTGGAGCCCCACACTACTTGAAAAAAACCTCGACTCCGTCCGTTTGATAGATTATTCCGTCTTAACAAACGGATTGCAATCTTTAGAGCACAGGCGTTGGGTGGAAATGCTGTCTTTGTTCTACCGGTATTTCAATGGAAGATGTTCCGAGGAACTAGCATCATTGCACCGGTGAATAGTCAGGAAACACATATGTACAGGGTTGACATTTTTTCACATGAAAACGGGTCGTTTCTACAGCTCGGCTGTGGAACGATTTGCCGGCATCTGTGTTTCTTCCCTGCTACAACATGGGTTTCTTCAAGACTCATGTTCACTCCTTCCTCTCCTCAAAAAGACCATCCACACAGCATCTTCACAGATGACATGGGCCCCGAGGGAAATTATTTTCCTGAGGGCCTCCGGTGTGGATTTAATGTAAAAAAAAAAAAATGTTAATAAATGTTCCTTGTCACATCAATACATCAATTTTAAACAGTTTATCAGAACCAGTGGCATTTATAAAATAGATTGAAATTATTTATTATCTTTATAGATATTTGTGCTGCACATTAATGAAACCATTTTTGTTTTTTAGAAATTAAAATCATTTACAACATTTTTGAATCTGGCAAAAAATAAAATCTTATTCCCATCCATCAATTATTTTAATACCTACTTCATTAAAAAGTATGATTAAAACGTTCATAAAAAATCTTGCTATTATACTTCCGGTAGTGACGAAACGCGGTCGGCAATAAGTACCTTTAAAATAAAATTGATGTAAAAAAAGTTAGTATTTTATATTAAATTAAAATTAATATGTAAGGACCGGTAGTACACGCCCAAAAATAATAAGAAGGAGAGGTACAACAATACGAATGTTAGAGGGAGCGCTCTAATATAAAAACGTAAAAATTCGAGCGAAAATTGGGAAAATGTTAAATAAAACACGACTCGTTTACAACAGAGCAAAAATCTCTCTTCAACACCTTAAGTAGCATTAAAAAAAACACTGTTAATTTTTTCATTCACATAACTTGTAAAATAACAGAAACAAACGTGTAAATAATTATTTTTGTATCATACTTTGCGATTTTTTTCTATCGTGGGAATTTCATATTATTAACACTATAAAGAGTATACACTCCTTTCTTCATTCATTCGCTCTACACGCCCAAACCATCTAAGTGTCCTTTTCTTAATCTTACTTATAACGCTCACATCAGCCTTGCATTCTTTTCGGATATCCACATTTCTCACACTATCATACCTGTTTTTACCACACATCCGCCTCAGGGATCTCATTTCTACAGCACTCAGTCCACTTTCATCCTTTTCTGCCAGTTGCATGCTTCACTGCCTTACATCAGGGTAGGTACTAGCACTCCATTGTGGACTGTTAGCTTCGCTTTTTTGGACAGCTTTTTGTTGGCGCCAACGGCGTTCAGTCCTCCATTAATGGAGTTACCTGCATTTACCCTTCTTTCAATATCCCTATCAGCTTTCCCTAGTCATATCTCGTAAACTAACTTCCCAGATACACAAACTCACCCACCTGCTCCAAGTATTCAACATTCAACCTTTGATTATATAAAGATTTATATAATTATGATTATATAGACATTTATATAATCAAAGCATTCAACATACAATATATATTCATCATACAATATTTAATTAAAAATTTAACCCAGAAAAAGTATTTGGCGTAATTAATACGATGTTATCAATTCTACAGTGGTGTTGATCCTTAAAAATAAACAGGAATCCCATTTTGTTCTTTTTTTAATTTTTATTATTTATTTACGCCTTAATGGCCTTTTACGTGAACATTTTACATAATGACACAGTACCTAATTAAGTATAACAGTTTATACATTATACAAAGTATAACAGTAGGTAATTAAGTATAACTAGTAATTATTTACTTGTAAAGAAACATTATAGCAGAGAATTGAAAATAAAATAATAAGAGTATAACCTTTAAAAAAAAACTAATACAATTTAGCAAAATATATATATAAATATAGAGAGTTAAATTTTTTTTTAAATACCTAAAATACAACAAGGTGTAAGGTATAAAAGCTAGTTAGTAGGTAAAAGCATAAAATTATTTGGGTACATTATTTAAAATACAACAAAAAATAAGAATATAGTTTACACGTAATGTTTAGAATGAAAGATGTTTTAAAAGAATAAAACTAATAAAAGTTAATTATTAGCAGATAGAATTGAAATTACTTGCCTTTTGAAACTTGCAAGATTGTCAACACTGAATATATCTATCTATAAGTTCACAATATTTATTCGCCAGGCTATGAATTCTGAGAATTGGTGAATAAATAGAGTATTGGAGTTATTGTTGCATTTAAAAATATCTTTACTGTGAGTTTTTCTGGTAGGTATAATAATGCAAATTAGTTCCAACCAATTAGGGCAGTCAATTAAAGATTCTATAATTTTGAATAAAAAAAAAACAAATCAATTAAAACTCTTCTCTCTGATAACTGATTGCTGGATGTTCTTTAATAGATTCTTTACACCGCAGAACCAAGCTTTAATTAATTCTCAGAATGCTTTTTTACCATCATAATGTTTATCTTTCCGACCTCAAAAGAGTGATTACAGAATCAGTTTGGGTGAACAGCCATGGGGCCATTATTGGACGAAAGCTGCGAAGCGTCTCGCTGATTTGTAAGTGCTAGGTGGGCAGTAAAAGGTGGGCCACACTGTAAATATTTAACCAACGATTGCCACATTGTTATTTGAAGTGGTTGAAAATAAAAATCTATGCTTTCGCTCGTTTTGTGGATTGAGAAACAGATTCGCATTTTTTCCCTGGTAACACCGATTTAACATTTCACAATTGAAACTCATAATCTTTTTAGGCTAGCCCGTAAATCTTAAGAGACTAAATTTGTCCCAGCTCACAAAGGTTTGATATAAATCGTTGTAACTATCTCCCTTATGAAATATGATCTAAACGGTGTTAGAAAGAGAAAACACCCGCGCTTTATATTCAAATCTAAAAGTTATCCACAAAATAATTAAAATGTACCTACACTTTTATGAAACCAAAGTTTCCGACCGCAATTTGACAAAAAAAATTATGAAATTTTTTTAAAATTATTTTTATATGAAATTACAAAAAAATGAGTGACGATAACGTTTAAAATACATTTGCCGAAAAAAACATGTGTGGGTTTTTATTTTTTTCGTTATAGGTAATTTTAGTTAGAAAAAACGTATGGTGATGTTTGCTTTTAAAATTTTATTATTTTAAAAATTATTGTTTTTTTTTCGAATTATAACATTTGAAAACTTATTTTATCACCTTATAAAAACACTTTTTAGTTTTCGGATGCTTTCAGAAATATTCCATTTATTTGGATTTTATTGCTAAGCGGAAATATTTTGACCTTTCGACAAAATAGACACGAGGCTTGAGGGGCTCTTCTCACACCTGCCTTATACAAAAATATCATTTCATTAAAAACTGAACATAAAATCATATTTTATTCGCGTGCTGTTTACGATAAACTGGCAAAATAAGTTTCGAATTTTTAAATGTCTTTGTGAAGTTATCCCTTGGGACAGGGGTCTCCAAACTACGGCCCTCGGGACAAATCCTACCCGCCGGTGTCATTAATCCGGCCCGCGAATGGCGAATTTAGCACTTACTTGGCCCTTGGAACTTACTGAAAAAAAAAAAAAAAAAAAATCGATAGGCCCCTTTTTATTATTTTAATTTTATTGTTATAATAATATATTCAATTAAATTTAAAAAACGAGTATGATCGAGCGTATAGTTCTTAAAAGTCTGATGTTTAACAATCTCAGTAATTCCATTGACTTATTGGATCGAGGACGTGGAACAGTTGTTCAGGGTAAACATATTTTTTCGCGTAAATCAAACATATTACAGAGATAATGTATAAAGTGCATTCGATTTTTTTGTGATTTTGTGAAGATTGGGCACAAATTTGTATTTTTTCTAGACTTATTAAAAGATTTGGCTCAATTATAGCAATATGGTGTTCTTTAAAAAAAAATACCTCCATACAGAAGGTCCTAAGGAAAAAAAAATCCCTCGGGGCCTGTCATCTTTGGGAATGCTATGTGGAGGGTCTTTTTAGGAAAAGGAAGGAGAGGAAGTTCTGGGAAGGAAAAAAGGTATGAGAGGAGGGTATCTGGAGTGACGGAAGTAAGAATCCATTCATCCCACTGCAGTGCAAGGCGATGGGTCGAGAGTCCAGCTGGAGAGGTCAAAAGGTCTCCCTTTTATGTCTCTCCCGATCTGGCCCGCCAAGCAATACGTGGGCAAACACATCGTGATTGCGAAAATGATGATGAAAATTTCGCTATAAAAATCATCCAAAAATTATTCGCCGCTAAGACTTAAACAAACCTCACCCCATGTACCCGAGCACCCCTGCTAAGTGACCAAACGTAGCGAACCACTTGGAGTGACCTATGGCAGGGGTGTTGGTTATCTAATAAATGGTTCCCGGGATAGCGGTATATCCGCCTCTCAATTCTACTTGCAGTATTTAACTTTTCGCTTTTCTGGTCAAAAGTCTTTAGCAAAGTGATTCTCCTCTGGAGCGACCACGCGAAATAAATAAATTTGCTTTGATTGCTCGAGATTTCCAGACGACCATTTTTTTAATTTTTCACCCACATTCAAAAAAATCATACCTTCGAATTTTAACATGGAGACATAAAAACTTATTAAAGTGCTATATAGCTAATGAATTAATCTGTATTTTACCGTTTATCTCAAATTTTTTTAGGATTTATAAAAAAATCGTAAAGTTTATAATCGCGCGGATCCCACGCCTGTTTAATACTTTGAAAATGCCGTCAGAGGTACATATTCGAGTCAACATAGAATATTTCCGATTTCTGTATGTTGAAAATCCTTTGAAAGGGGACTAAATTTTAACTGTAAACAGCTGATCAGAAAAAATATTTTTAACATCGATCGAATATAGTCTATAACTAGCAGTTAAAAACCCGCTCCGCGGGTTTTTGCTGCTAGGCCCTGCGGGCGGCTTTTATTCGGGCTTCGCCCAATTTCGCCGAGTGTTGGTGACCATCTATAAGGCTCCGCCCTTATGCAAAAATAACAACTGTGAATATAAAACTACAAAACACTTACATTTAATATGTGGATATATAACAGTAGACATTCTGTATTATAAGACCGCGGACAGTGAGTAGAATTTCGGAAAAGAATCAACTCAGCATACCTAAATCTCGTTCATCCACGTCAATGACAAAAAAAGAAAATTGATAATAATAAAAATATTTATTCATCAATAGATTTATTACAACATTACACATTTTGTTGTTAATCATTGATTCTATTAGCGTAAAGGTCACTGTTCAGCTACAATTCAGGATTTCTCCTGGAATGCAGTTGGTTTTCAGCAGTGCCTCCAGTATAAAACAGAAAATAAAATAAAATAAATTAATCAAAATAAAATAAATACAATTAAATTAAATTACATAAAAATAATTAAATCAAATCTCTAATTCAATACACGCAATACAATATATAAAAAAAACATAAATTAATAATGTAAATCGGCATTCAAATTAAAGGCAATAATCTTAATATTAAAACTAAAAAAAATAATAAAATCAATTCGAATAAAATATTCTCAATTAAAACTCAAAATAAAATCGTCAAGTATAAAATATAGTCAAAATAAATAATGTAGTAATCAAATCAAATCAAAAACAAAAACACGAATAATAAATTGTATCTTCTTAGTAATGAATGAAAGAGACAAATGTTTCTTCCCAATACCATTTATTGGATAATCAACACCCTTGCCATAGGTAACTCTAAGTGGTTCGCTACGTTTAGTGACTTAGCAGGGGTGCCCAGGTTCATAGGGTAAGGTTTGTTTATATTTTGGCGGCACATGCGTTTGCCCTCTACTGCGTGGCGGTTCGTATTGGTAGAGACTGGTTGATGGAGACATTTTACCTCTTCAACAGGACTCTCTCGACCCATCGCCTTGTAGCGCAGTGGGAGAGATGCATTCATACGTCCGTCACTCCTGGACACATCGACCCCCAGATTCCTACTCACCCTTCATATTTTTTCCTTCCCAGAACTTCCTCTCCTTATTTTCTCTAAAAAGAACATCCACACAGCATCCCCAACGACAACATAGGCCCCGAGGGGAAATTGTTTTCCTCAGGGTCTCCTGTGTGGAGCTAATGTTAAAAAAAAATACCTCTGAAATGATTTCTTTTTATCGAAATAAATTTGTAAAATTTATATAAACGTTCACGGAAATTAAAATATATATATATAATAATAATAACATAATAATTTTACATGAAATCTAGCTAAACTTACTCTTACCAAAATATTATCAAAGTATAGGCATTTTTTAAATATATAAAAAATCTACATAGAACTTCCTCTCCTTATTTTCTCTAAAAAGAACATCCACACAGCATCCCCAACGATAACATAGGCCCCGAGGGGAAATTGTTTTCCTCAGGGTCTCCTGTGTGGTGCTAATGTTAAAAAAAAATACCTCTGAAATGATTTCTTTTTATCGAAATATATTTGTAAAATTTATATAAACGTTCACGGAAATTAAAATATATATATATAATAATAATAACATAATAATTTTACATGAAATCTAGCTAAACTTACTCTTACCAAAATATTATCAAAGTAAATGCATTTTTTTAAATATATAAAAAATCTACATTTGGTTGAAATAATATTATGATTTTACCAAAAAACCATAAAAGCAAACAATGTAGCTACAATGTATTCAACTTTTATAATAAATCGAAGTAACCGTGATAGGAATATAGACCACGTAAACATGATCGACCATCCCCGACAATCCGCTGACAGCGACTGGCGACTGCACTACTGCAGCATAAATGAACCAACACGAACTTTTGCGACTTCAGCGCCCCTACGCCATACGGCAGTTACGCGAAATAAAGCAAAAACGTGCGGCCACAAATCACAAAAGCAGCTTAGTCCCAAACTTTAACGCACAGCGATGGAAGAGAGGGTTCAGATAAGCCGCGGCGTCAGAAATGTAATTAGAGTGGGGTTCTTAAATTCAACCGAATAGGCGTTATGATAAATCACAGCAGTAGTTTTTAACAAACTTTTACGTACAGAGATGGAATAGAGGGGTTTGGTAACCCGCGACGTCAGAGATGTCATCGAAGTGGGATTCTCAAATTTTGCCTACGGGCATTAGAAGAATAATACTATCAGATACGAAGTTCGGATTTGCAACATCTATGGGTATAATAGATAAAGCATTTCAATAGCTTTGTTTTAAAAACCAAAAAAAAACGTTGGACCTAAAAATGTATTTTTTTATAAATTTGCCGAATTTTTTTTTTTTTTTACATTAGATTCACACTGGAGGCCCTGAGGGAAAAATTCCCTCAGGGCCTATGTCATCTTTGAAGATGATGTGTGGAGGGTTTTTTAAGGGAAAGGAAGGAGAGGAAGTCCTGAGAAGGAAAAATGTTAGAGGGGTGGGTAGGAATCTGGAGATAAATATGTCCAGGGGTGATGGATGTGTGAAGCCATCCCTCCCTCTGCGGTGCAAGGCGATGGGGTGAGAGGGTCCGGCTGCAGAGATCAAAAGGTCTCTCTCAACCAGTCTCTCCCGATCCGCCCTGCCACGCAGGTGGTCGGCAGACGCATCCGCCCCCAAATCCCGGACAAACCTAACCCCATGAACCCGGGCACCCCTGCTAAGTCACCAAACGTAGCGAACCACTTGGGGTGACCTGTGGCAGAGGTGTTGGTCGTCCAATAAATGGTTCCCGGGGCGGCGGTACCCATAACCGCCTCCCAAATAAAGATATATTTAAATTAAAACAAATAACTTTGTTTAAACCACTAATATAATCACAATTACCTACATGTTTCAAAACCGATGGTTTCTTCGTCAGGGTAGTAATGACATTAATAACATTACTACCCTGACGAAGAAACCATCGGTTTTGAAACATGTAGGTAATTGTGATTATATTAGTGGTTTAAACAAAGTTATTTGTTTTAATTTATATATTTGTTTTAATATAAAAAAAAAGAATTTTCTTGTTTTTATCTTTGTTTTTATTTTTGTTTGCAATTATGTACTTAAGGAATAATATGAACTAAACCTGTCAATTTGTCTGTCCTGGAACGGGAAACTTTCCTAGTTGGACAAACAAAGCTTCCTAATGTGTAACTTGTACTTTCTTTTGTATCTATATATAAATAAATAAAAAAATAAATAAAAATTTAATTCAAAATGACGCCACAAAGTGATTTTGCGAAGTTTGAAGAAATAAAGATATAATTGGCTTTTTTTGTCCGGAAGGTTGACATTTAAAATGGCGCATATATTATAAGCCAAAAATCGCACTAAACTCTGGGCGGCGGTCTAAATTAAGGGTCAATCGATTAAATCGTTGAACAGTTCATAAACATTCGTATTAATATAAACTTTTTATTTCCTTAGTTTATTAGATCTTCAAGATCATATTGGTAAAGTGATTTAACCATAGTTCTATGGCAAATACTAATTTCTACCCGTTTCAATGTTTCGGACAAAGTATTTATCTCTAATAATTAATTCTAACACAGCTTATACACATAAGTTATAATTTAAAACAAAACTTGGGTTTACTTAAGCCTTGTTCAACTCCGAGGGTTAAATGTAAACAAAAACAAAGCTTAGAAAAGCTTAGCGTTCGAAAATAGAACACAAACTTAAGCTATGTATTTAAATTCGAACGTATTTTCAGAGTACGTAGGTAGCGCCGCTAATTTATTTCGGCGTGCGGTGAAATCAGGAAACTCTGATCCTTACTGACATTTTTTATGTTTTCAATTTATTTTAGTGTCAATTAAAAATAGGTTATAATGTTATTTTAGTTATTTTCACGATAACTTAGAAAACATATAATTTTTTATAAAGGGCATAATCTAACTTGTATTTTCTTCGGCCTGAAGATTGTGGTGCATAGGATTATTCATGTAGTTTCAATATTATTCAACAGATGTCATTAGTATACAGGGTGATATGTAGTTTTGAGGAGTGTCTACAGATGTCAGTTAAGCAGTACCTTACAAAAGTGTCGAGTATTGTCGTTCGTGCCTAATGCACGAACGTTTACCGAAACTGACGATTACACAGGATAGACAGCTGGGATCCCGTAGTCTCTAGGTTTTCTAGCTTCAGAATTACTTGAAGCATCCATTAGGATGAACATCTGGTCCAGTAAACATATACATTGTAAACCTTACGATAACGTAAATAAAGCAACTTATAATCTTGAAGGATTTCGATCTTTGTTGGAGTTTTACCGAACATATTTCAAGTAATTTCATTCATTGGAATTGAAAAACACACAAGAAGAATTCCAAAACAATATTATGTGGCGGTATATCCTCTCTGCTTACCCGAAGTTTCTTACCTTAACTTAACCTTTTTTTCATACTTACTTACGTAAAACTTGAGTCGGGCCATGTCAAGAATGAGAATAATAGAAGTATGTATGAGACGATATGTGAATGTGAATGAAGCAATGAATGTGTTCCAAGATACAGTATTTTAGCGGGCCGTCCTACAATCCTACAAGGCCGTCAGCCTACCCCTGCGAGGAAACTTCATGATGTTCAGTTAGTTACTTTTTTTTATTCTGTTTCATATTTCGTTTAAATTTATTAAAATTACATTATTATTCATTGTTTAAATATATGTATAACCTTCAAAAGCTTTTCCAATACATTGATTAAAAAATATGTAGACAATCCCGAAAAACAATTTCGAATCGGATAAAAATTGAAAATCGTTTGATTGGCTTATTTTGTTGATTTAAAAGTCTGTATTCTAGGAGTTTTTATTGAAATGAGAAGAAATGTATAATATCAAAACAACACTATACTTATTGATCTAAAAAACAGTAAAAATGCAGAAACGAAACATTAAACAGCTCTACTGCAAAACTACAAAAATCGCACATCCGACATTGTTCTTCAAGACCGTCGATATATTTATCCATTCATAAACAAGAACGGCGTTGTGGTTTGAAAATAAAGAAATTGTCGATTAACCTATAAACCTACATACATGCCCCAATCAAAAGAAACATTATCTACATATTAAACAAATTTTCTATAGTACCCATGCTTCTAGTAGATATGTGTGTGTATTTGATTACAGCGTAATCATTTTTGCATAATCCACTTCACCCTGTTCATACAATAACGCAAATGTTCGATAATTTAGCTCAAATATAATTTTCCGATAAGATATTGTGGCGTGTTCGTTAATTCAATGGATAAAATCCAAATTGGAAAGGACAAAGGCTATATCTTTTATAGGTTATTTTCGATTGGACTAAAGTTAGAGCTTGGTGGATATATTAACTTATAAGAAATTTAACAATAGGGTATTTTCACAAACGAGAGATTCTGTTGAAAATGTAAAGAATATTTAAAGATTATTTTAATAATCGTAGGATTAGTAGTGAAAATGTTAGTTTCTAATGCTTTCATTCAAATTTATTTGTTTTAAAAATGATCAAAAACTGACAAAACCAAAACGGCGCGTGGTTGGCAACGACGCTACATACGCACGTCAACAAACAACAAAATACTACTGCCAGAATTTTTCAAAGCCGGGCATCGGTTATGACGTCACACGTCCAAAATATTGTTTTAGCGGTATTGCAAAAATGGGACTCGCAAAAAGGTCATACTAATAGATGAATAGTAATAATTAGATTATGTCACTGCCACTAGGGTTTTATTACAAATTCCATGACAACTCAACAAAGGGGCATTTCAACAACCCTTTGAAAGGTCATTAAAAGTTAAGAAAATAAACATTGAAAAATAACATAACCTATTTAACCATTTTTTCTTAAAATTTCCGTAATTTTTAATGATTTTTCAAAAGAGATGTACAAGTTGCATGTTTTTGAAGTATCCGGTCAACATTATTAAGTTGATGAGATTGCTTCACTAAAGTATATGTGTTTATAACAGCAGACGTAATTATATTCGAAGTACATTATATTTGCGAAATACATTCAACGGGTATAATCATCACATTATACAGGACGGAGGTGGAATACGCCACATCCGTCCAATACATAAACGGGGCAAGGCGTCGCGACGACGCGAAACGAGGCTTTTGCCGCTAGAGTGAGCTCAGTAAATTTCCCCATTCGTAAAACCTACGTTCTTAAATATTCATTATTCGCTGGATTCAATGAACTGCGAATTGCGTACCCATATCTTTAGGAAATTCATATTGAACTGGATTAGATATACGTATGTATTTTTGAAGTAAATTCTTCTCTACGCACGCTTGACTTGGGGGGTAAGCTGGCGAATGTGTAACGGAAATTGAAATGCGTTGGGAGGCAAAAGGGCTCACTGCAGAAGGAAGAGAGAGCAGTGCGCGTGCACATTTTCTTTCTCTCTTCCTCTCATAGCCAGTGCATGAAATATTTCAGTCAGTATTTTGAAATACCAGTGACGCGCCAAACGCGGCGGGGAGCGGACGTCGATGCGCACGGCTTGATCGGGCGAGGCGAATGATAATAAATTTAAACAAATATTTGTAAAAATTCGTATATGTTTATACATGTAGGTATATATATTTTATACATTATATATGGACATACATACACGGAGAAAAATGTTATTCGAAAAAACGATAATTTTAATAGTAAAAACGGGATTCAAGTTCTTACTGACAAATTAACAGGGTTTCAATGTTCATTGGCAGGAAAATGTAAGAATAATTTGTTGGTAATAATTTGTTGGTAAATAAATTACGTAATTTCGTACATATACCAACCAATAAGCATTGAAACCCTGTTAATTTGTCAGTAAGAACTTGAATCCCGTTTTTACTATTAAAATTATCGTTTTTTCGAATAACATTTTTCTCCAGATGGAGCTAAAGAAGTATTTACTTCAGTCGTGAGGTCTAAAGAACAGTCGTATTTTTTTATATAAAATATTTTATATAAAAGGGTCGTAAAAAAAAATTTACGTTTTATCTCTGAAAAGAAAAGTGATTGTGATTACACAAGCCCCACGAAAAACATATTTAAGTTAGATCACTCCATCTCCGCAAGTTGTAGCTAGTATCTCTTTTCGACGGGACCGCTTGTTCATCATTCATTCATTCGTTTTCGCTCTCCTGTAAAATTACATTTTTTTGACTTGCGATACTTTTCTACGAAATTGCAATATCATTTTTTATGTAAAAACCGCAAACGAGTCCCATCTGCTCTCGTCTGTCCGAAGCCAGTAGAACTATATGTATGTATATTAATCCAAGTCGTGAGGAAGAAGGTAGTGGAAAGATGAAGGAGAGGGGGGAAAAAGAACAGGAAGTTGAGAAGTACCTGGCTAATCATATATCTGGTCACCAAACACGGTTTAACGAATTACAACCAACGTTCGTTTCCATTCTAAATTGTAGTTTTTCACGAAGGGAGAAAGGAGAGGGATTCTTCGAGAGGGAAAATTATTAAATTATTCATCCAAATTTGCTTCATTAAATTTATGAATACGTGCGTGCACCCATTTCAAGCATAGATGAAAATTATACGTGTGAATAAAAAGTTTGGGGTAATTGAAAAAGAAAATGTATGGATTTCCGCTATTGTGAGGCATAAATTTCACGGTTTTTTCAGCGAAGCTTTGTATTTCACCGCCTTGGGGGAGATTGTGTTAGTAGCTAAGGGAGGAAATATGGGGTATTCTCTTTCAGGGTTCTAAATCTGTGGAAGATGCAGTCAATCACTGAAGGTATTAAACTCAAATTATATAATAAATAACGTACGAGTATACTAAAATTATATAATAAATAACGTACGAGTATACTCAAATTGTATAATAAATAACGTACGAGTATACTAAAATAATATAATAAATATCGTACAAGTATACTCAAATTATATAATAAATAACGTACGAGTATACTCAAATTATAAAATAAATAACGTAAGAGTATACTCAAATTATATAATAAATAACGTACGAGTATACTCAAACTATAAAATAAATAACGTAAGAGTATACTCAAATTATATAATAAATAACGTACGAGTATACTCAAATTATATAATAAATAACGTACGAGTATAAGATAAGCAGAATGTGTGATTAAAAGTATATTTATTAGATGTGAATAAATTAGATTCGTTATTGAAATGTATTAAATAATTTTGTTCATTTTTATTTTTAACTTAACGAGTTAAATCTCAAATTATGAAATTTTAATTAATGAAGGCAATATCAATCGAAACTCAATGAAAAATCTAAAACAGAAAAATCGGAAACAAATACGGGCACATCTGGGACTCGATCCCAGGACCTTCGGTTTTCCGGGCCGGGCAGTCGTTTCGACTGAGAACTATCAACATTATCTTCATTTTCTTAACGCATTTTTTTATTGGCTGCTTAATGTATGATTGCAGGATTCACCTCGGACTAAATGCTATCTATATACTAAATAGTATTTTTTCCATTTTTATTCAAATGTGACATCTATTGACTTCTCTGCAGGTCAAGGATAAATATTTATTATTATATTTTGGTAGAAAGCAGTCACTTTGTGGTTTGACATATTAATTGAAATAAAAACAATAACTTTGTTTGTAACCACGATTTATTTATTTAATTTTTTTAATCCGACCGGTTTTTCTTAACACAAGCATTTTTAGGGTATAAAATTAAACTGATCAAAAATATACATTGTGAGCTTATATATACATACAGAAAGAGACAACATAATATAAGGGAACATTGAGAGAGTTAAATTAACATCTTACATAGTGATAGAGAGAAAGAGTCAGGTGATATCTAATGAGTTGCCATATTGTTTCTACAGGGACCCTAATATCCCTTGTCAAGAGAATTAGAAAATGTATTTATATATTTATAAGACTAAGAAATGTTCTTAGATTAGAAAACTTAAAAAGAGTGTTCCATGCAATTGTTCAATCTATATTGCATGAAATTGCATTACGTTATTATTGGTTGGGGAGGAACTTTAATAATATTTTAAATTCACTCAAAATTGTTCAAAGATTGATAATTAAAGTAATATTGAAAAAACCATCCAAATTTTCTATTGAAATTCTCTTTTCAATATTCAATGTACCTACAATAGACCAAATATATAAAAAAATATTCAATACTACAAATTTACAAAGAAGTACAGTTAAATAACTTACCATTCCATTCATCAGCAAGATATCAGAATACTATCAAAATCCCTAAATTTAGTACAAAGCACACACAAAATACTTATATCTATCTAGGTACAACATATTATAACAAACTACCATTATATCTGAAAGTTATCGAAAATATTCAGGAATTTAATTAAAAAAAAATACCTAAAATTAAAAAAAAATACCTAAAACTACTATAAGAGTTCATATGTCACTATTATTATTATTTCTTTCAAATCCTTTATTGATAAATCTTGCATTTTCTTAAGTATCTCTTGTTTTTGCCATATTGTATTATTTACTTTCACACATGATATTATATAATTGAACTAAAATTCCCTCACCAAACACAAGAGCCTTATCTCTTTATGGTGAGGAAAAGCTATTTTTATCCACTATTTTACCACTGTATAAAATGTAAAAATTGTGTATTTATTGTAAAAAAACCCTTTCAATATTAAATAAAAAAAAATTATTTAAAATCCAAGGACCCATTAATTTAACTGATTATTAAGGATTTGGATTTTTGCTTTAACAGCTTACTTTATTTCGAGTGCTTCTAAATTATTTAGCATATTACCATGACCATTTTTGTGTAAACTCTTGGGGTGCTTTTACTAAAAGTATGATAATTATCAATAAGATGATTGACTAATTCATAAAATCAATTATTATTTAAGCATCTAAGATGCTCTTTGACTCTAATATTGACATTGTGCGATGTTTTACCAATATACTCGTACAGTGCTGAACAATCACTAAAATCTAATTTTAAAATCCTGAATGACGAAGTTTATCGTCTTTATCTATTGAATCGATTAAAAAAATTCCTAAATTATCATTTTTATAAAATTCCAGTCTTAATTCAGAAGGAAGATTTTTTACATTGCAGGAAGAGAAATGATTAATGAATAAAACACTACGCCATTGGTAACTAAGATTATTATAAAAGTTTATATTATTAGGATAAGCGAATAAGAAATTTTTTATGGCTATTTATTTTTTATTTAAAATTGTGTCAATGAGATTGGTATTATAACCATTATTTACTGCGGTTTTTTTAAATTATTATCATTAAGTTATTGTGGAGAAATTAGTATTAGATAACAGTATCTTAACCAAACGATGGATCATTGAATGAAACGCGGAGTGTTTATGTGAAACAAGATGATTGGATGTGTTGTGTATAACAATGTCTGTGTAGGTGGGTTTACGAAAAATGTTAAAATTTATTTTATCATTAACAACAGATAAGGTGAGATCTAAATAATTAAAGGTTGAGTTAGTGCTTATCTCAAATGTGAATTTAATATGTTGGTGGTAGGAATTTAAAAGGTTGAGGAAGGCATTCAGTTGACGTTCTGACACTGTCCATTTACAGAGTAAGATACACATATAAAAAATGTCTTACCATGGAGAAGATACGTCGACGTACAGCAAATGGAGGGATGGATTCCTGATTCCGACACACTGACTTTCCTTTCCAGAACTTCTTCTCCTTAAAAAGACCCTCCACGTAGGATCCCCTTGGGCGACTAAGGCCCTGAGGGGAATTGTTTTCCTCAGTGCCTCCTTTGTAGAGCTAATATAAAAATTATAAATCCACACAAAAATGTTAGTGGCGTAAGTACTTTTCAATATCATGACTATTGTGTTATCCTCGTAAAAATCGACATAGATCTTATCACACATATTCTTCTTTGTTCTTAATTCATTTGCGTTTTTTCTGGACGTCCCGACTTCTTTCTACACCCACTTGCATGTCATAATTATCTCAGAACTCTATTCTTCGCATATCCACTTTAAAATATTCCGTACGCTAACAGACCTTTGAGATATTCTTAGAAAGCATCGTTCATCACACTTGCTTTGAAACTTGAAACACATATTATTCTTACGATTTTCATTTTTACAATGGACGCCAATCATAAAATATAATATGGTATCCAAAGCAAGCACCATTATTCAATCTTTCACCAATAAGAAAAATGTATGATTTTCCAAACAAGTTCGCCTTCCGTTATATATTATTTATTCGAGCGTTATTACAAGGGGCATACTCTGAAAATGGAGAACACCACGGAGGACGCACGAAGAAAAATGTTATTCTAAAATACGATCATTTTATTCGTAAAAACGGTTAAATACGGGACTGAAGTTCTTACACACAAATTAACAGTGTTTCGATGATTATTGGCGGGAAAATGTAAGAATAATTTGTCGGTATACGTACGAAATTACGTATACCAACAAATTATACTTACGTGTTCCCGCCAATAAACATTGAAACCCCGTTAATTTGTTCGTAAGAACTTCAGTCCCGTTTTTACGAATAAAATGATCGTATTTTAGAATAACATTTTTCTCCGTGCGCTAAGTAAAAATAATATGGTTCTTCATTAAAACGCATGTAAAATTAAAATTTGACAAACAGAATTTTGTTAAATTTTTCGAGGGTTAAATATATAAATGAATTCGTAATCAGAAATAAATTAAACATGCTCTTCAATAATAAAATAAGAAAAAAGGTCAACAATATTTTTTTTACATTATAGCTCTACACAGTTACAATTTGGGAGGTGGGAATGGGTACCGCCGCCCCGGGAACCATTTATTGGATAACCAACACCTCTGCCATAGGTCACCCCAAGTGGTTCGCTACGTTTGGTGACTTAGCACGGGTGCCCGGGTTCATGGGGTAAGGTTTATCTAGGTTTTGGCGGTGGATGATCTAGACACACCGAACCCCAGATTCCTACCCAACCTTCATACCTTTTTCCTTCCCAGAACTTCCCCTCCTTCCTTTCCTTAAAAAATACCCTCCACACAGCATCCCCAAAGATGACATAGGCCCTGAGGGAAATTATTTTCCTTAGGGCCTCCTGTGTGGAACTATTGTAAAAAAAAAAAAAAAGTTGGCCATGTGAAAAATAATTACCCTCAGGGTTGATGTCATCTTAGGGGATGCCGTTTGGAGGATGTTTGTGGGAAATGAAGGAGAGGAAGTGCTGGGAAGGAAAATGATATGAGGGGTGGGTAGTAATCTGGGGGTCAAAGTATCCAGGAGTGAAGGACGTCTGGATCTATATATTAATTGTTTTTGTGTTTAATTCGTAACACTCCTTTTATTTTTTATTTATCTATTTATTTTTTAAATTTCAAAATCGTGGTATGCTATTATCATTTAAGAAACGCAGCTATTTTCCCAATTGCTAATGGAAACGCATTAAAGAGGTGAATCAAAAAAGTATTAGAAAGTAAAATAGTAAATGATTCAGTATGTTTTAATAATTTACTTCAAATGACGATCATTTCTTCTTTACCTTGTTGGTCCATGAACTTGCAAAAAAAAATTGGCAGCGGAAATGCGTAATTATTTGGAAACATAAAGATTATATCGTTATCTTAAGAAAATAGTTTTTGTCCAAAATACTAAAAACATATTGTTCAGCAAAAGAATGCGTGAAATAAACTTTGATATTAAACCAACAAATAAATTATTTTTTCAGTGTTTTAACTGAAGGCATCCATTATTGTTCTGAAAGTCAATTACTTCAAAGAAATGTGTAATTTTTCCAATATTCAAGTACTGAAAATTTACCGCATATGTCAGAACAACTACCGGGTGCAAAAATGATGTTATATCTATTTTTTAAACAATTTTTTTTATTGCGATTAAAGACACTAGACGTAGACAAAATGAATATTCAGTTTATACTCGTATGTAAACTAAATATACATTGGTATATTCAGTTCAACCAATCATGTGATAACCAACACCTCTGCAACAATCATTGCATTCGTTTTATCCAAGTTCTCTTTGAAGGTGCATAACATCGTCAGTTTTGTAGATATCGAGAAACAAATTTTAGTCTTTAATAAGTCGTTAATAAGCCTATATAATATAATATATTTTCATTTTTAAAAAATGGGATATGACATCATTATAACGGAAATGTGTGCTACCTTAGATACATGCTAATCCACCCATTGGTTCAAAGAAATTACTTGCACTGCTGCTGTCCGGATCTGGGCCCCTAGCACACTCGATCCATAATGATTGACAGGATAACTTTCGGTAACTTCCCATCGTTCCCTAGCATGACTGCAGATCTTCAACGAATAAGTGACAGTTCACAATGACTTAGTGTCCTTAATATATTCGATATTAACTGTTGTCAACTGGTCACCCCAAGTGGATCGCTACGTTTCGTGACTAAGTAGGGGTACTCGGGTTCATGGGGTGAAGTTTGTCCGTTTCTACGTCTGCCAACCAGCTGCGTGGCGGGCAAGCTACTCAGGAGAGGTCGGTTAAAGAAGACCCGTGGACCTCTCCAATCAGACTCTCTCGCCCCATCGTAGTGGAAGGAATGGATGGACTCCTAGACACACTGACCCCCAGATTCCTGCCCATCTCACTTACGTTTTCCTCTATTCTACTTCCTTCCTTTAAAAAGATCATCCGCACAGCATTACCAATGACTACATAGACCCAGAAGAAATAATTTTCCATTGTAATAAAGATTGAGTGCTTTTATTATTATCGTGACGAACCGCGGAAACGGCACGGCGACGGTAACTGTCTGAATTCTTGACGCAATCAGTTTTAATATTAAAAAAACATTTTTTAAATCAAAGACAGACCCACAACCGAAATTACTTTATTTGGTAATACCAATTACCATCTAAATACACGGAGAAAAATGTGATTTGAAAAAACGATCATTTTAATAGTAAAAGCGGTTAAAAACGGGACTGAAGTTCTTATGAACAAATGAACAGTGTTTCAATGTTTATTGGCGGTAAAGTACGTACGAAATTACGTATACCAACAAATTATACTTACATTTTCCCGCCAATAAATATTGAAACCCTGTTAATTTGTTCGTAAAAACTTCAGTCCCGTTTTTAACCGTTTTTACTATTAAAATGATCGTTTTTTTATATTAAAATGATCGTTTTTTCAAATAAAGTTTACTATGTATTTAGTACAGTATTATATTGACCGGGAAAACATATTGATGGGGATCATAAAATAATGTTTGATTGCGGAAATATCAAATATCACTTTTCGAACCAAAAAGTGTGGAGATCTTTCGAATATCTTTCCCAGGAGAACAATAAGCGTAATATATCAATATAATGTTCCGGAATGTTGCCATCTTGCAAAAAAAGTTTCACAAAGTTGTTCATTTGAACAGAAAGATTTATATCTATGCCCTGAATTCATTTTACTATCCACATTCCAGTTTTTATAACGGTTGTTATTGAAAAATTCTTAAGATCTTTTCCTGAGACGCTTTCTCATTTAGAAAATTCTTCCTTCAAGCCTCATATCAGACTACGGTATTTTCTCATTTTACACCCGATAGTCCACCAAGAAGGTTGTAATAAGATGTCTTACAATGGGTCATTGAATTGTACTTCCCGACCTTCTTTCCGTCCCTTTTATTTTCAGCCTTACAATAAACCCCAAATGAGGATGCCATGGCACCATAGCACAATCGATCGATAAGGATTGTATCGATAACTTTCGGTAACTTCTCATCGTTCCCTAGGACAACTGCAGATCGCTAACGTACAAACAACAGTTGGTATCGAATATATTATGGCACTTAGTCATTGTGAACTGTCACTTATTCGTTAAAGATCTGCAGTCATGCTAGGGAACGATGAGAAGTTACCGAAAGTTATCCTGTCAATCCTTATCGATCGAGTGTGCTAGTGTGCTAGGGGAAAAGTAATTTCCTTGAACCAATGGGTGGATTAGCAGGTAATCTAAGGTAACACACATTTCCGTCATAATGATGTCATCTCCCATTTTTTTTTAAATTTATTTATACTGGGTTTTTACAGATGTTCGCACTTACGTGAGAACATCCAATTATAAAAACTCAGTTATTGTACAAATAGAGACATACAATTACAAAAAATCTACAATTATTTACAATTAAATACAGATACATACAATTAAATACAGATACATACAATTAAATATAGATACATACAATTAGAAAAACAGAAAAATCACAAATAAAAAAAATAAATAAAAATAAAAAATACAAAATTTTATACAAGCTCCTCAAGTAACATACATATATGAAAATGTATTATTTTATTAACGACAATAAATTTTTTTTCTCGATATCTACAAAACTGTGATTAAACAACAGCAATGATGTCTCGTGACGTCACACGGACCGCCGCGCATTTATCGTGATGTCACAAGATTTTCGGCCGACTGCAAATATCACCATTTTGATGGCTTCTACCTTTGCTACTATTGGATATTTTTCAAAAATTCAAACATTTATATCCTCAACATGCTCTAATATGACACGTTTTACTGACAATGACAATGCTACCCTTGTTCTACCGGTTTTTCAAGGAATATGGTCCGAGGAACTAGCGTCATTGATCCCCCCAGCACCGGTGCATAGTCGGGAGGCACGCCAAACACGCCCTACATATAAGTATGTACACGGTTGACATTTGTCACATGAGTAGGGTCACTTCTACGACTCATTCTTGAGTTCGGCTGTGGAATGATTTGCCGGCCTCTGTGTTTCCTTCTTCCTACGTGGGTCTCTTCAGACCTCTCTCAGGTCTTGAAGAGACCCATGTTCATTATTTCCTTTCCTCAAAAAATCCTCCAAAAAATTAAATTCCGTTGTAGGAGATGACCTCATTCATGTAGGACCATGTTGGGAGCATTAATGGATGTTCTTTCTAATTCCAATATCATCGAATTGGAGGTGCCTTTGGTTTAAAAAGAGATACAGAATTCGATCAGAGACGAGATGACCTGACCTGCAGGCTTCAATTGCTTGGACTTTCGCCAGTTGGTGTGAGTTGGCAACGCTGTATAATAAAAGTCATGAAGGCAAAAAAATCACATGAAAGGTGTGCCAACACTACGAAACAAACTTTCGAAGTGGCGACCCACAAAACACCCAAAAAGGCTTCGCTATTGGAGAGATATTTGAGTGACATGTTTTATCAAAATAAGAGGCTAGATCAACCGATAAAAATATATTACATTGAATTCCACGAGTTTCTTAAAACTTTTGCTTAAACCTGCCCACATCTTCCAAACATGAATATTTTTTGGGGTGATTGAAAGAAATTACCTTCTGGAAATAAGTTTACCTTCACACAACCACTAAAAAAAATTGGTATGTATATAAGAAGTTAATAAATAGGTAAAATAAATATAGCTTTTATATAAGCTCGCAATTGTTGATAGTGAAAAGTTGGTAATAAAAATTATCGAATACGAAGTAGATGTGTATGAATTTGAATGAAGCAAAGAATGTTTGCCAATACGAAGATGATTAGCATCCTCTCTTACGCCTTCCGTCCACTTATGTTATTCATGTTCATTTTTGAAATGTATTTTTTAATAACAATTATTATACATGTATAATATACAACTAGAAAAAAGGGCTATATGTATGATCTAATCCTGCATAATAGCATGTCTTATTCTTTCTAATTTTTATTTTACTGTTTTCTATTTTAAATTTTCTATATCCATCATAACTTTTCCTATTTTAAACATGTATATACTTAATCCATATGTTTAGTAGCACGTCTTATTTTTATTTTATTTTTTTTACTTTTTCATTTTCCTGTTTTCTATTTTATATTTTCTCCTTCCGTTATAATTTTTCTTCTATAACTTGTCCTATTTTCAACATCTTTATATATTTAGTTCTTATGTTTACACTAGACATCACAAAGCAACTATATAACTATATTCCATTGGTCACCATGAAACAGGCAGTCGCCTATTATGGTGATCTAATGTATTACATATATGTAAATGTTTCAATGTGTATAATCAATATAATCATGTATTTTATAAATAAAAATAAATAAATAAAATATTTCATCAAGGTGGAGTATAAACAACATACATTTGATGGTGGTACCTACATTTGATTTACACATTTTTTTTTAAATATTTGTACTTATCCATTTCACGGTTACATGAGGAAATGACAAAAGCGAGAATTACACGGACAGAATTACACACGGATGTAATTACACGTGAATGAAATTATATGGAGAGATTTACACCCACTTACATTACACATACTGGAATTATGCACGTCAACCTAACCTAACTTTTGTTTTGTTTTCAAATACGAAATTTTTTTAGCTGAGCACTAAAATTTGAGTAAAATAAACAGCAGATATTATTACATGTGTAATTCTAGTAGGTGTTATTCTCTTCATGTGTAATTCCAGTTGGTTTTATTATTTTCGTGTGTAATTCCAGTATGCATTATTCTTTTCATGTTTAATTCCGTCCGTGCGTAATTCTGGCAGTGGAATAATTTTGGTACGCGAAATTCACGTATGTGTAATTTAATCATGACAGCCCCTTTCACATAGATCATATTAATATACTGTTGTCGGATATTTAAACTTTGCAATAGCTATCACATTCAGTGATCTTCTATACGGTATCAGGATGGTCGCTTTGTTTGTATGATTCTAATATAATATTGGTATCTACTTGAGATTGCTAAAAGATCAATGAAAAAAACAACATTAATTTATTTACAGGTGTATAAACAAATCTGAGATTCGAGGTATCACTACTGCAAATAAAAATAGCTCTTTTCTTCCTTAGTTCCTCTTTTGGCCACCTGAATGGTAATGTTTGTAAATATACGGGTGCCTACCGAGATCTGGATTTGAGCTAAATGTCAAAATTAAAAATAGATTTCCCTAACATTTTCATCACACATACACAACGCTATAAGCGATTTTGAAGAGAGCTTTTTAAGTAGAGCCTAGAATGATAAACAAATGTGTATAATAGGAAAATGTTTACCTGAACACGTGTCCAGCGGGCATCTGTGCTGTGTATGCGCGTACGATTGTTTACGCATCACTGAAGCTATAACGAGAACGCACTCATTTATATATCAGCATCAACACCGAATTTAAAATAAGAAATGGAATCATTGCCGCTCTTTTTATTGGGTAGGTACTTTCAGGTAATTTTTTCTTCCGGTACCTACCTACCCACTTACCCCAAATAAATGTTTACAGCGGGAAAGCGCGGAACTACAACTCGTTTATTATTAGAATTCTTTAGACACAGAACTTTAATTTTAAAATGGAATCTTGTAACTATCTTTTCTGGTGGGTACTTTTGGGAAAGATTGTCCATTTCGATACCTAAATATTCCAAAAAAATATACACCCACAAAGCATGGAGCTGGTAGGTTCTGTCTAGATTTTCAAGAAAGATTTTCTTTTCGGTACCTACTTACCCCAAACAAAATTTACAGCCTAACCTGAAATTATACACTGAATTTAAACATAGAAAATTTAATGCAACCATGTTTAGTATCTTTCTCGCTGGGTAGGTATTGAAAGGCAATATTCTAATCTATTTCGGTAGGTACTTACCCAAAACAAAAAGTTTTCAGCTGAAAAGCGCGGAGATGAGGAAAACAACAGACTTCGCGCGCATATTCGAACGGGTAGGAACTAATGTCACGATGGTTCTAGGTACCTACCGCTGTGTTTATATCACCAATCAAAACAAGCGAACGAAGCTACTCGTTTTTTAAACTTCCAGCTTCGTTCTTGTGTCGATTCGATTCGGTTTTATTGGTAAGAATCGTAATTTAATACGAGCGCGTCCATCCGAAGCCGTCTCGAGGGGGCAACTGGCATAAGAAGGCGCCGCAAACGATAGGGTGGTTGCCATGGCGACCGTGTACATGGCGCCCAGCGCGGGAACGAGGCTCGGCTATTTTTGCAAATGGCGCGCGTTTTTCCGATAAATTTCCTATAAATGTGAAATAAATCCGATATAAATTATATTTGAGCCCTCCGGTTGCTTTAGAATCAATCGTCCAGTATAATCCAGTACTTTCAGAGATAGATCGCTTTCTAGACGTTTTAATTTTATGGGATAGCTAGATTTTTTTGTGGAAGGGTCGGGATGAATAGATTTGGGTCAAGACCGTGACATTGAAACTGACCTATTAACTGAATAGATTTGAAACATGAAACTAAAGAGATTGTTTGAATCAAGATAATAGATTTATTGAATCTAAGTTGTTATTATTTGTCCAAATTTAAGATTTATGTGTTGAACCGGATTTCTCTTCAATTAGTATATACAACTAGACCGATGAAAATTCACGAAATAGTCTGAATTCTTGACACATCGATTTCAATTTTTAAAATGACAATTAAATTAATTTTCTTTTAAAATGTTATATTACAGGTGTAAGTATTTTATCCCTTATCTGAAGTCTTGCTACAATCAGTTCCAATTTCTAAAATGAATCTTAAATTTAAAATAAATCCTAGTTCAGAAACAGATTTATAATCACAAATAGATCCACAACAACAAAAAAGTATTATGTTTGATGATAGTTTTGAAGTCGATATGTTTTAGGGGTGTATAAAACTAAAATGATAACAAATAAATTGATTATTTTTAATTGATAAACTAATGTTTAAGACAAGATTTTTATGCATAGCACAAAGGGTAACAATTATTATAAGCAATAATTACCAGCCTGAAACACTCATCCACATTGAAAAAATCTTCCGAGAAAAGATACATGCCGCCGACGGGACTCGAACCCGTGTCCTTCTGATGTCCGTTCAGGTGCTCAAATCCACTGAGCTACGGCGGCTTACCTCTTACCCGCCAAATTATTCAATATATATACTAGTGTTTCATTCAACAACTACCACTTATTACATTTTTATCCGCTTATTACAAAAATATTGTTTAAGAGTGCTTAAAAAACTTTAACCAAGGTTCAGTCGTGTGTATTTTTATGGGTGTGAATATCATATAAAAGTTCATGAAAGGTCGATTTTTATGGAAAGGATCCACAAAATGTGTGACTTTTACGTCCTTATAAATTGAAAAGAAAGAAAACCGTTTGATAGTTATTTCCCAGAGTGAAAGATACTTTCAGTATCGCCCTGGTGTAAGACCACCATTCAGAATTGAAACGTTGATTGAAACTGCTTTAGCCGTGTTTGGTGAACAGATCTTTATAGACAGGTAATTCCCACTTTCCACAGGTTCACTACATATCCACATTGGGGATGCCATTGTCTCACTGACTGCAGACGGGAGCAGTTAAGATTCTTGTGCGGTATTCGTGTAAAATAAAAAATTACGATATCTGGTTTAATCTGTAGTTTCAACGATAAAATTGACCGATTAATGATTAATGAGTACCGCTTTTTATGCCAAACCGCACCAGAGTCCCAACTGCTCATAACCGTCTGGAGCCAGTGAGAATATGGCATCCCCCTATTGGTTGTGAGGCTTGTTGTTAGGCTAAAGGTAATTGGAAGGAGAAGGAGATGAGGGAGAGGAAGGTGGGGAAGTAACTAATTATTCATATCTGGACACCAAACAAATCTAAAGAGATTTCAAGCAGCACTCAATTCCGAATGGTGGTCTTTCACCTGGGCGATTAGATATCTAAGAAGATTATTTTTATTAATTTCCATCAGTTTGGTTAGCGTCTTTAACTCCATTTTTTTTTTTTTACATTAACTCCACACAGGAGGCCCTGAGGAAAATAATTTCCCTCAGGGCCTATGTCATCTTTGAAGATGCTGTGAGGAGGGTCTTTTTGAGGAGAGGAAGGAGTGAACGTGGGTCTTGAAGAGACCCATGTTATAGGAGGGAGGAAACACAAAGGCCGGCAAGTCGTTCCACAGCCGAGCTGTTGAACACAAGAACGAGTCATAGAAGCGTCCCGTTCTCATGTGACAAATGTCAACTGTGTACATATGTTGGGCGCGCGTTTGGCGTGTTTCCCGACTATGCACCGGTGCCGAGGGGATCAATGACGCTAGCTCCTCGGAGCATCTTCCATTGAAATACCGGTAGAACAAGGATAGCATTCCCACCCGACGCCTGTGCTCTAAAGATTGCAATCCGTTTGTTAAGACAGGAGAATCTATCAAGCGGACCGCCCGTTTCTGCACAGAGTCGAGGGTGTTTTTCAGGTACATCGGGGCTCCAGACCAGAGATGGCTGCCAAATTCAACAGTGGGGCGCACTTGCGATTTGTACAGGGTTAGCAGTTGTGTACAATTAAAGTATCTGCGGGCCCTGTACAGTACGCCCAGTTTCTGAGAGGCCAACTTAACTCTGGCCTCGATGGAGCCCCCGTACCTGAGCTGGTCACTTAGAGTTACACCGAGCATATCAATGGAGGACCTGTTTGGAAGAATGCTACCGTTGAAGGAGACTAGATTGTCATTTCGATCCCTTTTAGACGTAATCAGACATGATTGGGTCTTTCTTCCATTTAACTTACCACTGATGCATTTTAACAAATTTTAAATTCATAATTTTCAAATCTCTAAAATAAATTATAATTCTCAAATAAAAATTTCTCAATAAATTGTACAAACCACTCTTTTGTCTTCTTTTCGTTTTTTAATGTTTTTCCCCTTTTCTTTTCTTTTTCTTTCTTTCATTTTCTTTACTTTTTTAAAACATTTTATTTCCTAAAAAATGTACGTAAAAACTTATATATACCAGTATAATATCTATTGTTATAATGTGAATATTCTATGTTAGTGTAATAAATTTAAAAATGAAATAAATCGTTAATTGTTAAAAGAACCAGTTGACAAACTGATGTCAATCAGTTTAACGGGACTTAACGGGCCGCTCTGCCAATTTCTACCGATTTCTGACACGTTTTCCTTAAATGTTTGAAGTTTTTAAGCTCTTAAAAAAATATATGTTATTCTTTAACATAGTATCTATACATTCCCCACGCCGAAACGGTAATTATTTGAAATTTCCTCGATAGAAATAAATCGCAAAGTATGCTCCAAAAATTATTATTAACACGTTTTTTTCTGTTATTTTACATTTTATATATATGAAAAAATTCATAATGTTTCTTTAAATGCTACTTGACACATCCCCCACGAGATTTTTGCTCTTTTTTAAACGAGTCATCTTTTATCAAACATTTTCACAATTTTCGTATGAATTTTATGGTTTTTAATGTTAGCGCGCTCGCTCTCACGTTCGTATTGTCGTATCTCTCCATTTTCTTATTTTTGAGCGGCGTAGCGCGCCCTTAAAAAAATCTATAATTTTAAAAAAACATATATATACAATATTTACTTGGTCGAAATAAAAATGCACCTAGTGGGCATTGTGATTTATGAGCACGATCCTTTATTTTATTTGACTAAAACGCCAAGTATCCAAGGACAAATTTAATTTGATTACATCGCGATACTGAACGTGTCTGAGTGTCTTCCACTCACATTTATAATAAAAAAACGAATGCCAGATAGACTTGTCAAATTAAATAAGTAATACGCGTCACAAAACTGTGATAAAGTTATCATTTTTATTACATATATCATCATATTTTTTACGACCCAAAGCGACTCTGAAAAAAATTCCTAAATTTTTTCACGGACAAATTACGATTTTTTACCCTCAGGCGAAACGGAATTCACCCAAATCGGGACATTGCTTTCCTAAGCACGTAGTGATAAAGTAAAAAATGGCATATCACGTGAAATCTCGTATTTTCCGCTACTAACAAAGGGCCATTACACAGGCATGGTTTCAGTTCGACATTGACAAAATCAGGCAAACATCAAAGCAGGATTGTCTGAAAGAAAGATTCGAGATTAGAGAGCTCTGTGATTCGGTTATGTTATCAAGGACGCATTAAAATGGTGGTACCTACTGGAGGTAGTACCTACCGGCTGCGCCATAATTTATACATCATTATTATTTGTAAATCTGTCTTTTTATCGAAATTATTTATAAAATATATTTTTTATATTTTAATGAATTATTCAAAACTCCCTAACTTTTGCGACCAATTACGTTGCGACAAAAAGGGCTAATATTAACTATTTTTCTGAATTTGACAAATTTTAGAAACAGATCATTTTGACATAAAAAAAGGTTTAAAACTTTTGCATAAAAGTACAATAGGATTCTAATTACATAACTTTGTAATTTTATAAATTATTAAAAGTTTTAAATATTCAGTCAAATATTATTGGTTAGGCATTATAATATGTTTTTTGTTAGTTCGAAAAAATAATGAATTTATTTTTTATATTACAAAAATGGTTCTTTTTTTGCTTCATCATTGCTCTTCAAATTGCTCTTCATCATTTTTGTGGTTTGAGCATGTCGCATTTTGGATTGTGATTTATATTTCCGTCGTGTAATGTTGACTTCGTAACATTTGCGGATCCAAATTGTGCTGGTGATCAGAACTTGAATTGGAATCATTGGGAGGCCTCCCATACTCGCAGACAACCACATACAAGGTTGGTGTTCCTGTTTTTCTACTGAAATTGCCCAGTCAGCCATTCTTTTGTAATATATATTTGTCCGCGCAAATAAATTCACAATCGTATATTTTTGCAGAGAGATCTGGGACTATTTACACGCCCCAGACTCACAATTATCACTAAGCAATTATCGTATTTATTTTTGGGTTTGGGTTTTTTGGGTTTGGTTTTAATCAACATTTCGGACAGCATTGTCCATCATCAGGGTAGATGTGTAAGCTTTACATATAGCTAACATTTTACCTAGTGTTCTTGAACGTTAAAAGTGGATAATTTTAAGAATAAAAAAGTCTCGACTTTCATTCAAAATACAGCGCCTGTTAAAAAAGAACATAAGCGTTTTGATACTGGTGACGTCACACAGAGAACCACAAATTTGCTACGATTTTGGGAAACCAAAAAAAATTAAGTCTTTGAAAATTATATTTTAACAATTAAAACTAACTGTGACATTAAAAATATAATATATCCTAGTATTAAGTTAGCAGGTGATTGTAATTTATATTTGGGTATATTATGACGTGTTTGCCGGTTTGTCAATTTGGTAGGCGGGTTTGGGTACCACCGCTACGGTAACCATTAATTGGAAATCAACACCTCTGCCATAGGTCAACCCAAGTGGTTCAATACATATGGTGACTTAGCAGGGGTGCCCGGGTGCCCGGGTTCGTGAGGTGAGCTTTATCAGGGTTTTGGCGGCGGATGCGTCTGCCCACCAATTGCGTGGCAGGCAGGATCGGGAGGGACTGGTTGAGGAAGATCTTTTGACATCTCCAGCAGAGCTCTCTCGGAGCACTCCTGCACCGCAGTGGGAGGGATGGAATCATTCGCCCGTCACTCCTGGACACACTGACCCCCCAGATTCCTACCAACCCCTCACGCCCTTTTCCTTCCCAGAACATCATCTCCTTCCTTTCCTAAAAATAACCCTTAACACAGCAACCCCAAAGATGACATAGGCCCTGAGGGGAATCATTTTCTTCAGGGCTTCATGTGTGGAGCTAATGTTAAAAAAAACTCTCATTCTTTAGCCAACATTTCGGACAGCTTTAAAGTATCCATCATAGGGGCGGATGTGTAATGATTACATGTTACGATAATACTTTTAGCCTCGAAAACCTGAAATCATATCAGCCATCTCTTAAAGGAAGGTGGGGAAGTATTAATAGCTCATCACTTTTGATTTTGTTATTTAGGCATCTTAGTTGCTCCTTGATAAAAAAAATTTAACTTTAAAAAGTTATTGTTAAATAAGTACAGTAATATTTTACAAGTTTTTTTATTATTTTTATAATAGATAATAACTAATTAATAACAGCTTATTGCAGTATTTTTAACTAATTACACTTATTTGTAAATTTTCAGTATATCTGCTTCGTATCCTGATGAAGAACCTTTTGAAGCATGTTAATCAGATCATTATTTTTCGAATCTTCGCAAAATCACTTTGTGGTGTCATTTTAAAATAAATGAAACAACAACTTTGTGTACAACAACCACTATATAATCACAATTATCGACATGTTTCTAAACCAATGGTTTCTGCGTCAAGATAAGAACGTGAATAATTATAGTTTAATTGATAATTGTAGCGTTCAGGAACTGGATTGGGATAATGTCTTCAATCTTATCCTCAGTAATACACACTGAGTATATGTAACTAATACAATAGAGGTTCGTTTACGAGATCGTCGTTTATTGAATACAAATGGTTACAAAGTAAACGTCTAGCCTAGCCGGGGGTAAGATTATTAATGGAAACCCGGAGCAACGCTCGCTAACGCACTGCCTTGAAATGACCCACTTCGGGTCGCAACTCCGTCAACGTTCGGAACGTTGCTCGGCGGTAAAGCCCGCTCATCTATCATAGAGTAAAAGGCAGTGTAATTAATGACAGTGGCACAATAATTCATTATTAATTTTAAATCAATAATTCATGCTCCTATTTTCCTGACGAAGAAAGCTTCGCTTTCGAGACGTGTCGATAATTGTGATTATATAGTTGTGTACACAAAGTTATTTGTTTCATTTGGACAATTATTATTTAAAATTGTGGTTTAAACAAAGTTGGTTATTTTCATTTAATTAAAAATGACACCACGAAGTAATTTTTTAATTACTAGAGAAATAATAATTAGAATCATATTACCTACTTGATTGAATAAATTTATTTTTTTTCCTCTTAAAATTTTCTAGAAACTTTTCCCTGGCTGTCATAAACTTGATAATTTATTTTTTATGTCCAAAATTTCTACATCTTGGACTGGAGTCCACCGCTTGTTACATGGTCCGCCTGTAATATCTTTAATTATCGCCGAAGTGACAGTGACAGGCAAGTGGATGTGGCAGAAACAGTGGCTGGATTGTGACAGTCCTGCGATAGTATTTGTGACAGTGGGAATACCAGAGACGCACGCCCGCATGTGATCAATCCCAAAATAAAATTATGTTATGTAACGAGTTGCGAGAGAGTGTTACCACTCACTCAGTACGTTTGGAGTAATTATTATCGATATAACATTGACTGTAATTCGTTATCGGAATATAACATACTTCCCTTGAAAACTTTATGTTTATAAAAAATATATACCAGAGAATACCGGAAATTAGTCCTTTTTAAATCAAATTCTAGACGTATTGACTCTTTTTTACAAAAAAAACATAAATTTAAACAGTTTTAAAATTTTGAAAAACTAAGTTTATTTTTAATATCTACCGTTGGTCGTTGGCAGATTTGTCGAATTTTCAAACAATAGATTCTATCAAACAACACAAGTTTCAAATTATATAATCATACAATAAAATAAATCAATACATAATCTAGTCAACATAGCTTTCAAAATTTAAATTTTAGTTCAATTAAAATCATTAAGAAATAAATCCGAGAACGTTTTTTTGACCAAAATACCTCAGTTTTTATATTTATTTAAGGTCTAACAGAATAAAATTTTTCAATTTTTTTTTTACACACTTATTTTGTTTAGACATTATTAAAAAATCATATATACTTATGATCAAAAAATACTTACAAGAAGTACACGATATTTAATAATTAATCATCGTGCGTTTTGAGCATTTTTATTGCTTACTTGAATGAAATAAATCGATATTAAATTTTTACTTTTAAAAATTTGATACGGAGAATAAACAATCTTTCTCATTGGAACCTCCCTGTACAGATGCAAGCATTTTAAAACTTTTTTTAGTCAATCGCTCAATGGTTGTTTATCAATTGTGTAATTATGTAATTAAAATATAAAATACAAGAACCTTCCTAAATTAAAATGTCAACATTATATAGTAGAAAATCAGAAAAAAAAAGAAAGAAAAATTTTAAGATATTTTTTATGTTAATATATACGCGAATATATACTGGCACTGATTAAGGGTGTTGTAAGGCTAAAGTTAGTGCTGAAATGAAGGATGATGGTCGAGAGGAAGATTGGGAAGTACCTGGCTATTCAGATCTGGTCACCAAACAAGCAACATTTTATTTTGAATCATAGAGAGCAGGGCAGTACTGAGAGTACTTACCACTCCGGAATGTGCCGTAAATATTAAAAAAAAACTTATTTACTTTAATTAAATTTGATTTATGCATGTCGGGATTTTAACCCGCGACTTCTGGATGCGTAGTTAGGATCTAGACTACTCGACCTCGGAGATCTATAGAATATGTTTACTACTTTTTAATTAATCCAAAAATTATTCAACCAATTTTTTGAAAAATTTATACGTACAGACTCTGATAACTTGCTCGTCGCATCACATAAAAAATATTCCCAGGGGAATGGTTGGAATTTTTACAGTCGAAAAGACTTTTTGGTTTGGAAAAACTCTCTGGGGTTTAAAAAATAAATTCAACCTAAATTTTTCTTTAAGGGCCGGAATTCTGATTTTCTACCTATTTATTACATATGTCCCTTGAATATTTTAAGTTTCTAAATATATGTTATTTTAAACGAAACGTTAATTCCATAAAATTCCCTCGATAGATCGCGAAGTATGCTCCAAAAATTATTATTTACACGTTTGTTTCTGTTATTTTACAAGTTATATGTATGAAAAATTCACAGTGTTTTTTCAAATGCCACTTAAGGTGTCGGATAGAGATTTTTGCTCTATTGTAAACGAGTCGTGTTTTATTTAACATTTTTTCAATTTTCCCTCCAATTTTTTCATTTTTAATATTAGCGCCCTCGCTCAAAAATTTATACTGTCGTATCTCTCATTTTTTATTATTTTTGGGCTAGTACCAGCAGCCCTTAATTTTAAAAATGACAAATATTTACATTTAAAATAATGTCATGGAACATAGAGGAATCTGAATAAAAGTAACTATAAGGTGATGTTATAATATTATCTGTGTATGCGCGTTATGTAAAAGATTTTGTGGTCGTGAAGGCCAGTCTCTTGCGACCAATTTCACAAACAATACCTCAAACATTACCATAAACATGGGGCAGCGCCACAACGTTTGTTGTTTTCCATGGGCCACGGAAAGTAAAAATATTGTGGCCCCGACTTAACTATCCACAAACTGTGTGAACATTTTTGTCGGAGGAGACGCCGCTTGAGAGATAAAGAAACATGCATAATTTGCAATATGTTAAAAAACATTTAATTACATTCGAATTGCCGGGGTAATGAAATGAAATAATTAGATAGACGTGGGCATCGGCAGGAGTGGCAGATGGGGGGCAGCTGTCCCCCTTAGACTAATTGATGAACAAAACAATGAATGGAAAAATGATTTTTATAACTGGCCCAAAACTATAAATCTGTTCTTTTGTCTGTGACAGATTTAGTGCCAGTACCGACATAATGCATCCTCACGGTCGGGGCGTGGCTTCAGCCTAGACCCGAGAGGCCCCCTGCCTAGGGCTCCAATTTCGGGGTGGGGAACTCCAGCATGGGACCGATTTTTATTTTATCCATCAACATTAATTCCACACAAGAGGCCACATTAGCAAATAAGTTCCTTAAGGCATTATATGCAAAAAAAATAGTTGGGTATCATCTTTGAAGATATTATGAAAATGGTGCACGTTGAGGACACATGACTCGGAAAATAATATACAAAATTTTCCATAAAGCCCCAACGGGGGAAGGCGCCTCGGGTAGATGCCAAAATGATAATAAACACTGATAACAATCTGTTCGGACGTTGAAACTTTTAAAATCTCTTACCTAATACACTCAATCGATAAGGATTGATAGGATAACTTTCGGTAACTTCTCATCGTTCCCTAGCATGACTGCAGATCGCCAACGAATAAGCGACAGTTTACAATGACTAAGTGTCCTTAATATATTTGCCATCAACTGTTGTTTGTACGTTAGCATTCTTCAGTTGTCCAAGTTGTGAGAAGTTACCGAAAGTTATCCTGCCAATCCTTATCGATCGGGTGTGCTAGAAATTCCTCATCGGACGACGAATATAATAGTCCATATTTATAAAATTATCAATTTACGTAAATTTTGGTGATATGGACTGACGTTGAAACTTTTAAAATCGCTTACCAGACCATTTGAGATTTATAATCAATTGATAATATCAACCTTTCACATCGGTCGATGGATATAATAGTCCATACTTATAAAAAAGGCAATTTACGTAAATTTCGGTAATATATGGAAGAATTCAATTGTTTGTGTAAGTTATGTCATCTTTGACATGTTAATATTCTGCGAGTTGGCAAGGCTTGAGCGGCAAATTTAGCCCGCTTAATTTTGATCGCGGTTACGGACTGCATGATATACCGGGCCTGTGATAGATCTAACTATGGATTAGTGATATTTAGCTATCAGTGGATAATCTCCGGGGATTTGCTAAGACGAGTTCATGCTATTTCCAAAGTAAATATAATATGATTGGATTGGTTAATGACATGTGACGGTAAGCGTGAACAATAGGACACACCTTATACTACAAATTAGGGCTGCATGACTACTCAACAGTAGCAAATATAAACACATTTGAAATGTGATATAATGTCATTAAAAGCGATGAAAAAAAAATTAAACCTGTGAACTAAACCTAACGTAACATATTTCACATGATTATCATTTTTTATCACTTTTCATGACTTTAAATGACTTTTGAAAATAGTGTTGATCTGTCGAGTTGTGTGGGTACCAAAAATTATTGCCTACCTCAAGCAATCATTTTTGTACAGTCTGAAGATATATACAATAAGGTGGGTCACGAATGTATGGGGAATTTTTTTTTCTTGTTTTGTTTTGTCTAATAGTGATAAAAGGGTGCTAAATAACGATGAAATATCACCTAATTTTTTGAATAATATTTGAATGTCATCTTCTTCCTCCGGATTGACTTTGAAATTTCACATATTAGAGAAAAACCCACCCTCGTTAAATCTTTAAAAAATGTTAGATAAACAAGTAAAAATGAACTATTTTTCAATAAAATGCAAAATAGAGGGCATGTGTCAAATTATTTATTAAAAACATATATGAATATAATTCAAATTATCTCAAGGTAATGTATTCAAATACCAGCAAAATCCTTCTTACTCTCAAATTTCGGCATTATTTTGCGAGACTCAATCTTCACCTTAATAAGACCTTCTCTTGCAGACTTCGTACGTAGAGTAGTCAAGGCTTCAATAACAGTCGTTACACCTCTTTCAACTGCTTGACATGTTCAAATGACGTGGCAGACGCAGAAAAGGCAATCTACCTTCTCCTCCATGAGCTACAAATAATTGAAGATCTTCATCCGATATATTCTTCAGTATTGGGGGTTCGGTTACATTTTACTTCCAAATAATATGATGCATCGAGGTTTATGTTTGGAAGTTGGAACAGCCCGTTTTTACTTAGTTTCTTACTGCGTGCTTTTAGAACACGACGCGCAGCTAATTCTTGGAAATGCTTGTGAGGGTCAGTCGACATTGCAAGCAATAAATTTTCGGGGTGTGCGAAGTAACTGTTTCTTTCCATAACTGGATCAATTATAGTTTTTAGTTCACTACCACGTGACGTGCTCCATCTTTATAGGTGGTATGAGTTTTAATGCTGAACCAAGCCGGAGCATACACTTTAACAACGTACATTTCTAAAATAATAAGATTCTCTGAAGGAGCTTCCGTTGAAACATGAAGACGAAGAATTCGATTAGCACGCTTAAGCTATTTGGTATGAGACATTTTTCCAGGAGATTTGTGGCATAAATCTTCAGGTAAGTCCCCCACCGTAACTGCAGATAATATTTTATACAAATATAACTGATTTGACATGCCTTTAGTTAATAATTCATGCAACTCGCCGTCAATTTTCAGAAAATTAACCATAGGCCTTTTTTCACAGTTTTCCAAGGCTAGTCCTATTGTGCCTGAATATGTTTGAGGTCCAGATGTCTTACCGTCAAGATGTGTGAACAAATGCCGAAATGGTAACTCGTTCACGTGAAGCAAGCAAATTATCCATTGCAATGGTTTATAACTTTCGACGTGCCAGAGTTTGGTGCAATAAAACCTAAATATATATTGAGTCTGGCTCTTTTATCAATGAAATATGCTCTTCAATGCGTCATTCTCTGAACTGCGTCCCCTCCCTTTCCCTGAAAATAAATGTTTTATCTTTCCGGCCATCAAAATATATTTGGGGTTTTTTATAAAATGTGTTGTGCCCTTAATTTTTAATTCCTCTTGTTTTATTTCGTTCTCTGCGAAGTTTACTCTTGTCAAATCTGGAATATTAGACTTGATGTCATACAGAACTGCTAAGGCAATGGCTGCCGCTGCCTTATCCGACACTCCATATCTATCACGAGTATTAGACAGTGTGGAGTGATCAATATTGACCGCAGCCTGCTTCAGAAGCGTTTGAGGTACAACATTAGGTTTGAAAACATCTTTACAATCGGATTCATTTGATGCAGAAGACGTGGAAATACCGAGTAGAGAGGTAGTTGGCTTACCTGTGCTTTCCTCTTTAGACGGGCACAAGGATTTTTGCTTCAAAAGTTTCCCTGTCAACGCAGTTTTCATTTGTTGTGTTGAAGTGAAATTCGCGTTTCCTATTATCATTTTTCGTGAAGTACGTTGGTCAGTAATGAAACTCTATTCATTTACAGGTATTTTTTTATCTCTAGGACAGTCACATTTACTGAAATCATTGCATTTGCAAGACGAAATATCAAACAGCACTTTACTTTTGCGGCGGAATTCCTCCATTTTTTCTCCGGTATTAGTGCAATCGGTGCTCCCCCCGCCCTCACCTCACGCCTCCAATAATCAAAACCGGGAATTTTTGTAAATGATTTCGTAAATATATACTACATTTGCTATGGAAGATTACAAAAAATATGGTTAGAAAGATTCATAGTAACTTTTATACACACTAGAAATAACCTCTAAAATTTAAAATTTTCAAAACTTTGAAGTGAATCCGGAGGAAGAAGATCGAATCAGAAAATTAAAAAATTTTAAACACGTCGGTTTTAACCCATTTGGCACCCTTTTATTGCTCTTAGAATTTAAAATTAACACTTTTTTTTAAATGACCCACCTTAATATACAACTGATCTTTGTCTCAAATATGTCGAGATATTTTTTTCGGTAATTTAAAAAAAAAAAAATTATAGTGAACATCTTACTAGAGTCCCAACAGCTGTCTGGAGCCAGTGAGACTATGGCATCCCCAATTGGGGTATATTGTGAGGCTGAAGGTAAGCGGGAAGGGAAGGAGATGCGGAGGAGAGGAAGTTTGGGACGTACCTGGCTATTTAGATCTAAAGATTTAGCTAAAGACATTTCAAGCAACGTTTCAATTCTAAATGGTGGTCTTACACTAGAGCGATACTGAGAGTATCTTCCACTCTGGAACGTGCCGCAAATATATATTATTTGAATTAATTATTTGTGAAATAACACAAATTCATCAAATAAAACTTATTTGCGCCCGCCGGGAACCTGCGACATGGGAGTTGCGACACGGGCTTTGGACTTCCGACACCTTCGGAATGGGAGTTCAAAGCCTTGCCTCTGGACTACGCCGGCATGCTTAAAAATATGTAACGACAATTATATGTGATAATTATTGTAAATATGCAACACGCTAAACGCGCGTCCAACATATGTACACGGTTGATATTTGTTACATGAGAACGGGTCGTTTCTACGACTCGTGAATTTTGTAATTTCATGTAACAAATATATAAGTTAAGTAAGAACATCTGTAAAAGCCCAATGTCGATGTACAAACTTGACCTATACAATCTTACACTATCTTACACTACCTAACCTAACCAACACAAACACATTAAATTAAAATGTACAAGGGGGTCTCAGCATATACAAAGTAGGTACTGAGCAACTTCCACGTCTTCATTATTATTATAATTATTATATTGGAACTAAATAATGTACTTAATTTCGAAATGGTTAATGGCTAGATTGTTTGCCATTGCATTTTTTTATTCATTATTCATTTTTTAAAACATCATTCAAATTAAAACGTATGCCAAGTTTTACAACTTTAAAAAAAACTGTTTGTTTAGATCCAGTGGTACTTTGGCATCTCCACATTCAGAAAAGTATTTGTTACCTGGCAAATTGGACCACCAAACACGACTAATGCTATTTCTACTAAATTTTCTTAATGGTGGTCTCACCAGGGCAATACTGAACGTATCTACCATCTAAATAAGCCATAACTTATCGCCTTTCTTTTACGCCACATTCTTCACCGTTCCTTATCACTCCATTTTCTTTTTTTTATCCGTTGAAAATGTTTTATTTAGAAAATGCTACTCCCAGCTGTCAAACGTCTGTTATTTACAGCTTGAGACATTCCGACATGAACTCTGACAAGTTTATTACTACCTAAGGGTTTACATCCAAGGGCGTAAAATGCTAATTCAAATACAGGTTTTCCAATAAAACAACTGGGAAAGCATTTATTTCAACAGCGCGAACGATTCCATTTTACACAGTAAATGCTCTGTAGTAAAGCTACCCGAGTAAAGTACCCACAGATGTTGATACGGAACTGTTGGGAAATAAGCGATGTAAAAATGTCAAATATTATAACTTAGTTCCATCTATGTGAGGAAATCGGGTATAATGATTTTTGTTAGTTTTCAACGCTTTTTTTAAATTTTCCATGAGAAAAATTATTTTCTCTCAGTGACGGCTCGAGCACTTCTTTGGTGGTGAAGACCGACATTTTTTCCTGTACTGTAATCTCACTCCCCGGAGAATTCCCGGAGAAGAAAGAAAAAAATTCATGGTCAAATCGTGCTAATAAGATGGCTAAACACATTAATCTTTAACTAGCAGTGAAAAATCCGCTCCGCGGGTTTTTGCTGCTTTTCGTTCTGCTTCGCCCAGTTTAAGTGTTGGTGACTATTTATAAGGCATCACCCTTTTGAAAAACTAACTACTATTAACATTAAACTACAGAATACTTAAATTTAATAGGTAGATATATTAAAGTAGACATTCTTACATTAGGACCGTGAATAATGAGAGGAACACTCTTCACCCCGACATAAATCTTCTTATTATTGAATGAAAGCGAAAAATCTTTCTTATTCTTCATACTTTTTTCCTTAATTATTATAGATGGCGCCACTTCCGTTTGCAAATCGCACGTGAGCGAGTGCTAAGTGTGCATATTACGGCAGTAGCTCCGTGGAAAAAGGCACGTTCACGGACAGCTCAGAACGGTTTCCATACAGTGTGGCATTGGAGATTTACTCGGAGTCGGGTTCCTTAATTTGAACCGTACGGGCATTACCGTATTAATATACTTCGATTTAATTAATTTCTAAATAAACTAAATATGACTTATAATGGAGTGTAATAAATATAACGCTTTAGATTGCAAGATTATCATCGAACTTAATTTGAAAGCCATTGCATACGATCGAGAAAGAAACGCAAATAAATAACCAAAATGAGGGACATCTTGGATTGGCCCCAAGAGCGCGGTAGATTCTGCACACTGAGAAATGGACTCTGATGTTTCGTGCTCTTGTCGGCTGTCCGTTGGTCAGCCTGGTTAGTCACCGCGTCACTTTAATTATATTTAATTTTTTTTGTATTTTATTGCTGCAAAATGTTAATTGATGTCAAAGAATTCTTTCATTTTTGTGAAGACTGTTATTTCTTTTAGTAGAAGACTGTTATTATGACTGGACACCATGGTGGAATCAGAAAAGTGGGAAGACCCAGACTGAGGTGGGAAGACTAGGTAAGAGGGGATGCAGCACAGCTTCTCCAGATAACAAATTGGAAGTCAGCCGCTGAGGACAGGAGGAGTTGGAGGCGAATGTTGCCGGAGGCGAAAACTCGATATGGGCTGTAGCGCCATCGAAGAAGGAGAAGAAGACCCATTTACCCATGTCCCCATTAACCCCCTGTGAAGATCGCCACAGCCTCAGATGCTGTGTGGAGGGTCTTTTTTTGAAAGGATGGAGAGAACCTGGGTTTTCAGGATACCCGTGTTGTAAAAGGGAGGAAACACAGAAGCCGGCAAATCATTCCACAGCCGACCTGTTGATCTCCAGAACGAGTCGTAGAAAACACCCGTTGTCATGAGACTGATGTCAACTGTGCACTAATGTTGTTGTTTCAAACAGTTCACTGGTGCCAAGGGGATCAATGACGCTAGTTCCTCGGAGCATCTTTCATTACCTTTCATAAAAAAAAAAAATGCAATCCATTAGTTTAAGATAAGAGAATCTATCAAACGAACCGCCTGTTTCTGCAAAGAGTCGAAGGTTTTTTTTCACCATTTTATTAGTACAGAAGAATCAGAAATATATATTTTCTGCGCAGATTTCGGCTCATTTTAGAATTTTATCTTTATACATAAAAATTTCGCGTCACAATGTTCGTCCAAGGTAAACTCCAAATCTACTTAACCGAATTTGATGAAATTTGGCTTACTGTGTGTAATTTGGTCCAAATTAAAAGATAGGTTAGTTTTTATCTCGATTATTGACCTCAATATTTATTATTGCGAATTAAATGTGTTTCATGGGACAATTATTTTTGGAAATTATTTTTAAGTTCCATAAGTTTCTGACAGATGGCGGTGAGTTAATTTATTGACACAACACTTGGTTATCTAGGTTAGGTAACCATCCAGTAGATAGCGTTGTGTTTTGTTAGCCACAGCAACGCGTGGGCGGGTCAGCTAGTATTAATATATTATTTTGTTTTGGTTTCGGTATCTAGTTTACAACAATAAAGTTACACAAGTACAGTACAATTAATTGATTAAGTAAAATTACAATTTAGACCGGTCAGTGGTTGAGTGGACATAGCGTTTGGGTCCCACCCAGGCGTTCCGTGTTCGATTCCTCGGCTGGCTAAGTCCTCCATCACAACACAAGCAACATCTTCCGCTTAGTGTGACCGGTCAGTGGTTCAGTGGGCATCGCGTTTGGGTCTCACCCAGGCGTTCCGTGTTCGATTCCTCGGCTGGCTAAGTCCTCCACCACAACACAAGCAACATCTTCCGCTTAGTGTGGTGGTAGTAGGAGATTTTCAAATGTTGTTGGGTTATTCGTAACCCGAAAATGTTTGTCTTTCTTTAAAAAAAAATAAATAAATAAATAAATAAATAAAAAAAAAAAAAAATAAAAAAAAAAAAATAAAAACAATCCGTGAGGTAATGCACCAAAAACGGTTGCGACTGGTGAGCTCTGCCCTCATGAAGTTTGAATTTTTTTTAAATATTTATCAAATTTCGAAACATTTTATACACAGGCAAAACTCTTTCAGCTTTACCTGCATTATCACCAAATTTATTTACTGTTTATATGTATGTGGGTATGTAATATGTATGTAGGTTAATTTTTTTACATATTCCTCACCAATTCGTACGCATTATTTCAACAGCCAAAATCGATTAATTCTTCCGAATTTCATAACAATTTGAAAGAAAGAGTTTATATAAGCCCACATGGATTTGGTTTGTTTAGTCGTGATTTTCAATTTCAACAGGAAAAAGTTTAATTTCTCACCAATTCAAAAAGAACAAATTATTGAAATAACGTCAATAACGTCAGTGTCAGTGTAAGTAGTCGTGTTTATAGTCGTGTCAGTGTAAGTATTGTAAAATCGCATTAATATTAATTAGTCATTCGGAATAAATATAATTATATAATTTCTGAAGATTATAATTATTATACATATTAACTTTGTATCTATTATTTATATACCTATACGGAGAAAAAATTTATTCGAAAAAATAATCATTTTAATAGTAAAAACGGTTAAAAACGGGACTGAAGTTTTTTCGAACAAATTAACAGTGTTTCAATGTTATTGGCGGGAACATGTAAGAATAATTTGTTGGTATACGTACGGAAGGAACTTATAATAATATTTTAAATCCACTCAAAATTGTTCAAAGATTGATAATTAAAGTAATAATATTGAAAAAACCATCCAAATTTTCTACTGAAATTCTCGTTTCAATATTCAATGTACCTACAATAGACAAAATAAATAAAAAAAATCAATACTACAAATTTACAAAGAAGTACAGTTAAATAATTTACCATTCCATTCATCAGCAAGATATCAGAATACTATCAAAATCCCTAAATTTAATACAAAGCACAAACAAAATACTTATCTCTATCTAGGTATAACATATTATAACAAACTACCATTATATCTGAAAGTTATCGAAAATATTCAGGAATTTCAGCAAAAATTAAAAAAATACCTAAAACTACTATAAGAGTCTATATGTCACAATCATTATTATTTCTTTCAAATCCTTTATTGATAAATCTTGCATTTTCTTAATTATCCCTTGTTTTTTGCCATATTGTATTATCTACTTTCACAAATGATTTTATATAATTGAACTAAAATTCCCTCACCAAACACAAGAGCCTCGTTTCTTTATGGTGAGGAAAACTATTCTTATATACTATTCTACCACTGTATAAAATGTAAAAATTGTGTATTTATTGTAAAAAAAAAACTTTTAAATATTAAATAAATTTATAAAAAATGTTCCGCCAGTAAACATTGAAACCCCGTTAATTTGTTCGTGGTAACTTCAGTCCCGTTTTTTACAACAGTTTTTACTATTAAAATGATCGTTTTTTCAAATAACATTTTTCTCCGTGTACCTATAAGAAAATTTTTGTTCTTTCAGATGCTGCATTTCGAATCATTTAAGAAGTTATGAGACTAACAAATTTTGACATCCTTTTAATTTTGGATCTGCAATAACACAGGATGAGAGCTGTTATCTCCCTTTTGGTAATACCTAAAACAATATAACTTCTTTGTGCGTATGAGTGTGACATTTTCAGTATTTGAACTGACGTATTGGGTAGAAACTAAAAACTCATCTTTCATTTTGGCCAGTTAGTTATATCGCGTGGTGTTTCATAAGTAGTAAGTACAAATAGTGATCAATGAACTCAAATTTTGTTTTGAATTTAAGTGTCAATTTCAAAATTTAAACTGATTCTGTGAAGAATTCATAGAAGCTATAAACCTACTTATTAATATAATATTTTTAACAGAAAGTCATTTTATTTGACATTTTCAAAATTGCAACTGATTTTACAAGTTCAGACTATCCCCTGATTTGTCACCGGTCAACGCTAGTAATTTCTATAATAACCTGCACAGAGAAAAATGTTATCCTAAAATACGATCATTTGATTCGTAAAAACGGTTAAAAACGGGACTGAAGTTCTTACAAACAAATTAACAGTGTTTCAATGTTTATTGGCGGTAAAATGTAAGAATAATTTGTTGGTACACGTACGAAATTACGTAAACCAACAAATTATTCTTACATGTTCCCTCCAATAAACATTGAAACCCTGTTAATTTGTCTTGACTTCTGTCCCGTTTTTAACCGTTTTTACGAATAAAATGATCGTATTTTAGAATAACATTTTTCTCCGTGTGGCTTTCTGATTTTATCTTTTCGTTCAATATTTATTAATTAATCTTGATAATAATGATTTTTATAAAATTTGTCAAGCGCCAGAACATTTCAAACTATGAAAGACAATTTGAAACTTTTCAACAATTGAAACTATGAAAAATAATATTATAACAAAACTATTATTTCAAACAATTTCTCCAACTCCCACGATACTTAATAGTAGCTTTACAAAATTAGATGAGTTTCCAAAAGGAGAGACTAATAAAATGCCCTGTAGATATACGAAATAAAATATAGGCCGTAATACTTGTACCTACCTATGTAAAAATATATTGTGAAGCTAAATTTCGGATTCCCATTGATTGTGCTACCGTTTATATATGGGCTGAAAGCAGAACAAACGAAAACAACACAAGTATTTTCCCCGAATCGCTTCACGTATCTGGACCACACTATATGTATTTTGTTGAAACAATGGGTACAAATTGCAAGCTGTGTTATTTTATGTTTCGCAATATTTTGTGTTTAATCGCTTACTCTCAAGGCTTTGTTGTTGATTGCAATAAAATAAGCACGCAAACTTGTAACACCATTTCTTACAAAATCAAATCTATAATTAATTATTATTAAATATGGTGTTAGCGATCAATAATCAATATTTCACATGCTGATTAAAATCTCTTTTTTTACAGCTGGTTCACGCCTGGGTCCCTTGCTTATTATCTGTTATAATCAATACGCCCCATGAAGCAATACCAAGTAACAGTTATGAAAAATATCAATACATTAATGATGAAAAAATTGCAGAAATTGACAGGATTAAAAACAATGGATTTAAAACCATTCATGACGCTTCATCTATTGACACTCAAAGTGATTCTAATTCAAACGATATAGATGAGACTTCTTCGAGTTCTAGTGTCAACCGAAGTGAAAACTATTCAGATCATACTAATGATACTTTATCTAGTGACCATCACAGTGATTACGATCCAAATGAACCGAGTAATGCTTCATCTAGTGACCATCTAAGTGGTGATAATTTAAATGATATCAACGATGCCTCTTCTATTTCTGGTGACCATCAAAGTGAACATGATTCAAACTACGTTAATGATACATCATCAATTGGCCATCAAAGTGATTATGATTCAAATGAGACTGTTAAAGATGCTGATTTAACAGTATTTATAAATCTAGATGACAGTTATGAAGATGACGCAGACAATGAAACAATTTCAATCGAAGTCATAACAAGCAAACCTAATAAGACCATGTTTGAAAATTCTCAAAGTAATAATATTTTCAACACTTTGAACGAAACTTCGCAACAAAAACCTGTGAAAGATGAATCATTGAAAGAGTCTACGAGATCTGAAATGAGTTATCAAAAATATCAAGTTTCTTACGTACCTGTTAAATATTATCCGACAGCGCCAACCGCTCCAAAGCCTACCAAAACTTTTGATCTTTCCATAAACTCTGAAACTTCTTTCAACAAATTATTTCTTTCGAGGTTTCAACTTCAATTCTCCCGGGCGCCTACGACGGATAAAGTTATTAATAATAATAACAACAACGGTAATATCAATTATTATAATTCGTATTTCGGAAATAATCACTTTAAAGTACCGTCTCTGTTGAGTATTCCGTCCATTGTGGCGGATAGAATTAAGAAAAAGGGAGCAGCCTTTTTGGATGGGCTGGCCGGATTTTACAATGGATAAGGATTTCGATAAAGCAATTCAATTATTTCATTCAAAAATGTTTTTTTATCTTGTCTTACCCTGGATAAAATTAGTGTAGTTGCATCATAAATTAAATTCTGTTGGAAACTTAGATAAGAATTATTTGTAACAATGGATTTATATCTTGGGCACTAACTTAACTTATTCGACATATTAAATGATAATTATTAGTGATATTTAATCAAAGTTACTGAATTTTATAACAGATATATGATCACATCAAAATATAAAATTAAGATAATAGATGATCAATTTATAGAAAGAAATATTTTATGGTTGTATTCGGATATAAATCTAAATACGAGTAGGAATCTATGTACTAATTTAAAAACCTATAATATTATGATGTATAAACAATATTATGTATTGTCATTAGAATGAAAAAAGAAAATTGTCAGTTGCCCGCACCGATAAGCACACTCTGTATAGGCACACACTTATTGATTCATCCATATTTATTCATCGCCTAACACATAGTCTTCTATTATTCTGACTCTTTACACTTTACATGATCCGACCTAATTAATTGCCTAACTCGTTTGTGTCACTTTCTTCCATTAGTCTAATATGTTATAATAACATTGTTAAATTTATCCGTAATGTACATCATCCTTCTGTAGATATATTTTATAGTGGAAGAATTTAGGCATATGCAGAAAAAATTTAAAATTACTGGAATTCGATAACTTGTGAATTTTTTTCTGAATTTTGATTATCACCTTAACTTTCAAGGCTTTGTTGTTGATTGCAATAAAATAAGCAAGCAAACTTGTAACACCATTTCTTACTAAATCGAATCTATAATTAATTATTATTAAATATGGTTTTTAGCGATCAATAATCAATATCAAGTTGAAAATTACCACCTTAATTATATTCTTTCAATATATAAATGTTTGCTTTGCGGGAAGTGTGAGAGAGGGAATAGGATATAAAAAGAAGGATCAGAAAAATAAATCTGTTTAGTTTAAAAAATCTCCGCACCGAACAATGCGAATACCGATTCAACTAAACAGCTGTAACTAACATGCCCACATTTCGTTAATGTTGCAAGTCCTTTGGAGTTTACACTACCTCACCTTCACTTTATTTTATAACCGTGCTTTTGATGGATAATTTTCAAAAATTATTAAAATAGCGACAGCAATTTAAAACATTTTTCTCGGATTGTTGGAGGAATTTTTTCCGCCCACATTAAAAAAATCATAGCTCCGAATTTGAATATGGAGACATAGAAACTGATTATAGATCTAAATAGCCAATGAATTCACCTATCTTTTGTATATTATCACATGTTTGTAGGTTTTATAAAAAAAGTATTATAAAATCGTTAACTTTAAAACATTTTGAAGAATCTAGAGAATATTTGCCACATTGTGGCAACAAAGCAATCGAAGCTTTGGATATAGTGCTATAATGTGGCAAGAGCGTTCGAGTGGTTATAGATTCACCTACTTTGTTGCAACTTATCATATAAGATTAAACATTCCTTGCCGTAGTTAATTCGATTTAAAATAATTGTTGTTTCATAGCCAACAATAATTATTATGGATACCATTCACAAATGTCCAGAATATTAAGATTTTTTCCACTCAAGATAAGACCGTGAAGTTTTTGCCTAAGTCTCAGCGCCAGTTATTTTATATAATACGAGTTCCCGGCATGCGTTGCAATTTTACTTAAATAAAGAAATTATTTCTACCTGCGTGTCCTTTCCCATTCGTCCTATTTTCCCTTTTACGTCCCCTTTCCCTCCCGCGTTCTCCTTCACCTTCCCCGCCTTCCCCCACCCCTCTCCCGCTTTTCCCCGTCCCGTAAATCCCTCCCTCCTTCGTTCCTCCGGATTCCCCTCCTTCGTTCACTGCAACATTTTTATACAAATTTAATCACGCCAGAGTTCACCAGTATATATAGAAACTACAACTCACCATAGTTTCATCGCAATCTGAGGAAGAGTATAGAAAATAATTTCATACCGCCAGAGCTCACCATTATATATAGAAACCATTGCGGGTATGCGCACATCAAATTGCCAAAGTTTCATCGCAATCAGATGAATGGTTTAGGAGCGCATAAGGGACAAACAAAGAAACATTCATTTTTAGATAATATTTATGATTATTGGCCAGTTTTTTCACATAACTGGAATGATAATTGAACTTGAATAGAACTTTCAGAGAAGTTGAAAAATAACTAGGTACGGAATTTGTTGAATTGTTCAAATTCTGCTAAAAACAACCCTAAGTGACTTTTGTCAGTCGTTTCGCAAATAAGTCGTATTCTTTTCTAATAATCGAGAACCTTATTCGATCTTTGACTTCACATCTTGACAATATCCTCCTAATTAACATTTTTATCCTATCTGAAATCGCTTTATTCATCTGATTGTACTATCCTTTATCCATCATTTCTATTTTACCCATATAGTGTTATTATTATGAACGTTAAAAAATAAGTAAATACAAATTTTAAAAACGACCATTTCTTTATTTTTTCTCCCATCAGCCACGACCTGAAGACTGTATCCATGTTAAACCAGCGATTAATTATTCCTGTCATGCAGTTTTTTGTCTTTCACATTTGTGTGGAGCATTCAAGGAATGTTCGTTGGTACAAAAGATAAACAAACGGGGTCGTTGATCTGCCGTGTCAGAATTGTTAAAATGTTGAATCCGGTGACGAATCTTTTCGTGCAAGGATAAATTGTATACAAATTGCTGCTTATATAAACAATAATTCTGATCGTAAGAGACTTCGTGTATATATTGGAATTATGCATTTTCTATGTCATCTTCAGACAAAGTCCCACTTAAATGTCTCTCTCTCTGGTTTCAATCGTGGGATTGGTTTGCAGCAATTTCTATGTCTATTCTTCTCTTCCATTCTTCTCTGTCTTGTGCGGCTCTTTTGAAGTCTGCATATGATGAGCAGCGCAAGTCCACTAGCAGGTCCTCCAGGTACTCTCGGCGTGGGCGTCCCCTAGAGTTTGTCCCCTCGGTCATACCTTCAATATGGCATGCTAGAGGCCTTCTTGTCGTATTATATGACCGATCCATCTTGCACGTCTTTCCAACAAGGTTCTGCCTTCCTCCTTCGATTCTTTGCAGAACCTCCTCATTTGTAATGTGGTCTCTCCAGGAAAAACATATGTCACTACACCTTAACAGAATACTTTGCATACATGAAATATCTCTGATTTTATTTGTATATTTACACACAGAAAGATTAGAATGTGTGGTCTACTTCTTGTTATTTGGTTTAGCTATAAGAGATAGGTTGTAACTATAAGCCACACTCTGCACTTTCTGTTATGTTATACACTAAATGTTTTATTAAATTTAAATTTTGGGAAAAAAAATTCCACTCACGTCAACAACTTACTTTGGACATGTTGCTAGCCAAACTGAGAACTCTAACTTGGAGAAACTCTTAGTCGTTGGAAATGTGGAAGGCAGAAGAAGCAGAGGAAGGTCACCAATACGCTGGAGTGACCATGAATCACTGGCGTCTGATAGGTGTCTGCAGCTCTCCATGCAAAGCAGGACCACGAGGAGTGGAGGAGCCTTATCCACCATCAAGGGGGGTCACGATCCTCAGCAATGGGGAACCAACTAGAGAAGAAGAGAAGAAATTTCTAAATCTCGAATACATCACGGGAGTGACATTCAAGACAACAAATTATTATTAAGGAAAAGATTATTGTAAGACGACGATGAAGACCAAGACGAAAATGAAGACGAATATGAAGACGAAGACGAAGATGAATATCAAGATGAAGATGAAGACGAAGATCAATATGAAGACGAAGATGAGTATGAAGACGAAGATGAAGACGAAGATGAAGATGAGTATGAAAATGAAGATGAAGATGAAGATGAAGACGAAGATGAAGACGAAGACGAAGATGAATATCAAGATGAAGATGAAGACGAAGATCAATATGAAGACGAAGATGAGTATGAAGACGAAAATGAAGACGAATATGAAGACGAAGACGAAGATGAATATCAAGATGAAGATGAAGACGAAGATCAATATGAAGACGAAGATGAGTATGAAGACGAAGATGAAGACGAAGATGAAGATGAGTATGAAAATGAAGATGAAGATGAAGATGAAGACGAAGACGAAGATGAAGACGAAGATGAATATGAAGACGAAGATGAAGATGAATATGAAGACGAAGATGAATATAAAGACGAAGATGTATACGAAGACGAAGATGAATATGAAGAAGAAAATGAAGACGATGATGAAAATGAAGTCGAAGATGAAAACGGATATGAAGACGAAGATGAAGTCAAAGACGAAGATGAATATCAAGACGAAGATGAGTAAAAAGACTAAGATGAAGTCGAAGATAAAGACGAAGATGAAGACGTGGTAGAGGAAGAATACAGAAGAATAAAAAGAGGGGTGCATTCTGCAGGATAACTTTTTCCCTGATGACAGCCAACCTTCTTTTATTCTTATTTTTACATATAGTTTAAATCACATTATACTTATGAACTCATTTTAATCATCCTGATGTAAAAAAAAAAATACTAAGTGAAAGTAAAATACTAATATCATTTTAAGTAATTATGAAAGGTCTATTATTTATAAATTAAATACTTTATTTTTTTATTGTTTTTTACATTAATTACTTTTTCGAAATAACTTTTTCTTTATTTATATGATATACCTGATACACACTGACCGCTTTTCCTTGGCCTAATTCCGTTTATCTGATAATAATTCGCACAAGATACATAATCTCTTGACAGAATCTGAAAGCATATTATCTACAATGCTTTATTGTTGTAATGTTTAATTATATGAAATATCGTGTTATTAAATATTTCAAATAAATCTCGTCGAAAAATGACTCAAGGTAACTGGTTAAAAATATAAAATTATATAAATTTTACCTGGATACGTGTGAGATATAAGTGTTTCTGTAAAAACCAGTTGAGCAAGGTAATGTTAGCACTGTATGTAATTGGAGCAGTTGGGACAAGAAGTAATGAATGTTTGTAAAATGAATCAAGTTGTAGTGGAGTATAAAATATCTTAAGCATAAGCTCTACAATTACGTTTTACAATACCAATCCAATTAGTTTGGAGCACAGACGTTGTTTCGTCAGGGCGGTAGAACAATTACAAAAAGTAAACAGATTGACATACTTATCTCTGCAGGCAGCTAAAAGATGAACAAACGAACAAAGAAGTATTTTTTTTATTTTTAATATCAAATATAATATCACCGACTGCTGAAGTAAAATTGGAGACATATTAAGAGCGATTGACCAGCAGCTGAGAATAAGAGTTTAAAAATGCTTGCAACTGTACAGGGAGTTTCCAATGAGAAAGATCGATTATTCACTGTATCAAATTTTTTAAATTGAAAATTTAATATCGATTTATTTTATTCAAAACTTGCTTTAATATATACCTACATTCAAGTAAGCAATAAAAATGCTCAAAACGCACAATGATAAATTATTAAATATCGTGTACTTCTTGTAAGTATTTTTTGATCATAAGTATTTATGATTTTTTAATAATGTCTAAACAAAATAAGTGTATAAAAATATATATATATTTTAGTTTGTAAGACCTTAAACAAAAAGAAAAACAGAGGTATTTTTGTCATAAAACACGTTCTCGGATTTATTTCTTAATTATTATAATTTAACTAAAATTTAAATTTTGAAAACTGTGTTGAGTAGATTATGTATTGATTTATTTTTATTGTATGATTATAGGATTAGAAATTTTGTTGTTTAATAGAATCTGTCGTTTGAAAATTGAACAAATCTGCCAACGACCAACGGTATAAACCTTAGTATATTAAAAATACACTTAGTTTTAAAAAATTTCGTGTACCAGATAAAAAAACAATCTTTCAAAATCAATCTATGTTTTTTTGTAAAAAAGAGTCAATACTTCTGGAATTTGATTTAATAAGGACTAATTTCCGGTATTCTCTGGTAATACCCTCTTAAATTAAAAATAATAATATCAAAACCATTGCGATATTGAGGGGGTATTTCACCATTCATCCTTTTGATAGTCTTGTCTTTAGGAATTTTTTGATTCACGATTTACCATTTATTTATTTGTAAAATTCGAGTTTACTATTCGGTACTCGAATATATTAATAGTTTATATATATATATCGATTAAGTTAGGAGAGTTTTCTACCTATTGCGAGTAGGTAAATATTTATTAATATACGTTACCCAATGGATAAGCTTTGAAGGGGCTTGAAATACTGCCTTAAAATATGTGTAAAATGTAATATTTTAATTATAACTAATTCTAACTCTTAAAATAAAATTAAACTCGACGGAATTTTTAATCTGTAGTTTTCTTTATTTTAGACATAAACAGTGGGTACATAGATGAAATAAGTAATAAACCATTTGTGATTATGATATACATTTTACCTAGTGGGGTTAGTACAAGCTAGGTAATGATTTGAGATAAAGATAAACGATATAATATGAAAATTGTATGTGGTTTATGTTACCTTTTTGTCTATAGGTAATGTGTTATTTAGTGGAAAGTTGTGAGTATTTTGTAGTTGTAATGTTTTCTACAAATTGCTTATTTCAAATAATTGCTAAATAAATTATAATTAAATAGAAGAGTGCCGATTATTATATATTCATTGTATTGTGGAGAAACGTAGGTTTTGATGTTTGCAGCAATTGCTCAGTGGTTAAATCAGGGGCCGGATTAGCGATCAAATCCCAATAGCGGAAATTAACTTTAAGCGTAGAATAAAGAAGGTTGATATCGTAATAATTAAAAGTAAAAAATTTCTGACGTTTAAATTTAACAATAATTATTACGTGCATATACTACAAGCGCACATATTACAAGTAGGTAAGGTAACTACTATTAAAATATTGCATGGCAAATATTTTGTTAATATGGAACGACAAAAATAATCTTCCATGTTTCAATTTTTAATACCGTGAAAAATCATTCAAAGCCTATTTCGCAAACATCTCATCCTAAAAAGTAGATATGTTTTAAATCTAGATTTTGCACTAGCAAAAATAACCAAAAAGTCGAACATCTAATTTATCTCAGATTCAAAACCCGTTTTGAGCATCGTAATAATGTGTATTATAATGATGTAAAAAATAGGGACGATGCGTTACTTCAGTACCGACATTTAAAAAATATTGTTTGTTATAATTTTCATAAATTATCAATTATCTTATTGTTTCAGCATCTACATAAAACAGAGGTAAATAAAATAACCATTTAAGTACATCCTCATTATTATAACCAGTATTTATGTGAACAAGTAGGCCTGGCGTCCTAAAAAGTATATTTCTATTTTTATCTAAATTTCTAAATAATTTTTCTTATTTAATAAATCAAAATCAAAATATCCTCAGAAAATTACAATTACACGAATTACACAATTTTACTAATGAGAATTCTTAATTCAACCTATCTTCAGACCGATACCATGATATTGAAATAAATACGATTAAGAAAGTCCAAATAAACACAACGATTTTACATTTGAAAAAATAATCTTTACTGAACCATTAAAACGACCACTATCTTGAAACGAAATGGAAATTACGAATAAATAATTTTTACTGAACCATTAAAACGACCACCATTTTGAAACGAAATGGAAAATTACAAAAAAATAATCTTTACTGATTCATTAAAATGACCACCATCTTGAAACGAAATGAAAATTACGAAATAATAATCTATTTTAATTAAAAGACAAAATAACTTTGTTTACATCACTTTTATTTATACACAGTCTACATGTTTCGTGAACGATGTTCACCTCATCAGGAACAAATGTATACATTTGATGTAAACAAAGTTATTTTGTCTTTTAATTAAAATAAATAATGACATCACAAAGTGAAAACCTTTCCGAAGAAGTTTTCTTCGAAAAAAAAAAATAATAATAATCTTTACTGAACCATTAAAACGACCACCATCTTGAAACGAAATGGAAATTACGAAAAAATAATCTTTACTGAACCATTAAAATAACCACCATCTTGAAACGAAGTGGAACTTACGAAAAATAATCTTTTCTGAACCATTAAAACGACCACCATCTTGAAACGAAATGGAAATTATGAAAAAGTAATCTTTACTGAACCATTAAAACGACCACCATCTTGAAACGAAATGGAAATTACGAAAAAATAATCTTTACTGAACCATTAAAACGACCACCATCTTGAAACGTTGAATAATCGCAATTAAGAAATTCATCAATACGTCTTTCGGTTAAAATAAAAATTTTCACCTATGAAAAAGTCAATACTTATTAGACAGCTATGAATAAACAATACTTAAATATTACGCGTTTGTCTCAATCTTTCAAAACGATTCATCTGAGAACTGTGAAAAAAAAATTAGAAATAGTGTACTGAGTTCTATACAGTTATTGAATATGTGTTACCATCTGAAGCACACATCGCCTCACAGCGGTGAGCATTGTCGGCAACGCGCCGGGTTCGTCTCTTTAGTTTTAGTTCGTTGATGTCTCCCGCATGCAACACATGATTACATTACACACGTTACATTTCAAGTGCATTCTTTACAAGGAACAATCGACCCCCTGACAGTTCTTTAACAGTTGTATACAATCGGATAAAGACACATTTCTGATCGTGTATGTGCTTAATTTTTTAAGTGGTGTTTGTTGTTGAACGCTGAACTTATTTGGATAACGGAATTTTGGTAAATATAATTAAAAGCTTGTAAATATTTAACTTTTTTTTTTCGATACACAACCTACATTTTTTAAATACATTATTTATTTTGTACACTGTATTTTGTTTTACAGATATTTTTTCATGTTTTAAAGAATGTTGGTGTTATGCCTCGTTAGATTAGACCTAAAGACCACATATTATTTTTATGTTGTCACTAGCGCAGACCCGTAAAAATCACGGGATAGTCCGATTTCTTGACAAATCAGTTCCAATTTTGACAATGTCAAAAATATTTTTACTAATAATTTTACCCACACTACCCAGGTACTTTATAATAGCTTGTCTGAATTCTTCGCACAATCAGTTCCAATTTTGAACATAATGTTTAAATTCAAAGCTAATTTAATTTCATTGAACCAGAGTTACGCAGAATGCACAGACAACTAAAATTAGTATATTTGATTACATTATTTGTAATATATATTTTTTTTTTCTTTATAAAGAAAGACAAACATTCCCGGGTTACGAATAACCCAACAACATTTGAAAATCTCCTACTATCATATCAGAGTGAAATGTTCGTTTAAGTGCACAAAATTAACACCTTTCTGAATTTTTTTTTCTATTAAATAAAGAAAGACAAACGTTCCCAGAGATCCTATTCACGAATAACTTGACAATATTTGAAAATCTCCTACTACCACCACAATAAGCGGAAGATGTTGATTGTATTGTGATCTAGGACTTGGCCAGCCAAGGGATCGAACACACGACGCCCGGAAGGGACCCAAACGCGATGTCCACTCAGCCACTGACCGGTTATAATAAATAAGCTTGCATATTATAGTTGAAATACAGGAAAAGTACCGTTATTTTTGTAGTTTTTGTTTATATTGCTAAGTTAGTTTTAAAGAGACTTTGATCTGTCTGTAGGTGTATTATTATTCGTACCGAATGTCATCATCTTGTTTTCAATCCGTTTATTTTTCGTCCTTTTTCCGTCGAATCATCGCTTCAATAACCTCTAAGTGTCATTATAATATTTGCCTTCCTTTTTTGTCTATTTCAAGCCCAATCTAGTCTAACGTAGCATCTGATTCGAGTCACAGTCTAAATAAATATCAACATTTTGAAAACTAAACCTAAACTAACTTATAAAATAATTGACATTCCGGACTTTTTGGTAGAGACAAATATTGAAAACACTAATGAGTCTAGTTTTTTACACTAATCAATAAAGTTCTCAAATCTTTTTATTTTTTCAAGCTATTCTTTGAAAAAATAACATGTAATTGTCGTCGATTGCTTATTACTACTCTCGAGGCGTGGTAAATGACGCTTAAAAAATAGATCGCTTTTGATCTAGTTTTTAATTTTTCTTTTAAAGAAATACAAATATTCCCGGGATACAAATAACCTCACAATATTTGAAAATCTCCTAATACCACCACAGTAACGCCGTCCGTTCATGGAGCTACTTACAAACGACTCAATCGCCGCTCGTCAGTACCCTCCATACTGTTTTGCTAGTGTTCGTACACGCCGCACGCGCTACACTAGCTAAATAGTATGTCGTGCACGCCACACTATTTAGCGTATGACGAGCGGCGATTGAGTTCGTGTACGAACACTAGCGAAATAGTATGGAGGGTACTGACGAGCGGCGATCGAGTCGCTTGTAAGTTGCTCCTTTTTTTTATAGAGAAACCTCACAAGAGTCCCAACTGCTCCCTTCTGGAGCCAGTGAGACTATGGCATCCCCAATTGGAGTATGTTGTGAGGCTGAAGGTAAGTGGGGAAGGGAAGGAGATGGGGAGGAGGAAGGTGGGAAAGTACCTGGCTATTCAGATCTAGTCACTAAACACGGCTAAGGCAATTATTAAGCAACGTTTTAATTCTGAATGGTGGTTTTACACCAGGGCGATACTGAGAGTATCTTCCACTCTGGAACGTGCCGCAAATATAACATAGATTATTTTTATTAATTAATTGTGAAATAACACAAATTAATCAAATAAAATTTATTTGCGCACGCCGGGTTCGAACCCGCGACCTTTCGAATGGGAGTCAAGTGTCTTACCACTCGACCACGGACGGTCGTCGGACGGAGTAATAATTATAATTGTATAATTTCGTTGCCGGCAACCCGGGTGTTTATTGTAAGTGGAAATCCTTGTGTCGTGATGGAGGACTTAGCCAGCCTAGGAATTGAACACGGGACGCTTGGGTGGGACAAAAACGACGAATTGAACACGGAACGCTTGGGTGGGACAAAAACGCGATGGTAACTCTGCAACTGACCGGTTAAATTTTGAGGTTAAATAACTCAGGTCCGGGGCATACGTCATTCCTATGTCTACCAACGTTAAATTGTCGTGAAAACAAGCTTATGTGCCCAAGCGGTTAATACCTTGGAAATTACGCGAAATATTGACTCACCGTAATAAACAGAGTAATCAAAACATGATATTGAAGACATTGACTTTTGGAAGAATGATTTTCTCATCTCAATTTTGATTGTTTTACTGTTAATTTGTTTGAAAATGAAGCGCACTTTCTGCAGTAAAGGTCATAGAACTATGAAATGGAGTCGTTTGAGAACAACAGCGCCTCTGGCGGCAGGACTGAGATAACACGTTCCTATATAATAAGAATACACGGTAGGTAGCTATGTATAAGTAGAACCGTCCTAACAGGATTCGTGAACTTCTGGCGACGAACTTGCTGACTTGTTCTGAGCAAGGTTCCTGCATAATACCTTACGGATAGTAAAACTGTGCGGAAGGCATCACTACTATGAAAAAACAAGTAAGACTTAAATATCTGAAGTCGCAGAGTTTATCGAAATCAGATATGAACTTATAATCTTTTTTATGTTGAACGTCAAGTATGCAAAATTTAATCAAAAAGGATCAAAATTCTGCCTTAACGGGTGGTAAAGAGGGATTGGTTGGTTTTTAAAAAAATCGTGTAGACAGTGACCGTCCTCTTGGTTTGAAGGTCAAGTGTACAAAAGTTAATCAATTTTGGAATAAAACTGTTGATATGAATTTTAAAAAAGTCACGCCATTTCACTTACACCCGGCAAGACGTGGGTCCTGAGTTCGAGTCCCAGAAATTCTGATTTACGGTTTCAGATTTTCGTTTCCGTAATTGAAATATTACGAATACTCTTATACTATGAGTTCTGTAACTGACAGGACGCGCCTTTTTTATTTCAATTTTGGTCAATTTTGATTTTAAAAAATCAATTTGAGGATATGATATAGAGATATCCTCTCGTATGATGCAATGTTTTATTTCACATTTTTTGTATACTTACGCAGAATAATAAAAAATCGACAAACTTACCATTACAGTCAGTTACTGTTGATATTGGGACTACATATGAACAAAAGAGAGCTCGATCATTCGTCAGTTTCGCGTTTGGCCACCTAGATATTTTGTTACTTTTCGGACCAAACCTCACAAAAATTACGATTTAAACGTAATTTTTTTTATAGTGAACACCTCACAAGAGTCCCAACTGCTCCCGTCTGGAGCCAGTGAGACAATGGCATCCCCAATTGGGGTATGTTGTGAGGGTGATCGGGGAAGGGAAGGAGATGAAGAAAAGTACGGAGATGGGGAAGAGCAAGGTGGGTATGTTTATTGGCTATTTAGATCTAGTCACTAAACACGGCTAAAGCCATTTTAAGCAACGTTTCAATTCTGAATGGTGGTCTTACACCAGAGCGATACTGAGAGTATCTTCCACTCTGGAACTTGCCGCAAATATAGTATATATTATTTTTCATTCAAATTAATAAAATACTTAGTTTTTACCACTTTTATTGTTTATAAAAACCAACATGTTTCGTGAGCAACGCTCACTTCTTCAGGGTTTTAATAATACTAGTCTTAATTGCGCACGCCGGGTTCGAACCCGCTACCTTCGGAATGGGAGTCCAAAGCCTTGCCGCTGGACTACGCCGGCCGTAAATGGTTTCATGACAAAAATAAACATTGAAGAAACGTGATTAAAGTAGGGATAAATAATAATTTAACACGACTTAACCTAACCTTAACTGTGAACAACTTCAAAGTTCGCGCCACGTCACTACGGAACCAATGCAACTCATCCTCAATATTTACTTCAACACTAAACACATGTAGCATTTCACATGGGAATACAATACATGAAAGGATTAGGAAGAATGAAGTATTAGCAGTTGATTATTTTATACTTGTTCATCGCTGAAACCGGTTTTAAAACAGGATTACTGTAATTTATTATACCTTCACTGAAAATCATCAGATTTTAAAACTTGTATTTCTTGGATGTGGTAAAAAAAAAACATGCGTTAAGAGGAACGGCAGCGTGGACTTTTTCATACAAAACTTAATTTTGGATTTGATGCCAAAATCCTTACCCGAACTGAACATTTCTTTTTTTTCGTCTTCGAAATTCGCAAATTCATTTTGTGGAACCATTTTTATATACATTAAAATTTTTAATGGCCTATATTTCATAAATAAATTATTTTTATATTTTATTTTCTTTTTTTTTTATACTTTATAATTAAACAAATTATTTTGTGCAAACCACTATAATCACGTGTTATAATATCTACGTGTTTCAAAACCGATGGTTTCTTCGTCAGGATAAAAACGATGAATAAAAATAACAAAAGAAACAAATAAGTTTGGACAAAAGAACAATAAACAATAAACAATAAAATATTAAATAGAGAGGAAAATTACCTAAAAATATCATAAAAAAAAAAAAACAATTATATAAAATGAAATATAAATATTGTTTTAGAATATATGAATTTAATATAATATTTTAAATGTTTATATTTCATTTTACGTAATTGTTTTTTTTTATGATATATTTAGGTAACTCTCCTCTCTCTTTAATATTTCTTTATAATAATCGCATCTCTCTTTAATATGTTGTCTATTGTTCTTTTTGTCTATACTTGTTTGTTCCTTTATTTCTTTTGTTATTTTTATTCATGTTATTATCCTGATGAAGAAACCATCGGTTTTGAAACATGTAGATATTATAATAAATGATTATAGTGGTTTACACAAAGTAATTGGTTTTATTTAATTAAAATGATGCCACAAAGTAATTTTGCAAAGATTGAAGAAATCTTGTCTAGAGATCTAGAGAAAATATTGTTTATAGATAAAATAGATATCAACTACTAGCGTGTCGGTACTTTTGTTTTTATTTGATAAGTTACTTTTTATAGAAGTTATGAGCTTCCAAAAATCAATAAAATTGACTGGTTTAAACGCCGTCAAAAGACATTCACAAACTAGACAATGTTTTTTTTTAAAGTAAAACATTCAGAAATAAAATAGTTTTTTCTTATGTAGTAAAAGTAAAAAAAACTGAAAATCAGTCCACTTTTGGAAAAGAAAAGTGGGGAATACAAAACCTCAATTTTAGTTAGGTATTAGTAGCCCGAGGTGCATTGTACCTTTCGCTCATTATCCGGTGGAATAAGAGCAACAATTTAGTAAATCTATTTTTCAAATTTCTCCACCACCTGGGTATCATCTTAAACTCTCAAACTGTTGTCTGATATAAGCATTTCTCATTCGATTCAAATATTAGAAAATAATTTTAATTTTAATATGTAAAAACGTGATAGTATTTCATCAGGTTCGATTCTCGCTAATGTTTATATACAAAAATCGTGATAACATGAGGTATTAAGTATTCAAAGTTTTGTAACATATATTAATATTTTGCGAAATGTTAGGAGCTTATCATTATTTTGCTATTAAATTAATGTTTTTCGTAACGTGGTTTAATTTGCACAGTTCTTAAAATGAGTCAACGCATGAAATCGATCTTGAAACCGGAAAAACAGTGAACCAAAATAACATTTGACTTCTCATAAAACTACTGGAGAAAAATAATAAAATTTAAGTTCTCTTGCTCTGGTGGATTTTAAAGAGAAGAACGTCTTAAAAGACATTGGATATTAAACAAAGGCGCTCAACCCTCGCTTCTTGTGGTAAAGCTTATAAAAAAGGATTTATACTTTATCTTAGTGCAGTCCCACCTAAATTATTTAATAGATATATGGGGAAACACATACATTACGTACTTAAACGACTTACAAATAATACAGAACAAAGTCATTAAAAAAACTTTTCAATTATAACCAAGATACTCCCACAAAAAAACTATACCAGGATTTGAACCTTATGAAAATAAGAATTTTGTACGAATATTCAAAATACAAAATGGACTTATACACACAAACACAACATTTATAAAAACGTCACAAATACACAAAAGCATTATACTAGACAACATAATAAACTGTACACAAATGCTGTTAAAACTGAAAGTGGCAAGAGAAGCATTAGCCACGAGGGTGTTCAAATTTATAATCTCCTTCCGACTCCCTAAAAACGGAGAAAAGTGTAAATATATTTAAAAGAAAACTATTTAACCCTAAGTTAAAAGAACAAAATTAATGTTATTACTTTATACCTACTTAAGTTAATAAAGTGAAATGTAAATTTCTTTTAACTTAATAAATGAAAAAAAGAAAAATCTATATATGAGAAAAAAATACCTTCAAACTTAATTTGTCACAATTAACCAAATCCGAAAAAAAAATCGTGATGAACAAATTATGCACTTGATTTTTTTTAAACGACTTTAACAAATCGTAAGCTTGAACTTAAGGCTTGAACTTGTCGTTGAATCGTAAGCTTGAACTTGTGTTATACTCATAGTGTTAAATTAAAGAATTCAGATTAATTCTAAGCGACCAGAGTTATCAAATCAAACAAATTGATTTTTAACACCAGGGTGAAACTTATTTTGCGACTTATTAACAAAGGCGTCAAATATACAAAAGATAGCTCTTAGTAATGAAGTAAATCTTTCTTCTATAAGACCCTCATAATTATATTCCCATCAGATCCAATACCTGCGCATCTCTCGCACTGCCAAAAGAGCGAATGCTGTAACACCAAAATTCATTAAACGCTGACATGATTTCGTTTTGCCTGATTGCCCCAGGTATATAATATTATGTAGGTAGGTACAGACACACAATGGCGATTTCGCAATATTAAAATTAAGAGCAGAGTATCTTGTTTCGACACTAGACGTACCTCTGATATAAGTGCAATCTCTGCAGATGTAACATATCTTGCCGAAATGGAGCAAGTTTATTATCAAAGAGGTTATTTTATTTTATGTATGGTCGTTAAAGAGGCGATTCACGAAGTGCGACAAATTTAGTGGGACGATTAAATACAATTGAGAAACAATGTACAAAATTAAAGTATTGAAGGGATTGTTACTTGCCCTTGATACCAGATCTATAACAATGTGGGTACATTATTTTTATGATTTGACTGGTTCAAGTTTGGTTCTCTCTGGTTCTCTGACTTTTATTTAAAAATAAGATTTTTAAAAACATTCTACGCTTTACGGTTTTACGCGTTTTTTTTCTTCATTTATTTTGTTTGACCGTTACCGGTTTCAGTCTATTAAGCCAATCTTCAGACTGGTACAATGATTCCTTGAACTATGGTTTAAATTCACAAAATTGGGGAGGGGGGGTTAAACGGGGTGGTAATAAAAAGATTTAATAAAATTATTTGAATCTTTGGATCTTAGTTGCTACTTAAGTTGATCTTAAGGCCGGTCTCTTGCGACCAATTTCACAAACAATATCTCAAACATTACCAAAAATATGGGGCAGGGCCACAACGTTTGTTGTTTTCCATGGGCCACGGAAAGTAAAAACATTGTGGTCCCGACTTAACTATCCACAAAGTGTGTAAACATTTTCATCGGAGGAGACGCCGCTTTACGTGTAAGAGGACTGCGTATCCAAGAGATTTTACCCAGCGATTCCTGAGCATATTTGGAGTAATAAATGTATTTGTCATTTTGCTTTCCGATGATATTTTTTTTTCTATTAATAACTCAGGTACGGGACATACGTCATTCCTATGTCTACCTACGTTAAATTATCGTGAAAACAAGCTTATGTGTCCTAGCGGTTAAAAGCAAAAAAAAATATTTTTCGATCACACGTCGCTACTGATCCCATCGCTATGGGAAATACCCCGTCGCGATGGGTTTGAGCGATACAACAACGCTTATCAAGACACGCTAGAATATAAATGCGCTTCTTTATAATAAACTCAGTTGGAACGAGCGGTGAAAAAATATTTTTTTAATGTTTTTATCAGGAAAAAAAAGTCATCTGATAAGAAAATGACATTAATATTTTTTACTCCAAATATGCTCAGGAATCGCTGGTTAAAATGCCTCGGGTACGTCCTGTTACACCCTTATAGAACAACTTACTATTAATTTGAGGATTACCTTTTTGAATTGTGGTCACTCTTTTTCAGTTGTCGGTCAAGTTTCTATTACTATTATTATAATATTAATGGTAACAGGGGATGGGTCCTTTTCTTCTTGTCTCCAACAGGGTTACATTGCTGATGTTCAACACATCTTGAGCTCTTTGTATATATTCGGATTTGTGTAAGATTACCGTACGGTTTCCTTTATCTACTTTCGAGATAAATTGATGTTTGTTTGAAAAAATAAATTCTATTGTTTTTTTAGTATGTGCTTCGTCGTTGCGTTTTTGAATATTTTAGCACATGGATGTTTTTTACCGTAATAATATGACGATGCAATATCTGTATCTGTCACGAGGTTCTCAAGATCTTTTAAGTGAAGTGGTAAGTTGGGACAGTTCCTGTCATTTTTATTTCGGAATAGTTAAATTCTACATAAAGAGTGTTTACTACATTATCGTAAAACAATGGTGCGAGTGAATTTACAGTCTTCTCTGCTGGCGTTGATATGATTTGTTTTTGTCTCTATTGTGTTCATTTTAATTGCATTGAGTTTTATTGTTAACCATGAGGGTAGTGATACTGTTTGGGCAATCAAATTATATGGGGTGTAGTTGTGACGTAGTTAAGATACGAAGTGTGTATGTAAAATAAAAATATATTATCGTTATATCGATTGTTGTATAATGTTTTCATCTCCAATGTGGAACGTGTCAACAAAGAACGTACTTTCTGTCTTAGCCCATTTTTGACTGCTTCTTCAGAGGCCCTATCACACTCGCTCGATAGGATAACTATCGGTAACTTCTCATCGTTCCCTAGGACAACTGCACTTCGCTAACGTACAAACAACAGTTGATATCGAATATGGTAAAGACACTTAGTCATTGTGAACTGTCACTTATTCGTTAGCAATCTGTAGTCATGCTAGGGAATAATGAGAAGTTACCGATAGTTATCCTATCGATCGTTATCGAATGTGCTAGGGCCTCAGATATATATAAAAACGAGAACGAGTACAAAATGCTTTCCAATGCACCTATTCATGTTTACTTCTTCACTGCGTCTGAAATCTTTCCATTTCCCTCTTGCATGCATATTTCCTAAATGACCGTAAAATCTTAAGTCCCAAATCACCTTCAAATATGAACGTTTCGTCGCTTTGAATTAGCGAAAATCTGAAGCATGGACGCTTATTTCTCAGAACTCCTCTATTATTATTATATTATAATATCCAGTCCTTAAGCCGAGGAACTCAATGGATAAGTTGTAAAGCTAAGATAGTTTAGCGAACTATTACTACTCGTCAGAGTATATAAACCTGTCTGCTGTACTTTTCTATTATACATTAAGCCTGTGTATCTCAAACTTTTAAACATTTTAGTAGTCAGCCATCGACCTACAAAAGTCTAGACAGAGCGTGTGGATGTTAAAAATGACCAAAGAAACCAAAATAATTAGTTCCAAAAATTGGGTTACGACAACATTTATCAAAAATAAAGTCCATTATCTCACAGTCAAAAGATCGCAAGATGCATTGCTTCTCACCTTTCGTTGCAAGTAGCAAATTTGTCTTCCAAAATATTACGCTTTTGAAGAGATGCGACGGAATTAGACGGGGGGTTTGTTATGAAATGGACTCATTAGTGTTCCGTATTATGCGACTGAATTTGTAAGATTTGCCATATTCAGAGTTGATATATCGATCTAATCACCTTATTTATTAACCATTTTGATGTCGATAAACCTCTTGACGTGAACATAGACACTCTATTTGATATAATATAAGCTAATTGCAATATTTAGTTTAGCATTAGGTCAGATTTCAATGGTATTCCTACTAACTACTCGTCGTTTCAGTTCGTTTTTATTCAACAGACCAAACCGTAAATCGGGAGAAATGGCGCTTTAAAGTTTTTTACGATAAAAGCACATAAATTTTGGAGGACGTAAGACAAAGTGCGTTTTGAAAACCCCTTAAATAATCTTTTATAATTTTTTTTGAACGATTATCGTATAAATAAAGGCTTTTTAAGAACAACTGCATACTTAACTCAAGTTCATTAAAAATGGTCTGTTAGACAAAAACGAACTAGAGCGACGTACTGTTGAGAGATACGTCAATGGTATGCCAAAAATGTATACATGGTTTTTTTTACGCTTGATAAAGGGTCATTTTTAAGACACGTTCTTATGCTTAATAACTGGACCATAAAATGACTTTTGCTTCTCGCGGGGAACTTTGCACACAACGATGAATAAGAATGAAGCCTAGGGGTGCCAACATTATTTTTATGGCATTATATAGCACCAGTATGCGATATCCAATCAGATAGTAAGTAAATACGTGCGTTATACAATGTTTCCCTCTCATTAAAGTCTCGTAACTACATTTTGAAAAAAACTATAACTAATTTATAGAACCTCTAAGTGCATTTAAAACCACAAAAGATAGTATGTATACCTTCCTCACATTATGACCACTAAATTTCAAAGTTTGAAAAAATAATTATAAAAAATTACTTAAAAGTGATGCAAAGTAACCCTGGTTTGGTACCTACGTTATACTCTCCTAATCAACGTTATATCCATAGTGCAAGACTAAGAATATAGTAGACTAACAGCTCTACTCTAGCTATATTTAGTAAGATCTATATATCCAGATAAAACCTCTCTCATATTTACGGTTCACAGCGAGTTCATCGAAAACGAGTTCATCGTAAACGAGTTCATCGAAAACGAGTTCATCGAAAACAAGTTCATCGAAAACGAGTTCAACCTAACCTAACCTCTCGTTGTCCGATGAATTTGCTTTCGATGAATTGATTTTCGATGAACTCGTCGGTTACCCATATTTACATATACGTTCCACTCACCTACCAACATTCGTCCCGGGTAATATTGTCTAACAGAAATTATACAAATCCTCACGTCTCCCTAGCTATTTCCGTAAAAACTACAAATTATATTTTTTTTAAATTTCAAACTTTGACAGTTTAAGAAACGCTGAAATAAATATACATATATGCATACTGTGAACTTATATACGAAAATGCTGCAGAAAGGTAACGTGCGAGGAAAATTCCCATAAATCAAGTGAGCTTTCGAGGACGAAAATTTAAGACTGCGACGGGATTAGATGCTTTAGCTCAGGGTGAATGACCCTTAATTTTTTTTTTCTTATTTACACTAAAAACGTTGCAGAAAACATAGTTAATTTTCTACGATTCTCTGGTAAAAGGTACGGACTAAGACGAAATCAACATCAATGTATATGTGCATTGCGGTTTATTCCCTTATTACCAGAATAATATTTATAACGGATTTAATAAAAAGCGTTTTTCCAAGTCTCGGTACTTATTCTCTAATTTTTAAAAAGTAATTTCTCAATCCGAGAAAAGCAGTGATATTAGCCGATCACGTATGAACTAGAGTTTAAAATTATGGTTGTTACCTTAAACAATTTTCTTTTTTTTTACAAAACTAAAAACTTATAATTTGCCTGTACGGAAAATCGCCGAATGAGAAAGTGACAGCCGCCACCGATATTAATCCACCTTTAATCCACCTTTACCATGAACAATTTTGAAATTCACAAATAATAAGTGTGTTGGACAATCAATAATATAAACAGTATGTTGGCAAACACAGCAACCAAATTTTTGTATGGAATGTTTTGAATTTCACTAAATTCCAAAAATAACCATCTCAAAATCAATATTGCGGGTATTTTATAGATTTTCGTAAAAATATTTACTTTCTTACAAGCAGTGACACTTTTTGACACTCCTAGGCAAAACAAGCAGTGACACTTTTGTCAAACTTAGAAATATATATGCCTGAGCTCAGCTGGCAGCTGAGTTAAACAAGCTTTTTGACCAATGAAGCCATAGTCGTCTATGGTTAAACAAGCTTTTGACCAATGAAGCCATAGTCGTCTATGGTTAAACAAGCTTTTGACCAATGAAGCCATAGTCGTCTATGGTTAAACAAGCTTTTGACCAATGAAGCCATAGTCGTCTATGGTTAAGACGATAGTCTTCGCTTTTCAGCCCATACAAAAAGGACGCCCGGGAAAAAACACTTTTCTACACCGAAAATTGCACAAAATGAATATATTTTTTTTATACTGCCTTCTAGAGGGTGAAAACTATCTCGGTATGTTTTAGAATTTTCGATGCGTTTCGTATTAACGTAAACATTCACTGTCAAACATGTACGATTTATCAAAAAATATTATTTAAGGAAAAAGTGCTGCTAACTCAACTCTCATAAAGAATTATAAAATTATAAAAAGCTACCGACGTTGCTTCTTCTTTCTAAAAAATATATATTTTTAAAAATTTCAATTTCGTGAAAGTTTCGGTGTAGAAAAGTGTATTCTCCATAAACCCCTTTTCGAGCGATTTCTGTAGGTAAATTTGAGCGTTGTCTCATTCGCACATTTCGCATTCGCATGTATTGTAAGTGTGCGTGAGCTTATTGTGAGCGGGACAGAATGACAGTCGCGGGTGTTCCGCGTGTGGTTTAAAGTCTAGCCTCTTAAACAAGCTTTTGACCAATCAAGCCATAGAATAGTTTGGTTTCAGTTGCCTCGTCAGCGGATCGCCTAACAGAACTAGTCACTCCTGGACACTTTGACTCCCAGGTTCCTACCAACCGCTCATACCTTTTCCATCAAGAACTTCCTCTCCTTCCTTTCCTTAAAAAGGCCCTTCATACAGCATCCCCTAGATGACATAGGCCATGAGGGAAATGTCTGACGGTGGACACTGCAATGCTGTCCGAAACGTTGGCTAAAGAAGGAGGCAGCGCAACACGGTATAATATCGCAAAAATAAATCACGATATAGATAGTCCACATTTTACGCAGTAGTTAAGAATCCCTTTTCAAATACCAGGAATATAATATTTTATCGTCAAAATTCCGAGAATTCATTCCTTATGCACGAAGAAAAATGTTATTCTAAAATACGATCATTTTATTCGTAAAACGGTTAAAAACGGGACTGAAGTTCTTACGAACAAATTAACAGGGTTTCAATGTTTATTGGCGGGAAAATGTACGTATAATTTATTATTAGACCAAATTTCTTACGTATACCAAATTATTAAGTATAACAAATTATTCTTACATTTTCCCGCCAATAAACATTGAAACCCTGTTAATTTGTTCGTAAGAACTTCAGTCCCGTTTTTAACCGTTTTACGAATAAAACGATGGTATTTTAGAATAACATTTTTCTCTGTGTGTCCTTATGTGCTTTATTACTGACTAGTGAACTCAGATAGAAGAGTAGTAAGACGGTGAAGCAGGTTGTAAAAGAAGCATATAAAACGTAAGTAAAGGGGGTGAAAGACTAGAAGGGGGTGGGAGGGTACTAGAGGGCGTATGGAAGCAATGAAAGTCACACATGTGGAAGAAATGGCCATTGGAAATATATTGCCTGGTCGCGACTGCATCTGATTCAGCTACAATAGGATGATCCTCGATATAAAGCACTTGATGATCCTAATCGCTGACTATTCATTTTCACACTTGGCCGCACTGAATAGAAAATGTCATAGGTAATAAATGTACCGAGAGACGAAATAATGCCTTTTCAATTCTAAAAATTTATAAAGGACACTTTTTTTTTAAACTTGTACTCGATGAATACGGAATATTTCTTATTCCTTGTTCTACCGGTATTTCAGTGGAAATTGCTCCGAAGAGTGGCCGTCCGTGGTCGAGTGGTAAGTCTCTTGACTCCCAATCGGAAGGTCGCGGGTTCGAACCCGGCGTGCGCATACAATTTTTATTTGATTAATTTGTGTTATTTCACAATTGATTAATAAAAATAATATATCGTATATTTGCGGCACGTTCCAGAGTGGAAGATACCCTGAATATCGCCCTGGTGTAAAACCGCCATTCAGAATTGAAACGTTGCCTAATAATGGCTTTAGCCGTGTTTAATGACTAGATCTGAATAGCCAGATACTTTCCCACCTTTCTTTTCCCATCTCCTTCCCTTCCCACTTACCTCACAACATACCCCAATTGGGGATGCCATAGTCTCACTGGCTCCAGACGGGAGCAGTTGGGACTCTTGTAAGGTATTCTCTATAAAAAAAAATTAAAAAAAGAACTAGCATCATTGATTATCTCTACCGGTGCATAGTCAGGAAACACGCCAAACGGGTGCCCAACATAATATGTACACGGTTGATATTTGTCACATGAGAACGTGTCGTTTCTACGACTCGTTTTGAGTTCAACAGCTCGGCTGTGGAAAGATTTTCCGGCCTCTGTGTTTCCCCACTCCTACAACATGGGCCTCTTCAAGCCATGTTTATTCACGCCATGTTCACTCCTTCCCTTCCTCAAAAAGACCAGCATCTTCATGGATGACATAGGCCCTGAGGCAAATTATTTTTCTCAGGGCCTCCCGTGAAACTGAAACAGGAATCTATACATAATATTGATAAATAAATGGTATACAGAGACATCTATTGACAAAATTAGTTGCTGGTGTTATTGAGAAAAATATCTGGATGTTATAATTATTATTTAGTTATTCACACCTTAAATTAAACAATGAATAAAAAAATTAAGTACTCGTTTAACAAAATAAATATTAATACATTCAAATTATACACCTTTTCTTTTAGAAACATTATCTTTTACTCAGGAGAGGAATGTATTTAATATATAAAATTAATTCAATAATTTCATTTATTCCTACACGGTGTCCGGAAACTGGTAATATAAGCGGAACACTAAAAAATTGCACCCCGCTTAGAGTCGGTTTTGTAGTATAATTTTTTTCGATTTTTCAATCGAGACAAATTTAGAAACCGTGTCCACTCTTCGGGGCATTTTAAAATACATGATAATAAATACTGAAAATGATCTGCGGCTGTTTTATCTATGATATTTTCAGTTGAATATATAATATGGCGCTTATTCCCTTAAACCTGTTATTATTTTGTAGAAATATACGAAAAACACATGGTGGTGGAGATGAATAATAGTTTGCAGCGCTCGTACTCCAAAACTATTGATTTTTCAAAATTATTGTAAAAACACAATTTGAGGAAATTTTCTCTAGTTTAATTAATTTTATACATAAATGTTTTTTTTATCGTAAGATGAGTCGGAAAGGAGATATTGTCAAAAAACTGGAATTAGGCGCCATTTTTCCAATATGGCGGCGCGAGCGGCAAAGATAAGAGGTGGTAAAGTTGAAATTCGGAAAGAGCACATCGAAACCTAAAAAATTACCAATTTTCAAAACTCCCGGAAAAATTTCAGGTAACATCTTTTTTTCGTACCAAATGACTGTACCTACCATTTATAGTGTTTTATTTTGGGGGTATTGTGCCGGGTTGCACTACCTCCTTCTTTAGCCAACGTTTCGGACAGCTTTGCAGTGTTCATCATCAGGGCGATGTGTAATCGAAGATTATGGTGAAGTATGTGCTTATCGTATGTAGATTCGATACCCTGTTACCAGGTACCTTTATTTAGAGTTGTTTTTGCGCTTGAAGCACTAATTGCCGGACACCATGTATATTATGATGCTATTTATAACCGTACAGTTCTGTTAGAATTTCCGCTTAATTTTTTTTTCTATTTTTATATTTTACTTGGGATTATATATATTTGCCAATTATTCGGTTTTCGTAGAAGATAATACTGATTTTAAAAATGTGCTAAAAATAGCATTCGTATCTCGAATCGTTAAAAAAACAGAGTACTAATTTTTATTGATAACATTTTTCAGCGGGTTTTTCTTTTTAATTAAAAAAAAATTTACCTCCGGTGGGACTCGAACCCACAATCCCCGGCTTAGGAGGCCGATGCCTTATCCATTAGGCCACGGAGGCCGGTGACATCAGTGAGAATATGACTGCATAGTTTAATCAACTTATCTTATCCTTTCAAAGGTCACGAATATCGTACGCACAAACACAAGTATCTTTGAAAATAATGTCAACAACTCTCAATGCATATATTAGATAACATAAAACCGCAAATACATAGGTTTTTCTTCATTTTCTCTTCAAATGTCGTAAAATATGAAATTAAAATAATTTTTTTAGAAAAATCATTTTAAATGGGGTAAAAGACCGATTTTATTTTGAACACTTTTTTCAATGTTATTATTAATATATACCTAAATTATAATATTCCATGAAAATTCAATACAGTAGAATTTCATTACGCCTTTGAAAAGTCTAAAGTGATGAAAAAATAAGATAAAATAGCACATAACCTAACCTAACGTAACCCATTTAATCGAGTTTTTTTCATCACTTTTAATGACTTTTCAAAGTAGTGATGAAGTATGACTTAGTTTAATGCACAAGACAGACGCGAAGTTCACATCAAAAGATATTTTATAACACAATATCTTTTCTACCGACACACTACGTTATAAAAGATTTCTTCCTACGGCTTCCTGCGGCCGAGGGAATATCATTTATTTGTACTGGATATGTCAACTTGACGGCTGACAACGGCTTGATCACGGCGTTCCGTGTATTTAAAATGACCCCCTCTCCTGTTAGCGGCGGAGGGGGAGTCGCATAACTTTTCAAATATCGCGTAGCTAGCGGTTATGGAATAAGAGCAAAGACCCGAACCGCGCTAATAACACATCATATTTTTACTTGTGGCGAGTCTGTATGGGATTGTATGGCGAGCGCTATTGTGTTATAAAGTATCTTTTGATGTGAACTTCGCGTTTGTCCAAGACTTAATTGTCCGGTTACCAAATAAAACACTCTCTGATTAAATTTTAATACAAATGTGAGTTTTATAATTTACAAGATGAATTAATATTGTGATGCGTAAAAAACAAGAACATTAAAATTAGCCTCAAAATGTCAAATTTCAAAATCATTCATGACATTATATGTTAACACACCAATTTATTTCTATATAAAGCTACTTACGAAAACTCTTAACAGGTTTGGATAAAACTAATATTGAAAAATCTGTTTCTGAAAAAATAAGAAAGTATACAGATTTAGGAAATGAAATTAAAAGAATTTGGCATTCTCAGACTATAAAAATATTACCATTTGTTATTTCGGCTACTGGCATTGTACCTAGCTCTCTCATAAAATATTTAGGCGTATTAGATTTGACAAAGAATTTGTATATAAAAATGCAAAAATCAGTCATTTTAAATACAAGTAGGATTAGGAAAGGTATTTTAAATATTTATATTGAGGGATCAGTAGGATTTATCAGTCAAGTTAGGAATTCCGCCGAGCCGAACCCTCTGGTATGAAAATATCTGAAGTCGGTGAATTATTTTCTCATTTAATAGTCTGCTAGGTTAACATGTTGTTCTTGTATTGTTTTGTATTAATTATACTTATATAATACACTTGCATAGCGTGGATTTACTAGATGATCATTTATATTAATTCCAACCAAGGAACTTTTTGAAAAATTTAAAGTCCTGTCGGTTACAAAACTATTTGAAAAAAATGCAATTTTAACAGTTTTTAAAGAATCTGAAGTGTCCTCAACACGAAGTAAAAGACCTAGAACATCTGGGAACATATATGTACCTAGATGCAACACGACAGCTGCACAACACCATTATGAATATGTAGGCCCAAAGCTATTTAACGATTTACCCGATACAATAAAAAGTGAAAAAAACTATTTTAAATTTAAAAAAAAACTCTCGTTGTATTTTTACAGATAAGCAACAGATTGACTTATTTTTTATCGATGATTTTCAGATATATTCCGTATTCTGTTGCTAACATTTTGTTGATATTCCATTGCTATAATATATGTATTTTTCTCATCGTACAATATTTTGTAATATCTTACAGTATTTTTGAAAGTGTTTTACTTCCATTTTGTAACTATAAATATTATCTATAAGCAGTTCTAAATGTATAACATAAGTACATAGACTAGCTCCCCAGTTAGACTCGAGAATATTTCTTTGCTAATTGGGTAACTAAAATTGATCAATGATATGTAATGAAATGATGTTATAATTGTGAATGATATTATATGTTATTAATAAATAATTAAAAATATGGAAAAGTGTGTGAAAGGGTCCAAAAGGGGAATTCCTAGAGAATTCCTATGGGAAAAACTAAACCCGGACCTAAAATTCTGGTGCGTAAATGAAAAAATATATAATATATAAATATTATTCCATTTTATATTTCTTTAAATTTCCGTCTACAAAGTAACCATTTTATTTCGTAACATGGGTATCCGGCTAATGTAAAGTTCTGAAATTGCTACATTTGAACAAAGAAAACATTCTAAATGCAAAATGTTGCTAATTTCAAACCAACAAAGCGAAAAGACGTGGCCACAAATTGCCAACTTTTTCAGATGGCAATTTGTATTCTGACTGTAATTTACATTAGTTTTTTTTCACTTTGGCAACGTTCTAAGAATTTTTTATTTTTGTAATATTACATACGTAAAACAATAACTTTTTATAATAAGTTTTTAGAGAATGTGCGTATTTTAGGAACAGAATAATCATTTTAATTTAAAAACAGCAATCTTTTGATCTTCGAAAGTTCAGAAATGAATTTTGTAATGACAAGCTTGTAAGTTATTGGGGTCCAATTTTGAAGATGAATTAGTTGGTTAAACAAAACAAATTCTATCGAAGATTGTAAAAAAAATAATATTATGTTACAGGGAAAAGCAGAGGGGATAAAAAAAACTACATTTCTCTTTCATGTCACACTTTTACCTTAATTTATACATAATAACTTTTCTAATCCAATGCAGGTATACATTTTCCGTTTACCATAAATTGTACCGCAGTGGGAGGGATGTATTTATACATTCGTCACTCCTGGACATACTGACCACCAGTTTCCTATCTACCCTCGTATATTTTTCCTTCCCGGAACTTCCTCTCCTTCCTTTCATAAAAAGAACCTTCACACAACATCTACAAATATATCGTAGGCCGAGAAAGGAATTATTTTCCCCTATGGAGTTATTTCCCTGTATGAAGCTAATCCTTATTTATTTTTCAGTTCACTATTATTTTTATATTCGTTTTTTTAGTTTTATTTATCCTTAAATATGTTTTTTTTTTCTTTTCTGCTTTCTTATTTTTTATTATTTATTACCATAGTTTTTATTATCTGGTTCTATAAAATAATATTTTTTAGTACTTATACTGATGTATTATGTATGACTACCACAACACGGGCATTAGCCTAATATGGTAGTTAAAAAATGACAAAAACTGTAACATTTAAAAATTTATTAAATAAAAAAATTTAAAAAAATATTAATTTACATAACACTCAATTTAACATCATTTATAAAATATTTCGAATACTCATAATATAAAGCTCTTTCAATTATCAAAATACCGATCCCTTTACACATTATGTAACTATATCAAAACAAAGTCGAAAAGTTAAATAGATAACCAAAACAAACCGAATGTATTTAACCACCAATCTAAATAGAATACAGGCGTTATAATAGAAGAGACAGAGATATTAGAGTCATCTCCTGATTTTAGTAGATGAAACCGTTGTAAAGGATTTATTTAAGGGTTCTAGCGATGAGAAATGTTCCTGAGTGAAAGCTGAAACAATTTTGCAGTCTCTTTATTTCTGGATTATTCTTCTACCTTGTTTTCTTGATTTTCCATTCGGAACATTTGATATTCCATCCAGTGTTTTTAGATCGTGTTTTCAACTGGATTCAGAAACTATTTAGAATATATTCAGAATGAAACGCTCGGGAAGATTCTTGCTTTGTGTCGTAAAATTGGATATGGAAATTTTAGACATAACTTGTTTTGATATTGTGTTTGGGATTTCATCATCTCTGATTCTTACAATTGGCAGATCGGAAAATATACGTTCTATGGAAACGAATTTTTTGCGGAACAAATTGGAATGTATTTCCCTTTGTATCAATATTTTATTTAATTTTTTAAAGGAGTTCCTTTGTATTCTGATCAAAGACAAATATGGGCAATTTGATGTAACAAACTCGCCCAATTCCTCTCCTACATAGTTTAGCAAATGAATATACAAACATTAGGAGGGTATTACCAGAGAACATCGAAAACTATTCATTTTTAATCAAATTCTAGACGTATGGACTCTTTTTTACAAAAAAACATTAATTGATTTTGAAAGATTGTTATTTTATCTGGCACACACAGTTTTAAAATTTTGAAAAACTAAGTTTATTTTTAATATACTAAGGTTATACAGTTTGTCGTTGGCAGATTTGTTCAGTTTCCAAACGATAGCTTATATTAAACAACACAAATTTCAAATCATATAATCATACAACAAAATAATTTAATACATAATCTAGTCCATACAGTCTTAAGAAATTTAATTTTAATTAAATTAAAATCATTAAAAATTAAATCCGAGAACGTGTTTTGCGACAAAAATACCTCTGTTTTCTATTTATTTAAGGTCTTACAAACTAAAAAATTTCAAAATTTTTTTGCACATTTATTTTGTTTAGACATTATTGAAAAATCATAAATACTTATGATCAAAAAATACGTACAAGAAGTACACGATATTTAATAATTTATCACCGTGCGTTTTGAGCATTTTTATTGCTTACTTGAATGTCGGTATATATTAAAGCAAATATTAATGAAATAAATCGATACTAAATTTTTACTTTAAATATTTTAATACGGGGAATAATCGATCTTCCTCATTGGAACCTTCCTGTACAGTTGCAAGCATTTTTAAACTTTTATTCTCAGCTGCTGGACAATCGCTCTTAAGTGATGTGACCTATCGTCACCGTTCACAAACAAATTATGTAGCAAACTCGCCCAATTCCTCGCCTACACAAACGAATATATCTACAAACAATATTCACATTTTTAACATTAAAAATTCAGTATTTAAAACTTAAGGAAATGAATCCTTTATGTCAAAATTAAATTTCTGAAAATTTTTACATTATTATATATTTTTTTAATTTTATGAAACCATTGTTTATTATTACTAAGACTTGTAAAAAAATTGTAACCATATTTACCAAATGTAAAAAACCATTGGGGGTTTAAATGTGTAAAGTAAAAAATAAATTCTATAGGTTCAGTACCTAAATACACTTTATTTCACAACTACCTAAGCAAATCTCTTGATAACTCAGTAGTGCGAGTTCAATTTTGCAACAGCCAAAATGCAATTAATATATATATGTTGATTTTTTTGTGATGTCAAAAGTATATAAAATGTATTAAGTTAAGTTACTACGAAAAAAAAACATTATTTTTACAATGTTGTAAAGATAAATATTATCCAAAGAATTGCGATAGCGGTACCTTTATAATATCACCTTTCTCGCCCCTTGAATTATTAACGATTTTCATTTGCGATATATCTAAAGATGTTTCAAGTAATTGACCTTAAAAGTACTTAGAATACTTATTCTGCTATCAATTCTAACTTAACTGAATGGCCATTTATCTCTCTAACTTCGCGTGTTTACTATTGAAAGTTTGGAACATTTAACTGTTTGACATGAAACTTGTAATCACCGATGAACTTTAACATAATATATAAGATATAAAGGATGGCACTAAAAATCTCTAAAAAATATGTTAAAACTGTGCATAATAGGTATCAAAAATAATATTTAAGATTCGATCCACGTTTTTCTCCCATAAATTAATTATATTGTTCAAATATCAACCCATGTGAGAAGAAAAACGACGATAGATTATATAAAATGGGAATCGGCAGTGCACAGAGTATATTTTATGCTTTTCTTTCGATACGTATAACTTGACTGCTAGCAGATAAAAAGCGGGTTTTGCTGCTAGGCGGCGGCGGCGGGCGGCTAGGAGGGGCGGCGGGCGACACGACAGTAGTATGATAACCAACTTCACGTACGAAGATGGTTTTGCATAATGTGCGGCGTCAGAGATGTACTTGAAGTGGGGTTCTTAAATTTCAACCGTACAGTCGCTAGCGTATTAATAATAACAGATTTCTGTAAATTCACAAACTGAAACATACAGAATGTTTAGAACACAACATAGAAAAGAAGTTCATTGGATCGAATAGCGCCCTTGAGGTGATTTTTCACAAAAAACGGCGCTCTACAAATTATTCAATTATTATTATGAAAAGAGTACAACTTCAATGTATTCTTTTTCACATCTTCCAAATCTACCATGTTCCAGAAACTGCATAGAGACGTCATTGAGGTGTGTAGAATCAAATACAGCAATCTTCACTTTTTTCAAAAGTGAACTAATAATGCAACTTTGTTTATGATTCACTCGTTTACCTACAAAAGCAGTTATTTTTCAATAAAACGATCTCTGTGTGCCAAAGTTTCCCATCGTGAATAAAATTATTAACTTATAAATGCCTGAGAATTACTGAAATTAGAGGTTTCTTTTGGTTTTCTCAAAATAAAGCATTTTGGAGATTGCTGCATTTGATTCTACACACTTCATGTAAGACTTCATCTTTTTTGTTCTGTTAACTTTTATGTTGCACTAACAACCATTAAAGGGTTATTGTAGCCAATTCGAAACGATGTATTTAAAAAATACCTAATACAAATGAAGTTTAAAAAATAACCTAAATAACAAATGGTGTTACGTATGAGAAGAGTAGATGATGGTCAGAAAATAAGTTAGGTATAATATTATTTGGCGTGAAAATCATCCTCTTATTCCAACAAGCTTTCAAAAGAAGAGTTTCTAATAATACAGACATTTACAGTCTTGTCAAATAGATTCTTCGTTTTTGGTTAAGTTCTTTACTAATTTTACTTATGTATTTTTTGGGTTTCATAGATAAATTCAAAATACAAGAGAAGAAACACCGTTGAGAGACTTTCCGCTGAGAAAACGGGAACAAAAGATGTCCATCTATATTTTTCAATTACCAGAATTTTTTGACTAAATAAAATCTGTTGTTTGACAACTCAGGGGACATGATATTATTATAGACAAAAAGTTTGTAAAAATTTGCATAGTAATCCGTGTTTTCTTATCGTTGTTAACTCCTCATTAAGTACAATTGTTTACGAAGAAAAAAATCAAATCTTTATGTGATTTCAGGAGCATCAAGTTAAAATGCCAAAATTGGCGATACGTTGTATTCTCTGTAAATCTCATACTTTTTTTTACTTGTGAACGCGGTGTAAATATGTATAAAACGGCGCTTTGACATATTTATAATAATCACAGTGCGGTGTTTGTACAATTAAATCATCCTTATACCAGGTGTAAGACCGGATTTACAATACCAATGTTGAACCACCGTACAAGAAACTAACTAGAAAGACAGATAATATACTTAACAAAGGGATTTTTTTTAGTTACCACTAAAATTACTACGAGTACAGGTACTACTAACGTTACTACAATAGTTATTACTAAAGTTACCACAACAGTTACCACTAAATTTACTACAATAGTTACCACTAAAGTTACTAAAACAGTTATTACTAAAGTTACTACAACAGTTACCACATAATTTACTACAATAGTTCCACTAAAGTTACTACAACAGTTACCACTAAAGTTACTACAATAGTTACTACAATAGTTAGAACAATAGTTACTACTAAAATTACTACAATAGTTAGCACAAACGTTATTACAATAGTTACTACAAAAGTTTCTACAATAGTTACCACAAAAGTTTCTACAATAGTTACCACAAAAGTTTCTACAATAGTTACCACAAAAGTTTCTACAATAGTTACCACTAAAGGTACTACAATAGTTACTACAACAGTTACAACAATAGTTACTACTAAAGTTACGACAATAGTTATCACTAAAGTTACTATAGTAGTTACCACTAAAGTTACTACAATAGTTTCCACTAAATTTACTACAATGATTACCACTAAAGTTTTTAAATGTGGTTTTCTTTCTTGGACTACTTTTAACCGAGCAAGCGGTTGAAAGAATCGGGTTCTATCTCCTGCTAGCTGAGCTTTTGAAGATGGAAGTAAGAAAAATAATTCAAATTTCGTCGAATTAAACCTTGGAGATTGTTGTCTTACTTTTAAAATCTTATAAGCGTCTTATCTTCTAACCTCTTTATGTATTAATTTTATATTATATTATCTTTTGTAAAAATCGCAAACGTTAGACTTCCTACGTTATCCTCCTGATTCCATAATTATTATTTGCAATGCCAAGGTCGCTTATTTGCAATCCAGAACGATATGTAAATACGTATCTGAGCTTATACGTATTTCGCCGCAAAATTATTGAAATTTACGTCGAAGCCTGCTCGTACACGTGATACGTTATGGCGTTGTATATTAATATTTTATAAGGCCTTCGGGCGTTTTCAATATTTTCACTGGCGCAGAAATGATTTTATTACGCCCTGAAGTTGAATTTTCTACCCTTATTTTATAGATTATACGGGTCTCTAATATAGAAAGTGGTAGGCAACAGTAGTAATAAAGTGCTACACGTATAAGTCGGCGGTGGCGTTAAACATGAACTAAGACTAAATCCTAATATTATTTAATCTGGCCACTACAATTACTATCGTTATGTCAGAGACCAGTGGGCACCAACTTTTATGAGAAAGGGGCAGGATTGATTTTTTTGAAAACCTGGGAGCCGGATAAAACCTTATTCCGATCAGAATCCAGTTGGAATATTAATTCACATATGCTTGTTTTACGATAGATTTTTTTTTATTATATTGTAGGAATATCTAATACACAGCTAATTAAAAAGGGAATAAAGGTCTTCCAATTATTACATTTATTTCTTTATTAGCTTCTGCCCGCAAATTCGAGTAGCCTATTCTTTCTTCGAGGATTAGTACTTCGATTAGCCTATTCTCTTTTCCTAGGTCCCATCTATGTTTATACCAAAATTCTTAACCTATTTACACAAAATATCTATAATTCTTGATTTATTCAAAGTATTAGGCGAGTTCTTCAAATAAATTCACTAATTTAAATATTTTCTAAAATAGGATTTTGATTTAATAATCATTGTTGTGCCAAATTTTATTCACAAATTTTGACATTTTCTATTTTTATTTGGTTAACACAGTAAGAACATCGCCAAAAAGAAAGTTTAATTTTATTTTACAAATATTTTAAGTTTCCTATCATATTCTAAATTATTTAATTTTCCATTTAATACAATAAAACGATTATCCGAAAGGGGGTTCGTAAGTAGGAGACTGTGTACTTTAAATATTTTTTTATAGGCTTGATACTTTATTTTTTATAGGTTTATAAAAACGCTATCAATAATTCTCGATTATAATCAAGCTAACGCCTGTTCTACGAAGGATCTATAAATCTATAATATTTCTAAGCAATCAAACATAGAAACGAAAACCACCTGCTTTTACATAACGTAGCATTGCATTGCCTCTAATATAATAAATACGGGTCAGTAGCTGAATTGGCATCACGTGTGGTTCCCCCCCCCCCCTCCCCCTCCCTCCACCCCTTAGGCGTCGTAAGTTCAATTCCTCGGCTAGTTTTTCGTAGCCCGGGAATGTTTGTGTCTTTTACATTATTATCTTACTAATATTATAAATGCTAAAGTTTGTATGGATGTATGTATGTTTGTTACTCTTTCACGCAAAGTGTATTAAATAGATTTTAATGAAACTTTACAATAATATAGCTCATACATCAGAATAACATATAGGCTATAATTTATAAAGCTAGCTATTGATTTTCAAAATATTTAAAATAATAAGTATTGTTTAATAGAAAACGTCAAAATTTGAGAATGACATTTTGCAAAACAATGATTGTTAAATCGAAATTCTATTTTGGAAAATATTTAAATTAGTGAATTTATTTGAAGTACTCTCCTAATAGGTACTTTGAATCGAATCAAGAATTATAGATATTTTAAATAAATAGGTTAAGAATTTTGGTATAAACGTAGATGGGACCTAGGAAAAGAAAATAGATTACTCGAAGTACTAATCCTACGCAGACGAAGTCACGGGCAGAAGCTTGTCTTCCATAAAACAATGAGAATGTGCGTTATATACAAGTCAATGTTGATCATTGTGTTAAAATATTGTTGTTTCTTTAAATACTTTCTGAATCCCTTGGACATCTTTCATTTTGCAGCCTGCCCCAAAACTGTGGCAGTCATGGAGACCAGCAGACGAGGAGGTCACGTGTTGACTACGATCTTCCTTTTGGCGTTTTGTTTGCAGGTAAGTGCCTACCTACAACATAACATTCTGATTGATAATTCATTATTTCTCATAATAGATATTATTTATTGTAATATGTTCACTAATTAATTAATTTATCATATTTATTATATTTCCAGTTGATTAGTCAGACATCTCCAAATACTAAGTTTTAAGATAATGAGGAAAGCAATATTCGAATGCTCACAATAAATATTATTTACGGTAACCAGAATGTTCAGTGGAAACTTTTTAAGTGTATGAATATTGAGAACAAACTTTTCATCGGTCACATGATAATTCATCATGTGTCGAAGCGTCGACAACTGATAATTGGGGTTCTTAACCTTAGGTTAGGTCAGGTTAGGTTAATGTGAGAAATAGAGAAATACAAAATAAGTTTTGAGATAATGAGGAAAGCAATATTCGAATGCTCACAATAAATATTATTTACGGTAACCAGCTGTTCAGTGGAAACTTTTTAAGTGTATGAATATTGAGAACAAGCTTTTCATCGGTCACATGATAATTCATCATGTCTCGAAGCGTCGAAAACTGATAATTGGGTTTTTTTTAACCTTAGGTTATGTTAGGTTAGGTTAGGACAGCCATACTCAACCTGCGGCCAGCCGAGCTTTTTTGTGCGGCCCTAAAGACATTCATGGTTTAGAAAATCTGGCATTCTATATTTCGTATATCTTGAGATTAATTTTGACTTTGACGTGCAGATAGTGACACCCGAAGAGGATTGTCTTTGTCGCATAAATATACCAAACCACCCACCGTTGTCGTGTCAATATCAGGTATACATGTTTCTGAAGAAAACTATACGATATTTTTAAATTATTTAGCTGCCTTAGCTAAGGAATTTAAGAGCAGATTTCAGGACTTACGTTGTATCAAGAATTGTTTGTTACTCATAGAAAATCCCTGGCACCTAGAAACAGCCACTATAACAAATTTAGCTGCATTGGGATATAATTATGCAGAGCTTTTTGACAAATTTATTGAATGTAAGAACGATACTAATCTGAAAACTATTTTTGAAGAAAAAAGAGAAGGAAAGGAGTACATCCATTTTTGGAAATTAGTTCCAGAAAAATACAAGACTGTAAAAAATTGTGCCTTCCTGCTCCTCACATTGTTTGCATCAACATATCTTTGTGAATCATCATATTCCAAAATGAAATATGCAAAAAACGTATACAGGAATCGATATACTACACGACAACCCCCCCCCCCCCCCCCCCCCCCCCCCCCGACGCGGGTGTTGACGTTTCGAGGTATCACTTGCGGCCCGCGAAGCTTTACAAATATATGTATGTGGCCCGGAGTCAAAAAAAGGTTGAGTATCACTGGGTTAGGATAATGTGAGTTATGATGAGATGAATTATCATCTGAGGAAGTATCGTGTCTGAATAAATTTACTATGGGAATTCAGACGCTGATATCTCATAGTCCGATTAGACATGGAACCATTATTTACAAATGTTTGTGTTTTACATATTAAATATGCCATAAAATAATACTAGGGGGTATAACGCTCAGGTACATTAGTATGACATTTTTAAATATCCTACTAGTGAACCAGAAAAAATCAACATTTGGTTTACATTACTGCACTTTTTTAGTGGTGTTCATGAGTAATCTGAGTATTGTACCAGATAGAGCGTATACTTTTACATATAACTGCATATTCAGCTCAGAATTCGATTTATCGGAGATTACTGTTCAATATGAATCGAATATTACTGTTCAATATGAATCGAATATTACTGTTCAATATGAATCGAATATTACTGTTCAATATGAAAAGAATTTTTTTTTGAGAGAATTTGGATTCGATTTAATTACAATAATTATTAAATTAAATTGCCATGCGAATTTTTTTATGTGAATACCGCACAAGAGTCCCAACTACTCCCAACCGTCTGGAGCCGGTGAGATCATGGCAACCCCAATTGGGGCATATTGAGATATCCTATGCCCTGTACAAATCGCAAGTGCGCCCCACTGTTGAATTTGGCAGCCATCTCTGGTCTGGAGCCCCGATGTACCTGAAAAACGCCCTCGACTCTGTGCAGAAACGGGCGGTCCGCTTGATAGATTCTCCTGTCTTAACAAACGGATTGCAATCTTTAGAGCACAGGCGTCGGGTGGGAATGCTATCCTTGTTCTACCGGTATTTCAATGGAAGATGCTCCGAGGAGCTAGCGTCATTGATCCCCTCGGCACCGGTGCATAGTCGGGAAACACGCCAAACGCGCGCCCAACATATGTACACAGTTGACATCAATATCAATAACATATTACAATCATTGTGACTGTGACTTTGGAAATCCCTTTACTTTTATACTCTTTTTTATTTTCTCTCTTCTTCTTCTTTTATATCTTTTCTTTACTCAATTCTGTTTCACGTATAATCTATGATATACATATATAAAAAAATTAAATATTATAATTTTCATAAAAATATATGTTGAATTGTTTTTCGCTGCTCCACCTTTTTTACACGAGCATTGCTCAAAAAAAAGGTGAAACACGATATTTAAAAAAATGTATTAAAAATATATATATACAATGTATAATAACTGTGTTTGTAAAAAAAAAAATAAAAAAAAAAAAAAAAAAAAATTTGTCACATGAGAACGGGACGCTTCTACGACTCGTTTTTGTGTTCAACAGCTCGGCTGTGGAACGATTTGCCGGCCTCTGTGTTTCCTCCTTCCTATAACATGGGTCTCTTCAAGACCCACGTTCACTCCTTCCTCTCCTCAAAAAGACCCTCCTCACAGCATCTTCAAAGATGACATAGGCCCTGAGGGAAATTATTTTCCTCAGGGCCTCCTGTGTGGAGTTAATATAAAAAAAAAAAAAAAAAAAAAAGTAGGGATAGGAAGGATATGGTAAAAGGAAGGTCAGAAAGTGGCTATTCAAATCTGGTCACCAAATACGACTGAAGGTTTCATTTCTGAATGGTGGTCTTTCACCAGGGCAATATTGAAAGTATATTTCAATCTGAGAATATGTCTTTCATAATTTTTAATTAATTAATTGCGAAACAACACAAATTATTCAAATAAAATTTACTACGCACGCTGGGATTTAAATCTGTGAGGAAAACTATATTTCATAGGGCATCGAGAAATAATGTTCTTAATTAATTTACAATTTTTTTTTAAACGCATTTAGTGCTTTTTACTTTGAGTTGATGACCCTGATCGTTGATCTGAACAATAATTATTTACAAGTTACGTATCAGATTAACAAAATAGGGTTCGAATAAAACAATGATTTATTCAGCAACAAGGGTCACATAAATATCCAGAAATAATGTTTTTAATTTACAATTTTTTTTTAAATGCATTTAGTGCTTTTTACTTTGAGTTGATGACCCTGACCATTGACCTGAACAATAATTATTTACAAGTTAAGAATTTTTTTTAAACCGCATTTAGTGCTTTTTACTTTGAGTTGATGACCCTGACCATTGACTTGAACAATAATTATTTACAAGTTAAGTATAAGTTTAACAAAATAGGGTTCGAATAAAACAATGGTTCATTCAGCAACAAGGGTCACATAAATATTTAGTTTGTTTCTAAGTTCCAAACAAAACATCTTGGTAAGTAGGCAGGACAAAAGTTAAGAAAGGCTAACGTAGTTCGATTAAAGTTGCAGAGTCCCCGCGGCTCGGATGTCTGACATTTTTGCAGAACTTTTGAAATGAGGCACCGCGTGTTATAAAACTCTTTTCCAGAACACCGGGTGATCGAATTTATACGAGGAAACTAACTTTACAGTTCAGGAATAGATTTGAAAATTATCTATTGTCTGGAATAAATTTATTTTCCTTAGCAGTTTGGTGTTCAATATACTTATTGTAAATTTGAGAAATACGAATTTATATTTATTGTTTTTGTGTTTAATTCGTAGAATAATTTTCATTATTAAATTCTGCAACTATTTTAATTTTTATTATTGTGACAGCTGTTTCGGTTTTTTTCAAACTGTGCTGTTCCACAATTAAACGACGATATTTATACGATTTAAAATGTCAATTTTGAAAGCGAGTAAATTGATTTATTATCGGTTAAACCGATTTCCTGGGAAAATAATAGATTCTTCCCCAGGGGTATTTTTTAATTTGTAAATGTGTTCTTAATTGTTTAATAATGACTTTACTGCTGTGAATGTTGTTTAGGTTTTGTGAATATACTTATAAGACTGTTTGTTATCTTTAGGTTTTAAATCTTAATATACATATAAAACGAAGTCGGGTTAGTTACACCATTTATAACCCAAGAACGGCCGAACCGATTTTTATGATTTTTTTTTTTGGATTTGTCCGTCCCGATTAACAGAATAACTATTAAAACATCGGAAAAAATCACGGGAAAAATTATGAAGAAAATAATTTTTTAATATATTTTGTATGGAACGGCTTTTCAAATAATGTGCGTTGGTCGACATAATTTGAATCAATTCGAACTGTCAATGGTGTAGTGTGCCGAACATTTCGTGCTTAGTCAACAGCTCAATTTCATTTTTTGAACTTAGAGTAGGTACCTATTTAGTTTAACTTAATGAAAACTTAATTTATTTCAGCTAGTAATTTAAACACAACATTTATTGATTCTGAGGCGGTACGAAGTTTGCCGGGTCAGCTAGTGACAAATAAAACAATGTGTTGCTCTAGAGTATAAATAAACGACAATTAAAGATTATTTGTCATATAGAGTTTGTTTTTATATATTGAGTTCTTAACAATTTCCTGAAATTCGTTCAATTGTTTAACCATTGGAGCCACAGAGAAATTTAAAACTTTTTTTCTTTAAAACTTAACAATTTCTTTTATAATTTTTTTTAAATATCAGCAACATAACATAGTGTAACCAAAGCAATGACATTGAAAAAAAACAATAGAATAAAATAAAATTCATAATTCAAATATAAAGGAATCCTAGATATTTCTAGGTAGGTACTTAAATACTAGGAAGGTAGGTAGGTAAATATAAAGGAATCCTAGACATTTCTAGGTAGGTAATCTTATTCCTTTGCATCTCCTCCCCTAGGATTAGAAAATTTCTCTGGAGATTTCTTCTTTCTAATCTTCATTTTCTTCTGGTAAGGGGGCAGGAATAAGTTTTGTAATATGAAATAGATTTGACTCCACCTTTCTATGTCCTGTATTAATCTTGTATATTGATTTGCCGTGGCCCAGGGGCAAGGCTTCTGACTAGAGATCCAATGGTCGCGGGATCAAATTCGTGCGCAGATAAATTTTATTTGATTGATTTGTGTTTTCACAAATTAATCATTTAAAATAATATAAGGAATATTTGCGGCACGTTTTAAGAATGGAAGATACTTTCAGTATCGCCCTGGTGTAAGAACACCTCAGAATTGAAACGTTGCTTGAAACGGCTTTAGCCGTCTTTAGTGACTAGATCTGAATATCCAGTTACTTCCCCACCTTCCTCTTTCCCCATCTCCTTCCCCTCCCCACTTACCTTCAGCCTCACAACAAACTCCAATTGGGCATGCCATAGTCTCACTGGCTCCAGACGGGAGCAGTTGGGACTCTTGTCAGGTATTCATATAAAAAAATATACATATATATTTAAGTTTCCCTTATATCTGCATACGTCGCCGTCCCCGTACCTTGGCCGCACACGGAGTGTGCCAATTTGACAAATTGACTTTAATAACAAACAATTTTGTAAAACAATGAAAAAACGTGCATTATAATATATTTTTTAAATGTTACCACAACATTCTGATGTCAGTAAATGTCACACATTTCTTGCTATAATCCTCTATAAAATTAGCTATACTCTCTAAAAATATAATAATCAAATTTCAAGCAGGCCATAATCAAAGATCATATTATTTTTCCAATAAACTCGTCAGTGGAAATAAAATACAGTTTTGAAATTTTAAATGATTTAAAGGGGTTTTCTCATTGGACACAATGTCCAACTTTCCTAAAAGTTTATCGCAAATACCTAATTTCCTCCACGAAAACGTATTAGCGACTTACCGACCTTTGTTTCCAAACTTTCTTCCAGTTTCATCGGTTTACGTGCGAGGTGAGAACTTTGTATGGAAGGAGTTTAAGATCTAATTATTAACAAATTTCAATTTTATGGCTGCGCGTTTTATATTAAAAAAACCTTCCAAAATTAACTATCTACCCTTATTGACACTTTCCGAACAAATGGGCGCTATCCAAGATCGCAAAAACTGACTTTTTTGAATATCCATCAAAGTGAAAGAAACACAATATTTTTTCAACCCGCATTCACCCAGAACCAGTAAAAAGAAATTCACCGACTGTATCTTGGACATCTTTCACGGAATCAAAATAGAGAAGATTAAAAAAAAATTGTACAGTAAAAGCTTTGATATAAAAATAAATAAGTGTAAGTGTCCAAAACATTTTGAAATTGAGAAATTTCGGGAACATCGTGATACTTTCTCCAAGATTTTTTTTTAAATAAAAGATAGATGGCGTGGTCTTGGGCCTTTGGTAGTTTCGAGTAAATTTGGTATACTATGAAGATATAATTAACTCTCTTGGATAGACTGCAACACACAGGCAAAGGCCCCAGATGAGCAAATATCCAAATTTGGATTTGAAGGCTGTAAGGTCATTTGCTCAAACGGGCGAATGATATTATTGCGAGGTATTAACTTGCTGCAAGTTCGTACAATCAATCACCCCTATATAATATTACATCATTTTATTCGTAAAACGGTTAAAAACGGGACTGAAGTTCTTACGAACAAATTAACAGGGTTTCAATGTTTATTTGCGGGAAAATGTAAGAATAAATTATTATTATTAATTATTAGAACAAATTTCGTACGTTTACCTACCAACAAATTTTTCTTACATTTTCCCGCCAATAAACATTGAAACCCTGATAATTTGTTCGTAAGAACTTCAGTCCCGTTTTTAACCGTTTTACGAATAAATTGATCGTATTTTAGAATAACAGTTTTCTCCGTGTAGCATACATTTTTTTTGAAGGTACATTTTTCTTAGGTACCCCTACATGGTTGCATATTTTATATGTAACAATTTCTTGAGAATATTTTTCGATTTTAGGAGCGCCGCTCAAAAATATGACTTCTACTTGTATTTAAATCTTAGTCCACATAAGATCGCCAGCCAAGACTATCATAATATATATTACTTGTAATGCTTATTTTTCACGGCTAATGCCTGCATGTAATTGTGTGATTCAACCAAATGACAACAAAGTTAAAACCAGGTTACAACCAACACTCAACCGCAACAAAATCAAAAACCCATATAAATTGTTTTAATAATTCACCACACGATTATTACGAAACTTGGCACCATCCCTTTCAACAGTAACTACAGGGTGTTCATTACAGGGGTGGCATAATAGAAGCCACTCTACCAGTGATCCTAATGCCTCCAGGCTACAGGGTGTGTTTCCCATCGTAATGTCATCATTAGTCAGGTTCTGAGGGTGGCTGTATAGACGTGATGATAATCTTATACGTGACAGGAAGATAAACTCAGTGGTAGTGATTAAAACTACCACGTATTTTGAAAACTTTATTTATCGTTAGAGGAAACCCGCTAGCTAAGAAAATTGAACAATAGGTATTTTACCAAACTGTTGCTGTCGCTGTCGCTCTGTCTCCCCCGAATAGTGAGCGAAAGGGACAACTGCAACTCAGGCTGATAATACCTAAATAAAATTTTCAAAATCGAGATTTTGTATTCCCCATTTTTCTCCTCCAAAACAGGAACGATTTTGAAGATTTTTTTACAAGCTTTATAAGAAGAAAATATTCTATATCTGTATTATTTTTCATTGTCTAGTTTGTATATTCAATGTCTGTTGATGGCGTTCAAACCAGGCAATTTTAACGATTTTTGAAGTATTAAAACGTACCGACACGCTAGTGGTCGATAATCTATATTATATTAAAAATTAATTTACAGAAGTGTTAAAATCCAGAAAGGAAATAAGGGAAGTTTGTACGGACAAAAGGCTGTCCGGTCACACACTAATCTATCCTATCTAGCGGATATGTCCGCCTCTAAAATTGAAAATGTTTTCCTTTGAAAAAGCAATAATTCTGAGCCAAATATTTTTTTAGAAATACTTTCAGCTTAACCCAGAGGCCCGCCTTCTTAATTCCCCATCCAGCCCTCTCGCATATCCCTCTCCCCAGCCTTTTTTCCCTTCCGCTTAACTCCATAAAATACACCCATTTTTCCAACAACTCGCGTGACCTATTTAATTTTTTATACTTATATTTAGAAATATTCACGGGCATGTTCACAACAATAAAAAAAATAATAGTAATCGGATGAAATTTTAATCGCAATCGTATGAATAGTATAGGAAATAATTTCATAACGCCAGAGCTCACTATCCTATAAACATCCCAGAGGCCTTAGCACGCTTGCTCTATGACGATCGATAGGATAACTATCGGTAACTTCTCATCGTTCACATTGCTAACGTACAAACAACAGTTGATGTCGGATATGTTAAGGACACTTAGTCATTGTGAACTGTCATTTATTCGTTGGCGATCTGTAGTCATGCTAGGGAACGATGAGAAGTTACCGATAGTTATCCTATCGATCGTTATAGAGCGAGCGTGCTAGGGCCTCAGGTATGCGCACGTCATATTCCCAAAGTTTCATCGCAATCGGATGAATGGTATGACCGCGCATAACATACGAACACACAAACAAACAGCCGAACATTCATTTTTATATATTAGATTCATTCAATTAAAACGTTATTTCTTTTTTTTTCATTTGATTCTAAATCTACCACATCCCACCTTTGTCTTATTTTCGGCCGTGTTGGTATTATTTAAGGGCGGAAAGGCTTGAAGATTGGACTTGTATATAAAAGGTTATATCCGGCCAGCTTCCCTTCAGGCTATGGGTAGATTATGTAGACAGGTTCCTCAAAATCAACAACAATCTACGGAACAAAACTCGTACACGACTTTGTCCACGGCTTTGTTCATTGTTGTTATCTTGTCCCAAGATTTTGTTAAGTTTTTTCATTACGAGTTGCGTTTTATAGAATATTGGAAAGTGAAATATTTCTTGACACAAAATTAATTGAGTATGTATTCGCAGTAAGTAGTTTTTTGTGTAATACAGCAGAAGAGTTCCAACTACCTTGTGCATATTGAATTATAGCATACACGAAGAAAATTTTTATTCTAAAATACGATAATTTTATTCGTAAAAACGGTTAAGATGATAGACTTCGCTTTTCGGCCCATACAAAAAGGACGCCCGGGAAAAAACACTTTTCTACATCGAAAATTGCACAAAATGAATATATTTTTTTATACTGCCGTCTAGAGGGTGAAAACTATGTCGGTATGTTTTCGAATTTTCGATGCGTTTCGTATTAACGTAAACATTCACTGTCAAACATGTACGATTTAGCAAAAAATATTATTTAAGGAAAAAGTGCTGCTAACTCAACTCTCATAAAGAATTATAAAATTATAAAAAGCTACCGACGTAGCTTCTTCTTCCTAAAAAATTTTTTTTTTTTTAAATTTCAATTTCGTGAAAGTTTCGGTGTAGAAAAGTGTATTCTCCATAAACCCCTTTTCGAGCGATTTCTGTAGGTAAATTTGAGCGTTGTCTCATTCGCACATTTCGCATTCGCATGTATTCTAAGTGTGCGTGAGCTTATTGTGAGCAGGACAGAATGACAGAGGCGGGTGTACCGCGTGTGGTTCTAAGTCTAGCCTCTTAAAAACGGGACTGAAGTTCTTACGAACAAATTAACAGGGTTTTAATGTTTATTGGCGGGAACATGTAAGAATAAACATTGAAACACTATTAATCTGTTCGTAAGAACTTCAGTCCCGTTTTTAATCGTTTTTACGAATAAAATGATCGTATTTTAAAATAACATTTTTCTCCGTGTACCTACCCCATTGCGGAATGTTGTTAAGCTTAAAGGAGTGGAACAAGAGAAGTATAGAGGATGGTTGGAAGTTGCCGGCTTTTTTAGATTAACTCCACGGAGAAGGGTCTGAGTAAAACATGTTCACTCAGGGCCTGTGTCATCTTTGGGGATGCTTTGCGGAGGATCTTTTTAAGGGAAAGCAGAAAAAAGTTCTGGGAAAGAAAGGGGCAGAGGGGTGGGTAAGAATCTTGGGGTCAGTGTGTCCAGGAGTGACAGACGCATGAATCCATCATTTTCAAAATTAATTAGAATGTAATATATCATTGAAGAAGAAGAAAACAATAATAATCCATTTTTTTTTAATATGAAAATAAACAAGACACAGAAAAATAATAAAATATAATGGCTGCAACTGGGACTCGAACCCAGAACCTCACGTCTGACCGGGACATACGCATTAACCAATTTTGCTATTGCACCCTATTATGAGACTGTCGTATTTGTCAACTTCATATTTCAAATTTCAGAATTAACAATATTATCTTCAACTAATTTTTTTTTTCCATATTATTGGCAGCTACCTTTATTATTGGAAACAAGTATTCAAACAATGTATTTGTTACCTAGATAGTGTCTCGGATAAATATATCCGATTTTATTTTTATGGAACACCTGTTGACTTTTTATAAAAGTCTAAATGAATATTCATATTTTTATTAGAAAAACTCTCTTTAACTTTTGAAGGTTATTCCCATCAATGTAATACATCATTGAAGAAGAAGATAAAAATAATAATCTAATTTTTTTTATATGAAAATAAAAAAGACACAGAAAAATAATAAAAGATAACGGTCGCAACTGGGACTCGAACCGTTGCTCGAAACCAGAACCTTACGTCTTACCGAGACGTACACCTTTAATTACGGTAAGACGTAAGGTTCTGGGTTCGAGTCCCAACTTGCTACCGTTATCTTTTATTATTTTTCTGTGTCTTGTTTATTTTCATATTTAAAAAAAGGATTATTATTGTTATCTTCTTCTTCAATGATATATTACATTGATGGAAATAACCCTCAAAAGTTAAAAAGAGAGTTTTTCTTATAAAAAAAATAACTAGAATGTGTTTGAACCCTGACGCGGCTCGTTATATTTGTGAGATGCAAGCTGAGATAATGATTTCAAAGATAAATAAGAAATGGCGGTAATCCGTTTCCAATTAAAATAATGAATGATTTTAATGTCAATAGTTAATTTTTTTCATGGTGGTTAAAAATCCCGTGGATGTTTATTTTATACAAATTCTTTTGTGTATCGTATATCAATATGTTCGTCATTGAATTGTCTGCTTATTTTAACTTTAAAGTATTAGGATTAAAAATATAGTGTGTTTTTTAGTACCTGTCATTATATAATAAAATATGATTATATTGGGTAAGGAAGCGTTGAATGTAATAAAATAAATCTATTGTTTATTATTAAAACTTGAATTAAGAGAACTTGAACTTGAATTTAAGGAAAAGTTAGATAACAGGTTAGTCAATGATATATTAAAAACCTGTTTAATTTAAACACATTTAAATACTTGACCATCTTTCGAAAAATGGATTCATGGGTCATTTTACCAATTAAGCCTGTATTATAATTTATGTATTTATTTATACTGGGTTTTTACAGATGTTCGCACTTACGTCAGAATAATCCAGTTATAAAAACTCAGTTATTGTACAAATAGGGACATACAATTAAATACAGATAGATACAATTACAATTGTTTATTATTATAGAAAAATTGGATAGAATTAAACAGTAAAAAAAGCAGGCAAAACATAATTTATCTTTTTTCTTTATCTTTATTTTCTATCTTGATTACTGTGACTTATATACTAATAATTCCTTAAATTTCTCTTTCCAATAATTCTTTAACTTCTTCATCTTTTCTTGTAATCCAATCAAACTCCATATAACTTATTTATTGCAGAAGAATTGTGTGCATAGTATTAATTAATGAAAATTATCAACCTATACCTAAGAGTATGGATATTAGAGAGACGGCATGTGAAGTGTGCCCGCGCGTTCCAAGTGTGCCTTTTCGAGAATTCTACCCACACGGCTGACATTGGCTGTCACCATGTAAAATGGCTGCTGTCGGAACGTATTAAACGGCCAAAAACCAGCAGCCAATGTAAGCCGTTTGGGTAAAATTCTCGAAAAGGCACACTTGGAGCGCGCGGGCACACTTCACATGCCGTCTCTCCAATATCCATACTCTTAGACCTATACTAATGAATGTATATCCGCAAACTGTAAAATTCACCCGCCGTAACACAGGGTCATCCCTAGCATGGAGGGTGAAATATCACAATAAACTATAATTACATATTATGTACTTTCGATAAATCATGTATTAAATAAATAAATATAAAGACAAGTCTGTGTGTTATTTAGCATTACAAAAAGATTGTTAGAATTAATAACAATCGGCATAATAATGACCTTCTACGTTTAATGTTTCTTCTACTTAAGCTGTTTGTTTTTCCCTATGGACGCGGACGTAGGATTACCGTAGTCACTGCAACGATATTGGCATAAAACTTACTAGCATCGTGTAAACCGTTCTGGTTTGTGCCAAGCCAGGATAGTAAACCAGGATCTTGCCAGGACAGTACACGGAGAAAATTTTAATTCTAAAATACGATCATTTTATTCGTAAAAACGTTAAAAACGGGACTGAAGTTCTTACGAACAAATTAACAGTGTTTCAATGTTTATTGGCGGGAAAATGTAAGAATATTTTGTTGGTATACGCACGAAATTACGTATACCAACAAATTATTCTTACATGTTCCCGCCAATAAACATTAATTAATTCGTAAAAACGGTTAAAAACGGGACTGAAGTTCTCACAAACAAATTAACAGTGTTTCAATGTTTATTGGCGGGAAAATGTAAGAATAATTTGTTGGTATACGCACGAAATTACGTATACCAACAAATTATTCTTACACGTTCCCGCCAATAAACATTAATTAATTCGTAAAAACGGTTAAAAACGGGACTGAAGTTCTTACAAACAAATTAACAGTGTTTCAATGTTTATTGGCGGGAAAATGTAAGAATAATTTGTTAGTATACGCACGAAATTACGTATACCAACAAATTATTCTTACATGTTCCCGCCAATAAACATTAATAAATTCGTAAAAACGGTTAAAAACGGGACTGAAGTTCTTACAAACAAATTAACAGTGTTTCAATGTTTATTGGCGGGAAAATGTAAGAATAATTTGTTAGTATACGCACGAAATTACGTATACCAACAAATTATTCTTACATGTTCCCGCCAATAAACATTAATTAATTCGTAAAAACGGTTAAAAACGGGACTGAAGTTCTTACAAACAAATTAACAGTGTTTCAATGTTTATTGGCGGGAAAATGTAAGAATAATTTGTTGGTATACGTACGAAATCACGTATACCAACAAATTATTCTTACACTTTCCCGCCAATAAACATTAATTTGTTCGTAAGAACTTCAGTCCCGTTTTTAACCGTTTTTACGAATAAAATGATCGGATTTTAGAATAACATTTTTCTTCGTGTACGCTGGCATACTAGCTTGCTATCCTGGCTTTAAATACTAGCCTCGTGTGCACCGGTCATTGAGTACTAAATGTTACATACAGACCTCTATACTCCCTTATTGATTTGGTGCTAAGTCAATTATCAATTCACCGTGCAAACTGCAACTTCAAACTGAGCAACGCAAACTAAATTACAACTAAATATCGAATTCGTTCCACATAGGGATATATTCGTAGAAATGCCCTGTTATTCAGAATCGGAAATCGAAGCTTTACTAGAAATGGCTTAAACTTTGCATAGTTACCAGGTCTAAATTAACAAGTTTGTTCAAAACTTTATAATTCCCATCTCATTTACCTCCATAAAGCCACTTTTACACGATACGCGGTTCCAAACCGATCACCCGTGTGTAAAATGATAGTGCAAAGTTTTCATACTGATTTGCACAAATAGTTTTTTTTCTTTATTCAGTGCATTTGATGCGTGTTTTGTGTTGTTTTTTTAAATCGAAGGACCTTGAAATGTGTTTTCACCACTGCACAAGTATAAAGTATGCACACAAGGAAAAGGAGAGAAATTACTCACTGCGGGATCACTTTCTTCTATATTTGCTGGTTTTCTCATGCACTTTAAAGCGGTAATATTTTTGTTGCGACACTCTGCAGCGGAGAATAGCGAAAGAGCGGATGCGGATGTGAATATTAAATACGGAGATGTTTTCAGGAAGAGGGTCGATTATTGACTGATTGTGGGTAATAGAAAAAAAGTGACAGGTTTATAGGGAAATGAAGGAAAGAAATGTGACAACACTAGCTACAAGTACAGCAGTTCATGTATGTGTATAGGTTCGTACAGATGTATGTATGTAAGTGTAGCTGTGTAAATGCCCAACCAGCATTGTTTATTACATTTGCTGAATATTTTTTGACCAATGCACATGCCCATGTTGTGGTGGTCGATTTTATGTACAGTGCATTAAAATAATTTAAAAGAAAATAACAATTATGACATTTAAAATACTATAAAAATTATTGAATATAAAGAGCACAGAAAATAAAAGAAAATAAGAAGGACATAATCTAAAAATATATTAAACCAACTTAAGAACAAGTAATCAAACAAGAAATAATATTTAATGGTGATATTTTTAGTGCGATAGTGATATAGACAGGTACATTAAGTTTTCGGCAATTTTTTATAAAAATTCGTATTTGAATACAATATTGAATTGATCATACTCGGTGAATAATTATTGTCACAATATTACAATTTGTCATTTCGGCTACTGGCATTATACCTAGCTCTCTCATTAAAAATTTAGGCGTAAGTGATTCGTCAAAGAATTTATATATATATATATATATATATATAAATGCAAAAATCAGTCATTTTAAAATACATGTGAGATTATGAAAGATTTTTTAAATATTTATATTGAGGGATCAGTAGGATTTATCGGTGCAGTTAGGAGTTCTACCGAGCCGAGCCCTCTGATATGAAAATATCTGGAGTCGGTGAATTATTTTCCCATTTAGTCTCTGGTGGGTTAACGTGTTGTTCTTATATTGTTTTGTATTTATTATACTTAAATAGTACATTTACATAGCATGGATTGACTTGATGATCATTTGTGGAAAAGTTTGTGGAAGGGTTAAGTTTTTCCTGTGGGGAAGATTTAACCCGGACATAAAAGTCAGAAGTGAAATTAAATGTTCTCAACAAATACTTTTGCGACTCTAAAGTACAAGAAAAATATCAGTGGTGTCAAACAATTTTAAGTAAATAATATAAAAAAATATTTAGTCTTTCTGCTAAAACAAATTAGTTGTAAATATTAGGGTAAAGTATATTTTGGGACGATACACAATCGTCAAAAAATGGCAACGATTTTAACAAAACCTTATAATATAGAAGTAGATATCTGTTATAAATAATAAATAATTAATACCGAACAGAAACTAGCATTGATAATAACTAAAAAAACACAGTCTAGTCTACTTGTAATGTTTTTAACAACATTTTCAATGTATTACCTAATAAACATGTGCAACAGTGCCTAACTCGGTATGAAAAAAATCGGTATAAAAATAGAAAATGCCCTATTTTTTATACAGAATTCACATTGAAAAACGACACAAATTGAATTTATAAGAAAAAAAGATTATGTAAAATCGAAACCTCCTAGATCACACGGCCGGGACACTGAATCAAATCGACCTCCTAAGGCCTCCTAGCTTGTAGGAAATCCTTGTCTTAGTTTTTGATATTTCAAAGCTGTTTTAGATAGTTACAATGATTTCCCACTCCATTCAGCCTAACAACATACCCCAAAGGGGGTGCCATAGTCCCACTGGCTTCATACAGTCGGGATTCTTGTGTGGTATTCACACAAAATAAAATTAAAAAATCTAGAAAACCCTTACAGATACTTACTTACTTCGGTAGGATGCGATGTTTATAGATGATGTATAGGTACGAAATTCAGTTTGACTCCCGCCCAATAGTTGGAATGTTAAGGGTGCCTTCCACTGCGAGAGTACGCCCAAGGAAGACGTGGCACGATCAAGTAAATCAGATACTTCAGTAGGGCCATGTTAAGAGTGAGAATAATAGAAGAGTAGGTATGAGAAGATGTATGAATGTGAATGAGGCAAGGAGTGTGTGCCAAGACCGAGTTGTTTAGTGGTCCGTCCTCTCTGCCTAACCCTGGTTATGGTTATGTGATGGTTAGTTAGTTAGTTAGTTATATCTGGCACTCGAACCCAGGACCTTCGGCTTTCCGGACTACTGTGCTACCATTGCGCCAATGTATCCCTTTCCGATTCGGTCATATTTAACTGTATCATACTTCGACTGAGAACCACCAACATTATCTTCATTTTCTTAACGCACATTTTTATTGGCTGCTAACTTTATGTATGATTGCAAGAATCAACTCAAACTAATTGCTATCTAGATAGTGTCAGGATAAATTTATCCATATTTATTTAATATGCGACATCTATTGACTTTTCTGCAAGTTTAAGGTGAATATTTATTTCTTTGATTTTTAACTTAGGGCTGTCTGTTTCAACGCTAGCTACAGTAAAAGTTAAACTGGTTAGCTTTACACTTGTAAGTTTTTTCGTAATTTTACGACTTCTGGTCAATTGGCACATTACGGCCACGGCCTAAATGACGGCCTTAAATGAGTTAAACCTCAAATTATAATATTTTAATTAATGAAGAAAATATTAGAGAAACTCAATAGAAAATCTGAAACAGAAAAATCAGAAAAAGTAACGGATAAATCTGGGACGCCATAATACGGACCATTTAAATTCCGTTCGAAAAATTCATCTATCTGAAAGATTACTGCCCCATAAGTACGTTATGAATATATTAGCACCTACGGGAATTTCTGTTAAATTTCTTAGGTTCATACAAACAAGCATTGCTCAGTCGCTAATTTCTGGTGCAGTGTTTTAATGAAATTCCTTATATCTAGAGAAAAATATATATTATGCGGAAAATAGCAAACAATTTTTTTATATAGCTGAGCCCTTGCCCCGAATAATGTTGTATCCAACAATACTCTTGTTCTGAGCAAAATGGAAGAAACGTAACCGGTTATGTTTGATAACATTGTACATCTAAAATAGTATAAGCATACAATTTTTAAGACGTTTGAAGAAAAAGTCGTGAAAATAGGCTATTAAATTAGAATTTATTACAAGAATATAAAAGGAAAAATGTTGTATATGAAAATTTCACATACAACATTATTCCACAAAATGGTTTGTTTTTACTTTTCTGACCCTCAAGAAAGCACCATACTCTTCTAACATCAATTCAAATATATCATTGATGCATTTGAGCTTAAAAAGCAAAAAAAACTATATGAATAAATGAAACTATTTACAATCGAGGTTTTGTCTTGAGATCAATTGCAATAAATTATTCCACAAAACTGTTTCAATGGCTAAAAAGCAGCCTTAACAATATTTTTTCTGGAGGAATTCTACTTTTATGCATTCTTCAGTTGAAGTGAATGTAGTTGAAGCCATAATACGTTCGTTTTTTCCATTTATTCCCATGAATTAAACCAATCTTCGTGATTTTGATAAACGGCTTTATACAATTTTTTTCCACAAACCGACATTTAAAATGATGCCACAGGCCTAAAAAAAATTAATTACCATACCCCTATTTTAAAAGATGCGTAATAATATGCCCAACATTATTCCATCAATAACTCAACATTGATAGTTTTGTTGGATACAACATTATTCCATCAATAACTCAACATTGATAGTTTTGTTGGATACAACATTATTCGGGGCAAGGGCTAAACTGAGGGAATTTTCTTCATCCATTTTTAATCCCTGATTGAACTCCCAATCATAAATGTCACGAACCGCCACGACTTTAAAATTACGAATCCTCAACCACCCTTCGAAAATGTGCATACCAATGAAGAGAAGTGATTTTAATTTTTTTTTCAATTTGTATATATTTTTACGGTTTTTTTCTTGTCTTCCAGGTGTATTCCGCCCGCGCCGCCAGCCCCGCCCTTTCCGCTCCCCCGCCCTCCGCCTCGCCCGCCCTACTCAACTCCTATCTGCCCGCCGCCATGCAGGTGCTAGCACATCTGACGCACCAGATGTCATTCGAGCGCCCGCCCGCTGACTCGTTGCCCGCCCAGGCCTTTAAGCCGCCCGCAACAACCACTAGAGCGCCCACCACCACCAAGAGGAGCGCCACTACCACCAGGAGGCCTGAGACCACTACAAAGAAAACCGTAAAGACCACTGTGACGACTACTACTGCAAAAGCGACGACGTGAGTGTAAAGATTTCCTAGAATCTTGAATTGGATTGCATAGGTTTTAGCGTTTTCATTCACCGCCACTGTGACGATTACGACTGCAAAGCGACGACGTGAGTGTAAGGATTTCCTAAAATCTTGTACTGGTTTGCGTTTTAGCATTTTTAGCGTTTTCTTTCACCGCCACTTTCACTAGGAAGTCTGCCACCACCGCAAAGATCACTGAGAGGAATACGACTGCAAAAGCGACGATGTTAAGAAATTGAAAATCCTTCTATTGGGTTAAGCATTAGTCCAAATTACATATCCCTGGTTAGAAACCTAAACGAACATAACTCAATAGTCTGGTCGCCCTTCTACAAAATTCATATCCATAATATTGAAAGAATTCAAATAAAATTTTTAAGATATGTGAGTTTTAAACTTAACTTCCTTTTAGAGCACATAAATTACCTATCATTAATGAATATTTTAAATATTCCAACATTAGAAAACCGACGAAAAATAACCGACCTAACTTTTTATTAAAATTATTAAACTCTAAATTTGATTGCTGTGAACTCTCGCATTTAATAAATCGACATGTACCTACACGAACTACTAGACAAACATTAATATTTTATATACACACATCTCATTCTAACTATAAATTGTATTCCCCAATACAACGATTACATAGTCTTGGTAACCAATATTTAAACAATATTGAAGTATTTGACAATAATTTGAATTTGGCAAACTTTAAACGCCATACTGGGTACTTGGTTAAAATTGTACTAAATATAAACAGGTCTTATTAGCATATATGATTTGAGAATTTCACGGTCAAAAATATTATAGTGCTTTGTTTTTGGGGTATTACGGCGTATTGCGTTACCTCCTTCTCACAGTAAAAAATCCAAAAAATTAATAAATTGGCTCAAATTTTTGGCAGATGTTTGATGCCACGTCATAAAACTGAATATTCGTCAAGTTTACTTTAAAGAGCAGTACTTTTATCTTTTGATAGATTATTTTTTTGATAGAAATCTTTTGATAGATTGCCTAAAAGTTGAAGATCTTGTACAGCAATATCGGGTGTCTCGCTTTACTGACTGTATTCGTTTTCTCCTAAACAATAAAAATAATTAATAAAACCTATCAGCCAAACTCTTGACCACAGCAGATCAGTGGTGAACTCTTATTTGAATTTTTTTTTACTTTTACTGTTTTCAGAGCATCACCAGTTGACTTGACCACCCCGCCCCATGGACCTGCCAACTTCGCCCCATTGCTACCACTAGCACACAGAAACATCCACGGATCAGCAACACTGGGACTCAGTGAAGAACCTCTGGTTCCTCCTATCATACTAGATTCATACCCTAGCCATTCTCTTCTAACAGACTTCACAGAGGCTCAATCGACCATTCCCGTCATAAGATCCCCTTACCCGCACACTAGTCCTCACTATATCAGACATCCTTATCCAATCCAGGATCAAAGTTTCCCAGTTGTCCTGTTCCCATCACATTCTTACTTTCAATCCAGGACTCCTATTTCTGAGCCTACGTTCCTGCCTGGAAACTTCCCTGGAAACTATAATCAAGATCCCCTTTATTCCGATTATCTTGCAAAAGCTCGCGAGGGGGAGAGTGATGACGACAGCATCGTCATCACGGATGGATTGCCAGATGTTTCATCATTACCAGTACAGAATGAAAACAATTACAAGTACAATCCTCTGGAACTGATGTCAGACGAGCTTTCAGATGAAAACCTGCAGTATCTCGCACCTAGCTTCAGGGAATTGATCAAGGGTATGTATACTTTTATTCCTACATACATTTACTTCTTTCAATAAGTCCAACGGTCGGGAGTCATTACACATTCAATGATGAGCCGTTACACAGATTAAAAAATATTTCTTTTAATTCGGAGCTCGACTGTTGCGAACTCCTGAGTTTCGTCAATACAAGAGTACGTACTCAATACACAAGACTTAAGGACCGGTAGTACCCGCCCAAAAATAAGAAGAAGGAGTGTTGAATGTTGAGGGAGCGCGCTAATATTAAAAACGATAAAATTCAAGCGAAAATTGGGAACATGTTTAATAAAACACGACTCGCTTACAATAGACAAAAATCTCCCTTCAATACCTTAAATAGCATTTAACGAAACACTGTGATTTTTTTCATAGATATAACTTGTGAAATAACAGAAACAAACGTGTAAATAATAATTTTCGGAGCATACTTTGCAATTTTTTTCTATCGAGGGAATTTTATGTACCTAATTAACGTTCGGCTCTACAAATTTTTCAAATCTTAAAAAATAACATATTTTTTTAAAAACTTAGAAACTTGAAGTGTTTAAGGGACATATGTTTTAAATCGGTAGAAAATCGAAATGGACCTATTTCAATGTCACCATTCACCAACAAATTATGAACCAAACATACCAATTTCTCACCTACAAATCGACCCTTTGGAATAACAAGGTTCCATCTGTTGCGGAAACGTCACGCGGTTATGGGATCTATGATAAGCTACCTTAGAGTTCATTATCACATGACATTAAAGCAACAGATAGAACCCTGTTATTCCAAAGGGTCGAAATGTAGTTTAGCAAACGAATATTCAAATAATATTCCATTTTTAACAAAGCAGATTCGGTGTTTAAAACATACCAAAACCATTTTTTCATGACAAAATATATTTCTGATAGTTTTGATTATTTCTTTAAGTTTTCCAATTGTGAACCATTGAAATAAATAAGTAATTATTTTATGCAACCATTGTTTATTATCTACTACCTAACCTAATAATTGTAACCAATTCATGTGTCCAATGTAAAAGCCCCATGGACGTGTAAAATAAGTAAAAAAAAAAAATTATAAAACATTTTTCTCATCCGAGGTTTTACAGAAAAGAAGGAAATGATAAAACAATATATTATATAATATAATATATTTATTACTTGATTGACTGCCATAATATAGTAATAACTTGATTGACTGCCAGAATATAGTACTAACTTGATTGACTGCCAGAATATAGTAATAACTTGATTAACTGCCATAATATAGTACCATATTATGAATACGAACCAAATTTATTTTTAGAAAATGAATTTAAAAAAATATATTATGATAAAACTATACTAACAGATAGACCAATTAGTCATAATAGACCCGATATAGTATTACATGACAAAATTTTAAAAAATAACTTATATCACTGATGTAGCTATTACAAATTCCTGTAATATTGAAAAATCTGATTCTGAAAAAATAAGAAAATATACAGATTTAGGAAATGAGATTAAAAGACTTTGACATTCTCAGACTATAAAAATATTACCGACTATTATTTCGACTACTGGCATTATACCTAGCTCTCTCATTAAAAATTTAGGCGTATTAGATTTGTCAGAATGTTTTAATGAAAGAAATTTGTCTTGTATAGGTTTGTATTAATTATACTTATATAATAAACTGGCATACCATGGATTTTCTAGATTGTCATTTATGGAAAAGTGTGTAAAAGGGTTAAGTTTTTCCTTTGGGGAAAATTTAACCCGGACGTAAAGTCTGGTGAAGAAATTTAAAAATATTATTTTAATGACTCAGCCATACGTCATTCCTATATCTACCTACGTTAAATTATCGTGAAACAAGCTTATGTGTCCAAGCGGTTAAAAAAAATAATATCGGTATGTAGATTGTAGACATAGGAGGTGTGACATCTCTTGACAAATATTAAAAGCATAGATTAAATTCATAGATGATTTTCAACTGAAATAAGTTAAAAACTTGTAATAAAATTTTACAGGTATCAACGCCGTTAATGACAGGGAGGAGGGAGACAACAGATACAACCCCCACGGTTCATTCCAGTCTATAGAAGACCTGACAGATAATGCTTTGGATAAGAAGAACATTGGAGATTATTTGAGACTGAAGAAGGCGGCTGCAACTCAAAGCTATATTCAAATGCTGCTTCTCTATGATTTGTTGAGCCGAGATGCCAAGACTCAGAAGCTGAACAATTATACAGTAAGTAACAAGTTATTCGATTATTTCGTGCCCTCAAAAGTCTGCACAAGCAAACGGGTACTCTTTTCGGTTAAAGGGGTGTTCTATCCATAGCGGTTGGAAAACAGAGCTTGCCCCCAAGAAAAGAAGAGAAAATAAAATTAGAAAAAAAAATAAAGTTTAGTCATCCTTCATATTTGAGACATGTCTGTCTAGATTGGTTCCATGTCTAATCGGACTATGAGATCTCAGTGTCTGAATTCCCATAGTAAATTTATTCAGACACGATAGGGAAAGGGAACTGCACTTAAATAACAATTGAAGGCTCACTTTTAACGATAAAATTATTATAAACTAATTAAACACTTGACTTAGCGCCTCCGCCCACTGAGGCAACTGAAAACCAACTAAAACTGGCTGTTTTCTCTGTCTTGATTGGTCAAAAAGCTTGTTTAACCATAGATGAAGAACAATCAGCTGACAGCTTGCAACTAGCAACGGCCGCCAAGGGTAATCAGCCGTGACAGTCGCAAGATGGTCGCAAGTCACCGCTTGCGTTACCATTGACAACGGGGTTTTGTGTGATTGTGTAGTGTGCGGGCCATCACATTGTCAAACAAAGACAGTTGGCATTTGAGAGTTTTCAGTTGCCTGAGTGGGCGGAGGCGCTAATGTCATCGCTTTTTACTACTTAACAAATTTTAAAAATGTCCACCTTCAGGCTTGTAAGCAAGCATGTATGCGTAAAGTAATACTGCTCGTTCTTCGTTGGTAAAGCCAGGCATTGACACAATAATTCAATAACAAAATTACGCACAAATAAACACAATTTTTACATTTAGGCACGTCTACCACTAAATAAACACAATGTAAAGTTACTAAAACTAAATAAACAAAAGTAAGTCTGAAGAAAACACGCAAAAAAGCAATAATTATCAGCCTGAAACACTCATCCACATTAAAAAAATTCCGGGAAAAGATACATGCCGCCGACGGGACAAGAGTTTGGGTTCGAGTCCAGTCGGCGGCATGTATCTTTTCTCGGAAGGTTTTTCAATGTGGATGAGTGTTTCAGGTTGATAATATTGAGCCCTTGCCCGGAATAATGTTGTATCCAACAAAACTATCAATGTTGAGTTAATGATGAAATAATGTTGGGCATATTATTACGCATTTTTTAAGATACGGATTATGGTAGTGAAAAATTTTTTAGGCCTGTGGCAGCATTTTAAAGATTGGTTTGTGGAAGAATGTTGTATAAGGCCGTTTATCAAAATCACGGAGCGTGGTTTAATTCATGGGAATAAATGGAGAAAACGAATGTTTTATTGCTTCATCTAGAAAGACTTGAAAGCCAAGAAGTTGAAAAATGCAGGAAAGTAGAATTTTTCCAGAAAAAATATTGTTAAGGCTGCTTTTTAGCCGTTGAAACAGTTTTGTCGAATAATGTTGTATGTTGATCTGAAGACAATATCTCGAATGTAAATGGTTTTATTTATTCATATCGTTATTTTTTTGTTTTTTATGTTCAAATGCATCAATGACATATGTAAATTGACGTTTTTGTGGAATAATGTTGCCTCTGAAATTTTTATATTCAACATTTTTCCACATAATCAGCACAAATTCTTGTAAAAAATTCTAATTTAATAGCCTTTTTCCACGATGTTTCCTATAAAAGTCTTAAGAATTGTATGTTTAATGTATTTTAAATATAAAATATTATAAAACATAACCGGTTTCTTTTTTTTTTCCATTTTTCTCGGAAAAAGAATATTGTTGGATACAACATTATTCCGGGCCTTGCCCATATATTGCTTATAATAATCGACTTAGGAATTTATGTTTTTTTTAAATACCCTATTTTAGCCTGTCTTCACGACTTTGAAGTACTATTTTCGGTTGTCGGTCATGGGTAATGTGAAATGTTCCTCCGTATTACTGCGTAATGCGTAATGTTTATTAAACTTTTCTTCTTCTTCTTCATGTGCCTTATCAGTTCCCCCCGATGTTGGTGATCACTCTGGTGAATATGTCTATATCTTGCGCTGCTCGGAATAGCTCCTCCACACTTCTAATTCCGGTCCACTCTCGTACACTCTGTGCCACATAATTTATAAAGTTTACCCCGGTTAAAACGTTGTTTTCATTTAATTCGAACGTTGTGAAGCGAGAGAACGAAGAGAAAGAGGGAAGAACAATCAAGGTATTCAAATCTGGCCAGCAATTAATTGGTTTTTGTTTTTTCAGGGGTACTCCAAGGACCTCCTGAAAGACCTAGTGGACATCTCACAAGGCACAGCGGCTGAGCAATTGGCTACGATCCTGAACCGCATGGTGCTGAGGGGAGACTGCAAGTATGACTTCGCCAACAACAGAGCCAAGGAACTTGTCACGGAACTGGGCAAGCCAGAGAGCAAGGCGTCTATGGAAGTTAGATACTTGGAGCCTCTCAGATTCTTACAATAAGCCTAATTTTATGTAACTAGGGTTCAGATTTGAAGTAGCATATTATACTTTCTTCAATGCCTAGTTGGAAGATATTACTCATAATATTATGTCTTCTTATAATGATTTGTATAGCAGAACGCACAAAATTGTTGAAGAATAATTCCGTGGATCTCTTATAAAGGGGTAGGTATATATCAGTAAAAGTGAATTGTTCAGGAAACAAAAATAATGTTTGAGTAAACTTTCCAATGTACCTGGAAAATAATGTTTGAGTAAACTTTCCAATGTACCTGGAAAATATTGTTTGAGTAAACTTTCCAATGCACTTGGAAAATATTGTTTGAGTAAACTTTTTAATGTTCCTGGAAAATAATGTTTGAGTAAACTTCCAATGTACCTGGAAAATAATGTTTGAGTAAACTTTCCAATGGACCTGGAAAATAATGTTTGAGTATACTTTCCAATGTACCTGGAAAATAATGTTTGAGTAAACTTTCCAATGGACCTGGAAAATAATGTTTGAGTAAACTTTCCAATGGACCTGGAAAATAATGTTTGAGTAAACTTTCCATGTACTTGGAAATAATCTTGAAAGTTTAATTACATTTTTACTGATTATTTTTACATTAGCTGCACACAGGAGGCCCTGAGGAAAAAGAAAACTTTTAATTTTATCCAGGAGTGACGGACGAACGAATCCGTCCCTCCCACTTCGATGCAAGGCGAAAAGATATACCTCTTTAACTTAGATCCACGGATTTGTAAATGGTAAAAATCTTACATTTTTCATTTATGGTATTCTTGCTATTGCTAATATTATGGACCCTACTAATAACTCATTTATTCATAAGACCAACAAAAAGTCTATCATGTAAGAGACCTTAGTCGTAGTGACAGTTGTGTTGCAACATTTGCGGACATAAAAAAATATTATGGTATATAAAGTGGCCACACTACTGACATAAATTTTTAGATTTTTTTTAGACTGTTTTTGAATTCAAATAGTTCTTAACTGTCGCTGGCGCAGCGACTAAAGTCTCTCGTCTGCGGACGCCCTTACAATATGAAATTTGAGATTCAACTTCGATGGAGTTTTTAAAGTTTTTTTTAATAAATAATAATATAATGTAAATCTAGTTTTACTACCCACCTTCGCTGGTCTTATGATGTGTTGTACAAGTATAATATAAACATAATTTTATTGGAATAACTTTTTGAAGGTTATACCCATTAATGTGATCAATATAAACGTAAGTGTACAAGGTACAAAACACAAAAACGCGTCCCTGTACGATCAAGTAATATGGTGTGGTAGCCCTCTCCCCCATCCATGAAGAATGTTCCCATTTTTACCTGAAGGGTGTGCTTTTGAAGATATAAGGGCTGGAAGTTTCACCCTCTAGAAATTTATAGAACAGTCCGGTATATTCGAGAGCATTCCACAACATTCCAGAACATCCCGGAACATTCTGGAATGTTGTGGAATGTTAAGGAATAGTCTGGAACGTTCGGGAACAACCCGGAACACCCCAGTTCATTGTGGAAATTTCCAGAACATTCGAGAGTGTATAGTGTGAATATCGTGGACCATTCGAAGCCTTTGGGTATGGGTGGGGGTTAGAGGGCTACCACACAATCTCATATCAACTCCCTGAGCAAAGCGGGTACCTCAGCTTTATATTATAATTTATTTATTTATTTATTATAGAAGGATACAAAAAAAGTACAATTTACATATAAGAAAGCCTTGCCTGTCCAACTAGGAAAGTTTCCCGTTCTAGGACAGACAAATTGACAGGTTTTAGTTCATATTATTAGTCCTAACCATAAAAAACAAAAAAAAAATATTTTTCTCTGAAACCAAGTTGTGTCATGAAAAAATATATTAATATATACATACATGTTTTTTGTGACAATGTAGAAAAAGTAATATGGTAGCATATATTCTATTCGGATTTACCGAGTTAGCCTGGTAACATATAGAGTAGTTTCGGGTATTATGGCCTAGTGGGCCAATATGGCCAACATTTTTTTTTCCGACACCATCCAATACTAGCGGTTTGTATATCCGCCATATTGTCAAACCCTTTCCCTCGACCCCCTTAGTCGATTTCTGCGTTGCAGCGAGTGCGTATATGTGCGGCGCGTGCGACGATCGAAAATTATCTGATTTGATCTTATTTTTTGGTTAAGTTTCACTCGTTCCTGTTTCTCAAATAATCATTGTTTTTATATTGCTAATGCACATTTTTGTAGGTAAACTTTTATTTAATAGTGTGGTGACATTTTTTTAAGGACATTGTTTACTAGTTTTTAGGTTAGACTTTTTATTTGTCATAAACATCCTTACGGCCAATATGGCTCACTAGGTAGGTGGCCAATATGGTCAACCAGGCCATATTGGCCTCACATAGCGTAAATCTTTCTAAGATGTTAATATTTTTTTCCTAAGGGCAATGGCTCCCCGAAAACCAATTTCACAAAGAAAACGCCAAACTTGGTGCTATGATAAAATCGAAAAGGCTATGGATAAAAGCAAAAGCGAAAGGGCAAAGGTAAAAAGACAAAGTCAAAAACTAAAAGCCCCAAAACACTACTCGCGAAGTTGACCGAAGTTAATGAAGAAGTGAACCAAATAGTGTAGTGAGACGCATCTTGTTCGGACTTCGGAACGAGTCCATTGACTCTGCGCAAAACCGACAAACCGATCGGAAATCGGACGAAGCGAGGTGAGGTTGCACGAAGCGAAGTGAAGTTCGTTTCTTCACTATCGTATTCGATTAACCTCGATCAACTTCGCGAGTAGTGTATAGAGGCCTTTAGGAGGTACAAATGTCTAGCTCGGAGGAAGAAAACGAACCACTGTACGAAGACAGTTCTGACGAAAGTCCAGATAGGAGCAATGTTTATGATGCCAAGTGTTTGTATTGCGACGATCTCTGTTCTATGAATAACAGAGGTGAAATATAGGTTCAATACCTATGTTGTAAATTATGGGCTCACGAAGAATGCTCAGGAGTGGAAACGGAGGTTTTTTTCTGCGAATTTTGTTCTGCAAAGTAACACAAAGTTTATTTCTTTTGATTTTTTATTTTATTTGTTATGGTGGGCAATATGGCACACTTCATTTGTGGCCAATATGGCCCTGGGCCATTTTGTCCTCCTACATTTTATTTTTAAGATTATTCAAGATTAAGAAAAAAATTATTTTAGTTATGTTTCGAAGCCAATATAACCTGAAATTTATATTTTTTTAATACTATTAAGTTCAAAGGACTGATTTAACCAAGAAAGGCTAATTGATCTCAAAAATTTCGTATTTTATTTCCAAAAAGGCTTATGGCGTGCCATATTACCCGAACTTACTCTACTATATTCAGATTTACAGAGTATGAGATAAGTAGGTAAGTTGGTAGTATTTAATGTGTAAACCAGGTACCTGATAATAAGATGGAGGAATTACAATATGATTTACAACATAACGATAATTAATTATTTTAGGTTATATGTTTAGAAGTGTGAACTGATAATACCTACATAGAGAAAGAGAAACTACATTAAAATTTACGATATTAGATATAATTTATGTATACAATAATATATATGATTTTTTTTAAAGTGTTGTAACTACAATGTGTAATACATTTTTGCGACGATGATTATTTTCACTGATTTAAAAAACATGTTTTCAGTACAAATTATATTATACGACAACAAACGAATATACACCGCGCTCATGTCTTGAAGTACTTCTGCTAAAATAAAACTAAAAATAGCTACAAATATAGATAGAAATATAAATAGAAACTATGAATATTAATAAATAGTACCTGATTTAGTGCTACTTTGATCATACATGTTGAGTTATATATTGTTTATTTGTTATAAATCATCACCGCTGTAAGGTACCAAGCTAGTTTTGTTTTGTTAGTGTGCAGCGTGCATGTGATTCGCTTGCAGCAGTTATGTATGTGATAACCTACTCGATTCAAACAGTCTTCAGGGGCGCAAAACCATAGAGCCCAAAATATCTTTCGCAGATGACACTGTTATCATATTTACAAGTAAAACATCAATTAAGAAGGCAAATAGTGGTCTGAACAAAAATAAAAAAATGGTCAGACTCTCACCTCCTCACCCTAAATATTCAAAAAACACAATACATACTTTTTTCAATCCGAAAATTCTCTCTCCCAGAATATCTTCCTTCACTTATCATTCACACTTGCCACCAAAATCTAGATACTGCCCCACTATCTCTTATTAACAGTTGTTCATGCCCAATCCTTAAACCGTCAAATGAAATAAAATATCTAGGTGTCATTATAGTCAACCAATTACGTTGGGAGGTCCAAATCAACTACATAACAAAGAAACTCCGTAAGTTATGCTATATTTTTTATTCCCTTCGATCAATCCTTGAAATAAAAACACTAAGAAGTGTTTATTTTGCTCTATTCCAATCTATAGCAGTACGGCATTATAGGATGGGGAGGTTGTGCAGCATCCATTCTCTACCCGCTAGTGAGCGTTCAAAAACTTTTGCTAAGAATCCTCTACAAAAATGTTTCCCTTCTCATCCATCAGAGCCACTTTTTAAGAAACTCGCAGTCCTAGACATACGCCAACTGCATATTAATATAGTTCTCTTTCATATCTGGAAAAATGGTATGATAAATTCTACACAATCAACTATACATACACGCTACTCAACACGTGGGCATTGCATAATCCCCACAACAAAAACACTTTTTCACAAATACAATATTCATACATCGCTCCTTTAATATACAACGAAAATGACAACATAAAAAGATCTAGTACAGTGACTCCAAAAATCCAAAAGAGGCGAAATTTCTATAAAGAATTTCTTTGAGAAATTTCATTGAGGAATTTCTTTAGAGAATTTCATTAAAGAACATAGGTTTGTATACCACCAATAAAAGTTTTTGTTTGTAAATAACTATATATATATATAAGGATTCTATTTATATATGTGTGTTATGTTCTTTCTTATACTCTACCACATTCTTCTATACTCTTTTATATTACTTTATAACTATCTACATTACTTTATATTATTTTGTATTCTTTAAAATTATTTATTAATATTCTTTGTATTATTCTGTATTCTTTAATATTATGTTAATTATACCATTCTTTCAAATTTCATATGTTAATGCACTCTATAGAAAATCGACCACCACAACACGATAATATGAATAAAGAAAAAAATATATATATAGAGATACATTTTTCAAACAACTCGCGCGCCACTACTTGTAAATATTTTATACAAATTTTATAACACCAGAGCTCACAATTATATATAGAAACCTTTGCAAATGTGCGCATAACAACTCACAAAAGTTTCATCGCAATCAGATGAATGGTGTAGGAAAAAAATCATTACCCTAGAGCTCACCATTGTGTATAGACACCTTCGCGGCAAGCGCACGACAAATCACCAAAGTTTTGTTTATACCTCATAAGGGACAAACAAAGAAATGTTTATTTTTAAATATTAAGATTTGCGGTCGGGGACATTTTCTTCAATACGAGACACCGCCACAAACAATTGTTCACTAGGCGTTGAAATTGATTCCCGAAAGCCCCTATTTTGAAGAAATTTTGCCGATCTTATTAATGGATAAACTTTTTTAATGCATAACATTATACGATATTATCATCAGACAAATTTAATTTTCGATCATCTATTACTCCCTGAAAAAAAATCCTAAAGGAAGCCATAATTTTTCCAATGTCATATTTTATCACATATTTTATCATTGTAGTAAATTTGAGATCTCCCTTTCTCTGTCACTCTCTCTTTACTTTTCTTTTCTTTCTTTACTACCCACATAGTAGAAAGCATTTTAAATATACTCTTCTCTGGAAAATACATTGTAGTAAATTTGAGATCTCCCTTTCTCTGTCTCTCTCTCTTTACTTTTCTTTTCTTTCTTTACTACCCACATAGTAGAAAGCATTTTAAATATACTCTTCTCTGGAAAATAATTTAAGTACCAACCTAAAACTGTTCGCACAAAATGCTTAGATGTTTTTTTTTTATATATAAGGACTAGCTGCTGCCCGCGACTTCGTCTGCGTAAGATTAGCACTTCGAGTAATCTATTTTCTTTTCCTAGGTCCCATCTATGTTTATACCAAAATTCTTAACCTATTTATTTAAAATATGTATAATTCTTGATTCGATTCAAATAAACTACGCGAGTATGCGAGTACTTCAAATAAATTCACTAATTTAAATATTTTCTAAAATAGAATTTTGATTTAACAATCATTGTTTTGCAAAATTTCATTCTCAAATTTTGGCATTTTCTATTAAACAATAATTATTATTTTCAATTTAATGAAAATAAATAGCTAGCTTTATAAATTATACCCTATATGTTATTCTGATGTATGAGCTATATTATTGTAAAGTTTCATTAAAATCCATTCAGTAATTTTTGCGTGAAAGAGTAGCAAACATACATACATCCATACAAACTTTCGCATTTATAATATTAGTAAGATATACAGTTGATTGACTGCAAATTTGAAATTGAAAAAACTGTCTGATTTTTATTATACCGAGGCTGATTGTTCGAGAGTTTTTCGATGTTCATGCATGCAAAGACACTACTTTCTCACGTAGAGGTATTATCGTTTGCACGTAAATAATCTATCTTTTTTATTTAAAGTCAATGGCGAAAACCGGGTATGGATTTGATTTGTTTACAAATCTGCAGTTTTATTTCAAGAATGATGAAATTTTGCGAAATTGACCTTCAAAACAAGATAATGGTCATTGTCTATATTAGATTTCTAAAAACACTGTATAAAACCCGGGTATAGTATTCGTCAAACTTTAATACTGACCTGACGTTGTAACAGAAATCGTCGCAATAGGGTCAGAAAAGAGCGGCACGCCTCCCCACCCATGCTTTTCTCTGACGCGCGTATCTTTTACGCATCTTTCTCTTTCGCTTACGGTCATTGTAAAGTCGGTAAAATTACTGTACCTGCGCGAGCATGGATTGTATCAGGTTCTGGTCGGCATTCAAGTAGAGGTACTATAACGTAGGGATAGTTTTAGATTCGACCTTCGATCATATTATACAAAAGGTTAGAACTCGAATAAATACTCACATCGGGTATCATTCACGTGAACGTGATCCTTCCAAAACCGCAACGTAGTCGATATCACGTCACGTATCGTCCTTGTTGATTTAGGAGGTGCTACGCGGTCAGAATGGTTGAGAATGGCTCCATTTTGCACTGTGCCATTTCACAACTTTAATATCTCTAGTAACATTTATACATTTATTTAGCTGGGTCTTCTATTCTGGGAGTCGAGGATTGTGTAATACCATCTACACCACAGGGTATGATACTTTATTGGGTATATCTCTAAAAATGTAACAATGAAACAACGTAAAAATAATGCTGCTAAAGGTTGCCTTTTTTACGTTTTTATGTTTTTAATTTTTATTTAAATATAAATTTTTGAATTTAAATTTATTTAATATTTATATGTTTTTTTACAATAAATACATAATTTTTACATGTTTAAACAGTGTGAAAATAGTAGATAAGAATAGCTTTTCCTCACCATAATGAGACGAGGCTCTTGTGTTTGGTGAGGTATTTTAGTTCAATTATATAATATCATGTATGAAAGTAAATAATACAATATGGCAAAAATAATGGATAATTAAGAAAATGCAAGATTTACCAATAACGGATTTGAAAGAAATAATAATACGTACCTCAGTATTATTATAGTAGTTTTAGGTATTTTTTTAATTTTTGCTGAAATTCCTGAATATTTTCGATAACTTTTAGATATAATGGTAGTTTGTTATAATAATATGTTATATCTAGATAGAGATAATTTTTTTGTGTGTGCGGATATGGCAACAACAAGCAACGAATAACAAAACGTCAAATCAAACTCAAACGTCATCCGTTTATTTTGATTAAACGGGTTTTTGTTATGTTTTGTTGATCATTATATGATTTAACTAATGATTTTAGATGAACATATTGGTTTGTCTTATGTATTTCTCCGATTCTTTTGCATTCTAGCTATTGAAGTAAAAAGTGGCAGAAGTGTGAAAATAAAAATGTTGTTTATAATTCAAATAACTGAATCGCAGGAAAATATTACAAATTCGGATACGTTTTCAGATTTTCACGGCCAAAAGCATTTTCGTTGTTTGTTTTTGGGGTGTTATGCCGAAACGTCGGCTAAAGAAGGAGGTAGCACAACACGGCATTTTACAAATTCGTCTATAAATAATGATAAACAATCTAATTATCTTCCTCCGCCTAAAAATGTAAGTTTTTTTTTATTAATTTTTAGTCAAATGAGTTTTACTTCAACTGCGCGTAAAGGTTAGACACACTCAATTTTTTATTTTTTTTTATATGACCAAAAAAGAAGAAACATAATTTCGTACTAAACATCTTTTAATAGTTTTCGTATTGTTCGTATAGTTTACAATAAATATAATAAGATATGACGAACTTTATTGAATTACTTATCTTATATACATAAATAATAAATAAGCCATGAGATGCCCATAAAGGAACACACGAGCAATAACAGAGTCCTTTTACTGACATACTAAGTCCAATGTTATTAACAATTCAACACTGGGCATGTCCTTCATTTCGATATTACGACAGACTCGATGCGTCAATGGCATAATAATTACCCATTGATCTGGTCAGAGGACAAGTTAATAAACTCCCTATGGCGCATTAATGATGGTGTAAAGCTTTTACAAGTAGAAGAAGAAACATTCAAGGTGTCATGTCTGCCATGGTGTTCCTGTTGAATAAAGACTGGAAAATACCCATCAAAAGAGAGTAAAGTGAACCAAAAAGTTCTAAAATATAAATGACACCACTTTCAGAGAAGTTCTTTTTGAAGCCTGGTCTGCTCGTTGTCATGGGGAAGTCGAAATCATCTTCATTGCTATCTTCTGTAGTCACTTCATTAGAATTTTTAGTTTCTTCTGTTGTAATTACTTTGATCAAATCGGGGTCTAATTGCTCTCTATCTGTGTCTACTTCATTATCATCGTCTGGCAAGTCTGAAATGGTATCAAAAAAGTCTCCTGTTATCATGTTTAGATCTTTGACTTCACTTGCTTCGTTATTTTCTTTTCTTACTTCAGTTGCTACGCTTTCTTCTTCTTTGGCTGGATCCAATCCTGGATACAGAGTTAGTCTTTCTGGTCTATCATTTCTCCTCGCTGTTCTATTGAAGCTTGGGTTAGATCTGATGTAAATAGGGTTAATGTCTTCTCTGTCTTCCGTTCCTTCCATTACATCACTTACATCTGTTGAATTTGAGATTTCGTCTGATTCTGTCACAGCATCTTCTACTATTTCTAACTGGTTACTGCTTTCTGTTGGTCTTGGGGTAGTTGAAATGATTTTGGCTGATTTGTCTGTTGCTGCAACGAGAATGAAGTGGCTGACGACTGGTGAGGCGATCCTTTCCAAGACATTTCTGGCTATTTGCTGGTACACAGTTGGAGGTTGTGTGACTGCTCTGCCGTCGGAGCTGGGCTGAGTGGTGGTAGTATAAATGCTGACATTTTCTGACTCGCCCTCAGCAAGTTTAGGGGCGGCAAAGGGGTTGTAGAAAAATAAGGGTGTAGAGGTAGCACTTTGCAGCATCTGAAAAAAAAATACCCTTAGATGATTTTATAAAAAAGATTACAATCAAGGCTGAGGATTCGATGCCCAACATCGTGAAAATCTTGATAAATGTTTAACTTTTAATCGAGTGTCATTTTATTATTAATTACTAGCTTCGCTCTGTAGTAGATTTTGATGAGAGAAGATTTCAATTCTCTTTTCTCGAAATCTGTTTAAACAATTGGATAATGTAGTGCATTTAAAAGCTTCCGGCTTGTAGACATAGATGGCAGTGCTAAGAGCTGTCCTTAGATTCCGCTAGATGGCAGGTAGGTTAGTACCTGTGGGAACAAAGAGAGTGTCAAACAGCTCTGAGAGAGCGTTCACTGGAACACTCGATTAGATTCCATTTAGCCAGCTTCTAGTTAGGTCGATCAACGAGATCTACATTGTAAACCGCGAAGTGAATAATAAACGCAGATCATAACAAAGTATCTATTATTCCAAGAAGTAATCTCCATCCGAAGTATTGGATAATCTGTTAGTGTCTGTAGTAAATAACAGAACGCTACAGATAGATAATACGGTACAAACAAGCTGATAATCTTAATTAATCAAAATATTTATAAATAGGTACAAGAAAGTCGGATGATAAACTTTAAGAAAAAATATGAATCTTTAAGACACACAAACTACTATTGATGATCATTTTCATAGAATTTGACCATTAACGAACTTAGTTAGAAAAACACTATAATATTAAACAGATTCTTTAATACACGTTGGACTTTGAAATTCATCATTTACGGAGGGTTGCTAAATTGGGCCCGATTCTTCTTTGCAATGAGTAGAACATATACAGGATAATGTGCATTTACTTCAGGAGGTGATTCTTCATGATGGTAGGAGTGAAAAAGCCAAATAACTTTTTCCGAAATTCTAACTTTTTTTTCCCATACAAAAGGACGTACCTATTAAAAATCCTTAATGTAAGGTACAAACTTGCCCTATAAATTTGCTGTGAGTCATCCGGGCCCGACTGCGCGGTTGTGATTGTTACGTATCGTAACAGCGGAAAATAATAGTGTTTCTGTACACGCCGGAGTAATTTTATCATTTTATCAAAAAAGTACCCTTAAAGTTTGAATTTCGAAAAGAGTCATTTATCTTTTTTACTTATACTATCATGTAGAATCACCTCCCGAAGTGAATGCAGTTTACGGTGGGAGAAGAGGGGATTGTGAGTCGAACGTAACCAATATTCAATAGTGGAACATATCCATTTATATTTTTATTTGTGTAGTTACTTAACAAAGTAATTTTTAAAATTTAAACTTACCAAAGACAACTGAAGCAGGACAAACAAATTCAATATTAAAAAACCAGTGCACTTTTTTTCTGTCGTAGCCATCTTCACGGATATTTATAAAAAGTTTAAATCTGGAATTAACAGAAAGCATCAAAAGTTTATTAAAATTTGCGAAATGCGACCATCTTATTATCAATAACAATCAATAATTTGCAAACACTAAACTTATGTTTTTAATGAACCGTTTAACAATTTCACTCTGCTTTGAAATCCCGGAAGTATATTTTTAAATTATTCAATATGAGACATTACTCTTCATTAATATGATTTATTAACAACGCATTACAAAGGGAAGTACATCAAGACACGTGTAACAATGTGATGTATGAACGTTAGCTTCTGCTAATTTAAATTCTAGTTTGCTTAACCACTGAAGCGACAGAGCAATTAAAATATTTTTTCTCGGATTGCTAAAGGAAATTTTTCCGCCCACATTAAAATAATCATACCTCCGAATTTGAATACGGAGACATACAAACTGATTAGATATAGTTCTATGTAGCCAATGAAGTCCCCTATATTTTGTCTATCTTACTAATATTATAAATGCGAAAGTTTGTATGGATGTATGTATGTTTGTTACTCTTTCACGCAAAAACCACTAAATGGACTTTAAAAACTTTACAGTAATATAAATCATACATCAGAATAACATATAGGCTATAATTTATTTTCCAAATAATAATTATTGTTTAAAAGAAAATGAATAAATTTGAGAAGGAATGATATTCTTCAATCAAAATTCTATTTTAAAAAATATTTAAATTAGTAAATTTATTTGAAGTACTCGCCTAATACTTTGAATCGAATCAAGAATTATAGATATTTTAAACAAATAGGTTAAGAATTTTGGTATAAACATCGAAAAGACCTAGGAAAAGAAAATAGGGTACTCGAAGTACTAATCCTGCGCGGAAGAAGTCGCGGGCATAAGCTAGTTATCATAATTTGTAGGATTTATAAAAAAATATATATAATTAAATGTTTAACCTTAAAATATTTTAAAGAATCTAGAGAACATTTATTTTGTTATATTTTGAATCTACAATATATTATAAAAACATTTTAATAAAAAAATAAAAATTTAAAATTGCCACATTTTGGCAATAAAGCAATCCGAGGTTTTGGAAATAGTGCCAAAATATGGCAAAAAGCGCTCGAGTGGTTAAATAATAAATAGCAGCTTACAAGAATTGACTAAACTGTGTTGGTGGAAATTAAGCCGATTATCTTTGGGCATTTAATAATCTGCACAGTTTCGTTAAAAATACACTTGTGTTGTATTTTTTAAATAACCACTCGAGCGCTTTTTGCCACATTATGGCACTATTTGCAAAACCTCAAATTGCTTTGTTGACAAAATGTGGCAAATTAAAAAAAAAAAAAATTTATTAAAACGACTATATAATATATTGTACATTCAAAATATAACAAAATAAACATTCTCTAGATTCTTTAAAACGTTTTAAGGTTAAAGATTTAATTATATTTTTTTTATAAATCCTACAAATATGTGATAACAGACAAAAAAAATAGGGGAATTATTGGTTACATAGAACTATACTCTGTTTGTATGTCTCCATATTCAAATTCGGAGGTATGATTTTATGTGGGCGGAAAAATTTCCTCTAGCAATCCGAGAAAAAATATTTTTATTTATCTGTCTCCCCAGTGGTTAAGCAAAATTAAAAATGTGAGGCGCCTGTTTTTAAATCTTTTTTTTTAATTTCGCTGGCTAGCAGTGTTATTGAATACGTTTCCTTTAATTGGCCGCTGGCCCACCGGTGGCCATCAATGCAAATTTTAATTTTTTTTAAATCATTATTTGTTTACGAGTTTCTATTACAAAATAATAATATTAGTAAGAACAGTTGTATAAACTACCAAAATCTGAAAGAATTATTACTGTAAACTTATAAAATGTGACACAAAAAATTTCTGAAGTGACATTGATTTTTTTTTTAATAAAACCTGGCCCACTAAAGGCAAAGATCCGGTTATTGAACTGTGAATGTAGATTATTTTTATTACTTCCTAAACTGTATGTAATCTTAAATATGTAGGTACTTTGAAAATGAATTGCTAATTTTATACATACAATGTATATGTACTTTTTGATATTAAAATATAGCATTTAGCGCATGGTTGAACGATGGTTTATTATAACTGCAGTTTGTTTTAGGGAATATTTTGTTTAAAAAATCGTTATCATTAAAATTGAATTAGATCACTCTTATACTTCCCGTTTAATCACAGGAGACCGTATTTGTCCCAGCTCATATAGGTCTCACAGAAATCGTTGTGTCTCTCTTACTATCATAGTAAGAAGTATGATCTAAACGGTATTGGATAGAGAATAAAACACGCTGTATATTCAAATCCAAAAATTAACCACAAAAAAAATAAAATTTACACCTATATTAACTATTTCCGGTCGCAATTGAACAAAAAATTATGACACTTTGCGAATAAAGTTTTTTTTACATGAAACGACCACAAAGTGAGGTGATAGTAACGTTTATAATTCATTTGCGTAATGAAATATGTATGTGTGTGTTTCTTTTTCATAACCAGCAATTTCAGTTAGAAAAAGCGTAAAGTAAGCCTTTTTAAAACTTTTTAAAGTTTTCATCCAAAATTTTTATATTTAAAAATTTACATGGTTTTTTCTAATAATAAAATTTGAAAGCCTATTTCATCACCTTTCGAAAACAGTTTTTAGTTTTTGGATACATTAACAAATATTCCATTTATTTGGATTTTATTGCAAAGCGGAAATATTAACTAAAGGCAAAACATACTTGTGAAGACAAATATCGTCACTGTTGAAAAGTCTTACTAATGAATCGACAAAGACATGACAATGTCAAAGTCTTTATTTAAAAGAATGAAAATAAAACGAATTTATATATACTTTTTTACATTAGCTCCATACGGGAGGCCCTGAGGAAAATAATTTCCCACAGGGCCTATGTCATCTTTGGGAATGCTGTGTGGAGGGTATTTTTAAGAAAATGAATGAGAGGAAGTTCTCGGAAGGAAAAAGGTATGGGGGGTGAGTAGTAATATGGGGTTCAATGTGTCCAGATCATCCCCCGCCAATAAACACCTAAGTCACCAAACGTAGCGAACCACTTGGGGTGACCTATTTCAGAGGTGTTGGTTATCCAAGAAATGGTTCCCGGGGCGGTGTACTCATTACCGCCTCCCAAATTTTATTAATGAATAAAACACTCGTTTTGCGTTAGAATTTGGTAAGAAAATTGTAATTTACATAAATTTGTAACGTTCGAAAATCATAAATTTCAGGTAAAACAGCGCAATACAATATTTCGTTATTTATGTTTATTGTTCATAAACAAAGTACTTTATAATTGCTCAGCAAGGCAGAAAGGGAAAATTGTTTTATATATCTTGAAAGGGTGTATTATTCATACAGTCCTATGAAATATTGTTTTGAAGGGAGGAGACTACGTATTATACGATTTTGAAAGCCTTGTTAATTGGGTCGTTCGTTTGATAGACCTTCCTTCATATCTTTATTAAATTATTCTCTTGAGGATACGGCCGGCGTAGTCCAGCGGTAGGGCGTTAGACTCCCATTTAGGGCGCGGTTCGAACCCGGCGTGCGCAAATAAATTTTATTTAATTGATTTGTGTTATTTAACAATTAATTATTTGAAATAATATATAGTATATTTGCGGCACGTTCCAGAGTGGAAGACACTCTTAGTATTATAGATATTCAGAATTGAAACGTTGCTTGCAATGGCTTTAGCCGTGTTTAGTGACTAGATCTGAATAGCCAGGTACTTCCCCACCTTCCTCTTCCTCGTCTCCTTCCCTTCCCCACTTACCTTCAGCCTCATAACATACCCCAATTAGGGATGCCATAGTCTCACTGGCTCCAGACGGGAGCAGTTGGGACTCTTGTGAGGTATTCACTATAAAAAATAAAATAAAAATAGTTTCAATTTGCAACATTTTAATGATATTTTATGGCTATATGACGTATTTATGGATATGCGTCGCATTAAAGATTTCTAGTAAAAAAAATAATAATTACTTCTCATACATACTCTTCTATTATTCTGTTATTATTCAACTTATATTATTCTTCTATTATTCAACAGAGGTAACCCATCCAAATCAAAATTAAAAGTTCTCTAATATCATTACTGTTACCAATACCGACCTGATTTAATTCCGTCAAATTTTTTGTTTGCACGTTATCAAAAAATGTATCAATCGAAATTAAACTCATTGATTTTTTTAGGTAATCTGTCTTGACTCGGATACCCCTATTACACGTATACACGTATTAAAAAAATTACAAAGACGGGTTTCCAAAAAATATTACGATCCTAATATTTTGATTTTGTGGCCTTTTTTATTTTAAGTTTACCTTAGAAATCCAAACTCACATTTTCACACACAATGTCATGCTATAAAATAATTACGTTGATATTTTCTTTAAAATATATAAATACATCATTCAAAACGCACGATGCTGGCAAGCAAAATTTTATTAATTTATAAAGATAGATTTCCGAAAAAAAAACAAATAATGGTTTCCGGAAAATCGCTCGATGACATCATCACATTATAATAAAAAATATACTCGTATAACAATTATTATTAGTCAAATGTTCAGAAATTATTTTTATAATTAATTATTAACACTTCATATGTATTATTAAAATAAACAAACAAATAAATTATGTAATATTCGCGAGTGGACTTCTTGTCGGGTGTTCTGCAATAAACTAAACGAACTTAATCCTTCCTGCCGTCAGCCGTGTGGAGGAACATTTTCAACCACGGTTTTTGTGTGAACTCCGCTTGACTATGGAAATCAGGGGTAATCAATAATCAATAATTAATTTTTTTATTTTTTTTAACGATTCACTTTTGAAACATTGTGAAATTTACAATTCTAAGGAAATACTTGAAGGAATTTATAAATGTACTAGCTGGTACCCGGCATGCGTTGAATGCTAAATAAAGAAGATTTTTTTCTCCCTGCGTGACCTTTCCCTGTTAGTCCCGTCCCCCTTCCAGCACCTCTTCCCCTTCCGCGACTCCTTCCCCTCCTGCGTTCCACTTTCACCTCCCCATCCGCTCTCCCGCTGTCCCCCTTCTCGCGACCACCCTCACGCACTTTCCTTCCACCTTCTCCCCCTTTCCCCCTCCCATGACCCCCTCCCGCAACCTCCCCCCCCCCCTCCTTATTTCCTCTCCGCCCCTCCCGAACTTCCCTCCCCCTCACAATTCTTTTTCCCTGCCGCTAAACCTCAAAATATTTCAATTTTTTTATACAAATTTCATAAAGCCAGAGCTTGCGGTATCAAATATAATTTACGACCTATTCTCAAACCTACCAAATATTTTTTTTTTTTAATTATGAAAATCGGTTCAGAAACCACAAACACCGTGACACGAGATTTTTATATATTAGATGTTTAATAATTTAACAAAAAATTAAAATTGTTTTGGAGAAAAAATATAAAACGGAACAAAAATGAAGTAGGTAATAATAATCCTATGAAAGTTATTATCATTAATTATTTTTTTATTAAAAATTAATTTCACTGAAAGTACGGACACGCCCACAATACACTTTACAAGTTAATAATGGAAGTACTTCACGTATTTTTAACCAGTGATTCCTGACATTATTTGGAGTAAAAATGTAAATTAAATTTTAGACTCCATTGACACTTTGATTTTTTTTTTCAACTTAAATTATTTAGAAAATCAGTAGGTATTGGACGGGTAGGCTTCACTGGTTGGAGTAAGTCAATTCACTTATCTCCCTGCATAACGGTTTTTTCTCATAATTGGTCATTTTTATAAATAACTAGCCGACCCGGCAAACTTCGTACCGCCTCAGAATCAATAAATGTTGTGTTTAATTTATTAGCTGTTCGAATCGATTCAAATTATGTCGACCAACGCACATTTTTTGAAAATCCGTTCCGTATAAAATATATGAAAAAAATTATTTTCTTCATAATTATTATTCCCGTGATTTTTTCCGGTGTTTTAATAGTTATTCTGTTAATCGGGACGGTGACAAATCCAACAAATCAAAGATCATGAAAATCGGTTCAGCCGTTCTTGAGTTGTCCCGACTTTGTTTTATATATTAAGATATTTTCCATCGGAGCATAGGTCGATAAGTCTGAAGGATACTGCGCCGATAAGAATAATATAATTATTTAATTTTTATAATTAATTATCTTAATGAGAGCTTGCAAATGTTGCGAACACCAGTCTTTGAATCGAGAAGATTTGCAATTAATTACAGTGTAATTCCACGTCGACGTCTGAAATCCGTAGAGATTTTGGCACTCAAGTCCCTCTCTGGTGTGCAATAATTATTAACTATTAAATAGTTCCTAACTGCTAGCTTATGGGTAAATTTACCTAAACCGTAATAGAAGGACGAATCATAATAATATTATGTACATTCAGTAGGAGTGATTAATTACTTGCTAATATTCTCCGTTTCTTGTGTTATAAGATATACATATGTTATGAGATCTTAATAAGACAACTTATTATTATATCATAATCAATAATGCTAATTGTAGCTGTGGCTATACCCGCCTGTTACTCCGGTTTAATTACAATGGAACTTTGGCTTTGAATTTAAGTGTCATTTTCAACATGGCAACTGATTGTTTGTAATAATTATTATTACCAGAGAATTCCGGAAATTAGTCATTTTTAAATCAAATTCTAGACGTTTTGACTCTTTTTTACAAAAAAATATAAATTGATTTTGAAAGATTGTTATTTTATCTTATAAACGCATTTTTTTAACTTTGGAGGTTATACCGTTTGTCGTTAACAGATTTGTTCAATTTTCAAACGATATACTGTATTATACAACACAAATTTCAAATTATATAATCATACAACAAAATAAAACAATACATAATCTAGTAAACACATTTTTCTGAATTTTAATTTTAGATTAAAATCATTAAAAAATAAATCCAAGAACGTGTTTTGTGACGGAAATACCTCAGTTTTTCTATTTATTTAAGGTCTTACAAACTACAACATTTCAGATTTTTTACACACTTATTTTGTTTAGACATTATTGAAAAATCTTAAATACTTATGATCAAAAAATACTTACAAGAAATACACTATATTTAATAATTTATCATCGTGCGGTTTGAGCATGTTTATTTATTACTTGAATGTAGTTATAAATTAAAGCAAGTCAATAAATCGATATTATTTTTTTTATTTAAAAATATTGATACGGGGAATAATCGATCTTTCTCATCGGAACCTCCCAGTTGCAAGCATTTTTAAACTTTTATTCTCAGCCGCTGGTCAATGGCTCTTAAAGGCCCTGCCAATAAACGGCGAGTTTATTGGCAGGATTCTGTTTCTCAATCTTTCAAAATGTCCTAAATAATTTATTTGTAACCTAGATAGTTTCACGGATAATCATATCCGATTTTTATTTATATGGGACACCTTTTGACTTTTTCTAAGTCTAAATGAATATATTCAATTTGATTGGATTTTTTTAACTTTCGAAGCCCATCAATATTGTGAAACAGATTAAAAAAATAGTTATAACTTTATAAGATAGCAGCCAAAAATATGGGAAGAACTAGTCGAAGATAATTTAATTCTGAATTAAAAACATGACATCGAAAAATTTGCGTTTGGTGGAGGCATCGTCCTGGTAAGACAGATATCCTGGGTTCAATTACCAATTGTGACGGTTACCTTTATATTTTTCTCTGACTTGTTCCGTTTCGTGTTTCGTTTAAATTTGTTAGTTATATATATATAATGTTTATACTCTTAATATACATTATTAAGTAACAATTGTTTTGCTTCCCAACTTCTCCTAAGATTTGACTGAGCGAAAATTCAATTCATTTTATGGTGTCTTTGTCTTTGTTTTGTAAGATAAAAAAATTCTCTTGCGTTGGTCTTTGAACCGTGGAAATAAAGTGCTAATCAAATTTCGTAAAGCAAGAGCTTACCGCTCGATAGGGTTTTTTTCTACTTCGGCCCACAGATTTCCTTTATGTAGGTTTTTGATCTTAATGAACCTATCAGAATGATTAAAAAATTGTGTTATTTCCGCATTGAAATTAAAGCACACTGAATGAAATATTTCTAAACTTAGCCGAATACTAAAATCTGTTTTTGAAAGGTACTAAAATACGCTTTTAAATTAAATTATTAAAAATAAATATTAAATTTTGTAAATATTAAAATTTTAAATGCAAATAAAAAAAAATTGGAAAAATCAAACATGTGAAGTTTTTGTGAGAAAGCGGTACTAAAAACACGGATAACGTAAAAAAATGTAAAATAAACAATTATATCACCTCACTTTTTTACCATTTCATAGAAAAATATTTAATAAAAAATTAACTGAGAAAAACAAAAAAAAAGGTTTGATTTGGCGGGTGAAACTGTGTCTACAAAATAAGTATTTATCTATTTCTATGGACAACTTTGAACAGAAATATAAAACGTGGTTTATTCTAGATATTCTCATTTTTGTTTTAGGGTTGTAACTAGAACAACAACGGAGTTATAACGATTTCCATGGGAACATACGCGTTAGCCTGAAAACAAGCTTTTTGGACTTGACTGCTTTCGTTATATTGTCGTGAAAAGAAGCTTAGGGGCCTGAGTGGTTACGACAACCACAGTACATTATGATACAAGCGATAAGGCGTATTAAAATTAATTATTACATGGTTGTAGTACCTATTACTTAAATCCTTAGAATATCAGTAACCAAATAACAGTTACATACTTCCTTTTCCGCTTCCTTTTTTTACGCGGGCGATGTTAGTTAGAAGTTTACTAAGTAGTTTGGAAGTAGGAAGTTTTAGTAAATATCCTCACATTTCCGTGTTCCATTTTATGAATTTATTTCAAACTTGGCCTTACCCTTTCCTTTAAAAACGGTTCACTTATCGCCAAAAATGCATCTCTCAGTTTTTAAATAAATGCAGAAAGAATGCAGTTCATTCACTTGTCAGCACAAAAACCGCGAACAGGTTTCTCCGTTAGTCGAACGGTTTGTATCACCTGCCTGTCCATTGCTATTCGAACCACGCGTGTATCGGCAGTCGTTTTAAGGTTGGATCGCCACACTGACCTCAGTAAAGTGGCCCAATAAGTGAAACCATTGTTGGGTGGCGAAGGCAAGAAGTCGCAAACAATGCACTATTATTCACATCTCGTATTTTAATGGACACTTAAAATGATCTGCATAGATTTGGCTCGATATGCGTGAGGCGTGATTTGGCAGAAGGAGAAATAATAATTATTATTTATTATAAATCATTGATTTGGATGCGTTTCTGTTTTACAACTTAGTAATCATGAAAACCCTTTTATATTAATTATCAAAACTGCATTTTTATTTATAAACATTAAATGCTCATTAAAATACGCAGATGACACTGCCTTCATATTAGAGGGTAAAACTTGGGATAAAACTTTTGACAAATGTGAAAATAGTTGGCCTTTCTTTAAAAACATAAAAAACCAAATGGTCCACTTTTAACATCTATCTATCTATATATATAAAAATGAGTCCCTGTTTCCCTTGGTCACGCCATAACTTCAGAACGACTTTACCTATTTCATTCGTCTTTTTTTTTAAGTTTTCTCATACTTTGTGGAAGGCTTTTACGGGAAGAAAAATAAAGAAAATTGGATAATTTCAGAAAACTTGACCACTTTTATAACTTCGTACGTTTGACAGTTCGCGCGTTAGATATAATTAGAAATGTTTCCTATACTATTCATCCGATTGCGATAAAAATTTGATGAGTTGTTGTGAACATGCCCGTGAAGGTTTCTTTATAGCAATATTTCTATATTGGTGAGTTCTGGAATTATGAAATTTGCAAAAAAATTGCAAAAGGGCACTCGCGAGTTGTTTGAAAAATGAGTGTATTTTATTTATTTATTTAATTTCAACGGTATAAACATATCTACCATAAACAATATTTAGATGTCACATTAAAAACCAAAAAAAAAAAGATTAGGAAAAAAAGAGAATAACAATTGATTGTGGCATTTGATTGTGAAATGACATCTGCGATATGAGCAAGAGATACAAGAAGATACAAAATTTTATAGCACAAATAAGATAAACTTAGATTAAATTAATGTTGATTGAAAATATATGATAGCATAGCCCCCTTGAACTTACTTTCCCATGAGTTAAATATATCCGCCACATCTGCGTATCTATATATACTAACTGCATATAACCTAGGTACAAGCGAGTTTTTGGAATACTCAGTCCTGGTGTTGTTGCATTTAAACAGGACTTTGGAACGAGTAGCTCTCGTAGGTATGTGAAATTCAATGAGGTTAGTTAAATCGGGACTGTCTATACAACCATTTTGAACATAAATATTAAGTCGGATATAATTCTTCGATCTGAGAGTTTTAATAAATTTAATTATTTCATCAAATAATTATAGTTAATATTTTCAATGGGAATACCGAGTTAAAAATTAATGTGTCTTAGGAGTTATGTTGAATTTTTTTCGATTGAATTTAAATGTAATATATAATGGGGGGACCAGATCGTGGAGTTATATTCGACTTGACTACGAATTAGGGATTTATATACAAATTTTAATGTTGAAATATTCTTGAAACCTCTGGAATTTCGAAGAATGAAGCCAAGCATTTTTATTCCTTTATTTTGATTGTGTTTATATGGGATATAAAGTTTAATTTAGAGTCGAAAGTTATGCCCAGATCATTAATTTCTTCGATAGAGGTAAGGGTTGAGTTGTTAAGTTCATATGGATGAATAATTGGTTGACTAATTCCGTAAAATCTGATTGAATGACACTTATAAATCTTCAGAGAAAGTTTGTTAAGAGAACACAAATTAATTAATCTGTTTAGGTTATTTTGTAGACAGGTACAATCTTCAGGGCTTTTAATTATTTTTGATATTTTAAGTCGTCAGTATTTTATAGCAGGTAAAAAAGGGGGGAGGGGAATGAAGGAGGGGTGGTTCGCGGAAGGAGGACAAGTTAAGGGGAAGGGGACGAGGATGGGGAAAAGGTGGCGAGAAAGGGACGGGGACGAATGGGAAAGGACACGCAGGAGGAAACAAATTCTTTATTTAAGTGGCATTGCAACGCATGCCGGGTATCAGCTAGTTTCACATAAAAGTCAGCCTTCTGCCACTCATAAATTGAGCATATATAATTGTTTTTAAATATGTAACTGCAACCCCTTAGCTTAGAAAATGTAGGTAACATCAAATACCTAGGCGTCAAAATAGATTGAACGGAACGATCACGTTGAAATGTTGGTTATGGGGCCAACAGACCTCGCTATAAAAGCTCAAGCGTTATTTGGTTTGGCGTATTTGGCATATCGGTTGCCGTACATTCCCAATGGGAATGTATGACGAGCGATATGCTGAAGGAGGCCAAGCCAAATAACGCTTGAGCTTTTATAGCTAGGTCGGTTGGCCCCTTAAATGATACTAGGAGGCTCACCTATATCTTTAAAGAATTCAGTCATAATGAAAACTTTAAAACTGTTTATTTTGCAATAATCCAGTCTGCAATTTCTTATAATAGAGTGTGCTGGAGATCCTGCCTAAAGACTAACATATTAATATTGCCAAAAACCATAGACATATGAATATGTATAGACCTGCCCTAAGTGATAAAAGCGTATTATTTCCCCCTCCTTAATTCTGGGTTCCATGGAACCGGCCCGGCTGGCGTATAGGTACGCTTGAATCTAGAAAATGTGACGTCATCATTCTTGTGCGGACAAGCGTCGAGCTCTTATCGGTACATTTTACGAAATAACACGGCAAAAATGGTAACTTGTGCTATTAAAACATGTAAAAATAGAAGTGAAAAAGAGTATAAACCCAATTGTCGTATTACCTTCCATATGCAGGCATTATTTGTCATTATTTTAAGCTTATTCACATCATATAATATGATCAGTTTTAGTTGCAGTTTACTGTGATAAGTAAATTATGAAACATTTGTAAAAGTGTCTTAACTAAACACGGTAACAAAATATTCGACTCTCAAAACAAGCGAACCTTTCTTCATTTTATATGGATTACACAAGTTTGTTCAAACCGGGCGAACAATTCGCGCTCCCATGTAAAAAGGTCTATTCATTCAAAAGCAGATTTTACTTTTAAGAGCTAAATGGTGATATTATAATGCGTGATGCCTATATACTGTCATATTGAAGTATTAACGAATCACATATCGTTACAGTCAACTCATCCCTCTGCGCACCGCTACAGATGGTTATTACCCCTCTCCCTGATTCTCAAGTCTATGAATAATATGTCTGTGCCAAAAACCGATACTTTATAAGGAATGTAATGTCATGAAGTTAAAACAGCTATATATTACACAAACGCTTTGTACATTTTTTTTATAATATTAATAATAAGAACATAGCAAATTCGTACTATTAGAATTGGCTCTGGTTTGAACTCTAGGGAAGTTGAGTGAAAAATATTTTGACTTATAAAAAATATGTTCATGTAGATGACATGCAAACTTAAATACTTGTAAAACGGATACTTAAAACGGATCCTATATAATAACCTATATAATAACCTATATAAGTACCTACCTAAGTACATATACAAGTACCTATACAAGTACCTAGCTAAGTACCTATATAAGTACCTAAATAAGTACCTACCTAAGTACCTATATAAGTAACAATAAAAATACCTATTTATGTACCTATATAAGTACATACCTAAGTACCTACATAAGTACCTATATAAGTACCTATATAAGTAACTACATAAGTTCCTATATAAGTACTTACCTAATAATTTCCTATATAATTACCTACCTAAGTACCTACCTAAGTACCTACAAAAGTACCTATATAAGTACATATATAAGTACCTATATAAAACCTTTATAAGTACCTATATAATTACCTATATGAGTACTTATATAAGTACCTATATAAATACCTACATAAGTACCTATATAAGTACCTATATAAGTACCTATATATGTAACTATATAAGTACCTATATAAGAACTTATGTAAGTACTTACCTAAGTACCTATATAAGTACCTAGATAAGTACCTATAAAAGAACCTATATAAGTACCTATATAAGTACCCATATAAGTACCTATATAAGTACCTATATAATTACCTATACAAGTACCTATATAAGTACCTATATAAATACCTATACAAGTACCTATATAATAACCTATATAAGTACCTACCTAAGTACATATATAAGTACCTACATAAGTACCTATATAAGTACCTATATAAGTACCTATATAATTACCTATATAAGTACCTATATAAATAACTATAAAGGTACCTATATAAGTACTTACCTAAGTACCCATATAAGTAAGTACCTATATAATCACCTATATAAGTACCACGATAAGTACCTATATAAGTAGCTATATAAGTACCTATATAAGTACCTATACAAATACCAATATAAGTACCTATATAAGTACCTATATCAATACCTATACAAGTACCTATATAATAACTTACATAAGTAACTACCTAAGTACCAATATAAGTATCTACCTAAGTACCTATTCAAGTACCTATATAATTACCTATATAAGTACCTACCTAAGTACCTATACAATTATCTATATAAGTACCTATATAAGTACATATATAAGTACCTAAATAAGTACTAACCTAAGTACCTATATAAGTACCTATATAATTACCTATATATGTAACTATATATGTACCTATATAAGAACTTATGTAAGTACTTACCTAAGTACCTATATTAGTACCTAGATAAGTACCTATAAAAGAACCTATATAAGTACCTTTATAAGTACCTATATAAGTACCCATATAAGTAGTTATATAAGTACCTATATAATTACCTATACAAATACCTATATAAGTACTTATATAAATACCTATACAAGTACATATATAATAACCTATATCAGTACCTACCTAAGTACATATATAAGTACCTATATAAATACCTATACAAGTACCTATATAATAACCTATATAAGTACCTACCTAAGTACCTATACAAGTACCTATACAAGTACCTGGCTAAGTACCTATATAAGTACCTATATAGGTACTGATATAAGTACCTATATAATTACCTACCTAAGTACCTACCTAAGTACCTATATAATTACCTATATATGTACCTATATAAGTACCTATATAAGAACTTATGAAGGTACTTACCTAAGTTCCTACCTAAGTACCTACATAAGTACCTTTATAAGTACCTACCTAAGTACCTATATTAGTATATATATAAGTACCTATATAAGTACCTATATAAGTACCTATTTAATTACCTATATGAGTACTTATATAAGCACCTATATAAATACCTATATAAGTACTTACCTAAGTACCCATATAAGAAAGTACCTATATAATTAGCTATATAGGTACTTATATAAGTACCTATATAATTCCTACCTAAGTACTTACCTAAGTACCTACATAAGTACCTATATAAATACCTATACAAGTACCTATATAATAACCTATATAAGTACCTACCTAAGTACCTATACAAGTACCTATACAAGTACCTGGCTAAGTACCTATATAAGTACCTATATAGGTACTGATATAAGTACCTATATAATTACCTACCTAAGTACCTACCTAAGTACATATATAATTACCTATATATGTACCTATATAAGTACCTATATAAGAACTTATGAAGGTACTTACCTAAGTTCCTACCTAAGTACCTACATAAGTACCTTTATAAGTACCTACCTAAGTACCTATATTAGTATATATATAAGTACCTATATAAGTACCTATATAAGTACCTATTTAATTACCTATATGAGTACTTATATAAGCACCTATATAAATACCTATATAAGTACTTACCTAAGTACCTACATAAGTACCTATATAAGTACCTATATAAGTACTTACCTAAGTACCCATATAAGAAAGTACCTATATAATTAGCTATATAGGTACTTATATAAGTACCTATATAATTACCTATACAAGTACCTATATAAGCACCTATATAAATACCTATACAGGTACCTATATAATAACCTATATAAGTACCTACCTAAGTACCTATACAAGTACCTATATAATTACCTATATAAGTACCTATATAAGTACCTATATCAATACCTATACAAGTACCTATATAATAACCTGCATAAGTAACTACCTAAGTACCTATATAAGTATCTACCTAAGTACCTTTACAAGTACCTATATAATTACCTATATAAGTACCTACCTAAGTACCTATATAAGTATGTATATAAGTACCTATATAAGTACATATATCAGTACCTAAATAAGTACCTACCTAAGTACCTATATAAGTATCTATATAATTACCAAGATATGTAACTATATAAGAACCTATATAAGAACTTATGTAAGTGCTTACCTAAGTTCCTATATAAGTACCTATATAAGTACCTATAAAAGAACCTATATAAGTACCTATATAAGTACCTTTATAAGTACCTATATAAGTACTTATATAAGTACCTATGTAATTACCTATATGAGTACTTATATAAGTACCTATATAAATACCTATTTAAGTACCTATATAATTCCTACCTAAGTACTTACCTAAGTACCTACATAAGTACCTATATATGTACATATATAGAAACCTATATAAATACCTATATAAGTACCTATGTAATTACCTATATGAGTACTTATATAAGTACCTATATAAATACCTATTTAAGTACCTATATAATTCCTACCTAAGTACTTACCTAAGTACCTACATAAGTACCTATATATGTACATATATAAGTACCTATATAAATACCTATATAAGTATCTATGTAATTATCTATATGAGTACTTATATAAGTACCTATATAAGTACCTATTTAAGTACCTATATAATTACCTACATAAGTACCTATATAAATAACTATATAAGTACCTATTGAAGTACTTACCTAAGTACCCATATAAGTAAGTACCTATATAATTACCTATATAAGTACCAATAAAACAACCTATATAAGTACCTATATAAGAACCTATATAAGTACCTATATAAGTACCTATATCAATACCTATACAAGTACCTATATAATAACCTGCATAAGTAACTACCTAAGTACCTATATAAGTATCTACCTAAGTACCTTTACAAGTACCTATATAATTACCTATATAAGTACCTACCTAAGTACCTATATAAGTATGTATATAAGTACCTATATAAGTACATATATCAGTACCTAAATAAGTACCTACCTAAGTACCTATATAAGTATCTATATAATTACCTAGATATGTAACTATATAAGAACCTATATAAGAACTTATGTAAGTACTTACCTAAGTACCTATATAAGTACCTATATAAGTACCTATAAAAGAACCTATATAAGTACCTATATAAGTACCTTTATTAGTACCTATATAAGTACTTATATAAGTACCTATATAATTACCTATACAAGTACTTATATAAGCACCTATATAAATACCTATACAAGTACCTATATAATAACCTATATAAGTACCTACCTAAGTACCTATACAAGTACCTATATAATTACCTACCTAAGTACCTATACAAGTACCTAACTAAGTACCTATATAAGTACCTATATAAGTACCTATTTAATTACCTATATGAGTACTTGTATAAGCACCTATATAAATACCTATATAAGTACCAAGCTAAGTACCTACATTAGTACCTATATAAGTACCTATATAAGTAACTATATAATTACCTATATAAGTACCTATATAAATAACTATAAAGGTACCTATATAAGTACTTACCTAAGTACCCATATAAGTAAGTACCTATATAATCACCTATATAAGTACCACGATAAGTACCTATATAAGTAGCTATATAAGTACCTATATAAGTACCTATACAAATACCAATATAAGTACCTATATAAGTACCTATATCAATACCTATACAAGTACCTATATAATAACTTACATAAGTAACTACCTAAGTACCAATATAAGTATCTACCTAAGTACCTATTCAAGTACCTATATAATTACCTATATAAGTACCTACCTAAGTACCTATACAATTATCTATATAAGTACCTATATAAGTACATATATAAGTACCTAAATAAGTACTAACCTAAGTACCTATATAAGTACCTATATAATTACCTATATATGTAACTATATATGTACCTATATAAGAACTTATGTAAGTACTTACCTAAGTACCTATATTAGTACCTAGATAAGTACCTATAAAAGAACCTATATAAGTACCTATATAAGTACCTATATAAGTACCCATATAAGTAGTTATATAAGTACCTATATAATTACCTATACAAATACCTATATAAGTACTTATATAAATACCTATACAAGTACATATATAATAACCTATATCAGTACCTACCTAAGTACATATATAAGTACCTATATAAATACCTATACAAGTACCTATATAATAACCTATATAAGTACCTACCTAAGTACCTATACAAGTACCTATACAAGTACCTGGCTAAGTACCTATATAAGTACCTATATAGGTACTGATATAAGTACCTATATAATTACCTACCTAAGTACCTACCTAAGTACCTATATAATTACCTATATATGTACCTATATAAGTACCTATATAAGAACTTATGAAGGTACTTACCTAAGTTCCTACCTAAGTACCTACATAAGTACCTTTATAAGTACCTACCTAAGTACCTATATTAGTATATATATAAGTACCTATATAAGTACCTATATAAGTACCTATTTAATTACCTATATGAGTACTTATATAAGCACCTATATAAATACCTATATAAGTACTTACCTAAGTACCCATATAAGAAAGTACCTATATAATTAGCTATATAGGTACTTATATAAGTACCTATATAATTCCTACCTAAGTACTTACCTAAGTACCTACATAAGTACCTATATAAATACCTATACAAGTACCTATATAATAACCTATATAAGTACCTACCTAAGTACCTATACAAGTACCTATACAAGTACCTGGCTAAGTACCTATATAAGTACCTATATAGGTACTGATATAAGTACCTATATAATTACCTACCTAAGTACCTACCTAAGTACATATATAATTACCTATATATGTACCTATATAAGTACCTATATAAGAACTTATGAAGGTACTTACCTAAGTTCCTACCTAAGTACCTACATAAGTACCTTTATAAGTACCTACCTAAGTACCTATATTAGTATATATATAAGTACCTATATAAGTACCTATATAAGTACCTATTTAATTACCTATATGAGTACTTATATAAGCACCTATATAAATACCTATATAAGTACTTACCTAAGTACCTACATAAGTACCTATATAAGTACCTATATAAGTACTTACCTAAGTACCCATATAAGAAAGTACCTATATAATTAGCTATATAGGTACTTATATAAGTACCTATATAATTACCTATACAAGTACCTATATAAGCACCTATATAAATACCTATACAGGTACCTATATAATAACCTATATAAGTACCTACCTAAGTACCTATACAAGTACCTATATAATTACCTATATAAGTACCTATATAAGTACCTATATCAATACCTATACAAGTACCTATATAATAACCTGCATAAGTAACTACCTAAGTACCTATATAAGTATCTACCTAAGTACCTTTACAAGTACCTATATAATTACCTATATAAGTACCTACCTAAGTACCTATATAAGTATGTATATAAGTACCTATATAAGTACATATATCAGTACCTAAATAAGTACCTATCTAAGTACCTATATAAGTATCTATATAATTACCAAGATATGTAACTATATAAGAACCTATATAAGAACTTATGTAAGTGCTTACCTAAGTTCCTATATAAGTACCTATATAAGTACCTATAAAAGAACCTATATAAGTACCTATATAAGTACCTTTATAAGTACCTATATAAGTACTTATATAAGTACCTATGTAATTACCTATATGAGTACTTATATAAGTACCTATATAAATACCTATTTAAGTACCTATATAATTCCTACCTAAGTACTTACCTAAGTACCTACATAAGTACCTATATATGTACATATATAGAAACCTATATAAATACCTATATAAGTACCTATGTAATTACCTATATGAGTACTTATATAAGTACCTATATAAATACCTATTTAAGTACCTATATAATTCCTACCTAAGTACTTACCTAAGTACCTACATAAGTACCTATATATGTACATATATAAGTACCTATATAAATACCTATATAAGTATCTATGTAATTATCTATATGAGTACTTATATAAGTACCTATATAAGTACCTATTTAAGTACCTATATAATTACCTACATAAGTACCTATATAAATAACTATATAAGTACCTATTGAAGTACTTACCTAAGTACCCATATAAGTAAGTACCTATATAATTACCTATATAAGTACCAATAAAACAACCTATATAAGTACCTATATAAGAACCTATATAAGTACCTATATAAGTACCTATATCAATACCTATACAAGTACCTATATAATAACCTGCATAAGTAACTACCTAAGTACCTATATAAGTATCTACCTAAGTACCTTTACAAGTACCTATATAATTACCTATATAAGTACCTACCTAAGTACCTATATAAGTATGTATATAAGTACCTATATAAGTACATATATCAGTACCTAAATAAGTACCTACCTAAGTACCTATATAAGTATCTATATAATTACCTAGATATGTAACTATATAAGAACCTATATAAGAACTTATGTAAGTACTTACCTAAGTACCTATATAAGTACCTATATAAGTACCTTTATTAGTACCTATATAAGTACTTATATAAGTACCTATATAATTACCTATACAAGTACTTATATAAGCACCTATATAAATACCTATACAAGTACCTATATAATAACCTATATAAGTACCTACCTAAGTACCTATACAAGTACCTATATAATTACCTACCTAAGTACCTATACAAGTACCTAACTAAGTACCTATATAAGTACCTATATAAGTACCTATTTAATTACCTATATGAGTACTTGTATAAGCACCTATATAAATACCTATATAAGTACCAAGCTAAGTACCTACATTAGTACCTATATAAGTACCTATATAAGTAACTATATAAGTACCTATATAAGTACCTATATAAGTACCTATATAAGTACTTACCTAAGTACCCGTATAAGAAAGCACCTATATAATTACCTATATAGGTACTAATATAAGTTAACCTAAGTATCTACATAAGTACCTTTATAAGTACCTATATAAGTAACTATATAAGTACCTATATAAGTACTTACCTAAGTACCCGTATAAGAAAGTATATAGGTACTTATATAGGTACTTATGTAGGTACTTAGGTAGGTACTTATATAGGTACTTATGTAGGTACTTAGGTAGGTACTTATATAGGTATTTATATAGGTACTTATATAAGTACTCATATAGGTAATTATATAGGTACTTATATAGGTGTATATATAGGTACTTATATATGTACTTATATAGGTACTTATGTAGGTACTTAGGAATTATATAGGTACTTATATAAGTACCTATATAAGTACTTACCTAAGTACCCATATAAGAAAGTACCTATATAATTAGCTATATAGGTACTTATATAAGTACCTATATAATTCCTACCTAAGTACTTACCTAAGTACCTACATAAGTACCTATATATGTACATACATAAGTACCTATATAAATACCTATATAAGTACCTATGTAATTACCTATATGAGTACTTATATAAGTACCTATATAAATACCTATATAGGTACCTACCTAAGTACCTACGTAAGTACCTATATAAGTACCTATTTAAGTACCTATATAATTACCTACATAAGTACCTATATAAATAACTATATAAGTACCTATTGAAGTACTTACCTAAGTACCCATATAAGTAAGCACCTATATAATTACCTATATAAGTACCTATATAAGTACCTATATAATAACCTACATAAGTACTTACCTAAGTACCTATATAAGTACCTACCTAAGTACCTATACAAGTACCTATATAATTACCTATATAAGTACCTATAAAACAACCTATATAAGTACCTATATAAGTACCTATATAATAACCTACATAAGTACCTACCTAAGTACCTATATAAGTACCTACCTAAGTACCTATACAAGTACCTATATAATTACATATATAAGTACCTATATAATTACCTTTATAAGTATTGATATAAGTACCTATATAAGTATCTACATAAGTACCTATATAAGTACCTATATTAGTACCTATTTAAGTAATCATATAGGTACTTGTATAGGTACTTACATTCTGTCACACGCAAACGTTGGTCACCACACGCGTGCACAAGCTTGCGAGTTCGACGTTGTGTTTGGAGCGCCTAAGCATGGCGGTCATGGCGGACGTCGAGGCAACTACATCAGCTGTCACATTTGCTCTAACTTATTCGTACTTTCAATCAAAAGAAAACGAAGAGTTCGCCGAAAGAGGTGGTGGATGATTCAAATTCACAGAAATCATAACGGATTTTTTTTTTTTAACTTCTAGTATTTTGTTCATTCATGTGTTATGTCTTCGCAGAAGTTTATTTTATCTTATAATAAATCTAAACGAAGATATGAAAAGAAAACAAGACACAAAAAAATGAAAAAGGTAACGGCGCACCTTTTTTTTTGCATTAGGTTTGCACAGGAGGCCCTGAGGAAAAACATTTCCCTCAGGGCCTACGTCATCTTTGGGGATGCTGTGTGGAGGGTATTTTTACGGAAAGGAAGTTCTGAGAAAGAATAATATTCTGGGACGAAGTTACACAGACACACATTAGACATTATCGATTGTCTGAATGTTTAATGCAATCAATGCAATTTTGAAAATAGTTCTTAAATTCAAAGCAAATACTAGTTGTAAAGTTCATTGAACCGAAGTTACAGACAGACAGCTCATGTCATAGCTGAGCTTACAGTTCACAGATCAGTGCTGAAAGTTCGAAGCCTAAAGCTTAGTCTTAAAGCTCAAAACTCGAACATCAATGCTTAAAGCCCAAAGTTCAAAACTCAACGCATAAAACTCCAACTTTAAAACTAGAAGCTCAAATTTTGTATCTCAAAGTACGAAGCCCAAAGCTCATGTCGTAGCTAAATGCTTAAAACTCAAACCTTAAAGCGTACACTCTAACCCCAAAGCTTAAAGCTTGAAGCTAAAAGTTTGACTAAAAGAGTTCATACAGCTCAAAGTTGATTATCATGTATTATAAAATAAGGAATAATTATAAGGAATAATTATAAATTATAAGGAACCCACAGTATAAAATATACATAGATAGCATAGAACATATTCAAAACAAATTTATAAAATATCTTACTTTCAAATTCAACAATAACTTTGAATTTACATTTCAAACTTTGCAACAAAGGCAGGCACTAGCTGATTTAACATTTATACACAGAATTTTAAATAACAAAATCGACTGTACTGAACTTCTATCCTTAATTAATTTTAATATACCTGTAAGACGTACACGCCATACAGCACTATTCCACACTCTAAATTACAAAACAAATGCAGCAACTAATTCGCCGATTAACCGTGCTCTTCATACATTCAATAATGTTTGCCTAAACTCTAATATTGACATTTTCTCAGATTCGCTGCCCAAATTTAAAAGGAGCATCATGTCAATGATATAACTGTTTAATGCGCATACATATCCCTTCACAGATCACCACTTCTCACACATACACACACACTCACACACTACGCACATCACCCGGTAGTTACTAATTATACATTCCACTCAAGACATTACAAAGAAACATATCAAAGGTACCCACCATGAAATATTACTTAATATCTGTAAACTCTGTCATCACACTGTAATCAATGTACTGTTTGTTTCTATGAAATAAATAAATAAATAATGCATGCATAATTTAACAATCTTTTCAATTTTTTTATATTATCAATGTAACGTCCTATGATTTACAATACTTACGTATGTGTGAAAGCTTATTTTATGAGAAATAGTCATTGGAATTGCACACTTAGTGCAGCTTTTTTTCTATTTGCTTAAAAGAATTATTCCTTTTTTATTTCAAATAGGCACATTATACATTTTGATGAAATTATTGACAGAATAATAACGAAAATATTTAAACACATGCATATTTTATTAACCAAAAATACCTAGAATGAATAATGTACGCATACTTACATTTATAGTTATATTGTGTTATACTCTTCATTATAGCTGTGATAAGCGCCCTAGCTTTTCCAAGTGACCAGTGACTACTGTGGTAGCTAGGACACTCGTTTTTTTTTTAAAGAGAGAATCGCCAGTAGCCCTATACTCTCTGAATTAGTGATTAAACAAAAATCGATAAATAGTTCAAAGATAAGTGTTCAGTAAGATGTACAATAATGTTTTAAGTTAGTTAGTTGTTAGTTTGTTAGTCACCCCCATGCATGTTAGTATAAAACAGTATTGTAGATCTCATTGAGAGCTTATCTGAACAAAAAATTAAACCGAACCACTTAAAGTGGTTGCCCGCCGGAAACTTAAAACTATCTTAAAAATAAACCTGGCCACTGGCTTTAGGGGACCCATTGGCCGCCAGAAACTTAAAACTAACTAAGAAACTTCAAACTAACTTAAGAACTTAAAATTAACTTAAGAAACTTAAAACTAACTTAAGAAACTTAAAACTAACTTAAGAAACTTAACACTATCTTAAGAATAAACCTGGCCACTGGCTTTAGGGAACCAATTGCCCGCCAGAAACTTAAAACTAACTTAAAAATAAACCTGAAAAGACAATGTCGCTGGCCTCTGGTCCGGGCCACAACAGGACGACAACCTAGTGACAAAAGCAGAGAAAAAAAGCAGAACGACAACCTAACGATGAAAACAGACAACCTAACAAAAACAAAACGACAAAAGCAGAGCGACCGAAGCAGAACGACAACCTCACGACGAAAACAGACAACCTAGCAACAACAGAGCGAGAAAAGCAGAGCGACAGAAGCAGAACGACAACCTAATGACGAAAACAGACAACCTAGCAACAACAGTGTGACAACAGCAGAACGACAACCTAACGACGAAAACAGACAACCTAGCGACAACAGAGCGACAAAAGCAGAGCGACAACAGCAGAAAAACAGCAACCTGAAAAAAATCCTAAAAACAAATTGCAAAAAAGTTGAATTTGTTCAGGCAAATTCAGCAACAACAAAGCGACAAAAGCAGAGCGACATCAGCAGAACAACAGCATCCTGAAAAAAATCCAGAAAAATCCTAAAAACATAATGCAAAGTTAAATTTGTGCAGGCAAGTTCAGCGACAACAGAGCGACAAAAGCAGAGCGACATCAGCAGAACAACAGCATCCTGAAAAAAATTCGGAAAAATCCTAAAAACATAATGCAAAATTAAATTTGTGCAGGCAAGTTCACCGACAACAGAGCGACAAAAGCAGAGCGACATCAGCAGAACAGCATCCTGAAAAAAATTCGGAAAAATCCTAAAAACATAATGCAAAGTTAAATTTGTGCAGGCAAGTTCAGCGACAACAGAGCGACAAAAGCAGAGCGACATCAGCAGAACAACAGCATCCTGAAAAAAATTCGGAAAAATCCTAAAAACATAATGCAAAGATAAATTTGTGCAGGCAAGTTCAAAGACAACAGAGCGACAAAAGCAGAGCGACATCAGCAGAACAACAGCATCCTGAAAAAAATTCGGAAAAATCCTAAAAACATAATGCAAAGATAAATTTGTGCTGGCAAGTTCAGCGACAACAGAGCGACAAAAGCAGAGCGACATCAGCAGAACAGCATCCTGAAAAAAATTCGGAAAAATCCTAAAAACATAATGCAAAGATAAATTTGGGCAGGCAAGTTCAAAGACAACAGAGCGACAAAAGCAGAGCAAAACAACAGAACAGCAACCTGAAAAAAATCCGGAAAAATCCTAAAAACATAATGCAAAGTTAAATTTGTGCTGGCAAGTTCAGTGACAACAGAGCGACAAAATCAGAGCGACATCAGCAGAACAGCATCCTGAAAAAAATCTAGAAAAATCCTAAAAACACAATGCAAAGTTAAATTTGTGCAGGCAAGTTCAAAAGAAAAAGATCATACCACGGAGCAGTTTTGTAGAGGGTCTAGCTCACCAGTCATCCAGTCCTGCAGTCATTCAGTTGCAATCAACTGCTTCTTCAGGCCCACCGCGATACTCCACGACGCAACCTGAAACACAAAAAGCAATGTTAAAATTTCTGGCCATTACCGGTTTTCAACCTATAGCGGTATTTTTCTTCCAACTGTGATATATGTTTATATGTTTATATACATCCCGCTATCATATCTGCTTCTTTTCATCAGATCGACATTACCGCGTATTTAACCATCACAGACTTCTTTTGTAGGTTTTCTTAAAATCACGAGTCTTTCAACAAGCCTAAGACTCTTGGAGCCCTCAAAGAGAAGACGTCCATTGTAAAGCGCTACAAGATGACTATGGTCTTTGGAGACTCATTGTTCAGAATTGAAACATTGCTTGAAATAGGATTAGCTACATATGTATATAGTATCATTTCAAAAAAGTGTTATATTAAATCCTCTTAGAAGGAAAAGGAGAAAATATAAAATGATATAAACGTCATAAACAAATAAAATAGTGCGCCTTTGATAATAAGTTATTATTATTTTAAGAATAGTTTAGTATGACACGCGCCGTTGTTGATATAAACACATTTTTTCATAAATTTTAAAGTACTCTAATACACATATACTTACTTTCAAAAAGACATGTTTTTCGATTTTGTGACTTAGATTGATTTTTGGATTGATAAATAATTTAGAAAAATAAATTAGACGACCATAACCCTACCATACTAAATTGGAATCTTCTACATATTCTCTTAAACACCGCCTTCCCACAATATTAAATTAATATGTTTATAGTAATTTGTGATTTTTTTATGAAGAAACCAATCATAAAAAAAAATCTGGGTTATTTGGGTTAATCTGCATTTTAGGAAGACCGCCATAAATACAGGCCTGTCATAAGCAGGCGTGCAGGGCAAACAACGCACGCGGGCAACTCTCTCAAGGGGCAGCGAAAACTCGTATGTTCAAACGCATTCTCATTTTAACATTACAATATTAAGCCTACAAATAGTTACAATAATTTTTACAACTACAACATTAAAATAGCTTGGCACAGGAAGGTTCAATTATCATTCAGTGGTCGGCAGCACAATAGGTTTTCAGACTAATTTTATATTCAGTAGAATTCTAACGCTGGTTTAACACTTTCTTTAACACTTTCTTTAACACTTTCTTTGTGTTAGCTTTGCGCACGCTCATACCATTAAAACTTTCATGACGGTAGAAGAGCTACTTAATAAGCTACGACCAGTCAGTGGTTCAGTGGGCATCGCGTTTGGGTCCCCACCCAGGCGTTCCGTGTTCGATTCCTTGGCTGGCTAAGTCCTCCACCACAACACAAGCAACATCTTCCGCTTAGTGTGGTGGTAGTAGGAGATTTTCAAATGTTGGGTTATTCGTAACCCGGGAATGTTTGTCTTCCTTTTAAAAAAAAAAATAAAATAAAGCTAAAAAATGGAATTCAAAAAATTGAAATGATTAAAAGGGTATAACCAAAGAATACTGGAAATTTGTCCTTTTTAAATCAAATTCTATACGTATTGACTCTTTTAAATGCAGGTATATATTAAAGCAAATTTTGAATGAAATAAATTGAGCATTGGGTTATTAGTCAAAAATTTGGTACATTTGATCCATATTTCTCATCGGAACCGCTCTGTACAGTTTCAAGGGCAGGATCGCAAGTTGAAATTTAAATTCCCGGCCGCTGATTAATGGGCCTTAAAGATTTAAAGATTCGAAGAAGAAAGACATTGAAGACTTGGAATAAATTTCCATCGATTCTTGATAATGAAGTAAAAACTGAATTTGTAAAAATGCAAGATCGAATAATACAAATAAATGCAAAGAAAAAACCAACCGGTGGATGAAATTGAAAAAATTATTGAAATAAAGCATCGGAAACATCTCACGCCCAGGATTTATCAACAAATAACAGTTATTCTAATATAAAATTATAATAATATTCTATAAATAATATATTGTGCCCAAAAAATGTTAATACAATAAATCCCTAACCGATGACTAACTAACTAACCATCACGCCGTTTCTCCGCAGCGGTAGGCAGAGAGGACGGACCGCCAAACACCTCGGTCTTGGGACACACTCTTTGCCTCATTCACATTCATACATCCTCTCATACATTCTCTTCTATTTTTCTGACTCTTGACATGGCCCGACCCAAGTATCTGATTCACTTGATCGTGCCATGTCTTTCTCGGACGTCCCCTACTTCTTATACCATTTACACTTGCATCGTATATTCTCCTTACGCTCCTTTCTTTGTTCATTCGCTCTACATGTCCAAACCATCTGAGGGTTCCTTTCTTAATTTTACTCATTACGCTTACATCAGCCTTGCATTCCTTTCGAATCTCCACATTTCTCACACGATCATACGCCTAACCTAACCTAACCGATGAAATAAATAAAATAAAACTGAATAACGAATTGGTGGCTAGTTCAAGAGAAAAGACCAAAAATAATAATCAAGAAACTAAAACCTAATATTACTGAAGATGAAATAACCCATTTCCGAGTGAGGGAGATGCAAGAAAATTATAACTTTTTTTCCTTTGGAGGAAGCAGACATACATACATTGTCTCACTATTATTTAGTGTGTGGGAAAGATGTATGTTCTAAAGTTCTATTCAAGTTATGTTACAATGTTATTATGGGTGATCGGATAACTCGGAATAAATTCAACTCAATACCTCCTTTGGAAATTTATTAAAAGTGATATAAAAAATTGCTTACGTTAGTCAAGTTATAAGCTATTTTTCAATTTTTTTTCATAGCTTTTAAGGTATTTTCAAAGAGGAGTAGAATCGATTATCATTGACTGATTATTAATAGTTTATATCATTGACATGATGCTCTTTTTATGGGCAGTGAATCGGAGAAAATGTCAATGTTAAAATTTAGGCAAATATTATTGAATGTATGAAGAGCACAGTTAATTGGCGAATTAGTTGCTGCATTTGTTTTGTAATTAAGCGTGTGGAACAGTGCAGTATGCCGTGTATGTCTTAAAGGTATATTGAAATTCATTAAGGATAGCAGTTCGGTACAGTCGATATTATTATTTAAAATTCTGTGTATAAATGTTAAATCAGCTAGTGCCTGCCTTCGTTGCAAAGTTTGAAATGTAAATTCTATGTTTTTGTTGAATTTTAAGGTAAGATATTTTATAAATCTGTTTCGGATGTGTTCGATGCTATCAATTATGAATATGAAAAAATATACTATGGATACATTGAAACTTTTCCTACCTTCTCTATTTATTGGAATTAAAATAAAATTATCGATTATGTTACCAAAAATATAAGCGTAAAGTACTAAATAATTTGTTTTTTTATTGCATAAACAAGAAGTTATATAACCACTGGAGCGACAGAGCAATTTAAATAATTTTTCTCGAATTGCAAAAGGAAATTTTTGCACCCACATTAAAAAAATCATACCTCTGAATTTGAATATGGAGACACACAAACTGATTATAGTTCTATGTAGCTAATGAATTCCCCTATCGTTTGTCTATTATCATGTATTTGTAGGATTTATAAAAAATATATAATTAAATCTTTAACTTTAAAAGATTTTAAAGAACCTAGAGAATAGTTATTTTGTTATATTTTGAATGTACAATTTATTATATAGTCATATTAATAAAAAAAAAAATTCAAAATTTTCCACATTTTGGCATCAAACAACTTTTAAAAAATACCCCTTTATGGCTAAGATTATTTTTTTACTATATATAATATCCATTGACTAACTTTTTTTCATTCTTGTAAAATTATTAATAAAAAAAATAAAAACAACTTTGGCACTACTTTCCTTGTGCAGATAATACTAAAAACACGCAGAATGCTAAAGGGGTAAGAAGTCAAATATTTCTGCCTATTAGATGCTTTATCAAATGCTGCGAGTAGAACACACCTTGGCCTTTAAATCATCAAGTATTATTTTTTTATTAGTCTTTTTATAAGCCCAGAAAAAATAAATTATTAAGCCTACAAAACTGCCAAAATATTCAAAATTCAAAAATCTCCAAAAATTCAAAAACTTGCGAACGCTTTTGTGGTTTTTTTGTATAATGTGGAAAATTAGATTCTTTAGAAAATGATCATAAAACATTTATTTATTTGTGCCAGAGCTACACTAAAAAAAATAAAACAACAATTTTTGGTGATGGTTTTTTCTTGAATTAATCAAGACAGGCAGCTGGTGTTAAGCGGGGATTTAAACCTTATCGCCATCTACATAAGTGTTATTGTTAGCAGCCTGATCTAGAATTTTATACAATGTGCCTTAATAACTTCTAAACTACCGTAAACCGGGACTACTTTGCATCTTACTTTGTCTAAAGAAAGGCGTAAGATGACTCTTACGGGTGCTTTACATTGCATACATATTTTTTTAAATATATATATATATATAATTTATAGATCTATTAAGTACGCTTCAAATAACAAAAATATGTTGTTCAAACTCACAACATTACCACATACCTAACCAATTAGGGTACGAAAACAATATTTGAGGATTCCGCTGGCTCTGAGCAGTTGGCACTCTTGTGCAGTACTCACATTTACAAAATATACAGTGCTTTGGATATTTTTTCCCTCTTTACTTATGAATGAATTACTATTCAAGTTGAACAAACTTATCATTTTCAAAATTGGATCTACTTATATCAGAGAAGCTATAAATTAGGTACGAAAATTATTTTATGAATTATTAATTCTTTAAAAATAGGTAAAACCATGTATGATCATGTGAGAAATCCGCAAAGGGAGATCTGCAAAGAATGCAAGGCTGATGTAAGCGTAATGACCCTCAGATGGTTTGGGCACTGTAAAGCTGTCCGAAATGTTGGCTAAAGAAGGAAATAGCGCAACATGGCATAACACCCCAAAAACAAATAGCAAAAATACTTTTTGCCGTGAAAATCTTAAATCATATCTGTAATGATTGTGGATTATTTTATGTAGATAGAACTCCAAGGAACTTTGTAATTATTATTAACTTTTTATATTTTTTATTTTAGTTTATTAGGGAAACAAACCGTTATACTTATTTTAAAAGTAATTACATTATTACATGGTTGCATGAACCAGTGAAGTTTCCGCATAAAATTCATAAAATAAACAGAAAAACATAGATTATGAAAACATAAAGTGGGAGAAAAATAAAAATTAAATAAATGGCAATAGCGCATGTTTCTAATGACCTTGTCTGCCAGTACCGTAAAGCATATATGTATATGTTTCCGCATAAAATTCATAAAATAAACAGAAAAACATAGATTATGAAAACATAAAGTGGGAGAAAAATAAAAATTAAATAAATGGCAATAGCGCATGTTTCTAATGACCTTGTCTGCCAGTACCGTAAAGCATATATGTATATAGGAGAGATAATATGAAATTCAACTATGTACCTATATAAAACTAATACATTTTCACATCATCAGATAATGTTTAAGGTTAAAGATGATAAAAAAAGAAGAAGAAAACATAATAGGAATGAGAAAATAACACGCAGCAGGGGTCGAGGATTCATAATTATCAATTTTTTGTTATAAATTTAGTAAATTGGAGTTTTTTAAATTTAGTAAATAGGACAAATGGAAAACATCAGCGTCTGAAAATATATTATTGTATTTTGTGCACGTCCTTTTGAGAAATGAATGTTGTGTGTAGTTTGTTTTTGAATGTGGGATTTGGAAAGATTTGTTTTGATCTGGTATTTTGTATTGGACAGTGAAAATTAATTAATGATTTCTAGAAGATAGTTGTAGGCCCTATCATAAATGAGATTTATATGTGATCGGAAAGACATTCCGGAGTCCAATAGTATTCCTAAGTCTCTTTACTTCACTACATCTTTTTAGTTCCACATCATTGATTTTGTACAGGAATTTTAGGGATTAATGCTTTTGGTGAATGATATTGTATTACATTTTTCCAGGTTAAAGTACAATTGGTTGTTCGTACAATATATTCTAGTCTATTAATATCATCTTGTAATTCTAGGCCGTCAAATATTAGTGATATTTTTGTATATTTTAGTGTCATCAGCAAAAATTTGGAATTTTTAAAACACGTGCCTATATCATTGATATATAAAATAAACAAGATAAGTCCGAGATGTGATCCTTGAATTCCTGATGGTATAATATAGAAACGTGAGGAGAAAACCCTTTGCTCTAACTGCTTGACTTATGTTTGTGACATATGATTTGATTCATCTTAGAAGGTCGCCATTAATCCCGATTTTTAACAGCTTCTTCAAAGCTCAGAGGATAATCTCTGAGCTTTAAGAGATTAGGAGGTTGCAATTAGTACCCCCCTCCCTGCTGCGGTCCAGATACAGAGTAATTACGATACTTTCTAAATACATTGTATCTATTATCAAACAATGTACTATCATGGATCCATCTAGTTAACCAAGTTTCGCAAATGAGGTAAATATCATAATTGTTCAAAAGGACGTGATTTAAGAAGTTATGAGTTTTTGTGCGAAGACACAGCACATTTTGAAAATATATGTTAACTGCTCGGGCACATAAGTTTGTTTTCACGACAATTTAACGTAGGTAGACATAGGAATGACGTATGCCCTGGACCTGAGTTATTAAGCATTTTTAAAAATATTAGTTTCTACAATAACTGCTTCTCAGAGTTTGCCAATAATTTATTGCAGACGAATTATACATTTGATTTTAATAATTTAATAGAGTTACTGCATTGTAATTTAAATGGTATTCATTTAGACCAGTCTTTCTCCAAGTGGGCGATAACGCCCCCTTGTGGGCGGTTGAGGTTTTCAGGGGGGCAGTAGAAGGCTCAAAGAAAATTAGGGGGCATTAAGGAAATCTAGAGGGGCAACGGCAGACAAATTCTATCTATAAAAAGCCGACGGAATCTAGACACGACACGACTTGCCACTGAAATAGAGTTCCTACATTGTAGTATTAATAATGTTCATTTAGACATACTAGAAATCTTGGGAATTAGAAAAAGTGTAAAGTTGAATTTAAATATTACAAATAATCAAAAAAAATTAAGTCTATGTCCTATTGTTGTAATTAGTTTTGAGAAAACTCTGCCATTAGCCGTTAGCGATTTTCATAGTGTATAAACCAATTTGAGTAAGAATATAAGATGTTCTATTTATTTGAATAAAATATTAGCTTTGCCTGCTTTGGTATTTCATAATTACGCCTGATAAATATGAAGACCTTAAAAATTTCTATAAAACAACTTAAGTAATAAAAAAGGCGCAGAGTTAAAATGATTAAGCTGCACACAGTTTACGCATTGGAAAAATATAAAATATTGTGTATCCAAAAGCACTTCAATACACAGATTTAAAACTCAAAACACTTTCTTTGAGTGGCGTTGTGACGCATGATGGGTACTCACTAGTAACTTACATAAACCCAACTCAAATTTAACGAAATAAATAGATTTTTAATAACAACCCGTTGAAAAACTGCTATAAAGAACAATAGAAATTTAAAATTTTTTTTATTTGAAATAACATACCAAGTCCTGAGAAGCGCTGGCGATCGTGCCAGCAAACAAGTCCCCCGAAAGCCTGGGAAACTGGAGCTGGTGCGGGGCACAGAGATGACACGCTTCCATCCTGAAAGACACAAAAAGAGATGTTATTATAATGTAAAATCAAGACATTTTCAAAACGAATGAAAATTGAAGGCGAGGTTGAAGGCTATTTACTTGGTGTTTGTGTTATTTGCGATAATTATTTTCAATTTGTTAAAGCAAACACACAAATTCAACCGTTTGCAGGAACTGCAAACAGGATCTACAATTCCAGCAGACTGTCACCATTTTTATGACATTACCTCAGGAGGAATAGGTAAAATATGTTATTTTCACAATTTTTTTTCTCTGAGCTCTGATATCTGCAATGACACTACGTATCAAAAAACTGTATTCCTCATGTAAGACTTCACTCTCTTGTGAAGCAAGAGTGATTTTAAATTTGTGTTCTATGATTCATGTTTGGTAGGTCAAGACTTTTATTATTATTCTTAATGCCTAGGACCTATTTCGTCAGGTCAAAATATTTTCGCTTTGCAATAAAATCCAAAAAATGGAATACTTCTGAATGCATCTGAAAACTAGAAACTGTTTTCAAAGGTGATGAAATATGCCTTCAAGTTTTTTTTTTATAACTAAAATAACTGGTTCGAGTCCCAGATGTGACCCGATCTTTTTCTGATTTTTCTATTTCAGATTTAGATTGAGTTTTGCTAACATTGTCTTCATTGATTACAATGTTATATTTTGAGGTTTTACCTATTAAGTTAAAAATAAAAAATAAATAAATATTCATCCTAGACTAGCAGAAAACTCAATAGGTGATGTCGCATATTAAATAATATGGATAATTTATCCGACACTATCTAGATGACATTTAGTTAGAGTTGAATCTTGCCATCATACATAAAGATAGCAGCCATTAAAATAGGCGTAAAGAAAATGAAGATAGTGTTGGTAGATCTCAGTCGAAGTATAATACAGTTAAATATGACCGAATAAGATAGGGACACATTAGCTCAGTGGATAGAGTATCTGCCCGGAAAGCCGAAGGTCCTGGGTTCGAGTCCCAGATGTGACCCAATATTTTCTGATGTTTCTGTTTCAGATTTTGATTGAGTTTCGCTAATACTGTCTTCATTAATTAAAATGTTTTTTTTTTTTTTACTTTTAAAAAGAAAGAAAAACATCCCCGGGTTACGAATATCCTGACAACATTTGAAAATCACTGCTACCACCAAACTAAGTGGAAGATGTTGCTTGTGTTGTGATGGAGGACTTAGCCAGCCGAGGAATCGAACTCGGGACGCCTGGGTGGTACCCAAACGCGATGCCCACTCAACCACTGAGGTTTTACCTATTAAGTTAAAAATATTAATAAATACTCTTAAAATTAGTTTCAAATTATTTATTGGCTGTGTAAAATATTACGCATTTCTCGCATAAGAACAACGCATTATTTCTCAGCCTTTTTTTTATGTTACACCGCGAATGTCATTTAAAATACCAAACCATATGTTTTTAATGAAAAGAATTACTTCTCCAAATAACTGATCCCTAAATATTAGTCGACCCTTTTTTTTCGAAAATGTGCTATTTTAATTTAATAAACTAAACAGTTTTTTTGTTCCTCCTGAAAGCCTGTGTAATCTGAGATAATACTAATACGCGGTGTTATAATGTAAGCGATGATATCTCGTGGAAACTTCACCGGTATCGCTAAAATTCATTTTAATATATAAAAATGAAATGTGTCTTTGTTTGTCCCTTATGTGTTCCTAAAACCACACAATTTTTAATAATAACCCGTTGAAAAACAGCTGTAAAAAGCTGCCATAAAAAACAATAGGAATTTAAAAGGCAATTATTAAAATTAAATAACATACCAATTCCATAGAGGCATTGGCGATCCCATCAAGTCCCCCGCAGTGCCGTCAACCAAGTCCCCCGGAGTGCTGTCAACCAAGTCCCCCGGAGTGTCGTCAACCAAGTCCCCCGGAGTGCCGTCAACCAAGTCCCCCGGAGTGCCGTCAACCAAGTCCCCCGGAGTGCATCAACCAAGTCCCCCAGAGTGCCATCAACCAAGTCCCTTAAAGTCCTGGATGATGCGCGAGGTCCCAACTGAAAAATACCAAAACAGATGTTATTATAATGATAAAGTAAGAGATTACAGCCCCTCAGGCTAGTTTGTTTGCCTTTCGGAATAACTCATACAGGTTTCATTAAAATAGTTGTGACTCCTTTACTACAATAGTTGGAAATATGATCTAAACAGTATTGGAAAGAGAAAACACAACACTATACATTCAAATCTAAAAGTTAACGACAAAAGAATTAAAATGTAAACCTTTATACTATATATATATATATATATATATATATATATATATATATATATATATATATACAAAACCAAAGTTTCCAAGCGCAATTTCAAAAAAAAAAAGGAATTTAATGAATTTTAGAAGACTATTTTTACATGAAACAAAAAAAGTTAGGTAATGATAACATTTATAAAATATGCGTTATTTTTTTTCATTACCTGTAATTTAAGTTAAAAAAAAAAAGTAAGGTGAGTCATTTTTAAAGCTTTTTAAAGATTGCATTTAAAAAAAATATAATTACAAAATTACATGTTATTTCTAAAAATAAAATTTGAAAGCTCACTTCATCACCTTTGAAAAACAGTTGTTAGTTTTCGGATACGCTCACAAATTTATTTGGATTTTAATGCAAAGCGGAAATATTCTGACCTACTGACAAAATATGTTCGAGGCCCAAGGCATTAAAATGAATGAAAATGGGATGCGAGGAACCAAAGGAATACAAGAGACAATGTGTTCTATTATATTTCCTAATTTACAATTTCTTCACAGAAACATCAACATCTGGATGACAATTATTTTTAATTTATAAACTTCATTTATCGAGTTAAAAAAGGTCATCACAACGCTCAGTCAATTTAAAAAAAAATTGTAATACAGCTTCACAATTTCTTTATTCATAGTTTGTTGAACAATAAAAAGAATTTAAAAAAAAATCTTTATTTAAATAAAATTTCTTACCAATTCCACAGAAGAGTCGACGGATGTTTCTCTGAAGTGCAGGTTAACCATTCCCCTTGGAGTGCAGGAGAACTAGAAGAGAAGGCACGGCAGAGGCAGAGCGGTTCGAGCTGAAAACAAACTAAAAGAGATGTTATTATAATGTAATGAAAAGGGGAACAAACACAAAAAAAAATCAAAGCATAGTTAGTAAAATATAAACTTATCTGTGTTCCTCTTCCGCATCTCGAACTCCACTAAAAACGTCTTACGTGCTAAAAACGCCTTACATGCTAAAAACGCCTTACGCGCTAAAAACGCCTTACGCGCTAAAAACGCCTTACGCGCTAAAAACGCCTTACGCGCTAAAAACGCCTTACGTCCTAAAAACGCCTTACGTGCTAAAAACGCCTTACGTGCTAAAAACGCCTTACGTGCTAAAAACGCCTTACGAACTAAAAACGCTGTACGTGCTAAATACGCCTTTCGTGCTAAATACGCCTTTCTTGCTAAAAACGCCTTACGTGCTAAAAACGCCTTACGTGCTAAAAACGCCTTACGTGCTAAAAACGCCTTACGTGCTAAAAACGCCTTACGAACTAAAAACGCCGTACGTGCTAAATACGCCTTTCGTGCTAAAAACGCCTTACGTGCTAAAAACGCCTTACGTGCGCTTAAGGCTAATTATGCTTAAAGTTAAACGGGTTAAAGTTAAAACAGGCTTAAAACTAAAACATTTTAAAACTGCATACCAGTTTATGAAAATTTTCAGTCAGGGGGGGCCCCCCTGCTTAATGGTAATCAACAAAATACAATAGAAAATAAAAAAAATTAAAGTAAAATAAATAAAATTTCACTTCCCAACAAGCCAGACAGGTAGATGATACGCCAGATGTACGCCAGATGCACGCCAGATGCACGCCAAATGCACGCCAGATGTACGCCAGATGCACGCCAGATGTAGGATAGATGTGGTGATTCAGCGCTGCACCAAATTACAGCTTCATGATGTCACACTCTTCTTTGGTAGAAAACCTTGCACCTAGAAAAATAAATAATGTACTTAATTTTAAAAAGTTGCGTTGATACATACTTGAATATATGTGATGGACACATGTCAACACACATCAACACACATCAACACACATCAACGCACGTCAAAGCACGTCAACACACATCAACACACGTCAACACAAGTCAACGCACATCAACGCACATCAACTCACCTCAACACATCCTATGAAGTGTGTTGAAGTGTGTTGACGTGTGTTGAAAGTGTGTTGAAGTGTGAGAATCTAACAAACGGACTGCCCTTTTCCGCATAGAGTCAAGGGTTTTTTCAGGTATTTTAGGGCTCCAGACCAGAGATGGCTACCAAATTCAACCGCAGGCGCACTTGCGATTTGTACAGGATTAGCAGTTGTATACTATCTGCAGTATCTGCGGGCCCTGTACAGTTGGCCCGGGTTTTAAGAGGCTAACTTAAAACTCTTGCATCGATATAGCCCCCATACCTAAGCTGGTCACTAGTTACACCAAGCATATCAATGGAGGGCCTGTTCAGAAGATTGCTTGATGATAAGATATATTGTGCGTACAACAACGATATATATGTCAAACGTTTTTACAGAAGTCACAAACTAAAAATGTCTGTTCTTAGTGTACCTTAAATCGCCACGAATATAGGTAATAGGCATAAAAATCGCTTGGCAAATGAAGTCTAAAGATCAAGATATCAAGCGCAAAAGTGGTTTTTGTTTATTTTGTGAATAATTTTTTAAGAAAAAAGTTAATCAATATAACTACGTACTGCATGTCACGCAAATGATTGTCACTTGAAACTGAACATGCAAATACATCGCACAACATCGCTAGCTCATTGGCATTCTAGAATCCTTTATTTCAACTAACAACCGAGCACCCCCTTTCCCCGCACCGCAGGGTCAGGCAGAGAGGATGGACCGCCAAAACAACTCGGCACGCCAATACCATCAGAGAGGCTGGACTATTATTAAGATTCATTATTATTTTTTTAGTATATTTTATTGGACTATCATATTGGCAGCCTCCATGGTCGAAGGTTAAGGCTCTCGACTACCAATCCGGAGGTTGCAAGTCCAAAATTTTATTTGTGTTATTTCTGTTATTGATTCATCACAGGAGATCAAATTTGTCTCAGCTCACATAGGTCTCATATAAATCGTTTTTAAATTAAATTGTTTTTAATAAATATTTCTCATTGTCATGGTGAGAAATATGATCTAAACGGTGTTAGAAAGAGAAAACTCCACACTTTCTAGACGTATTGACTCTTTTTTACAAAAAAACAAATTGATTTTGAAATATTGTTATTTTATCTGGTAAACGCAGGTTTAAAATTTGAAAAACCAAGTCTATTTTTAATATACTAAGGTTATACCATTGGTCGTTGGCAGATTTGTTCAATTTTCAAACGATAGATTCTATTTTAAACAACACAAATTTTTGAACATTTTTATTGCTTACTTCGTTGTAGGTATATATTAAAGCAAGTTTTTAATGAAAAAAATCGATATAAAATTTTTAATTACAAAATTTGAAACGGGGAATAATCGATCTTTCTCATTGGAACCTCCCTGTACAGTTGCAAGCATTTTAAAACTTTTATTCTCAGCCGCTGGTCAATGGCTCTTAAAAATCCAATCTAAAATGCAAACTTTGGCGAAAATGCCCACATATTATTTATGGTGAATAAATTGTGAAATAACGCAAATTAATCTAATTTTAACCTTATCAACAATAAATAAAAAAAGAAGTAAGAGTTCTTACCTTAGCATAGTTTTCTCTCCGGCCGGAAGATGGCGGGATCCAGAACCTCCCCCAGGCTGACAGAGGGTTGGGTTTATTTATGCAGAAAGCATCTGTGTGCCTGCAACAATAAAAATAAATTATTATTTGTGAAGAACTATGGTACTAGATCGTAGCCAACTTCACGCTAGGCAAGCTTTTTTACGTATTTAAGACGATAGACTTCGCTTTTCGGCCCATACAAAAAGGACGCCCGGGAAAAAACACTTTTCTACATCGAAAATTGCACAAAATGAATATATTTTTTTATACTGCCTTCTAGAGGGTGAAAACTATGTCGGTATGTTTTCGAATTTTTGATGCGTTTCGTATTAACGTAAACATTCACTGTCAAACATGTACGATTTATCAAAAAATATTATTTAAGGAAAAAGTGCTGCTAACTCAACTCTCATAAAGAATTATAAAATTATAAAAAGCTACCGACGTAGCTTCTTCTTTCAAAAAAATATATATTTTTTTAAATTTCAATTTCGTGAAAGTTTCGGTGTAGAAAAGTGTATTCTCCATAAACCCCTTTTCGAGTGATTTCTGTAGGTAAATTTGAGCGTTGTCTCATTCGCACATTTCGCATTCGCATGTATTGTAAGTGTACGTGAGCTTATTGTGAGCGGGACAGAATGACAGACGCGGGTGTTCCGCGTGTCGTTCAAAATCTAGCCTCTTAAGTTTTAAAAAAAAAACGCGCGCGTGTCCTCCATAATCAAGTCTGCTGACTTTAATGCTTAGTTATCATGTTATCACCAATCACTGAAACCATGTAAATATTCACTGACACGTCTTTAAAATATTTTAAACTGTCGCACAATGTTTTAACTGGCTCTTTTTAACCTTTTCGGCAGCACTTTATAAAGAAAAACTACGTTTTTTTTTTACTTATATGGTCCGTCTGACAGATTGCGTCACACATAAATAAACCAATCACGCGTCACTGAACGACATCATCATAAATGAACCAACACTAACACCATTGTTGTTTTGAAGAGAACTTCCGCTAATGTCCAGGAACTACATTCCTGATTTCGAGATTTCGCCAAGTGACCGTTTCTAAAACAACCTATCCCACTCAAAAATGCACACTTGCGTTGACCGGTTAAAAAACAAGTCTTGGTCGACATGGTGTTTTCAAAAAAAATAATGTAAAAACATTGGTGTAAAAAAGAACATAGTTTATGACGGATGTAGATGTCCAATGATAATGTTTTGGTTTTGAAAATAATTTCCCGGATAAACGTGTCTCCGGTCTCCGTGGAATACCCTAAAATCTGATCTCCAGTATCTCCACTGATAAACTGATATGTTTCGCATCTTCTGCGTTTGAATTTCTATGTATAATGTAGCTCCGTGTCCGGTCTATGAGATCTCGGATATCAGCATCTGAGTTCTCATAATAAATTTACTCATAAACGATACTTCCTCACACGATAATTCATCAGCATCATAATGTATCTCAGTAACGATTCAGAACAAACTACCTCATATTACACTTTTTATTATGGAATTTCATATTATAAATGTTAGAAATTTTGAAAACTGTCGTTTAGTACGTTGGTAATATGCACTTACGTCAATGGCAATTTATTTTTAACTTTATAGGTAAAACCTCAAATTATAATATTTTAATTAATGACGACAATATTAGCAAAACTCAATTGAAAATCTGAAACAGAAAAATGAGATCGAGTTTCGCAATCGTAATGTCATATTAATGTACCGGACCGTTATGCTTCCCGGTGTTATTTAATAGCATATTTAAAATTTAAAACACAGACACGTGTAAATATTATTTGATTTATGGAGAGCATTCGAAAACTGCTTTCCTCATTATCTCAAAACTTAGTATTTGGAGTAATAATGCAATGAAACCAGTTAAGTTTTAATAATAACAATATTACCTACGATATTTCCCTCAATGGTGGAATCTAATGTTTCACAATACTTTGTAATCGATACATTAAGGCGATGCGCCACGTGGCGCAAAATATACAAGAAAAAACATCGCCAAAACGTGTTTTATTTTATTTTGGAAAGTTCCTGAACAAATATTTGAATTTTTTAAGATCATTTTATAAATAATTTATTTTCCCACATAATACAATAAAGCCATAACCGAAAAAGGGTTCGTATATAGGAGATTTTGAATTTTAAAGTAGTATTTGTAGGCCTGGTACTTTATTTTTTTCTGGGTTTATTAAAAATACGAATAAAAAAAGCACTCTTATTTCAAAGGCATTTGTTCAACTCACACTATTTAATTAAAGCATTTAAAATATTTATAAGCGATCTAATTTTCAACCCAAAAACACGATTTTAAATTACTTAGCTATAGTCCCAATTACAAAATTTTTAGAAAAACTCTCATTGGTGGAGGTATTTATTTGTAAATGATGGGTTCTAGCGTAAAAATCGATGCTAATATTTTTCTCCTTAAAATTCACGACCGGACCCAATGCCGTCGGCGTTTTCTTTACTTCCTTTTAGTCAATTCCTCGATTATTACAAATCAAACGAATTCCAACGCGCACGACCATAAATAAACTAATCCGCACGACCTCGCTCGGCGACGCTGTAGTGGGAATTGATGGGAATGGACGAGTGAAGAGTGAACGCTTATTTCGGAAAAAATTCGGTACTTGGGAAACACTCCGAAAAAATAAGTTGAATTATTTTTATACTAACTTTGGGCTGGAAAATCCGAATCTGAAGGAATTAGGTTGGGGAGGTCAATATCAACTGAGTTACAGGACTTTAAAGTTTCGTACACAGGAACAAATCCGCAATGCATTTTTGACATATTGTACTGAAGAAGTCAAAGTGATTCAATGATGCCAACCTCAGAAAATTGCAAAGTGTTGCCATTAAGCAATACTAATGCTTAATGGCAACACTTTGCAATTTTCTGAGGTTGGCATCATTGAATCACTTTGACTTCTCAGTACAATATGTCAAAAATGCATTGCGGATTTGTTCCTGTGTACGAAACTTTAAAGTCCTGTAACTCAGTTGATATTGACCTCCCCAACCTAATTCCTTCAGATTCGGATTTTCCAGCCCAAAGTTAGTATAAAAATAATTCAACTTATTTTTTTCGGAGTGTTTCCCAAGAACCGAACTTTACCCGTAAAAATTACTAATGTTTGATTACTCCATACATTATATTTATTCATACGACAATACTAAATTTTCTAATTTCTAAAGAAGAATTTTCAATATTTTTTTATTTTATTATTATTTATTAAAACCTTTTGTATGTGAAAGTTAAATTATTATTGTTTGATGTGCCATAGGATGAAATTACTGTTGGTTTGGTCTATCTTCGCCCAGAGTATGGATATAGTACAAACCAAGATTCATTTTTTGCGATTATGTGTCTTTTTTCGTTCTTGATTATGCTTTTATTCAAATAAAAATTCAACCAATTATGTTGTTCTTTTACTTACAGATAGATTAACCCTTGTACTTTATATTATTTTTTAAAACAATTAGTTTAAAGTAAAGGAAACAATCATAGAAATTTATTAAACTTCAAACCTCGTTTTCTCAATACGAGTTTTTGTGGACATAGTACATAGTACAAACCAACACTCAGCAAGCGATGTGACTACATGGTTGACGATGTCGTCTATTCGGGTAAAATTTATCAATACACGACATTGGTGAAAATGGCAATTTACGTCGCAATTAATGAGTTTAATCAAATATAAAGTTTTATTTCAATAATTTGAGGCGGATTTGTTTAATTTCACCGAAATTTTAAACAAAATGCAATTTCTATAGAAAATCACTGATAATATTATATTTATTGAAGTGATAGTCTTAATGTAGTAATAAAGGATGCAGTGTCTGATGGATTTTCATTTCATTTCACAACATGGCGCAATCGCAATTCATTAAAAATAAATGGTTAACAATAAAGTAAAGACTCACTTGCATGACGAGACCTTCCGACTTCCGACTTCCCCCGAGGGCCGCCCAACAGCAAATGAGGCTCGCTGCAAGGGCGGCGAATAACGTAGGCTCGGTAGGCTCCTACCCCCACTACCGCCTGTCGTATTGTTATGACGTTGTCAAAGGGTTAAAGCAGTGTGATGATGATTATATTGGCAGCCTTGTGAATATTGTCTATTTTCTGCATTTCTGAGGTTGGTAAGAATTGGTTTATTTACGGGTTGGTGCCGTTGGTGGGAATGTTATTGGTGGTATATTTATGGATTGGTTTATTTATGGTGGGATTTTGAAATGTCAATAATAACAATCACAATTAATAATGAACAATAACTTTATTCGAAATGATGAAGCTCCGTCTTTGACGAATTGCGATGTTCACATGGTATTTCGTTTTAAGCCTAATTTGTACGTTAAAAATCACGATATTGAAAAAAAGCGAAGGGGATTACGTTACTTCAATGCCGATTGTTTTAAAATTTAAATAAAATTGTGTGATCTCGTCCTTCTTTTTGAATCTTTTAAGATATTATAAAGCCCCTTTCTAGGTTACTGTTATATTTACTGTAAATAATCAATATTATTTTTTAAAAATTTCAGAAATGACAAGATTAGATCCAAAGCAAAACTGAAACGCCGCCTTGAGATTTGATGTGGCTGGTCTGGAGGTGTCGCCAGCAGCCAGCCTTAACGCGACTGATGCTATTAAACTCAGTCATCAGTTTCGTTTTGATAATGGTGAGGTAACATGAGGAGCGACACACACACTTCGGAGCGACTGCACCAAGCGCCGCACCTCTCCAGGCCTCCGCGCACTTATGTCTCACAATGAACTGCGCTGTAAACTGCTACCTTACTTTTCTACGCGGCAGGCTGGAGTGGAGCGCGGTACCGTCGCTCCCAAGTGGATGTGTAATTGCCGCTAAAGGGGAGAAACCTGAATAATATTTTATATATTTGAATAGCGTAAGTGACAACCCGTGGTGTTATTAGCAATAGTGGCCCCTAAACACAGAGTTTGGCCTGCGAATCGCACCACACTTCACTCCAAATCGTACGTGTATTTATTTGTAAATGTAAATCCAAACGTACATGTATTTGCAATCGACCCGCAGGCCAAAAGCTTAGGTCACCCGCCAGTTCGTATCAACGTTTGGCTCATTGCGCAAATACACAAGGGTTTGAGTTGGCGCCGCACATCAGATGTCTTTGACTTTTTTGTGTGTGGCTTTTTACTGGCTGATTTTATTCAAGAATTAATATATCTACCTTTCAGGTCACCCACCAATTATCTACCTTTCAGTGTTATCAGATGCATGGTTTTTACCATGCTTTCGTGATTTTTTTTAGGTCATTTATACCTCCATGGCTTTCTCATAAAACCATGTTTGTTCCAACATAGATTTTTTAGTGGTCACTAAAGTAATGTGCTTTTGAGTGAGATATGATATTTTTTCATTGGTTTGCGATGGTCAATCAGTTGTACAATATAAACTGTTTTAAGTATCCGTTGAAAGATAAATCTTCATTCACTTTACCACAAAGTTTCATGAATGTTTAACTTATTATTTATGTCTTAATGTTCATCCCGTAAATTGTATGTATATTTATCTTTTATTTATAATTGCGCAAATCTGTTTATTTCAGATTGTGATCCGAAACAAGATGACGACAATCAAAAATGTGATAGATATGTTAAACGGAATAATCGGAGAGAACCCCAACTCTGGGGAAATCCATCCAAAACCAGGCCAGCCAAGAACCCCAATTCAGTCTCCGCCATCTTCAAGATCCTCGTCTGCAGACAAGCTATAAGCACTCCTCGACTGGAAACATGGGGAAATCAAGGTACACGCTTTTACTTCTTTATGAAATTGTCACCAATATTCCTATAGTATTAAATCTCTCTAGAATAATACATAGCAACATCATCACGTAAATCTGAAATCAGACTTTTCAAGTTACACACCAAACTATAACTCTATTTCCTCTCCCATATATGCCAAAAACAAATGGTGTGCCCGGTGAAGAAATAAACTCATGGTTGTGTGTGTAACTCGAAAAAGCTGGTTACGGACTTACCTACTTGTGGTAATTACCCTGCAATTTATATCAGTTTTGAGGTGGCAATATGTTGTTAATATTTTACAAGAGATTGAAATAAAGTTTTTGCTGAGAATGCGCTTTGGTTTGATTTCGCAATTTAAAATTACATCAAAAGTATCGTAGTAATATCTTTATTCTGAGATATGCACTTTCAGGTCTCAGTTTTATAGATAAATGATTATGTATCTACAAAAGTATGCCCCGTATGAGTAATGAATAATGTGTGTACAAGTTATTTATCAGGGATCACCCTCTATTTCAGAATGTACGAGATGATACAGAACTAGCACAGGGCGAAGAGTTGCCAGTAGACCCTCACTGATGAACATTCTCATGGGCTCACTCTCAAGGGCCATGACGGACTAAGAAGTGGGTGGAAGCAAGCCAGAGGGCCGTTCTGGAAACACGTCCACACGGATACACCAATACATTAATTCTAAGCAGTTTTATTGCTTTTAACTCTCGTTGCGTTTGCTATAGCACGAGCAATAACTATATAGTTAGATTGACAGGAACTGAAAGTTGCGGATTCCAATACGTCATTTTTGGATTTCAGGTGCAGAATTTCAGGCTATCATGCTAGTGACAGACTAAGCTATAAAAGCGCCAAAGTTATTTGGCTAGGCGTATATCCGCACTCTCAATGGGAATGTATGGCGAGCGATATGCTCAAACAGGCCAAATAACGCTGGAGCTTTTATAGCTAAGTCTGTCGGTCCCATTATCGTGTAGAAATAACTGCTACAGTGCTGCCATAAAATAGACTATGAAACCTTCCACCGAATGTACATATTTTTCAATATGGTTGGATAATCAAGAAATGCCCAGAATCCCCGCAAAATCCCCATTTCTTCAAAAAACTTCAATATCATCAATTATTATATTATCAGTATACTTCATCACCATAAATTATATTATCTGTAAACTTCACCCGCCATAACACAGGGACATCCCTAGCATGGCGGATGAAATAACACAATATCTATACAATGTACAAAATTCATTTAATAAATAAATTAATGTTTTTTACTGGCCTTTACGAAATCAACTGTAAAAAGCAACTCTCAAATACCTTCTCCAACGTTTCCAAAGGATATTTGTAAAGAATTTTTAAATCCCTACCAAAAGAGGCGGGGATTCCGATGTCGAACTTTTCAAGGACTATGGGATCACCTTAAATTTGAACCAGGAAAATTCCACATTTTGATTCAGTTAAATATCTCAGTTTGAACCCGTACTTTGGTATTATTTTAAATATATAAAATAACAAAAAAAAAATTTCTTTCCAACATATAAAAATTTACTGATCATTTAAAACGCTACAGGTAATTGATTCACAATAAAAAAGTACAGTTTTCGAATAATGAGACGGTCTTGTTCCGGGCAATTCCATAGTACGCCGGGTCCGCCTGCAACACCGAACAGTTACGCTAATTTGGGTAAAAAGTCATCACACTTCCGTGGGCAGGCCGAGTTGTTTATTGACCGACTCCTGTGCGTTAGTGTACGTATATGGGCAATTTCAAACGTTCAGAGCGAACTGTGGTGTGTTGCGTAGTATGTCGTACAGTTCAAAAGTTTTGCTACAGTTTTGACCATAGATTAGATCCTAACAATTATCATGGGATTGGTTTGTTTATGCCCACAATGTTTCAACAGTGACGAATTATTTATATGAATGAAATTGTAAACAAGTATTTTAATAAAATTTACCATATTAAGTATATTATAATGATTTTGATAATATTCAAAAGGTTGAAGATTTTATTTTTATTTAATTAGAATAAAATTTAAAGTGAATTTACAATAAATTGCAGAAGAACTTATGTGCGTATTTTACAGTACTTGTATTAATTCAATTACAATGTTGTTCTCATCTGAATTAATTTCCTCAGATTAAAAAAAATATTTAACAGTTTATTGTGTACTGGCATTATTTAGCGTTGTTTTAACAACTGTGGTAGAGAGAAGTGCATAATTTACTAGTATGAAGATAAATGAAATATAAAACATATTTTTATTTATTTATTTTTTGTATTAACTCCATACAGGAGGCCCTGAGGAAAATAATTTCCCTTGGGGCCAATGTCATCTTTGAAGATGCTGCAAGGAGGGTCTTTTGAGGAGAGGAAGGAGTGAACATGGGTCTTGAGACCCATGTAGGAAGGAAAAAACACAGAGGCCGGCAAATCAAAAACGACCCGTTCTCATGTGACAAATGTCAACCTTGTACATATGTTGGGCAAGCGTTTGGCGTGTTTCCCGACTATGTTACTCGGAGCATCTTCCATTGAAATAAGAACCTTTTTCTTGACATAATGTCGCTTTTGTAAGGAATATTCAGGTACTCCTGCCAATAAAGATGCACCTGTGCTAGTGTGATAATTAATACCCATCGTGATATGAAGGCAATGAAACTTTTCTATTTCTTCAATTGAGGTGCATACATTAACGCAACTCTTCTGCACCGAGTAAAGGTTAGTCTGCTCTACCATATTTTAAATTATATCATTGACAAAAAATAATTTGAATTATCTTAAAGCAGTGAAATCTTCAGGCGGGTCAGAAAAGATAAAGTTGTAGGTCGTGTCTTGAGTAGCAAAGTGGCTTCGCCATCAGCGAAAGCCTTAGTCCATCATGGTCCTTGGCAGACGGATGAGGATGTTCATCGGTGAGGGTCTATCGGCAACTCTTCACCCCGTGCTAGTTCTGCATCAGCTCGTACATTCTGAAATAGAGGGTGATCCCTGATAAATAACTTGTACACACATTATTCATTACTCATACGGGGCATACTTTTGTAGATAATCATTCAAAAAAACTCATTTTATGATTTATGACTTTAGTAAATTGATCAGGAAATAATTTGGGGAAACAATACACTGTATTGTTGATATAGTGTATTGTTTCTTATTTAAAAATCGATACATTTCTCCAAATTAAATACATTGCATTTGATAAAAGTAATATAACACTTCATATTATTTAGTTTTCACAGCACACTAAAAATTCTTCTGTGTAGAGTTAATTCTGAATGATTTCACTAGAAATAAATATCTCATTGAAACCCCTCTCCGTGTATGTTTCACCATATTATATAAATATTACATTTCACTTGGATTTTTCATAAAATAAAATTATACAGTTGCTTACAAATTATTACGCATCAAATTCAAATCACAATGTCCAACTTAAGAATGTGAAAACCTAGAAATAAAAAATGATGAATATTTGTATTTGAGATAAAATACTTTATAAACTGGAATAAGAGTCATGTAATTTCTATATCAACTTTCATTGAGTTGAAGAAAGCAGCAAAAAAATTGTCACATCTCTAGCGTAAAGTAATGGCATTTAATTTTTTTTATAATGAATTGGAGTAATATAATTTCAAAAGTGTTAATTTTTTATATATCTCTAGCAATATTTAAGTATTTTCGATAAATAAATTGGATATAGAGGATTTTGATACACACTTAGTAATATAGAGGCTTTTTAAATTCAACTGACCTAAGACGGAGGGTTTAAAAACTCGCGCGTATATAATTTTGACCTACGATTGGCTACAGGTTTGATCTGATATAGCGGATTTTGACAGTAACTTCCTGTATGATATAGTGAATTTCGTTTCTAACTTGCAGTTTTAACATGGTTTTTGTTCATGATAAGGAAGGTTTTGAAACAATTTTAGGTTCTTCTTGTTCCTCGCAAAAATGTGAACAAGATGTCGTGCTGTCATATATGTCATACTCAGATCATTTTATTAAAAAAATCAGATATAGCGGGTAATGAAATTATAGTATACATAAGACAATGCTAAATAAGATGTAAGTTTGACAATGATAATAAATCATCCAAAATTATTATAATCACCTGATGGTGTATGTATTCTAGTGCAGCTGTTTTTTCTTGAGAACACATATGGCGTTGATTCTCTGAATTCCTGATTTCTTCTAGACACTGTGTTTAAATATATGTAGGTCTCTAGAACCTTTAAACATCTAATATTTGTGATTGAAAAAATTACAAAAAAATAAAATGCCGCATTAAATATGGATACTGTGATCGCAATAACGTGTAAATACAGCCAAAATTAAGACCTGAAAGTGCATAAGTATCTTAGAATATATATATTACTATGCTACGTTTGATGTAATGTTTGAAATTGCTAAATCATTCCAAAGGGCATTTCCAGCGAAAACTTTATTTTGGTCTCTTGTAAAATATGAACAAACATATTGCCACCTCAATACTGATATAAATTGCAGGTAGGTAAGGAGGCAGGCAGAGGTAGGTAAGTCCGTAATCAGCTTTGTCGAGTTATACACAAAACATAAGTTTATTTCCTCACCAGGCGCACCATGTGTTTTTGGCATATGTCTGATTTCAGATTTACTTGATGATGCTTGCTATGTATTATTCTAAAGAGATTTAATACTATAGGAATATTGGTGAAGAGTTCATAAAGAAGTAAAAGAGTGTACCTTGATTTCCCCAGGTTTCAGTTGAGGAGTATTTATCGCTGTCTGCAGACGAGGATCTTGAAGATGGCGGAGACTGAGTTGGGGTTCTTGTCTGGCCTGGTTTAGGATGGATTTCCCCAGAGGTGGGGTTCTCTCCGATTATTCCGTTTAACATATCTATCACATTTTTGATTGTCGTCATCTTGTACCGGATCACAATCTGAAATAAAAAGAATTGCGCAATTGTAAATAAAAGATAAATATCCATACAATTTTCTTAAGGGATGTACATTAAGACATACCGCTATTGATAGTAACATCACAGGTTGTCACTTACGCTTTTCAAATATTAAAAATATCATTCAGGTTTCTCCCCTTTAGAGGCAATTACACATCCGGGAGCGACGGTCGGTGCGCCACTCCAGCCCGCCATGCAGAAAAGTAAAGTTCGAAAGTAAGGTAACAGTTTACAGCGCAGTTCATTGTGAGACTGAAGTGCGCGGAGGCCTGAAGAGGTGCGGCGCTTGGTGCCGTCGCTCCGAAGTGTGTGTGTCGCTCCTCCTGTTACCTTCGACTGCAACTCCCGTATGGCCCGTTATCAAAACGAAACTGATGACCTGGAGTTTGATTGCATCAGTTGCATTAAGATGAAGTTATATGCCAAATCACTATTTAGATTTCTCTTTACAACGAATCGGTTTACATTATGAATATGAAAAAATATGCTACGGATACATTGAAGCTTTTCCTACCTTTTCAATTTATTGGAATTACTTAAGATTTTGCCGCTACTTTCCTTGTGCAGATAATACCAAAAATGCGCGAAGTTCTCAAGGGGTAAGATGCCAAATATTTCTGGCGTTTATATTCCTCTTGGCTGGCTGCTGGCGACACCTCCAGTACCAGCCACATCTAGTCTCAAGGCGGCATTCTTCAATTTTGCTTTGGATCTAATTTGCCATGTCTGAAATTAATAATATTAATTATTTACAGTAAATATTACAGTAACGTAGAAGGAGGCTTTATAATATCTTAAAAGATTCAAAAAGAAGGACAAGATCACACAATTTTATTTAAATTTTGAAACAATTGGCATTGAAGTAACGTAATCCCATTCGCTTCTTTTCAATATCGTGATTTTTAACATACGAATTAGGCTTAAAACTAAACACCAAGAGAACGTCGCATTTTTGTCGTTGAATAGCAAATTGTCAAAGAAGGAGCTTCATCATTTCGAAGTTATTGTTGATTGTTGGTTTTTATCGCCATCATTGACATTTCAAATTCCCACCGTAGAAATGTCAGAAATGCATTCAATAGACAATCAATCACAAACTTCACAAGGCTGCCAATATAATCATCATCACACTGCTTTAACCCTTTGACAACGTCATAACAATACGACGGGCGGTAGTGGGGGTAGGAGCCTACCGAGCCTACGTTATTCGCCGCCCTTGCACCGGGCTTCATTTGCTGTTGGGCGGCCCTCGGGGGAAGTCGGAAGGTCTCATCGTGCAAGTGAGTCTTTACTTTATTGTTAACCATTTATTGTTAATGCATTGCGGTTGCGTCATGTTGTGAAATAAATTTTGATTTTAGTTATCCATCAGACACTTTACTCTTTATTACTTAAATAAATTCAATATTAAAGTATCACTTCAATAAATATATTATCAGTAATTTTCTATAGAAATTGCATTTTGTTTCAAATTTCGGCGAAATTAAACAAATCCGCCTCAAATTATTGAAATAAATCTTTATCTTTGGTTAAATTCCTTAATTGCGACGTAAATTGCCATTTTCACCAATGTCGTGTATTGATAAATTTTACCTGAATAGACAACGTCGTCAACCGTGTAGTCACATCGCTTGCTGAGGGTTAGTTTGTACTATGTCCACAAAAACGAGGTTTGAAGTTTAATAAAATTCTATTTTTGTTTCCTTTACTTTAAACTAATTGTTATAAATAATATTATAAAGTACAAGGGTTAATCTCTCTATAGGTAAAATAACAACATAATTGGTTGAATTTTCATTTGAATAAAAGCATAATCAAGAATGTAAAAGTACACTTTTTAAAATCGAAATAGCTAAGAAATGAATCTTGGTTTGTACCACGACCATATTTAATGTTGGTTTATACTATATCCATACTATGGGCGAAGATAGACCAAACCAACAGTATTTTCATCCTATGCACATCAAACAATAATAATTTAACGTTCACATACATATATATAATAATAAAATAAAAAAATATTAAAAATTAGAAAATTTTGTATTGTCGTATGAATAAATAAAATGTATGGAGTAATCAAACATTAGTAATTTTTACACTCACGTACATAAGGTTTTAATAAATAATAGTAAATAATTAGTACTGGCCAGATGGATATAGGACACTGCAACCCTCATTTTTTGTAATTACTATGGATATAGAACAAAACGTGATGTTCTGAATGTTAGTTCCCGCTGAAATTTTGTTTTTTTTTTCTGTGGATATAGTAGATAAAAATATGATTAATATTACCAACCATTAGTAAAACCTGACCGATCTATGACGAGTCTAGGTTCATAGTCATATTACATTGTAGACAAGTTAGCGGTCACTCCATGCAAGGAGAGCTAATTTGAAAAAATATATATTAATAGTTTCGTACTCCGCCTACTGGTTAATACGGAATATTTTTTATTCAAACAGTTAGATTTTGTCTTATTATTACGAAAATTGAGTACTTATGTCGGGGGAGTTTTATATTTTATATTTTCACAAAAATAATCGCAAATATCAAATCTAAAGAAATGGCGGCAAATGAAATGTTCCGCTCCGTATTATCCGTGTATCGAACTTCGAATTAATTATTATCCGGTAAGCGGAGTAGTAAACATTTACCAAATATATAAAAAATTATGTTAGAACCCCTCATGTTCACATCACGCATAATGGCCTCCACCAATGGAGTTTTTCTACGAATTTTGTAATTGGGACCATAGCTAAGTTGAACAAATGCCTTTGAAATAATCGAGTGCTTTTTTATAAAAATAAACCCAGAACAAAATTAAGTACCAGGCCTATAAATACTACTTTAAAATCTCCTACTTACGAATCCCTTTTCGGTTATAGCTTTATTGTATAATTTGGGAAAATAAATTATTTATAAAATGATCTTAAAACTTTCAACTAGTTGTGCTGGAACTTTCCAAAATAAAATTAAATCACGTTTTGGCGATGTTTTTTGTTGTATATTTTGCGCCACGTGGCGCATCGCCTTAATGTATTGATTACACAGTATTGTGAAACATTAGATTCCACCATTGAGAAAATATCGGGTAAATGTTTACTACTCCGCTTACCGGATTACACGGAATTCGAATTTCGATACACGGATACGCACGGATAATACGGAGCGGAATATTTCCTTTGCCGCCATTTCTTTGGATTTGATATTTGCGATTTTTTCAATCTAAATACGCACGAATTACTTAGGTTACCCAGCCTAAGAACCTAATAACCTATTTTGTGCACGTAAATAGTTGTATATTGTAGTAATTGAAGTTGTATAAGTCCCGTTTCACTTGGCCAAACGTGGCTGTCAAATACTTCGCGTAAGTGAAATAATCTTATAAAATTGAAATATAAAATACATGTTTTTTCGTCTCCCCCGACATAAATACTCAATTTTCGTAATAATAAATCAAAATCTAACTGTTTGAATAAAAAATATTCCGTATTAACCAGTAGGCGGAGTATGAAACTATTAATTTAAATATTAATTACTAAGTTTTGAGATAATGAGGAAAGCAGTCTTCGAATGCTCTCCATAAATCAAATATTATTTACACGTGTCTGAGTTTTAAATTTTAAATATGCTTTAAATAACACCGGGAAGCATAACAGTCCGGTACATTAATATGACATTACGATTGCGAAACTCGATCTCATTTTTCTATTTCAGATTTTCGATTGAGTTTCGCTTATATTGTCGTTATTAATTAAAATATTATAATTTGAGGTTTTACCTATTAAGTTAATAATAAATTATTTTTTATTTATTTTACTTAAGTTTTTCTGCATTATAATTTATTTAGTGGTGTTCATGCGTATGCTGAGTTTTGTACCAGATAGAGGATACACTAACTTTTACTAATAACTGCAGACTCAACTCAAAATTACATTTTTTAGAGATATCTATTAACTATTCTACTGGACGCTCGAAACATCTGCGTGTGTGTGCGTGATTGCTAGAATGCGTTGTCATCAATGAGTCTATCTGCCGTGTTTCAGCTCAATCGGATGTCTGTAAGTGGTCTAATTTCCACTTGCAAGATTCCATTTCGTTCATTAATTAATACATTCTTAACAAAATAAAAATGCACATTTTTTCGTCTGACCCGACATTTTGTAATAATAAAGCTAAATCTAAGTATTTAAATAAAAAAATATTGCATATCAACCATGAGGCTGAGTAAGACAAGTTTATTTTTTACCGAAAATATATGTAAATGAAATTTTGGACCTCGTGGGAGCAATCAGAATCCAGGGATTTAGTCATTAATAAACCACTCAAGTGCTTGAAATAATAAAAATAAATAAATAATTTAATATAACCGGTCTACTCAGTGGCAACTTTTTAGTAATATGAATTGTAGTAATGTTGGTCTAATAATACGGCCGTAGAAATTGTCATTCATCATGGTAATAAATAATAACACTTGTGATTAAAAGCGATTACAAGAATTGTAATTTTATGAATATTAATATTTAACATACTTTGCCATTGACGTAAGTGCATTACCAACGTACTAAACGACAGTTTTCAAAATTTCTAACATTTATAATATGAAATTCCATTATAAAAAGTGTAATCTGAGGTAGTGTGTTCTGAATCGTTACTGAGATAAATTATGACGCTGATGAATTGTCATGTGAGAAAGTATCGTTTATGAGTAAATTTATTATGAGAACTCGGATGGTGATAATCTGGACATGGAGCTACACTAAACACATAGAAATTCAAACGCAGAAGATGCGAAACAAATCAGTGGTGATTAGATTTTAGGGTATTCCACGGAGAACGGAGACACGGATCCGGGATATTATTTTCAAAACCAAAACATTATCTTTGGACATCGACATCCGTCGTAAACTGCGTTTTTTTTTAACACCAATGTTTTTAAAAAAAATTTTTAAACACCATGTCGACCAAGACTTGTTATTTTACCGGTCAACGCAAGTGTGCATTTTCGAGTGGGATAGGTTGTTCTAGAAACGGTCACGTGGCTAAATCTCGAAATCAGGAATGTAGTTCTTGAACATTAGCGAAAGTTCTCTTCAAAACAACAATGGTGGCAGCAGGTGGCGGTCAGTGTTGGTCATAAATAAACCAATCATTGGTTCACAATTGGTTCATTTATGATGATGTCGTTCAGTGACGCGTGATTGGTTTATTTATGAGTGACGCAATCTGTCAGACGGACCATATAAGTAAAAAAAACGAAGTTTTTCTTTATATATATAGTGAATATTTACATGGTTTCAATGATTGGTGATAACATGATAACTAAGCATTAAAGTCAGCAGACTTAATTATGGAGGATACACGCGCGTTTTTACAGCGCTTAGCACCATAGTTCTTCATAATATTATAATAATTTATTTTTATTGTTGCAGGCACGCAGATGCATAAATAAACCCATCCCTCTCAGCCTGGGGGAGGTTCTGGAACCCTCCGTCAGGACGATGGCCACCTACCGGCCGGAGAGGAAACTATGCCACGGTAAGAACTTTTACTTTTTTTTTATTTATTGTTGATAAGGTTAAAATCAGATTAATTTCTGTTATTTCACAATTTATTTACTTAAATAATGTGTGTGCATTTTCGCCAAAGTTTGTACATTGCATTTTTGATAATGTCCCAAGGTTTTTAATTGGATTTTTCATAGTTATGCGATATAGAATAGGTATTGAAAAGATATAGTTAATAAATTTATTAATTTACTTCATTTAGGTCCGTTAAACGCGACAGTCAAACCTGCATATCGTCGTTGCATATTTTAGATGAACAATGTGACGATTTTGACGAAAATGAGTTAAATATACAGTTATTTTTCTTATTGTTTTCTCCATCTTCTATAATTTTAGCCATGTTAAAATAACAAATATTTAAGGTGACCAAAAAAACCATGTGAAGACAATCAAAATAGTACATAATAAAAAAATAAATAAAAAGTCATAATATCAGTCACATTTCGATTGCCTTGGTGTGTACATAACATTAACATCATTTTGTGATGCCTAGCTGTCAAATTTGAATAAATTTCAATTAAATATTTTGACATTATTTTGGTATTTAAATTGTGACGAAAACTGTATATAGAATATGAAGCAAGTGAGAAAAACTGTGCTTAGAATATGAAGCATGTGAGAAAAACGCGTTAAAATTCAATTTTCTGGAATAAAATAATTAATGTTTGCCGTAAATATATTTGTATAATGAACGAAATATATTTTTCCTACTCTGTCCATAAATACAATTGTTATTTTCCGTTTCATTGTTTTTTATCGTTTTTCTCAGAATGTACTCAAAATCACATGGTTCATATTCTATATGCATTAAAATATATGGAAATAGGCAATAAAATGCATCACACAGAATTAGATTTGACAATAAATAATGAAAAAATTGAAAAAGAAAATGAGATCAAATACCTGGGTGTAATACTGGATCCAAAACTAATGTTCGCAACAAATTTTGAATATGTGCTATGGTATCAAAAAAGTCAATTTTCTTAGAAGACAAGAAATAAACTAAATGGAAAAACTACAGAACTCATTTATAAAACTATAGTTGCTCCACATTTAGATTATTGCTCTACAATGTTATATTTGGCAAATGAAGGAAATTTGAACAAGCTAGATGTTATACAGAATAGAGCTATGAGATGTATACTGGGAAAAGGCAAATACGCAAGGGTTAATCAAATGAGAGCAGCTAAATTGGATTCCAATAAAAAAGAGACTGTTATTTAATGTGTTAATTTTTGTCCATAAAGTCATTAACAACCAAATGCCAAAATATTTTAAGGGTGTAATTGTTTTTAATAGAGATGTACATAATAACGAAGCCAGAAGTGTAAATAGAACTAGATTGCCACATATGAAGGAATCCAAATCACAGAACTGCCTAATGTACAGAGGACTAAAGATGTATAATGAAATGCCTGAAAGTTTATTGTAAAAATATTGAAAGTTAAAAAATGACATATTATCTTGTTTATATTCAAGTTGTATAAATTAACTCAATAAATAATAATAATTATATAAATTTTTTAAATATTTATATTGAGGGATCAGTAGGATTTATCGGTCAAATTAGGAATTCCACAGAGCCGAACCCTCTGATATGAAAATATCTGGAGACGGTGAATTATATTCCCATTTAATAGTTTGGTAGATTAACGTGTTGTTCTTGTATTGTTTTGTATTAATTATACTTCTATAATACACTTGCATAACGTGGATTTACTAGATGATCATTTATATGGAAAAGTGTATGAAAGGGTTTAGTTTTTCCTATGGGAAAAACTAAACCCGTTCCTGTAAATCTGGTGAAATAAAAAATTAGCAATTCCACTGAGCCGAACGCTCTGATATGAAAATATCTGGAGTCGGTGAATTATTTTCCCATTTAATAGTCTGGTAGGTTAACATGTTGTTCTTGTATTGTTTTGTATTAATTATACTTATATAATACACTTGCATAACGTGGATTTATTAGATGATCATTTTTATGGAAAAGTGTGTGAGTGTGTCCTAAAAGTCTGGTGCTTAAAAAAAATAATTAAATCACCTACCTAGTGTGTTTTTACCATGTCCCATTTCTACACAACAAAGTCTGATTTCCATATTAATTTTAGGTGATAGTACTTTCTGTCAGGTTAGAAAATTCCTCATAATTCCCAAATAAATGGAATATTTCTGAATGTATCCAAAAACTAAAAACTGTTTTTTGAAAGGTGATAGAATATGCTCTAAAAGGTTACTATTGGAGATATACATATCGTTTTTGAGTTTTAAATTAAATTATTTAACCCGTTTAATCACAGGAGACCACATTTGTCCCAGCTCACATAGGTCTCACAGAAATCGTTGTTTTTCCCTTACTATCATAGTCAGAAATGTGATCTAAAGGGTATTGAAAAGAGAATACAACAAACTATATATTCAAATCTAAAAGAAAAGCACAAAAAAAAGAGTTAAAAATGGCTGAACTTTTTTTTGTTTTTTTTTTTCCTATCTAAAATTACTGATAACAAAAAAAAACCCACATATTTTATTAGGGAAATATATTATACCTTACTGTCACCTCACTTTTTTTGTATTACGTAAAATAATTAATGTAAATTTCACAAAGTTACTTTTTTTTTCAAAATGTGGTCAGAAACTTTGGTTTCATAACACATTTGAATTTTTCTATGGTTAAATTCTAGATTTGAAAATAACGCTTGAAGTTTTCTCTTTCTAACACCGTTTAGATCATATTTCTCACCATGACAGTGAGAAAAATGTATTAAAAACAATTTAATTAAAAAACGTTTTATGAAAATAGACCTACGTGAGCTGGGACAAATTTGGTCTCCTGTGATGAATTAATAACAGAAATAACACAAATAAAATTTTCTTGCGCACGCCGGGGTTTGAACTTGCAACCTCCGGATTGCTAGTCGAGGGCCTTACCCTTCGACCGTTGAGGCTGCCAATATGATGGTCCAATAAAATATACTAAAAAAATAAAAATTAATCTTAATAATAGTCCAGTCTCTCTGATGGTATTGGCGTGCCGAGTTGTTTTGGCGGTCCATCCTCTCTGCCTGACCCTGCGGTAAGGGGAAAGGGGGTGCTCGGTGGTTAGTTGAAATAAAAGATTCTAGAACACCAATGAGCTAGCGATGTTGTGCGATGTATTTGTATGTTTGCATGTTGAAATCGTGACCTTTAGACTCTGTTTGCCAAGCGATTTTTATGCCTATTATCTATATTCGTGGCGATTTAAGGTACACTAAGAACACAGACATTTTTAGTTTGTGACTTCTGTTAAAACGTTTGACACATATTTCGTTGTTGTACGCACAATATATCTTATCATCAATCAATCTTCTGAACAGGCCCTCCACTGCTATGCTTGGTGTAACTAATGACCAGCTTAGGTATGGGGGCTATATCGAAGCAAGAGTTTTAAGTTAGCCTCTTAAAACCCAGGCCAACTCTACAGGGCCCGCAGATACTGTAGATAACATACAATTGCTAAGCCTGTACAAATCGCAAGTGCGCCCGCGATTGAATTTGATAGCCAACTTTGGTCTGGAGCCCCAAAATACCTGAAAAAACAATCGACTCTCGGCGGAAAAAGGCAGTCCGTTTGTTAGATTCTTACCCTTCAACACACTTCAACACACTTCAACACACCTCAACACACCTCAACACACTTCAACACACTTCAACACACTTCAACACACTTCAACACACCTCAACACCACTTCATAGGACGTGTGTTGAGTTGAGTTGATGTGCGTTGATGTGCTTTGACGTGTGTTGACATGTGTCAATCACATATATTCTAATTATGTATCGACACAATTTTTTAAAATTAAGTACATTATTTATTTTTCTAGGTGCAAGGTTTTCTATCAAAGACGAGTGTGACATCATGAAGCTGTAATTTGGTTCAGCGCTGAATCGCCACATCTATCGTACATCTGGCGTACATCTGGCGTACATCTGGCATGCATCTGGCGTACATCTGGCGTACATCTGGCGTACATCTGGCGTACATCTGGCGTACCGTCTACCTGTCCGGCATGTTGGGAAGTGAAATTTTATTAATTTTACTTTAATTTTTCTATGTTCTATTGTATTTTGTTGATTACCATTAAGCAGGGGGGCCCCCCTGACTGAATATTTTCATAAACTGGTATGCAGTTTTAAAATGTTTTAGTTTTAAGCCTGTTTTAACTTTAACTCGTTTAACTTTAAGCATAATTAGCTTTAAGCACCTCTAGCTTTAAGCACGTCTAGCTGTAAGCACTTTAGTAAGTTAAGTAAGTAAGTAAGTTCTTAGCACGTAAGGCGTTTTTAGCACGTAAGGCGTTTTTAGCACGTAAGGCGTTTTTAGCATGTAAGGCGTTTTTAGCACGTAAGGTGTTTTTAGCACGTAAGGCGTTTTTAGCACGTAAGGCGTTTTTAGCATGTAAGGCATTTTTAACATGTTAGGCATTTTTAGCATGTAAGGCGTTTTTAGCATGTAAGGCGTTTTTAGCACGTAAGGGCGTTTTTAGCACGTAAGACGTTTTTAGTGGAGTTCGAGATGCGGAAGAGGAACACAGATAAGTTTATATTTAATTAACTATGCTTTGATTTTTTTTGTTTGTTCCCCTTTTCATTACATTATAATAACATCTCTTTTAGTTTGTTTTCAGCTCCAACCGCTCTGCCTCTGCCATGCCTTCTCTTCTAGTTCTCCTGCACTCCAAGGGGAATGGTTAACCTGCACTTCAGAGAAACATCCGTCGACTCTTCTGTGGAATTGGTAAGAAATTTTATTTAAATAAAGTTTTTTTTTTAAATTCTTTTTATTGTTCAACAAACTATGAATAAAAAAATTGTGAAGCTGTTTTTTTTTAAATTGACTGAGCGTTGTGATGACCTTTTTAGTCATCACAATTGTCATCCAGATGTTGATGTTTCTGTGAAGAAATTTTAAATTAGGAAATATAATAGAAAACATTGTCCCTTGTATTCCTTTGGTTCCTCGCGTCCCATTTTCATTCATTTTAACGCCTTGGGCCTCGAACATATTTTGTCAGTAGGTCAGAATATTTCCGCTTTGCATTAAAATCCAAATAAATTTGTGAGCGTATCTGAAAAATAACAACTGTTTTTGAAAGGTGATGAAGTAAGCTTTTAAATTTTATTATTAGAAATAACCATGTAATCTTGTAATTATAATTTTTTTAATGCAATCTTTAAAATGCTTTAAAAATGACTCACCTTACGTTTTTTTTTAATCTTAAATTACAGGTAATGAAAAAAAAATAACGAATATTTTATAAATGTTATCATTACCTAACTTTTTTTGTTTCATGTAAAAATAGTCTTCTAAAATTCATTAAATTCCTTTTTTTTCTGAAATTGCGGTTGGAAACTTTGGTTTTATATATATATATATAAAACCAAAGTTTCCAACCTCAATATAGTATAAAGGTTTATATTTTAATTCTTTTGTGGTTAACTTTTAGATTTGAATATATAGTTTTGTGTTTTCTCTTTCCAATACCGTTTAGATCATATTTCCAACTATTGTAGTAAAGGAGTCATAACTATTTTTATGAAATCTGTATCAGTTATTCCAAAGGCAAACAAATTAGCCTGAGGGGCTGTAATCTCTTACTTTATCATTATAATAACATCTGTTTTGGTATTTTTCAGTTGGGACCTCGCGCATCATCCAGGACTTTAAGGGACTTGGTTGATGGCACTCCGGGGGACTTGGTTGACGGCACTCCGGGGGACTTGGTTGACGGCACTCCGGGGGACTTGGTTGACGACACTCCGGGGGACTTGGTTGACAGCACTCCGGGGGACTTGGTTGACGGCACTGCGGGGGACTTGATGGGATCGCCAATGCCTCTATGGAATTGGTATGTTATTTCATTTTAATAATCGCCTTTTAAATTCCTATTGTTTTTTATAGGAGCTTTTTACAGCTGTTTTTCAACGGGTTATTATTAAAAATTGTGTGGTTTAGGAACACATAAGGGACATACAAAGACACATTTCATTTTTTTCATTGCAATCGAATGTGTGGTTTAAGGGACAAACAAATTTCATTTTTATATATTAAGATGATTTAGCGATACCTAGTAAAGCTTACACGAGATATCATCGCTTACATTATAACACCGCGTATTAGTATTATCTCAATTTACACAGGTTTTCAGGAGGAACTAAAAAACTGTTTAGTTGCTAATATTTAGGGATCAGTTATTTGGAGAAGTAATTTTTTTCTTTAAAAACAGGTATTTTAAATGACATTCGCGGTGTAACATACAAAAAAAAGCTGAGAAATAAGAAGATATGCATTGTTCTTATGCGAGAAATGCGTAATATTTTATACAACAATACAAGTATTTATTTTTAACGTAATAGGTAAAACCTCAAATTACATGAAGAATTAGTGAAACTCAATCTAAATCTGAAACAGAAAAATCAGAATATATTGGGTCACATCTGGGACTCGAACCTAGGACCTTCGGCTTTCCGGGCAGATGCTCTATCCACTGAGCTATAATGCGTCCCTATCTGATTCGGTCATATTTAACTGTATCATACTTTGACTGAGATCTACCAACATTATCTTCATTTTCTTAACGCATATTTTATTGGCTGCTATCTTTATGTATGATGGCAAGATTCAACTCGAACTAAATGTCATCTAGATAGTGTCAGGATAAATTATCCATTTTATTTAATATGCGACATCTATTGACTTTTCTGCTAGTCTAGTATGAATAAAAAAAAAAATTAAAAATATTTATTTTTTATTTTTAACTTAATATGTAAAACCTCAAAATATAACATTGTAATCAATGAAGACTCAATCTAAATCTGAAACAGAAAAATCAGAAAAAGATCGGGTCACATCCAATACTCGAACCCAGGACCTGAATCCAGAATCCGGGTCCTGGGTTCAAGTCCCAGATGTGACCGGATCTTTTTCTGATTTTTCTGTTTCAGATTTAGATTGAGTTTCGCTAATATTGTCTTCATTAATTAAAATGTTATAATTATAAGAGCATTAAATAATTTTATTTCTATTACTAAATAATACTTAGTTTGAACATTTATTGCTTATCATTGATATATACCAATTATTTTGTTACAAAACATTGTAAAAATGGAGCGGTGATTGGTCAAAGCATTTGTTTGTCGATTCTAACCATGGCGCATTAGTAGTTTTAAAAGAAATTTGAAAAAAGATATCGTATTTTTTGAGATACGCGGTTGTTATATTGTGAGCAACGATATGTAATCTTCAAAACCCCAAACAAAAATTGCAATACCGCATAAATGCTTATGTAAAAAATTTTGAGGAGGAACTTTTAGTACCTAGGTGAACCCTTCACGTTCAATATTTATTGTGATCCATCAATATTTAACAAATATTGTGATATTTATTGATTGTGTTGGCTTGCATATTGATGGATCATAATATTAATCGCAGATGTCTAAATTCATGAATTCTGTAAACCCACAGTTCGAGATAAATATACAGATCACATTAAATTTTGAATGTATAGCCTACGCATCATTATTTATCACGATGTGTGGTGAGTTCACCGTACGGAATTCAGGAATCTTGAGAATAATTTTTTACGAATTATTTTTACTTGAAACCACAAAAAAGTGGGTTCACGATAACGTTTATAATATTCCTAAAAAAATATGTGTGCTTTTTTATTAGTTATTTTAGTTTTAAAAAAAACTTGAAGGCGTATTTCATCACCTCAGTTTCTAGTTTTCAGATGCGTTCAGAAGTATTCCATTTTTTTGATTTTTGATTTTATTGGTACTGTCATAAAAATGGTGACAGTCTGCTGGAATTGCAGATTTTAGTTCCTGCAAATGGTTGAATTTTTGTGTTTGCTGATAATTATTTTACAAACTTAAAATAATTATGGCAAATAACACAAACACCAAGAAAATATCCTTTAAGCGGGCGACATACGCGCGAAGCTCACATCAAAAGATACTATGTTATAAAGTATCTTTTCTACCGACACACTACGTTATAAAATATTTCTTCCTACGGCAGGAGAAGGGGTCAGTTGAAATCGGAAGCGGTCGAGAGAATATCATTTCTTTGTACTGGATATGTCAACTTGACAGCTCCGTGCATGCTCCGTGTATTCAAAATGACCCCCTATCCTGTTGGCGAAGGGGCACATACCTTCTCTGATATCGCGATCGTAGCGGTCACGAAAAAAACGCCGATTAGCGAAGATTCAAACCGCGATCATAGCACATCATCTTTTTACGTGTGGCGGGTCACTATGGGATTGTATGGCGAGCGCTATTGTGTTATAAATATCTTTTTGATGTGAGCTGCGAGTCTGTCGCTACCTTTAACCTCGCCTTTAATTTTAATTCATCTTGAAAATGGTTTGTTTTTACATTATAATAACATCTCTTTTTGTGTCTTTCAGGATGTTGCATGTCATCTCTGCGCCTCGCACCAGCTCCAGTTTTCCAGGATTTCGGGGGACTTGGTTGCTGGCACAACGCCAGCGCTTCTCTGGACTTGGTATGTTATTTCAAATAATTTCTTTTTTAAATTCCTATTGTTCTTTATAGCAGTTTTTCAACGGGTTGTTATTAAAAATCTATTTATTTTGTTAAATTTGAGTTGGGTTTATGTAAGTTACTAGTGAGTATCCATCATGCGTCACAACGCCACTCAAAGAAAGTGTTTTGAGTGTAAAATCTGTTTATTGGAGTGCTTTTGGATACATAATATTTTCTGTTTTTCCAATGAGTAAACTGTGTGCAGCTTAATCATTTTAACTCCGCATATTTGTTTATTACTTAAGTTGTTTTATAGAAATTTTTAAGGACTTCAAATTTAACAGGCATAATTATGAAATACCAAAGCAGGCAAAGCTAATATTTTATTAAAATAAATAGAACATCTTATATTCTTACTCAAATTGGTTTATACACTATGAAAATCGCGGAAAGAACGGCTAATGGCAAAGTTTTCTCAAAACTAATTACAACAATAGGACATAGACTTCATTTTTTTTTTGATTATTTGTAATATTTAAATTCAACTTTACACTCTTTCTTATTCCCAAGATTTCTAGTATGTCTAAATGAATACATTAATTGCAATGTAGTAACTCTATTTCAGTGTCAAATGGTGTCGTGTCTAGATTCCGTCGGCTTTTTATAGATAGAATTTGTCTGCCCTCTAGATTTCCTTAATGCCCCCTAATTTTCTTTGAGCCTTCTACTGCCCCCCTGAAAACCTCCATCGCCCACAAGGGGGTGTTATCGCCCACTTTGAGAAAGACTGGTCTAAATGAATACTATTTAAATTACAATGCAGTAACTCTATTCCATTATTAAAATCAAATGTATATTTCGTCTGCAATAAATTATTTGCAAGCTCTGAGAAACAGTTATTGTAGAAACTAATATTTTTAAAAATGCTTAATAACTCAGGTCCAGGGCATACGTCATTCCTATGTCTACCTACGTTAAATTGTCGTGAAAACAAGCTTATGTGCCCAAGCAGTTAACATATATTTTCAAAATGTGCAGGGTCTTCGCACAAAAACTCATAACTTCTTAAATCAGGTCCTTTTGAACAATTATGATATATACCTCATTTGCGAAACTTGGTTAAATAGATGGATCCATGATAGTACATTGTTTGATAATAGATACAATGTATTTAGAAAGGATCGTAATTACTCTGTATCTGGACCGCAGCAGGGAGGGGGGTACTAATTGCAACCTCCTAATCTCTTAAAGCTCAGAGATTATCCTCTGAGCTTTGAAGAAGCTGTTAAAAATCGGAATTAATGGCGACCTTCTAAGATGAATCAAATCATATGTCACAAACATAAGTCAAGCAGTTAGAGCAAAGGGTTTTCTCCTCACGTTTCTATATTATACCATCAGGAATTCAAGGATCACATCTCGGACTTATCTTGTTTATTTTATATATCAATGATATAGGCACGTGTTTTAAAAATTCCAAATTTTTGCTGATGACACTAAAATATACAAAAATATCACTAATATTTGACGGCCTAGAATTACAAGATGATCTTAATAGACAGAATATATTGTACGAACAACCAATTGTACCTCAATCTGGAAAAATGTAATACAATATCATTCACCAAAAGCATTAATCCCTAAAATTCCCGTACAAAATCAATGATGTAGAACTAAAAAGATGTAGTGAAGTAAAGAGACTTGGGAATACTAATGGACTCCGGAATGTCTTTCCGATCACATATAAATCTCATTTATGATAGGGCCTACAAACTATCTTCTAGAAATCATTAATTAATTTTCACTGTCCAATACAAAATACCAGATCAAAACAAATCTTTCCAAATCTCACATTCAAAAACAAACTACACACAACATTCATTTCTCAAAAGGATGTGCACAAAATACAATAATATATTTTCAGACGCTGATGTTTTCCATTTGTCCTCAGTCCAATTTACTAAATTTATAACAAAAATTTGATAATTATGAATCCTCGACCCCTGCTGCGTGTTATTTTCTCATTCCTATTATGTTTTCTTCTTTTTTTATCATCTTTAACCTTAAACATTATCTGATGATGTGAAAATGTATTAGTTTTATATAGGTACATAGTTGAATTTCATATTATCTCTCCTATATACATATATGATTTACGATACTGGCAGACAAGGTCATTAGAAACATGCGCTATTGCCATTTATTTAATTTTTATTTTTCTTCCACTTTATGTTTTCATAATCTATGTTTTTCTGTTTATTATATGAATTTTATGCGGAAACTTCACTGGTTCATGCAACCATGTAATAATGTAATTACTTTTAAAATATGTATAACGGTTTGTTTCCCTAATAAACTAAAATAAAAAATATAAAAAGTTAATAATAATTACAAAGTTCCTTGGAGTTCTACCTACATAAAATAATCCACAATCATTACAGATATGATTTAAGATTTTCACGGCAAAAAGTATTTTTGCTATTTGTTTTTGGGGTGTTATGCCATGTTGCGCTATTTCCTTCTTTAGCCAACATTTCGGACAGCTTTACAGTGCCCAAACCATCTGAGGGTCATTACGCTTACATCAGCCTTGCATTCTTTGCAGATCTCCCTTTGCGGATTTCTCACATGATCATACATGGTTTTACCTATTTTTAAAGAATTAATAATTCATAAAATAATTTTCGTACCTAATTTATAGCTTCTCTGATATAAGTAGATCCAATTTTGAAAATGATAAGTTTGTTAAACTTGAATAGTAATTCATTCATAAGTAAAGAGGAAAAAAATATCCAAAGCACTGTATATTTTGTAAATGTGAGTACTGCACAAGAGTCCCAACTGCTCAGAGCCAGCGGAATCCTCAAATATTGTTTTCGTACCCTAATTGGTTAGGTATGTGGTAATGTTGTGAGTTTGAACAACATATTTTTGTTATTTGAAGCGTACTTAATAGATCTATAAATTTTATATATATTTAAAAAAATATGTATGCAATGTAAAGCACCCGTAAGAGTCATTATTAGCCCTTCTTTAGACAAAGTAAGATGGAAAGTAGTCCCGGTTTACGGTAGTTTAGAAGTTATTAAGGCGATGCACCACATTGTATAAAATTCTAGATCAGGCTGCTAACAATAACACTTATGTAGATGGTGATAAGGTTTAAATCCCCGCTTAACACCAGCTGCCTGTCTTGATTAATTCAAGAAAAAACCATCACCAAAAATTGTTTTATTTTTTTTAGTGTAGCTCTGGCACAAATAAATAAATGTTTTATGATCATTTTCTAAAGAATCTAATTTTCCACATACAAAAAAACCAAAAAAGCGTTCGCAAGTTTTTGAATTTTGGAGATTTTTGAATTTTGAACATTTTGGCAGTTTTGTAGGCTTAATAATTTATTTTTTCCGGGCTTATAAAAAGACTAATAAAAAAAAATACTTGATGATTTAAAGGCCAAGGTGTGTTCTACTCGCAGCATTTGATAAAGCATCTAATAAACGGCAGAAATATTTGACTTCGTACCCCTTTAGCATTCCGCGTGTTTTTAGTATTATCTGCAAAAGGAAAGTAGTGCCAAAGTTGTTTTTATTTTATTTATGAATAATTTTACAAGAATGAAAAAAAGTTAGTCAATGGATATAGTAAAAAAAATAATCTTAGCCATAAAGGCGTATTTTTTAAAAGTTCTTTGTTGCCAAAATGTGGAAAATTTTGAATTTTTTTTTTATTAATACGACTGTATAATAAATTGTACATTCAAAATATAACAAAATAACTATTCTCTAGGTTCTTTAAAATGTTTTAAGGTTAAAGATTTAATTATATATTTTTTATAAATCCTACAAATATATGATAATAGACAAGAGATAAGGGAATTCATTAGCTACATAGAACTGTAATCAGTTTGTGTGTCTCCATTTTCAAATTCAGAGGTATGATTTTTTTAATGTGGGTGCAAAAATTTCCTTTAGCAATTTGAGAAAAAATATTTAAATTGCTCTGTCGCTCCAGTGGTCATATAACTTCATGTTTATGCAATAAAAAACAAATTATTTAGTACTTTACGCTGTTATTTTTGATAACATAATTGATAATTTTATTTTAATTCCAATAAATAGATAAAGTTTCAATGTATCCATAGTATATTTTTTCATATTCATAATTGATAGCATCGAACACATCCATAACAGATTTATAAAATATCTTACCTTAAAATTCAACAAAAACATAGAATTTACATTTCAAACTTTGCAACAAAGGCGGGCACTAGCTGATTTAACATTTATACACAGAATTTTAAATAATAATATTAACTGTACCGAACTGCTATCCTTAATGAATTTCAATATACCTTTAAGACATACATGACATACTGCACTGTTCCACATGCTTAATTACAAAACAAATGCAGCAACTAATTCGCCAATTAACTGTGCTCTTCATACATTCAATAATATTTGCCTAAATTTTAACATTGACATTTTCTCCGATTCACTGCCCATAAAAAGAGCATCATGTCAATGTTATAAACATGTCAATGATATAAACTATTCAATACACTTCTCACACCTACCAACATACTCACACATACACTCACGCACATATACACTACGCACATCACCCGGTAATTACAAATAAGACATTCAAAGAAACATATCTCAGGTACCCACCATGAAATATCATTTAATATCTGTAAACTGTCTCATCACTGTAATTAATGTACTGTTTGTTTCTAAATAAAAAATAAATGTAAACCGATTCGTAGTAAAGATAAATCTAAATAGTAATTTGGCGTATGGCTTCATCTTAATGACAGTAGATTTGATCCCCCGACAGTTGGCCCCCCCTGGATTCTTATGTACAATATACAGTTGGTAACGGGAAAATACGGTATACCTATTACACAAAATATAAACCAAGTGTCCCGAATAAGTGTGCAGAGTGGATGTACTGTCGAATGTCGAAAGTATGAAATATATTTTCATTCAGATGCTCCAAGGAAAAAACTGCTTGTCTATATATATATATATATATATACTGTATATACCAGTGTAAGAGTACAAAAAAATCGACATTGTAACTTATTTTTAAAAGTATTTTTGAAGTCGATTTTAGGTTTGACTTTGGTAAAAATTGCACAATTTTATTTTTATTTTGGAGGGCTAACTGTGGGTGGATCAGCTGTGGGCGATCAACTGGGGGATCAACCATGGGGATTAACCGTGGGAGGTCAACTGTTGGGGGATCAACTGGGGGATCAACTATGGGGATTAACTATGGGGGTCAACTGTTGGGGGAGTTAGCTATTGGGGATCAACTGTCCCTCGTGGTGTGAAATATACACACGGTCTGAAAGAGTTGAAGCCATTACAAGCAAATGTTTCATATTTAAATGGTTGTCTTTCACCAGGGTGATACTGAAAGTATCTACCATTCTAATTAGTTATCGATCAATCGATATTTTATTTACAATTATGCATAGCTAGGTACATATTTGTATGTTGACAGTCAAATTTTAATAAAATTCTTTGAAATTGGCATAATGTGTTTAGGGAAGCGTACGCTAAGAGCCGATTGTTTCACAGAATTTAAACATTTCTTCAAATTCTGAAGATAATTTTGAAGTCCTGTGAGAGTTATATTCAAGTTCTGTTAGTATTTCAGTTCTGTAAAGCAACTGGCCCATAATAACGGTTCCACGATAACGATAATCGATTCTACTCCTCTTTGAAAAATCATTAAATGCTTTGAAAAAAAAAATTGAAAAATAGCTTATAACTTGACTAACGTAAGCAATTTTTTATATCACTCTTAATGAATTTCCAAAGGAGGTATTGAGTTGAATTTATTCCGAGTTATCCGGTCACCCATAATAACATTGTAACAGAACTTGAATATAACTTTAGAACATACATCTTTCCCACACACTAAATAATAGTGAGACAATGTATGTCTGCTTCCTGCAAAGGAAAAAAAAATATAATTTTCTTTCATCTCCCTCACTCGGAAATGGATTATTTCATCTTCAGTAATATTAGGTTTATTATTATTTATTAGGTCACTTGATTACTATTTTTGGTCTCTTCTCTTGAACTAGCCACTAATTCGTTATTCAGTTATTTTTATTTATTTCATCGGTTAGGGTTTTATCGTATTAACATTTTTTGGGCACAATATATTATTTTATAGAGAACCCTCTCTTCTCGAGGAATAACTTTATTTGTTGATAAATCCTGGGCGTAGGATGTTTCCGTTGCTTTATTTCAATTAATTTTTCAATTTTATCCATGGTTGGTTTTTTCTTTGCATTTATTTGTATTATTCGATCTTGCATTTTTACAAATTCAGATTTCACTTCATTACCAAGATCAATGGAATTTTTTTCCAAGTCTTCAATGTCTTTCTTCTTCGAATATTTAAATCTTTAAGGCCCATTAATCAGCGGCCGGGAATTTAAATTTCAACTTGCGATCCTGCCCTTGAAACTGTACAGAGCGGTTCCGATGAGAAATATGGATCAAATGTACCAAATTTTTGACTAATAACCCAATGCTCAATTTATTTCATTCAAAATTTGCTTAAATATATACCTGCATTTAAAAGAGTCACTACGTATAGAATTTGATTTAAAAAGGACAAATTTCCAGTATTCTTTGGTTATACCCTTTTAATCATTTCAATTTTTTGAATTCCGTTTTTTAGCTTTATTTTATTTTTATTTTTTTAAAAGAAAGACAAACAAACATTCCCGGGTTACGAATAACCCAACATTTGAAAATCTCCTACTACCACCACACTAAGCGGAAGATGTTGCTTGTGTTGTGGTGGAGGACTTAGCCAGCCAAGGAATCGAACACGGAACGCCTGGGTGGGGACCCAAACGCGATGCCCAGTGAACCACTGACCGGTCGTAGCTTATTAAGTAGCTCTTCTACCGTCATGAAAGTTTTAATGGTATGAGTGTGCGCAAAGCTAACACAAAGAAAGTGTTAAACCAGCGTTAGAATTCTACTGAATATAAAATTAGTCTGAAAACCTATTGTGCTGCCGACCACTGAATGATAATTGAACCTTCCTGTGCCAAGCTATTTTAATGTTGTAGTTGTAAAAATTATTGTAACTATTTGTAGGCTTAATATTGTAATGTTAAAATGAGAATGCGTTTGAACATGTGAGTTTTCACTGCCCCTTGAGAGAGTTGCCCGCGTGCGTTGTTTGCCCTGCACGCCTGCTTATGACAGGCCTGTATTTATGGCGGTCTTCCTAAAATGCAAATTAACCCAAATAGCCCTGATTTTTTTTATTTTTGGTTTCTTCATAAAAAAAATCACAAATTACCATAAAAATATTCATTTTATATTGTGGGAAGGTGGTGTTTAACCGCTTGGACACATAAGCTTGTTTTCACGATAATTTAACGTAGGTAGACATAGGAATGACGTATGTCCCGTACCTGAGTTATTAAGAGAATATGTAGAAGATTCCAATTTTAGTACGGTAGGGTTATAGGTGTCTAATTTTTTTCTAAATTATTTTTCAATCCTAAAATCAATCGAAGTCACTAATCGTTAAATATGTATTTTAGAACGTTAGTATATGTGCATTACAATACTTTAAAGTTTACGAAGAAATGTGTTTTATATCAACAACGGCGATACTTAATTATTTTTAAAATAATAATAACTTATCAAAGGCATGTTATTTATTTATTTTGTTTATAATGTTTATATCATTTTATGTTAGGTTGAAAACTGGTAATGGCCGGAAATAAAAAAAGTGGAAAAAAGTTTCAATAATATCGGCAGTGAAATGTGGCAAAGGGTAATTAACTCATTAACTGTTAAGGGCAAGTCAATGATTTTTTTTTGCCTTCAAGATTTAACATTGCATTTTGTTTTTCAGGATGCGTCATGGAGTATCGCGGTGGGCCTGAAGAAGCAGTTGATTGCAACTGGATGACTGCAGGACTGGATGGATGACTGGTGAGCTAGACCCTCTACAAAACTGCTCCGTGGTATGATCTTTTTCTTTTGAACTTGCCTGCACAAATTTAACTTTGCATTGTGTTTTTAGGATTTTTCTAGATTTTTTTCAGGATGCTGTTGTTCTGCTGTTGTCGCTCTGCTTTTGTCGCTGTGTTGTCGCTGAACTTGCCTGTACAAATTAAAATTTGCAATATGTTTTTAGGATTTTTCTGGATTTTTTCAGGATGCTGTTTTGATCTGCTTTTGTCGCACTGTTGTCGCTGAACTTGCCTGCACAAATCTAACTTTGCATTATGTTTTTAGGATTTTTCTGGTTTTTTTTCAGGATGCTGTTGTTCTGCAGATGTCGCTCTGCTCATGTCGCTGAACATGCCTGCACAAATTTAACTTTGCATTGTGTTTTTAGGATTTTTCCAGATTTTTTTCAGGATGCTGTTTTTCTGCTGTTGTCGCTCTGCTTTTGTCGCTCTGTTGTCGCTAGGTTGTTTGTTTTCGTCGTAAGGTTGTCGTTCTGCTTCTGTCGCTCTGCTGTTGTCGCTCTGCTTTTGTTGCTCTGCTTTTGTCGCTAGGTTGTCTGTTTTCGTCGTTAGGTTGTCGTTCTGCTTCTGTCGCTCTGCTGTTGTCACTCTGCTTTTGTTGCTCTGCTTTTGTCGCTAGGTTGTCTATTTTCGTCGTTAGGTTGTCGTTCTGCTTCTGTCGCTCTGCTTTTGTCGTTCTGTTTTCGTTAGGTTGTCTGTTTTCATCGTTAGGGTTGTCGTTCTGCTTTTTTTCTCTGCTTTTGTCACTAGGTTGTCGTCCTGTTGTGGCCCGGACCAGAGGCCAGCAGCATTGTCTTTTCAGGTTTATTTTTAAGATAGTTTTAAGTTTCTTAAGTTAGTTTTAAGTTTATTAAGTTAGTTTTAAGTTTATTAAGTTAGTTTTAAGTATCTTAAGTTAGTTTTAAGTTTATTAAGTTAGTTTTAAGTTTCTGGCGGGCAATTGGTCCCCTTTATTTTTAAGTTAGTGGCCAGGTTTATTTTTAAGTTAGTTTTAAGTTTCCGGCGGGCAACCACTTTAAGTGGTTCGGTTTAATTTTTAGTTCAGATAAGCTCTCAGTGAGATCTACAATACTGTTTTATACTAACATGCATGGGGGTGACTAACAAACTAACAACTAACTTAAAAACATTATTGTACATCTTACTGAACACTTATCTTTGAACTTTTTGTCGATTTTTTTTTAATCGCTAATTCAGAGAGTATAGGGCTACTGGCGATTCTCTCTTTAAAAAAAAAACGAGTGTCCTAGCTACCACAGTAGTCACTGGTCACTTGGAAAAGCTAGAGCGCTTATCAGAGGTACAATAAAGAGTATAACACAATATAACTATAAATATAAGTATGCGTACAGTATTCTTTCTTGGTATTTTTGTTTAATAAAATATGCATGTGTTTTAATATATTTCTTCTGTCAATAATTTCATCAAAATGTATAATGTGCCTATGTGAATTTCTTTATGAAAATTAATAAAAAAGGAATAATTTTTTTAATCAAACAGAAAAAAACTGCACGAAGTGTGCAACTCCAATGACTGTTTCTCATAAAAGAAGCTTTCACGCATATGTAAGTATTGTAAATCATAGCAAGTTACGTTGGTAATGTGAAAGAATAAATAATTGAAAAGACTCAAATTAAGCACATATTATAAATATTTCTAAATTTTATGATAATCAACTCTGAGCTGTATGAACTTTTTTAGTCAATCTTTAAGCTTCAAGCTTTAGGGTTAGAGTGTACGCTTTAAGGTTTGAGTTTTAAGGAGCATCTTCCATTGAAATACCGGTAGAACAAGGATAGCATTCCCACCTGACGCCTGTGCTCTAAAGATTGCAATCCGTTTGTTAAGACGGGAGAATCTATCAAGCGGACTGCCCGTTTCTGCACAGAGTCGAGGGTGTTTTTCAGGTACATCGGGGCTCCAGACCAGAGATGGCTGCCAAATTCAACCGTGGGGCGCACTTGCGATTTGTACAGGGTTAGCAGTTGTGTACTATTAAAGTATCTGCGGGCCCTGTACAGTACGCCCAGTTTCTGAGAGGCCAACTTAACTCTGGCCTCGATGGAGCCCCCGTACCTGAGCTGGTCACTTAGAGTTACACCGAGCATCGCTTAGAGCACTTCCCCTTCGGGTGGAAGGGGAAGTGCTCTAAGCATGTGTGAACAGGCTTACTTATGAGCATGCTCATTTTGATCCGATCTCAGTTCGCGCCTGCGCATTATTCTTTTCAAAAATATCAGTAATGGCACATTAGATATATTTTGGGAATCACAAATGTATTTGGAATACAGGGTCACTAATTGGAATACAATACCCACAATAGATGTTCGGAATTCCCCAAAAGTTCCTTTATCTCCAAAATAAAACCAAATTCTATTTATTTATTTATTTACTTTTGATACATTTAAAGCCAAAATAACAGAAATAATATTACATAATAAGAGAATGTATTTAAAATGAATACAAGTGTTATTATGTTGTTTTAGGTCGACATTAGTTCCTAACTGGCAGATTGCCTGTTCTAAGTAATCAAAGTTTGTAAAGTGCCAAATGCAATTTAAATTATTATTATTTTTTAAAATTAATACCTATATACTAAGTTTTTACTAAATGTGCCATTCATAGGTAATCATGTATAGTTTTAAGTCGCAGTATATTTTGTTTAGTTCTTGGTGAATGGAATTTACTTCATTTGTTGACATTTTTTGACATAAGCATGCTCATTAAGAGCATTTGTGTACATTTGATGCCCATGAGCATGCTCATATTTATGAGTTCAGTACCACAAAGGGTGGGAACTGATCATTTTATTTGGCCGTACAGTTTTGGCATCTACCATCGCTCGCATCCAGGGCTAGCAATCTGACCAACCATAATAAGCACTGAGTAAGGGAGTGTGCGCTGGAGGTACCACACACCAAAACCATAAATATGGTGTGTGTGAAAGGGTGCACACACCTTATTACTCATTAATCGGATGTCCTAGTGGCTGTAGTCACAGCTGTTCTCACGCTCCGGCAGAACCCTCCACACCCCGTTCCCCAACCCACCCGCCCCCAGTTGCAAGGAAGCAGGTAGGTATCTAGTAATTTTGTTAATTTTTCCAACTCCTATTTAAGTACCTACCTAATTACCTACCCAGGTACTTACCTAAGTACATACCTAAGCACCTACCTAAGTACCCACCTAAGTACCTAAATATGAACCTACGTGAGTACCCATAGGTTGAATCGACAATTATTTGTTCAGAGAGCTCGTACGCAGTAGTGGCTGGCCGCCTAGGCGGTTCGATTAGCGGTTGAATTTTGTTTGAATTTTTCAGCTGCTTAGTGCGTACGAAATGAGCGGTTGCATATTAAAATAAAAGAGCGGCCAGCCGCAGCGGCTAACCGCCTAGGCGTCCAGCCGCTAGTGCGTACGGGCTCTAAGAGTAGGATCCGATTTTAAAACGGATACGTTTTAAAAACGGATGTGAACAGAGCCGTCGGGCATCCGATTTTAAAACGGGGCCCGCCTCCGATTTTAAAATCTACCTAATAATCTACCTAAGTACCTACCTTAGAACCTACCTATGTACCTACCTAAGAACCTACCTATGTACCTACCTAAGTACCTATATAAGTACCTATATAATTACCTATATAATTACCTATATAATTACCTGTTTAAGTACCTACCTAAGTACCTATATAATTACCTATATAAGTACATACCTAAGTAACTATATTATTATCTATATAAGTACCTACCTAAGTACCTACCTAAGTACCTATACAAGTACCTGAATTATTACCTATATGAGTACCTATATAATTACCTATATGAGTACCTATATAGGTACTTAGGTAGGTACTTATATAGGTACTTGTATAGGTACTTAGGTAGGTACTTAGGTAGGTACTTATATAGGTACTTGTATAGGTACTTAGGTAGGTACTTATATAGGTACTTATATAGGTACTTATATAGGTAATTATATAGGTACTTATATAGGTACTTGTATAGGTACTTATATAGGTACTTATATAGGTACTTAGGTAGGTACTTATATAGGTAGTTATATAGGTACTTATATAGGTACATGTATAGGTACTTGTATAGGTACTTATATAGATAATATAGGTACTTGTATAGGTACTTATATAGGTACTTGTATAGGTACTCATATAGGTACTTAGGTAGGTACTTATATAGGTACTTATATAGGTACTTATATAGGTACTTATATAGGTACATATATAGGTACTTATATAGGTACATAGGTATGTACTTATATAGGTTATTATATAGGTACTTAGGTAGGTACTTATATAGGTTCTTATATAAGTACTTATATAGGTACTTACATAGGTACTTATATAGATAATAATATAGGTACATAGGTATGTACTCATATAGGTTTTTATATAGGTACTTGTATAGGTACTTATATCGGTACTTGTATAGGTACTTATATAGGTACTTAGGTAGGTACTAATATAGGTAATATCTTAGTCTGTAAGAAGGCAGTTTGTTGACAAGTCCTCGGTGCCAAAAACGGTCAAAGGCCTTGGAAATATCCATTGCAACCGTTTGGGTCTCACCGAAACGTTCCAGGCACCACCCCCAAACATGCGTCTCATACGCGAGAAGATCACCGCACGAGCGGTTTCGCCGGAATCCGTTTTGACGGTCGTTAATAATTTTATTCTTCTCGAGGTAGTGAGAAGATTGTCGATGATCACACGTTCCGTCACCTTGGATAGAACTGATGTGATCACTATCGGGCGGTAGTTGGCCGGGTTGGAGCGGTCGCCCTTTTTTGGAATAGGATGGATAACCGCTTTTTTCCAACCAGAGGGTACAGACCCAGAATTCAGGGACATTTTAAAAAGGTTTGTCAAAATTGGAGCTATTTCTGTACAGCCCGATGCCGGATCCTCAGCTTTTACATATAGAAACCGCAGTGAGGAACCGACGTCGGGACTGCACCCCGATCATCGAGGGTGGAGTTTTCCGCAAACATTTTACCTAATAGGTAAGCCTTTTCAGTGGCAGTATTTGCTAGTGAGCCGTCAGGTCTGGTAAGAGGTGGCAGACTGGATTTGCAGAAATTGCGACCTATTGAGCCCGAAAGCAACCGGAAGGCTCTGGGCATGCAGCCAGCTTTTTGCTGATCTGCAGGTTGTGCTCGGACTTTGACCTATTTATGATCTTCTTGCTTTCCTTTGCCAATTTGTTATATGCTGCTCTTTTTTCGTATGTTCTAGATGTGTTGTAGGCTCGGTAAGCCTTGTTTTTTCGCCAAACTGCTACGGAGCATTGTCAACTGAACCACGGCTTTGAGCCCACACCAGTTTCTTTAACAATTGAATGAAGCCATCCATCGCGGATGTGATGACTTCACCAATTTCGTGGACATATCTTGAGGGATCCTAAGTCCGAAAACTAACAAAAATCCGACCACGGGAAAGCATTGGAATGTGCCCGCAGACCAAACCAATCTGTTTATTTTTATTTTTTTTATAGAGAAACCTCACAAAAGTCCCAACTGCTCTGTATCTTATCTGGAGCCAATGAGACTATGCCATCCCCAATTGGAGTATGTAGTGAGGCTGAAGGTAAGTGGGGAAGGGAAGGAGATGGGGAAGAGGAAGGTGGGGAAGTACCTGGCTATTCAGATCTAGTCACTAAACACGGCTAAAGCCATTATTAAGCAACGTTTCAATTCTGAATGTCTCTTACACCAGGGCGATACTGAGAGTATCTTCCACTCTGGAACGTGCCGCAAATATAACATATATTATTTTTATTAATTAATTGTGAAATAACACAAATTAATCAAATAAAATTTATTTGCGCACGCCGGGTTCGAACCCGCGACCTTCCGAATGGGAGTCAAGTGTCTTACCACTCGACCACGGACGGTCGTCTACTGACTTATGGTTCTACACTTTTCTCTTCAGCCTCTCGTTTGGCGGTCTGAAGTTGATTGAGGTCGTCACCAGGCAGTGGTCGGACGATCCTAAAGGCGCTTTGACCTCAATCTTCTAACCGTATGGCACAGTGGTTAGAAATAGGTCTAACAGATTGAAGTGACATCAGGAACCCTTGTAGGCTCCAGAACCATTTGCTCCAATCCGTGGCAAAGGGCAAAGGATTCCGCCTGTCGGCCAGCCGAGTCTGTTGATCCTGAGAACTTCAACCATGGTTCGTTATGAACATTGAAGTCCCCCAAAACTACAAACTCGGCCGAAGGGTAGCGGGGCAAGAGTTCATCAATAGTCTCGCTCAAATGTTTGAATAGCTCGGATGTGTCTCATTCGCTAAGGTTTGGTGAGCGGTATAGACACTATATACCGATAGATATTCAATATACCCACATTACGTCGATTCTGGAGTTTTCCAGATTCAACAGTTGCACATGACGTCAGATCGGCTATAGAGACAGACAACTTCCATTGTAAGAATATGTACTAAATACACAATTTGGCTATCCTGAAACGGGAATCCTTCCCAGTTGGACAGACAAAGGATCATTTTGTATTGTATTGTTTGTAATATATAAATAAAAAATAAATAAACTCCTTTGGGTCTGAACTTGCCAACGAGGGCGTAGCCCGGGCAGTCCAGATAGGAGGCGTCTAGAGGCACTGCTATCTGTGTTTCAGAGAGGAAAAGAAGGTTGGGGCATTGTGACAGAAGGTGCTGATATATGGAGTTTAAATTTGTAATGTTGGCAAAATTCACCAGTAGTCTTGGCCCGCACCAGGGACGCCTTCTACGCGCCGTTTTCAGGATATTATTTGTTGTCGGTATTGTTGTATTGTTCATGATTTTACTGATTGTTGTTGTGAAGGTATGGTGGGAAAGGGAGGTCTGCGAAGGAAAAGGTATGAGGGGTCTCTCTCAACCAGCATCTCCCAATCCGGCTCGCCATGCGGAAGGTGAGCCAACGCACCCGCCACTAAGACCTGGACAAACATTACCCCATGAACCCGGACACCCCTGCTAAGTCACCAAACGTAGCAAACCACTTGGGGTGACCTGTGGCAGAGGTGTTGGTCATCCAATAAATGGTTCCCAGGGCGTGGTACTTCGATCCGCCTACCAAATTAATTAAGATGTGAATAGTTCTGCATTGTTTGCGGCTTCTTGCCTTCACCACCCAACAACGGTTTCACTTATTCTGCCACTTTACTGAGGTCAGTTTGGCGATTCAACCCTAAAACGACTGCCGATACACGCGTGGTTCGAATAGCAATGGACAGCCAGATGATCTAATGCGACACGAGTGTCAACCGTGTACAAATATTGGGCGCGCGTTTGGCATGTTTCCCAATTATACAACCATACCGAAGGGATCACAGATGCTAGATCCTCGAAGCATCTTTCATTTATATATTGGTAGAAAACAGATATCATTCATGAACGAGTCGTAAGAACGACCCGTTCGACTAACGGAGAAACCGGTTCGCAGCTTCTGTGCTGACAAGTGAATGAACAATATTTTTTCTGCATTTACATATTTATAATCTAAGACGCATTTTGCTCGTTTATCGTATTATTTAGAAATAATAATGATGTTATTTGCGTCTCTCTCTCGTCATTAGAAAACATATTGAAAAGAAAAATACTTTTTTTTCAAGATGTCTTATATGAAAACAATCCTTTTAAAAGAACAGGGGGAAATCGAAGTTTTAGTTGGAATTAGGATTGCCAATTTTTTATTGTAATATTTTTTAAAAGAAATAGACTAGCAATACGGTGGTCGCGGGTTCATATTCTACACAAGTAAATTTTATTTGTGCTATTTTCACAAATTAATTAAAACATTAAAAAGAATGTGTAGTATATTTGCGGAACCTTCCAGAGTGAAAGATTCTCTCAGTATCGCCCTGGTGTAATACCACTATTCAGAATTGAAACGTTTTATATGAAAATACTTTAGCCGTATTAGGTGATCAGTTCTGAAGAGCCAGGTACTTCCCCATCTCCTTACCCTCCCTACTACCTTCAATCTCACAACGGTTCTGGCTCCAGACGGTTGGGATCTGTTGGGACTGCGGTATTACCATAAAAATAAATGTTTTTATTTTATTTTTGTTATAAATTAACTCCACACAGAAGGCCCTGAGGAAAACATTTTTCCCATAGACCCCATGTCGTTTCAGTGAACATGGGTCTTGGAGAGATCAAGTGGAAACACAGAAACGGCAAATCGTTCCACAGCCGAGCTGTTGAACTTAAGAACGAGCCGTAGAAAAGACCCGTTCCTTTGATATATCGGTAGAAAACAGATATCATTCACGAACGAGTCGTAAGAACGTCCCATTCTTTTTTTTTTAACTTTATTTATTTCCATTTCTTTATACATATAATATATAATAACAAATAGTATATACCTTCAGCCTTGCAACACACCCCATGTAGCCTCACTGGCTCAAGACGGTTGGTAGCAATTGGGACTGTTTTGCGGTATTTGCATTTAAAAAATGTTTTTAAATTTATTTATTTTTTCATTCAGTTCGCACTGAAGGTCCTGAGGAAATTAATTTTCCATCACAGCCTATGTCATCTATGGGGATACTGTGTGAATAGGTTTTGGAGGAGAAGGACTAAATATGGGTCTTGAAGCGATTCATGTTGTAGAAGGGAGGAAACACAGAAGCTGGCAAATCGTTCCACAGCTGAGCGTTGAACTCAAGAACGAGCCGCAGAATGTCAACTGTGTAGGTGCAAATGTTGGCGCGCGTTTGGCATGTTTCCCAATTATGCAACGGTGCCGAAGGAATAGATCGTAGATAGATAGACTAGGGATAGATAGACTAGATCCTCGGAGCATCTTCCATTAAAATACTGATAGAAAACAGACAGCATTCCCACCTAACGCCCGTGCTCTAAAGATTGCAATCCAGTTGTAGGTAATTGGGGAAGCTATCAAACGGACCGCCCGATTCTGCTCAGAGTCAAGTATTTTAGGGTTCTAGACCATTGCCCAATCGAAGATAAAAATTTATTAATCTGAAAGTATGTTGCCTGTTGTATTCTGATGATGCGGTGCTGATTTCTAACAGTATAGAAGATCTACAGTCTCTCGTATTTACGATGAACGAATAATGAGTTAATGATGAATGTAAGTAAGTCTAAAGTCATGGTGTTTGAAAGAGAGAGTACAAAAACAGTGCAATATAGTTGTAAATGATAATAATCTATTCAATAGAAGAGTTTACCTTTAAAACAACGCCTTCGTGTAGCAACTCGCTACAGAAATAGAACCTGCTTATATTGCATTCTTGTATTCCCTGTTTAAAATACTTACGTATACTGTATGAGTTTTTAATTTTATGTATAAGTAGAGAAATGTGGTAGGCAAGCACAATCATCTTTTAATTATATATTCTTATAAGTCTAAAGTCGTGGTGTTTGAAAGAGAGAGTGCGAAAACAGTGTGCAATATAGTTATGAATGATGAATACCTGGAGCAGGTGGATGAGTTTGTGTGTCTGGGAAATATGTTTATGAGAGATGGGATGGCTGATATAGATATCGAGAGGAAGGTAAATGCAGGTAACTCTATTAATGGAGGACTGAATGCCGTTGGCGCTAACAAAAAACTGTCCAAATAAGCAAAGCTAGCATTCCCCAATGGAGTGCTGGTACCTACCCTGATGTAGTGCAGTAAGACATGGAGAGGAAGTATGAGAGTAGACTGAATACTGGAGAAACGAGATTCCTGTGCTAAAGCCATATATGATCGTGTGAGAAATGTCGAGATCCACCAAGAATGCAAGGCTGATTAATGTAAGAGTAATGAATAAGATTAAGTTGGTTTGGGCGTGTAGAGTGAATGAACAAAGAAAGGAGTGTAAGGAGAATACATGATGCAAATGGTAGAAGTTGGAGACCCCCTTGGAAGACTTGGCACGATCAAGTGAATCAGATACTTGAGTTGGGCCATGTCAAGAGTCAGAATAATAGAAGAGTATGTATGAGACGATGTATGAACGTGAATGAGACGAAGAATATGTGCTTAAAAGACCGGGTTGTTTTGCAGTTTGTCCTCTGCCTACCCCAGCGGAATTGGCGTGATGGTTAGTTTTTCTTGTATTATCTGTTTCTACCTCTTTATAATAAAATACCAAAACAAATGACTGTGTTTTTTATTTTTCTGTTTTCAAAATAATATTATTGGTATATGAATTGGGTAGGTACCGAAAGATAATTATATTGTCTATGATCGCACCTTTTTTTAGTTTCCTCTATCCTAGTCGATGGTGTGTGTGACGTCATGTAGTCGGGGCGAAAAAAAGTGGTAAAATACTTTATATTTATCTAATATCTATGGTCGAATAGTGTCGAAAATTTCTCTATAGTAAAAGCACGAAGTTATCAATCTAGTGATTGGTTTGTTTATGGGCCAAGCGCTATTGGCAACACTGTCACCAAGTGATTGGTTTACTTATGGTCACCAACTGTCACTGTCACTAAAGTAAATAAATGAAGCCGTTTGGAGACGAGCTTTTCAAATTGAGGAAAATTAACAGATATTTTTTGGATGATGCCAGTAAACATTTAACAGACGCACTAAATGCTTTAGATGACTTTGTTTTGCGTAAAAGGTACCATGTTTTTTTTTAGTTGCCATCAAAAAAGTTTTTTTAAATCTTGATGTTACTAAGGATTCCACCGATTCCACCATTTATTATTTGAAGAGATGTATTAATTGCAGTACTCGGGGAAGAGTTACTCAATTGATGTCACAAGCTTCTCCGATTCAAAACCGAAATAGTCATAAGGAATCTAAACCTCCGTGGAATAACCATTTTACTATCTTTCGATCAGAAGACATGATGAAAAGGGATCCTAACCGTTGTATTTGTGCAGACGTTCCTATCAAAACTAGGATTAAAAAACTCCTTGTTTCTGATAAGAGATACAACAGCAATCCTAATGATGAAGAAAAGGCTAACAAAGAGCCAAAACATCCTTACGTGAAAAAGTGCTATTGCCTCGATGACATGAATCTGGCAGAACACTCAAATGAGAGATTTGACGATGCTAAAACACCAAATAATTTTTCTAGGAAAGCAGACAAACAGGAAGACGATTATCCCAGAGAATATCCTCGGCGAGATGTTATAGATCATTTAGTTTCCCATGACCAACCCAGATCTAGGGACTTCAATAGCATGACTTCTAAAGATATTGAAACATTGAGAAAATTCAGAGATAAACATTATTTCGAGTGTCATTCTATAGAAGCAAGGATACCACGTCATAGAGACAAACAGAAAAACATCCACAAATACGAGGTCAATCAAAGAATGTTCCCGGAAGGTATTTGCAATAATTTCAACAAATGCCATTGCTACTGCACTTTGTCTATTGGAGATAGAAACCATAAAATTAAACGTAAACCTCCAAAAATACACCAATCTATTCCCATTACTGAATCGGAAGAGATAAACAGCGATGCACCACGTACCAATGGTAAAGATACAGAAAATAATAATCGTAAAGACGTATATTTCTGTTGCCCAAACTGCCCTTGTCATAAGAAACAACGTGCGCACTCCCAAGACAATTATAACTCAAGGAATCGAAGTGACATAGGTAACTCGAGACACAATGAAGCTCCAGATAATTATACTTCAAAACGACGGCAATCTCAGGAGAACTACACCTCAAGAAGACCACGATCACCGGAAAACTACACCTCAAAAAAGAATCATGATCACAGAGAGCATTCCGATGATGCCGAAAAAATACCCAGAAGAAGAACCAGAGATAACTCGAATCATCGACATTCTCAACCAAAGAATTACCATGATTACACAGAGTTTTCTGGTGATGAAGCAGAAAGAAGAACAAGACGTAGAACTTCAGAAAATAACGCACCTAGAGACTCGAAAACCAACGGCCGGGATAACATGGTGAACTCTGAAGTTCCTAAATACATTTTAAAGATACCAGAAGTCTACATAAAGTTTCCCATTACAGAAAGTATGATCGTCACTGAAAAAAGAGCTGAGAAAAATGGAAAAAATTGTAAATGTCCGTGTGTTAAAGAATATGAACGACGTAAAAGTGCACCAGTAAATGATTCCTTAGCCTTAAGACACCAACAAGGTTATAGAAGGACAGATTAAATTCATAGTACATTTTGTATTTTTAGTGATTATTATCAATTTTGGTTGTTACACTTCAAATGTATCAATTATTGTTCTTCTATTTTATATCTTGTCTTTAAAAAAAAAAATTTTTGTTTCTGTCTTTAAAAATAATCCCACTTTATTTAAACGTTTGTACTAGTAGTATATAATATTATTGCCCTCAGTTATAAAATCTTTTCAAAATCATCTAAATATTTGAGAATGTTTTTCAGTTCTTCTGGTCATGTCCGAATGAACTGTTATCAAGTGGAGAAGCACTTAAACTTATTCTACACACTTTTGTGTTAGCTTAAAACCTTTTTAGCAGAACCAAAATATAATACTTTACTCCTAAAGGCACAAGACTTGTGCCATCTCAATGTGTTCAAATCAGAGATGATTATTATTTTAGTTGAATCAGAGACCTTTTACATACTCTGAGTTTCCATAAGCACTCAAGTCTTGCACCCATTGTGCTATCTCTTACATTTGGTCTTATCCCTTAGATTGTTACCCAGCCCCTTAAATGGAGTTTACTGGGGTTGTCTTTAAGTGTTCAGCAACAGCAAAGTATCAGAACCTTCTTGCTATAAAATTTATCAAAACCTATTTAATATATTTGAAGTTGTTCATTTACATACACTTCTGAACTATAAAGTGACTTACTAAGGAAGTAAAGAGACAAGTTGATGGTGTATTGCGATGCTGTTGAAATTTATGTTATTAGATAATGATAGATATTAAATAAAATCTATGAATATAGATACTACATATCCGCAATAAAACCTACTTTACATTGGTATTTCAGCACTTAAATTTTTAAATAATCGAAGCTGTGATGGTTAGTTAGTTGTTTATGCACTAATTAAATCTAATTTGACCGTCATATTTATAATTTTTTATCAATATTTTCGTAAATATTTTTGCAGATTGCTTCCTAGTTTGATGACTATTTTTAAATTCTGTATTAAGCAGGTACCTTACAAGATTCTTGTTTGATAAAATTCTAAATTAATTAGGTATCTTACAAGATTTCTTATTCAGGTACATTACAAGATTCTTATTTGATAAAATTCTATTGTAAGCAGGTACCTTACAAGATTCCTCTTTTGATAAAATTCAGGAGATACCTTGCAAGATTCCTTGTTTGATAAAATTATGCATTAATGGCTGCAACTGAATTTATAAAAATAATTTTTATTACATATTATAGATCGATTAAATATATTTTATAAACTCACATATTTACACTTATCCTATGTTTCATAAAATAGATTTTATTTTTTTAATGTTTTTGATAAAAAATATTTACATATTCTTTTATGTTTTCAGAACAATTTTCCAATCAGTTTCGAGTGCATATTTTCATCTAAAAATGTTTTACAATTTTAATAAAATAAATATTTTTATATTTACTTATTCAAAACTAAAACTGTTTTAATTTGGTTTTGAATGGCTTTACCCTGGGACTCTTGGTTTAAAACCTTTCATGTTTTAGAGATTTTTAAATATTTTTGATTGAGATTCTCGCTCTTCATCACATCACTATATCCCAGATAAGGTTTTGCCTCCTCCGCAATGCTTGTTATTCGTAGCAATTCTCCTCTATTTCCTGAGCTCTCCACATTCTGCTCCAGTCTTCTTCCATCCAGCCAGTTCTCCTCTTCATCTTGTTCGTGTAATGGTTCCATGGTTCCTACATAGCTTTTGATGTATGCCATCTGGCATTCTTCGAACATGGATAGTCCATTTTAGCCTTGATGACCTAAACTCAGCGATTTATTTGCTTCTTCTTGCAATCATTCAAGACTTGTCCGGGCTTTGATTTTCTTCATATTTCTATACGGTGGGGAGCTGGTGAAAGAAAGCGGATAGATGCCCTCGAAATGTGATGCTGGAGAAAAATGCTTAGGATTCCATAGACAGCTAGACTCACAAATTTGTCCATTTAAGAAGAGATAGGCATCCACAATAGGCTTTGAACCATCTGCCTACAATATATTTTAAGATTATTTGGATATGTTGCTCGTCAAACTGAGGACTCCAACTTGGAGAAACTCAAAATAACTGGCAAAGTGGGAGGCAGAAAAAGCAGAGAAAAGTCACAATTGCGCTGGAATGACCAAGTATCACTGGCATCCGGTACGTTGGTATCCGCAGCTCTCCACATGGAGTGGAGGACCCTATCCAAGAACAGTTAAAATATACAGTCACATATACATGTGTGTTTATGTGTGAACTAATGTATGTACGAATATATATTTTTATACTTATATTATCTATTAGGAGATAAATTGTACACATTAGTTCTTTTTTTTCACTCTTGATTAATACAATTTGTATTTTCATGTTTATTTTGTGTCAGTTACCTCTTTTTTTTAAATATTTGAATTATTACCCATCTCAGAACAGACATCGTCTAGTGAGGCGGGTAACTTACTTGCTCATTAAATATTATTTTACCTCAATAAACGCCCGGGTTGCCGGCAATGAAATTAAATTAATTAAATTAAATATATATTTTTATATGTACTAACCATATAAATATTTAGTAGGCGGGTATGGGTACCGCCTCCCCGGGATCCATTTATTGGTTAACCAACACCTCTGCCATAGGTCACCCCAAGTGGTTCGCTACGTTTGGTGACTTAGCAGGGGTGCCCGGGTTCACGGGGTGAGGTTTGTCCGAGACTTAGCGGTGGATGCGCCTGCCCAGTGCCCACCAATTGCGTGGCAGGACAGCTCAGGAGATACTGGTTGAGGGAGACTTGTCCTAGACGACTCCAGACAGACTCTCGACCGATGATTCGACCCACCCCTCATACCTTTTTCCTTCCCAACACATCCTCTCCTTCCTTTCCTAAAAATAACTAAAACCTAGGCTTCTTATATAAAATACTTGAGTAATAAAAATACAATCAACCTCTTTAGGCTATTTTTACATCGGCGATTTAGTAGAACCCTTCAGCCGTGTACTTACATCCTTTTAAAAAATACATGTTTACAATTTTTTTACCCTTACAATAAAAAAAATACTAATTATTGTTTTTGTGTGAGGTTTTTAGTCTCGGGTGTCAAGAGATTAGCATAAAACCTATAATAGTGTTTATCATAAAAAATTTATCTTATTTAAAAAATATTACTCCCGAAAGTAATGTTGCCTGCAAAAGGCGGTGCATCCTGCGGGTATTTACTGGGTCTTGGGAGTTGGAAAATCTCGTTATATCTTTTATCTATATATATAAAATCTCATGTCACAATGTTCGTACGAGGTAAACTCAGAAACTACTCAACCGATTTTGATGCAATTTGGCTTACAAACACCCTATTCTTCTCTTTGGAATCGGAATAAACCAGGTTTCATTTCACAAAAGTTAATTTTAATTATTTTTTTTGTAATCATTAAACATTGTTTGTTTTGAGCGATGCCCTAAGGCCTAGAACATAGAATATAGCACTAGAAATGTAAAAAAAAAAAAACAATGAAAAAAATGTACAACTGACTTACAACTTTGGTTCTAGACCATTTAGCACGCGGTCTATCTCTCTTACACTTGTCTGAAATTGTATATCGCTATTCCATTTGAAATTCGTAATCATGGTAAAAACACAGTTTTGTATGGAAATATTGGCCGAAATTAGGCCTATATTTGTATGACGAAACACGCCCACAAGGCACTTCTTGTGTTGTTATTTATTCTATGCCCTCAGGCCATTCAGTTGGTCCACTTAAATTCTGGTTTCCTCGTCCATAATACATAACATGTGCTTACTGAAGTACTTATATGCATTGATATAGAATACTTAGGTTGGCAATTGCTGTAAATAACGAGAAAATAAAAATATTTATAGAAGAGCATGCCAATTTACATGATTCTGGATTTTTGAAAATAATTTTTTCTTTTTAATTTTTTAATAATTTTTTTTAAATTTAATTAAAAGTATGAGAATAAATTACTTGGTCCCCAACAAAGTATTATTTTAGACATATACATAGAACAAAATAGTACAGAGTGGCAAATTTTAGAGATTGAACCGTTTACAAAAATAATCTTAATGACAAGATGCTTTACTTTACTAGATGCTACCTACATTTTAAACAAGTTAATGCTTTTACTTCGAATATTATCGTTTAGGATTTATGGGCTTTATTTCTCGGATAATAGCGATAGATTCTAATTAAACTCTTTAATATTACGATCGTCGGATCTGCCGGATCTGCCCTGATGATGGACACTGCAACGCTGTCCGAAACGTCGGCTAAAGAAGGAGGTAGCGCAACACGGCATAACACCCCAAAAACAAACAACGAAAATGCTTTTGGCCGTGAAAATCTAAAAACGTGTCTTTGACACACCTTTTTATTACAAAAATAATTTTTCAGTTTGGTTGGGTATTTTTGCCTCAAATGCAAAACTACGTTTTGTATGAAACCGGCCGCGCAGCCGTTCCTCTTAAAATTACAAGCGTGTTTTAAAAATAATTTAAAATCACAATTCTTAATATTATTATTATCTACATTTGCAAAAAAAGGTCTGATACATGTATTTTTTAATATTATTTCAGCCGCCATGTCACTGTGTTGCAGCGGACGAAAACTATTTTAAAAATAAATTTATAATCGTAAAAAAACTTTTGGTTAGCCGAATTGTGTGCCTGGTACGCTACCGAGTGAAGTGCATATCATAGGCCGCACGTGTAGGTAACACTAGGTATGTGGATAGGTGATTTTGTAATGACTTTCGCCAAAACACCTCGAATGACCACTTTGCATCGGCATTCCGCACTGCACGAGGAATGAGCGCCAAAGAAGCGAGTGCAAGTTGCGTCATGTGTATTTATTGTGTTTGTTTATTGTCAGGGACGCACTGAGTTTGGCGAGCTCCCTCATGAGAATGTGGTCCAATGTAGGAGGACTGGGGGAGTAGGGGAGAGACAAACCTTTTGGATATTTCGTGTTTATTGTCAGGGACGCACTGAGTTTGGCGAGCTCCCTCATGAGAATGTGGTCCAATGTAGGAGGACTGGGGGAGTAGGGGAGAGACAAACCTTTTGGATATATCGTGTTTATTGTCAGGGACGCACTGAGTTTGGCGAGCTCCCTCATGAGAATGTGGTCCAATGTAGGAGGACTGGGGGAGTAGGGGAGAGACAAACCTTTTGGATATATCGTGTTTATTGTCAGGGACGCACTGAGTTTGGCGAGCTCCTTCACGAGAATGTGGTCCAATGTAGGAGGACTGGGGGAGTAGGGGAGAGACAAACCTTTTGGATATATCGTGTTTATTGTCAGGGACGCACTGAGTTTGGCGAGCTCCCTCATGAGAATGTGGTCCAATGTAGGAGGACTGGGGGAGTAGGGGAGAGACAAACCTTTTGGATATATCGTGTTTATTGTCAGGGACGCACTGAGTTTGGCGAGCTCCTTCACGAGAATGTGGTCCAATGTAGGAGGACTGGGGGAGTAGGGGAAAGATAAACCTTTTGGATATATCGTGTTTATTGTCAGGGACGCACTGAGTTTGGCGAGCTCCCTCATGAGAATGTGGTCCAATGTAGGAGGACTGGGGGAGAGACTAGGGGAGAGACAAACCTTTTGGATATATCGTGTTTATTGTCAGGGACGCACTGAGTTTGGCGAGCTCCTTCACGAGAATGTGGTCCAATGTAGGAGGACTGGGGGAGTAGGGGAAAGATAAACCTTTTGGATATATCGTGTTTATTGTCAGGGACGCACTGAGTTTCGCGAGCTCCCTCGTGAGAATGTGGTCCAATGTAGGAGGATTGGGGGAGAGACAAACCTTTTGGATATATCGTGTTTATTGTCAGGGACGCACCGAGTTTCGCGAGCTCCCTCACGAGAATGTGGTCAATTGTAGGAAGACTGGGGGAGTAGGGGAGAGACAAACCTTTTGGATATATCGTGTTTATTGTCAGGGACGCACTGAGTTTCGCGAGCTCCCTCACGAGAATGTGGTTCAATGTAGGAGGACTGAGGGAGTAGGGGAGAGACAAACCTTTTGGATATATCGAGTTTATTGTCAGGGACGCACTGAGTTTCGCGAGCTCCCTCACTAGAACGTGGTCAATTGTAGGAGGACTGGAGGAGTAGGGGAGAGACAAACCTTTTGGATATATCGTGTTTATTGTCAGGGACGCCCTGATTTTGGCGAGCTCCCTCATGAGAATGTGGTTCATTGTAGGAGGACTGGGGGAGTAGGGGAGTGACAAACCTTTTGGATATATCGTGTTTATTGTCAGGGACGCCCTGATTTTGGCGAGCTCCCTCACGAGAATGTGGTTCATTGTAGGAGGACTGGGGGAGTAGGGGAGTGACAAACCTTTTGGATATATCGTGTTTATTGTCAGGGACGCCCTGATTTTGGCGAGCTCCCTCACGAGAATGTGGTTCATTGTAGGAGGACTGGGGGAGTAGGGGAGTGACAAACCTTTTGGATATATCGTGTTTATTGTCAGGGACGCACTGAGTTTGGCGAGCTCCTTCACGAGAATGTGGTCCAATCTAGGAGGACTGGGGGAGAGACAAACCTTCGGAATATGTCGCATGATATATTTAAAAAAAATCGTGATGTTTATATTATGCAAATACGAGTATACTCGAATAGAATTAGGGTGTAGAGTCCAAACAAAAAAAATCATATTCAATTTCAAATAGATTCTCTGTTTTTGAACGTACACCAAAAAGTAATTCTGCTTTTGAAATCAGATGAAAGACTCTTTCAGATTTGAATATTGCGAACGCACAAATAAAAATATTAAATTCTGTTACACAAACACGGCTTAAGTTTTTAAAACCGCTCACTGATTGATTTTTTCTTGTGAACTTTATTTATCACTTTATACGAACTAAAAAAAATATTTAGGGGGTTTCTCATATATTTAGGGGGTTTCTCATATATTTAGGGGGTTTCTCATATATTTAGGGGGTTTCTCACTATCCTCTTTGTCCATACTATAAAATATATGTTCGATTTACGATTTAAGGTTTATTTATTTATTAAGTCTGAGTTTATTATCCGGTACTCGAACCTATGAATATTGGCTATATATTGGATAATTTGGCCGAGTTTTCTAACTGTGGCAAGTATTTTGTTTTTAATAATATTCTTTATAGTGTGGATAAGCTATTAGGAGGGTGGTGAGAAACCCCCCTTCTCACCACCCTCCTAATAGCTTATCCACACTATAAAGAATATTATTAAAATATAGATACGAGTATCGATAGGTATATATATATATATATATATAGATCCTTTCAGTAGGTATCGCCCTAGTAATCCATCTCTCCCACTGCGATGCCAGGCGATGTTTCAAGAGAGTCCTGCTGGAAAGATCAAAAAGACTCCCTCAAACAGTCTCTCCGTGTCCGGCCTGTCACGCAGTTGGTGGGCAGACGCATCCGCCGCCAATCCCCGTACGTATTATTATTCTTGATTTGTACTCATAATTTTTTTTATTAGTTTTATGTCTCGGGAAAGAAAGTTATTGAGTTTTGACTCAAAGAAGTATAGTTTATTTATCCAAATGTGGTTTTATAACTTGGACCGTCTTACTCATAATGATTCCCTAATACGTCGTATTAGCTATACAGGGGAGGCTGGTCTATGGGTTATGGTTTTTTACGGTAGCAACCTGAAACCTCCGTTGCAAACCTGAAAAACGCGGTCATTTTGGCATTTCGCGGCATGTTGCCAACTTCACGTTTGTTAAGTTAAATAATGGGTACCTACTTTCAGTATGGTCTTTATGATTCCTTTTTTAATTGTATCCAGATTGTGTTTGTATTTATGTGCAGCAGATCCCCATGATATAATTACCTACTCTATTTGAACAACAGAAAACTCCTACGTAAATATATGATAACCTCATTCGCAATTCGTCGAGACTTAAACTTGAAAACACCCGCCCAGATTCAAAGCCATTTTACGAGTACATGAGTCATTATTCTCATTATGTTTGAATCTACCTTACTGAAAGTGAATTCGAACTCTCCGTACATTATACAATGTTATGTAGGTCCTACAATTATTACAAACCATCACTTCACGATCGTGATCTTACGTTTCTCCCCTTCCACGTGACAGACAAGCACCTTCTCCAACGTTTTGTACGATTTCCGATGCGACGTAACGTTTTGACATAACACTCGTTTATACACGTTATTTATAATATTATAAATAGCACACTTTTTATGCGTGTGAGTCAATTTACGCTGACGATAAACTCGTCCTTGAAATTCATTATTTTATTGTAATGTCTGATTAGTGGGTTTATTTAACATTATTTCTAAGGGGTTAATTCTTGAAGTACCTATGTCAGTTTTGATAGTACCAGAAAGTACTCTAAAACCTTCTCTTACTTGAATGCTATGACTACCTTACGTATGTTAGGTGCTAATTCTTCCAAAACATAAAACGGATGTATTTGAGGGTAGTTTCAACTATGGAATTAAATACCACTGTCTATTAGAATATCGACATATTTTGCAGAGCTTCAAGAGGGCTCTACGGCAAATGGTTGCTGACTGCACAGTTAACCGCACAACATTTTAATTTCAATTAATAAAATACAATTAAAGGAATAATTACTTGTGTTTTTGTTTTTGATTTGATTTGATTACATTATTTATTTTGACTATATTTTATACTTGGATCGATTTTATTTTGAATTTGAATCGATTTTATTTTGAATTAGAATTGATTTTATTTTGAATATTAATTGATTTTATTTTGAATTTGAATTGATTTTATTTTGAATTTGAATTGATTATATTTTATTATTAAGATTAGCTTTTGAATTCCAATTTACATTATTAATATATTTTTCTATTATTTATATTGTATTATATTGTGTATGTTAAATTTGAGATTTGGTTTGATTATTTTGATGTTATTTAATATAATTGAATTTATTTTATCTTAATTATTTTTTCTTATTTTTTTTTCTGTCTTTTATTGGAGGCACTGCTGAAAACCAGCTGCATTCCAGGAGAAATCCTGAATTTGCAGCTGAGCAGTGACCTTTTCGAGGATATAGAACCAATGAATAATCAAAAATGTGTATCTATACATTAAAAAAAAAAAATTAAAAAAAAGGTGTTCTAGTCTAGATTGATAAAATTGTGTCAGAACTTTGGTTCAGCATTTTTTGTGCCAAGAAATCGATTAACAATCTTAATTCATGATTCAGAAATATGACATATGCACTTCCAGCAATAGGCCCCAGATTTACTATAAATTGGGATGGCGGAAAAATGGTCACTATACTCTAATTAACTCGTATTCACAGTGCAACGTATTTATCTCGAGGAACAGGTGATAAATAAGAGGCATTGGACATTTTAAAATTTTACAGTTTTTCTTTACATTTTTCATCTCAACACGCGAGGATCTAAAGAAAATAATTTCCCCTAGAGCCTACGTCATCTTTGGGGATGCTGTGTGGAGGGTATTTTGAGGATATGAAGGTGTGAACATGAGCCTTGAAGTGATCCATTTTGTAGAAGGGAGGACACAGATTCTAGTCGCAGAAAAGAACTGTAGGTTAGGCGCCTATTGCCTGTTTCCCGACTCTGCACCGGTGTCGTTGGGATCAATGCCGTTAATTCCTAGGCGCATCTTCCATTGTAATACCGGTAGAACAGGGACAACATTCCTATAGCAGAAGACTTGGGAGATAGGAATTTTATCCATTTAGGGCCAGGAGTTTCCAAGTAATCGCGAGTAAAAATGGCACCATCGTGTTACGCAGTTTCCTAATTTATGTTTATCTAAGTTTTTTTTTTAAATTTGTGAGTGTTACTAGTCGATGCGGGACGAATTTTAACACCAGATGGCATTACAAACGTATTTTCGAAAAATTTGGAGTTACGCAGTCTACGAATTAATGTGACGATTTATACAATTATATTTTCCAATTTCGACTACCATAATACGGGCATGTGTCTTGTGTGGTTTGTCGAAAAGCATGTAAAAAACTGTACAAAAAAATATTTCACGAATAAAGGGAATATATATATATATATATATATATATATATATATATATATATATATATATATATATATATATATATATATATATATATATATATATTTTCAGATTTTTGGACACATGACAAATCATTTTCAGTTCTCAAGAAGCCTAAGAAAGAAATGCTCCTAGTAATTTTTTAATTAAGTTATGTACTATATAATAATAAGAACATTCTGAAATGTACGTGTGCGTTTGTGTGTGTGTAACGGTATTACTCACACGCACAGACATACACATAATACGTCACATATATTTTTTAAATTTTACTCTCAAATCATTCTCTACCATTAGAGTGATTTATTTTTTTAATATTATGCCGTGTTTCGCTACCTCCGTCTTTAGCCAACGTTTCGGACATCATTACAATGCCCATCATCAGGGCGGATGTGTAATAGATGCCCTGATGATGGACACCATAATGCTGTCCAAAATATAGGCTAAAAAATGAGGTAGTAAACACGGTAATAAATTAATACCCCAAAAATAAATTTTAATACAAATCATATATCATTTCCTAGCATGTATACTAACCTCGCCTGGTAAAGTATTTATAATCATAACCCAATCACTCACCAGATATTTCATAGAGATAATTGTCAGTGGTACCGATTGATGTAATTATTTCTAAAACCTTGTAAACTTTATGCTTACCACCTATTTTATATTTGTAGATACTGTTTGTTTCTAAAACAATAAAAAAACACAAGTTTATTTACAATTCGCGCACATAGTCACAAATATTTTTTTTAGGAATGTATGTGCGAAATTTTATCATTGTGAACAAGCTCGCCTTCCTTCTTGTTATTGTCGAATATTATTAACAACATTTCACACATGTAAAATGAAAAAATAAAAAATACAAAAATAAATTAAAATACACAAAAATGCAAACAATGACATGCAAATGCTAAAAAACTGGTTCGACACAAACCTGCTCTCAATTAATGCAAAAAAGACACTTTACATTCCCTTCTCAATAAATAAGTTCGCTCACATATAAACTTCATACACAATAATAAATGTAACAAAACTGTCTGTAAAATAGTTCATGTAATAAATTAAATCATACAACTGAAATGTATCACACTTTTAACTTTTGTTTGACGGATAATCCCTAGAACTTTGATCTACCTGAGGTGCTAGCATGGTCCATCGATAAGGATCGGTAGGATAATTGTCGGTAACTTCTCATCGTTCCCTAGAACAACTGCAGATCGCAAACGAATAGGTGAAAAAACGTATCTGAATAGGTGACAGTTCACAATGACTAAGTGTCCCTAATATATTCGATATCAACTGTTGTTTGTACGTTAGCGATGTACAGTTGTCCTTGGGAACGATCAGAAGTTACCGACAATTATCCTTCCGATCCTTATCGATGGACTATGCTAGCACCCCAGGAATACCTGTATCTATACTTTCAATTCCTATAGGCTCCAGACCTCCTGACAGCTGATTAATTTAATTAATTGTTCAAGAAGGAATAATTTCGATAATTGAAAAGTTTGTCAAATTTCAATGGAAGAAAAATAATTTTACCTTACTTTGGGCTCACCAAACAACTCCACAACTCACTCCGGTGTATCTCTTCCGTGATTAACTCGTTCCATTTAATTCAATATTTTAATGCTTTAATCTCCTATGGGAGGTTGGCTATCATCAGCAGGTTCCGACGGGGAGACCCAGGGGACATAATCACTTATAGATTCCCCCAGGGGAGCCCCCTCGCAAGTAGGGCCCTAGGAAGTTAGTTAAAAAGTCCTGCGTCTTCAATGTGTACCATTTGGCATCTAGATGAGGCCCACTTCGAAGTTGAGACCCTAGGAAATTTTTGAAATATTTACGTTCCCTCATATAACTTTAGATTTTTTGATTGTCCCTCTCTAAACAAATATCGTCTCTTCTATCAAGCCTCATCTATAATTACCTCCCCTTCTTTCAAAATCTGAACTCGATTCCAATCATTCGGATAATTATGAAGTTTGCCCTTTAAAATAAAACCCTATCTTCGTAAATGATAGCCTATATACCCTTGAAGGATGAAAACCAGAAACATTTAAAAAAAAAGTATTTTTGGTTTCAGAAAGCATAATTTTAAACCGACCAAAAACGTGTATTTTCAATCTGCGCTCAATCAAATAATGTCGAAAGAATGCTTTACAATTAGAATAGAAAATCTGTGTCTAAAAACACTTCTTAGTAAAAGTCAAGATCGAACCAATACCAATAGTTTTCTGTTCGTTAATTTAGATATATGTATTGTGAAACTAATAAAATCCTCGCAGACCTCGCTGATCCATCTATGCCTCTCAGTCCATTGCAGTCCATCACAGTCCATCAGTCCATAAACGGACGTTCTCTTGGCGGGTCGCGTATTATCGACACAACGGACGCGCGCTTTTTGGGCAGCATCTCTTGAGAAAATTCGTATTGGTTTATTATTAATTTTAATTTGTTTGTGATATTTCAATTTATTTTTAATATTTTTTAAGAAATAGTATAGAACAGTGTTAAAATGAACAAATTAGCTATTTGTCTGATTTTGGGGTGTTTGACGTTCTCCGCGGCTGCATCGGAAAAGCGATTACGTGAGTATTAAAAAATATATATCTTCATTAATTTTTTTTTTTAAATAATGTTTCAAACAATAAGTAGGTATTAGGTATGTCACATAAACTATAAATGTATATTTTGTGTTTTTATGTTGGTATTAGTTTTAACATAATTCCATATATTTTTAATTAACTTTGTTACGCAAGGTGAGATAATTTTTGTATAAAAGAACTGTCTTAGGCTAGCTTTACACTTGTAAGTTTTTTCGTAACTTTACGACTTCTGGCCAATGGGCACATTGGATTTACAAAATGCAATATGCCCATTGGCTAGAAGTCGTAAATTTACGAAAAAACTTAGAAGTGTAAAGCTAGCCTTAAAATTAGTAATTTATATGAAGTAGTCGAAAGACAAATTAAATAATATTAAGAAATAATTTCCTAGAACCGCAAAAGAGATTATTTATTAAATACATTATTAATAACAATAATAACATTTGTGGCAGAGTGTGCAAGTGGTTTTAAATGTATATCTGATTTATTGATAATAACATAGTTCATTTTTTTCATTTTTCGCTGTCTATCTAGCTAGAGATGAAGCAATGTATATATATTTTTTTTACGTTTCCCAATGCAATAAATTTGTTTTTAATTGTTTTTAACATATTTGGGGTCAAATAGATGTGGCTCATTCAATGAAAGGCAGTAAGTATGCAATCGCATTTTAAATTAATGTTTATAGTTGCATTAAAACATTGCCTGTTCTCACGGATTTATTTCATAGATTCTATTCAATATATCATAGAATAGATGAGGTAACACGCCATAACTACATACAAGAACACAATGCAAGATTTCACGCACTGGCAGATGACTATATCATTTTTTCATTAATGCGAAAAAAAAACATTGCCAACATGCGTGTTTTATTTTATTTTGTGAAGTTCAGGCAGAAATACTTTTTCAGATCACATTGGAAAGAACTTAATTTGCCACATTGTACAATAAAATCATATCCAAAAAGTGATTCTTAACTGGGAGACTTTACACTTCAAACCGTTTTTTAGGCGTGATACTTTATTTATGTTCTATTGAAGCAACGGCCAAGGTACGTTCTAGTTCTAATTGCACTATTTAATTAAAACATTTTTTTTATTATTGTTTAAATTATAATATTGTTACAGTGATAAACATAGTATGGCAAAAACAATTACATATTTTAAAGTATTCTACGCCAATTAAGGGAGCCAGTTCTTGAGCTTGGTGTAGGAGTTATTTTATAATTTTATATTAGTGACAATAAATATAGTCTTACGTACTAGGATTTTTTTTATTTAAAGGTACAGAGAAAATAATATAATATCAAACTAAAATATAATAGAAAAAGAGATTAAAGTCCCAATAAACTACTTTTTAGTAGTTTGTCAATGGGTGCTTTTAACTTTGAGAATAAAAAATAAAACTTATTTTAAATAAAACAATACCTTTGTAAACACCACTTTTATTATTTATACACTTTGTGCCAATCGGGTTTCGCTACAAATGTAGCTTCATCAGGGCAGTATAAACTCTAGTAGAGTGTACATAATACTACTGATAAAGCTACGTTTGTTGGCAAAAAATATATAAATTGTTATATTTTATGTAAAAAAAAAATTAAAACATCCAAGTACATTATTTCTATCAAATTATCAAACCAAAAACACAAAAATAACTCATTTTTAAACGTATTGATTTTAAAAATTACAGAAGTTATTAGGTCTAGGAATTCACGGTGATCTCTATAGATGGATCGCATCATATATTAGTAATCGGCACCAAATTACGGTTGTCAATGGCTTCACATCCTGCTTAATGGAAATCGTCTCAGGTGTGCCCCAGGGGTCGCATCTCGGACCACTCCTATTTAATATTTACATAAATGATATTTATGTATGCTTTAAAAATAGTCATTTTGTGTTATACGCGGATGACATGAAAATTTTTAAACCTGTACAGTCTTTATCCGATTGTATGGAATTACAAAGCGATCTTGATAATTTGTGCATATACTGTGAATCAAACTTATTGTCCTTAAACATTTCTAAATGTCATTCTATTACGTTTACTAGAAATAAAAATAAAATCAACTATCATTACAACTTGAATGATAAACCTTTACAATCTATGTCTATATGTAAAGATCTAGGTGTTTACTTAGACAGCAAATTAATTTTTGATAAGCATATCGAAAAAATTATCACAAAATCCTACAAGATGCTAGGTTTTTTATTAAGAATATGTAAAGCTTTCAAAAGTGCTAAGACACTAGAAATGTTGTTTTGTTCATTAGTCAGAAGTCCACTGGAGTACGCGTCCACAATATGGAATCCTCAATATAAGGTATACATAGATTTATTAGAAAATATACAAAATAAATTTTCGAAACATTTACTTTTAAAATACAACAAAACTACAAATAATATGTTAACACTACAAAAAAGACGCACATTGTCGGATCTATTGTTTCTGTATAACCTGCTTAATAATAATATTGATAGTCCCGAATTACTATCCGTCATTGGTTTAAATGCTCCAATGAGGCGTACCAGGCACACTTCTCTTCTTCATATAGAAGCCCACAACACCAATGCAGCAAATAACTCACCAATCACTCGCGCAATCACAACCTATACCCATTATGAAAAATTATTACAATTAGACATTTTTCACGATTCATTGCGAACATACAAAACAAAATTATTAAATTTCTTATCATTTTATTAAACTTTAGTGAGCAAATAATTTTTGATTTTAAAATGTAAAATTTTCTCCACCCATACTCTTTCATTTATGTTTTATTAGTCAACCAATGTTTGATTCTTTTCATTAGTTTCATCATAATATAGTTTTAAAACCCAGGCGAAATTACCTATTGATATTTTACAGATTTACGTAATAGGTACAAAACCATGTAATTTATTTAAAATACCTTACAACTTATATTTAATGTACTGTGTAAATCTTATAAACAAATAAATAAATAAATAAATAAATAAAAAATAAAGTTAAATTTTTGGTTCGTGGAGTTAAATCAATAAAATTTAGTTTTATTTTCTTTTAGCTCAAAATATTTAAATTTACACTTTAAATAACTCGATAAAAAATGTTTTTTTCTTTGACCATGTAATTTAAACGTTACCTAATATAAAAGCTTTTCATTTTCAGTGTTTTCACTTTTCCTATAGGTACCTAAATTGGCACTTTATGTACATTAACATTTTTTTACCAAATAATAAGAACATTTGTATTCTGAACACATCACTTCCGCAATTTTACTAAGTGAAAATGAACCACAAAAGTTATGTGATAATATATGATGTCTTAATATTGAATTCTATAACACTGTTTAGTAACAACACACATTCCTGCAAACGTTTTTATTGGCATTATCAACAGCGTATGAAGAAATAAATAAATAAATTAGATAGTTTGGAGTGCGGTAGAGTACTATTATTAGCTTCACGTGTTTTGGTCAATCCAATTGATTCATTCTCCTTTCTATCAATTAAGAAAAGGTGACACAATACTACCTATTTCTTAAGGCTCCATTCACGCTCCGAAACGTCGTTTATCGTAACTTTTAAAAATTGTCTTGGAATACGATTCAAGTTATGAATTTGACAGTATAAACAATTTAATTTAAATATGTTAAAAATTATTAAATATTTACAATGCGTATTTGGTAAATTCATAATGTGAATTAAGATTATTGATTATGTGACAAAAAGTGACCTTTTGAACGTAATTTGATTTTAACCACTAGAGCGTCAGAGCATTGTAAAACTTTTTCTCGGATTGCTAAAGGAATTTTTTCCGCCCGCATTAAAAAAAATTATTCCTCCGAATTTGAATATAGAGACTTAAAAACTGATTATAGTTCTATATAGCCAATGAATTCACCTATCTTTTGGCGAGTATCACATATTCGTAGGATTTATAAAATAAAATTATTAAATCGTTAACTTTAAAACATTTGAAATAATCTAAAGAGTAATTTGCCATATTTTGACAACAAAGCAATCCGTGGTTTTGGAAATAGTGCATATTATGTCAAAAAGCGCTCGAGTAGTGAAATACTCGCAATTATCATTGAACTGTTTAACGCGCATGCATCAGTGTGGAAAGTAAATGAAAATTGAAAATTTTAAAATCAAATTACAAGTAGTTCATATACTGCCTTTAACCTTCGTTATAATTTCAATTCCCTTTCACAGCCTTTAATTATTAATTGTGTTTTTTTTCCGTTCGTACATTTATTGCGTTTTTATTATAATATCTATGTTTAAATGTGTAGCCTCTACCAAAATACGAATAAATCTTAAATCTATGTTTTCTATTAGACTTATGTGTGATTATATTGTGGCTAGAAAAATATTGTTCATCTTTTGGCTGCCTGCATAGATATACTCGTAGGATTTAGTCATTAAAGTATTTAGTTACGTATGAAGTATCTCCCTAAAAATTATTAATATCGGTTTAATAATGTAAGTAAGTACAATAATTATTTAATTATTTATGCTACTTGAAGTACCTACGGGGAGAATGAAGATAGAATCGATTCGGTAAAAATAATAATAATATTTGGATAATTTGTAGAGCGCCGTTTTTGTGAGAAATCACCTCAAGGGCGCTGTTCAATTTATTATATAATTCTTTGTCTATATCTAAGTTTATTATTTACAGAAACATACTTACCTTAAACACACTTTGATTAGAAAGTTTATGCTTGGAGAAGATACCAATTTGCAAGTGGAGGACATTATATTGAAAATTATACATTTACATTTAAATTCATTATTATTTACATTCATTCGTACGCTAACCTCACACTTCACAACAATTCTAATAATCTGCGACTCTCCTTCTGTGAAGTATTTTTTTAATGATTTGAGGTGTTATAGTACACGAAAAAACTTTAAGACCGGCCTGAACATTTTACGATTCATTCTCGGACAGTTACTAACTTTACAATGAAGGGAAGCGAAAGAGAAAGATGTGTAAAAACATATATGCGACAGAGAAAGGCGTGGGCCGAGAGGCATGCCACTTTTTTTTACCTTAAGCGGTCTACACACCATGCTGCGAACAGCAGCTGTTAGCAGCTGGCTAAAAATCGAAGGTTGGAGGTTTTCTCCTGTCTCTTTTTTCCTCATGCGAACCCACTCTGTTTCACGTTGACTGCAAATTGGAAGAAACCGTCTGCCGCTAGTACCAACCGATGCGCCGCAGTGAAATGAGATGGTGATATTGAATTTGTTGTGTTAATAAAAGAGACAGAAGACAACGTGAAACAGAATGTAACGGGTTCGCAAGAGGAAAAAGAGACGTGAGACAATAGCCAGCTGCTAACAGCCCGATATGTCGGGCTCAAACTCGTCATTGCGATGATTTTTGCATCGCATTTGCAGGCCGATCTTACTATAACACCTCAAGCCATTAAAAAACTCAAACGGCTACAAAACACCAATCTGTAAACAGGTAAACCAGATAATATCTGTAACAATTATTCTCTGAACAGGAATTGGCTAGACCATTATTGAGCAAATTAAATTGGTAGTAGAATTCAGGTTTTGCGTCGGAAAATTCAGGATATGACGTCATGGATATCTCCGCAACATGTTGAGAGAAACTTTAAAGTAAACAGAAGATCGATAATTGATTTATGTAATAAATAACTTTACTGGCTATATATTTCATAATATATAAACCATAAAGCAAGTAATCTGTGTCTGAAGAATCATATTCTCTAGAAAGGTGACCTATAAAATAAATATGAAATTTGCGTTGTTTTTTTTTCTATTTGGAATTTCAAGGTCAACGCTACTATTTTTAGCTAGCAACGAAAGTCCTATAAAAAAAGAGAAGATTATTCAATAATGTAACAAATAAGAGAATGCATACTCACTACAGGTATGTAATATTATACTTATTTAATATTTTGTGTGTGTGCGTGTTTTTTTTAAATTTTGGTCTTAAATTTTTAAAATGAGTGTAGTTATTTTGTTTTTATTTTTATTTTTAACTTTTTAACTTAAGTAGTTAATCTTTTTCTGATTTTTCTGTTTCGAATTTTCGATTGACTTTCGCTAATATTATCTTCATTAATTAAAATATTATAATTTGAGGTTTAACAATTTAAGTTAAAACGTTAAAAATAAAAATAAAAATATTTTATCCTAGACTTGCAGATAAAGTCAATAGATGTCGCATATTAATAAAAAGTGATAAAATTTATCCTGAAACTATCTAGAGGGCATTTAGTTCGAGTTGAATCTTGCAATCACACATAAATATAGCAGCCATTAAAAATATGCGTTAAGAAAATGAAAATAATGTTGGTGGTTCTCAGTCGAAGTATGATACAGTTAAAAATGACCGAATCGGATAGGAATACGTCGGCGCAGTAGATAGTAGTGGCCCGGATTGCCAGAGGTCCTGGGTTCGAGTCCCAGATGTATCCGTATCTTTTTCTGATTTTTCTGTTTCGGATTTTCGATTGACTTTCGCTAATATTATCTTCATTAATTAAAATATTGTAGTTATTTTAATTTTATATACTATTATATGATACAAAAATTCCTAACATTGTCAAAAATGAATGCTGTTTATTACGCAAATCATTAATTATTCAAAAAAGAGTCTTTAAATCGCGTGATAAATATAATATTTTGACTAAGAAAAATAAATGTCTCGAAAACACTGGAAATATTTAAATGTTTATCCTTGTTTTGCGCATGCCCCAAAGAGATGCTCAAAAACATGATATCAGATGTTTTCAAAAATTATTTAAAGAAGGTAAGATTTCCCAGGGAATGGAGTATTAATTTTTTTCCTTCCTTCGTAGTAGAGCAACTGAACGAAAAATGTATAAAGAAATATGGTTAACACTTCTTCAATAGGGTTCTTATGTTATAAGCAAAATTTGACTAATCAATCCCTGGTCCCTACGGAACCCTGATGTACAATGTTTACATATTTTTAAAAGTATTGTCAAAATCATAAATTAGAAAAAAGGGAGTATAAAATATTACTGTCCTATTGAAAAATAAGTGGATATGTGAATACAAAATCTTTTGGAAGATTTTTTTAAAGAAAGAACATTGGATTACTCCATAGACTAAGGTGCTCCGCTGATGAGGCAACTGAAACCAAACTAAAACCGGCTGGTTTCTTTGTCTTGATTGGCCAAAAAGCTTGTTTAACCATAGACGAAGAACAATTAGCTACAGCTGGCAACTAGCAACGGCCGGCCACGGCAATTAGCAGTCGCGAGTCACTGCTCGCGTTACCATTGACAACGGGTTTCTGAGTGATTGTGAAGTGTGCGGGCCATAACGTTGTCATACAAAGACAGTTGCCAGTTGATAGTTTTCAGTTGCCTCAGTGAGTGGATCGCCTAAAACCAGTTTCTGGTTTTAAAATGATTGATTTAAATGCATCACCCATCTTTGGTAAAAGATCTTTGATTTTTCGACTGACGTATATCGAAGATGTGACGTAGCTAACCTGATTCCACATGCAAAGCACAATTTCAAGAATCAAATCTCTTTGAACATACCAATATTAATCCTGCAATCAACATAATTGTCCGTTTGAATGCAAAAAAACACGATTCGTTTGTCACGTCTGCAATATTTTGATTCTTGGATTCCGGATGATTTTTTTTATATGCTCACGACTTTACTCACTGGAGATTCGTTTCGAATATAAATGAGTTGTGTTAACGTCTTTTGTGTATTTAGTCAGATAATAGCCTGCTTAATATCCAACGCCATTCTTTCTAATTATTTAGTAGTCCTGTAAAGTAACACCCTTACCTCATTAGCACATTTTGCAGGGGTGGACATATTGGATACAGACCTGCAAAATTTTGCCCATGTAAAACGTATAAAAAATTAGCCTTTCCCAATGACATTACAAACTGAAGATACGTTGAAAGATCTCAAAAGTGGCAAGAGAAAGATACGGTAATTGTCGTACTTACGATTATTTCGATACAGCGATTCGACTGTAACCCATCAGGTGTGCTAGCACGGTCGCTCGATATGAAGTTACCGACCGATTGTCGGTAACTTCTCATCGTTCCCTAGGACAACTGCAGATCTCAAACGTACAAACGACAGTTAATATCGAATATATTAAGGACACTTAGTCATTGTGAACTGTCACATATCCGTTTGCGATCTGCAGTTGTCGTAGGGAACGATGAGAAGTTACCGATAGTTATCCTACCGATCGTTATAGAGCAAGCGAGCTAGGGCCTCAGGTGCGGGTGGAGAGTGCTACCTTTTCCGAATAATAGATAGTGTTAATGATTATCTTCCTTTTGTAAGAAATATAGGTAATGATATGTTCAATGGGATTTCCCACATTGAGGATTTAAACTACATATTAAAATTTAATAATATGAAGTAATTATAAATATATTCTTCTTCTTTCTTGCACTGTCTCATTGACTGGGTAGGCTGTTGGGGTCGTCTCTTGTCGTTCTCAGGTTGAACCTTCTTCGGTTCTGGGTAGCGCTTTTATCCAGGCCGTTTCTCTGTAGTACTTTGGAGCATTGAGTCATGCAGTATTTTTTCCGCAATAATTAAGAAATATATTTCATTGTGTTTTTTAGTGTAGTTGAGTGGATTCGGTTTCAGTCTGTATTTTGTATCAATAAATTTTCTATTTATGATCTCCCTATGTTGTGTATCCAACTTTTTTATTTGAGATTACGACGATCCACTAGTCCTTGACTCATTCTGGAATCTGGCAGAGCGAACGATTTTTGGGCGTTTATTAATAAAAACCCTAATCTCTAACCAACAACAGTGTTTTGTTATTCCGCGAGTATATATATATATATATTTTTTTTATTATTTACAAAAGAAAATCATAAGTCTTTAATAATTACATAATTCTTTGGCTAATTACAATAAAAATAGTTTTTTTAACAAATCTACCCAATTCAATAAAGAAAAACATTTTTCGTGTTTGAATTGGGGAGTAGTGCCATTACAAAGGTAAGAGAAAAAATAAAAAAGAAAGAAAAGATTTGGGGGAACAAAATACATAAACTTATATAGGATGTTAACAAATATACATTGATAGTGGAATTGAGTATCATATCAGTTACTAAGTTGGATATACAGATATAGATAAGTAAAAGTAAGAATATAGATGTAGTATAGAATATGTTTAAAGATTGAAGCGCCGCGTAGACTAAGGCATGTCCGTTGGCACAGGATTCTGGGCGTAGACTGAGCGACGCACTAAAATCCCTCTGTACATGACAGAAGGATGAAATTCGCAGTTACAAATTCGTTGGCTACTGCCTATTTTTATTCACTGAAAATGCACGTTTTATTTTATTTTGTGAATTTCAGATACAAAATATTAAAATGTTTTTCAATCACTCTATAAGAAACTTAATTAGCTACACTATTCAATAAAACAATACCATAAAAAGGATTTGTAAGTAGGAGATTTTTCACTATTAACCATTTTTTATAGGTCAGATGCATAATTTTTTTCTAAGCTTATTAAAAAGCTTATCACAAAAATACTCGATCACTTCAAAGGCATGTGTTCCACTAACATTATTTAATTGAAGCATCTATATTATTTTAAAAAAACTAAAACACAAGATTTTGTATGATTTTGCATTTTTTCGCATGTCTTAACCTTAAAATCGTTGTTGTGATTTTTGAATGAAAGTAGGATTTTATTGAGTTAAGTACAGTAATATAAGAAGTTTTTTTGCCCGAACGTTGTATTTGTAGTTACTCGTTGGATAAGTTTGCTAAAATAAATAAATATGTGAAATTTGCATCTCAATGTAAACGAGTAAGCAGGGTTGATCCTGGGGGGCAAGGGTAAAAGGGGGGAGAGGTCCGAAAATTTATTAAACAGGTTTTTGGGATCTCTACTTGCCACAACGCATTATTTACGTCACATAAAGAGATGGTACAAATAATATTGATGGATTTTCCAAGGAATATTTTTATCTACTAGTGCTATTCTATTTTTGACCTATTCTTCTAATTTTATTATTTTGTCGAGCTTTTCAGTAGAATAATCGCTTAGTGTGAAAGGCACATCTTTACTCTTTACGTTTTTGGTACATGACCATCTTTAGGTATGTTGATATAAAAAAATAAACAATATCCCAAAAAATTATATTATTTTTAGAATGTATTGGAGATTCGAGTCATTTGCTTATTGTCAATATTTTGCAGGGATTTCCGGTAATATATTCATAAGGTGGTGTTTTATGACGTACATAGACACGGTTAATATTTATTTTGTAGTTAGAATATAATATTATTAACAACGACCATTTTCAAATACTGAAAATAGATATTTTTTTTACATTAGGTCCACACGGGAGGCATTGAGGAAAATAATTTCCCTCAGGGCCTATGTCATCTTTCGAGATGCTGTTTGGGTGGTATTTTTAAGGAAAGGAAGGAGATGAAGTTCTGAGAAGGAAAAAGGTATGAGGGTTGGGTAGGAATCTGGGGTTCAGTGTATCTAGATCATCCGCCGCCAAGACCTAGACAATCCTTACCCCATGAACCCGGGCACCCCTGCTAAGTCACCAAAAGTAGCAAACCACTTGGGGTGACGTATGACAGAGGTGTTGGTTATCCAATAAATGGTTCCCTGACGGCGGTGACGGCGACGTCCCCAAATTTCATTATCATTAAGAAAATTTTCATCTCGATCAAATGAAATGGCGATATACAATGCCAGGTAGTGCCAGAGGGCTAGCGCCAAAAGGTATTAAGTCATTGGTGACATCGGTTTCCATTCGTATCACCCATAGTTGTAGACTCGTTAACAATAAACTTATGAATCACCTAAATGTAAAAGCCTTTAATGGCGTTTAAAATAATAAAAAAATACCAAAATTCAGAGGAAAACCATTTGCGTGTTCTGAGTGCAATGAAAATTAAAGCTGGAGGAAATAATGCAGAATTGCATTTATTTCTAGTAGTTCTAACTACTTCCATGTAAGTTCTATAAGTTATAAATATAAAGCTACCTCTTCTGAAACATTGTTACACATTATTTTAACGCACCAGACTTTTAGTTTTTTTTTCCTACGGGGAAAACTAAACCCTTTCACACACTTTTCCATGAAAATGATCATCTTTTAAATCCACGCTATGCAAGTGTATTATATAAGTATATTTAATACAAGAACAACATGTTACCTACCAGACTCTTAAATGGGAAAATAATTCACCGACTCCAGATATTTTCATATCAGAGGGTTCGGCTCGGTGGAATTCCTAATTTGACCGATAAATCCTACTGATCCCTCAATATAAATCTTTAAAAAATCTTTCGTAATCCTACTTGTATTTAAAATGACTGATTTTTGCATTTTTATGTACAAATTCTTTGACAAATCTAATACGCCAAAATTTAAAAAAACATTATTATTTGTGTTAAACGCGAATGAGACTTATCGAATACCTGTGCCTCTGTCAAAACTTTGAAGCATCAAATTAAAAATATATAATTTTATCTTAAATTTATTAGTTAATCAATTGACTATCACATAATAAATACAGACAACTTTAAATTATGTACGAAAAATTTCTCCGTTCATCAAAGGTCAAGACCATTATCGCAAGTCATAAGATTTCATATTTTTATTGATAGAAATTTTCCTATTTCGAAAGGCACAGTGTTTGTTTTTAATAATGAATATCATACGTAATAATTGTTCACAAGCAACGCGTGTTTCTTTCTTATTATATATGTAATAATCGGCAACATAATAATACCCGGCGCTACTAGAACAAATTATTGACAACGACTTTGTGAAGTTTGAAGTTTTAGATAATAATTATTAATAAAATTTCATTTATAATTGCATTTCATATCAACAGTAGATAAGTACTTCATTAAAGAAAAAAAAGAATATTTGCCTATTGTTAGTTAGTTATTTTTAAATAAGGAAGCTCCGCTGACGAGGCAACTGAAACCAAACTAAGCGCCCCCGCCCACTGAGGCAACTGAAAACCAACTAAAACCGGCTGTTTTCTCTGTCTTGATTGGTCAAAAAGCTTGTTTAACCATAGACGAAGAACAATCAGCTGACAGCTGGCAACTAGCAACAGCCGCCCAGGGCAATGAGCAGTGACAGTCGCAAGTCACCGCTTGCGTTACCATTGACAACGTGGTTTTGTGTGATTGTGAAGTGCGCGGGCCATCACATTGTCATACAAAGACAGTTGGCAGTTGAGAGTTTTCAGTTGCCTCAGTGGGCGGATCTTAAATGCCGTCCTGAACTTGATACGATTCTCGCACAGGTACTGTCACTTAACTGAATTTACAATGACCGTAAGAGAAAGATGCGTAAAAACATACGTGTGACAGAGTAAGGCGTGGGCGGGGAGGCATGCCACTTTTCAGACCTTAAACTCGCCTCAACGTCATTACGGTATAAAAGTTTGGCTTGTACTTTACCGAACTCCTTAAAATTAGGTTATTTAGAGTTTCATCGGAAAACATTTAAATATTTGTGCCTGAACTTCACAAAATAAAATAAATCATGCATTTTGGAGATTTTTTGCATAAATCAAAATAAGCGGCCAGTGTTAAGCTTCAATTTCAATTTCTAGATTTTTTAAGGCTTTTTTTTATTCCGCAATTAATATGACGCGTGCTCTTTAGGTGTTACAAATAGCATAATGTAGGTAGAGATAAAAATATAAATGATAATGCTTTAGTTCTTCCTTTGGCCACCTGCAAAGTTATCCATGTCAAGCTGTAGGTACTATTTGGCATCTCTCCGTGAAAATGAAGTTAACGCCTACCGTGACCAGTCGAGAAAGCGAATCGCCAGTTTTGTTACATAATCATTACGCTGTCTCCTCTCCCAAGTTCATCAGGTTGAATTACATTAGAATTCTTTAAAACTAAATTGACTCGTTGAGATTCCGAATTAACGCTTATTTGATTTTTAGAGAAAGTATAATATGACAGGTATATAGGTAAAGCAACATTGTACCAAAACTTGTACCAGTGATTACTACAACTAGCTAACTCCGAAAATTGAGTTAGGCGCTCCGCCACTGAGGCAACTGAAAACCAACTAAAACCGGCTGTTTTCTCTGTCTTGATTGGTCAAAAAGCTTGGTTAACCATAGAAGAAGAACAATCAGCTGACAGCTGGCAACTATCAATGGCCGGCCAGGGCAACCAGCAGAGCAAGTCGCAAGTCACCGCTTGCGTTACCATTGACAACGGGGTTTTGTGTGATTGTGAAGTGTGCGGGCCATCACATTGTCATACAAAGACAGTTGGCAGTTGAGAGTTTTCAGTTGCCTGAGTGGGCGGAGGCGTTTACACACCAAACGCATAAGCGCCTCCGCCCACTGAGGCAACTGAAAACCAACTAAAACCGGCTGTTTTCTATGTCTTGATTGGTCAAAAAGCTTGTTTAACCATAGACGAAGAACAATCAGCTGACAGCTGGCAACTAGCAACGGCCGCCCAGGGAAATCAGGAGTGACAGTCGCAAGTCACCGCTTGCGTTACCATTGACAACGGGGTTTTGTGTGATTGTGAAGTGTGCGGGCCATCACATTGTCATACAAAGACAGTTGGCAGTTGAGAGTTTTCAGTTGCCTCAGTGGGCGGAGGCGCTAACTGTATTTCCTCAACTTTGAATGATACAAGCAGAAAAGTCGTAACGCATTGGAATCATCGAGTTATTTGAATAAGTTTTTTGTGGGGTATCTCCGAAAAACGAAACTCAGTCTAAGAGGGTATATACATGTATAACCAGACAATACCGGAAATTTTCCCTTTAAAATCAAATACTAGACGTATTGACTCTTTTTATTACAAAAACACATAAATTGATTTTGAAAGATTGTTATTTTATCTGGTAAATGCACTTTTTAAATGTTGAAAAGCTAAGTTTATTTTTAATATACTAAGGTTATACCGTTGGTCGTTGGTAGATTTGTTTAATTTTCAAACGAAATATTGTATTATACAACACAAATTTCAAATCGTAATCATACAGTAAAATAAATCAATACATAATCTAGTAAACCAATTTTTCAGAATTTTAATTTAAGTTAAATTAAACTCATTAAAAATTAAACCCGAGAACGTGTTTTGTGACGAAAATACCTCAGTTTTTCTATTTATTTAAGGTCTTACAAACTATAATATTTCAGATTTTTTTAACACACTTATTTTGCTTAGACATTATTGAAAAATCATAAATACTTATGATAAAAAAATACTAACAAAGATATTTAATAATTTATCATCGTGCATTTCAGCATTTTTATTGATTACTTGAATGTAGCTAGGTATATATTAAAGCAAGTTTTTAATGAAATAAATCAATATTAAATTTTTAGTTTAAAAAATCCGATAAGGGAATAATCGATATTTCCCATCGGAACTTCCCTGTACAGTTGCAAGCATTTTTAAACTTTTATTCTCAGCCGCTGGTCAATCAATAGCTCTTAAGAAATTTTGTTTCTGTTAGTCCCAAAGAAGTTTAAAATGGCCTAATTTATCCCAAACCCTTTAAGACGGTTTTACTGTATATTTGTTTAACCGTTGGAGCGACAGAGCAATTTAAAACTTTTTTCTTAGATTGCTAAAGGAAATTTTTCCGCCCACAAAAAAAATCATACCTCCGAATTTGAATATGGAGTCATACAAACTGATTATAGTTCTATATAGCCAATGAATTCACCTATCTTTTGTCTTTTATCACATATTCCTAGGATTTATACAAAAATATTATTAAATCGCTAACTTTAAAACATTTTAAAGAATCTAGAGAATATTTTGTTATATTTTGAATATATTATATAGTCGCTTTAATAAATTTTAAAAAATGCCACATTTTGGCAACAAAGCAATCCGTGGTTGTGGAAATAGTGCCATATTGTAGCTAAAAGCGCTCGAGTGTTAAACTATTTTTCATTGGATTCTCCTCGCACTAACAAGACTCGCATTTACGCCAATTTACGTTACTACGTTTTGTCATCACGAAAATGCCAACCTCATTTGCGTATTCTTATCAATGTCTTTTCAGTTAAAGTAATCATTTACATTCCGCTCTACCGGTCAACGAAGGCATTAACTTTCAAACTACAATAAAATAAATGTCCATCGCTTTCGATTAGGTAATACTCAGGTAATACCTACGCATTATTATTATTACCGTTGCATCATTGGGAACAGTGCCAATTGGTCGGATAAGAGCCTCTTCGACTAAAAGATATTAAAGAGGTCTTTCGAAATTATGATTAAAAAAGATGAAGCTAAAACTATACGCCAAATTACTATTTAGATTTATCTTTTCTACCAATTCGTTTACATTATGAATATGAAAAAATATGCTAGGGGGATACATTGAAGCTTTTCCTACCTTCTCGATTTATTGGAATTAAAATAAAATTATTAATTACGTAAATTACTAAATACTTTGTTTTTTCATTACATAAATATGATGTTATATAAGAAAAAACTATTTACGATTATTTTCGATTATTCCCATTGACTAACTTTTTTCATTCTTGTAAAATTATTAAAAAAAAAATAAAAACAACTTTGGCGCTACTTTCCTCGTGCAGATAATACCAAAAATACGCAGAGTTCTAAAGGGGTAAGAAGTCAAATATTTCTGGCGTTTATATTCCTCTTAATGGGATTTTTTCGTTTTAAAATTACCTTAAAGAACAATCGTACATAATATTGTAGACGTCGTTATAAAATAAACTTTTTTATATTTCAATAAATAAAAGGTACAGTGGAATTCGTTTAAGACCAAAGCTTTTAAGAGTGATTGACCAGCGGCTGAGAAAATGCTTGCAACTGTCCAGGGAGGTTCCAATGACAAAGATCGATTATTCCCCATATCAAATTTTGTAAATAAATTTTTTTATATCGATTTATTTCATTTAAAACTTGTTTTAATATATACCTACCTCCATTCAAGTAAGCAATAAAAATGCTCAAATGCACGATGATAAATTATTAAATATCGTGTACTTCTTTGTTAGTATTTTTTGATCATAAGTATTTATGATTTTTCAATAATGTCTAAACATAAAAAGGTGTGTAAAAAAAGAAATATTTTAGTTTGTAAGACCTTAAATAAATAGAAAAACTGAGGTATTTTTGTCACAAAACACGTTCTCTGATTTATTTTTTAATGATTTTAATTTAACTAAAATTAAAATTCTTAAATCTGTGTTGACAAGATTATGTATTGATTTATTGTTTTGAAATTGGTGTTGTTTAATAGAATTTATCTATCAATGACAGTTGATATCGAATATATTAAGGACACTTAGTCATTGTGAACTGTTACCTATTCGTCTGCGATCTACGGTTGTCCTAGGGAACGATGAGAAGTTACCGACGATCGGTCGGTAACTTCATATCGATCGATGACTAAGTGTCCTTAATATATTAGATATCAACTGTCGTTTGTACGTTAAAGATCTGCAATTGTCCTAGGGAACGTTGAGAAGTTACCGACAATAGGTAGGTAACTTCATATCGATCGACCATGCTATCACACCTGGTGGTATCGGTAGAACAATGGCATCCCCTATTTGTGGAAGTAGGGGAGAAGGAGATGAGGAAGTGGAACGATGGGAAGAACTTTATCACCCTCTAAGCTTTAGTACTTTTCGACTACTATAATACGGGCATGTGACTAGTGTGGTAGTCGAAAAGCATGTAAAAAACTGTACCTACATATAAATATTTCACGAATAAAATAAAAATAAATAAATAAAAAAATAAGAAAAAAAAAATTGTTGGGGAATATTGAAAACACGCGTGATGAATAACACGATAACTTAATATGTATTTATGTTTTGTAAAAACTGTAAGCTATTGGCGTATGAATATAGGTACTGCTGTATATGTTCAAAGTCATTTGTTTGTCTTCCTATGTCTTTTCATATTAGCGAGAGAAGAAAAAAAACCTTTTCAACTTTGTCATGCAAAATAATTTTTTTGTGAACTTTGTTTCAGGAAAATCAATCGTGTCTTTTGTTGTAATTGTTGACTGGTCTTGGACCATATAGTTTTTCATAATGTATGGAAAAATACATGACAATATATTATACAAAAATCATTTAGTACGTAGAAACGATACATTTTTTACCAAAATTAGACGACTTTCATTTATTTACATAATAACATTTTTTAAAAGCTAAACATAATCGAATAAGCAAATGTTGATAAATAATTTCACTAAGCGAAGGAGATTTCCTTTCTAATTATTAATTATTAGGTAGATCGTATATGTAACATCAAATTACTTCTTCAATCTTCGCAAATTTACTCTGTGGCGTCATTTTTAATTAAATGAAAACAAATACCTGTACACCACTTATATAATAACAATTATCGACATATATGATTTTAGATTTTCACGGTCAAAAGTATTTTTGTTATTTATTTTTGGGGTGTTATGCCGTGTTACGCTATCTCCTTATTTAGCCAACGTTTCGGACAACATTACAGTGTCCATAACACATCTGCCCTCATGATGGACACTGTAACCTTGTCCGAAACGTTGGTTAAAGAGTTGAAGAGTTTTTAAGAAAGTTGTTAAGCCGTGTTACGCTATCTCCTTCTTTAGCCAACATTTCGGACAACATTACAGTGTCCATCACACATCTGCCCTCATGATGGACACTGTAACGTTGTCCGAAACGTTGGTTAAAGAAGGAGATAGCGTAACACGGCATAACACCCCAAAAATAAATAACAAACATTATCGACATGTTTCGAAACGTGATGTTTCAAAAGTGGTGCACACAAAGATTGTTTTCATTTTAAATATGGCGATGTTTATGGAATTTCTTTCATTTTAAATAAGTTTTCATTGTAAATTATGGCGATCCACAAAGTTAATGCTTATTACGAATATGTTTTCACTTCATTAATAATTACTATGATAACTCATGATTAGTAGGCGGCTAGGCGGTGGCAAAACGAAGAATTCCAAATTGAAAATCCGCAAAAACATCATTTGGAGATATTGAGGTTTGAAGTTTAGAATTTATTTGTTATTACAATAACATATCAATTATAAACTTCAAACTTCAATGTCTCCGAATGATGTTTTTGCGGATTTGTGACTTGGAATTCTTCGTTTTGCCACCGCTTAGCCGCCTCCTACTCATGATGTATGATCAACAAAAACATTCGCTTTTAAACGTAGGGTACCTACCCACACGCAAATCAAATTAATGCTGAATAACATGACGTTCTTTTAATTTTCCGACATATGTAGTACTATCAACTACATATGTCGGAAATATCAACTATATCAACTTCAGACGATTAAGGAAAACACGGTAGAAATTTGCAGAACGGCCCCTTAAATATAAACTCTACTCGAGAAAGTCAATGTGTTGGGGTTATATTTTAATTTTATTTTTTCGAAAATGTTTATGTAAAAGCAGCCACGTTTTAAAAGACGGCTAGGTTTTCGGAAGAGTTTGCAATTATTCCAACCCAAAAACTCAAAATCGCACCTTGAAATTATTATGTAACTTTTTCTATTGAAATGAATATTTACTATTAAAAATAATACACGGAACAAACATTTATATTTTAAAATGGAATATACAGCTATCTGCCTGAGAATTTCATATGGGTACAAGTAAATTATTTTAAAGAGACTCTTGCGCGTGTAGTGGTGTACTGGACGGATCAAAAATAATTTAATTTAATAATTTAATTACCTGTGTATTTTTCAAAACATCTTTAGTGTCGGTCTTTATTCCTAGAATAACGTCGTTGCCCTTGATCTTAACACTGGTCTCATTAGGTACATTTCGCGATTGCTTTGTTGTAATTCTTGAAAACATACAATAAAGAATAACCTTTAACGTCTAAGCATAAATCACACTCTTTGGTTGAGTTTTCTAAAGATTGTTAACAGAACTTACAAAACAGTGTGTTCATTTGACAGTTCAAATAAACGCACAAAGGAAATAATCCTTGAAGATGTTTTCACGACCAATTCTGAAAAAAATGTTGTGTATTTTTCCATGTAAATAATGCTTTGCTAAGCTGCCTTCTATGTTTTTGCTAAAGTTTCTGTAAACGTATATCTATTGAAGGCGACTTCAAAATAAGATACGTTATACGCAAGTGTGAAAGAGAGCGTAGATATTAATGTAGTGTAGAACTAATTGGCGTAAGTGACTTATGTGAATATATTTAATAAAAACGTCGTATTTAAAAAAGAGCAAAAAAATCACGTGGGGGGTGTATTAAGTAGCATTTAAATAAACATTGTGAATTTTTCCATACATATAACTTCTAAGATAACAGAAAAAAAGGGTAAAAAAATAATTTTCGGAGCACACTTTGCGATTTATTTCTATCGTGGGAATTTCATATAGTTACCGTTTCGGCGTGGGGAATGTATAAATACTATCAACTTCAGACGATTAAGGAAAACACGGTAGAAATTTGCAGAACGGCCCCTTAAATATAAACTCTACTCGAGAAAGTCAATGTGTTGGGGTTATATTTTAATTTTATTTTTTCGAAAATGTTTATGTAAAAGCAGCCACGTTTTAAAAGACGGCTAGGTTTTCGGAAGAGTTTGCAATTATTCCAACCCAAAAACTCAAAATCGCACCTTGAAATTATTATGTAACTTTTTCTATTGAAATGAATATTTACTATTAAAAATAATACATGGAACAAACATTTATATTTTAAAATGGAATATACAGCTATCTGCCTGAGAATTTCACATGGGTACAAGTAAATTATTTTAAAGAGACTCTTGCGCGTGTAGTGGTGTACTGGACGGATCAAAAATAATTTAATTTAATAATTTAATAGTAATAATACTTGGTTAGGAAGGTGAAAAAGAGGAACAAAAAAACTTAAGAGATCAATGTCAATTGAATCGCGAGTCGAAATTTAAACAAAAAATATACACATCCGCTATATTAAAACAGTCTACAAACCCAGTATCTTCGGACGAGTAAGAGGGGATGCGGGCCATTTTTTATACTAGCTCGAATTTTTTTTGTCTTTTGATACCGTCGATACCTAAATTTAAACGTGTCTTTAAATTCGTTAATCGAAAATATTCGTTATTAGTGTACCCCCTAAGATTAAAAATCTCTTAATATTTAGAATCTTCTTGTTGTCTTTGTTTTTTAGCCATACACACTAATGTTTAAACCAATTGAAAAAGGTTTCATGGTGTGATGGTAGATGTAATGTGTAATTAAAGTAGATGTAATTCGGTCAGTTCAATATTCAGCATATTGAAGTCGTGTAGAATTCGCGCGAGTGTAATTTCGATAAGTGATTCCTGTAGTAGCTATAGAATTCACATGGGGAGGCTGTTCACACCCTAAGGGGGGAGTTTGATCCTATGGGGGGGGGGGGGGGGGGGGGGGGGGGGCAAAGAAAGAACAGGGGGGGTGGAAAATTTATTGGAAACATTTTTGGGACTCTGCTACCACAACTTATTATTTCCATCACATTGAAAAAAGAGATGGTGTAAATAATATTGTTGTTTTTCTTAAGCAAAACTGAGGCTTGTGCCCCCCCCCCTCCCCTCCTACCCTTATATACGCCCTTGCCTGTTTCTACGTTTTTAATGTATTTATTGCAGTCTTAATGTCATAAGTCATGAGTTACGACTTATAACTTAAGTCCTAATTTAATTGATCGTAACACGATTCTCCGAAAGGATTTATTTAATAGTGCAAGAATTCCTTTATGACTTTGTTGGGAATAGGTAGATATTAGAGAGCTAACAACTTTTTAACCTAAGGTGTCAAAAACGTCATAAATAACATTAGTTGATTGTATGTTTTTAATAATTATTTATACAAGTTTTACGGCGCAGTTTCTTCATGGGTTTTCTTGGAAAATGAGGTGTTTTGCCTTTTTGACGGAATGGGTATTTGTTTATGGAGTTTTTCGCTTGTACTATTTTTAACCCGAGTTTTATTACACCGTAGGTGTTCGTATACTTATAAATGTAACAACCTATATTCATAAATTATTAAATAATTGTGCACTTTTTACAAAACATGTGAATTTTTACAGTAGACTTTATATAGTAATAAGTAATAACATTATAATGAGTCTAGTTTTTTAACTGTTAATTCATGGTGGAATTCCATTGTATTAGATAATGAAATTAAACAATTTTTTTCACTTTGTTCCACTTGTTTATTTACACCAGGACCGGTTTCAATATTTGTTAATTAAGCCCTAAGCAACAAGGAGGGAATATCCCAACATTACCAAAATAAAATATCAGTGATCACAAACCTTTTCAATTATATAAATTCATATAGATTCATGTCAATTAAAAATAACCTTTTACTATGTATCATCATTCATAATTTTAATAGTAAACTTTATAATTATCTGCATGTACCTTAACTTAACAAAATAACTGATAATACCTTAAATTAACAAAATAGAAACATTCATCATATAGAGACAATGTTGTGCGCCCCTGCCTAAGTTTGCATAAATTCCGTAGCATAAGAATTTCAACTACCAGTCTTAAAATGTCCGTAGTAGGACGAAACCGGTCCTGGTGTAAATAAACAAGTGGAACAAAGTGAAAAAAATGTTTAATTTCATATCTAATAACATTATAGATAGTTATAAAAAAATATATATAAATTATGGATATGTACTCATTTTCAGGTTCTCGTTGTTCTTATTATTTATTTGTTATATTGTTTTTGTTTATATAAATATCTATATATTATTTGTTAATATGGAACAGAATAGAAAATAATTAATGGAACTTGGTTTATGGATTCCTGAATTTAATAATAAAATAAACTAGCAGCATAGACAAATGAATTTGACATAGACATAATTATTCATATGTCTATGACTAGCAGGTAAAACCCGCTACCACAAGATTTAAATGGAAAAAAAAATTGCTCAGAAAATTACCCGGAAAATGAGACAAAAAATGAGTCAGAAAATGGTAAAAAAATGCTTCAGAAAATGGGTGGGAAATGGTTTAAACTGAGAAATTCCAAGTTTTTCTATTTGACATTTTCTCATTGGGGAGGCTGTTTGAAAACTTCAACGGTTCTTTTTGAAAATAACAGAGGGCGCCACTTCTGTTTACAACAATCCAAACTGTACAGTCTTAGGATAATAATACTATCAGAGGCCCTAGCACGCTCGCTCTATAACGATCGGTAGGATAACTATCGGTAACTTCTCATCGTTCCCTAGCATGACTACAGATCGCCAACGAATGACTAAGTGTTTATAATATATATATATATAGCTGTTTTTTGTACGTTAGCGATGTGCAGTTGTCCTAGGGAACGATGAGAAGTTACCCTATCGATCGTTATAGAGCGAGCGTGCTAGGGCCTCAGATATTTATAGGTATCACAGAAACTCTTTTAAATTATGTATCAGAATAACAAAAATTACCATTCAATTGAAAAATGATTGATTATATCAAGTCCCGGTCTCTTGCGACAAAATGTTAAACAAAACATCCGACAAAAGCCAAAACATTAGGGCAGGGCCACAAAATAAAATTTTTGTGGCCCCGACCTAACCATCCACAAAATGTGTACACATTTTTGTCAGAGGAGACATTGCTTCAAAGGAACAAAAACACTAGAGCATTCTCATGCAGTTCTGTATTCGCTCGGTTGGTCTAAACACCACTAAACTAGTTTTTTGTGGATATTGTTCTATATGTAGGCTTTTACACCAGGCGGGCACCACCAGAATACTCTCGCTCTAATGTTCTTGCTCTTTTGGTTTAAATGCACATTTAGTTGTGGATACGAATGAACCCAAATGAAACCCGATCATTTTTTTAATAAATAATTTGTTTGCTTTTTTACAGCTGAGACCTTCAAGCGATGTGGTCAAAATGATCCCGGTGTAAGCAAGTGCCTCATGTACAGTGTTCCGTATGCACTGAGATTGATGAAAAATGGTAAATACAATGTTTATATTTCTTTATTAGGTACTCTTTGCATGCCCAATTCTTTGAGCCGTATTTGGTAATCAGAACTGAATAGCCCATCTTCCTCTTCCATAGTTTCTACTCCTCCCCACAACTTATTCCTATTGGGGATTCCATAGTCTCGCTGCCTCCAGATGGTTGGGAACAGTTAAACACAGTTAAAAAGAATTATCATTATTAATTTTTGGGGTGTTATTTATTTTACGTTTTTTTCCAGCAAGACTGGGAGAATAGTGCTATCCCAGTCTGCCATATTACCGTATGCCGTATTATGCCGTATTGCGCTACCTCCTTCTTCAGGGCAGATGTGCCCTGATGATGGACACTGTAATGCTGTCTGAAAGGTGGCTAAAGAAGGAGGTAGTGCACTACTGCATAACACCTAAAAATTCTTTTGGCCGTGAAAATCTAAAATCATATCTAAAAGAAATTTCTTTATATCTGCCACTGATATAAATAACTTTCTATAACCATTTACAAGAGAAAACTTTAATGTTACAAGAAAAACTAATTTTTATTTTTTTACAGGAATACCAGAACTCAAAGTGCCACAGCTGGAGCCGTTAGAAGTGAATGAGATAGACATCAATACAGGAACTGGTCCAGTGAGCATCCGGCAACTTTACAAGAATATCAAAATCTATGGAGTCACAGATGCCAACCTTACAACATACAAGTAAGTACCCAATCTTCCCCTACTTTCTGCTAACCTGATTTCAACACAAGCAATACCTTCACTAATTCATTATTGATATATATGTCTAGTTTTTATTGGACGAATAAGCATTATTAACTCTTGGGCCCCTAGCACACTCGATCGATAACGATTGATAGGATAACTTTCAGTAACTTCTCATCGTTCTCTAGCATGACTGCAGACCGCCAACGAATAAGTGACAGTTCACAATGACTAAGTGTCCATATATATATTCGACATCAATTGTTGTTTGTACATTAGCGTTCTGAAGTGAAGGAAGGGAACGATGAGAAGTTACTGAAAGTTATCAATACAATCCTTACCGTTCAAGTGTGCTAGGGGGCCTGGGGTGCTAGCATAGTCCATCGATAAGGATCGGTAGGATAATTGTCGGTAACTACTCATCGTAACCTAGGACAACTGCAGATCGCTAACGTACAAACAACAGTTATATATCGAATATATATCGAATATATTGGGGACACTTAGTCATTGCGAACTGTCACATATTCGTTTGCGATCTGCAGTTGTTCTAGGGAACGATGAGAAGTTACCGACAATTATCCTACCGTCCCTTATCGATGGACTATGCTAGCACCCCTGGTGTAGATATCTTAAGTTTTCGCTGTGCGCCATCTGATTCTGTTTTCGTCATAACTTACTTGTTATGGAATTATGTTTTTTTTTTAATTTTACTGTCTTACCAGATAATGTAATTTTTAAAAATTGTATATAATCTACAATATACAGTTTCCTGCGAATAGCTAGTTTTGCTCAGAGAAATTTTTCTTTTAACCAGCGTTCAAGAGGAAAGGAACATCAGTAAAATATAACACATGGTAAAGGGGGAGGCAGCTATTAGATGTTAAACTTACTGGGAGGTTTTGCAGAGTGAAGCTCATTATTGTGAATTATGGGACCGACAGACACAGCTATAAAAGCTCAAGCGTTATTTGGTGTGGCGTTTCGGTTGCCGTAGATTCCCAATGGGAATGTATGACGAGCGATATGCTGAAGTAGGCAAAGCCAAATAACACTTGAGCTTTTATAGCTGTGTCTGTTGGACCCCTTAGAGAAAAACAGTATAAACCATGCGCAAGTGAATTTAGCAGAGAGTTTATTCCATTGAAGAGATTAAAATTCTCTAATACCATCTCATAACTTTTGTTTGATATTGTTTTTTTATTTTATATCTTTTCTTATTATTTGATTTTATGTTTAGCTTATTATTCTTTTGTGTCGTTTATAACTTACCTTTTTATTACTTTAATTGTATTTTCTTGTCTTGTATCATTTATAACTCACCTATGTTTTTATTACTTTAATTGTATTTTCTTGTCTTGTATCATTTATAACTCACCTATGTTTTTATTACTTTCTTTGTATTTTCTTATAAAATTACCAATAGTTTTTATAATAATATTTGTAATTTAAAAACATATAGTTGTCCTCTCCTAAACACAAGCATCTGCTTTATTGGGACAGTGGTTCAAACGTTATATTATATTAAGTTGTAAATATTGTAACACTAAACATGTCGTTTATCCCTCCTCCCACAACACCCAGATCCAAAGCAACCCAGAATGAGACTTTCGACTTTCTAAAATTCAAAACCGCCAGGAAACTGTTCAAAATAGGAATAGGATAGAAACTCATACAAAGAGATATTAGGACTATTTATAAAATGCTGCCACCTCTGGAGGCATATGTGGGAGATGGTGTAAATGCACCAATAGTTATGGAAATGTGAATATGATGAAAAAACATTGATTCCTCTATGGTGCCAACGTCCCACCTTGATGTTAAGATGACTCATCTACCTGGAGACCAGGCAACGACTACTCTTGTAACATCATTAGGGACTGGGGTATAACTTTTATAAAACATGGGATATCACAATCATTCCATGGCTTGAGTGCTTAAGCATTGGAGCGACAGAGCAATTAAAATCGGATTGCTAGAGGAAATTTTTGCGCCCACATTAAAAAAATCATACCTCCGAATTTGAATATGGAGACATACGAACTTATTATAGTTCTATATAGCCAATGAATGCCCCTATCTTTTGTCTATTATCACATATTTGTAGGATTTATAAAAAACATATAATTAAATATTTAGCCTTAAAACATTTTAAAGAATCTAGAGAATATTTATTTTGTTATATTTTGAATGTACAATATACTATTTAGCCGTTTTACTAAAACATTTTTTTTTAAATGCCACATTTTGGCAACAAAGCAATCCGAGGTTTTGTTAATAGTGCCATAATGTGGCAAAAAGCGCTCGAGTGGTTAAGCAGACCCTATCTGTATCATTTCAAATATGTATTATTGTTGGTAAGAAGCAGCATGGACAATTCATTCAGTGCGACAAAGGGTAGGTTGATGCAGGGGGGCCTTACTAAAAATATTGCAAAAATTTGATTTCATTTTTTAAACAATGACTAAATATGATGATTATTGATTGTCTTCATTTTTCAGTGCTGACTTGAAGAACTACCGAATCATAACCGATTCCTATAACGACAAGATTGAATTCACGGCCGACTACGTTATGGATGGACGAATCCTGCTCATTCCTCTTGCTGGCAAAGGAAGGTGCAACATTACCATGAGTAAGTTTTTAAGTTAATAACTCAGGTACGGGGCATACGTCATTCCTATGTCTACCTACGTTAAATTATCGTGAAAACAAGCTTATCGCCCAAGCTGTTAAATGCCTGTTTTTTTGTTTGTTTGTATGATACTGTACAAAGAGTCACACCGCCCGGAGCTAGTGGAGCAATGGTTTTTCCATTTGCCGAATTTTGTAAGGCTGAATGAAGAAGATGCAATCACTAAACATATCTTTAGTCATTTCAAACAAAGTTCTGATTGATGGACGATCCTCAGATTAAACAGCAACGAAGGTCAAATATGTTTACAGTGAAACACTCTTAAGAAGATCCCTATTAAGAAGTTTGATTTTTTCGGCCCCTTGAAGGCAAATTTTTTTTTTTTTTTAACAAACTACTCAACTCAACGGAGAAAAAATTTCTCGTGTTTGAGTTGGGGAGTAAAGCCTTTAATTAAAAAAAGTTAAGAAAATTATAAGTTTGAAGTAGATAATAACTGTTTACAATAACTGACTTAGAATCTACAAGAATGAAAAATAAAAATTACAAATTGAATATAAATGTAGTAGAAATAAACTTATATTAATAATAATAATAATAATTGGATAATTTGTAGAGCGCCGTTTTTGTGAGAAATCACCTCAAGGGCGCTGTAATTATAAATTAATTTATAGGTAGGTACATACAGTTGGTTCTAAACATTGAAATTGGCCTCAGCCGCTGATAAATATTGTATTAGAAGGTACATAATAATGAAATGCAACAATTATCGTTTACCAATAAGACAGTACATAGGTATAGTACTGGTAAGGTAAGGATAATAATTATAGTAAGATAAATTAAATGTCCCAATTTTATCCCACAAATAAGGTTTTCCCACTTAAGATGAAGTTATACACCAAATCACTATTTAGATTTACCTTTACTACGAATCGGTTTACATTATGAATATGAAAAATATGTTTTGGATACATTGATGCTTTTTCTACCTTCTCAACGAATGGAATTAAAATAAAATTATTAATTACGTTATAAAAAATATAAGCGCAAAGTGCTAAATAATTTGTTTTTAATTAGATAAATATGAAGTTATATAAGAAACAACTTTTTAAAAATACCCCTTAATGACTAAGATTATTTTTGACTTTATTGATTAACTTTTTTTCGTTCTTGTAAAATTATTCATAAAAAAATAAAAACAACTTTGGCGCTACTTTCCTCGCGCAGACAATACCAAAAATATGCAGAGTTTTCAAGGGGTAAGAAGTCGAATATTTCTGGCGCTTATATTCCTCTTAAGAAGTTTTTCCCGTCCCTTTGGAAACTTTTAGAGAGAGTTTCACTGTATTATGTTTGTATTTAAATTCAATGTGTAAATAACTCCTTTCAAATCATTTTTATTTTATTTATCAAGCCGGGTCTCAAAAATTGGGTCTTGGTCGAAGTCTAGAAGTTTACTGGTCTGCCACAGAGGTCATTATATCTACAAAAACCGGTTAAATTTCCTTTATAAGGGCTTCTAAAATTCATTTCGAAATTAAATTTATTGCTGGGCTTGAGGCCAAATGGACTAAAGACTTAATTAGTGTACCTACATTGATTTTCTCCTTGAAAAACATGTTTACAAACATAGAATTAGGAAGAAACTTTTCAAATCATTAACACAAAATTAGACAAGTACATTATCTTGAGATGTTGAACATTTAACAATAAATAATTAAAGGTTCAAACTTCATCAAAACACTTCTCCTCAAGGTCTAATAATAAGTGCTTTATGCGTCAAGTGTTTCCGCATAATATAACGTAAAAAATAAATGATATACCTTTCTACGCACAAATCTTTTAAGTACTTACAATATATTTTATGTAATTATATAATAATCGGATTTGAAATGCATCTCTTAAGGTGATTAAATTTGTGAATAAATGTTTTACTGTCGATTTAACTTCATCTATCTATGCAGAATATGTTATCAATCTTAATCTTGTGCTTTAATCCTCGTCCTAACCCACATATCACATCACATATTTTGGTTCCAAACAAAACATAATTATAAGTAGGCATAAAATTAATAAAAATAGCTTTGTCTGTTGCTTGTAGATATAAATATATATTTTAATGTGTATAACAGATTGACAAATCCTATAACAATACAATATACATAACTTTACATAAATAAATGAAAATTTTACAATAATATATATTTTACAGTTGTTGTTTATAATTATTCTTGAAACCTTCAAGGCTAATGTTGAAGATGTCAAGAGTCCTGGAGATATCATTTATCAGCACCATACCTCTTGTCATGCTATGCTGGGCCAGAACGTCCATTCTGCCATGTGGAATACAGAGCAAGTCGTGGTGGCGACCCTGGCGGTAGTTGTTCGGTACGAATAATTTGTAGCATGCCAAGAGGTATGGGCTATCAATGAAAGAGTTTATAATTTTATAAGCCGTTACTGAAAGGGTCCCATTCCTTCTAGATTGGAGACTCATGGTGCATTTCAGAGAGCAAATCCATGTGATGCGTAAATCGATATAATAGTTTTACTATTTTTAAATCAAATAGACTTGTTCTCGTTATTTGATTTAAAAATTTAATGAAAGTTTAAATGCCACAAAATCGAAAAACATGTTTTTTAGAACGTAAGTATATGTGTATTACAATAGTTTAAAAGTTTATGAAAAAATATGTTTTACATATATCGACGTGTAAACTGCGTTTTTTTATATTGTAACAAAAATCATTGGTTATGTAATTTAACAGTACTTTTTGTGTACCAAAATTTAGTGTTCCAAATTTGGTACCGTAGGGCTATGGGCTTCCAATGTGTTTTCATTAAATTCTTCTTCAGTTGCTTGCTAGTGCACCAAAAACTATCTTTTCTGGAAAAAAGTGATGATGAAAGCGACCAAATAAGCAAAACTTATGTCAATTATACAATCACCAGTAAAGAACAATTCTGACCTCACTCATTTAGATTTTGGTGATGAAAATGAGCTATGAATTGAATATTTATCAGGGCCACAGAGTCAAAATGAAGCATTTGTGGAATATTTCGATGATGACGAGTGGTCAATTGATGATGATATTCCATTGTCAGACGTTGCAAGAAAAAACATTATTGAATTTTGTCATCCGTTTTCTACCTTGTAAATCTTTTAACAGGTATCAATGGAAATATCCTTTCGGGATTTGAAACATCTGACAATGGAGTATCGTCATCAGTTGACCACTCGTCATCATCGAAATATTCCATAAACGCTTCATTTTGAAACTGAGACCTCGGTAAATTTTCAATTCGTTCCTTATTTTCAGAATCTAGATCTATGAGATCTAGATTCTAGAGAAATAAATGTTTTTCATAACAGCCATTTTTTCAGCGGGCAAAATGGGACACTTCAGAAGAAGTAAAACAATTTATTATCTCTATAATAATATATACTCTTTTAAAGTTGACGTGAGATTTTTAAGGACCCCCCTCCCCTATTTTTTGCTCACATAATTAACGTATACCCCTATTATTTGGTCGCATTCGTCTTCACCTTCTTCCAGAAAAGTCAGTTTTTTTTGCACTTACAAGCAAGTGAAAAAGATTTTTTTATATAAATATGTTGGACACCCATAACCCTACCGTACCAAAATCGGAACACCTTCCCCTCCCACAACATCAAATGAATATTTTTATGGTACTTTGTGATTTTTTTTAACGATGAAACCAATAATAAAATTTTTTAAAAAACATTAAAAAAAGTTTCAGGGCTATCTGGGTTAAAGTTGAAGTAAGCATTCAAATGACTTTCAAATTGCACTCAACATTCCGCACTTAACATTCCATATTTCTTCATTGAATGAGGTATGATTACTCTTAAATTATAATGCAGGTGTAGCGAGATTGCAACAGCACTCTGCCAAGCAATCACAAAGGTTGGGCAACGTTCATAAAATTCAACGCTTTGATAGAATAAGTTTTACTAACTAGACTCTTGGGCTTCCCTCAGGGACTGTGATATGCTGTGCAGAGGATCTTAATAATATTGTAAGGAGAACAAGGAATAAATCTGGGTCTTAACCCCTCAGGCTAATCTGTTCGCTTTTCGAAACAACTCATGTAGGTCTCATAGAAATCGCTGTATCTCCCTTACTATCACTGTTAGAAATGTGATCTAAAGGTGTTAGAAAGAGAAAATACCACGCTTCATATTAAAAAAAGTTTACCAAAAAATTATTATGATGTACACCTTTATAAAACCAAAGATTCCGAACGCAATTTGAAAAAATGATAAGGGAATTTTTTTATTAATTATTTTACACCATCAATACCATTTATAATATATTTGCGTAATAAAATATGTGTGTTTTTATTTTATTGTTATCAATAATTTTAGTTAGAAAAAACGTAAGTTTAGCCATTTTTAAAACTTTTTTATGTTTTATATTAAAAAAAAATTATTTTTCCAAAATTATACGTTTATTTTGAATTATAAAATTTGAAAGCTTATTTCACCATCTTTCAAAAAATGTTTTTAGTTTTTGGATGTGCTCAGAAATATTAAATTTTTTTGGATTTTATTGCAAAGCAGAAATATTTTGACCTTCCGACAAAATAAGCCCAAGGCCTGAGGGGTTTAAGAAACCTGGGTTCTAAGGCAAAGGGTTTTTTTTTACATTTACATACTTACTAGCCGTTCCACAGCCTTGTAAAAATTACCCATTCTCGTGCGTCTGCGAGACATAGCTTGAAATTACTTTATTTCTGTTTAATTACCAGATCTGATTAGCCAGGTTCTCCTAACCTTGCTCTATTCTTCATCTCACGTATCTTAAATCTATCTTGCAGCATTCCTTAAATAGGTAGTTCTCCCAACTTTTATCCAATCAATCCTCCCTTCCACCGAAACATTTCTATCGGACACACAATATAATTCCCCAATAACGAGTCCTAATACTGTTGTCTTTATGTTTAAAAAATATGTAGGTACCTTCTGAAAGCAGAGATAATAGAAATAAGTGAGATGAACCATTATTGCAAACTGCATCTACACTTAGTGACACCCTACCTTTCAACCTACACAACAAATGCGTAACTTCCGTTGGCTCCGCAGCTTTGATAGTCCGCGCAGATTGGTCATAGCTCGGTGATAGTTGACAAAATTCCATTTCTCATTAGTTTCTCTTATCTTTCATTGAATACCATTGTTCATCTTAATCTGCATTTTGATAAACCTGTTTACTATCTTTCTCTTTTTCCTACTCTCAGAACTTCTTTCTCCATTTTTACCTGAATTTTTTTTTATAAAAAGTAGCAGGTACATACCTAGTGTTCATTGCCAATTGGCCGAGAAACTAAATGTTCTTTATATTATGGTTTCAATGAGCTTTCTTTCGCAAAACTAATATGCAATTTTTTGTTATTACAGAAAACCTTGTCATCAAGCACGACTTGATTGGAGAACCGGTCACCAAGAATGGCAAGATATACATGAAGCTCACAGACTACAAAGTGAAGTTCATAACCAACTCTGTGAGCTTCTACTTCGCCAACCTCTTCAACGGCAACAAGGCTCTCGGAGAACAGATGAACCGATTCATGAATGAGAATTCAGAAATAGTCTTTCAAGAACTTAAGGGTTCTTATGAAAAGTCCTTCAGCATCATCTTCAAAGACATTACAAATAAGATATTCACCAAAGTACCCTTTGACGATATTTTCCCAACAAATTAAGCAAACCAAATTAGTATTAAAAATGTTTTAAAATGTAATCAGGTGTTATGAAATTTGATTTGTGAAATTGAGTGCCTTACGCCGTTCTTCCATGGAGCTACGTTCAAGCGACGCGATCGCCGATCGTCTGTATTTTCCATACTATTATTAGTGTTTGAAATCGCCGCTAGGCGCTACACTAGCAAAATAGTATGACAGGTAGCGGTAGCGTCGCTTGTAAGTAGCTACGTGAACGATGGGCGTTATTCATTTATATTGTGTAATGTTAAGATTGCTTTTAAATAGACAAATAGTTTTTAAGTGATATTATGTATGTAGGTAGATTTTATTTATGAAATAAAGTGGTTTAAGTTATTTTTAAAAGAAATATTGTTATATTACGCATGGTTATTATTGTCGGTGACAGTTTTTTTATTCAGTTTTGGGGAGGCTGTGCCTTATGAAAATTCTTCAAATAAAAAAAATGAAATATTATTGAAGAAGTAAGATAGTAATACTAACAAATCTAAACGAAATATGAAAAAGAACAAGACACAGAAAAATAAAAAGCTAACATTCGCAACTGGGACTCGAACGCAAGATCTCTCGTCTTACCGGAACGAACACCTTTTAACCAAACTCTTATTTTTAAGTCAATCACATATTTCAAATTCAGAATTTACGATATTATCTTTTTTTTTAAATGGAAACAAATGTTCGAAGAACTGGTTTATAACCTAGACAGTGTCTCGGATAAACATATCCGATTTTATTTCAATGGGACACCTATTGACCTTTTTCTAAAAGTCTAAATGAATATTTAATTTTTTAATTAATGAAGACAATATTAGCGAAACTCAATCTAAATCTGAAACAGAAAAAGATGGGGTCACATCTGGGACTCGAACCCAGGACCTTCAGCTTTCCGGTCAGATGCTCTATCCACTGAGCTAATGTGTCCCTATCCGATTCGGTCAAATTTAACTGTATCATACTTCGTCTGAGAGCTACCAGCTTTATCTTCATTGTCCTAAAGCATATTTTATTGGCTGGTAAGAATTTTACTATTTTAAGTACAAAAAAATATCATTGAAGAAGAAGATAACAATAATAATCTAATTTTTTGTTTTTGTTTTTAAAACATTAGTCGAAGATAATATTGTTAATTCTGAAATTTGAAATATTAAGTTGACAATTACGACAGTCTCATAATAGATCGCAGTAGCCCAATTGGTAGAGGTGTATGTCCCGGTAAGACGTAAGGTTCTGGGTTCGAGTCCCAGTTGCGACCGTTATCTTTTATTATTTTTCTGTGTCTTGTTCATTTATATATTTAAAAAAATTAGATTATTATTGTTATCTTCTTCTTCAATGATATATTTCATTGATGGGAATAACCTTCAAAATTCAAAAAGAGAGTTTTTCTTATAAAAATACAAAAAAAATAGTTTGCTTATTTTGATATATATTCTCAGAACTCTCTTCAGAACCTCCCCTGGTGAAAGACCACCATTCAGAATTGAAAGCTCAATTGTAATGGCTTTAACCATATTTGGTGACTAGATCTGAATATCCAGATACTTTCACATCACCCTCTCCCCTCCCAAATCCATTCTGCCTCAAAACATATCCTAATTGGGGATTCAATAGCGCCATCAGCTTTGGACAGTTGGGACTCTTCTGCAGCACTCACACAAAAAGATCAATCGGGTTAATAAATTAAAACACACGATTTATGGTGTCCTTGTATATACATTATTATTTGATAATACATAGTACATATAAAATTAATATATAGACAAAATTCGCTAATAGATATTATTATAATACATGTTATTTAGATGTTCAAATTTACAATTTTGCTGTTTGGTTTTAACTAATGACTAAATAAAATACTTGGACTTGGCATACCAATAAAACATTCTGTCCAAATGGTTACACAAAAATGACAGCCAAGATGGAACAAATATTTATCTCTTTTTATATAAACTGAACAAAAACCATGGAAACGGTCTGGCGTTTCGGCCATCTTGGCCGCCATTTTTGTATAAGCGTTTGGTCAGAATAAAAGATATTTTGTTTAGTCATTGGTTTTAACATTAACATTACAGTAGACTTTCAACAAGGTCTGCCACTGTATATCTGAAAATTATGAGAACAACAAAAAAATTGCATGGCGTGCACCCATCAAATTGAATAATCAAGGTGAGGTTAGATTTATAGTTCCCTTTGCCCACTATACGTTCCATACCATGACCGTACTATGAACGTATCAGCCACAAAATAACGCCCTACTATGTCCACTAGAACGTGCTAACACCATATGATACCCGTACGTAACGGGTTTAGTGACCGTATGATACCCGTATACACCGGGGTTAGTGTCCGTACTATCCCCGTTCAATAGGCGTACGGTTCTAAAGAAAAGAAAAATCGAGGGAGAATATTGGACGTTATTTAAGCAACTCGTTGATGATAAAGAAACATTTTATACGTACTTTCGTATGACGTCATTCCAATATAATGAATTATTAAGAAATATTGAAAATATTATCACTAAAAGAATAATATCACCGTCGCGTGCCATGCGTAGAGCGGACCGGCACCTGCAAAATATTGTCATCGAGAATTCGCCGTCAGTCCGGTCATGGTATGCGACGGTGTTGGTCGGTGACGGGACGGGCTAGTGGGCAGCGTTTCATACTGATCGATACAAAGAATATTTTTTTGCATGCGCCGCTATGGTTACGGTCATGGTATGGAACGGTGTGATGGGCAGAGACCTTTAGATTAAGTCCATGCGACTGAATAAAAACCAGTTGGCAACTCACAATAAAAATCCGAAAACTTCAATATCCAGGACACGTGATGAGACATCCGGAGAAGTACGAGATCTTGCATCTCATAATGCAGGGAAAGATTGCCGGAAGACGGGGCCCTGGAAGAAGGAGGACATCGTGGCTGAAAAACTTGAGACAGTGGTTTGGCCAGTCTACTGTAGAGCTGTTCCGGGCCGCAGTAAACAAAGTCCGCATAGCCAACATGATAGCCAACGTCCGTTGAACGGACAGGGCACGAGAAGAAGAAGAAGAAGGCAACTCAAGTCGCTATCCTGTGTATTTGAATGGCAGTCCAAAAATACCACGCAACTTCTCAAAGACCAGTTGTCAACTGCTAAGCAACCAGTCACTTGCAACTCGCTGCATTTCAGTTGCCAGGTTGCTTGGTTGCCATGGTTGCGCCTCACGAGCTGTCAGTTTTCGAGTAAATTGCGATACATCCAATGCAGTTGCCAACCAGTTTTAATTTGGATTCGGTTTCTCCATGAGCGAAGGGCCTAAAAGATACCATTATATTGGCAGCTTGTTGACATAATAAAGAACTCAGGTGAAAAATATTATGGCTTTAAAAAAACATGTTCATAATAGACCAATAAACGCTGATTCTGACCTTGTCCTTGTACAGTATCTTTATACATAAGGGTTGAAATCTCATTTAAAAAATAATAAAAAATTGTCCCAGACGCCAGCGTCCGAGCCACAGACAAGCTTTACGAGTGTGGCCCATCAAAATTCTAAAATTTTGTTCCGATTTGCAAAGAACGAACGTATTGGAAGGACAGCCATAGTATCATATGTCGTTGGGACTCTTCTACGTTGCTCGCTGTCAGCTCACAGGCAATGCAAACATTTTATGCAACAATGCAGCTATTTTATCCGTACACACACACATTCTTTGAATTGCTATCCTTTTATTTGTTTCTATGAAAGATAAAACAACATGCTGTATTTTTTGATAGATTAGTATGACTATGAATTTAATTAGTTCATGATTAATAGATATATCGACCCTTTGGAATAACAACGTTCCATCTGTTGCAAAACGTCATGCGATAATGAAAGTAGCTTACAATGGATCCCATTAACGCATGACAGATGGAACCTTGTTATTCCAAAGGGTAGTTATGGTAGATCGATAAAACAGTCATACATTAAAAAATGTCAAAGGTGGGCCTCCTGCGCACAAAATGTTATGTTTTGCAAAACATTTACAAGAAAAAATGTTTTCCAAAACTCCTACTGCCATCATTATTGGCGAAAAATGTTGCTTTTGCAATGATGGAGCTACTACTACAAAGTCAGTTATGGTGGAATCAGACAGTTCACTCGAGTGAAGGTTTACGCCATGTTTTTTTGGCCTATAGTTCCATCTTCGTTTCATTCCATGTTCAGACGGCGCTATAGAATTAAGCGTTCACTCGTCCATTCCCACCACAGCGTCGCCGAGCGAGGTCAGGCGCGCTGAAAATCAAACGAATTCCAGCGCGGTCCGGCCTCGAATTTTAAGGAAAAACATGTCAGATGCATCGATTTTTACGCAATTTTGTCGACACAATTAAATTTAAAAAAATATATAAAAACAGTATTGTTTTGTCTTATAAACCTTTTTTATTTTTTATGACATAATAACACAATTTGATTTTACTTTTTTTATTACGAACATTTACCTACAAATTAATAATCTTACATATATTAAAAAAAAATGTAACACATGGATAATAAGGGAGACCCAACAATTTCTATGAGACGTGTTCCCAAAAGCAAACAAATTAGCCAAACGAATACCATTTTGACGTTTTGCGTGCGACGTGATAGCGTCCTTCCAGTACAGGACGCGAGACAAACTGATTGAGATTTCACTCCGTGTTCAGACGTTTCACTTTGCTCTCTTCCGCGCGCGATTGAAGGATGCTGAATGAAAATATCCAACATTGTTGGATCGGTTCACATGAAGATTTCATTCGGCAGTATTCGGCACTTTCGTGTCATTCCGAGTAAAATAGGCCGAATGAAATACAGAAATGAACGATTAGTGAACGTCTGATTCGTGCATTAGCAGCCAATTGACAATGGGATTGATTTAATTTATAAAATACTTCACATAATTTATCCAATTTGGTATCATAATACGATTTAAATAATTTTAAGAACTAAAAAGCCTCAAGACATGGTACCTGCAAGTTAAGTGAAATAATTCTTAAAAAATAATAGTTCGTACACAACAGCGTTCTTTATGTAAAACGGGTAATCTTTTAGAGCAGCTGGAAACACTTACTACAATTTTTTTTAAATAATGCTATGCTTCAACTTAATTACTATAAAAGAAAACTTTTTACATAAGGAGAAATGGTAAAAGATGTAATGAAGTTCCATTTATTTTCAAAGTTTAAAATTTTGTGTTTTGACGGTTCGGTGATTGTTTGACATATTTGTTTTAAGCGTGTCCAACGATTCTAAAATTTTACGGTAAAATGTTAATACAAAGAAACAATTTGGTCAAAACCTCACATATACAGGGTAACTTAATTAAATTATAAATATTTATCACAATCCCTGTACTCTTACAACCACGCATAACCGTAAACACATCAGTCTTAATCATCTAATTTCACATTTTTTACTCAACGATTGAATAATGAATTGATCAAAGAGAAGTATACTATTATATGAAAATGTTAAGGAACTAGTATTACTGATGCTGGCTGTCTACGATTAGCATAATGGAATTAGAATGTTCCCCGACTGACACACCTCTCATGCACTCCATCTGGTGCGCCGCCCAATCTTTTCTTTGACAATATGTAGAACAGTACGGGGTGCGACGACACATAGAACATTCCGCGGAAGCATCCCGGTTACAATTCGCACATGTCTTAGAGTTTGTACATTCCACATTGAGGAGTTGGCTCTGGTTCGCGTTGTCCACTTCCTCCACACCTCCGATGATGGCCGTGGTAGTCTCAGAGGCCATGGAATCTGTCTGTCCGCCCACCAAGCCCTTCACTTTCGCCACACACTTCCGCAGCTCTGTCGAAAACTTTGCAACTTGCTGGCTTAAATCTTCTAGCTTTTTCATGGCTACATTTAAATCAGTTAATGTATCTTGTGCACTAGTGTCTATTAGTTGGTAGTCGTTTGTCACATCGAGCCCGTCGGCTAAACTTTGCCACGCTTCCTCTTTTGTTGCGTGTGCTGACTGGGGAGGGTCCGAATCACTTTCATCGGCACTGTTCTGACGCTTGCGAGACCTCTTCTCTATGCTTGCCACCCGTCTTCTCTTGTAAGGGGTAAATAACCTAACTGGTCCAGTCGCTGTGTCGTCGTCGCAACAAGCTCCGCAAGTGCAGCTTGTGGCGTGTGGTGTCAGCACATTTTCAAAGATCAACGCTTGTATACTTCTGCCACCGAACTTTATGGACCTCTTCCAGTCCTTGCTGGACGCCCTTCCGCAAACAGCTTCGAATTCACTAGGCGTGTACCAGCTACCGTTCGATTCGATGCAGCGTCCGCGCCCCCCAGATCCAAACCTCGCTTTATGGAGATCGGCCGAAATGTTTTTACACCTGATGGGCAAGACAGGCATGTTGGCCGCCTCCGCCCAGCTCGTGTTATTGGGAGAAGTGGCCGCATTGTCGGAAACTCCGCCATCCCCGCTCTGGATGACGATGTGAGTTGCTTTGAGGTCTCCATCGCCGGCAACTTGATCGCGGGATATGATGCCATTATCAACGCACAACAACGGCTTTAGATGCGGCAAATGGTCGGAAGTAATCACATTAATGGTGGTCCCGGCGACTAGGGATCCCACGGGAAGGGAAATTGGTACGGTAACTAGTCCGCCCGATCCTGAAGTTAACCTAGCGCCCCGAGAAGTTGTAGTTGTCAGAATTCGGCCGCCGCCATTGTCTCGGTCCCCATCGTGTCCGTTCGCCGCGAGCTGTTCGACTTCGGAAATGTCCGGTAAAATACAATTTTCCGGCGATTCGGCTCCCTCCATGTCGTGAAAGCCGTGGGAATCTCGGAATTCAAATATTTTAGCAAGATTTTAATAACCAACCTCACTATAACGAAGGAAAATTAACAATTAGACAGCGCGCCTATCAAGTGCATAGCTATTTCGAACACAATCTACTAATATTATGTGAATGTAGATAGCATTTGCGTGTAATAGTATTGCTGACTTGAATCATCGAACCAAACATTATGATTTTTTTTTTGCTTGATGCGAAAAGATAGTGGAAAGAGAATCAAATGAATGATTTGCTTATGATTATAAGCATTTTTTTATATAAATATTAATTTAATTTGTTAATTTTGACCCGCTACTACCTACTACTACTACTGTCACCTGTTGGGTCATCCATTTGCGAAACTTGCTGGGTGCAATTTTGTATTTCAATATTTTTATTCAATGAGTCGAATTAGTTATTATAATATGCAGTGAAATAAAATATTTGGGACATGTCGTCACTAAAGGCTGCTAATGACCTGTAGGTAATGACCCATAAATGAACTAACACTTAAATGATCCAAATGATGAAAGCTCGCCAGGAGATTCAACTGGTGCAGTCCTCCGATGAATAATCAACTATTCCATACATACTGCGTGGTGCGTGAGCTTTTACACTAGTGAACTATGGACAAGGTTCACACAATGCGTCATGAACACACTTCGAGTACTAAATACCCACGCATAAGGGGAGCTGTTCGGCCTCCCTTGGCGGCGCAGCGCGTCCCAGATGTTCGCAGAGGGAAGGTGGCGTTGCATAGGTTCGCTGCTTTGATGCGCCACAGAATAGCCGGGACGAGTCAGCGTTATCGGTGATCGGAAACCATACTTGTCGCCCAGTAGCAGGCGCGCCCCTACACCATACTTAGAGAACTTCCCTCAAGCCACCTAGGACAAGTGCTAAATGTATTTACTATTTTATTTTATTTTGATTCAATTTTATATCATGTATTTTTATAAATGTATACATTTATATGGGCAGGTTTCGTCGGTTCCTCATTGTCGAGGATGGTGACCCCCCAGTCCTGCACTGCGTGAAGAGCTTCGACGTACCGAATGCCAGTGATACTTGGTCACTCCAGCGCATTGACTTTAATGGCCTTCCTCTGCTTCTTCTGTCAGTGACAAAGCTTCTTCAATTTGGAGTCCTCAGTTTGACGAGCAACGTGCCCAAAAAATCTTAAAATACGTTGTAGGCATATAGTTGAGAGCCTATTGTGGATGCCTAGCTCTTCCAGAATGGACACATTTGTGCGTCTAGCTGTTCATGAGCTAGCATCACATTATTCCGAGGACGTCTACCAGCTTTCTTTCGCTGCCTCGTATATCAGTTGCTTTTTATGCTCGCTATGAGAGCGTGAGAATATAAAAAATACTGATTCTAAAATGTAGAAAAAAAAAATTATTGCAGTTATTGGAGAATTTCTTCTCCCTCACCCCATGGGTTTGCAAAAACTTATTGTTTTCATTTGTGTGACGTTTTTTTTCAAAAACATTATTTTTCTATTATTCGGAGAAAATTTATTGTTTTTAATAAGGCATTTCACATGATAGCTACTTAGGGGCCGTTATTTTCTAATTTGAATGCTAGTTTTTTTTCTCCAAAAAATGTTTTGTATAAATTTATTTTTTGGGACATGACATCACTGGTTCATCACTGTGGCGTGGCCATAAACAAAAAACATTTCTATATTTTTGACATTTCATTTCACAACATGAAAATAATATTAGGTTATATTTTTGAACCGGCTTTGCGCATCACCAAACTAGACACTATGTTTATTTTAAATCTACATTAAAACAATGGGGAAATTTCATTCTAACTTGAAGGGGTCGTTGAAAGGAAAAATATGGAGGAAAGGCCAATTATCCAGTTCAAGCCCCACTATTACAAATTTCAGAGATATGGCAAAAGGAAATTTAAAAGCCTTCAGTACTTCCTCTCCTCTCTCTTCCCCATCTCCCTTTTCTCCCCGCTATCTTCAGCCTCACAACATACCCAAATAAGGGATGCCATAGTCTCACTGGCTCCCTGTCGGGACTTGAGCTGGTACCGTTGCGACTCTTGTGCGGCACGTGTTAAAAAAAAATTTATGGCCGGATTTCAGTAAACCCAGGAATATTTTTCTTGCGCGATAGCAATTTGATGGATGTATATACAGTGGAACCTCTCATAACGAGTACCTCCCATAAGGAGTAATTCGCATAACGAGCAAAACAGATTATAAAAAAAATGCTCCCTTAACGAGCGACATTTAGCGCAACGAGTGACGTAAGGGAAAGTCCTATCATTAAATCACTCACTTGTGAGCTGGAACTTCCGTGCCAGTGCGTTAGTCTCTGGTTAGTATTCGTTCCGCTAGCACGTTAGTGATCACAAATTTTTCCAAACTTGTAATCAGACATTAATGTAATTTTTTTCATCATTTGTAAAATTTCGGAACATAAACATGGTTTTTCTCTACTCAGCATGCTGATTTTTAAATTTCCCATTAATGAGTGTTTCTTGGTTTATCCCTTATGCGGTACCTAAAGAATCCATCCGATTGCAATGAAACTTTGGTGATTTGTCGTGTACAAGCCCGTGAAGGTTTCTATATATAGTGCAAGTGAGCTCTAGCATTATGAAATTATTTCCCATACCATTCGTCCGATTGTGATAAAATTTTAAAATGATAAAATAAACGCATTGCCGGGAACTAATATGTACAGCAATAAAGTTACAACTAATTACAGTATAATTACAAAAATAAAAAATCACACCTCCCATATTTTGTCATTTCTTTTTTGATTTTAATTCATTTCAGTATCATTTTAAGAGGGCGTCATATCAGTACCAGATCAAATTAAATTCTTTCTTACAAAAAAACATAAATTGATTTTGAAAATTATTATTTTATCTGGTACACACAGTTTTAAAATTTTGAAAAACTAAGTGTATTTTTAATATACTGGTTATAACGTTGGTCGTTGGCAGATTTGTTCAATTTTCAAACGATAGATTCTATTAAACAACACAAATTTCAAATCATATAAAAAAATAATATAATACATAATCTAGTCAACACAGTTTTAAGAATTTTAATTTCAGTTCAATTAAAATCATTAAAAAATAAATCCGAGAATGTGTTTTGTGACAAAAATACCTAGTTTTTCTATTTATTTAAGGTCTTACAAACTAAAATATTTCAAAATTTTCTTTACACTTATTTTGTTTAGATATTATTGAAAAATCATAAATACTCATAATCATAAAATACTGACAAGTACACAATATTTAATAATTTATCATCATGCGGTTTAAGCATTTTTTTTCTTACTTGAATGTAGGTATATATTAAAGCAAGTTTTCAATGTAATAAATCGATATTAAATTTTTAGTAGAAAAATTTAGGTATGGGGAATAATCGATCTTTCTCATTGGAACCCCCCTGTACAGTTGCAAGCATTTTTCAACTTTTATTCTCAGCTGCTGCTCTTAATACAGTATGCTGGGTGGGATCAAAAATAAATATAAATCTTTCTCATGTCGCAACTAGCAATATTTTTATTTTAATATTCAACAAAATCAAAACATCTTAGTTAAGGCAGTCAGCGCAAAAAGCTCAAGTGTTATTTGATTTGGCGTATTTCGGCATATCGGTTGCCGTACATTCCCAATGGGAATGTATGACGAGCGATTTACTGAAGTGGGCCAAGCCAAATAACGCTTGAGCTTTTATAGCTAGGCCTGTTGGCCCCATTAACCTCTTGAATTTCGGATGACAGTTAAAAGGTTAAGGCCGTATTCCATAGAACTTTTTCTTTTTTTTTTTTTTTAAAAAAGAAAGACAAACATTCCCGGGTTACGAATAACCCAACAACATTTGAAAATCTCCTACTACCACTACACTAAGCGGAAGATGTTGCTTGTGTTGTAATGGAGGACTTAGCCAGCCGAGGAATCGAACACGGAACGCCTGGATGGGACCCAAACGCATTAATTAAACCAATTAATATCAAAGCATTCCGAGAGGCTAGAGTAGTGTAATAAAAAGCAATTTCTGGAATGATATTGGTGCATGCGATTCTGACCTTGTCCTTGTAAAGTTTTTTTTATACATAAGGGTTAAAATCACATTTTATTTTTTAACCTCTACACTGTCACCCGCCCACCGGCGGGCTTATAACAATTGAGAGGTTAAGTGCTTGAGCGCCAAAAGGAATCTGGACACGGCGGCATAATAAAAAAAATCATTTCACATTTCTGGGGAAACTACTTACGGTAGATTATATGAGTTGACACACCGAGAGTTAAATGATATTATGTTATATCAAAATTAGATCAGTTTGGTATGAGTACCGCCGCCCCGAGAACCATTTATTGGATAACCAACATCTCTGCCATAGGTCACCCCAAGTGGTTTGCTACCTTTGGTGACTTAGCAGGGGTGAGGTTTGTCAGGGTCTTAAACGCGTCCGCCCACCAACTGCGTGGCAGGCAAGGATCGGGACTGGTTGAGGGATACGTTTTAGCCTCTTCAGCAGGACTCTCTCGGAACATCACCTTGCATCGCAGTGGGAGGGATGGATTCATACGTCCATCACTCCTGGACAAACTGACCCCAGATTCCTACCCATAACTTTTTCCTTTCCAGAAGATTTGTCTTCCCAGAATTAACAGATTTGTCTTACATAGAAGCAATGACCGCCATGTTAAATGGAGTGGTCAGAAGCAAGCTGGAGTACACTAGTACTGTCTGGATACCTTATCAACTTACATACATAAATATGATTGAACAAATTCAAAAAAAATTCCTAAGGTATGTTTACATGCGATCATACGGAATATATGCATTCGAAGTATCTGGGCCCAAGGCTTGGAACAAACTCCCTCCGGAACTAAGATGCATAACAAGCCCAACAGAATTTAGGTTAAAACTAAAAACCTACTTATTTAAGCTCTCATACCCTTAAATTAAATAAATCTCTCTATATCGTGTATTGCCTATAATGTATCTTAATGACATTTTCTTATTAGATTAACATCATTCGAAGCCTTCACAGCAATCCGTCGCTTAACGAGAGACTTCATTTTAGAAAATAAATATTCTAATCAAATTCTTGTACTACTGTACCGCCCATCAATTAATTTTGCTTTTCTCAAACACGTTCATAAGAACATATTATATATTAGTATTAAAATGTATACCAGGATTAAATAATGACTTTTCGAAGAACATGCTTCGCTATTATATCCTCTGCACGCAAACTGTATCTAAATAAAGGGTTTTACAATAAGAGGTGTTATTTTGATATTCAAAGAAAAATGCCATTTTTTAATATAAATGATCGGATGTTTATTTCATTATAAAGAGGAAGGTATGGCGTTAATAGTGGAAAATAACATCAGGCAAATGACCACCACGACCACACTTACAGGACCATATCCTTTTTATGAAATTTTCCATAACCAAATCGCAAAGTGGCTGCCCTATGTCCTCGATAGCCTCACGAATTCCATCTTTGAGGTCTTGAATCGACGCTGGGCTGTTGGCGTAGACCTTCTCTTTCACGTGGCCCCAAAGGAAGAAGTCGCAAGGTGTTAAATCACAAGATCTCGGTGGTCAATTGCGATCACCTCTTAGAGAGATAACACGGTCTGGAAAATTTTCCCGTAAAAGATCAATGGTTTCGTTGCTTGTGTGGCACGTTGCCCCATCTTGTTGAAAGTAAACGTTGACCAGATCAATACTATCCAATTCCGGCCATAAAAAATCATTAATCATCTCTCTATAGCGCAATCCATTCACCGTAACTGTTGCTCCTGCCTCATTTTCGAAAAAGTATGGTCCAATGACTCCGCCGGACCATAAACCGCACCAAACAGTCACACGTTGAGGATAGAGAGGTTTTTAAACAATAACTCTTGGGTGTTCCGAGCCCCAGATGTGACAATTTTGCTTGTTGACGAAGCCACTGAGGTGGAAATGATTTTTCGATGGAATTCCGGATCATTTTCATGCATTTCAAGGACCCAATAATAATTAATTTCAATGCGTTGTTGAAGCGTGTATCGTTCCATTTTTATTAATGGCGTAGTTTCTACTTGTCAAATAATGACAGCTTTAAAAGTGACATCTACCGAAATAGCGGGCTATTCAAAATAACACCTCTTATTGGAAAACCCTGTACATAAACATCTTTTTACTTTAATCTCAAGTAACCTACCAGGTAAGTATGGTCCTGTACATTTTCATAATAAAAAAAATAAATAAAAAAACAAAAAATATAAATAAATACATGTACATTTTTAGGCAGCATCGCGTTAATTGGTCAGATGCATTGTACATATAGTTTTGTATCGCTGATCGAAGAACCGGTGGATGCAATGTTTTAGCCATAGGTTTTTTTTATGTTTGTCTAGTGTGTAGTTAGAAGTAAGATTGTAGAAATATATTGAAATTTGTACAGCGCCCTTGAGGTGATTTTTCACAAAAACGGCACTACACAAGTCATCCAAATATTATTATTATTATATCCGAAATTCATGCATCACGTGGAACTGCTAAAGGAGACAAATTATCAAAGCCTGGAGACCAGGCGCAATGCCAGACTCATGGTATTTGAATTAAAGTTACTAAAAAACCTTATCGATTGTCCATATCTCCTGTCATGCTGTGGCTTATTCGTTTCTGATAAATACTGTCGAACTCGTAACCATGACCTATTCTGCATACCGCAGAGTCGGACAGATGTCATGGCTCAACATAGCATGACAAGATTTATGACATTGCTTAATGCCCTACCAGCGGATATAGATGTGTTTAATAACACTATACCATGTTTAAAAAAAATTATGTACATCAATGTAATATATCATTGAAGAAGAAGATAACAATAACAATCTAACGTATCCAAATAATAATCTTTTTTTTTTAAATATGAAAATGAACAAGACACAGAAAAATAATAAATAAAATTAATAATATTATAAATTTATTAATTTTATTAATTATATATTATTAATTTTATTTTATATATATAATAATAATATATTATATACATAATATATTATTAATTTTATATATAATAATATATAATAATAAATAATATTATTAATAATATTGTTTTGTTAGTTGTAAGAAAATTGTACCATAATTGGACTTCTGTGTTACAAAAAAAAAAAAGTCTACAAGATCCTGGTTTATTTCTTCCTTTCCTCAAAAAGACCCTCCACACAGCATCCTCAAAGATGACATAGGCCCTGAGGGGAATTATTTTCCTCCGGGCCTCTTGTGTGGAGCCAATATACAAATAAAAAAAAAGAAGTGGACAGATCAACAAAATATATTACGGAGAATTCCACGTTTGTTGTTGCAAATTTCACTTACCACCTCCACTTTTAATACTATCAACGCAATTATCTCAGCTCGACATTTTTGTTGGTTATACCACTTCTGCGCTAGCCACTTCAGATTTAATAATATCTCAATTTTAACCGCTAGGGCACATAAGCTTGTTTTCACGACAATTTAACATAGGTGCATCCCAACTCCCAACTCTCGTGGGATCTCCACGTAAATCATGTAAAGGAGAAAATTACACCCATAACTGGTGTACTATATAGGCTTCAAGGATTACTACCCATCCCTTTATTAACTTCAGTCTACAATGCCATGGTACACTCTCACCTGTCCTATCTCTGCTGTATCTGGGGCTTTGCCTCAAAGAAATTGATAGCCGACCTGCAGGTAGTTCAAAACCGAGCTCTCAGAAATGTTCATGGACTTCCATGGGACACTCATGTCAGGGACATCTATTCAGTTTCCGGTATCCTTCCAATCACAATCCTTCCTAAACATGAAATCACAAGCACCATCCTACAAATTACCCAACAATCAACTCATACTAACACCAAGCCAATTTACAATCAAGACATCCACAACCACAATACTCGAAATAACAATAAAATCCGCATTCCTCAAACACACACTACAAAATATGGGATAAAATCTCTGAACTATATTGCCTATACACTATATAATTCGCTTCCAGATATGTACAAAAACATCCAGCATAATAAAAAATTGCAAAGCAATGCTTTAAAAGAATATTTTTTAACTACATTTAAAAATGAAAATATGTAATCGTCTTGTCATTTTTTGTTCTATCTTATATACTCGGATCTGTTTTTCCCTCTCTTTACTTGTTTTCTCTTGTTGTTTGTTCTACTTAACCTGTCTTTATTTTTATTTTTATGCTGTACTGAATGTAAAACTTATATTATGATATCAAAATACCTTTGTAAAATTGTAACTACTACCTCCTACCTATGAATTGTAAGTTCCTCCTGTCCTAAAATGAGTTTTGTAACTCATCGGGATTGCTCTAGCAAGAAATAAAAAACAATGAAGGTAGACATAGGAATGACGTATGCCCCGGACCTGAGTTATTAAGATTAATTAATTAGAAATCTTGGTGTGCATTTTTAAGTGCGATGTTAAAGAGCATTTTTGCACAAAGGCTTTCTGGCAGACTTCACACACATAATTCTTAATGTTGTTGTGGATCTTCAGGTGCTCCGTGAGACTTCTGAGGCGAGAGAAACCTTTTCCACATTGATCACAGCTGTGTGTTTTAGTATCTGAAATTAATATGTTCATATAATCTTTCAAACGTTTACATTATGCACATAACGCGTAATAATTTGTTTATATAAGGTCTTTCAATAAGGACGCTCGATTTTAAAATATAAATAAAACAAGTTTTGTGTGAGATATCAACTCAATTTTTTATTATTTGAAAGTATATTTTATATGAGTGTGAAATATAACATCTTTCAAATGTCCTCCGCAGATAATCTTGGTAGTGCGTATTCAGGAGGTCCAATTTTCAATGACTGTCACATAAATCTGACTGACTTTGCTGGATGGCGTTGTTATGTTGACTTTGAGGGCGTCAATTGTTTGCAGTTTATTTGCAATTTAAGATAGCCCCAAAGGAAGAAGTCTAAATGCATTAAATCACACAATCTCGGTGGTCAGTTTACGTCGCTGCCGCGCGAGATCGCTGCCCTCAAATCGCTTGTGCACCACCTAGCAAAGCCGCAGCGGACATTTGAATGACGTTATATTCCACACTTTTTGCTATAAAATATACTTTCAAATAAATAAAAAAAATGAGTGGAATCTCACACACAACTTGTTTTATTTAACTTGTTGAAAGCAAGCATACAAAAAATATATTTTTCAATATGACGTAAAATATTTGACAGTTCTCACCTTTCTTACGAATTAAGTTTTTATAACATTTCATTTGTGATATAATACAAAAATTACATCAAAATAATGTAGATAAAACGAACTTCCTAATAATCACTCAAATCTATGCTTTCCACAATGGATTTATATCAAAAACAAGGAATAAATATAGACTTTGAATATGACAGCGTTCATATTATCAAGCGGCAGCCATTTTGTCCGCCATCTTTGGTGCCCGGCGTGTCATTAGCAATTAATATGAATTATTCGGAGTGGCTAAATGCTATCCAGTAATTCGTAATGTCAAGAACGAGAATGGCCCAAGCGATTCTGACCTTGTTCTTCATACAATTTCTTTATACATAAGGGGCAAAACCGCTTCAAAAATCCGGACCCGCCGGGGGGACTGCGGCCTACGAGAGGTTAAATTTTAAAATCGAGCGTCATTATTGAAAGACCCTATACAAGTAACGAAATTATAATGTATTATTTCAATTTCACAACACAAGTGCTAATAATGACATGAATACATATACCCAAATATAAACATGCTTTGCTGCAACTTCCTATTGAAATAAATAAACCAAAGAAGGAAAATTATGCAACTCTTTAAAAAAAAGTTGTAGAATCAACAAACAGTATTCAAATAAAATCTAGTCTGCCTCAGCACAGGAACCCTTAGGACCAGTTGTTTTGGAAAATTTCACGTTTGAATTTCCTTCAAATCGTCATTCACAGAAAAATTGGGTTGTTTCAAACCTGCCTTAGAAGAAATTTCAACAAAAATTTCATAGAAATGTTTAAAAAAAATGAAAAGATTCTTTTTTTCATTTCAAATTTGACACGCAATCACGTCTTCCTTCATTTCAAATACGAAATGGGTTGTCGCTGGAAACACTGTCCGAAACGTCGGCGAAAGAAGGAGGTAGCGTAACATGGCATAACACCCCAAAAACAAACAAGGAAAACGAAATGGATTGTTTCAACTCCAAAATAATGTTTGAAAATTTTGAAAATTTCACTCAGTGTTCCCCGCCGAATCACAATTTTGACGTCTGCGCATGCGCCTCCCATTGAAAGCTTCGAATTCGGCTGATCACATTTCAAAAGTTCACGTCACATTTCTATGGTATTTTTGTTGAAATTTCTTCTGACGGAAGTTGAAACAACCCAATTTTTCGGGGGAGACGATTTGTAGGAAATTCACACTTGAAATTTTCCAAAACAACTGGTCATATGATATTTTCTTTGAAATTTCTTCGAACGGAGGTTGAAACAACCCAATTTTTCCGTGAATGACGGTTTGAAGGAAATTCATGTGTGAAATTTTCCGAAACATCTGGCCCTTAAGTATGGAGGACAAAGAAAAACATTATGAAATATCTTTTATCCTTATATTTTATTATTATGTAATTTTTTAATTTTATTAAATACCTTAACCCCTCAATCATATTTTGCCAGAGGGTCAAAATATTTCCTCCTTGAAATAAAATTGGAATAAATGGAATATTTCTGAATGTATCCGAAAACAAAAAACTGTTTTTGAAGGGTGATGAAGTATGCTTTCAAATTTTATAAGTACTTAATTTTTGAAGTATAAAAATTTTGCATGCAAGCATAAAAAGTTTTTAAAATGACTCACCTTACGTTTTTTCTATCTAAAACAACTGATAACGAAAAACAAAAAAAAAAAACACATACATATTTTATTAGACTTTTTTGTCGTTCCATATAAAAATAATTCATAAAGTTTCATAAATTTTTTCAAATTGCTATCCGAAACTTTGGTTTCAAGAATGTGGTGTTTTCCCTTTCTAATACTGTTTTTATCATATTTATCACTTTGATAGTAAGGGAGACAAAACGATTTCTATAAGACCTATACAAGTTTTTCCGAAAAGTGAACAAATTAGCCTGGGAGGTTAAAAATACATACACTTGGATAAGTGACCTGTCTATTTTTTAATATTGTAAATTTGGAGCTCGACTGTTGCGAATTCTTGAGTGTAGTCAATTTAAGAGTACCTCTACCTCAACTCACTAGACATTAGGACCTATTTCAATGTCACCATTCACAAACTCGCCAATTCCTCGCTTTTGAAATTTTTATTTTAGCAATTTCTATGTTAACACACTTAACCCTTTCCGACCGGCTTCATAAGAGCGTGAGTTTGAGTTGAAAAAAATCCTGACAGAAAATAAATCTGTTTTTTGGGAACGGAACCGGTGTCGATTGAACGTGCGGGAGCTGCTTATACAGTAAGTTTCGAGCAGTAAGTCGCCCAGCCCTACGGGATCATAATTATGAGCTCAACTAGTGTGGCCTATCAAATTTCGGACATTTTTTCTCGTTCGGAAAGGGTTAAACAATTTTTTTATGTCAACATATTATTTCTGATAATTTTAGTTTATTATTTTTATCACTTTATTTTAAATTCAACAATTCTTCAATAATATCCAATTGCAAACTACTGTACGGTCCATCCTCTCTGCCTACCCCTGCGGAGAAACGGCGTGATGGTTAGTTAGTTAGCAAACTACTGTAATGTAAGACATTATTTTTATTAACCCTTGTGCAAAAAAATGTAAACATTATGTACCAAATAATGTAAAAGCCCCATGGACATAAAAAAAGAATAAATTAATAAATATGTAATGAAATTAGTTTTTTTTTAAAAACACACATTTTTGAAAGATTCACTGTATAACATTTTGCTAAATTTAGATATTTCAAATCCCAGTCATGGCATAACAGAAAAAGAAATAAGCTTGAACTGACCTGTATGCTTGACCATGTGTTCTTTCAAACCCCGCTGTCCAAAGAAACCCTTATCACAAACGGTGCAGAAACAGTTCTTTATATTATCATGCGTCTTTTTAACGTGTGTATTCAGTGTCCACGGACTATAAAACAATTTCTCGCAAATGGGGCATGGATACATGGTGCACTCTATGCCGTGCTTCAAAGACATGTGCCTTTTTCTGGAGACGGAGTGGGAAAACCTTGCATCGCATTCATAGCACCTCATTGGCTTGATTTTATTGTGATGGGTCCTCACGTGAGCTCTCACCGAGTTAGACGATGAAAAATTTCTCGGACAAAGTGTGCAAGCGTGCCTTTCTGATAAATGCAGCTTTTTATGTTCGTAGAAACCTCCTTTCTTATAATACGACAATCCACAAATATCACACATAAAATTTGGAAAGTGGTTGTCGTAATGCTTCGATAATTGGCGCCGAGCTTCAAAATTTCGATCGCAAATAGGACAAGTCCTACAGGAGAAGTCTAGAGGCGGTTTGACAAATGCTTTTCTATTTCTTCTTTGTTCTATTTCTCGTTTGTATCCCGTAGCGACTTTCATCTGGGCTGATGTTGTTGAAGATTCCCCATCTGTTACCTGCTCTCCAGAGTCAAAAATATTATCCACACTATTGTAATCTTCCAGTAATTTGGATAATGGTTGATTGGACAAGCTTGATAAATTATCGTTAAATTCTTCATTGTCGCTTTCCAATTTAACTTGGAATTGACGGAAGGTTCCCGGCCCACCCCAATCAGTATTGTCTGTAAGTACTTCTGTTAGCTGAAGGACTTTCTTGTTTTGATTGGTGCCTTGAGATTTTTGTTTTGTTTGTGAATAGGACAAGTTCTGTGTTACCTGCTCTCCGGCGTCAAAGATATTATCCACACTATTAGAATCTTCTAGTAATTTGGATAATGGTTGATCGGACAAGTTTGAGAAATTATCGTTAAATTCTTCATTGTCGCTTTCCAATTTAACTTGGAATTGACGGAAGGTTCCCGGCCTACCCCAATCAGTATTGTCTGTAAGTACTTTTGTTAGCTGAAGGACTTCCTTGTTTTGATTGGTGCCTTGAGATTTTTGTTTTGTTTGTGAATAGGACAAGTTCTGTCTTACCTGCTCTCCAGTGTCAAAGATATTATCCATACTATTAGAATCTTCTAGTAATTTGGATAATGGTTGATCGGACAAGTTTGAGAAATTATCGTTAAATTCTTCATCGGTGTTTTCCAATTTAACTTGGAATTGATGGAGGGCTTCCTGCCTGCCCCAATCAGTATTGTCTATAAGTATTTCTTTTAGCTGAAGGACTTTCTTGTTTTGTTTGGTGCCATGAGATTTTTGATTTGTTTGTGAATAAGACAAGTTCTTTGGATATTTGCTACTTTTCCTCGCAGGTTTTCCTAAAATAATTCAATGTTTTAAACGATACAATATTAATAATATTCCATTTCCGGTGACTGAAATAGTCATTTGATTGAAAGTGTTTTAAAAATAAAATGTGCTTATCACTCATATCCCGCTTATCTGTATTTTTAACATAATAAATTAATAATAGTTACCATTTTTCACATGTGGAATGTTTTTTCGTGCCTTGATCTCAGCCGCCTCTACCAACAGACGGAAGGAGATGGCATTCCTCAAGCTACTGATGCAACTTTCACAGATCTCTACATCAACGGTTTTGTCTTCAGAGTTTGTGAGCTGGAAAAGTAAAAATGGATTAGTTCAGGGCTGTATTTAGTCCTAGGCAACCTAAGAAGCTGCCAGCAAATTCAAGCTGGAAAAAACTTATGACATGAAAGAATTTTTTTATTTTTACATTAACTCCACACAGGAGGCCCTAAGGAAAATAATTTCCTTCAGGGCCTATGTCATCTATGAAGATGCTGTGTGGAGGGTTTATTTGAGGAGAGGAAGGAGTGAACATGGGTCTTGAAGAGACCCATGTTGTAGGAAGGAGGAAACACAGAGGCCGGCAAATCATTCCACAGCCTGTTGAACTCAAGAACGAGTCGTAGAAGCGACCCGCTCTCATGTGACAAATGTCAACCGTGTACATACTTTGACAGCATTCCCACCTGACGCCTGTGCTCTAAAGATTGCAATCCGTTTGTTAAAACTGGAGAAGCACGTTTCTGCACAGATTCGAGGGTTTTTTTTCAGGTACTTTGGGGCTCCTGACCAGAGGTGGCTGCCAAATTCAACCGTGGGGCGCACTTGCGATTTGTAGAGGGTCAGCAGTTGTGTACTATTAAAGTATCTGCGGGCCCTGTACAGTACGCTCAGTTTCTGAAAGGCTAACTTTACTCTGGCTTCGATGGAGCCCCCGTACCTGAGCTGGTCACTTAGAGTTACACCAAGCAATGGAGGGCCTATTTGGTAGAGTAGTTAGAAAGCCGTTTGGAAATCCATTTTCAATGCTGCGGCAAGACTTATCACCGGCGTAACTAAATATTCCCATATTTCAGAGCATCTCAAAAATTTTTACTGGCTCAAATGTCCTGAAAGAATCCAGTTCAAGCTCTGCTGGATGGTATTTAAGTCACTTAACGCAATGGCTCCGGCTTACTTATCAAAACTATGTAAAATTGATAATCCAATTCTCGAAAATCAACCCTCAGGTCAGCAGCATCATCAGCTTTCTGAAGGTTGAAGGAACCAAAGCGCACACCAGATACTAAGTTTAGTGAGCGTACTTTCGGAGAGTCAGGAACTAAAGCTTGGAATGGACTGCCACATGAGTTAAGAATGATCACAGACTTTACAGCTAAACTTAAAACTCATCTTTTCAGACCGTCTTATCCATAAAGTCAAAAACCTATCACCCTCACTGCCTGCAACTTTGTAAATAACTAATTTTATAAAAATATGAGCAAATTCATATTTGTAAGTTTTCTTAAAGGTCATTCAAAATTCTCCAGTCATAAAATTACGGTCTTTTTAATTTAACCTTTTGAAAGCCAGCATAGAAAAAATATATTTTTTCAATATGACGTAAAATATTTGTCAGTTCTCACCTTTCTTATGAATTCAATTTTTATAACATTTCTTTTGTGATATATTACAAAAATTACATCAAAATAATGTAGATAAAACGAACTTCCTAATAATCACTCAAATCTATGCTTTCCACAATGGATTTATATCAAAAGACAATGAATAAATATAGACTTCGAATATGACAGCGTTCATATTATCAAGCGGCAGCCATTTTTTCCGCCATCTTTGGTGCCCGGCGCGTCATTGGCAATGAATTTGAATTATCCGGAGTGGCTAAATGCTATCCAGTATTTCGTTACGTCAAGAACGAGAATAGCTCAAGCGATTCTAACCTTGTTCTTCATACAATTTCTTTATACACAAGGGGCAAAATTGCTTCAAAAATCCGGACCCGCCGGGGGGACTGCGGCCAATTAGAGGTTAAAGTCTTTCAAAATAAATAATTTCCTCAACTTTGGCACTAATCTTCTTATAAATGAATACCAACAGTGATAGGGTAGCAAATGTTAAACCATGCATTTGCAATGTCCAGTGTTTTCAATATAATGTCCTCTGCAATCAAATTGGTATCTTCTCCAATCATAAACTTTTTAATTAAAGTGTGTTTATCGGAAGTGACCGGCTAGGTAAGTATGTTTCTGTATCTATTTGTAAATAATAAACGATAGAGCCTAAGAATTCATAATAAATTGAAGAGCGCCCTTGAGGTGATTTCTTACAAAAACGGCGCTCTGCAAATGATCCAATTATTATTATTAAAGGGGTAAAAATAAATTAAAACGTTTTGTCTAATTCATCAATATTATAACCTAGATCGATAGCATTGGGTGTGTTCTTTATTTAGGTCTACATGGATAACTCTTTATAGATGCATAAAATAACACACTGTAAACCATTAATAAGCAACCTTCGACTTAAGTCTGCATTCAAAATTTCAATACAAATATCCTAAAATACGGATATAAAATTATTGTAAATCGCGGTTGGCTGTTATCCCGATCCCATATGACGAAAGCAAATTTGCATTTTACGTAATTGAAATTTTATATGCAGTTTTTTCCATCGCAGCGAATGCAAATAGTTGTCTTTTAGGTAAATGTTTACTACTCCGCTTACCGGATAATACGGAATTCGAATTTCGATACACGGATATGCACGGATAATACGGAGCGGAATATTTCCTTTGCCGCCATTTCTTTGGATTTGATATTTGCGATTTTTTTCAATCTAAATACGCACGAATTACTTAGGTTACCCAGCCTAAGAACCTAATAACCTATTTTGTGCACGTAAATAGTTGTATATTGTAGTAATTGAAGTTGTATAAGTCCCATTTCACTTGGCCAAAAGTGGCTGTCAAATACTTCGCGTAAGTGAAATAATCTTATAAAATTGAAATATAAAATGCATGTTTTTTCGTCTCCCCCGACATAAATACTCAATTTTCGTAATAATAAATCAAAATCTAACTGTTTGAATAAAAAATAGGTAATTTTTTGTTATTGGTGGCCACGGTTGTTACGAATAATTTTTAGAAAAAAACTTTAGATTCGCCTTAATCACTATAAAAGGAAACTTTTTGCATCACGGCTAGAGGAAAAAAAAGCATTTTAATTTTTAATTGCGTAAAATTTCACTTCACTTCGCGAACCGATATGTCATTAAACCGCCGCCTACCGCTGTCATTTTGTTATGTTGGTATACCCGATATATTACCGCAACATAACGAGGAGCTAGAAATGACACTACTACGCAATCTATGCAAATTAGGTAAGTACTAGTTTGGCGAAATTCTGGAAATAAAATACAGTAAAATGAATAAAGACCTTCAGGCACGTTTTTTTGCATTCATTTTTTTATGTTAAAAGCTTTACCTAAAAATCTGTTTTGAGCACTAGTTTGGCGAATACTGGAAATAAGGGGAGAGTAAGATGTTTCCGTGGCACCGCCATTTGACGATGGATTTCGATAAATCAACCCAAATAAATCGTATTTTTTTTATAAAAAAATACATTCACTTTTGTATCACAAACCATGTTACACAAACCTAGCGTAGCCGCTAAACTACTTGAAAACTGGGATGTTTTTCTTGCCTTGACGCGAGCAGGCGCTACGAAGGGGGCACTTTCTTTTGTATCACAAACCATGTTACACAAACCTAGCGTAGCCGCTAAACAACTTGAAAACTGGGATGTTTTTCTTGCCTTGACGCGAGCAGGCGCTACGAAGGGAGCACTTTCTTTTGTATCACAAACCATGTTACACAAACCTAGCGTAGCCGCTAAACAACTTGAAAACTGGGATGTTTTTCTTGCCTTGACGCGAGCAGGCGCTACGAAGGGGGCACTTTCTTTTGTATCACAAACCATGTTACACAAACCTCCATGATTCCAGTGCCTCAGCTAGACTCTGAAGTGATTCTGATTAGAGGTTCGTTTACATTATATTATTTATTCCGTTTTTCACAATTACGCGCCTTTTCATGTATCCCACGAAGTCGGCTACAGTCGTATGCATACTCTTGTTTGTATCAGGGATACCAACATAACAGTAGTGACAGCGGCAGGCGGCGGTTTAATGACGTATCGGTTCGCGAAGTGAAGTGAAGAAAAATTTTACGCAATTGAAAATTAAAATGCTTTTTTTTCCTCTAGCCGTGATGCAAAAAGTTTCCTTTTATAGTGATTAAGGCGAATCTAAAGTTTTTTTCTAAAAATTATTCGTAACAACCGTGGCCACCAATAACAAAAATTTACCAAAAAATATTCCGTATTAACCAGTAGGCGGAGTATGAAACTATTAATGTCTTTTATAGTAATTAAGGTGAATCATAAGTTTTCTTCTAATAAATATTTATTTAAGCGTAATTTTAAAACAATTTTTTTTAATACCTTTATTCCAAAGCATTTCATAAGCATGTCGCTATAATTTTCAACTGAATTATTGATTAAATAATTGTGCTCTATACTTTTTAAATCAATATCATCAGTGTTACAAATTGCACAAGTCCCACGCGCAAACTCTAATTTTATAACTTTTGTCATTGTTTTGGTATAAATAAAATATGAAAACAGGTGACCAAACAATTATAATCAAACCACTAATAATTATACTGCATAAACGAATTATTCATTCTAAAATAATATGACAATATTGTATTGTCTGCGCGCGTACCATAAATAAATCAATGCCGCATACTGTCACTTTTGACAGCTCGCTCATGACAATAGACAATATACAACCATAGATATACAAAGTTGCTAGTAAAGATATCATTGCCAGTACTGAAAAATATTGGTTACTATTTTTTTGTCGTACCTAATTAACAATTTTTTATTACCGAAACGATGTACCATATTTTGCCTCTGCAAGTGCTTCCGCTGACGAGGCAACTGTAAAAAAACTAGTTCGCAACTAAACTCGCCATCCTGTGTATGTTAATGTGATGGCCCGCACACTACACAATTTCTCAAAAACCCGTTGTCAATGGCAACGCAAGCAGTGACTCGTGACTCACCCTGCTAGTTGCCGTGGCCGGCACGTTTACCGTTACGTTTTTTCAATTTGACAGCGACAGATGACTACGATGACAGCTGATTGTTCTTCGTCTATGGTTTAACAAGATGAGATAATTACAGAAATCGTAAAATTGAGTAGGCCGTCATAGAAGTTTGGTTGGAAGCCATAGCAATCAGCCGGTTTTAGTTTGGTTTCAGTTGCCTCGTCAGCGGAGGCTCTAACTATGTATTGCCAACCTCCCCACCCCATGTTTTTCATAAATTTTGAGGCTCAAGACTCAAGATCAGAATAGCAGTCAAATTAAATAACAGTTAAACATATGAAATAGTAAAGTATTCAAAGCATTGATATGTACAAACCAACAAAAGTGCGTGGAAAAATAACCAAAAAATAATATTTACTACCGACCTGGCGTGAACCCGGTTATGAATAATTTGGAGCAAATTTTTGAGATTGTGAATTATATTTGTGTAATAATTTGTAGTAATTTTTTGAGATTATGAATTCTAGAATAGGCACCTGAAAACTATGTGTAGTTTTGATGGAAAAAATATTATTTTTAAGAGTTGAAATTTATGGATAAATGCCACAAATCTGTGAATCAATGGCATAAATCTACAATAGATCAATGCCATAAATCTATGGATGGATGCCAAATCTGTTGATGATTCCCCCCTTCCCGCTAAACACAAATTTTTCAAACAACTCGTGGCCCACCCATTACAAATTTTTTATGCAAATTAATAATGCCAGAGCTCACCAGTATATGTATATATAGCGACCTTTGTGGGCGTACGCACAAAAACTCACCAAAGTTTCATCGCAATCGGGTGAATAGTATAGGAAATAATTTCATAATGCCAGAGCTCACTATTATAAATAGAAACTATAACGGGCATACGCTCATCTAATCTCCAAAGTTTCATACCGGATGAATGGTTTAGGAACCCTAAGGGACAAACAAAGAAACATTCACTTTAATTTTATGTATTAAGATTATTAAATTTTTGGGGTGTTATGCCGTGTTCTGCATCTCCTTATTTAGCCAACGTTTCGGAAAGCTTTACAGTGTCCATCATCAGGGCTGATGATCGACAAATCACAACTGATTTGTCCATAATAGAATTAACAACACAAGTGCCATTTACATACACATGAGAGTTATTGCCAGCCATAGATCATAGTACAAATAACACGAAAGAAAAAAGCAAAGAAAAATCATTAGATTGATGATTTAAGTAAACACATAAAAAAAAAAGAATATACATTGGTAAAAGGTAAATAAATTCAATGAAAATGAAGAATAAAAATAAAACTGTTTTATCTATTAACCTCTTAAAATATGCACTGCTAAAGTATTTAATGAGTTCAGCTTAACCGCTTCGGCACATAAGCTTGTTTTCACGACAATTTAACGTAGGTAGACATAGGAATAACGTATGCCCCGGACCTGAGTTATTAATACATTTTATTTTATTTTACTTTTAAACAGTTATACATATATTATTGACATAATCAAAGCTACATGATTGCATGAACCAATGAAGTTTCCACAAAAAGGAGAGGAATATTAAAAACATCAGTTACATTAGCAAAAGAGTTACCAACGATGTGTAATCTATTTATAATCATCATTGAAGAAGAAGATAACACTCATAATCTAAATTGAAATATGAAAATGAACAAGACAGAGAAAAATAAAAGATAGCGGTCGCAACTGGGACTCGAACCCAGAACCTCTCGTGGTACCGTGATGGCCGCTTTTACCAATCCAGCCATTGCCACCTATTTAAAAAACCGTCATATTTATCAAACTCATATTTCAAATTTCAGAATTAACAATATTATCTTTGACTATTTTTTATCCATATTATCGGCAGCTACGTTTTTCATTCACAAGTGTTCAAAGAATGTGTTTGTTACCTAGATAGTGTCTCGGATAAATATATCCGATTTTTATTTATATGGAACACCTATTGACTTTTTATAAAAGTCTACATGAATATTCAATTTTTATAAGAAAAACTCTTTTTAAAATTTTGAAGGTTATTCCCATCAGTGTAATATATCATTGAAGAAGAAGATAACACTCATAATCTAAATTGAAATATGAAAATGAACAAGAAACAGAAAAATAAAATATAGCGGTCGCAACTGGGACTCGAACCCAGAACCTGCAAAAGTTAAAAAGAGTCTTTCTTCTAAAAATTGAATATTTATAATTTGTAAGTTTAATCTTAAACTTTAGGGTGCACGGTTTGCACCTGCGCAGTGCAAGTGCGGTTTCCCCACAGAGCATCGGACCATCCCACACATGTACCAATCTTGTTTACCTCTTATTTGCATATTTAACAAAATCTTAAGTTAGTATAACACGGGAATATTGGCAGGCGAAAAAAATACAAATATTGTAACAACCTTATTTTTAATGCAATAAACAATATAAAAGTACTTATAATAACATCTCTAATATAAAGAATAATCAACCAGAGATCTTATTGTGAACTTTCATGTGTGTCTTTAAGGCACTTTTTTGCACAAAGGCTTTGTTACATACTTCACACACATGGTCCTTGATATTGTTGTGAATCTTCAAGTGCTCCGTGAGACTTCTCAGGCGAGGGAAACCCTTTTCACACTCGGTGCATTTGTACTTACCAGCATCTGAAATATATATTTTGATTTAACATCAAAATGCTTATGGGACATGATTTATCCTTGTACCTCCACGACTCTAACACCGCAGACATAAATAATGTAAATAATTAAAGATTCAATGAAGATATGTGGGGCGCTCATCCTTGCATAGATTATTTAAGTAAATGTGCAGTATTTATAGATTGATGGTCGCTTTTTTTAAGTAAGAGTCTTTTTACGTGAAAAATGATTGCACCGCCCCTCAAGTTTAACCGACCTCAAGGCTCATTTTTGGATCAACTGTTTACAACCAATTTTTATATGGAAATCGCGTGCCGGATTTTTTAACTGAAAATCAACGCCGGATCTGCCATACGTTCAAAAACGTGCAAAAAACCTGGCGCCAACTACGAAGGGGAGCCGTGATAAAATAAATATTGTTTTAAAATTCAATTAAAATATTCCCCGAATCGTTTAAAAATTACTCATAATACGGAATTATTAGTTTGCGCTAGCAACACTCACTTTCCATATGCGTGAACCTAATGCGCGCGCATAGATGGTTAAAATTTAACCAAATACGGATTTGACTTACGTCTAATTTTTTTCCAAATACAATATATTTCATACGAACGTAAGACCTATTTTTCCTAGTTGCTCTTACGACCATTGTATCGTTCGAAATTCAACAAACATTGTGATTGGTTCATTGATCGCTGCTCGTACGGATCTCCCTTCGTTGATTACAAGTTGCTCTTGATGATAGTTCGTCGCTTTCGCCGCGTTATTGGTTTATTTATGTTGCCATTCGCGCGCGATTTGGCACCATACAGTTATAATTCGATTTATATTCATGCATTTAAAGATAAAAAGGAATCCAATTAAACAAACTGATCAGAGTATTATTATTTCTGAACTTAAACTGCCTCCTGTTTTATATTATATTTTGTTATGATGTTCTTATTTTGTCCAGTGTCATAGATAGCTACCGCCAGGTCACTTGGAAAAGTTACTCTTGATTCTTGTTGGCGGGATATTAATTTATTTTAAACGTATTGCATAAAATTTAATTTATTTTTATTTTTATATGTATATAAATTTTTTATCTGAATTTAAAAAAAATGTTGGGGGGGGGGGGCGCCATCGGTACTTCCTGCACAGGGCGCCAGATTTCGTAGAACCGGCGCTGCTGAAAATTAAGGTCTTTTTCTTACAAAAGTCAAGAGACTATTCTTCCCCGCATTCTATATGTATTCGATTATATACGACTTCAAGGTGTATTTTCCCGAACCCGAGCGTGCACCGCTTATGCCGTTTCGCTTTTGAGCATCGGCTCGTATGCGAAAAACGACCACCATTCCCCTGAGTTTAGAACACTTTAAGGTTCGTTTTGGCGAGACAGGGAGCTAACGGCTTTTGAGGTAGGTCAAAGTGCGCGAAGAAAATGGTTTTAGCCATATAAAAGCCAAAGAGGCTCTGTAGTAGAAGTCCTCTCTGGAACAGGAATTTAGGCGATATGGGTACAAAACTACGCTTATCAACTTACACAACCCGAATGGCACAGTGAAAAATTGAGCAGTAAGCTCCTTAACCCCCTTTTGCGAGACTGAATTTCTTAACCTGGGCGACCGAAGTAACTCAGTAGCAGGTTTACAAAATTGAGAGATTAACTCCCTGGGCCCTTTGTGCAGGCAAACACTGCATGCTTTATACAAATTCATTTTTTCTTCAAACATTTAATTTTTAAAAAATGTAGGCACACACTCCTTGCTTTATCCACATTCAAACATCAAGTCGCTTCATACTTTTACCAATTAGTTGCCTGCAGTGGGCAAGAAGCTAGTTAAGCGAGATGCTTTGTTGCGTTACAAGATGTGTTGTTGTAACTATGTATTATATTCCGCGGCAGGGAGAAAGTTAACTAAACAGAAGGTTGAAAAATAAAGCAGGATACTGACCTGTGTGCATGACCATGTGCTCTCTTAACTCTTGTTTCCCATAGAAACCCTTATCACACACGGTGCAGAAGCAGTTCTTTACATTGTAATGGGTTCTCTTAATGTGGTTATTCAGTTTAAACGAACTGTAAAGAGTTAATTTGCAAATTGGGCACAAATACATTGTGCACTCTTTTCCATGCTTCGAAGCCATGTGCCTTCTTTTGGTGTCTGTGTTAGAAAACCTGGCATCGCATTCAGAGCAAGACAGCGGCTTGACTTTATTATGTACGGACTGTATGTGGCTAGACAGCTGGCCAGATTTTAAAAAAGTTTTAGAGCAAAGTGGGCAAGTGAGTGCTTTTAACTTTGTACTTAAATGCTGCTTTCGATGCTGGTAGTAGCTTCCTGACTTATAATACGACAATCCACAAATTTCACAAACAAAATTTGGAAAGTGGTTGCCATAATGCGTCGACAACAAGCGCCGGTCTTCAAACTTTTGACTGCAAATAGGACACATCCTGCATGAGATATCTAATGGTGGTATCATGACGGTTTTTTTCTTTTTACGTTGTTCTATTACTCGTACTGTATCTCGTTCCATTTCTCGTTCGTATCCAGTGGCTATTTTAATTTGCGCTGAGGTTGTAGAAGACTCCCCGTCTGATACCTGTTCTTGACCGTCAAATATATCATATATATCCTCACTATTCGAGTCTTCTGGCACTTTGGATAATGGTTGATCAGATAACTTTGACAAATTATCATTTAATTCTTTACTTGGTTTCAATTTAACTTCAAATTGATGACCAATTTGAGCTGAGGTTGTAGAAGATTTACTCTGTGTTACCTGATCTGTACTGATAAAGATATCGTACTTATTTACACTATTTGAATCTTCTTGTACTTCGGATAATGGTTGATCAGAAAGGTCTGATAAATTATCATTAAATTCTTCGAGACACGGTTCCAGCTTAACTTCATGGTTGGCTTCCGGCCTGCTGCAATCATTATTGTCCACAATTTTTTCTGTTAGCTGGAGGACTTTCTCTTTATGTTTGGTGCTTTCTTTGGCGCCGTGAGATTTTTGTTTAGCTTTTGAATAGGGCTTTTTCTTGGCATTGAGAACACCTTTTCTCTGAGACTTTCCTAAAATAAATGTATAGTTTTAAGTAACATTGTAATACATAAAATCTTATTTGAATTGGTATTAAAAATGCCCCGAGTTTGATAACGCTAATATAGCGGTCATGTAAAAAGAGTGTGGTGACTTAACGGTCATCAGACTTTGGGATGAAACTAAGATTCTGCGAACATTTGATAAATAGGTAAGTCTGTTTCTTGTGCATCAAATTAATTAATTGCAATGAATAATAATTATACTGTTCGTCACCTGATTATTGATTCGTTCAGTAGATCATTGCGCAAGTTGTTGGGGAGAGCCATTTAAAGATTTAATAACTCAGATCCGGGGCATACGTCATTCCTATGTCTACCTACGTTAAATTGTCGTGAAAACAAGCTTATGTGCCCAAGCGGTTGATAAGTTATCATTGAAGAAGAAGATAACACTAATAATCTAAACGAAAATATGAAAATGAACAAGACACAAAAAAATAAAAGATAACACTCGCAACTGGGACTCTTACCCAGAACCTCTGGTCTTACCGGGACGAACGCCTATACCAATTCGGCTACCGCCACCATTTATTTAAGTGTCATATTTGTCTTCTCATATTTGAAATTTCAGAATTAACAATATTATCTTTGACTAATTTTTTTCTATATTATCGGCAGTTGCCTTTTTCATTGGAAACAAGTGTTCTATGAACGTGTTTGTTACCTAGATAGTGTCTCGGATAATTTTTCTTTTTTAAAAAGATAGACAAATAATCTAGGGTTATGAATAACCTGACAATATTTGAAAACTCCTACTACCACCACAGTAAGTGGAAAATGTGCTTGAGTCGTGATGGAGGATTTTGCCAGCAGATGAATTGAACACGGGACGAGTGGGACCCAAACGCGATGTCAATTCGGCCATTGACCGCTCGTTCGTATATAATATCATAATATATACGATTTTATTTATATGGTACCTATTGACCTTTTTGCAAAAGTCTAAATGAATATTCAATTTTTATACGAACAACTCTCTTTTTATAACTTTTGAAGGTTACTCTTATCAATGATACATTGAAGAAGAAGATAACACTAATAATCTAAACGAAAATGATATAGGTATTACATTGATGGGAATAACCTTCAAAAGCTATAAAAAGATAGTTGTTCTTATAAATATTTTATAAGTTACAAGCTGACCCGGCAAACGTTGTTCTGCCATATATATTATTTCTAGTGGAATATTTTGTTTGTTAAATAAAAAATAACGAATCTATTCTAAGTGTATGGGGATGGGATCTATGGCAGAAAGAGGAATGGAGCGCTGTAGACGATGACCGCCGATAAAAACAAAAAGAGACATACCATTCATTTTCTCAATTCAATGTATTTTATTAAAGTAACGGACATATTCATTGTTTGATCTCTTAACCCCTGTAGCGACAGAGCAATTGAAAACTTTTTCTCGGATTACTAAAGAAAAATTTTCCACCCACATTAAAAAAATCGTAACTCCGAATTTGAATATGTAGACATACAAACTGATTATAGTTCTATATATCCAATGAATTCACCTATCTTTTGTCTATTATCGCATATTCGCAGGATTCATAAAAAAAATACTAATAAATCGTTAACTTTAAAACATTTTAAAGAATTGAGAGAATATTTATTTTGAATGCAAAATATATTATATAGTCGCTTTAAATGAAATGAAAAATTTGCCCCATTTTGGCAAAAAAGCAATCCGTGATTTTAAAGATAGTTCCATAATGTGGCAAAAAACGCTCAAGTGGCTAAGAAGTTTTTTTTTCCGGTTCCTTGGAAAACTTCTTAATAACTCAGGTACGGGACGTACGTCATTCCTACGTCTACCTACGTTAAATTATCGTGAAAACAAGCTTATGTGTCCAAGCGGTTAAGAGGGTTTCACTAGGTACTTTAATATCAAAAAATACGGCCCACTGTTGAATTTGGCAGCAACCTCTGGTCTGGAGCTCCAAAATACTCGAAAAAACTGTTATTTTCTTAAGAGGTGAGTCTGGTCCAGCTGATCCAAAAAATCGATTTCAATTTTGTTATCTAAAAATCTTCCTATACATGTGGAGAATACATTCCCAAAGTTATGGCATCAAATTCGAAATTGAAATATAGTTAGGAGCGGTGCGCGCCAAGTAGGAACATGAATAACGAAGCGATCCGGTTTCAAGCGAAAACTTTAAACGCTTTTTTCTCAAAACCACCTTTTTCAAGCTGGTTGTAATTTTCATCCAATTCAATTCATTCAAAGTTTAAATAAAAGAAAATTAAATTGTTATGCGGATTAACCACGAATTATGAAAAATTATTATTTTAGGAAAAAGTTATTTCAAAATTAAGGCCGATTTATTTTCATCAATTTTCATTTTATGTTGCCATTTCTGCAAATACGCATGCAACATTTTTTAAATTTTTTTTTAAAAATAACTCCACACAGGAGGCCCTGAGGAAAATAATTTCCCTAAGGGGCCTATGTCATCTTTGAAGAAGCTGTATGGAGGGTCTTTTTGAGGAGAGGAAGGAGTGAACGTGGGTCTTGAAGAGATCCATGTTGTAGGAAGGAGGGAACACAGAGGCCGGCAAATCGTTCCACAGCCGAGCTGTTGAACACAAGAACGAGTCGTAGAAGCGACGCATTCTCATGTGACAAATGTCAACCGTGTACATATATATGTTGGGCGCGCGTTTGGCGTGTTTCAAGGACTATGCATCGGTGCCGAGGGGATCAATGACACTAGTTTCTCGGAGCATCTTCCATTGAAATACCGGTAGAACAAAGGTAGCATTCCCACCCAACGCCTGTGCTCTAAAGATTGCAATCCGTTTCAGACGGGAGAATCTATCAAGCGGACCGTCCGTTTTTGCACAGAGTCGAGGATTTTTTTAGGTACATTGGGGCTCCTGACCAGAGATGGCTGCCAAATTCAACCGTGGGGCGCATTTGCGATTTGTAGAGGGTTAGCAGTTGTGCACTATTAAAGTATCCGCGGGCCCTGTACAGTACACCCAGTTTCTGAGAGGCCAACTCAACTCTGGCCTCAATGGAGCCCCCGTATCTGAGCTGGTCACTTAGAGTTACACCGAGCATATCAATGGAGGGCCTGTTCGGAAGAATGCTACCAATGAAGGAACCTAGATTGTCATTTCGATCCCTTTTAGGCATAATCAGACATGATTGGATCTTTGAAACATTGAATTCGACGATATTATTCTTACTCCAAGAGAAAACACTCTCGAGGGTTATTGTCCATTCTTTGCTTCAAAGTCCTCCGAGCCGTTGGAATTTGTGTACCCTTCGGGGGATTGTCAAACAAAAAGCTATCATGGCCTGTACTGTCATCCGCATAACATTGAATTGGTGCACATGTCAAAAGCCATTGATGTGCAACAAAAACAAAGTCGAAGACAGAACCGATCCCTGTGGGACGCCGGCATTTATCGAGTGTAAGGAAGAGGTGAAACCATCAGCAACCGTCTGAATCAACCTCTCCCTCAAAAAGTCGGCAATCCACGTACACAAGGATGCGGAAAGTCCGTAAGAAGGCAGTTTGTTGCCAAGTCCAGACCCAAAGGTGCCAGACCCGGTCAAAAGCCTTGGAAATGTCCAGTGCGACCGTTTGAGTCTCACCGAAACGTCTCACGCACCGTCCCCAAACATGCGTCACATACTTTCTCGCGTAAGATCACTGCACGAGCGGTTCCGCCGGAATCCGTATTGACGGTCATTGATAATTTTGTTCTTCTCGAGGTATGTGAGCAGTTTGTCGTTGATCATACGTTTCATCACCTTGGATAGAACTGATGTGATCGCTATGGGGCGGTAGTTGGCCAGGTTGGAGCGGTCACCCTTCTTTGGAATAGGATGGATAACCGCTTTTTCCAACCAGAGGGTACAGAGCCAGACTTCAGGGGCATTTTAAACAGCTTCGTCAAAATTGGAGCAATTTCTGCAGCGATTGCAATACCATGGCGGGGATTCCGCCAGGCCCGATGCCGGTTTTCATCGATGCCCGATTTCATAAAGAAAGCGCAGTGAGGAACCGATGTCGGGACTGCACCTTGATCATAGAGGGTCGAATTTTCCGTAAACATTTTGCCTAACAGGTTAGCCTTTTTGGCGGCGGTGTTTGCTAGTGAGCCGTCCGGTCTGGTAAGGGGTGGCAAACTGGAGTTTCCGTACCTGAGCTGGTCACTTAGAGTTACACCAAGATGCAGAACATACCAATGGTAAAATGCTTAAATATTTGGGATACTTACTAAATTATTTTTTTTACAATCTAAATAAGACACTTATTGATAGGATCTCAATTAATATAAATAAATTCATGTTTGTTACGCTGTTACCATTTTTCAAGTACGGTGCCTTTTTCTGTTGGGTCTTCTCAGCCCCCTCCACCAGCTGACGGAAGGAGGTGGCACTTCTCAAGCTACTGACGCAGCTCCCACATATTTCAACACCAACGGTTTTGTCTTCCGAGTTTACCAGCTGGAAAAATAAGGATAGGTTAGTCTAGCACTAATGCTTGGCACCGTCTCTGGCACATTCGCCGAACTTATGGTACTGGTACACATGCTCATTAGTAGCATGCTCATTTCCTCTTCCACCTGCGAATCAATGAGCATGCTCATTTGGGTGTGATACACATGCTACTAGGAAGTGTTGCGTGTGGAAAAGGAAATGAGCATGCTTATTTATGAGCATGTGTGTAAGTACTTATTATTATTACTCCAAAGTTCACTAGGGATTACTGGATAGACTTTAAATATCTGGGTTGGTTGGAAGAAATTGCCTACTGGTAATAGCCACCTTTATGTTTTGTTTCATAGTGCTTTCACAAAAACGAGTATTGAATTCCGTAAGTCTAAACTTAAACTTTAGGATGCATAATTTACACCCGCGTGACATATTAATGTGATAATTAATATGACATATATTAATGTGATAACCTCACAAATCGTGGTGATGCAATGGCAAAGTTTTAGAGTAAGGCGCTCCGCCCACTGAGGCAACTGAAAACCAACTAAAACCGGCTGTTTTCTCTGTCTTGATTGGTCAAAAAGCTTGTTTAACCATAGATGAAGAACAATCAGCTGACAGCTCGCAACCTAGCAACGGCCGCCCAGGGTAATCAGCCGTGACAGTCGCAAGATGGTCGCAAGTCACCGCTTGCGTTACCATTGACAACGGGGTTTTGTGTGATTGTGTAGTATGCGGGCCATCACATTGTCATACAAAGACAGTTGGCAGTTGAGAGTTTTCAGTTGCCTGAGTGGGCGGAGGCGCAAACTGCTTGCGTTGCCATGACGTTGCTAAAACTTTAATGCATCTTTTGCCATCTACCCTGACATGAATAGTTGTGTTTTATAGTAACAAAGTCTTATTTCAAAAAAATGTTTTATTATTATTTTTTTTTACAATTAAACCCGCTAAACTACTTATGTAGTTTGTCAGCAGGGACATGAGACAACATTTTATACAATTACATGATACAATTTAAATGGTATATGATGATTCATAAATACATAAGTTGATCAAATTACAGAAAAGTTTACATACATAAATAGCAGCATAAGCCTTATACATATAATTATCAAGTAAAAATAAATGTATGAACAAATTAGTATAATCATTAAGTACATCAATAGTTTCATAGATAAAGGTAGGTATGTCAGGTATTACAAAATAATTATTTTTCCATTTCCTAGGAATGTGAATTCCATTTTGGAATACAAGGACTTCAGTGGGGCATCAGTATAAAACATTATTATCCAATAGCCATTTCCTTACATTATATTTAACTTTAGCAGTATACATGTTATTATTTTTAATTGTCATCGGTAGTTGAGTTAGCGCCTCCGCCCACTCAGGCAACTGAAAACTCTCAACTGCCAACTGTCTTTGTATGACAATGTGATGGCCCGCACACTTCACAATCACACAAAACCCCGTTGTCAATGGTAACGCAAGCGGTGACTTGCGACTTGGCGCCTCCGCCCACTCAGGCAACTGAAAACTCTCAACTGCCAACTGTCTTTGTATGACAATGTGATGGCCCGCACATACACTATCACACAAAACCCCGTTGTCAATGGTAACGCAAGCGGTAACTTGCGACTTGCTCTACTGGTTGCCCTGGGCGGCCATTGATAGTTGCCAACTGTCAGCTGATTGTTCTTCTTCTATGGTTAACCAAGCTTTTTGACCAATCAAGACAGAGAAACAGACGGTTTTAGTTGGTTTTCAGTTGCCTCAGTGGGCGGAGCGCCTTACTCTACTGGTTGCCCTGGGCGGCCATTGATAGTTGCCAACTGTCAGCTGATGGTTCTTCTTCTATGGTTAACCAAGCTTTTTGACCAATCAAGACAGAGAAACAGCCGGTTTTAGTTGGTTTTCAGTTGCCTCAGTGGGCGGAGCGCCTTAATATTTTGGGTACATTATAGTTCAAAGTTCTTTTTACCATATTTATTGGTACATTTCGGAACCACCAATCCTTCATTTTGAGTGAATCTTGTATTCATAAAATTATATTATAAAATTAGTTTACAAATTCCACAAGGACACGATACTTGTGTTAATTTAAAAAAAATATATTATATAAATGACAATCATTACGGCAAAATTGCACTAGCCAAATTCCAACTGATTAGTTTTTTTAAATACCTGTATACTAAAGCATTTCAAAAACATTTCTCCATAATTTTCAACTGAATGGTTAAATAAATGATTGTGCTTTATACATTTTAATTCATCATCATCTGATTTACAAATTGCACAAGTACCAGGAGCGAACTCTAGTTTTATAAGCTTTTGACCTTTTTTCATTGTTTTGGTTTATTGCAAGAATTAAAATAGAAATCAAAGGAATGATAAATCAGGCTTTCAACAGTTATAGTAAATAAACGATCTATCGATTTAAAAATTCCAAGACAATATGATATTATTGTTTGCATGTAAAATATTGCTCAACTTTTGACGTTTGACGTTTGACATTTGACACATAACATGCATAGACGCACATAGATGCACATAGATACACTACTCGTTTGACAGCTCACAGACCATAGATCTTCAGGTGAATATAAAGGTAAAGACATAGGCGCTCCGCTGTAGCGATGGGCACAATCGATGAATAATCGATTATTTACTCGATCTTTTTTACCATCGAATGATTTCGATTCATTTCCATAGAAAAATCGATTCTCGCTTCTCGATGTCAAATTCATTCGAATGCACAGTAGCGATGGGAATGATCGAAACTTTTATATAATCGATTTTTTTTAATCGAGACATCACAATAATCGAATGATTAATCGATTTTTTGCTCGGAGTTCGGGAGCAATAGCTACGGTCAGGGGCAGGATTTTTGTCTGTGACGGGGGGGGGGGGGGGGGGGTAGGAAGCCGAAAATTATTATGGTGCATCATGTATGGCAACGCTTATTGTTTGTTGTAATTTTATTTGTTGTATGTTTAATTTTTGTTTGATGGCAACATTAGTGTTATTCCATTTTCCACGAATTTCAAATATGTGGGCATCTCACAACAATAAAATTACTAATAACATATTTAGTTTAGCCGGTTGGTACAAATTCCCATTAATAATATTGACAGTGTGTCTGTGTTTAATACGAAGATAATAATTTTATGTCGTTTTTGTTAAAAAATAACCTCTAAATAACATGTAGGTTATGGACACCTTTTCGTATGCAATTATTTGTATTTATATTTTTATATTTGTAGTTTATCATTAATTAAAGTCTTCTTACTATAGAAATCGTTTCATTTTTATTACAAACTAAGAAACACCTGTTAATTTCAAATAAATTAAATATATTTGGTCATATAAAGCAGATAATATGAAAACATATTACCTACTTGCTGATTTTAGTAGAGTATTATTTACTGCCCTGAAGAAACTACGGTTTTAGCGAAACCCGATCGGCATTAAATATTAAAATGGTATATACTAAGTTATTGTTTTATTTTAAATTAAATATACAATACCCAAATAGATGATACATAACCTCATAATAAACATTTTTAAATTGTTGAAAGCTATCACCATCGCAATCTTTTACGTATAAACTATACTGAAAACGTAAATCGTTACCTAAAAGTATTCATTCATAATTTAAAATTCACACATCAGGTTGTTTATAACATGTACCTATAAAATATTTTGTTTGTCAAGCAAAATCACTTTCGATGACGTTTCAAGACTATGCATTCGAATTCTGACATTGAGAAGCGAGAATCGATTCCAAGTTCGATGACGTTTAAAACCGATTGTCTCGGACTGTGCATTCGAATGGATTCTGACATCGAGAAGCGAGAATCGATTTCAAGTTCGATGACGTTTCAAACCGATTGTCTCGGCCGTGCATTCGAAAGAATTTTGACATCGAGAAGCGAGAATCGATTCCAAGTTCGATGACGTTTCAAACCGATTCTCTCGGACTGTGCATTCGAATGAATTTGACATCGAGAAGCGAGAATCGATTTTTCTATGGAAATGAATCGAAATCATTCGATGGTAAAAAAGATCGAGTAAATAATCGATTATTCATCGATTGTGCCCATCGCTAATGCACAGTCCGAGAGAATCGGTTTGAAACGTCATCGAACTTGGAATCGATTCTCGCTTCTCGATGTCAAAATTCTTTCGAATGCACGGCCGAGACAATCGGTTTGAAACGTCATCGAACTTGAAATCGATTCTCGCTTCTCGATGTCAGAATCCATTCGAATGCACAGTCCGAGACAATCGGTTTTAACCGTCATCGAACTTGGAATCGATTCTCGCTTCTCGATGTCAGAATTCGAATGCATAGTCTTGAAACGTCATCGAAAGTGATTTTGCTTGACAAACAAAATATTTTATAGGTACATGTTATAAACAACCTGATGTGTGAATTTTAAATTATGAATGAATACTTTTAGGTAACGATTTACGTTTTCAGTATAGTTTATACGTAAAAGATTGCGATGGTGATAGCTTTCAACAATTTAAAAATGTTTATTATGAGGTTATGTATCATCTATTTGGGTATTGTATATTTAATTTAAAATAAAACAATAACTTAGTATATACCATTTTTATATTTAATGCCGACCGGGTTTCGCTAGAACCGTAGTTTCTTCAGGGCAGTAAATAATACTCTACCAAAATCAGCAAGTAATATGTTTTCATATGGACATATCCAAATATATTTAATTTATTTGAAATTAACAGGCGTTTCTTAGTTTGTAATAAAAATGAAACGATTTCTATAGTAAGAAAACTTTATTTATATATTTAATGATAATATTTATATATTTAATGAAAATTTGTTAATAATTGCATACGAAAAGGTGTCCATAACCTACATGTTATTTAGAGGTTATTTTTTTTAACAAAAACGACATAAAATTATTATCTTCGTGTTAAACACAGACACACTGTCAATATTATTAATGGGAATTTGTACCTACCGGCTAAACTAAATATCTTATTAGTAATTTTATTGTTGTGAGATGCCCACATATTTGAAATTCGTGAAAAAAAGGAATAACACTAATGTTGCCATCAAACAAAAAGGAATTTGCCAATTTGCCATTGCCAGGAAAGAAAAACGGTGATTGAAATGTTGTTGCAGTACTTACTTACTAATGTTGCGTTATTTAAACACGTTATTTAGAGATTGTTTTTGAACAAAAATGTCATATAATTATAATTATTGACATATTAATAAACATACATAAATATTTTGAATGGAAATTTTTACCAACGGGCTAAACTAAGTAGCTTAACAATAATTGTTATTTTGTGAAATGCATACCAAAAAACAACAAATAAAATTACAACAAAAAATAAACGTTGCCATACATGATGCACCATAATAATTTTCGGCTTCCTACCCCCCCCCCCCCCCCTCACAGACAAAAATCCTGCCCCTGACCGTAGCTATTGCTCCCAAACTCCGAGCAAAAAATCGATTAATCATTCGATTATTGTGATGTCTCGATTAAAAAAAATCGATTATATAAAAGTTTCGATCATTCCCATCGCTACTCCGCTGACGAGGCAACTGAAAACCAACTAAAACCGGCTGATTTCTCTGTCTTGATTGGTCAAAAAGCTTGTTTAACCATAGACGAAGAACAATCAGCTGACAGCTGGCAACTAGCAACGGCCGGCCAGCTCAATCAGCAGTGCGAGTCGCGAGTCACCGCTTGCGTTACCATTGACAACGGGTGTTTTAGTGATTGTGTAGTGTGCGGGCCATCACATTGTCACACAAAGACAGTTGTCAGTTGACAGTTTTCAGTTGCCTCAGTGGGCGGATCGCCTTACTTGGTCAACGTACGTAGGCCACGCTACGAGGCAACTGAAAAAAAAAACAGTTTGCAACTAAACTCGCTATCCTGTGTATGTCAATTTGATGGCCCGCACACTACACAATTTCTCAAAAACCCCGTTGTCATGGCAACGCAAGCAGTGACTCGCGACTCACCCTGCTAGGGTAAATATTGAATATCGCTGGCACCGGCTAATATGCATTTTTTTTGAAAAAATCTTTTGAGAAAAAATATTTCATTCTAAATTTCAAACACGTAAAATTAAAATTAACTTTCAAACATTTATTGTCAAATGTCATTTAGTTTTGTTGGTATTCTTGATACTATAAGGAGATGTGCTAGAGCCACGGTTAGAAACAACGAATGGCTAGACACAAAATCGCGCGGGCGTTTTTTTTTAATGTTAAAAAACTCAAATTCCGCCTAATTAGTGCTTACCTAACTCCCATAATTGAATTTTTTTTTTCATTAAAATTTATTTTTTTAAGTAAACTATTTCCGTAATGATGTGCGCCTACTCGCGTTAATGAAAGAAATGCATCGCAGTTGAGCGGATACGCTAGGTTTGTGTCACATGGTTTGTGATACAAAAGAAAGTGCCCCTTCATACCACCTGCTCGCATCAAGGCAAGAAAAACATTCCAGTTTTCAAGTAGTTTAGTGGCTACGCTAGGTTTGTGTAACATGGTTTGTGATACAAAAGTGAATGTATTATTTATAAAAAATAATTACCGAAAAAAAACATGTTTTTTTACGTAATTTTATATCCAAAACACCGGTAAATTAGTGTTTACCTAAAACGCCAGATTTCGTGATCTTCAAAATCTTCTAGCCGTTCGTTATACATAAAAATGTATCAGGAATACCAACATACCAAAGTGACAGTAAATGAGCAAATGGATACAAATATGGCCAACATTTCACAAGACGAAATCTAATTTTAATTTTACATAAATGAAATTTAGAATGAAACATTTTCCACTTCCCACAATGCAAATAGCTGTCTTTTAATATAATTAAGGTGAATCAAAAGATTTAAAAAAAATGCATATTAACCGATGCCAGCGATATCCAATAATTACCCTTGCTAGTTGCCGTGGCCAGCCATCACCAGTTGCCAGCTGCCAGCTGATTGTTCTTCGACTATGGTTAAACAAACTGAGATAATAATAGAAGTTTGATGGAAGTTTGGTTGGAAGCCATAGCAACCAGCCGGTTTTAGTTTGGTTTCAGTTGCCTCGTCAGCGGAGGCACTTAGTGACAAAAAACCAGTTTGCAACTAAACTCGCTATCCTGTGTATGTCAATGTGTTGGTCTGCACATTACAGAATTTCTCAAAAACCCGTTGTCAATGGCAACGCAAGCAGTGACTCGCGACTCGCACTGCTGATTGCCATGGCCGGCCGTTGCTAGTTGCCAGCTGTCAGCTGATTGTTCTTCGTCTATGGTAAAACAAGCTTTTTGACCAATCAAGACATAGAAACCAGCCGGTTTTAGTTTGGTTTCAGCGGAGCGCCTAAATGCCTCAACTGAGGCAACTGAAACCGGCTGGTTGCTATGGATTCCAACCAAACTATCAAACTTCTATGACGGCCTACTCAATTTTACGATTTCTGTAATTATCTCAGCTTGTTTAACCATAGACCAAGAACAATCAGCTGTCATTGCAGTCAAATTGAAAAAAAACTAGAAAAATGACAATAAAACTGGCGCAACTATGACAACCGAGCAAACTGGCAACGGCCGGCCACGGCAACTAGCAGGGTGAGTCGGGAGTCACTGCTTGCGTTGCCATTGACAACGGGTTTTTGAGAAATTGTTTAGTGGGCCATCATATTGACATACACAGGATAGCGAGTTTAGTTGCAAAATTTTTTTTTCAGTTTCCTCGTCAGCGGAGACACTAAAAATATCTGCCCCCCTAGCACACTCGATTGATAAGGGTTGATAGGATAACTTTCAGTAACTTCACATAGTTCCCTAGCATATTGCAAATCATCAACGAATAAGTAACAGTGTTCACAATGACCAAGTGTCGCTAATATATTCGACATCAACTGAAGTTTGTATATTAGCGATCCGCAGTTGTCCTAGGGAACGACGAGAAGTTACCGAAAGTTATCATATCAATCCTTATCGATCGAGTGTGCTAGGGGACCTGGTGTGCTAGCACGGTCGCTCGATATGAAGTTACCGACCGATTGTCGGTAACTTCTCATCGTTCCCTAGGACAACTGCAGATCTCAAACGTACAAACGACAGTTGATATCGAATATATTAAGGACACTTAGTCTTTGTGAACTGTCACCTATTCGTTTGCGATCTGCAGTTGTTGTAGGGAACGATGAAAAGTTACCGATAGTTATCCTATCGATCGTTATAGAGCAAGCGTGCTAGGGCCTCTGGACTACTTAGCAATAAATTATAAACTGAAAAATAAACAGTCTGCAACTCAAGTCGCTGTCCTGTGTATTTCAATGTGTTTATCTGCACACTACACAACTTCTCAAAAACCCGTTATCAACGTCAACGCAACCAATCACACGCATTTCACCGTGCTAGTCGGTAGTCGCCGGCGTGTTTAAGTTGCCAGGTTGCCATGGTTGCGCCTCACAAGCTTTCAGTTTTTGAGCAATTTGCATTATGTCCGATGCAGTTGCAAACCAGTTTTAGTTTGGTTTAGGTTTCTCCTTAAGCGAAGGGCCTAATAAATTGAAAAAAAAATACTGCAACATTGTTTTTCTATTGGCAACGATGAAAATCCATAGAAAAATATAATTAGCCATAAAGATTTGTGATGGCGGCTAAGTGACATCTGAACCAGTTGCGGATAGAAATCGTAAATAGAAAACAAAAAAGCAGATTTATGCCACTCTATAGGCGATACGCATCGAAAATGTCAGATGCGGAGAATGGCGACGATGTGACGGTGGTAGATGTGTATGACATTGCCTCCGATATAGGCAAAGAGTGCGAGATTATTATAGACAAGTACGGGGCGGAGGCGCTCACCTCTTTCCTACCGAAAGTAATCAACGCCCTGGAACTATTGGAGAACTTGGCCACTCGAAATGAGAGAGAAAACTCCACCCTTCAAGACCTGCATGATAAAATCTCACAGCTGGAAAATGACAAACTGGAGAAGGCGGAATATCGACAACGATTTGAAAAGGTTTGTCGGGTTCATGTATCTGACATTTAAATAGTTTGTTGCAAAGGTCAACTGTTGTATATTGCTTTTAAATGTGACCTTATCATTTCACAGCATCTTTAAAAATCTAAATCAATACTAAATTCATATCAAGTCGTAAAGTTATAATGCTTGTAATACTTTCATAGCACCCAAGCATCTAATTTCACCAAGAAACCTGTTTCTGTACCTAAAAGACTACATATTTGTTCAAACTATTGCGTGCGCCTCTCCATGGCGTTTTCTCGAATATAAAGTAACAAAAAATTGAACAAGCGGTCATTATAGTATTTTTATTGCTCATCATTTTTATAAGTAGGTCCATAGTTCCATTTCATATTACATTCATTGTAATCTTCGACCAAGTCTATCTATGCAAAGCTTTTTGGTCTTAAAAATGACACTGGAACCACAATTATTTATCAAAAAGAAAGTGCATTATCTCGCAGTCAGAAGATAGCAACAAAATAAAATAAATAAAAAAGCCAAATCGCTTAAATTAAAAAAAAAAAAAAAAAAAAACAAGCATTGGTTTTACCTTTTGTTGGAAGTAATTTTGTCTTCCAGCAAAACACAAAATTGAAGCAGTTAGAAATATTTTAGATATGGGCACTCGCGGACTTTATTATTAACAATTTGATAGTTATATGAATAATTATAATAATAACAGGGTGACCGTGAATGAAGTGCATTTACTTCGGGGGGGGGGGGGGGGATTCTATATAATAGTAGGAGTAAAAAAAAATTAACTTTTTCCGAAATTCCAATTTTTTTTTCCCATACAAAAATACATAACTTACCGATCAATTTGGTGATGCGTCCCCCCCGTTTATTACCAAAATTCTTAACCTATTTATTTAAAATATGTATAATTCTTGATTTGATTCAAGTATTAGGCGAGTACTTCAAATAAATTCACTATTTTAAATATTTTCCAAAATAGAATTTTTGGTTTAACAATCATTGTTTTGCAAAATGTCATTCTCAAATTTTAATGTTTTCTATTAAACAATAATTATTATTTTCAAAATATATTGAAAATAAATAGCTAGCTTTATAAATTATAGCCTATATGTTATTCTGATGTATGAGCTATATTATTGTAAAGTTTCATTAAAATCCAATCATTAAATTTTGATTTAAAGAGTAACAAACATACATACATCCATACAAACATTCGCGTTTATAATATTAGTAAGATTAACTTGCTCCTCTTGGCAGGAGCTGGAGATAATCGAGGAGCAATGGCGCTCGGAGACGGCGGAGCTGGTCACCGCTGTGACACGTCTCCAGGAGGAGAACCGTCGTCTGGCGCGCGCCAAGGACGGCACTCCCGCCGACTCCGCCGCCCAGCGGCCTCCCTCGGAGTTGGGGGACGCAGGCGGCGGGGGCCCGGGCGCCAACGACGAGAACCTGTGGCGGCGCATGGGCGAGATGCAAGAGCAGCACAGGAACACGGCCAGGGAGAAGGACGCCCTGCTGCAGGAGAAGCAGAAGATGATTGAAGGGGTATATATATTACAGAGATTACATTAGTTCATTTATCTATCGCTAATCGATAAACAAACGTACACAGCTAAGTTTATCCTACCGATATTGCTTCCTTATCATTATGGTCATAATATTATGCAAGGCCCCCTGGTATGACAGTTTGCTGTAAAAATAACATAAAATTATACTAGGCTCTCTGGTATGACAGTTTGCTGGAAAAAGAACATCAAATTATACTAGGCTCTCTGGTATGACATTTTGTTGGAAAAATAACATAATATTATGCTAGGCCCCCTGGTATGACAGTTTGCTGGAAAAATAATGAAAAATTATACTAGGCTCTCTGGTATGACATTTTGTTGGAAAAATAACATAAAATTATACTAGGCTCTCTGGTATGACAATCTGCTGGGAAAATAACATAGCATTATGCTAGGCCCCTGGTATGACAATTTGCTGGAAAAATATAATATTATGTTGAGCTCCTGATAATGACAATTTGCTGGAATTTTTATATTTTAGATCTATTATCTTTCACTCTTATCTATTTGATTGAACTTTTGATATACTTTTTATGGGTTGTAATGTATTGGTTATGTGTGTAAAATAAATTAATAAAAAATTGTCGTAAAAAGCGAAGTTAGCAGTGCACAATGGAGTGCCGATACCAACCCTGATGTACGACAGTGAGGCATTGAACTAGCAGATAAAGGAAGGAAAGAGACTGAATGCTGTAGAAGTGAGATCTCTAAGGCATAAGTGTGGTAAAACTTTGTATGACTGTTAAAAATGCAAATGATAAATATTAAGAAAGGGACGCTTAATGGTTTGGGCCTGTAGACGATGAATGGATGAATGAAGAAAGGAGTGTATGGAGATCGTTTTACAGGGATGTTAATGGTAGAACAAGTCAAGGATGCCCGAGAAAGGTCATGGCATGATTGAGCAAATCAAATATGTACCTGAGTCAGATGTCAGGAGTATGTATGGGACGATTTGTGATTGTGAATGAAGCAAGGAGTGTCTTTCTGTTGTGTGGCGGTCTTTTCTCTCGCCTACCCCTGTGGTTAAAGGGCTTGATGATTAGTTAATAAGAATAAACAAGACTAAAATCATTTCAAGCAACATTTCTGTTATGAATAGTGTTTGTCACCAGGACGACAGGTTATGAGAGAGTTTATTCCTGTCTGGTATTTGTTGTAACATATTCAATTTGTGCGTTACAGCTCACGTCCCAGGTGAAGAGGCTAGCGGCAACGAGCCGTGAAGTGCGACGCAAGCAGAAGTACCTCCTTCAACAGGTGAGCAGTGATCAAGTATGGATACAGTAGATTTTTTGTATTGCTTATACTAAACCTTTATGCACGGTACAGACCTCGAAGCTCACATCAAAAGATATTTATAACACAATAGCGCTCGCCATACAATCGACGTAAAAAGATGAGTATTATAAGAACGGTTCGAGTCTTCCCTATTTATTATTATTCTCCGTAACCGCTAGCGGCGCGATATCAGAAAAGTTATGCGACCCCTCCTTCGCCGTAAACAGGAGAGGGGCTCAATATGAATACACAGAGCGCTGTGCTTAACCTGTCATTGGTCGTATGCACTCCGGTCTACCATCAATTTTGGAAGCGAATTTGTCCCTTATATATAAAGAAATTGTATGAAGAACAAGGTCAGAATCGCTTGGGCCATTCTCGTTCTTGACGTAACGAAATACTGGATAGCGTCTAGCCTCTCCGAATAATTCAAATTAATTCACGATGACGCGTCGGGCATCAAAGCTGGCGGACAAAATGGCTGCCGCTTGATAATATGAACAGTCGTATTCAAAGTCTATATTTTTTCATTGTTTTTTTTATGTAAATCCATTGTGGAAAGCATAGATTTGAGTGATTATTAGGAAGATCGTTTTATCCACATTACTTTGATGTAATTTTTGTAATATATCACAAAGAAATGTTATAAAAATTGAGTTTATAAGAAAGGTAAGAACTGTCAAATATTTTACGTCGTATTGAAAAAATATATTTTCCTATGCTGGCTTGCAGCAGGTTAAGCCTCTGTCAGCCGGCAAGTTGACATATCCAGTACAAAGAAATGATATTCCCTCGGCCGCCTCCAAATTCAACTGACCCCCTCTCCTGCCGCAGGAAGAAATCTTTTATAACGTAGTGTGTCGGTAGAAGAGATACTTTATAACACAGTATCTTTGGATGTGAGCTTCGCGTTTGTGACCCTCTTTAACCTGCAGCGAATACAACGTCACTTCATAATGCAGGTAATGAAAATCTTTCCTACTAACATTTTTTCATGTTTATATGTAGCACTGAATAAAAAATTCCTAGAAGTATGATCTATACCAATTTGAAAGACAGCTCATGTCGCCAATTTCTATGTCGAGGTCCCTCACTGGCCAATGAAATTGTTTTTCTGGGGAGTGGGTACCACCGTCCCGGGAACCATTTATTGGATGACCAACACCCCTTTGGTCACCCCAAGCGGTTCACTACGTTTCGTGACTTAGCAGCGGTGCTTGGGTTCATAAGGTGAAGTTTGTCTCGGTCTTGGCGGCGGATGCTGCTTGGTGGTCCGGATCGGGTGAGACTGGTTAAGGGAGACCTTTTTATTTATTCTCTTGACCCATCGCCTTCCATCTCAGTGGAAGGCATGGATTCAAAAGCCTGTAACTCCTCGACATACTGACCCCCAGATTTCTACCCACCCTTCATATCTTTGTCCTTTCCAGAACTTCTTCTCCTGCCTTTACTTGAAAAGACCCTCCACAAAGCATCTCCAAAGATGACATAGGCCCTGAGGGAAATTGTTTTCCTCAGGGCCTCCTTCCTGTGTAGAGCCATAAAAAAAAATTGTATTAGAAAAAGTTTGTTTTTCCTAAGGAAAATTTAGTTTGGGTAGCATTGATTTACTATTTGTGATCCTTAACCTCTTAAATGTCGGATGACATTTGCCCACAAATGGGCGTATTTCATAGAAAATTAATATCAGAGCATTCCGAGAAGCTAGAGTGCTCAAATAAAAAGCAACGTCTGAAATGATACTGGCGCGAGCGATTCTGACCATATCATTGTGCAGTATCTTTATACGTAAGGGTAAAAATCGCATTTTATTTTTTAAACTCTCATCTGTCACCCGCCCGCCGGCGGGCTTATGACAAATGAGGGATTAAGACGCGTACAGATATTACCAACTAATTTGTTGCAACCTTTGTTGCATTGCGTGTTGTGTTGCTAATATCTGTACGCTGCATTGTAGTTGCATTACAACATCATCAAGACCATTTTAAATCATTACATAGTATTTTTATGACATCATTTCATTCTCGGTCTTATTCTAATTTTATTTATTATGACAGAGTAAGGTGTTGCTGTGATTAAATAGAAGCAGAAAATAATTGACTTTTGCTTTTTATTAGCACTGAGAATACAATAGGTAATAATAAAATTATTACCACAACAATTCATTTAACGAGGCATCTATAGTAAGCCCGCCGGCGGGCGGGGGTGATAGCTGAGAGGTTAAAAAATAAAATGCGATTTTAAGCCTTATGTATACATAAACTGTACAAGGACAGAATCGCTTGCGCCAACATCATTCCAGACTTTGATTTTTATTAGAGCACTCTAGTTCCTCAGAATGCTCTGATATTAATTTTCTATGAAATATGACCTTGACCTCTAACTGTCATCCGACATTCAAGAGCTTAAGGGGGGGGGTTGGTTTTAAACCTTTTTAAAAAAAAATTATTTCTGAATGTACAACGTGTCGAGAGTATTGTGTCAAAATCAAGTAAATCGGAGCAAAACAACAGCGTTTTAACCGACTGGCCCTTTTCTTTTTTCGACCGGATTTTCAAGTTTAAAAAACTTTAAATCGATTTTCTTGCAAACAAATTTTTGAAGTTCGTGAACATCATACCTCAAAATCTACTTGACCGATCCTTTTTTAAATTTTGTACACTATTTTTACATATACACCAACAGGTAGTCAGAGAGAGTTTTTTTTTTTTACCATTTTTTTCCATTTTTTAGCAAAAATAGCATTTTTCACTTCAAAATGCTGCCAAAAATAAAAAAAAATCGAAAAAGAAACTAACTCTGAATACCTAGAAAACATATCACCTTTTAAATGCATTTAGATTTTTTTGTTTCGGTCGATCTGGTAACGAGTTATGATGTTCACCGCATACCAACTTTTTTCGAGGCGGCTCCGGAGATTCGCTCTCACGGACTTATTTATTGATATTTTTATTTGAAATTTTTTTCAAAGATTATTCAGATATTATACTATAACGTGTATATAAAATAAATAAACCAACATTATTCATATCTCAAAAAAAAAAAACCCATGAAAATATGCCTCTTTTTCGCCTTTAAAACCTTACCTCCCCTTAACCTGTAGATGCCAACAAGTGGATATTTTCGTTATAGACAATATACCATACCTTATAAAGAGACATTTTTATTTTTGTCTATAACTAACTAGTAGAGGATTTCCGAAGACAAATTGAATGTATACAGAATTTTCCTAAGAGTATTGATATTAGAGAGACGGCATGTGAAGTGTGCCTGCGCGCTCCAAGTGTGCCTTTTCGAGAATTCTACCCACACGGTTGACATTGGCTGTCACCATGTTAAATGGCTGCTGTCGGAACGTATTAAACGACCAAAAACCAGCAGCCAATGTAAGCCGTTTGTGTAAAATTCTCGAAAAGGCACACTTGGAGCGCGCGGGCACACTTTACATGCCGTCTCTCTAATATCCATACTCTTAGGAATTTTCTTTATAATATAATAATATATTTTTGTGAACAAATTAGAACTCAGAAATTTTCCTTTTGAATGAAAACTGCTATTTAAAATAAATAATTTTGGTACCTATTTTATAGCTTATCTGAATTGTTCCCACAAACTGTTATTTTCAAGTGGGAATACAGTGAAACTTTCTTAAGAAGTTTTCCGAGGGACCGGATAAACCAAACTTCTTAAGCATGACAACTTTTTAAGAGAGAACTTCTGATTTCATTTTTGCATTTCTAGAGAATTTTTGCCAAATGCCCGTGTTTTGTTATTTGCTTCGGTTACATGATGAAATTAAACATGCTAAAATTACATGTGGCGGTTGCAACTGGCGGAGAAAACTACAGACAGTGAAATAATAAAATAAAAATATTGTATGTTTTGTTTACAGATGAGGGTGGTTTGCAATCAACGGGCAGAACTGGAAGCCGATGCTCAAGCCAGACAGAGGGAGCTGGTGTCACTCCGACAAGCCCTGGCCACTGATAAGGTAAGCTTCATTGAGATATGTTCACCCAGCTTATCGGACGTTATGGTTGTAATTGCAAATAGTTGGTCAAGCTAACACATATAAGTAAATTTAGATTTCTATGCAATAAATGCATACACATTGTCTGGAAATTTGTAGTACAAGCGGGAAACTAGTGAATCTACATAAAATAAAGAACAAAAAAAAACTTTCTATTTGAAATGTGATTTTTGTTTTTTTATTCAAAAAAACTTTTGGAGCCAAGTCTATGCTTTGTTGCATTTTAACCCCTAAGGCCAATTTCTTCACTTTTGGAAACAAATCATGTAGGGCTCATAGAAATAGTTGTGTCTCCCTTACTATCATGGTTAGAAATATGTTCTAAACCAAGGCTGCCCAACCCCAGGCCCGCGGGCTACATTGTGGCCCGCAAATTAATTATAAATGGCCTGCGTGACACAAGTTTAAAAATTCCCACCAACTTGCGAATTTTTGTAAATCCTTTTACAATAAGTTCGACTGAAATAATCAGCATGTAAATAATCAATTACAACCATAACCTACAATTTTGTGTGTAACGAAAATAACAGGATGATGGACTTCCTGATGGAATCCAATAAAAAGATGACAAAAACTAAACAATTCATATCCCTTTTGCCGCGTCAATTTGGCCCTACTGTTAAAAATGTTGGGCAGCCTTGTTCTAAATGGCGTTAGAGAGAGAAAACACCACTCTTTATATTCAAATCTAAAAGTTAAACACAGAAAAATTAAAATGTACACATTTATGAAACCATAGTTTCCGAATGCCATTTTATAAAAACTAATGAAACTTTGTGAATTTTTTATTAATTATTTTTGCATGAACCGACAAAAAAGGGTGGTGACAAAAACATTTATATATAGTAGATACCACAATGAATATTTTATTGAAATTATAACCTGATATATATTGTGATATTGGTAGTCCCGATGCGTCACTTTGCACATTATTTGCACAGTCATTAAACATCATATAACTACGTCAACTGTCTTATTAATATTTGCAAATCCCAGACATATTATAATCCACTAATACAAGGCACCAGCACACTTGTTAGACACTGGGTTTTGAACCTAACCTAACTTATCTACGGCAATAACCATTCTTCCTTTACTATTCCTCAGAATGGCGGCGGCAGTGCGGCTCAGCTGGCAGAGCTCTTGAAGGAGCGGGACCAGCTGAGGGAGCAGTTGGAGGCGCTGCAGAAGTCAGTCAGGTACTTCAATGTGCATGGTAAAATCAAACACGAACCGTACTATCGCTTGCTGTGACACGTCCTACGTGGTGTTGGGTTTAACCATCTATGAATATCAGTGTTTTGTTTTTATTTTTTATTGGTGATTGGATTTTTATTTATTTCTTTTATTTTTGGCTTTCAATCTTCAAGGGTGTTCAACCATTCTTTCAATGTGATGATTTTATCCATTCTAGTCTTCGACCAAGTATATCAAGACAAGCTGTGTGGGTCTTAAAATTGACACCGACACCAAAAGTATTTACGAAAACATTTATCAAAAAAAATCTGCACGGTCAAAAGATCGCAAGAAGCATTGTTTGGTAATATAAGGCAGTTAGAAATATTTTAGGTATAGGCTGTCACAGACTTTATTATTGACAATTTAATCAGATATGAAAACTTAAAAAAAAAAAATTGTTAACATATAGATTCGAGGCAGCGTATTTAGCGCAGGCGGTCTATCTTTAGTGGAGCCCCACAATTGTATGGGTGACTTGCACAAATAAAACTGTTGGTAAGATATCACAGGCACACATGGATTATCTTACGGCGGACGTCACTCACGATAACCATTTGAACTGCACAGCGATTTCGTCGAACTGTGCAACCTAGCAAGGTTGTTACCGGGTAAACGGTATTTTACAACTGACTGTGGTGACAACACTTCCAAGTGCAGATTTGAACATGTGTTCAACATCTGTGTGCATCAATTTGAGAGGCGGGAATGGGTACCTTGGCCCTGGGAATTTGCCGGATAACCAACACCTCTGTCATTGGTCACCCCAAGTGGTTCGCTACGTTTGGTGACTTAGCAGATATGCCCGGGTTCATGGAGTGAGGTTTGTCTGGATCTTGGCGGTGGATGCGTCTGACCACCAACTGCATGGCAGGCTGGATCGGGAAAGATGATTGAGGGAGACTTTTAGATAGATTCATACGTCCGTCACTCCTGGACACACCGACTCACAGATCCCTACCCACCCCTCATACCTTCTTTTCATAAAAAGACCCTCTACACAGCATCCCCAAAGATGACATAGGCCTTGTGGAGAATTATTTTCCTCAGGCCTCTCGTAAATGTACATAACATTTCAAACCCATGGGGAACTAATGTTTATTTCATTCCACATGTTATTTACATAATTTTTTGATTGCAGCAATCTAAAGTATTTTCGTAAACGTTCCAGTGCCGAGAAGCAAGCAGAGACGCTGGCGCCAGAGCATGCGTCCTGCTGCTCCGAAGGATCCACTTCTGTGTCGGCTTATGATGAGGATTCAGAGCCCCCCGTGCAGGGGCCACTGCCCTGCGAGCCAGACGATGCCCCCTGGAAGAGACAACCCTCGGGGATACGCAAGTTGTGAGTCACCCCTCCCATGTTTCCTCTTTTTAACCTCTTCGACCTCTGGCATATTGATTGAATATTTCTTAAAGACGCTGTCAGAACGTCGGAGAATTTGTGTGTACATATTTCTGCTTTGCAATAAAATACAAAAAAAACTACAAAAATAAATATAAAAATAAATACAAAAAAGTAAATATTCCTGAAAGGTGTTGAAATACACTTTAAAATTTTATTATTAGTAATAAATATATAATTTTTTAATATTAAAACTTTTAATGCAAACATATCAAAGTTTTCATATAATGGCTCGCCTTACATTTTTTCATCATTTTATTGGGCAAATGTATTATGTATAAACACTATTGTCATCTTATTTTTTTTGTCATTTCATATAAATATAATTAATAAAAACTACATAAAGAGTCATAAATATTTCTCAAATTGTGGTAGGAACTTTATGTCGCGTCCACATGCTTGCCAAGCCTCGGCAAGCCTTCACTAGAGTTGGGCGTTTTTGTTCTTTTTGAAAAACGAAAATGCTAACTGTTTTCTAAAACTTTAGGAAAAAATCGGCTGTTTTGAGGCAATTTGTGTTATATAGAAATGGGTTAGTAATACCATATACTTGTTAGAGTCTAGAAATTTATTTCTCACAAATTGCCTCAAAGCAGTCAGTTATTTCCCAAAGTTTGAAAAAACAGTTACGCCGTTCTTCCATGGAGCTACTTTCAAGCGACGCAATCGCCGCTCGTCTGTACCTTCCATACTATTATTAGTGTTTGTAAACGCCGCTGCGCGCTGCACTAGCAAAATAGTATAACTTCGGATGCGATGGAGTAGCTTGTAAGTAGCTGTGTGAACGAAGGGCGTTAGCGTTTTATAAAGAAAAGTTTGTTTTCGTTTTTTAAAAAGAACAAAAATGCCCAACTCTAGTGAAAGCTTGCCGAGGCTTGGCAAGTGTGTGGATGCGACATTTTAATTATTCTTCTGTGGTTAACATCTAGATTTTAAGATTTGTTTCCTCTTTTTAACATCATTTAGATCGTATTTCTCACCATGACAGTGAGGAGGACACAGCGTTTTCTATGATACCAAATGAGCTGTTTTGATGCTGTTCTCAAAAGCGAACAATTTGGTTCTGTGTGTAATAGTAATTTGTTCGCAAAAACAAACAAATTAGCCTGGGGGGCAGTGTTGCCAACTCGGATTTTGAAAAATACGTAGGCCAGACTAGAAAATTACGTAGAATTAGTAAAAGTTGCATATGAAAAGTTAGTAGATCTACGTACTTTTTTTCTGAGTGAAATGAAGAAGTTAGGTTAAGGTGAAACTAAATAAAACGAGTATTTTGTTATACAATTTATTGAAAGAGAGATAGGGTGAGGTACAAATAATATTGTGTCGGTATTAAAAAAAAAAAAAAATACATCGTTGTTACAAAGTTATTGTTCAATTAATATTTCAAACCACAAAGTCATAAATAAAACAATAATCACAAAGTGACTGCTTTCTATCAAAATAGAAAAAAAAAATTAATCCAATAAACCACAGAAACATAAAGAAATAAATGTTTCCTATTGGTTGCCGGACTTGTGACGTCACACAACCACGTATATTTCTTCTTTTGAATTCGGTGTAAAATTTGGATCAGAGTTAACGGACACCAGCGCCCCCGTCTGCGAAACTACTGATGTGGCGCGGACTCATTCATAGTATGAAATGGAACGTTAGTTGGAGTCCCCGCCACATTATTTGTCCAGCAGACTGGGGCGCCACTGTTTTTATATAAAGTAAAGGAAAATATGCTTCTTCAGCCTAAAGAGTTATGTTATTTTGCAAATTTGTACAATTTGAAGGAAAATACGTAGATTCTGCGACTGAAGTTAGTAGATGTGTAGGAAGGGCCTAAAATACTTAGATCTACGTAAAAATACATAGAGTTGGCAACGCTGCTGGGGGGTGAAGATGAACATTGCCAGATTACGAAGGGTAATGATTGCCAAAAGATGTAGATTTATTAATATTGATGGGCAGATTTTGATTTTGAGATTGAATTAGGAAAGTATCAAAATTGTTATAGCATGATCTGCGAGTTATTTTTGTATTCAGATGATTTGAGACTTTGGCTGCATAAAAAAAATATTTGCGCATTATTTTTGTGATATCCTATATCCTTTCTGAATAAAATATTTCTATAAGTAGTAAAAGTCCCGTGAAGATTTGCACTTCCAAAATTGATTTATAATCTGATAACATATATTCATTATCGATGCTACCAAAATGCAATATCTTTGATAATTAAACAATGTTTTCAGATAACAAAAAAGCGCGTTGTGCTTGATATTCATTATCTTGTATTGACCATCTGCCGATTGCCCAATAAAGAAGATGTAATCTATCCTGTTTTTCCATACGCCCATTTGGTAAATACGTAGATACAGTTAAAAATATGTACATTATGTTGCCACGTCAGAAGGTTTGTTTTTTCCGTCTTTCGAATACTAATATTTTAAATTGTCTCAGTGGCCATTTATACGATCGACTAATTTTACGTAATATTATTGCGTATGTACATATATGAATCAATCGAAAATTGAATGAATGTTTTTATCTTTCCAGTTTTCGGAAGTTATTTTCCGAGTATGATGTCGCTGTGGGGTCTTTTCCTGGACGATCCCTATCGTCCCTCACAACCAAGATGGCCGGCATCACCACGGACAAGTGAGGAGTTAAAGGCCATAGACAACACCGCCCCACAACTGTACTGCTCTTCCCCTTCTTCTCCCGCAGTGTTTACGGATGATGAGTGCTGTCGCTGCGACAGGGGCGTTAAACGGCCAAAACTAAACCCAAAGCTCTGTCAGGCACAGAGCGATATATATGTAATGAATAACTGTAGAGACTTAGAAAATACTTATAATTTCATGGAGAATTCTTCTCAAAGTAATGAGAATCTCTCGTGGGATCACATGGAAAAAATGGAAGAGTTATCTGATGAAAGATTATCAACGCATATTGAATATGATTACGATCATTCCACGACGAGTTCTTTATCGGTTTCCCCGTACAATTCTGATATAGAGTCCGAACTATTTGTATCTTTGGATAATCAAATTAACGACCAAATTCAGAAGGCGGACGAACCTCTTTCGACTGAAATTGATCGCACAGTAAACATTCAATTGGTTTTGAACGATAGTAATGTATTGAATTGTGAAAATTTGTCGACGCTCTCGAATTCAAAGCGCTTGTTGCGTTTGGATTCCGAATCTACGATAAGGACGTCGTATTCTAGAAGTCTTCCGGATTACGGGGATGTTTGCCGCTTTTGTTTGAAATTGAAACAAAAATTGGATGTTATGAATAATTTCGGTTCCGCCGTGAATCTTGCGGTGGAAATGAGCGGCATTTCGCTGGAAGCCGGTCCCAAGGGATTGGTTGAGATGGATCAAGTAATTGCTAAGGGTGCTATTCTGGTCAAGGCGAAGAGCCATACGGAATTCTTGGTCTGTGTGGCAGCGGCGTTAGAATGCCTGATCGCTCTGTGGCTGCGGCACATTGATCACGCCAACTGATTTTGTGATTTTTTTTATTTAGTTTTTATTTCCGACTACAAATTAATTGCAATTATTCAATATTTTATCTTCTGTAGTACCCAAGACTGTGAGCTAAGTTTTTTTAAAACAAGGATCTGATAAGCAAAGACAATATTTAAAATCATTTTCTTCATATTGGTGTTTTTTAGTCAAGAATAATAAGTATGCGTGTCAAAGGAAAGGAGAGATGAGTAAATAGATCTAATTTTTAGATTAGGGGACTCGACAGTTGATCCCCGACAGTTGGCCCCCACAAAATTATAATTTAAATTTTAATTATAATTTTTTATGCATTTTTTACCAATGTCAATCCTAAAATTGACTTAAGTTGGTATGGATATCAAACAAATTTAATTACAGTGTTGATTTTTTGTCCACTTGTATACAGGGTGTTAAGCATCGTACTTGAATTACTTTAACCAGTGATTCCTGACATTGTTTTAAGTAAAAAATGTAAATAAAGTTTTTGTCTCCGGTGACATTTTTGAAGTTTTTTTTTTTTCTACAAAAACATAAAAATCAGTAGGTATTGGGAAGTTAGGGGCGGGGTGAGGGGTTGGTTGGTTACTTGGCTTAGTGTGACGACATGCGGAAATTTTTTTTTTTTTTTGATTTTGAAGAAAAAGTTTTTGAAAAAAAAAATCGAAATCTCATCGAAAAAGTCACCGGAGACCAAAATTTCATCTACATTTTTTACACCAAATAATGTCAGGAATCACTGGTTAAAGTAACTCAAGTACGATGCTTAACACCCTGTATGCAATATACAGGGTGTCCGGGGGTAAAGTGCATTAACTTCGGGAGGTGATTCTACACGATGGTAGGAATAAAAAAGTTAAATAACTTTTTTCAAAATTCCAACTTTTATCGGTACTTTATCAGTAAAAAGGTAAAATTAGCCGGACGTGTAAGGCCGGCATATTTTTTTTTTGTTATTGCCAAATCTATCACTCCCTACCTCGATTCCATCACCCAGTGACGCCAGTGTTGATTTTGAGTGCAACTGTCATTCTACTGTTTATTTGCAAAGTAGGTAATTTAATGTACCCAGCCGTATTTGAATTTAAAAACCGTAGTATTATGATCAAACCTTGTTAATTTTGTATTTTTTTTAACTAATGTGTATTTATTAAGACTTACGAGTACTTAAAATAAAATGTTTGTCCAGTGCTTTTAGTTTTGTTTTTGTCAATACATCGTCATTGGTTCTTGTCTATTTAGTTGTAAACTAACCCTACTGATTGTGTTTCTCCGGTGCGATTTTGTTAAACCCACGCTACATATGGTATCAACCAAACAATAGGATCACATTACCTGCATTTCTTGATGAACAACCTTCCTGTACCAACTGTGACTACAAGCAGAAGGTGGACATTTTGAAAATTTCTTAAATTAATAATTTTATTGTTATAAGTGTAACTTCATTTTGTTATTTAGTGCAGTTAACTTTTTGAATTTTATTATAGCGTAATTGTGATTGTCAAACTGTTATTGTTTACACGCGGTTTCCGTGAATTTAAGTGTACCTCACACTAAGGATTTTTAGTAGATATGTCTTTTTGTATGGGAAAAAAAGGATGGAATTTCAGAAAATCTTCTTTACTCCTACTATCATGTAGAATCACCTCCCGAAGTTAATGCACTTTACCACCGGACACCCTGTATAGACAAGTAGTTTTTAATGAAAAAATGGTATTCGGTGGTACATCCTTTCCGCACATCCTTTCGGGGACACATTTATACTTATACACTTTTGTGTAAGTACGCATACTGTATTTTCGCTAAACCGACTGCATATTGTATTCAAGTATGCCAGGGGGCTATCAGGGAATCAACTGTCACTAGTTTTGAGATAAGTATGCAAATTTGACCCTTAGATACATACAAATAATATGGATTGAGTGTGTTCATTTCTTATGTAGCTTATTTTATTTACTTAATCCTTTCTTCTTTTGGCAAACAGAAATATGTACATGTGATAAAAAGTAGTTTTTTTTTATGTGTTTATTTTTATCTATCGCATTGCAGCTATCATTAAATTTGCATGATTATGAATGAATTTCAACATACATATTTTGATCACAATTTCGCATTGGTCACAATTTTGCCTATGGCAATTCAAACCTCTGGTGATCCTAACCTCCGGTAATCGAAACGTCAAATTCCAAATGGAGCACAAAATTATGTTTCAGTTCTCAAATCAGCTATCAGATTGATATGTTGGTTGCCGGAATGACAGATTATTATCATATTGCAATCCGGCCATTTAAACTTCCTTTTAACATTAATTTCGTATTTAATAACATATTTACTTTTGTACCTGTTAACTTGTTTTTGAGATTCCGATTTATGTAATAGAATTGGATTTTTATTAAAACCGCAAAGCTTTCACCATATACATAGTTCCGCAACTCATAGTACAAGATTAACACGAACAAATCTACATCACATTTGGATTCTATTTAGTCGTATAAATTTTGTTTATTTGATCTTTCGTTTTCGGGTAAATCGAGTTTGTATTTGGAATTTTTTAGATCAAATTTGAAAAATCATTCTCGTAAATTGATCACATTTATATTATATTTTGTGAAATTAGAACTTTCTTGTTATTAGACCTCGAACTTTCAGTGAGGTTTTGATTTATTGCTTGAAAAATGCCAGCCACATGACCGCACTACCGATTTATTTTTGCAATAAATTTCAAACATTATATTTTTTTTGCACATATCTCGGAAGATCAAATGCAATTGACCTGATTTTAATAGGCGGAGGGTGAATGCAAAGGACACAGGCGCGTGTATAGTGGAAAGCTGGAGAGCAAGCATGCCGGTTAATCACGTATGCGCCCCCATACGCACATGTGTGGCCCGCCTAAACTAAGCAATTTTTTTTTGGCCCACCAAATGATTTGGGTTGGATGCTCCTGCTCTACATGTATTACATTTACCAGTTTCCCTCTTGTACTACAAGTTTCCAAACACCGTGTATTTATAATTTCATTACAAACATTCCCTTTCGTCTTAAAATGATGAATGTGTAATTATTGCATTTATGTATTTTCATTCCGTACCCATAAAAGTTAATCATAAAATTTTATAATGAATTAGAAAACCTGTAGTGTTTAACATGAAAGAATTTATGTACATTAAATGGCTAAGACTGACAATTTTTTGGAAATTGGATTGGTAAATTTTGAAACATGAAAAATTTTTGACATTTTGAAGATGTGCTTGTAACAAAAATTCTACAGAATTTTTTAGGAATACACAATTGTTGTGTGGTTTTTATCCCTTTTGTAAAATATTCCGAATTTAATGTACTGTATTCGATAGTTAGTCAAATACTTATTATGTATTTATATCAATTTATTTAATTAATTCCAGACAATTGCTTCCAAATTACAATTAATATGTTTAAGTGTGTATGTATTTTTAAACATTGCGTTGTTGCTTATGTAACATTTTACTTAATATTTTTACATTATCAATTTAATCCTCAAAGTGCGAGAAAGCGTATTATACTTACATTAAAAATACATATTTTATGGATTGAGTAGACCTTGGTACTTATTAGTTTCATATCTACCACTAACTTTTTATCAAAATCTAGAGCATTGAGCGCATTCTAAGACTTGTTCCACTTAACTTTGTGCTGTTTTGTGGTTATGACTGGATAATGCAAAAGAGGCTATTTTTTAAAGTGCGGTATCCATGATAGTTTTTAGCTTTGACGGCCTCCGTGGTCGAGGGGTAAGGCTCTCCTCGACTATCAATCCGAAAATCACCGGTTCAATTTTATTTGATTAATTTGCGTTATTTCGCGATATATACCAAATATTATATTATATGGTATATACCAAATATTTGCGGTACGTTCCAGAGTGGACGATACCCTCAGTATCGCCCTGGTGTAAAACCACCATTTAGAATTGAAATATTGCATGAAATAGCTTTATTCGTGTTTGATGACCAGATCTGAATAGCCACATACTTCCCCATCTTCTTCCTCTCCCCACTACCTCTAGCCTCACAACATACCATTGGAGATGCCATAGTATCAGTGGCTCCGGACTTGAGCAGTTGAGACTCTTGTGCGTCATTTAAAGTTTTTTTTTTTATTCAAGTACCTATATACCGCACGAGACTCCCAACTATCTGGAGCTAGTGGAACTACGACATTCTTAGTGCGGTATGTTGTGAGGCTAAAGGAAGTAAGGAAAGGAACGAGATGAAAAAGAAGAAAGTTAAGAAGTGCCTGGCTATTTTGACAGTTCTCACCTTTCTTACGAATTCAATTTTTATAACATTTCTCTTGTGATATATTACAAAAATTACATCAAAATAATGTAGATAAAACGAACTTCCTAATAATCATTCAAATCTATGCTTTCCACAATGGATTTATATAAAAAACATTGAATAAATATAGACTTCGAATGTGACAGTTATCATTTTATCAAGCGGCAGCCATTTTGTCCGCCATCTTTGGTGCCCGGCGCGTCATTGGCAATTAATTTGAATATTTCAGAGTGGCTAAATGCTATCCAGTATTTCGTTATGTCAAGAGTGAGAATGGCCCAAGCGATTCTGACCTTGTTCTTCATACAATTTCTTTATACATAAGGGGCAAAATCGCTTCAAAAATCCGGACCCGCCGGGGGGACTGCGGCCTGCACCTTGTATAACTTTGCATTTCAACATATTGTATTTTAAACCTGACAGACATGAAACTACTTGGATACCTAATATGCTTTTGCCGCAATTTAAGTATTTACATGAAAATATAAAATAAAATAAAATATTTTAATTAATGTTGCCGAATTAATGCCAAGATATTTAATTAAAAAATTAACTTGTATAATTATTATCTATTTAATGTGCTTAAGTTTTTATAAGTATCTCGGACCATAATGTGTCGCCTTCACAAAAATATATTCTATTATGTATTGTTGAATTTTAAATTAAAAAATAAAACAACTATGATTTTGTGATAAAAGATTGTTTTAAGAACTTTGTAATGTTTTTTTTTTTAATAAAAAATTGTGTTATTTATATACATATTTATAATATCAAAATAATTGTATTTTGAAAACTAGGATCATCATCATACACTATGTAGGTAGGTACTATGTTATTTGTAATTCCAATGGTGTTAAATACACTAGATTATCCCTTAGTACAATGTGACGGAAAAAAAAACTTTTATCTGATCTTTGTGTGTAATGATGAATGGACAAAATTTGATAAAACGCAGACCCTGGCCGAGAATCGGCGGTTTACTCAGCTATCATTTGAAATGACAATTGTCAAAAAACTTAAGAGGAACGGCTGCGCGGCCTGTTTGAGGCCAAAATACCCAACCAAACTGAATAATAGGTAGAGCTCATGACCGGCAATCGAAGGGGTGCGGGTTCGAGCCCCGTCGGCGACATGTATCTTTTCTCGGAAGGTTTTTTTCAATATGGATGAGTGTTTCAGACTTATATTAATTGTTACCCTTAGTGCTATGCATAAAAATAAAAAAATCTTGTCTTAAATATTAGTTTATCAATTAAAAATAATCAATTATTTTTTAAATCAAAAGTTATATTAAATATCTTGTACAGATATGTGCTATTTTTTTTTTAAATGATGATATATGGTTAATTAAAGAATCCAACTTTGCTTCATTTTAGAGACAACTTTGGAATTTTTTTGTGAGGTAATATAATTGTTTAAAAAAAAATATCTTGCCTTATGCAATGAAAATGAAAACATTGTAAAAAATACATTTTTTCAGTAGTAACTTTAATTTATATATTATGACAAATTTGTGTTCCAACGTAAATAGGTAATTTTTATTTTAAATTTACACCCATCAAAATGCTTTCTTTTAATAATTTTTTATTTTATATATTTTTTAAAATAATCATTTATTTACAATTGCCCAAGTTGCCTCATGAAAAATTTAAATCTTCAATGGCTATATTTTATAATTTAAAACACATATAAATAAAGTAACATACATATATCCATAATAGATATTTGATAAACCTTTTAAATACAAAAATAATTTTTCAGTTTGGTTGGGTATTTTGGCCACATATCCAAAATGAAGATTTGTATGAAGCATGCCGCACATCTGTTCCCCTTAATGGCGCTGGTCGTTAATGTGTGAAGACTTCAAATGTGGACAGAGTTCAACACCTGGACCTTAAATTAATTACGACTTCACAATTTCTGTTACATGACGACTTCAAATGTGGACAGAGTTCAACACCTGGACCTTATTTTAAATTAATAATTTTTTTGTACTTAGGTTAATCTAGTGTATTTTTACCATTATTGTTGCAATTCATATATTTTATTGGTATGTCTTAGCTTTTAGATAGAAAGAGACATTTAGATACTTAGAAAGTAGGTGCTCTATCTGGTAAAGTGATGTATCCGTTGGGATTTTTCGAGTATTTTACAATATGTTTCTAGATGGTTCGACTGTAATATACATAGCTTTAAGTGATCTACATTATACTAGCGTAATATAAACATTCCAGTTTGATTTAATCTTCATTTTAGTATAAGATAATGCAGGACGGGATGAACTTAAAAATCAAACATTTTAGTTAAAAGATGAATGCACATCTATCACGAATTTCAAATCATTCCCATACAAAGATAATAGATACGTGGGAGATGGCATAAACCATTATTAGTACAAAATTGCGCATGCCAACGAAGCCAATTTAAAATCGTTCGCCAATACATACTACATCAACGCACAGTGGTACCCCACCTTTTTCTATGTTTTTTTTTTAATGTTAGGGCCTATGTGATCTTTGGGGATGCTGTGAGGAGGAGTTTTTTTTTAAGGAGAGGAAAATCTGGGTAGGAGAACGGAGGGTAGGAATATTGGAGACGGACGTTTGAATTCATCCTTACCATTGCGGTGCAAGGCGATAGGAGAGAGTCAAAAGGTAAAGGTAAAAAGTTCTCCTTCAACATGTCTCTCCAAATCTGGCCCGCCACACAAAAGGTAGGCAGGCACATCCATCGCCAAGACCTAGACCTAGACAATATTCACGCCGTAAACTCCCGCTAAATCACCAAACGTAGCGAACTATTTGAAGTGACCTAAGGCAGGTGTGTTGGTTATCCAATGAATGGTTCCTGGGGCGGCGGTACCCGTGCCTTGTCCGATGTAGCCCTTCAGGTATCGTGAGTTGGAAGATGGTCTGCAGTACTTAATTTGTATGCAAATACTTCCTAGTCCTCGAATGTGCTCGCCGTGTGGTAACATATCCGTGTCCGTAGGGTGCATACGCTGCTCTCGTGTGTATTCAAGTGCGGACTCAATCTTGTCACTAAAAGCATGACATTCTTTGGCTCCACCTGTTGATGGTTAGTCCAGTCTGGTCTTAGCTTGGCGATAGTCAGCACTCTTACATGCCATATCTCCCATTGTTTGTATTATCTATGTTCCCAAAAATATAATTAATTTAGCAATGCATAAACAACTGTGCAATTATTAAAGACAACTTAAAAATGTATCTCTTTTCATAACTTTATATGTAATAATTTCTCACCTAATTTTATTAAATTTGTTCTATGTACCTTTATCTATGCATAATTTATTATTATTTGAAATAATTGAAATTATTTTGCTTGCTGTTATTTATTTTTAATAATATGTCAATATATAAAACTTTAATTAGCCATTATTGCTGTGTTATAAAATATTTGTTTACTGTAAAACTTTTTACAATAACACTCTCTTAAATAATAATGCCTTACTCAATAATAATATATTAAATTTTTTAAATATTTATATTGAGGCATCAGTAGGATTTATCAATCAAATTAGGAGTTCCACCGTGCCGAACCCTCTGATATGAAAATATCTGGAGTCCGTGAATTATTTTCCCATTTAATAGTCTGGTAGGTTAACATGTTGTTCTTGTATTGTTTTGTATTAATTATACTTATATAATACACTTGCATAACGTGGATTTACTAGATGATCATTTTTGTGGAAAAGTGTGTGAAAGGGTTTAGTTTTTCCTATGGGGAAAACTAAACCCGGACCTAAAAGTCTGGTGCATTCATAATTCTTAATTAAATCTTCACAATATTTTACTGTTTTATTTCTGTTGAAGTTTTAGTTCTGCAAAAATGCAATTATTAAGCTCTGATAGTAAAAAATTTATGTAGCATTGTTGTAGCGTGTTATAATCGATAGTGTCTTAATTCTTATGGTTGAGAAATGTTTATTCAATGTACATTTATTATTATTAATTGATTTGTTTATACGTAATCTTCTATTATTTTGTCTACAGCCATGCTAGCTCTATATGCTAGCTACAAACAGAAGTGCTGCCATCTTGTTTATTTTAATGCATGCCTTGCTAAAATGTGTATATATTGTTAAACGCAGACCTGCAAAAGAATTAGTGATAATTTCTGTCAAGTTGTCTTGCCAAGTTTTATATCACACACTTCACGCCCCTCTTTACTAGCGTTGAAATTTATTTAATGTTTTTGTGCGATAAATGATGTAATTGACTGTAACTCTACCACCCTAGTATATTATTTTTCTATCGATTTTTCATGTTCTAATTTCTTATTTATATTCTCTAAATACCAATAATCAATAAAATAGTCAATTAAATTAAGTAAATACAGTGGTAGATATTCCCAGCATCGCCCAGGTGAGAGACCGCCATTAGGAAATGAAACATTGTTTGAAATGGCTTTAGCTGTGTTTGGTGACCAGATCTGAATAGTCAGATACTTCTTCTCCCCGTACCATTCAGCCTCACAACACCCCAATTGAGGAAAGTTTTTTAAAAACTCAACTTATCCGAGGTAAAATTTTTCAATTTGTCAAATTTACCATTTTTTTTTTTTTATTGATTTGCATCTAAGTCTGTAGAGGTAATAAAACTCAGATATTATTGTTAAAATGTGTAAATTGAATTTAAATACAAGAAGCGTAACAAATTTTCGCTTTCAATTTGACCATAAAAAAATGTAAAAATACAGGATTATACATATATATTTATTTCTGAGGAAAACACTTACCTTCAGGGCCTATATCATCTTTGGGGTTGCTGCGTGGAGGGTCTTTTTGTGGAAAGGAAGCATTAAACCTGAGTCTTGAAGAGAGTTGTTGTAGGAGGGTGGAAACAGACCTTTGAAAGAGTTTTGAAAAAACGCTTCTCAATTGGGGATGCCATATCCTCACTGGCTCCGGTTAGCGAGGAACATTTTGGAACTCTCGGCTACATTATAAGGCATTTAGCGAATATAAATAAATTGGAACAGAGGAATTGACATAAAAACGTGATAATGTTAGTTAGGCCCCTTAGGGTCAAAAAAACGTATCTCATTTTTCTACAGATCAGTGTATGTGTCATGATGAGATCAGTATCTGTAATAAGATCAGTATCTGTGATTTTCTACAGATACGTATCTATGTATATGTTTATCTGTTGAACCTGTGGCGAACTATCTTCGCACGACAGCACCTACTTGTATGTATCTACATAGCCGAACACCGCCTAAGTACATGTCCCGTACCATTCTGTACCAGGCGTTGCACCAAGTACTTGCCGGCATTATTAACCAATTAATGGAAAGGTCTGGAGGTTTCTACAGCACACTCAGGGCCGTGTCCATATTGTCGCGAAAGTTCTCGTGCGTACCGACCGTTCGCGGAGGTGGCAAGAACGGCTATATAAAGGTTCCAGCAAGCCAAGTGGGGCAGTCAATCATTATACATTCATTGTGTTGCTGCAAATTCTGCCGTAGTTTTACGCTACAAGATACGATCATAAATAAACAACTTATTTATCAAACGTTTATTATTATTATAATATTATAGAACACGCCAAGGTATCCTATCACCATACCGCTAAAAACCTATGGATATGTTTCTTTGTCACTTAACGTAAAGTGTTATTTAGTGGTTAGTAACATTCGTAACTCAAAATCGATAAAAATTGAGATACGTTTCTTTGACTCTAAGGGGCCGAATTATGACTTTGTCTTAATTACATCACAATTGCACAAAACTTGAATTAAAATGTTAATTTCTCCGCTAGCAACGAGGGTTGTTAGATGTTTTGCTTTTAATAATTTAAAAGCTTAAGTCTCCTCGATGATGGCATTCCACTTGCGTCAATGCATTGCTTCTTATTTCCTATCCTTTTCTTTCACAGCCTCTCTATGTTTACCAGAAAATTGTCCAAGGAGCATCATCTTAGTTTGCCTAAAGTCTTGCTTACCGAGACTTGGTTCGTTCAATATTGACGTGGTTAAGCAACAATTTGACAATTTCTCATCTGCTGTCAACGCTCATTCTTCCCGTATAGTTTTGAATCGAATAACTATCATTATTCCACATATCACGTAATATTGCACATCACCCAATGTATAAATGAATAAAATATCTACATATATTGTATTTTTTGATATTGTACACATTTGCACATGTTGTATTTTATGCTTTATGTGCATCTGTCAATAAAAATATTAATAATAATTAATAAAATGTATTACTTTCTACTGTGAATTTAGTTCTCGAAGTGAAAGCTGACAATTATGTATTATTAAGTGGTGTATTGAAAAATTAAATGTTTTTGTGAATAAAATATTGAACATTATTCTTGTGATTTTTATTCAATAATGTTTGTAATAGTTTAGGAGTTTAACTTGGAGGATAAGGCACTTTATTTTTCAGGACTAGTATGAACTTTTATTGGCACTTTGTACAATAAAATCTCCTTAGAATTAATTCCCAACGGACTGAGACCTTGTTTCTTTCTAGAAAGTTAAATGCAGAAGAGGTATAATTAAAGTGACACAATGAATTTATTAAGCTCAGTTCGCTGGAGGGGAGAAAATTGAACACATTTTCTATAAATGGGCATAGCCTGACATCTGTCCCAGAAGACACAAACCATTTGTTCTTACTAAAATCTAAACCAAAAACACTTTGGTTTGAATCTTCGCTTAATTCCTTCAATGTTTATTTTCCTTTTCTATACAAACTAATACATCTGTGCCTAATTTAAGACTTAACCCCTAAGGCCTCGAGTATATTTGGTCAGAGGGTCAATATATTTCCACTTTGCAATAAAATCCAAATAAATGGAATATTTTTGAAAGTGGGTATCCGAAAGCTAAAAACTGTTTTTGACAGTGATAAAATATGCTATTAAATTTTGTAATTCAAAATAAACCATAATATTTAAAATATATATATTTTTTTTATGCAAACATAAAAATGTTTTAAAAATAGCTCATCTTACGTTTTTTCTAACTAAAATTACTGATGATAAAAAAAATAAAAACAGTTATATAAGAGTACAAAAAAGTATTCTTTTTACTCGTCTCGCAAAAAAGGGCCCAGGGATTTTACCGCTCGAGTTTAGAACACTGCCACTGAGCCACTATGATCGTCTCTGAGTTGTTCTTCAACGGTTCTTTTTTAAAATAACGGAGGGCGCCACTTCTATTAATGACAATCGGAAATAAATCCAATAAATAAGCCTATAAACTATCCGATTCGTTAGAAATTTGACATTTCACTCCATCCTAGATCATAGAATAGTATATATTGTTATATTCTATGATCAGGGTATGATGTAGGTAATCTATAAGGTTAATGGTAAATGTAATAAAATAATGGTAGTGTCATGGCATTAGACAGACCTGGGTTTAATTAAAAAAAAGTGATTTAAATAAGTTTTTACCACCTGGGAAATCTGAGAAAGCTTTCAAAACAGTGCACTAGAACGTCATTCTTTGTGCACGGGGGTCAGTGTGTCCTGGTGCAAGGTATTTGGGTTATTTATAGCTCCATGGTTTTTTACCGGTCATCAAAGATATGTATTTACTTTTGAGTGAGATACGATCTTTTATCATGAGTCGTGGTATCGGATGTTTTAGGAGTGTAAAATAGGGGTGCTGGGTTTCTATTCGGCAAGCTGCTGTGCGTTTAGGGCCTGTTCCGGATGCTGTGAAGTAGTAGATCCAAGGAGAGAGAAGTCGGCAGTCCAAGGAAGTGCAAGGTCGGAAGTCAAAGGCGGTTGTAGAGGTTGAAGCCGGAAGAAGCAGTCTAAGAAGATTGAAGCGGTCAGAGTAGATGTTGTGAGTCAGAAGTGTGGTTGAGATTGAGTTGGGTTCGTTTTTAGCCCCCTATTTATGACGCAACGGGACCGTGCGCAATTTGGTGTTCACATGTCAGTAGCAACGCACCTTGCACCTTGGTCATGAGGTGCATTTTTATGCAGCCCGACATTGGTATGAAGAAATCCTTATAACTATTTTATATAAACACTTAGGTATTTAAATTTTATATAAAAGTATTGGCACGAGTCCAGCCTATTTTTATTTGAGGTAACTATGGTTAGACTCGTGCAAATCTAATATCAATTTCACAAATCAATGTTAGTTGACAGATATCTTTAACATAATAGATTCTTAAAGTCCGGTCCGATCGTCAGCGGGTCATCCGTGGGTTGAGGGTCGGTCAACCGTTGTTGCTTGACCGGGCGAAGAAGAGGGGATGTGACGTAAATACAGCTTCCCAATCTTCCCCGGCCGGGGAGGGGATATGACGTTTATACTAGGTCTCTTCTCCTACAGTGGTCAGAAAACTATTTTGCAGTTTTGGGACACAATTACGTTCAATACAGGTCGCTTGGGAGAAATCCCGAATTCAGTCATAATATATTTCTTGAATTAGGTATTCACAATGCCTCATTATCTAATTATTATCTTTTGTCAATAAGTTGTGAATAATAATAAATAATGCATGTGAACATTGATATTTTTTTTTTGACATGGACTCAACTTCCTTGGCTCTGTGATATATATATATATATTTAATTTCATTCATTTCTTATTGGCTCTGTGATATATATATATTTAGTTTCATTAATGTATTAAATACATATATCACAGAGCCTTAAAAGCGATTGACCAGCAGCTGAGAATAAAAGTTTTAAAATGCTAGCAACTGTACAGGGAGGTTCCAATGAGAAATATCGATTATTCCCCGTATCAAATTGTTTAAATTAAAATTTAAATTGGCGCACACGCCGTACTAAATTTATCTTTTTACCAAAAAGTACCTAAAAGTTGGAATTTCGAAAAAGTTATTTATCTTCTTTACTTACACTATCATGTAGAATCAACTCCCGAAGTTAATGCACTTTACCCCTGGACCCCTTGTATTTCAGTGCCAAACCACATCAACTCCGGGCTCCTCTCTCCCCTGGAAATGAAAAATGCGTAAAATTGTATTACTTGCTTTGTGTATATTAAAATTATTATTGTTATTATTCGTTATTCAAATCGTATTACCTTCTTATTATTAATTTTGATAATTTTTGCTTTTCTAAACAATATTTATTCGTTTTTAAAATTTTATTTTAGCGTATACCTATATATAGTTTAGGAATGTGTAGATATATATAATTCTTGTATGTTTTGTCATTGTTAGTGCAATATAATAATTGGTCGTCTATGCTGTCTCAAATAAATTAAAATTAAATCATTAATCTCTCTCAAAAACAAAAACATGGCAAAGATTATAAAATATTGTGATTATTAGGTACTTTCAAAAGAAACTAATATGCTTAAGGGCCGGTAAAACCCGCCCACAAAAAATAAGAAGGAGAGATACGACAATACGAATGTTGGAGCGAGCACGCTGATATTAAAAACGTAAAAATTCGAGCGAAAATTGGGAACATGTTTAATAAAACACGACTCGTTTACAATAGAGCAAAAATCTCCCTTCGACACCTTAAGTAGCATTTAACGAAACACTGTGATTTTTTTCAAAAGTAAACTTGTAAAATAACAGAAACAAACGTGTAAAAAATAATTTTAAAGCATTTTTTGCGTTTTTTTTCTTTCGAGGGAATTTCATGTAATTAACATTTCGGCTCTACAAATCTTGAGATATTATCTAAAAAAATAACATATATTTTTTTAAGAACTTAGAAAGTTAAAGTGTTCAAGGGACATATGTTATAAATCGGCAGAAAATCGGAATTCCGGCCCTTAATAACACAGGGCCGGCCCAATGCGGGCGCAATTGAACACATCCGTTCCGGGCACCGAATTGAAAATGCGCCAAGGCGCTGATAATATGTACATTATCCTTGAGATTATTTTTCATAAAACGGCGCCACACAAATATACAAATTATCCAAATATTATTAATTACAGTGATCACCAAAATTTAACTCGCGCCAGGAGCTCTAGAACCGTGAAATCGATAACTTTCGATGAGTTTATATCGATGTCCAGAGCACGGTTTCAACACTGACAGCCAAACCGATGACAAGGAATAAATAAGAAATCGATATACGCTGACAACACTGGCGAATTAGTCCACGAATTCACGTTCCATAACGTCAAACGCCAATCAATTGCGTAAAATATTAATAAATTGGCAATGTTGAATTGATATACTAAGCGAAATATACATTGGCAGTCCGAATTGACTTTTTGGCACAGTTAATTAGTTAATGAAGTCTTTAGTCATATTTCAATCATTTTCGTTTCTCAAAGATCTAACTGAATAAATCAATTGAGTCTTATATGCATTATTTAAGACTATGGATCGCATACACGACTTCTTTCAATCTTAAGAGCTTCGTTAGTTGAATCCGTTCATTAAATATGCCAATAATTTGCATAACAAACGACATTATTAAAAAAAATGTGTTTATTGACAGTTATTCGAAATTTATCTGATAGGTACTATGAGACCGCGCAAAAATTTACCAATCTTCGGTCGGAATATCTGTTAACAATCATCGTTAACCGTGCTAGCAAATATTGACAACTGACCATAAATGACGAATTTAGTCAATAGTTATAGGGTTTTATCGATCGTCAATGCCCCCACCTCCTCCAGGGCCCTAGCACATTTGCTCGATAACTATTGATAGGATTTCTATCGGTAACTTCTCATCGTTCCCTACGACAACTGCAGATCGCAAACGAATAGGTGACAGTTCACAATGACTAAGTGTAATTAATATATTCGATATCAACTGTCGTTTGTACGTTTGAGATCTGCAGTTGTCCTAGGGAACGATGAGAAGTTACCTATCGGTAACTTCTAATCGTTCCCTAGCATGACTACAGATCGCCAACGAATAAGTGACAGTTCACAATGACTGAGTGTCCTTAATATATTCGATATCAACTGTCGTTTGTACGTTAACAATATGCAGTTGTCGTAGGGCACGATGAGAAGTTACCGATAGTTATCCTATCGATCGTTATCGAGCGAGTGTGCTAGGGCCTCAGGGGTGCTAGCATGGTCGATCGATAAGTATCGGTACGATAATTGTCGGTAACTTCCCTAGAACAACTGCAGATTGCAAACAAATAGGTGACAGTTCACAATGGCTAAGTGTCCTTAATATATTCGATATCAACTGTCGTTTGTACGTTAACAATATGCAGTTGTCCTAGGGCACGATGAGAAGTTACCGACAATTATCCTACTGATCCTTATCGATCGACAATGCTAGCACCCCGGGACCCTAGCACACTCGATCGACAAGGATTCATAGGATAACTTTCGGTAACTTCTAACTTCGGAAACTGTGTCCTTAATACAAGAACTACGCCAAGGGGGGGCGGGAAGGGGCAGTTGCCCCCCCTAGAGATTATAAAAAAAGTTCTGGCCATGATGAGTGTACACAGAAAACTTATTCATTGACACTTAGAAGATTTTCATAATAAAGTGATCGAGAAGTTTACAAAAAAACCCCGAAAATTATGTTTTAATTAACCTAATTTTCGTCGACCCTTATATTAAAATCTGGTAATTACAAAAACATCCACTATACACACTGTTCACAATCAAACTCCACAAATTATTTTGATTGAATTTTTCTAATAAATGTAATACCTAACTTATTTACAAATTTTATTTATTGTACAGTCAAGAGCTCGTGTAGCTTTACATGTTGCACTCGGTATCGTTTATTACAATCGCCGTAGATGTAAGGCTCGTATTACAAATGAAAAGCTTCATGTGCTCTCGACTTTACCTACAATTCATACTTTTCCCATTCTCCGTATCAACTTGCCCCCCCCCCCTCCCTCCTGGGCTATCGGCTGGCGACGCCCTTGCCTTAATATATTCGACATCAACTGTTGTTTGTACGTTAGCAATCTACAATAATTGTCCCAGGGAGCGACGAGAAGTTACCGAAAGTTATCCTATCAATCCTTATGGGAGTGTGCTAGGGTGCCGTTTGGCTCAGTTAATTGGCCCTGTTAAATAATAATATATTAAATATGGATACTTCCTCGTATTATAATCATTGAATGAAGTAATTGGGCACTGTTTGTAGCAATCGTCTTTAACACGGTTAATCGGAGAAAGTGTGGGCTGTGAAGACAGAACACAAGATGCACGGCACACGGCAGATGTAGTATGATGTATGATGCCACTGGCACTGGGAACTGGGAATTCAGAACTAGATACCTCCAACACCTTTGTAGTCTGTTTCTCTTATGTTGTGTAGCTTAACCTGCCCCCCGCCTGGTCGTGGGAATATGAACTGTTTACTGAAACAATACAAGGAAATTGATCGAATCGGCCTTCATATAAATAAATAATAATGGTTCCATGACAACTCATCAAATAAGCTTTTCAACACACCTTTGAAAAGTGGGCGTTTTGTCTGTACATACGTCAGTGGCGGTCAGTGAGTATTTGTGGAAGGGATGCTGGGCTATCAATAAGTATATAGGTAAATTACCTACTACTAAGTACAAATCTATAGATTAGCACCTTGACCAAGATACAATTCCTGACAAAAATAGTCTAATTAGCTCTATAAATCTTAGCACTCCTGATCATCAATTACTACAGAACCTAAATATCTCATAATATGTGTCATTGAAAAATAAACAAAAAATCATTGGTGTTTAAAGCTTACATCTACCAATTCGACGCTCGTTCTTTATAAAGTCATCAATTATTTACATAATCGAGAAATGTTGTCTTCTCATGCCAGAAGTAGTATTTTCTCAATAAATATGATGAAATTGTGAATTGAATAGGTAATCGAAGGATTAACCATTAATTAAACAACAATGTTTCAATTGTAATTATAATATTCAAACTAAACTGCAAAAAATGCACCAAGAAAACACGTACTAAACACAATCTTTGCGATTCGTTAAAAAGTAATACGCTATTCTGCGCCTTATTCCTGCATTAAAGTCGTTTTTTGTATTCTGGATGCTCCCGGCACACAAGCATCTGTCTTTCAAAGAACTCTGCAGGCCATACTGAATACGCATGCGTCGTATCTGAAATCTTCCTAGTGTTTGGAATACTGAATACGAACAGCATCCACCAAACAGCCGGGTCGCCTGTCGGTTCGTTGTGTGTGTTGAACGCAGCGAGTATCTGAGGCCGCTGTTGCTGGTATGTGTGTGTTTACGCGTTGTACGTTTTACTAGCATTGAGAATGCATATATGTATTTTGACTCGCTTCATGTGTCGCTCTGTTTCTTTGTGTGTGTTCTCTTTTGGTAATAATTGGCAGTATTGCTGTTTACGGCTAGAATAAATAAATTCTAAGCTTTTTGAGTCGAAAACAAAGGGATGCGGCGGTTCCACCGCATGTATGGACCGACCGCGCCTGACAAACGAATTCCCTAATTTTCTCTCTGGATTTTGACACTACCGCAAATATTTGTTATGGGGACATAAAAATAAAATTGATTTTTTTGATCCACCGCATTTAGTAGCAAGGATCTCCCCACAGGTGAGTTCATAATAAAACATTAGGTATGTCAATTATCGGAACCCATTGAGAACTATTTAGTACGACATGTATAATATTGTATCACTTCCATTGTAACCTAAGTACTTACCCTTCTGTTTCTACGATATAATAATAACCAATATATTATTCGATCAAGTTCGACACGTTTACGATTTTTAGATTTTCACGGCCAATATTACAATGTAGGTAAGAAGTAAGAAGTACTACAGTACATACTTATTAGGTACTTATTTCTAGAGGTAATGAGCCGTGTTGCAATTACTTCTCTTTATTGAGCCAAAGTTTCTAACGGCCTTGCAAGTATGTCCGTATAATGCGGAAATGCAATCTCGGCCATCCGCTCAAATCCGTGATTACCAAGCATTTCCTAAATACTCCAGTTTGGATCCTGAAGTCCCAAAAAAGGAGGGCCCAGACAAAATTATCAGTCTTGCTAACTGTTCTCGACTGTCCGAAGCCATATGGGACCATGCCAATGTCTGACGGGAGAGGGGAATTGGAGCAGATAGGAAAAGGAAGGTTGGGAAGTACCTGTGAATTCAGATCTAGTCACCAACAAACATAGGCTTTTAATCTGAATTCGATTTTAAGATAAAGTTCCTGACGAAATGGAGAAGGTCGCTAATCGATTTTTTTAAACTAGCTGAAGTCCCCTACGGGGCCCCGGGATTAACACGTGGGCTTTTTTTTTACATTAGCTCCACACAGGAGGTCCTAAGGAAAACAATTTCCATCAGGGTCTATGTCATCTTGGGGATGCTGTGTGGATGTTTTTTTAGGGAAAGGAAGAAGAGGAAATTGGGGTCGATGTGTCCTGCTGGAGTGACGGAAGTATGAATCCATCCCTCCCACTGCGGTGCGAGGCGATGTGTCGAGAGAGTCCGGCTGGAGAGGACTGGGTTATGTCTCTCTCAACCAGTCTCCCCCGATTTGGCCCACCACGCAGTTGATGGGCAAACGCATTCGTTGCCAAGGCCTTGACATACCTCATCCAATGAACCCCGGGCACCCCTGCTAACTTTCCAAACGTAGAGAACCACTCGGGGTGTTCTATTTCAGGGATGTTGGTTACCCAATAAAGCGGCGGTACCCATACCCACCTCCAAAATAGAAATTTAGTGCGTTTTATTGACAGACTAGATTCGTAGTTTGCAAGTATAGGACGTCCCACTATTGCAAACATGTGTAAAACAAATTGCACTTAGACAAGAATACGAATTTACATACGGCCTAACCCAAATAAAGTTATTTGCAAACTGGTTTTCTTTCAGTTGCCTCGTCAGCGGAGGCACTTAATGTTAAATCAGCTAGTGCCCGCCTTTGTTGTAAAGTTTTGAAATGTAGATTCAAAATTATTGTTAAATTTGAAGGTAAGATATTTAAAAAAATTGTTTTGAATATTATGTTCTATGCTATCTATGTATATTTTGTACTGTGGGTTCCATATTGACGATGCGTATTCAAGTCTACTTCTGACGAATGCAAAATATAGCATTATTATTGTCCGCGGGTTACTGAAAACTTTACTTATACGAAGAACAAAACCAAGTTATGTAACCATGTTTGTATAAATTGATGTACATCTACGTCTGCCTCGACAGAGGTATATCTTGGTGAGACAGGCATTGAAAAATCACATGTAATTATACACTATATAGATTAAATAAAAAATAAATACAATAAAAAAAGTTTCTGATATTTCTATAGACACGTCAGTACTTCAGCAAGTTTGGACGCAGGTGTAAAATGATTAATGCAATAGTTTTATTATATTATGTGTTTGCATTATCCACTTTATGGCCTTTTCACAATACGTAAAGCCTTTTTTAATTATTGCTAACCTATTATAATTGCACGTGAATCACGTGAAGCATTAAAAATAATTGACGTGAATGTTTATAGATAATTCTACGCACCTAGTTTAGATTTCGTAAAATTGTTTCAAGATTTTAAAAACATTTTTTGTTGCGTGTATCAGCACCAGTACCCAATAGTCCTGTCAAGGGTACCTAGCATGGTCGATCGAAATAGAATTGATCGATAATGTCGGTAACTTGTCATCATTAATAAACTACAGACCTAAATTCAGTTGGGATTGTTATGCATCTTAAGTTTATTCCAAGGTTATCTTATTTGTTTACTGTTTTAAGTTTTCTTCAATGCATTCAATACTTCTGATTAACATGTTCATTTTCAAACATTGATTGCAGTAAAGTAGATGATAATAATAGCGTGGTCGAATAGAAAGGCATGTTATTATTTGTTCTCCCATCACAGTTCATCGGGAGATAATAATATAAGATATAATTATAACAATGGGTGCATTGATGCAACTGCCGCTGCACCCTAGATCAGAGATGGACCACTCTAGAATTTAGTTTAGAGAATGTGTAAAGCCGGATCTCCAGCTTCAACAAAACCTTCATCGTCTCCTTCAACATTTCGAGAATAATTTTTGGTTTTTTCTACATTGTCGTCTCCTACGTTTGTTTGAACATTAGAGCGCGGAAAACACATATTTCAAATTAGACCTACTACATACTCGAAATTTTAATAGGTATTTATTTATTAGGAAAAACTTCTGGCTAATATCGATTCATACACGACCTATTCGTGTACAATCCACCCCTCCTTCATTCTCCTCACCCTCCGCCTTTTTTCTGTGCCGCTAAACTCCATAAAATACACTATTTTTTCAAACAACTCGCGTATGCCCTATCGCAATGTTTTTTTGCAAATTTCATAACTCCAGAACTCACCAATATAGAAATATTGCTATATAGAAACCTTCACGGGCATTTCCACAACGACTCGCCAAATTTTTATCACAATTCAGATGAATAGTATAGGAAATATCTCTAAATATACGAAACGTACGAAGTTAAAACAGTCGTAAAGTTTTTCTGAAATTATCAAATTTTCTGCGCAATTTTCTTAATTTTTCTGAACCTTCTACAAAGTATAAGAAAACTTTCTAAAAAAATGAATGAAATAGGTAAAGTCGTTCTGAAGTTATGGCGTGACCAAGGGCAACAGGGATTCATTTTTATTATATATGTATAGATATTTAAAAAATACTTTGAATAAATTCCATCTTTTTGTACCTTTTCTATTGAGTAGAAATAAAATAAAGTTGTTTTTTACTTGATTAAAAACAAGCTTCTGCCCGCGACTTCGTCTGCGTGGCACTCGCTCACACGCAATTTGCAAACGGAAGTGGCGCCATCAGGTAAAATACTTTTGAAGTTTTCATATTATTATTTTTCCCTTGGAATTAAATTTGATATCATCATCGAAGTATATTAATACAAAGTATATTAATACGGTAATGCCCGTACGGTTCAAATTAAGGAACCCGACTCGGAGTAAATCTCCAACGCCACACTGTATGGAAACCGTTCTGAGCCGAGCCGTCCTGAAGAATGTTCCTCTCATTATTCACGGTCTTTATGTAAGAATGTCTACTATTATATATCTACCTATTAAATATAAGTATTATGTAGTTTAATGTTAATAATAGTAGTTAGTTTTACAAAAGGGTGATGCCTTATAAATAGTCACCAACACTTAACCTGGGCGAAGCGGAATGAAAAGCCGCCCGCAGGGCCTAACAGTAAAAACCCGCGGGGCGGGTTTGATAGTGTAGGATTAAAATACACAGTGTATCAAAAAGCACTCTTCTTAGGGTGAATTGCATATTTAAAAAAAAATATAGTGTATTATATTAAACCTACATTGTATTTGTACTACAGCGGGTATAATGTATAATGGAGGTATTATTGAGGGATCTGACCGTGTTATTGTTTCACCTTGTCGAGTATTTGTATCACACGAGAGGCATTCACACGAATCAGGTGAAAATCTGAAAAATGAAATAGGTGGTAAACCTTTGTTCTTTAAAAGGAAATTATTATCTGATGCAATAGAACCATCACCGGGGTTATCCAATCGATCTACTTATAATCGCGTTGTAAATCGCGGGCTTAACTATACCAACGCTAACCTGCGCGTAAGAATCATATATGCCAACGAGTATCAACACTTTATTTAAAAACAAACTCTTCAATTTGTTGATTATTCCAATTCTCTTTTGTTCTCAAATTGTAATGTCTATAGACATTACACCTTCGTATACGCCCTTTTAAAATTAGTACTGCGATATTTGAATGGCGGAATAATAGTCAAAGTAGTGTATTTTTCAATAGGTACGTACCTATCAGGTTATAATTGAAAGACCGGACGACCATGCAAACCTTTTATACAGGGTGTAACTAACTAACTAACTAACTAACCATCACGCCGTTTCCCCGCAGGGGTAGGCAGAGAGGACGGACCGCCAAACACCTCGCTCTTGGCACACACTCTTTGCCTCATCCACATTCATACATACTCTTCTATTTTTCTGACTCTTGACATGGCCCGACTCAAGTATCTGATTCACTTGATTGTGCCATGTCTTTCTCGGACGTCCCCTACTTCTTATACCATTCACACTTGCATTATATTCATATATTATATACGTACCTGAATGATTTTAACGATCGATTCTTGAGCATATTTGGAGTAAAAGGTGTAGACGTCATTTTGCTAAGTGATGATATTGTTTTTATATTGAAAGCAAAAAAAAAAGTTTCTATCACACGTCGCCACTGGGTACAATATAGCGCATCACGTAATACGTAATCCGCCTCGTTCCAACCCGACCGTACAGACCCGACAGAGTTTGGTATCACGTTATCCGTTGTGATGTGTGGCAGTGTGACATCTAAATTTTTACTCCAAAGGCCCTAGCATACTCGCTCGATAACGATCGATAGGATAACTATCGGTAACTTCTCATCGTTCCTTAGGACAATTGCACATCGCTAACGTACAAACAACAGTTGATGTCGAATGTGTTAAGGACACTTAGTCATTGTGAACTGTCACTTATTCGTTGGCGATCTGTAGTCATGCCAGGTAACGATAAGAAGTTACCGATAGTTATCCTATCGATCGATATGCTCAGATTCAGGCATAGCTTGTTAAAACCTTTCGGGCAGGTGCCGTATTGATACATCCTGTATAACCAGAGTAGTACTGTATAAGTACAGTAGCTGTCTCGCTTTCATGCCGTCTCTCTCACATAAGACTTCAGTCATACTTTTAAAATGACAATACATACTGATTCGATAATTCGGTAAGAGATAAACCACGGGAATCCACTTTGGACTTCTATTTAGGAAAGAAATTTGAATGTTTGAAGGTTTATAACTTTTTTACTTACTATACTACAATAATTAAGATCTGTGAACGGTACATTTTATAATTTCTTTCGTTTTTGGCCATAGTTAAGACAAATATGTTAATTTATGAATATTGTCATGATATAAATGTCGAATAAGGACACTTAGTCATTGTGAACTGTCACTTATTCGTTGGCGATCTGTAATCATGCTAGGGAACGATGAGAAGTTACCGATAGTTATCCTATCGATCGATATGCTCAGATTCAGGCATAGCTTGTTAAAACCTTTCGGGTAGGTGCCGTATTGATACATCCTGTATAACCAGAGTAGTGCTGTATAAGTACAGTAGCTGTCTCGCTTTCATGCCGTCTCTCTCACGTAAGACTTCAGTCATACTTTTAAAATGACAATACATACTGATAATTCGGTACCTTAAAAGATAAACCACGGGAATCCACTTTGGACTTCTGTTTAGGAAAGAAATTTGAATGTTTGAAGGTTTATAACTTTTTTTATTACTATACTACAATAATTAAGATCTGTGAACGGTATATTTTATCATTTCTTTCGTTTTTGGCCATAGTTAAGACAAATATGTTAATTTATGAATATTGTCATGATATAATTAATCCAATTTCAATTATAGATATAGTACTTACTTAAAAGGAATAAAATTGAATTCAAATTAAAAAGGACTCCATTGTCGTTGGTTGGAGCGAACTTTTCATTGGGGACACTACCAGATACCATAGGATCAGACGGGTGGGCGTTTTCCACGATAATTAGCTTCACCATAGCTAGATTAGTGTAATAAAATGATCGATCCAGGGGTAAGTTAATTATCGGTTCATTTATCAATCTCTGTAATTTAATACTTATAATTTGGTAATATAGAAATATAAATTATTTATTGTTATTTGTTAATACTGGTTTTTAATTGTTTCCTCGATTACTTAAAAGTGTGCTCCGTCCCCCACGGCCTCGTAAAGAGAATTTTGCTCTACGCTGTTGGCCTGGTCATAGAGATTAGTGGCGCCCTTTTAATAAAATAAAAATAAAGCCTGCAGCCACCACTAACTTTATCATTATCTGGTCTACAATTTCCTCGTAACAATATATTTTGATTTATCCCCAAAAGTATATTTGACACCTGCGGTTTTGTAATTAGTTAAATCAGTTAATATACCAATTATGGATTTCATAGTTTTATCCAATAATGTAAATACAGAAACTTTTTCTGCATATTCAACTCAAAACCACCCAAAAGTGGACTTATGTGGTTTATCCTTTAAGGTATTATATTGAACAGTATTTTGAGTAAATTGTTGATTTTTCCCATTGACATTCATTAATTCCTTCTCGTCGGAACGAAAAATTGACAATATATCTTTAATAATATTATTGACAGATAACATTCTTCATAAAATGTGTTGGCTATAGCCAACATGATAGCCAACGTCCGTTGAATGGACAGGGCACGAGAAGAAGATAAAATGTGTTAATTTAATTCGAATATATTTATTGATCAAACCCACTTATTAATATGGAGTGAATAACAACTCGTTTGGAGTTTACTTTGCGTTTTTTTCGGCAATAAAAAATGTATTTCCGACTTCGTTCATGTGGTTAATCACTTACCATGTGAATTTTTACTCTAAATATGTAATCGGTGAAATCGCATTCGCTGGTTTGAAATCACTCTTCTTCTCTGCAGTTATTAACACGCTTGACCCGAATAAATTTAATTTGAAAATTTCCGTTATCTTTGTGTTGCATCCAAAACTGTGAATTACAGCTCCAGATACACTTGTAATGGACACTATAAATGAAAAGAAACGAAAAAGGGTTTGATGGAATTTGGTGGTAATATGTATAGGAAAAACAAGGTATGCAAAGAAAAGGGATAACCAATCACTTACCGCTGTATCTTTGCGAAGGAGCACACAACACAACCACAATATATTCACATAGTTCGACCGCGATACCTCGAGGTAATTATTGCCACAATACAACGATATTATTTACATGCGAGATGGTCCTTTCTTTATTTTTACTTTAAAATAAATTTTGTACACGAAAAACACCAACCACTTGCTTACAGGGTAGTTTCTCCTGTTTTAAAAACAAATGCTCTCGAATTTTCACTATTTTTCTATTCTGTTCCAAATTTCAAATATTTCTTTCCAGCAAGGTTTTTAAGCAGAGGTAGGAACTGGATAAATGATATTCCGGTAGGAACTAAGCACATTCTCATATTATCTTTGACTGAGTGAGTTCTTGTAATTTTATGTACCTATGTATAATACCTGAGATTTTATAATTGGACTAGCGCAAACCAACGCACGCCCAACATAATATTATTACTACAATGTACACGGTTGACATTTGCCACATAAGACCGGGTCTTTTTGTGAGTTTTTTCGTTCTTGAGTTCAATGGCTCGACTGTGGAACGATTTACTGGCCTCACCCTCTTACAGCATGGGTCTCCTCAAGCCCGTGTTCACTCCTTCCTCTCCTCAAAAAGACCCTTCACACAGCATCCCCAGAGATGGTGTAAGCCCTGAGGGAAAATATTTTTCTCAGGGCCTCCTGTGCGAAGTTGATGTAAATTAACGGGATATTATTATTGAAGGATTTGTGAAGCTGAAAGTAGATATTATAAACAATATTTGCCTCTTATAAATAAAATTCTTAAAAATATCGGAGAAGGATACAAAATATTCGAAAGGCATTTTTAAAATTAGGGCCACTTTTCAAAGTGGAATTCAATACTGAAAATTGAATTTAATCTATGACACAAAAATCACTTTTCCACCTCATCTATTTGATGTTTCATCCACGAAGTCAGGTTTTCTATGCCTTAACACTCCCGATAGATATAGAAACCCAATGTTGAATCAACTTCAACTTTCGTTCTATTCTATACAGGGTGTCCGGGGGTAAAATGCATTAACTTCGGGTGGTGATTCTACATGATGTTAGGAGTAAAAAAGATTAACAACTTTTTTCGAAATTCCAACCTTTTTCCATACAAAAAGACGTACCTATTAAAAATTCTTAGTGTACAAACTTACCAGATAAATTTCGTGCGAATCAGCCAGGCGTATTGCGGTGACGTTGATTTTGATTGGTGCGTATCGTAACATCTGAAAATACCTAATAGTGCGGGCCGCACACGCCGTACTAATTTTATCTTTTTACCAAAAAAGTACCCTTAAAAGTTGGAATTTCGAAAAAAGTTATTTTTGAATTAAATACTTCTCTACGTACGCTTGACTTGAAGGGTAAACTGGCGAATGCGTTACGGAAACTACAGCGTTACGGAAATTACAGCGTTACGAGAGACGTAATATCGGGCGTTACAAACGTTACGGAGGCGAACGATAATAAAATAAAATTAATTTTGAGGTTCATTCCTCACAATCTAATCGTAACAACAGTGCTCAAATCCATTGTAATGACGTTTGGAATGGGTGCTAGCATTTATTTTAAACTTTATAAGAATTTAATCAACAATTCCATTCTAAGCGTAATTCCCATAATAAAATTATTCAAATTTTCGTTTAGAGTGTGCGAACTCAGTACGTTGAAACGACTGATTCGTCACGATGATTGGTAACAATCCAAACGAATCTTCAATACAGATTCTCATACACTGATGATTGGAATGGTTTTATTCGATGCCAGAAAGAAAATTAGATTAGATTACTAAAGAAGTATTTACTTCAGTCGTGTGGTCTAAAGCACACTCGTATTTTTTTCTTTTTTACTTACACTATTATGTTGAATCAACTCCCGAAGTTAATTAGCACTTTACCCCTTCAACATGTATAGAAACGGCCTGTGTGAAAGCGAAATAATCCTTTTTTACATTTTCAAACAGTTTCGTTCTATGAAATAGAATTCAGTTGGAATCCCAGCTTTAAATTGATTCTTTCTTTTGAAAATGATATAAAATATATAAAATTACTGCCACCTCGGAACAGGCTCAGCCTAGTGAGGTGGCATATACCCAAAAGAATGTACATAAAATGTATTTTTTGGTTAATAAATAATAAAAAAATAAAAAAATAATAATAATAAACATTCGAGAGAAAATTTGAAAAATTGAGCCATTATTGAAAATAGAAGACGATGGATTTCATAGAAAGGAAATTGAAAAACTGTTAGAATGAAATTAGGTACCTACTAATATTTTCTTTTAGCGCTTAGCACCTTAATTGGCCATATTTTGCTCTATTTCCAATGATTGGCCACCAATGATCCGATAGTTAGACAATAATAGTGTAATACACTATAAATATATATTTCCTCTCAGACAATAGATTGTACCTCGAGTGAGGCTGGCATTTTCAGCACCTCTGTATTCTATAGCTTGGTATCACTATATCTACTCTATAACAAACAAAGCATCACATCATGCAACTTCCCTACAGGCAATATAACATTATATTTCCTTGCCGCGAAATATGGCCGAGTTTAAACGCGATCTAATTACAAAATTTATTAGGGCGGTTATTTTACAGAATTTCAACTAATCATTAAATTTCGAAGTTAATTTTTAAGTTCTGTAGAGTTATATTCAAGTTATATTCAAGTTATGTAAAGCTATATTCAAGTTCTGTTATCGTTTCTGTTCTGTGAAACAACTGGCCCATATTGTCATAATAACATAACTTGAATAGAACATTCACAGAGATTGAAAATTAAGGTGAAAATTTATTACGACGGTTATTTTACAGGATTTCAACAATTCATTAAATTTCGAAGTTAATTTTCAAGTTCTGTAGAGTTAGATATATTCAAGTTCTGTCATCGTTTCTGTTCTGTGAAACAACTGGCCCATATCGACATAATAACATAACTTGATTAGAACATTCACAGAGATGGAAAATTAAGGTGATGCACTACTAACCGATGCAAAATCATGTGATTTTTGTTCGAAAATTAGATCGCCCAGAAATATTTTAAATGCTTTAATTAAATACTGCGAGTAGAACAGGAGTATTTTTCGTATTAATAATTTTATTGAAAATTAAAGTCTTTTAATTTTGGCCTCTTTTTCGTGAATAAATCAAAACAAGCGGGTAAATATGACAAATAAAGATATTACCTTAAAAATTATATATATTTCTTAAGAGCTTAATAACTTAAAAAGTGTTCAAGGAAAGTGTGTTATAAATCGGTAGAAATTCGGAATGTGTCTTAACTAAATACTGCGAGTAAAACTAATCTTGGCCTTTGCTATAACCGAGGAACTTTTGACAAGTCGTTTTATAAACCTAGAAAAACAAAGAATCAGACCTATAAAAATGCTTTGAAGTACAAAATCTTCAACTTCGATTTCCTTTTTAGGGGTTCACGGCGAGTTCATCGAAAACGAGTTCAACCTAACCTCTCGTTGTAGATGAATTTGCTTTCGATGAACTCGTCGGTTACGCTTTTTAGGTATCCATAGTTTCAGCGATAAAAAAACCTACAAATTTCAGATAGTGAAAAATACCTGGGACTTTATATCGATAAACATTTGTCTTTTAAACACCACATACAAAAAGTAAAAGAAAAAATTATCCCACTAATTGGTGTATTTGGTAGAATAGCCCATTTTCTACCAATACAAGTAAAGAGAGGATTATACTTTAGTTTAATTCATTCCCATCTTAATTACCCCATAGAAATATGGGGAAACACAAATATCACATTCTTAAACGAAATTCAAATAATTCAGAATAAAGTTATAAAAAAAACTTTTTAACTATAGACCAGATACCCCCACCAAAAGAGTATACAAAGAAACTAACTTAATGAAAATCAGAAAACTGTACGAATACAACATATGCTTATTAATCTACAAAATTCAAAATGGCTTTATACACACAAATACTACATTTATGAAAACATCACAAGTACATGAACACCACACAAGACAACATAATAAATTATACACAAATTCAACAAAGACAGAGTGTGGCAAAAGAAACAAAGGCTATGAGGGTATAAACATATATAATCTCCTTCCTGAAAACCATAAACTTTTTTTAAATATAAATATATTTAAAAAAAGCTGTTTGCTCTCAAAATTAATGAGCAAAACCAAAATTTTCTCACTTAAAAAAATGTGTTACTTGGTGTTAGGTAGTAAACTATCATTATTAATATTATTTGTACAATGTATTAAGTTAACAAAGCGAAATATGTTTATTTCTTTTAACTTGATAAAAAAAATTTTTTTTTTGCATAAATCAAAACAGGCGGTAAGAATTTCAATCTTATCGTCATCTGCGTAAGAATTTCGTGATATGTATTTTTAATTTTTAACGATTGTTTTTTAAGTATGTTTTCGTAGTTTTGTGCCGTTTAAGTTAATTCTTACTTTCTTTCCTACTATTTATTTATAATAAGTACTTAACTGACTACGAGTAGGTATTGATAATTAACTATGGCAGATCACGTAGACGATTTGACACACTACTTTCATTTCCGAAGTCAGCTGCTATAAGCTATAACCGCAGCACACGGGGCTCGATTCTCCAATCGAGGCCGCACGCAATTACCGTCTAAAGTACATAATACATTGGTCGACTTTGTTTTTCTCGAGTCTCGTCGGAGATATTCCACTTGAGTGGGTCGAACCATTCGACACCGACAAAACCTTCAAAATCTTGTATATTGTGTCCTAGCCTTAGATCGTTTCCCGCGAGATCTCTGAAGGACAGGCATGTATATTTATGCAAAGTTGTTTTATGGTTCCATATAATTTTTTTTTATTTTTTATCGAGAATACCTCACAAGAGTCCCAACTGCTCCCGTCTGGAGCCAGTGAGACTATGGCATCACCAATTGGGAGATGTTGTGTGGCTGAAGGTAAGTGGGGAAGGGAAGGAGATGGGGAAGAGGAAGGTGGGGAAGTACCTGGCTATCCAGAGTCTTACACCAGGGTGGTACTGAGAGTATCTTCCACTCTGGAACGTGCCGCAAATATAGTATACATTATTTTTATCAATTTGTGAAATAACACAAATTAATCAAATAAAATTTATTTTTGCACGCCGGGGTCAAGAGTCTTACCACTCGACCACGGACGGCTGATTTACCGGCGATATTGGCTGCAATACATAATGTATCACAAACTGAAGTAGATGCTTTGAGACCAACAAGAACGTTCCAGGTTTTCACAAGAAAATTAACTTCCTAATAAATCTGTTGCAATGGCAGATGTCAGCAGCAGTAAATATCTAGATTAAGACTATTTTTGGTTTTGAGAAATATACTCGAGGGCCATTTCGAAGAAAGTGCAGTCGTAATTTTAAATTCACACCATGGAAACATCCAAAGCATCCGAAACATAGACAATATTCACAGGCTGCCAATATAATCATCCCTTGAACTCTTCGACATTCAAGAATACGTTTAAATTAAACATTCTACAAAGTTCGTCGAGACGACGGGTAATGTTTCTTTCGCAGATGGCGCATAACGAATAACCCTTGATCGCAATTGGAGAATCGAGTCCCAGAGCGTCCGTCTGCCAACTGAAACGGAAACGTGGAATTTATTGATTAAGTGGTTCCGGAAAACGGGAATGAACCAGTGCAGTCACTTTTGGCTTACGGGCTGTGTCCACAATGTGACCGTATAATTATATTGTCTCCCTGCGAACATTTGAAATGCCTTTTGGTTTTCGTCACTGTTGTCAAGGTTTTGTTGTAGCTTAGCTTAGTCAATTAAATAGATTGTTGCAATTTGTACATGTGCTTCACCATTGTCTCAGTATAAATGTAATTATAATAATAATGCAAGATGAACTGTCACGGATAAATAATAAACTGCTCTGCAAGCAGCAAAGTCAGAAACAGCAAAATCTATTGAACGGTCGTGAAATTTACACACCTTTTTTCTGTCTGAAATATCAAGGACAACGCAACTATTTCATTGAGATTTTTGTTAATATCATCGTCTTCTACAATGATTAAAAAAATAAATTATGTGCATCAACCAATCAGAACAAATCTAAAAAAATACAATAAAAAAAAAATACAAATTTTTTTTTTTTTTTTCATACAAAATATATTACAACATACTACCTAAGTAAAAATCGAGGCTCCTTAATCAGGAACAAGAGATCCTCTTTTCCGATAAGATTGGTTGAGTGGTAAGACACTTGACTCCCATTCGGAAGGTCGCGGGTTCGAACCCGGCGTGCGCAAATAAATTTAATTTGATTAATTTGTGTTATTTCACAATAAATTAATAAAAATAATATATGTTATATTTGCGGCACGTTCCAGAGTGGAAGATACTCTCAGTATCGCCCTGGTGTAAGACCACCATTCAGAATTGAAACGTTGCTTAATAATGGCTTTAGCCGTGTTTAGTGACTAGATCTGAATTGCCAGGTACTTTCCCACCTTCCTCTTCCCCATCTCCTTCCCTTCCCCACTTACCTTCAGCCTCACAACATACTCCACAATTGGGGATGCCATAGTTTCACTGGCTCCAGAAGGGAGCAGTTGGCACTCTTGTGAGGTTTCTATAAAAAAAAAAAACATGACCAATGATAAACCTTAAATATAATATTTGGTTAAATAAATATATCTATAAATCTAACCAATATTCTTCATTTTATAATAAAAAATTTTATATTTTTAAAGAGCTAATTCCAATAAATTGAATGTAAAGATTTTGATAAGTGTTTTTTTTCCTTAGGGGTAAAGGCCCTGAGAAAAATAATTCTCTTCAGGGCCAAAGTCATCTTTGGGGATGCTATGTGGAGGTAGTTTTAAGGAATGGAAAGAGATGTATGTACGTAGTCTACTGTTCACAGAAAAATATGTAGTATACCAGAGTAACAACAGAGTGAAACAAAAATACGATTTCATTAAAAGCCTTGTAAAAATCACTCCACATTTAAAAAAATATCGATCGGAAGTCAGCAGACATACCTTCAATCGATATTCTGCAACCGCCTTTACAGACCCTATCGAGATGATGGCAATACGTTAGTACTGTGGTGGGGCAGATGACTCTGGTTGGAAATATGGGCTACTTGCTATGGCGGATACGCGTGCCACTTGCTGTAACTGCAGAACTGCAGTAGTGGTCACATTTCACTCAGATCGGTGCAATGGCGATGTGTTTCTTTCGGGATTTATTGGCAGTTGTGCACCTATATTACTGTATAATTCGACAGTAGAAAAATGAGGAAAAAGTAAAAAAAACAAGGTAAAAAATAAGGTATCTACCTAAGTAAATACTTCCTACGAGGTTTACTGATCTACAAACAACCTTTTTCTATGCATCTAAATATTTTCATTGCAGGGATTAGCAAAAAATGATGGGTCGTCAACATCGACCAGATTATAACATATTTATTTCTTTTAATACAATAACATTACATATTTTAAAACATTATTTGATAATGTGAGTCTCGCTGGGTGCTTTACCGGTGCTGTGGCCCCTAGTTTACAATAAAACTAAATTATATAAAATATGGAGAAATTAAACTAAGATGAAATAAAATAAAATACATAGTGGCGGTAATTTTCAATTTGGGAGGCGGCAATGAGTACCGCCGCCCTTTTTTTTTTTTTTTTTTTTTTTTTTTTTTTTTTTTTTTTTTTTTTTTTTTTTTTTTTTTTTTATTTTTTTTATTTTTTTTTTATAGAGAATACCTCACAAGAGTCCCAACTGCTCCCGTCTGGAGCCAGTGAGACTATGGCATCCCCAATTGGGGTATGTTGTGAGGCTGAAGGAAAGTGGGGAAGGGAAGGAGATGGGGAAGAGGAAGGTAGGAAAGTACCTGGCTATTCAGATCTAGTCACTAAACACGGCTAAAGCCATTATTAAGCAACGTCTCAATTCTGAATGGTGGTCTTACACCAGGGCGATACTGACAGTATCTTCCACTCTGGAACGTGCCGCAAATGTAGTATATATTATTTTTATTCATTAATTGTGAAATAACACAAATTAATCAAATAAAACTTATTTGCGCACGCCGGGTTCGAACCCGCAACCTTCCGATTGGGAGTCAAGTGTTGTTACCACTCGACCACGGACGATGGAACCAATTATTGGATAACCAAAACCTCTGACATAGGTCACCCCAAGTGTTTCGCTACGCTTGGTGACTTAGCAGGGGTGCCCGGGTTCACTGGGCGAGGAATGTATAGGTATTGGCGACGGATGATCTGAACACACTGAACCCCAGATTCCTACTCACCCCTCATACATTTTTCCTTCCCGGAACTTTCTCTCCTTCCTTTCCTTAAAAATACCTTCCACGCAGCATCCCCAAAGATGAAATAGACCCTGAGGGAAATTATTTTCCTCAGACCGCCTGTATAGAGGTAATGTAAAAAAAATATATATAAAAAAAAAATAATTTAAAAAAATCGGCAAATATTATGAGGTCCGGTCGTGTATATTGTAATGATGTTGTGTATCATATGTAGTATTCATAAAAAAAATTGTAATGTTGACAATTCTACAAAATAGAGCTATGAGAACTATATTGAATAAAATAGGTGCACAAAAATTAAGAAAATGTTGAAGGAGTTAAATATGTTGTCCTTTAAACAAATTATTTACTTAAATACTATATTGTTAATCTACAAGATAATCAATGGCCATACGTATATTGAATTCCTAAGAAAAAATTATAAACTGCAGAACAAACACACACAGGAGACGAGGAAGAGAAATGAACTGAGACCCCCCTTCAGGAAAAAAACACAAAAAAGTCAAAATTCGTTGATGTACGGAGCGTTGAAGATATTTGGAGAATTACCAGAAGAAATTAGAAGAAAACATAAAAACATTTAATATTAAATTACGTAAATATGTGATTGATATTTTGTAAATGCATTACTTTAATTAAGTAATTACTTAAAATACCTCAATAAACAATAAACAAAATACATATTTTGTTCTAATCCATCTTTTAATTTTATATCCGAATTTTTTTTATTTCCCTCATTTTTTGTATCGAGTGGATAGATTGTTAAAAGTTTTTATTGCCTCCGTATTTGTCCAAAAGCTAGTACAGGATAGAGGGGTATAGACTGTATAGAGAGATGGGAGATTATTTATTACTAATTAACTTATTAATTACCCTTGAGGAGAATTTTCACAAAAAAAACGGCGCTTCACGAATCATCCAAATCATCATCATCACAATTGGCTCTACAACCCATGGTGGGTCTTGGCCTCCTCGAGAGTTTTCCTCCACTCATCTCTGTTTTGTACCAGCTCTCTCCAGTTTGGCAGCTCCAAGGTACATAGGTCTTTGAGGACATTGTCGGACAATCTTAATTTTGGCCTTCCCAGGCTCCTTCGCCCTACATGTCTAGATTTTAGCAGGGACTTTGGTGCTTGGTGCTCGGTCATTCTCTCCACATGACCCAGCCACCGAAGTCTTCCCAATTTTATGAATTTTGTCACGTTTGGTTCCTTAAACAGAGTACAGAGCTCATCGTTATATCGTCTTCGCCAAAATCCATTTTCTAGAACCCGTCCGAAAATACGCCTCAAAATTTTCCTTTCAAAAACGTCCAGTGCTCGCTCATTCCTCTTAGTTAGTACCCATGTCTCAACTGCGTACGTGAGCTCTAATAATATTAATACGAATCATCCAAATATTATGCTAATTTGGTTGTCGGTACATGGGTGCACGCGTGAATTTGTATTCCAGGCAAATATTTATTTTATTTAATTTTTATTTATTTATTCCAGCAGGACTGGGAGGGTAGTGCAAACCCAGTCTGCCATATTACGTAAACAACTATAACACATAGTAAATTATATTATGTAATACATATAAAAAATTATTTCTTTGTTTGTCCCTTATTATTTCTTATACCATTCATGCGATTGCCATGAAATTTTTGCGAGTTGATATGCGCACGCCCGCGAAGGTTTCTATATATATAATGGTGAGGTCTAGCGTGATGAAATTTGTATTAAGAAATAAAATAAATGTGTTTATTTTATATAATTTAGCCGCAGGTAGGGAAGGAGGGATGGGGAGGGGAATCCGGGAGAAGCAGAAGGAGGAATTGCAAAGGAGGCGGTAAAATAACGGTAGGGACTAACAGGAAGTAAATTTGGAAAATCCTGGCGCTTTTTAAGCACCTATTCTTGTTTTCTGCGTATGGAAATTTTCTCTGTTACTCGCCTTTGCAATTAAACACGTTTTAAATAAATATATAATAGTCGTACATTTTATTTTAATTCAATAACAAATTCCATTGACATGCTTTTCCATGCTCGTTTTTTCTAGAACGTTTTTTATTCTTATCCAAATCAAGTCTGTTGCTGTAGACTATGTAGACTTCTCTTGTTTTGGAATTATTTGAATATTTGAAGTGAATGATAAATACTTGAAGTACTTACTTACTCTACTTACTAGCCATAGGTAGGTGCTTAAAAAATATGATATAAAATAGTACCTACCTATGACAGCATTATGCATTTTAACCAACGCTTCTCACGCGGGAAGCTGTATGTGGCCTGATTACGCGTCGGAACACCTACTGATTCACTCGTGTTTCAAAAGCACTTCAATGAACAGAATTAAAACACAAACACATTCTTTCTTGATTGGCATTAGTATTTTTTTTCAGCTTCACAAATCCCACAACGATCTCCGGTAGTAGATATAGTTACTAACACCCATGGAACTATGATTGTATAATATCCATACTCTTTGCTAACACCGATAAGAAAAAAAACTATATTCTAAAGACAGGAATCCATCTGTCAAGTGAGGCAATCATAGATAGATCGTCAATTTGATTGTCAGACATCTCCAAATACAATTTTTTTGAGATAATGGGGAAAACAACATTCAAATGCTAACCTTATCAAATGTCATTTACACGTGTCTGTGTTTTATATATTAAATATGCTATAAAATAACGCCGGAAAGCATAACGATACGGTGCATTACTATTGACAATTTAAAATATACTACTAGTGACTGAGAAAACTTCTAATATTTTATTATATCACTACAAGTTTTTCTACGTTATAATCTATTTGGTGATGTTTAAGAGTAATCTGAGTATTGTTCCAGATAAAGGTTACCTACACTTTTACATATAACTGCATACTGAACTCAAATTTCGGTTTCTTGAAGATGTCTAAATAATCAACATGACGATCGAAATACTTATTGTAAATCTTTTAAAATATCTATTGAAATTTCATAATCCAAAATCCCGGATGCCTTGGCAAAACAAGGAGCGTCCAAGTTGTTACCCTCGTAAACCACATTCACCTATCTGACATTTTTTCTATCATCAAAGATAGATCATAGATCCCGCAATATTTGGGCAGAGTATTGGCATATTGCTAGTCAATCCAAGGGAGCCTGCTATGCCTCAATACAAAGGACATCCCATCAAAACCGAGGTTTCAACAATTCCCCCATTTTTCCAAAAAAGAAATTTCCTCACTTATTCGAACGAGAATCGGACATTGTTCTGTTCCTTTTCACATTTTTAAAAGTCACGTCCTTGACTCCCCCGATTGTACATTCTGTGGTCTAGAAGTGGGAACTTTAGATCACATATTTTTTGGTTGTACCTCTCTAAACAAACATCCTCTCTTCTATCAAGCCTTATCAAAAATTGCCTCCCCTCCATTCAATATCTCATATCTTCTAAGTCTGAACTCGACTCCAATCTTCATTATAATTCACCTTTCATGTCTCCATAATTTTAATTGATGGCCTAGAACAACCTTGAAGGGTAAAAGCCAGAAATAATTGAAAATACCAAAAAAAAAATCCAGAATGATTGTCATGGTTACCTTTGAAAGTTTCGGCGGACTCTTTACTGACTGTACCAGTTTCTCATCCGGTAATATCACAAGTATTTATATATTATTATTTATAAGTGTTCGTCACACTTACCTTCCTTTTCAGTGTTCCGCTGACTTCTGATCTCGAGCCATAGGAGGCTGTGGTCCATAAGCGGAGAGGATGACATTTCAGCGGCTTCTTATTTATGTCGACTTTCGTCCTACTTTGCAAGATGATAAAAAAGATCTATGCGTATAATTTATTGTGAATCTCATCTGCGAGACGTCTATAATGTTTTGGTGATGAAAGAGTGTTGTTGATTTTTTGGTGAACGGACAACTCAGAATCATGCAACTTTAACACCTCCTTTGAAAATTCATTGAATAATATAACAAAAAGGGGTACGTTATATGTTACGTTAGGTTAGGTTATGGACTATTTAAAAAAAATCATAACTTTTTATGACTTTTAAAGGGGGTGTTCTGTAAAGTGAAAATTATGTCGGTAAAGTAAAAGTGCGCTAAAAATCCTAACTGCTACAGGCCCCCTAGCACACTCGATCGATAAGGATTGTATCGATAACTTTAGGTAATTTCTTATCGTCGTTCGTTCTCTAGGACAACTGCAGACTGCTAACGTATAAACAACAGTTGATGCCGCGCGGCAAGTTTCATACAAAACGTAGTTTTAGATTTTAGGCCAAAATACCAAACTAAACTGAAAAATTATTTTTGTAATGAAAAGGTATGTCAAATGTCTATCTCGCAAAGGAGCAACTTTATTTATTTTTGCTTTAATTTTTGAAATAAAGGCTATTAAAGATTTTAATATTTTTATGATTTTAGAGGCAACTTGGGCAATTATTTGAGAGTAAATGTTAACATTAAAAAAAAAAAATTGCTATATTTTTTTTTAATATGATGAAATATAAAATATTTTTTTTTTTTTAGAAACAATTTTGATGGGTGTAAATTTAAATTACAAATTACCTATTTACATCTGAACAAAAATTTTTTGTTTAAATTTTAAAACCAAATTAAATTTTTTACCCAAAGAAACGCATTTTTAACATTTTTAATTTTTTTATATTATTTTTAAATATTTTAAAACCAAGGATTTGGCAGGTTTTTTGATTTTTTAATTTAAATTTAATTTAAATAAATTCCAAAGTGAACAAAAACTGATTTCTTTAATTACCTACACGTCATCATTTAAAAGCAAAAAAAAAGTAGCTCCTGTCCGAGATCGACAATAAACCTACCTTTTTATTACAAAAATTATTTTTCAGTTTGGTTGGGTATTGTGGCCTCAAATCCAAAACTACGTTTTGTATGAAAGCGGCCGCGCAGCCGTTCCTCTTAAGGACACTTTGTCATTGTGAACTGTCACTTATTCGTTAGCGATGAGAAGTTACCTAAAGGTATACTGTCAATTCTTATGGATCGAGTGTGATAGAGGCCCTGAGGCCCTAGCACGCTTGCTTTATAACGATCGGTAGGATAACTATCGGTAACTTCTCATCGTTCCCTAGCATGACTACAGATCGCCAACGAATAAGTTCACAATGACCAAGTGTCCTTAACATATTCGACATCAACTGTTGTTTGTACTTTAGCGATGTGCAGTTGTCCTAGGAAACGATGAGAAGTTACCGATAGTTATCCTATCGATCGTTATAGAGCAAGCGTGCTAGGGCCTCTGGCCCCCTAGCACACCAACGAATAAGTGACAGTTCACAATGACTAAGTGTCCTTAACATATTCGACATCAACTGTTGTTTGTACTTTAGCGATGTGCAGTTGTCCTAGGAAACGATGAGAAGTTACCGATAGTTATCCTATCGATCGTTATAGAGCAAGCGTGCTAGGGCCTCTGGCCCCCTAGCACACCAACGAATAAGTGACAGTTCACAATGACTAAGTGTCCTTTATATATTTGACGTCAACTGTTGTTTGTACGTTTGCGATCTGCAGTTGTCCTAGGGAACGATGAGAAGTTACCGAAAGTTATTATATCAATCAGATCGAGTATGCTAGGGGGCCTGGCGCACAGTGATATTTGTTTCAAACTGCCCATAGATATAGAGCTATAGATGGAGATATAATGTCTTTAGTAGAACTCTAAAATTTCAATGTTTGAGGGGCACAGGAGAGGAAGCAATCTGAAGAGAAGTGGGGACTTTTGTGAAAATACTCCCTGTGGTAGGTACCATTCACCTGCAAAAATTATGCTTTCCCCTAATTTGTTCCAGTTTAATGTGTCCATTGACTGGATTACTACCCCTGTGGGTAAAAGACATATGATGTCTCGTTAGACTCGGTTGAGGATTAAAAAATATATTTAAATATTTAATACATGTGACATTTAAATACAAAAACTCTTACCATAAACAATACTTACAGGTAAAATACCTACATAACTTAGCCACACCGCGTTCCATCGAGACTTAACTTTATCTTAATGTTTAATACTGTTTATATATCACTAAGGTACCTACCTACCTGATGCTTTGTGTATTGCAGCTTTATATTTAAGTATATATGTGTCAGTCTATACATACACAGTTACTACACACACTGCTGGGTTCCGGATGATCAAGTCTACTGAGATCACTGAATAGAAGTACACACTAGAAATGCCTTCCTTTTAGATCCAAATGAAAAACAAATGACGCCACGGAATAAGCATGTTTTCATTTTGTGACGTACAGGATTATGCATGTAGTTTCAATTCCCTTCAACAGATGTCGTTAGATTGGCAGTTATATGTAGTTTGAAGACTTCTGACGGCGTCCTTGGTCGAGGGGCAAGGCTCTCCGGGGTCACGGTTTAAAATCTCAAAAAATTGTGTTTTCGCAATTTAATAATTTAAAATAATATAAGGCATATTTGCGGCACGTTCTAGAGTAGAAGATATGCTGACTATCACCCTGGTGTCAAATCAGGGAATTGAAATGTAGCTTGAAATGGCTTTAGCCGTGTTTGGTGACTAAATCTCAATAGCCAGATACTTCCTAGCCTTCCTCTTCCCCATCTCCTTCGCCTCCAAACTTACCTTCAGCCTCATTGGAAATGCCATAATCTCACTGGCTTCATGCGGTTGGGAGCAGTAGGGACTCTTGTGAGGTATTCACATAAAAAAGGTGTCTCAACACATGTCAGTTAAATAATACCTTAGTAGAGTGGCAACTGTCGCCGTTCGTGTCCAATCCCCGAACAGTTACGGAGAAATATACGATCGACAACTGGGCACCTTTAGTGTCGAGTTCTCTTGCTTCAGAAATATAAAAAGCATTCCTTAGAACGGACATTTGGTCCAGTTGAATATTCTTTAAGCCACACGATAAAGTAACTTGGAAGCGCGACGACCCTCAAGCTTTGTTGAAGATTCCCGAACATATATTAAATGATCCCAATTACTAGAATTGAAGCACATAATAGTACACAAATGCTGACCATTTAAAAATCGTAAGTGCGCCCCACTGTTGAATTTGACAGCCACCTCTGGTCTAGAGCCCCAAAATAAACTATGATTCTGTGAAAAATAGGGCAGTCGGTTTGATAGATCTTAACGAGCGGATTGAAAACTTTATAGAACAGGCGTCAGGTAGGTATGCCGTTCTTGTTCTACCGGTATTACAGTGGAAGATGCTCCGACTAACTAGCGTCACTGATCCCTTCGGCACCGGTGCATAGTCGGGAAGCATGCCAAACGCGCGACGAACATAATAACACGATTGACATTTGTCCCATGAGAACGGGTCGCTTTTACGACTCGTTCTTGAGTTCAACAGCTCGGTCGTGGCATCTTCAAAGCATCACACAGACAGCATCTTTATATAAGATATAGGACGTGAGGGAAATTAATTTCCTCAGGGCCTCCTTCATGGAGTTAGTATATATTTTTTAAATACAGATTCTAACCCATATAACATGTATTCTTACCTGACATCATATATCGCTATTCCATTGGAATTTCATAATAATGAAACAAAGGTCTGTATTTGGAATTTAAGGCCAGATTGGACAGAATTTTTTATCACGAAACATGCAAACATCGCATTTCTAGGATTATCTTTACTCTATGACTGTGATTTATTTTATCTTAGTGTATATGGCCTACGTTAGGATGACCAAAGGTTAGGGCCAGTTGTTTCACAGAATTTTAATAATTCATCAAGTTAATTTTCAAGTACTGTAAATGTGAAACATTTGGCCAATGGACAGAACTCGAATAGAACTTTCACAGAACTTGAAAATTAATATTGAAATTTGATGAATTGTTTAAATTCTGTAAACAACTGGCCCTTACTGATTTAATGTGGAGAAAAATACTTGTTTTACTCTTCTCATCTCATATCATTCGGTCCGTTTGGTAGATCCCGTTTCCCCTAAAACTGATTGCAATCATTAGATCACAGGCGTCTATGGGAATGCTTTCACTAGTTCTTCCTATAGTTATCGCTTGCGACGTGTAACAGTGTGATCAGAACTATGCTGGAACGAGACGGAGCGTGTATCACGTGATGCGCTAGGTTGTACCTAATGGCGACGTGTGATGGACAAATATTATTTTTCTTTTTAATTGAATTTTTTTATCGGACAGCAACCGGCGTGTACATGTATTGTTTTATTCCAGATAAACTCACAGAGACGATTCCGGTTGTACTTAAGGATAAGGAAATTTCTTTAACCTTAAAATTAACGACTTTTACACTAATGAGGGGTGATTTTGGCACCACTGATTTTAAGCTGGCCGTACTGCTGAATCGGATGACAGCGATCTTGAATTCGATATTGATAATGAAGAACAAGATATCACTGTCATTCCTACTACTGACGAATTGCTGCCTGTTTTCAAATGGGAAACTGATGATTGTTCCCAAAATAAACTTGCTCGATGGTTCTAGGTCAGAAGCTAATATTGAAAATGTTGGAAACAGGGAAGCAGATTTCTTTAAACTTTTTATGGGCAGTATTTTAATGAGTTTTATTACAAATGAAACAATTAAGCAGTACCAGTATGTCAAAAATAAAAGCAATGAATTGAGTTGGTGACTGACACAATGGAAGGATACAACAGAGGAAGAATTATACCTTTTCCTGGCTTTGTGTCTCTTGATGGCCTGTAATTCAAGGAATAAGATACAAGATGACTGGTCTTCCATAACATGTCTTCCATTCCCATAACGTTATAATAATATGATAAGTTGTGACGACCCTGACATTTTGTAAAAAAATAATTTTGCAGTGTATATATTTGGTAAGTCTTCATAAAATCCTTTGAATATGTTACAAAAAAATGTAATTTGATTAATTTTTACATTTGCGAAAAAAGTCGTGGCCTGCCATGTACGTACAGCCATACTAAAAACTTCCGGCATATAAAGGGTTAAGGATGAGGAATTGTCCTTAAGATGATAGACTTCGCTTTTCGGCCCATACAAAAAGGAAGCCCGGGAAAAAACACTTTTCTACATCGAAAATTGCACAAAATGAATATATTTTTTTATACTGCCTTCTAGAGGGTGAAAACTACGTCGGTATGTTTTCGAATTTTCGATGCGTTTCGTATTAACGTAAACATTCACTGTCAAACATGTACGATTTATCAAAAAATATTATTTAAGGAAAAAGTGCTGCCAACTCAACTCTCATAAAGAATTATAAAATTATAAAAAGCTACCGACGTAGCTTCTTCTTTCTAAAAAATATATATTTTTTAAAATTTCAATTTCGTGAAAGTTTCGGTGTAGAAAAGTGTATTCTCCATAAACCCCTTTTCGAGCGATTTCTGTAGGTAAATTTGAGCGTTGTCTCATTCGCACATTTCGCATTCGCATGTATTGTAAGTGTGCGTGAGCTTATTGTGAGCGGGACAGAATGATAGACGCGGGTGTTCCGCGTGTGGTTCAAAGTCTAGCCTCTTAACCTTAAACCGAACTACTTCTTCGTTAACTGCGATTCCCGTTCTCTCAGATTACAGCGAAAAAGTCGTTAATTTTAAGGTTCAGGAGTTCAGGACAATTCCTTGTCCTTATAGTTCAATCAAAATCGTCTCTTGAAAATTTACGTGCTGAGACATCCTGCATAAATGATATAAATTTTTTTCTCAATGATATTCAATTTTTCTTTTGGATGGGTGTTATACGCCTACACGGGCATTTACAATACATGTGATACACATAATAATTTTTTGTGGAACAGTAATCATAATATGCTAATTGAATTATATAGAATAATAGTAGGTATTATGTTAACTTTGATTTATTGTGGTGTGTTATTATAGCCTGTTTGTATCTATAAACCGTTACACATATATTATACTTTTGAGAAAGATTTCCAACTGCATGTAATCTAGGTACGAGCGAGTAGTTCTGATATTGTTGTTGAAATTAAAAATTATTTTAGATCTGGTAGTTCTTGTTCGTATATGGAAAAAAATTAAGTTTAATAAATCAGGGCTGTCTATAATCAACAACATCATTAACATTTTTTATTAAAAGTCGAGTAGGAAAAAAATCTTCTATCTGCGAGTTTTATTATTTTTAATTCTTTGAGTGGTTGTGATTTATTATTTCTTTATTTTTGTTTTGTATTTTATTTTATTTTATTTGAAAGACCAACAGTATACATTACTAATAAGGCAGAATTAATAAAGTTTTTTTTTTTTTAAAGAAAGACAAATATTCCCGGGTTACGAATAACCCAACAACATTTGAAAATCTCCTACTACCACCACACTAAGCGGAAGATGTTGCTTGTGTTGTGATGGAGGACTTAGCCAGCCGAGGAATCGAACACGGAACGCCTGGGTGGGACCCAAACACGATGCCCACTCAACCACTGACCGGTTACATTAAGTTACATTAATTGTTCCATTTACAGGTTTCCACGGTATTGTATATAAGTGAAATAATTTTAAAGATGGTGTATATATTCTATATGTAGATCGACTTTAGAAGACCTGAGAAGTATCTATTTTGACCTATGTCATATTTGCGGGTGTTGATGGCGTTTTCTCGCGATATTTTCCGATTCATCAAACTGTTTTCAACATTTGAAGAATCGATATTCATCCTACACTATCATCAAAATCATCTGAGTACCTACACATACGCATAACAGTGTAAACTGTTTGTACATATCTCATGGTATTAAAAGTGAATCCTCGCGTGTGTGTGTGCGTTTAGACTAGGAGGTGAATTCACCAACACTTGCGCAGCTCACGGCGCAGCAAGGTATGTGAGCATTTTACAGGTGTATTGCGCTGGTGTTGTGCGGTATGCGAGGTGTGCATGTGTGGGTTAGTAGGTAGGAGCGCCCTGTGCCGCGATACGTTGGGGCAGGTGAATGTCAAACTTTTGTGATGTGGGTCCCATACCGTTAAAAAAAAGTTTCAAATAACCTGACAATATTTGAAAATCTCTTACTACCACCATAATAAATGAAAGATATTGCTTGTGCAATGATGAGGACTTAGACAGTTGATGAATTGAACCCAAAACGCCTGGGTGGGAACTCAATGCAGTCAAAGCAGTCACCGACCGGTGAAATTCGATCAACCGGTTTATTTAAAAATACAACATTGTTACAATACTTTTCCTTCGTGCTTGTTACTTTTTCCTTTCCGGAACATTATCTTCTCCCTTTACTTTAAAAGATCCTCCACACAGCACCCCCAAAGATGACATGGGCCCTGAGGGACGTTATTTTGTCAGAACCAAAATATAACAGCTTAAACTTAATAACTTAAAAGCTTAACAACTTAACAACTTAAAAGGTCGCTCCGCAAGAAGTGAATTAATAGGTAAATGCATCATGCATTATGCATCTGCACATTTCATAAACTAATCATCAGACTCTCGGACTCTGGTATCTGTCAATCCGTGCATCAATCACCCCAATTAAGAATGCATTTGTCACACTGTATATCTGGTAATACCTCCATGATGTCATCAATCACTAATTTAAAAGTTATGTATACAACCTTCTAGCTTGTATGGGGCGAATATCTGTGAAGCGCCTGGCGCCAGTTTGAACCTCAAGGGCGCTATTTATATTTGGTGTTGGATGTTATCAGCGCCTTGGCTTCTTGGCACTTGGTACCTTGGCAAATCGGAGCCCGGAGCGGACTGCTCTAATTGCACGAACTGCATGCACAGGGCTCAGTAGCGGATACAGATGGGGGGCGCGGCCGCCAGCCCGCTCGCTATTCGTTCGTTTCTTTCGTCAGTCGACTCTGAGTCGAGTTATCGAGTAGCTGTTCCTTCTTATGTAGCACGCGCGCGCGTCCGCGTCATCGTATTTTATACGTTTATGTCTGGCACATAGATAGCTAAACTAGGAGAAAAGTCGCGGCCATTCTAGTGATCTCGATTATTCTGTCTGGCTTTGTTCGAGAAAAATCGCGAATATTCTACTGTTTGTATTTGTTCACACTCCATAAAAGTCTGGAAGAGAACATTCTGGCACCGAATGTTCTCGAAAAAACCGAGCTATATATATAAGGGAAGCAGAGTCGCTGCCAGTTTTTTTCTGTATCCGCCACTGACAGGGCCAGCCCTGCATCGCTGCCATATACGTCACAATCACGAATTTCTGGCCATTTCACCTTCCATTTACGACCCACAGTTGAACCTTCTCCGGGCCAGAAGCAATTCTTAATATTATCGAGGCCATCGCCTCATGGGGCCCGCGACTTGTCCCTCCAGCACCAACAATCGGCGGCACAACACAACCAACAGCCACAACTACCATCTAGACATAACCGACCAGTGCGGTTCCTTACGCCCGCCATCGCGCACGTCTACTTCCTCGACTCCACCCGTCTTGGCGCGCATTCTCCGGCGGCCATTGCACAAATTCAAAAAGTGTTCCATCTGACATTACACGCGGAAGCGACATCCCTAATTCCGATATTCGAAACATTCCACGAAACAAATGAGTTAAAAAAAGAAAACAATTTATTTTGACACGGAACATTTATCAGTGACCTTTTTGTGTGGAAACAGTAGTTTAAATTTAAAAATAAACCGTGTCTTGTGACAAACTGTGTTTTTTTTTATTGTATTGTGCTACTTCTTGACATAAAATCGCAAAGTTCAAATAATTGCGATTGAAACAAATTGGAATAACTTTGTTAATGGTGAGTTTATATTCGATTTTATCCTTTTACTTGTGTTTATTTCAAGGACTTTAAACTTGTTTGTTGTGCTTCTACTTTTAGCTCTAGAAGAATTTTATATAGAAAGGTGTCGCTGACATTTTCAAGCTTGTGGTTTATTTGGCGTTCGAGTGCAAGAAACATTGCAAGAGAAGGTTCAATGCTGGGGTTTTTATAGAATCTAATAACGAATTTTATTATAATTGTGTTTTTTGTTTGGAATATCGTGTTATTAATGGCATTGTATAGCGACTGTTGGACATTGATCTGTTGTCGGTTCTCATTGATTTGAATATATCCATTCACCGTTGATTGACTAGGAAATATCTTAGACATCATTATAAGTTCATTTAATTATGATTGCGTTTTATACAGGTGTTAGGTGATGCATAGACACGTTAAAAAAGAATTACGTTAGTGTAGGTATGTTATATCTAAGGAAGTAAGTAACTATTATTATGCTATTCTCCGCATGGGTAGGCAGGGAACAACAATAATACATAATTATTTCTACGGTTTCACTATTGATTGAGGTTTGTTATCAAATCTAAAGATAAATACCTACCACCCTCCAAACATACCTTAATATGCAAATCAGGCATTACATTTTCGTCGTAAAACATGTGGTCTTTCCACAGTACCTTAGCTACTAACCGTCATTACATTCTTCATGGTGGTAGGCAGAGAGGATGGAATGCCTAACTCACTCTGAAAAGAAACATCATGGATTTACTGTATTTCTTTTATGGTAATAACAGCATCAACATGAAACGTCAAACATCAACAAGTTTATCATCTATAGATGATTTGAAGGTAGACTATAAATTTATTGTTAACAGTTTCCATATACTCGTACCTCGTCCATGAATTATAGTATTTTTTTGTAAGATTGCATTTAAATAAACATATCTTTACATAATTGGCTAGAGGATTGAGGCAAAAAGATAAAATATATTTTACAAAAACTAAAATAGACTAGAATGGCTTCCGCGGTCGAGTGGTCAAAACCCGACGAGCGCAAATAATTTTTTATTTGATTAATTTGTGTTATTTCACAATTTATTAATTTCAAATAATATATATTATATTTGCGGCACGTTTCAGATTGGAAATACTCTCAGTATCGCTCTAGTGTAAGACCACCAATCAGAATTGAAAAGTTGCTTGACATGGCTTTAGCTGTGTTTAGTGACCAAATCTGATTTACTTTCCTACATTTATATTCCCTATCCCCTCCCCCTTATCACCACATTTACTCTCAAAACATTCCCCAATTGGGAATGCCATAGTCTTACTGGCTTCAAGCAGTTGGGAGTAGTTGGGACTATGCGGTTTTCATATAAAAAAATGATCGAGCTAAATATTATGCTGTTTACTCATGGTCTACTGGTAATACATCAAATAATTCGTTTTCAATTCTTGATATTTGGGAGTAAATACATAAAATACATTCATTTGACATCTACATAATGAAAAAATTGTTTTAGATCTATAGTAAAAAGTAATATGAAATCATTACTGTGATTCTGTATTGCTATTATTGACTTCTAAATCAACGTTTCTAATATATTTTTAAATTAAAATACGTACATGAAACACTTAAAAGTGGATGGTTCTTAAAACTAATTACAATAAAGTAATATTTTTATAACAAACTACCCAACCCAATAGAGAATTCTTGTGTTTGAATTGGGGAGTAGTGCCATTATATAATATATACATAAAATATTATTTAAAGTAAAAATAAATAAACTTATAGCATGATAATAAGCTTACATAATGAACTTAAATAAAACACTTGGGTACTAAATTAGTTTTATAAATAAAAATAAGAATTTAAATGTATAAGAAATATAATAAATATTTACTTAAAACGTAGGTCATAGTTGCTACGTACATAAAGTTGGTTTTAATATTAATATTAGGAATAGAAGAGCTGACACAATATTGTAAGAGTAATAAATAATAAAATAACACATTATATTTTAATTACATTATTTTAATGATTAATTCGAAACATCACCGATTATATGTTTCGAAAACGGTTATTTCGTATATGCACATCTCTAAAACATACCTTAAATACACGATAGTTTAGCAGTTAGTTTTTTAAAAACTATTATTTTTTAATTGATAAACTAAAGATTAAGACAAGATTTTTATGCATAGCACAAAGGGTAACAATTATTATAAGCAATTACTATTATATTTTTATAAGAAAAACTCTCTTTTTAACTTTTGAAGGTTATTCCCATCAATGTAATAATAAAACATAAAAATAAAATCGGATATATTTATCCGAGACACTATCTAGGTAACAAATATATTCTTTGAATACTTGTTTCCAATAATAAAGGTAGCTGCCAATAATATGGAAAAAAAAACATAAGTCGAAGATAATATTGTTAATTCTGAAATTTGAAATATGAAGTTGGTAATTACGACAGTCTCATAATAGATCGCAGTAGCACAATTGGTAGAGGCGTATGTCCCGGTAAGACGTAAGGTTCGAGTTCCAGTTGCGACCTTTATCTTTTATTATTTTTCTGTGTCTTGTTCATTTTCATATTTAAAAAAAATTAGATTATTATTGTTATATTCTTCTTCAATAATTATTATTAGCCTGAAACACTCATCCACATTGAAAAAATCTAGTGAACTAGTGAAATTGTAATGTAATAAAAACGCAATAAGCAGTAATTGTTGAATGAAACACTAGTATATATTGAATTATTTGGCGGGTAAGAGATAAGCCGACGTATCTCAGTGGATAGAGCAGTTGATCGGAAATCAGAAGGACACGGGTTTGAGTCTCATCGGTGGCATGTATATTTTCTCGGGCGATTTTTTTCAATGTAGATGAGTGTTTCAGGCTAATAATTATTGCTTATAATAGTTTCTTTTTACACTAGATACATACAAGCTACGAATAATTAATATACGTTATACATGAAGTGAAACTATTGATTTGTAAGATCGTGGTTAGGTGATTCATCCTACTGATTGAGCAAGGGGTTCGAATCACGACTCGATCAACACGATTCCGTTAGGCTTTTAGACCAATTTCGTATTTGCAAAAAAACCTTTATAACACCACTGTATGTCTAAGGCATGCCGTCGATTCCGGAGATCTTGTTCATACTTTACAACAAATGACTAGTTTTTTTGTGTTTCAGAAAAAATCTAACCTGCAATCTAAAAATATACAATCTACGGCAATAATTCTTTAACTGCTTCATCTTATTCTTGTAATCCTATCTAACTACATATAACTTTTTTTATTGTAGAAGAATTGTGTGCATAGTATTAATTAATGAAAATTATCAACCAATACTAATGAATGTATATCCTCAAACTATAAAATTCACCCGCTATAACACAGGGTCATCCCTAGCATAGAGGGTGAAATATCACAATAAACTATATGTACTTTCAATAATGTATTTAAATAAATAAATAAATGGCAAACAAAAATATACAATCTATGGCAAACAAAACAAAACTGTTAGAATCCGAAAGAGTTTTGTTTTTTTGACAGTTGAGAGCAGTTGAGAGGTCCCCATTAAGAGGCTAGACTTTGAACCACACTCGGAACACCCGCGTCTGTCACAATAAGCTCACGCACACTTACAATACATGCGAATGCGAAATGTGCGAATGACAAAAAGGCTCAAATTTACCTACAGAAATCGCTCGGAAAGGGGTTTATGGAGAATACACTTTTCTACACCAAAACTTTCACTAAATTGAAATTTAAAAAAATATATATTTTTTAGAAAGAAGAAGCTACGTCGGTAGCTTTTTATAATTTTATAATTCTTTATGAGAGTTGAGTTAGCAGCACTTTTTCCCTGAATAATATTTTTTCATAAATCGTACATGTTTGACAGCGAATGTTTACGTTAATACGAAACGCATCGAAAATTCGAAAACATACTGACATAGTTTTCACCCTCTAGAAGGCAGTATAAAAAATATATATTCATTTTGTGCAATTTTCGATGTAGAAAAGTGTTTTTTCCCGGGCGTCCTTTTTGTATGGGCCGAAAAGCGAAGTCTATCATCTTAAATGCCTATTCTAAGTCCGTTTCAGATTTTGAACAAATTCCTAGACAAAGCTAGTGCAAGAATCCTACAATTATATTGTCGTGCTCTAGTTTAATTATATTTTAAAACCCCCAGAAATTATGTAGAATGTAAATAGTTTGTTTGACCTTGCCTGAGTTGAAACAGCCTCGCGTTTCTAATCTTCATGGAGAGCATTTCTTCGCGTCCGTTGACTCCGACACCCAGTTAGAGCGGACTGGAGTTGGTGGTATAATCTACCAGAACAGAGCAGAGTGTATAGTAGAGATAACCCTTCAGGCCTCGGCCATATTTTGTCAAAGGGTCAAAATATTTTCGCTTTGCAATAAAATCCAGATAAATGGAATTTTTCTGAATGTATCCGAAAACTAAAAAGTGTTTTTGAAATGTGATAATAAAGGTGATATGATATATAAATCGAATTTAACATATAATTTTATAACATTAAAAATTTAGCATGCAAACATAAAAAACTTTTAAAATGGCTCTCCTTACGTTTTTTCTAACTAAAATTACTGATAACGAAAAAAAATAAACATTGAAGAAGAAGATAACAAAAATAATCTAAATTTTTAAAATATGAAAATGAAAAAGACACAGAAAAATAATAAAAGATAACGGTCGCAACTGGGACTAAATATCTATAATACATTCTGTGTCTTGTTCATTTTCATATTAAAAAAAAAAGGTTATTACTGTTATCTTCTTCTTCAATGATATATTACATTGATGGGAATAACATTCAAAAGTTAAAAAGAGAGTTTTTCTTATAAGAAAAAAGAAAAAAAAAGACTTAAATGTTTTATTAGACGAATTTATATAAAAAGTTACCGTCACCTCACTTTTTAATCGTTTCATGAAAAAATAATTAGTAAAAATAATAAAAATAATTCCATAATTTTTGTTCAAATTACGACCCAAAACTTTATTTATTTATTCCTATTCTCGAACATACGCTTTATAAAGATTACAGAAGTTTACATAGATATTAAGTTCCAATAGTACAATTTTTTTCAATAATCAGTAACTGTATGTATATATGTTAGTAGTAGTGATTAGTGAACACCTCACTAGGAGAACCTGTGCTGAGGTATTCGAATGTTTTAGAAACTACTGGAGCGATTTGGGCCCAAATTTATATCGCTTTTATTTATCTGCGATTGATATCGGTCCAAAACTGGACCACATTTTCGTAAAACATTTATTGTACTTATTTGAAACATTTTCATGGCCAGTAATTTATTCAATCAAATATTTGATAAAATTGACTCTATGTCTATGGCCTTATCGATTGTCTTATAATTCTTCTAGAATGAATTTTGGCAGCTTCAGTTCTACAAATGAACTTCAAAATAATTTTCAAATCAAATTTTGATTTGATGTGCACACATAAAAAATGGTTTTCTAGTATTTATTTACATATGTTATTATCAAACAGGCCACAGAGAACTTAAAAACGTAAAACAATATTGAAAAAAAAAAAAAAAAAAAATCCACTGGCGGCAATTTCAAATCTTCAAATCACTAAAGCACAAATTTCGCGAATTTATCAAGTTAAAGATTTTTTAATAATTTTTCCATCAATTTTAAAAATATATAATGATTAGGAAAATATTGGTGAATTTATTGGCTCTATAGAACAATATTTAGTTTAAATATTTACATGCACAAATGTGAAGTAATGATTTTTTTTAATGTGGGCGGGAAATTTTCAAAATTAATTTTCAAAAGTGTCGCTCCAGTGGTTGTGTTATTTTGTCTTTATAAGTAAAAACACAGAATCTTCCTTGATATTTGTCAAGAAGGTTTTATAAAGGTCTACATTTTACTTCTTCTGTGGTTAACTTTTAAATTTGCTTTTTCTAACACCGTTTATATCATATTTTTTTTAAATATAGTAAGGGAGACATAACTATTTCTATGAGACCTATTTTACCTGACGGGTTAAAGTGGGTGGTGGGTGAGGTTGCTCCCGGCTGTTCCGAGCCGAGTTGCCTCAGCGCTCTGGCAATAATTATGATGCAACGGTACCTACATAAGCTGCTATTTTCTAAAATATCACTATCAAACTATGAATACTAAGAAGAAAGAACTTTGAAGGTTTTGGTTCTGTTCAATCAGGGATATAATATTTTCAAAGACGAGAATTTTGATATTTAACAGTTTATTAATAAGAAATAGTTTTTGATTAATATTAATCTTTCTGTTTTTTTTTCAAAATTCTGTTAAATTTACTTTCAGTAAAATTCTTGTATAACTGGACACAATGGTGCGAATATTTAATAAAGAACACTGTAATTCAACTTATCTTTATTATATATAAAAAATCTCGCGTCACAAAGTTCGTCCGAGGTAAACTCCGAAACTACTTAACCGATTTTGATGAAATTTGGCTTACTGTGTGTAATTTGGTCCAACTTAAAAGATAGGATAGTTTTTATCTCGATTATTGAGCTCAATATTTATTATTGCGAAATAAAAATTTTTTATGGTACAATTATTTGTTAGTTCATTCGTAAGCATTTCTAAGTTATATTTAGCCGTTTTATGTGATTTTATGCTGTTCAGCCCCATCCTGCTATTCCATATTCAAAATAATGAGACCGGCATAAATCCTAATATACCTAGTCTCTTTATTAGTAGTTGACAAGATATTTATGAGTATTACGTTTTTGAAGACGAGGATGGATTTCATTAGTTTTTAAAGGTTCCTTTTCATGAGTGCTGTGTCGTCCCGCTTTGAGTCATTTTATATTTAAATTCATCTTGATTCGTTTCCATCTATGGACTCCATTATTTTCAATTTAATCTGTGTCACATTTTATCAAACAAAATTGTCTTTGTATTATTTTGTCTACGCTTTTACTAGAAGCGAAAGTGTAAAATCATTCCTAAACTATTGTCATCATTTTTTATTATTTTTTTTTTAGCAAAACACATAATAAAATATGTACTTAATTTATATAATAAATAGGTAGTTCCACGAAGCTGCCATATGGTTGCTTGTCTGAAAGTTCTACCTCAATATACATTTATTAATATTAGAATCAATTTGAGAGGCGGGAATGGATACCGCCGCCCTGGGAACCATTTATTGGATAACCAACACATCTGCTATAGGTCACCCCAAGTGGTTCACGACGTTTGGTGACTTAGTAGGGGTTGTCTACGTCTTTTGATCCGGATACACTGAACCCCAGATTCCTACCCACCCCTCACACTTCTTTCCTTTTCAGAACTTCATCTCCTTTCTTTCATTAAAAAGACCCTCCACACAGGATCCCCAAACATGATGGAAATTATTTTCATCAGGGCCTTCTGTGTGGAGCTAATTTAAAAAAAGAAGTAAAACTTAATATAATATCTTTATTTTTCTTCTTTGTTTATTCTGTTTTTTAGATACAGAGATTTTTCATTCATAAACAACATCTTTACAATTTTCATGCAATTGAGAAAACTCGCTTATTCCTTTTTTAAATGCTTACAGCGAGCATCAGCAATCATTCACGTTATTGCAAGTTTACCTGAAATTTTTATATGCAATCAACCATTTTATAAGCAATTTAACACAAGTATTTACATTACTTTCCAAGTATAACCTCACCCACTTACTGTGCGAGCAACACCCTTGTTTTGGAAAACAAAATAAGTCAATAAATTAGTACTCTATTACGACCAATTCCAGATCTCCAGACACCACCAAAGGCAACTTCAAACCATTAAAGTAAGAATCCCAGCGGAGTTTGTTATTATTAATTTATTTATTCCTAACCGATTATTTTACCGATTTATTACATATTTTTCTTAAACATTTGAAGGTTTTAAGTTCTTAAAAAAATATATTATGTTATTCTTTAAGATAGTATCTATACCTTCCAGACGCCCTAGCGGCAATTATCTGAAATTCCCTCGATAGAAATAAATCGCAAAGTCTGGCTCCGTAAATTATTATTTAAACTTTTGAAATTAGCTATCACTTTGTGGTTATCCATTTTATAATTAAATGAAACAATATATCTTAGTTACAACCACTGATTTATTTGGTTACACGCCGACCGGTTTCGGTACAACCGTTCCTTCTTCAGGGCAAACATACAATGATGACAATTACAAAATAGTGGGTGGGTACAATTTATCAGTAGGTGTTGTGGTAGGGGTGGGGGCGTGGCTAGGAATTGATGAAGAGTAAGTGGGGACAGAATGGACACCGAATGGGAAGAGATTTAATATTGGGCTATAGGCCATTATATAGGGCTATAGTCCATTCTGTCCCCACTTACTCTTCATCAATTCCTAGCCACGCCCCCACCCCTACCACAACACCTACTGATAAATTGTACCCACCCACTATTTTGTAATTGTCATCATTGTATGTTTGCCCTGAAGAAGGAACGGTTGTTCCGAAACCGGTCGGCGTGTAACCAAATAAATCAGTGGTTGTAACTAAGATATATTGTTTCATTTAATTATATTATTTAAACGTTTGTTTCTGTTATTTTAAAAGTTATATGTATGAAAAAATTCACAATGTTTCTTTAAATGCTACATAACAAAACTCCTTCGAGATTTTCGCTCTTTTTTAAACGAGTCGTGTTTTATTAAACATGTTCACAATTTACGCTTGAATTTTATCGCTCCCTTCAATTGTCGTATCTCTCCTTCTTCTTCTTTTTGAGCGAGTAATACCGGGCCTTAAATGGCTATGGCTATGTCGAATGACCGCATCTGAATAGCAAGATATTTTCTCTGTCCTTCTTTTCTTTCCCCGCATTTCCTTCAGCACAGTCAAAAAGCCTCAGGCTTCCTTATCAAGGCATTCGCAGCAATCATCCGATCTGATACTGTTCGCTAACTTCGCTGGGAGGCAACTTCCGTGTGAACTATAATTGTTACAGAGTTATTCTGTCAGTTTCCACACAATAAGGAAGGCAATAATAACATTAAAAATTCCCGTTGTGAGCAGAGCAATAATCGGAAGGATGTAATTGTAAATAATAATATGTTTGATTGGAACTGTTTTTATATTTCGTTTGTTCGTTTGGATGACCTCAACTTCCGTTAATATTGGATGATATAATTTGGTAAAGATCAGTAGCCATAAAACGATTTAATTTCGGTTTGCGGTTAGGCCATCCGTAGACGTTGTCAGAACTAAAAGAATCGATTAAAATGTTGCATTTTACTCTAGACCAATGTATCAATTCCCTTTAAACAAACCGTTTTTTTCCTATAAATATCGCATTTGGCACAAGGTCTTAATCTTAGGTTCATTCATTAAACTCTGAATTACAAAAGAGAATCAGAAATTCAACTATTTTAGCTGACTACGCCATCATGAGCTAAGGAGTTTGTATTGTTTGTGTCATATTTTCATCAGCTTAATTAGAAAAAAAATACGTACGGTTAAAAAGTTTTTGCCGCTCCATACGAACAGATTTTATGTTTTTTTTACACTAGCTCCATACGGGTGGCCCTGAGGAAAATAATTCTCTTCATAAAATGTTTCATCTTTGGGGATGCTGTGTAGAGGGGTCTTTTGAGGAAAGAAAGCAGATGAAGTTCTGGAAAGGAAAAAAAGATGAGGGTTGCATAGGTTGAATCTGAGAGTCAGTGTCTCCAGTAGTAATGGACATATGAATCCTTACCTCCCACTGCGGTCCAAGATGATGTTTTGAGAGAGTTCTGCTGGAGAGGTCAAAAGTCTCTCCCAATCTGGCTTGCATCGCAGCTGGTGGTTAGATGCATCCACCGCCAAGACACGGGCGCCCTTGCTAAATCACTAGTGTAATATATTTACGATTGCATAATAAACGTTTCATAATTTTCTACATCCTTTACAATCGTAATCTAAACTTGGCGAAATACCAACCGTCTAGGATTTCCTGATCTTCGCGCAAAAGCGAGTTCTATAGGAACAACTTAGACCAACTGGTAATCACGCAATAGTCAGATTAAGCAGGTATTACATGCTTCTCTATATACTATATATATACATGTGCTCATGTAATACCGGCTTAGCCAACTTCGCGGAATGTCTGCAAAAATAACATCCAGATAACTGTAAAATTAGACCCCGAACGTGGACTCTATACTTTGTTTATAGACGTATTAAAACTGGTGGTTTTTTGGCGTTCGCGTGGGCAGGAAAATAAATACTGCTTTAAGAAGTATGTTAAGTGGTAGGTATATATTGGCATTGTGATAGGTTGTCAAATTTATAGCGGTTTCTTTAATAAATTATGACAGAATACAAAATAATAGGCACGCAAAAAGACATTCGAGTTATTGTCTAATTCAAAAGAAAGTTTGTGACCTTACCACGCATTGAAATATTTTATATCATCTTCCATTCAATTAATACAAAGTACGTAGAAAGCTTAGACCACCCCTCTACCTCTCCCTCACATGTTATGTATATAAACCGTAGGTTAAGAATAATTATTTGTACCAGTCTGAAGATGGCTTTAACAAGTTGAAACCTGTTAATGTGTTAATGTGGTAAAATAAGTTAATGTGGGAATAAGTTTTTTATTTGTTTATTATATTATTACGTAGAAAGCATTATCTATCTAATTATATTCTGTGGTAGCCCGAAAGTTGATCTCTCGACAGTTGATCTCTCGACAGTTGATCTCTCGACAGTTGATCTCTCGACAGTTGATCTCTCGACAGTTGATCTCTCGACAGTTGATCTCTCGACAGTTGATCTCTCGACAGTTGATCTCTCGACAGTTGATCTCTCGACAGTTGATCTCTCGACAGTTGGTCTCTCGACAGTCGATCTCTCGACAGTTGATCTCTCGACATTTTGTTTTGAAGAGTTTTAATTTTCAATGTCAATCTCTCGACAGTTGATCTCTCGACAGTTGGCCCCCCGAAATTATAATAATAATAAAAATATAATTCTTTGTGCATTATTTATCAATTTTAATCTAAAATTCTCAATAATAAGTTGGTATATATATATCAAACGAATTACGCTGGTGTATACAGTATACAGATAAGTAATTTTATCCCTTATGCATTTGAATGAAAATATTTTGTATACTTTTGTTTGGGGGGGGGGGGGGGTGGCTTGGTTTTTTTTATAAAAATCTACGGTTTTATTCCGAGATTGATGTAATTTTGCACACTTCATAATAAGATGACCGGAGTAGTCCAGGGGCAGGGCGACTCCCATTCTGTAGGTCGCGGGTCAGGTGCGTAAATAAATTTTGTATGATTAATTTGTGTTATTTCACAATTAATTAATAAAAATAATATATACATACTATATTTGCGGAACGTGAGTGGAAGATACTCTCAGTATGTAAGACCGCCATTCAGAATTGAAACGTTGCTTGAAATGACTTTTAGCCGTGTTTACTGACAAGATCTGAATAGCCAGATACTTCCTACCTACCTCTTCCCCATCTCCTTCCCTTCCCCACTTCTAAATCTCATATAGACAGTAACCAGGAAGGTGACTGTCTATGTGAGATTTCTAAAAGCCTGCCAATCCTTACAACACTATGTTCTTACAGCCATGTTTTTACTTTAGTTTTAAATATATTAATTTCCCTATCGTCTATTTGCCAGTATTGGCCTTTTTGTCTTTCTTTGATGTGATGAACCAGAATATTTTTGGAATAAAAGATTTCTGTGGTTGACGTCATTATTGGGACCTAATTTGGTCTTTGTGTGATTTGATGATGCTCAGCCCCATCTTATTATACCATACAATCTAAATATCTTATCTCTAAAAATGTTTCGTTGGTACAAAAATATAAAAGAAAGATAAAATGCAGCTTTTGTCAGCTTGTCTCTTGAGATAATTGAGATTTATCACCGAGTTTACTGTGCTCCACCGGAGATGGTAAACTTGAACTAAAAGAAACGAAGCAATACAAAAATATTATACATTTTGGAAGATGCCGTAATGCTTTTTCCGACGTCGAGATCGAGACTGATGTCTGGTGGTCACTCGATGTAAAAACACAGTAAATAGATGAACTTACTGATGACCACGTTTTCAACAAAAAGTATCTTTAGTTACTGTTACTGAGGCTTTTTAAGCCAACAAAGTGGGTGTGATCAAAGATGCTGCAATTTTATGTTCTTTAATCTTTACCAGTACCGTTATTTTACGATAATAATGATTCTAATGATGAAGTCTTTACGTTTCGTTTATGGATTGTTGAACTAAACGAAGTGCACATATTATTTTTGTTTTTTATGTTTAAGATATAGTGAAAAAGTGGAATATACTCTCAATACCGCCCCGTTGTGAGACCACCATCAAGTGTACCAACTGCTCCCAACCGACTGGAGCTAGTGAGACTATGGCATCCCCAATTAAGGGTATGATGTGAGACTGAGGTAGATGGGGAAGATGATTGTGGAGAAGTACCTGGATATTCAGATCTGGTCACTAAACACGGATAAAGCGAATAAAATTCTTATACCAGAGCGGTACTAAGAGTATCTTTTGATCTGGGACGTACACGGAGAAAAATGTTATTCTAAAATACGATAATTTTATTCGTAAAAACGGTTAAAAACGGGACTGAAGTTCTGACAAATAAATTAACAGTGTTTCAATGTTTATTGGCGGGAAAATGTAAGAATAATTTGTTGGTATACGTACGAAATTAAGTATACCATCAAATTATTCTTACATGTTCCCGCCAATAAACATTGAAACCCTGTTAATTTGTTCGCAAAAACTTCAGTCCCATTTTTAACCGTTTTTATATAGCTTATATTATTTTGTACGATTAAACGGTTGAATAACACAAATCATTCAAATAAAAATTACTTACGCACTCCGGGATTGGAACCCGTGACCTCCAAATAGCTAGTTGGGAGCCTTACCCCTCGACCCCGGATATGATTTAAACATCCAACTTGTCAAATTAAAAATGTCGATATCATTTGTATATTCGTTTGCTAAACTATGATTTGGGGAGTTTGCTACAAAATGTTTAGTGAATGGTGATGACATTGAACTAGGTCCTTATTTAAATAAGATAATCTCGAATGCCTTGTTGGAGGTAAGAATACATTTTGAAATAAAGTTAGAGAAACGACAATATTATTTTCCACTAGAGACAGGAATAACTTACACGCAATTAATTAAACATACCATCCTCTGATTTAGAATCTGAAATCACCTAGTTTAAAAAAGTGCACATACATGCCAGACTAATTGGTTTTTTTATTAAAGATTCCAATGAAATGAAAATTTCACACAACGTTCCACTCGAGATACTATGAATTCGAGAACACAGATTGGAGTAAATAATTGAATTTAATTATAAAACAAATTACGACTTGAAAAATCATAATTCGTCCAAACTAAATAACATTTGGCTGATAACTGTAATTAGTGAATGTACCCTAAAATAAATGAGACAGTTTTGACTAATGTTCCATTAGGTACATGTGGGTATTATGTTTAATTGACTGAGCGTAGCAAATACTTATTTTGACTCGACCACTTTGCACATTGGTTGTCTATGAATTTGTTTGTGTTTTCCGAGTCTGATTAATTCTGTCAAGATGAAAGCAACAATAGTGTGTGATAAGGCGTACAACAATTCACCAAAATTTCATCGCAATCGGATGCATGGTATAGGAAATAATTTCCAAAGCCAGAGCTCACTATTATATTATAAAGTGATCTACATAATTTGTAGAAACCTTCACGGGCAAGCTTACAACAAATCGCCAAAGTTTCACATAAGGGACAAACAAAGAAACATTCATTTTTATATATTACTAGCTGACCCGGCAAACGTTGTTCTGCCATATAAACTATTTCCAATGAATATTTTTGTTTTTAAATAAAAAATAATGAATTTATTTTAAGTGTGTGGGGATGGGATCTATGACAGAAATAGGACTGGAGCGCTATATACGATGACCGCCGATAAAATAATAAAAAAAACAACAATTTAAAGGAGAGTACCGCCGAATAGTTTGTCGTTGTTTTTGGATTTGTTCGTCTGTTCTTTCTGCTCTACTATTTCGCATGTTTGTTGCTTTATTCGTTCGACGGCCCAAACGGCCCCCCTTGCATCTTTCTGGCATTGTTCACGTTAATACCCGCAAACAAATAGATAAATTAAAATAAATCGTACAAAATTTTGCACGCATTGTGCACTTAACAAATTCCGAGTGAAATGTCAAAATGACGCGACGCCTGTCATTCACCAATATAAATAATGCAGTTCTATTTAAAATACGAACGACGGTTCGTACGTAAATACTAAAATCGTGATTTAAAAAATTGAGGATCGTGATAAAAATGGGAGAGTTGGGATAGGAGGGTAAGCATTTGGGGTTAGATGTATTTTTTTAGACCAAATAAAAAAATATGTAAAAAAACTTGTAAAAAAAAAACTGGATATGGGATTCTTAGCGGTACAAAATATACTTTACGACCTATTCTTTTACCTACCAAATATATATATAAAAAAATTATAAAAATCGATCGAGCCGTTTTGGAGGAGTGCCACCACAAACACCGTGACACGAGATTTTTATATATTAGAAGAAGATTAGCATAGCGGTAACCTGTAGGTAATTCAAATTATGCTGATAAACGTATGCTGATTGCACAGTAGGCAAAGGCTTTACGTCATAATTAACGATCTTTCAACAAGTGCATTTTTATGCAATTGTGTGTGAACTCAAGTAACATATTAAGGTAGTATTTCAGCCCATAAGAGTACTGAAAGGAACTGTAATTAGTAATTATGTACCTTTGTGCATTATGATATTAACATAGCCGTACACGAGGAAACCTTGAAATTATAACTAGCAAATGTCATGGATGGAATTACTCAAACTACAGTCCTATCCGGGTCTGCATTTATCAAAGCGAATAACACAACATGCAATAACACCACATGTACAATGTACGTACCAGGGTTGTTGCGGATGCAAACATTTTGACAGATCATTTGACGGATGCGGATTTCAGGATTTTTAAAAGATATTTCAATTTTAAGTACACAAATAAATGAAAATCGATTTAATTTGAATATGTTTTATTTAATTATATATTGAGAACAAAACTAAAACAGTTTTTAGTTTTACTTATTAGCATTTTAAGTCTAAAGCTTTATAATGAAAAAAATATTTATTAATTAAATTTAAAAGTGGTGAATTATATTTAAGAGGGTATTACCAGAGAATACCGGAAATCGGTCCTTTTTAAACCAAATTCCAGACGTATTGACTCTTTTTTACAAAAAAACATAAATTGATTTTGAAAGATTGTTATTTTATCTGGTACATGCAGTTTTAAAATTTAGAAAAACTAAGTGCATTTTTAATATACTAAGGTTAAACAACACAAATTTCAAATCATAAGATCATACAATAAAATAAATCAATACATAATCTAGTCAACACAGTTTTCAAAATTTAAATTTTAGTTAAATTAAAATCATTAGTATACAAATAGTAATACAGAATAAGTCCAGATACTGATATTTATTATCGGCAGTATTTTTATTTACTTTTTCACCTAATATTTATACATCGATATATTCATCAACCACGTAAAAAAAGTTAGATTAACACAGTGAACAAACACTGTAATTGATTTACAATGGGAATCACATCGATAACTAAAATAAAACAAACAAACCCTGTAGGATCTTGTCACTAATGTGTGCCTTCCTATTGGTCAATTAGCCAACGAATTTCTCGCTAGTTGCTATCTTCGTTCAACGAAGATAGCAACTAGCACGCGCGCCAATGCACGAGGCACGCGCCACTCTGGCCCCTCCTACTTTCTTTACATGTCGTTACTTGTTCGTCTTAAAAGCTCCGCATCAATTGATGCGGATGCAGATGCGGATGAAGATGTCTGAATTGATGTGAATAATCCGCATAACACCCCTGGTACATACAGCGAAGGTTGGTCAAAATTAAATTAATTTTAAAGTCAAAAACTTTTACGGTTAGTTGGCCAATGTGGTTTTGGTGTTAAAATAGTAGTAAAAATAATAGTAGTTACCTACCTAGGTTCGGCAACAGTAAATCTCGCTTCAAAATATGTATTTTTCTAATTGTCTCTTACCTATATATAAATCAATACCAATTTTTTTCAAATATCCTAAGATTTGTAAGTAGATATGTAATTAAATAAGTACTTACCTAATAAATTATAAACCATTTATTATTTCAAGTAAAATTTTAAAAAATGTCAAATAGGTCATTTAATATTTTTTTTGCTTTCAAATTAGCTCCACACAGGAGGCCCTCAATAACTAATTACCAAATAATTCCCCTCAGGGCTTATATCATCTTTGGGGATGCTGTGTGGAGAGTATTTTGAGGAAAGGAAGGAGAGGAAGTTCTGGGAAAAAAAATGATATGAGGGGTGGGTAGAAATCTGGGGCTCTGTGTCCAGGAGCGATGGACGTATGAATCCATCCCTCCCGTTGCGGTGCAAGGCGATGGGTCGAGAGAGTTCGGCTGTGTCCCGTAACCAGTCTCTCCCACAACGCAGAAGGTGGACTAACGCATCCGCCGCCAATACCTCGAAAAACCTCAACCCATGAACCCGGGCACCCCTCCTAAGTCACCAAACATGGTGAACCACTCGAGATGACCTATTGCAGGGTGTTGGATATCAAATAAATGGTGCACGGGGCGGCTGCTACCCAAATTGAAAAAAAATTGTATGCTGGGAGCATTTATTAAGTATTTTTATTTTTAACTTTTTAACTTAAAGAGTTAAACCTCAAATTATAATATTTTAATTAATGAAGATAATATTAGCGAAAATCAATCGAAAATCCGAAACTGAAAAATCAGAAAAAGATACGGATCGAGTCCCAGATGTATCCGTATCTTTTTCTGATTTTTCTGTTTCGCTTTTATTAAGGTTAAAAATTCAATCAAATCGATGGAAGTATTGTGAATTCCTAGCAAATAGCCATGGATTTGCTGACATTCTGAGAGTTAATGCACATTTTGTGAAAACAGCTTTATTTATAATATTATAAAAATTAACATTGTGTCGAAGTAATACTTACGGAAATGCACCACGTCTTGTAAAATTCGTGATCAGAGGCCCTAGCACGCTTGCTCTATAACGATCGGTGGGATAACTATCGGTAACTTCTCATCGTTCCCTAGGACCACTGCAGATCGCTGACGTACAAACGATAGTTGATATAGAATATATTAAGGACACTTAGTCATTGTGAACTTTCACCTATTCGTTTGCGATCTGCAGTTGTCCTAGGGAACGATGAGAAGTTACCGACAATCGGTCGGTAACTTCGTATCGATCAACCATGCTAGTACCCCAGGCCGCTCACAATAACGCATATTATGTGAAAGCGATCAGGTTTAAATTGTAGATTAACACCAGCCGCCTGCTTTGATTTATTCATGAAAAAAACATCGCCAAAAATCGTGTTTTATTTTATTTTGCAAAGCTCAGGCACAAATATTTAAATGGTTCACGATATATTTTTAAAGAATTTAATTTTCCACATTATACAATAAAACCGTAAACAAAAATAGTTCTGTAAGTAGGAGATTTTGAACTGTAAAGCAGTTTTCGTAGGCCGAATCCTTTATTTTTTTCGGCTTAAAAAAAGCACTAATAAAAAAAAACCTCATTTGTGAAGAAAGCTGTATTGATTGCTAATAATATCAAACTTTGCTTTGTATCGAGACTAGTACTCGCTTAAGTAGCACATCTGAAATACGTAGGCACTTTTCCCAATCAACATAATAATATTCAAGTATATTATAGAAGATAGTCTTGCGTTTATTGAGATTGAGAGGGACTTGTTCAGAAATTGAATCTGCCTCGTTAGAAGTTGAAGATAAAAACATGGCACTTGGTTTGTTACTAGTTCTCTCATTAGCTTCGCGTATCTCGTTTGTCCACTTCTCCGGATGAGCGAATGTCGAGAAAACGCGTGTCGGCAATTAACGTAAGTAATCAAATGCCTGTCAAGGTCTCTGAGAAAATATTTAATTGGGTCGGCCATTGATTAGATATGTTTAATTTATTTATTTAGTCGTATTGAATGTGCGTGGAGCTTCAACATATGAAAATTTACAGTTCAATGTAATGTTATTTGAATCTTTTGTTCTTGAATTCATGAATTATGTCATTTTTTTTATTTAACACTTATATCGGCACGTACCCGACATGATCATATTTAGAGTAAAAAATGTTATGGTGAGTTTGCTCTCCGGTGTCGTTTTTTTTTCAATAAAAAAAAAATAAAAAAAATTACACACTCCGTCACCTATCCGCGCGAGAGTATCGCGACGGGTAGCGAGAAGGGGGTAGCGCATAGTTGTGGACAGTGACGGAGTGTGGAATTATATATATATTTTTTTAATTGATAAAAAAACAGCAGCGGAGACCAAAGTGGCCATAATTTTTTTAACTCTAAATATGATCAGGAATGGCTGGTTAAAGTTTGTCGGGTACGTGCCGATACACGCTGTTAGATTTCACTACGTATTGAACCGGTCTACATAATATTACTATTTTTGTTTAACATTATTTATGATAACGTTTTCCCCAATTTCCTCTCTGGATTTTGACACTAGTGTAAATATTTTTTTAATACAATATATAAATCGACCACTGTCTTGTCGGTACGTTTTGTTTTTTTTATAAGTTACTTCTTATATTAAATCGTTAAAATTGCCCAATTTTTACGCCATCGACAGACGTTAAGTATATATACAATCTAGACGATGTATTTTGAGTTAAAAGTCACAATTTAGGTGGCGTGCATGGGTACCGCCACCCCGGGAACCATTTATTGGATCACATCTCTGCTATAGGTCACCCTGAGTGATTGCCACGTTTGGTAACTTTGCAGGGGTGCCCGGTTAAAAGAATGAGATTTGTCTAGGTCTTGGCGGCGCATACATCTGCCAGCCTTCTGCGTGGCGGGCCGGGTCGGTAGAGACCGGTTGAGGGAGACCTTTTGACCTCTCCAGCAGGACAGTCATGGAAAACCAACTTGCACCGCAGTGGGAGGGATAAATTCATTCGTCCGTCACTCCTCGACACATTGAACCCCAGATTCCGACCCATCCCTTATACCCTTTTCCTTCCCAGAACTTCCTCCACACAGCATCCCCAAAGGTGACATAGGTCCTGGGGGGAATTATTGTCCTCACAGCCTCCTGACTGGAGCCAATGTAAAAAAGTCAATAATAAAATACCCCCAACACTATTATGCATTGAATCAATGATTTCCTTATAATTTCCTTATAAAATCTGTCAATAAGAACTGTTATGAACTGTTATGAGACATCAGGTCAAGAAAAAACAGTTACATAAGCCTTGGATATGTATACGTTCCAGAAAGAGAACGTAGAAAGCAAAATACGCTGCGTAAATTGCATAATATGTGCATTTCGTATACGATTAAGATTGGTTATCTAAGATGTGGCATACGGTGTGTTGTCTTTGGGCATAACTGGTAATGTATCCTTAATATGTTTGATGTTTGATTCTTTTCATTAGTTTCATCATAATATAGTTTTAAAACCCAGGCGAAATTACCTATTGACATTTTACAGATTTACGTAATAGGTACAAAACCATGTAATTTATTTAAAATACCTTACAACTTATATTTAATGTACTGTGTAAATCTTATAAACAAATAAATAAATAAATCTTATGATTCTAGTATTTTCCTGCTGAGATTTCTCTTGATAAGATTATCATAGTACAAATAATATATAAATGTAATTCGTTTTGCATAATTTGCTTTATATTATGTTGATAACCGTTGCGCAATCAATAAAATTTAAATCGACGATAATCTTAAACTTCGGGTGTCATGTAACAGTGACTTTTTGGAAGTCTAACTTTTCGCATTTTCAGACAGCTTTCTGTTGAATTTCTAGCTTTTCTTTGCTAATTTGTTACATATATACCTATATATATATATAGTATGGAGTACGAGCGACAGTGAAAGCAATAGTTTGGTAAAACCCCTAATGCTCAAATTTCTCGGCGACCAGGTTTCCTCTTAATAGGGTTAATATATATATATAATTTTTTTACATTATCTATAAAAAAACTAATACAATTTAGCAAAATATATTCGTACAAAATGAAATGAAATAAAACAAATTGTAATGAATAAAAGCTAGTTAGATACGTTTTTAGATTTTCACGGCCAAAAGCATTTTCGTTGTTTGTTTTTGGGGTGTTATGCCGTATTGTGCTACCTCCTTCTTTAGCCGACGTTTCGACGACGAAAGAAGGAGGTAGCACAACACGGCATAACACCCCCAAAACAAACAACGAAAAAGCTATTTAGTATAGGTATAAGCATACAATTATTTGTGTATATTTTGTGACCCCTATTAAGAGGAAACCTGGTCGCCGAGAAATTTGAGCAATAGGGGTTTTACCAAACTATTGCTATCACTGTCGTTTGTACTCTCCCAAATATTGAGCGAAAGGGACAACAACTGCTCCTCAGGCTGATAAAATCTAAATAAAATCATCGGAATCCAGGTTTTGTATTCCCTATTTTTCTCCTCCAAAACTGGACCGATTTTCAAGATTTTTTTTGCTAACTGTATTAGAAGCAAATAATCTTTGAATTTTTAAAAATACATTGTCTAGTTTGCATACTGAACGTCTGTTGATGGCCTTCAAATCGGGCAATTTTAACGACTTTTGATGGGTAACTAGCTCTAATAAGAAGTATCTAATAAAAAAAAAACCAAAACGCCCCGCACTGACCGTGGTCGATATCTATATTATATCAAAAATCATTTGCACTAGTGTCAAAATCCAGAGAGAAAATTGGGAAATACGTTTGTATGTACAAAACGCAGCCCGGTTCCCTTTTAATTTATGACACATATGTATTACGACAGCTAAGGTTGATTGACTTCAAATCAAAACAAATACATAAAGTAATATTATTAGGTACTGCTACTGTAATAATTATATTATTCGTCATTGTCAAACCATTTCCCGTTAATAACGCGTTCTACTAATACAATTATGGTCATGTTTGTCAAAAGTATAAATCAATTTTATTATTCGTGATCACTTAAATGGGCGGTAGCCATTTACGAATGCGTTACGCATAATAATCAGCCATTTAAAATTGCCACAGGAATGATAATGATTGTTGCAAATCAGTACGGTATTTAAATAAATTGCTCTGAAAATGCAAATCCGTTTATTAGTTCATTGCGTTCAGGCTATGCTACGAATTGTTAATTGAAAAAATAATTACTCACCACATAACGATCCATCAATAACAATTTAGTATTGTGATTAAATATATATTATATTATAGTACCCGTACCTGGTTTTAATCACGTATTAAATAATATCTAAATAACAATTTGTGTTACGATATTGTTTATACTATAGTATTATGAAGACAAAGAGAGTAAAGAATGTTACAGAAATCAACATTTTAAAAGCGTTTTATTTGACAATAGAAATTTACTTTCAACATAAATTTTTACGGAAAAAACCGAACGTTTTCATATAATATATATTAGCAAAATTTGAACGCTTGCACTACTTAAGGGACGTCTCCTGCGGCAACATATTTGTTTTCCTTGGCCGATTAAAAACCAAAAACCTTGTGTCCCCGACCAAATGTTTTTGTTTTTAGGGAATGTTTTGATAACATTTGTCTCTGGAGGCCCGACTTTAGATGATAAACAGAACGTTTTGCGATATAAATTATTTGAAAAGAAAACAAACGCTTTATACTAGTGACACACCTAGCGTCAATAAGCGCCAGCGTTATTTGGCTTGGCCTATTTCAGCATATCGCCCGCCATACATTCCCATTGGGAATCTTAATTTCTTACTATCTATTTAAAAAACAAAGTATATTGATATTAATTTTTTTTTAAACTTGCACAGTTTAGAACTACACGAAATGTTTTGAAAATTGAATTACTCGTACTTAAAAGCCAGAAACAAAGAAAAAAAAACAGAACGTTTCGATATTTAAAAAAAAATCTAGTAAAAAAAAACAGCATGTTTTGATATTGGAAAGTCTGCACCAGAAAAGAAAACCGAATGTTTCAATATTTGAAAACCTGCACTAGAAAAGAAAACAGAATGTTTTGATATTTGAATGCCTGCACCAGAAAAGAAAAAAAAGAATATTTTGATATTTGAATGCCTGCACCAGAAAAGAAAACAGAATGTTTTGATATTTGAATGTCTGCACCAGAAAAGAAAAAAATAATGTTTTGATATTCGAATACCTGCACCAGAAAAGAAAACAGAATGTTTTGATATTTGAATGCCTGCACCAGAAAAGAAAACAGAATGTTTTGATATATGAAAGCCTGCACCAGAAAAGAAAACAGAATGTTTTGATATTTGAAAGCCTGCACCAGAAATAAAAACATTAAAAAAGGTGGGGAATACAAAAACCTCGATAGAATGTTTTGATATTTGAAAGTCTGCACCAGAAAATAAAACAAAGTTTTGATATTTGAATCCCTGCACCAGAAAAGAAAACGGAATGTTTTGATATTTGAAAGGCTAAGCAAGATGGCTGCACAGTCGCACGTTTAGAAATGTGGCAACTCCATGAATCGTGATCTCAGAGACTGTTAAATAGCCCCACGGTGTTATTTCATTTCGCCAAATTATACCCTCTTGTCCGTCAATCGGTCTGATACTTTTCACAGGTAAAACATGTCTTGAGGTCGAACACATTACAAATTCACACCTGAAAACGTTTAAAGCGTACGTGCTAAAATGTGATTTCTTTTCATAATTCATTCTTCTAACTTCTTCTTCTAGATAGAAGAAAAGAAGAAGAATATATATAGTATAATGAATTGAGTGCTTCTACTACTTGATGTAATTTAAATTATGGGGAACTAACCACAAATATTTATTTATTTATTTTATATTATAGAAACAAACAAGTACAGTGACGAAACAATTTACAGTTATTAAATATTTCATATGAGTACATATGATATGTTTCTTTGTAATGTCTTATTAGTGATACCAATTTATGTCTAGTAATTACCGGGTGACGTGCACACTGTGACAATTTGTTAACATCGTTAGGAATCTTGAAAAATTACGACATCTGTCAAAAATATGAAAAAAAGAAATACATATTTTAAATATTCGTTAATAAAATAATTTTGGTAGGACCTACCTATTTTATTGTTTACCTGATTCGTTCCCACAATCCAGATGCGATTTTGAAAATCAAAGCAAATTCCAGCTTTTGCACCGGAATTAGCAATTTGAACCGGAATTACAGTCACAAAACACACCGCCGAAACTATTAATTTTATAATATTATTTGATGCATGTTCCAGAACTGTAGATCCTTTCGGTATCGTCCTGGTGAAATATTATCAATTAGAAATATTTTCAATCAGGAATCGAAACGCCACTTCTCATCGTTCCCTAGGACAACTGCAGATCGCTAACGTACAAAAACACTTGATATCGAATATATTAAGGACAATTAGTCATTGTAAACTGTCACCTATTCGTTTGCGATCTGCAATTGTCCTAGGGAACGATGAGAAGTTACCGATAATTATCCTACCGATCCTTATCGATCAACCATGCTAGCACCCCTGATCTGATAAGCCAGGCACTTTCCCACCTTCATCTTATCCATCTCCCTTTCCTCCCATTCCTACTATCTTCCTCCCAACATACCCCAAATGGGGATGCCAGAATCTCGCAGATGGGACTCAAATAAAAAAAAGTTGAAAAAACCAATTTTTTAATGTAACAAAAAATTATTTAGAATAAGTCTTGAAATCATCAAAATTTGGAAATCAGGGCGCTTTCATGGGAATCCATTTGCATCATTCCGCACAATGGTTCATTTTCCCAGTCATCATCATCATCTCTCAGAATCAAACTACGTTCCTCATTATATTTCTAAAGTTTTGATGCAATTATATCGTTGCACGCAACTCGGAGTAGGCAAGCATTTAACTCGGTAGTAAAACTGCTATGGGCAAATAAACAGTTCTCACAAAATTAAAGTTAACAAACACTATACCTGAATGAATGTCTTGTGGAAGTAGTTGGTATTATATTTGACCCATTTTCCTAGTTTAGTTTCAATTAAATGATTAACATTCTTTTTTATGTTGAAATTTAAAAAAAAACATATCAATTAAACTGTGATTTGAATACATGAAAAATCGCAGAATATTATAATTGTAGGAATTATTCAGCTGAAAATATTTGCCTCTGGATTATGTCTTACGACTGAACTCCGTTATTTAATTTAAAAACCATCAATGATTCAGATTTAGATCTGTCAATTTTTGATAGATTAAATTTACCAACAACATTATTTACACATTTTAATTATTTTAGAGTTGTTATTATTTAAATTTAATTTGTTACCTACTTTATCGCTCGGTTCCCACATCAATTTCAAATTTAAAAATCGTTTATCGTGAATAATCTTACACATTAAATTTCGCAAGAAAATTTCACACCATCATGGATCAGATAACGTAAAGTGTATGTTTAATGATTTATATTCAATGAACGAATGGTCAAAAATCAGAAATTTGGATAGATATACCTACATTTTTATAATGTGATGGATACAACTTCAGTATCCTTTAACAACTGGTTGATACCCTCAGTATCGCCATTGTGAAGGACCACTATCAGAATGGAAAAGTTGATTTAAATGGTATTGTTCGTGTTTGGGGACCAGATCTGAACAGCCAGGTACTATCCAGCATTCCTCATCACCTTCCCCTCCCAACATCCTTCAGCTTTACAACCTTCTCGATTTGGGAATACCATAGTTCCACTTGTATGAGACAGTCTGAACTTTTGCATGGTGTTCACATTATTTTAAAATTGATAATTTAGGACCTAGGGGCATATCGATGTAGCAAAGAAAAAGTATTAATTTTATAGATAATAAAAAAAGGATATATTATGAAGATTATACTTGGTTGAAGATTATGAATGATGTTGTGCGTTAAAAATAATTACAATGACCTAGAAATTCTGTAGGAATGTTTTTACGGCAGAGCTCACTTTTTTCACACATTTACAAATATGATTTCCTAGGCTCTATCTAATTATATCCAAGAATTACTTTTAAAAGCTTAAAAAAATTACTTAGGTTATACATTTGTTTATTTACAGTATGAATTCGGTCAAGTCTGTAATCATTTTTGCCTCGGGACTATTTTGTCGGATTTTGTCCGTTTTGCAATAAAATCCAAATAAATGGAAAACTAAAAACTGATTTTGAAATGTGATGAAATAAATTTTCCAATTTTATAATTCTAAATAAACATATAATTTTAGGAATACAAACATTGTGAATGCAACCATAAAAAAGTTTTCACAATAGTTCACCTTACGTTTTTTCTAAAAAATTACAGATAACGAAAAAAGATAAAAACACATACACACTTTATTAGGCAAATGTATAATGTTCAACTCACTTTTTTGTAGTTTCATGTGAGAATAATTATTAAAAAAATTCCAGATTTTATTTTATTTTTTCAAATTGCAGTCGGAAACTTTGATTTCATAGAGGTAAATGAAGGGGATGAAAGTCGTTTAGATCATATTTCTCACCACGATAGTAAGGGAGACACAACGATTTCTACGAGACCTATTTTGAGTTGTTCCAAAAAGCGAACAAATTAGCCTTAGGGTTCCTAAAATATTTTCAACATTAGTGCCCTTGAGGTGATTTCTCACAAAAACGGCGCTCTACAAATTGTCCAATATTATGATTATTAGTATGAGTGTCAGTAATTTAGCTCCACTTGTTGAAATATTCTGGGTCAGAGCTGAAATGGGAAAGAATAAAGGATATTAAAGCTATTCAACTGCAAACCATTATCGTCCACCGTTAAATACATTAAATATGCAATATCGTGCTTTGACAGCATGTCCGTCCTGGTATTATTATCCTGCTTGCTGTATTGTTAGTCGCTCATTCCGTGAATGGAATGAATATCGTAGTCACGACTTGCAGCACTGAAGAGAAAATCCGATAGAATTGTGTTTGGGCTTGTAAGCGTGCCGGGCGTAAGGTCAATTTTTCCTTACTTCCGGTGAAATTGATAAAAATGTTGAATTGTCGAAATTTTTCTGGAACAGATAATCAGTTTTATTGGCCTGTTTGGTTTAGTCGAAAGGTCTTACATAAATTGGCTTCAACAGTTACTTCTATCGATTTTCCATTCAGTGTCTTGAAGTGTTCACAAATAGAAGTGTGAAGAAAAAAGTTTTGTATAAAAGGCCAGAATTCCCAATGTGCCGTAACATTTCGTGGAGTAAATTACATTTTTACGCCTAAGAATTCGATAGAATGGTCGTGATTTTTAGCGTATTTCTCCGGTCTCTCTTTACCTATTTGTCAACTTTTAACTGAAATAATTACAATGTAGAAAATACTTTAAACCACATTTTTACTATTTGTTTGCGTTAGAAAATAAGAAGTGTATACATATTTAATAATAACTATAAAAATAAAGTCGGTCCAATCCTTAGACCTTGTGGAAACCCGTGATTTATTTTATGAGATGAAATGTCTACCAAAGGTGACGTTTTGAGCACTGTGTCTAATATACGAGAGGCGTTTTGGCGCTCGCTAGTGTCGCCGCATTTTCTGTAATAGCCTTTAAAGTGTACCAGTGTCTGATTGAATTGTGAATACCGCACAAGAGTCCAAACTGCTCCCGGAAATGAAAAAGAGGAAGGTTGGCAAGTACCTGTATATTCAGATCTCGACATAGGTAAAGCCATTTCAAGCTACGTTTCGGTTTTGAACGCTGGTCTTTCACCAGGGCGATACTGAGTGTGTCTACATTGGCTCTATAGCACTGTCTCCAGGTTCAAGAATTTCAATACCAGATACATCTTTCTACATTACGATAATATGGTATCTAAAACTCGGTCGAAACAATACTGTTCAATCAGAATTCATACAAATACAGAGTATACCTACATTTCGCTATTATGAACTATGGAATTGGCCCAACAAATTAATTAGTTTTATTCCCACATTACCTACACTTAATTATGTTTAATAATCTCACGTTTTCTAATGATTTTATCTTCTAAAATATTTGCTATTAGAATTCTTCGTGTGGATATTATATTACTCGAACGATACGTATTTAGATTATTGCAATGATTTGTAACAGCTACATCCAATTTTTTTGCATGATTTCAGATTAGGTAATAAATATATTACACGAACCATGATTTAAAAATCGTTTTGTGTTTTTTAAAGAACTTTGCTTGGGAATCAGTATATTATCTGCTTATGTCACTTTTAAATATTAGTATGCGGTAGGTATGTATTAATAAAACTTTAATTTTAAATCCATATTTTTCTGTCTTTGCTTACTGAATGTCGAATCTGTCCAGAAAAGGGCGAAAAAAAAACAAAAAATATCCCCAGTTTGTAAGGTAACCGATGAGTTCATCGAAAATCAATTCATCGAAAGCAAATTATCGACAACGAGAAGTTAGGTTAGGTTAGGTTGAACTCGTTTTCGATGAACTCGTTTTCGATGAACAACAAAGAATAAAGCTTGTAAGTATTTTATTATTCTAGATAATTTTTTTAATTTTCATCGTAATATTTTAACATATTTATGTGCTTACATTATTTCAAACACGTAACCATGTACAATGTTACCTTAGAACGGTGTACCCCGGTAAAATCAAATTATCTTATAAGAAAATAAATCATTAAAATTAAGAAACATTTTACGTTGAATGCCTAATAACATTGTTATTGGGTTGACCGAACAATGCAAAAATGTTCTACTTTTTCCACTGGAGCGACAAAGCAATTTAAAACTTTTTTCGGGTTGCTCAAGATTTTTTGGTGATCATTTTGAAATTTTTCCGTCAACATAAAAAAAATCATACCTTTGAATTTAAATATGGAGACATACAAACTGATTACAGTTATAGATAGCCAATGAATTCCCCTATATTTTGTTGATTATCATATATTCGTAGGATTTATGAAAAAAATATTATAAATTTGTAAACATTAAAATCTTTTAAAGAATCTGGGGAATATTTGCCACATTGTGGCACAAAGCAATCCGAGGCTTTGGAAATAGTGCCATAATGTAGCAAAAAGCGTTCGAGTGGTTAACACTCTTTTGAAAAGCATTAAAAGTGATGAAAAAAGCTTGCATAAATAGGTAACGTTAGGTTAGGTTATGGGTTATTTTGTTTATTTCCTCACTTTTAAAATGGTATTGAAATGCCTCTTTGTTGAGTTGTCATGACGCGTCATTTTATTACGTGGAGTATCAAGTTTTCATCAGGGCCTCTTGTGTGGAGCTAATGTAAATAAAATAATAGTTAAATAACATTAATTATACACAAATGAAATAATTTTCTGATTTTAAGTAAATAGATTATATGTAAAAGCCCAATAGGCGTCTAAATTAATAAATAAACATTACTCAGCGATCGCTTGGTTATGTTTGATGAAACCGAACACTGTTGTGTGGCCCTGCACAGAGAAAAAAATGTTATTCTAAAATACAATAATTTTATTCGTAAAAACGGTTAAAAACGGGACTGAAGTTCTTAAGAACAAATTAACAGTGTTTCAATGTTTATTGGCGGGAAAATGTAAGAATAATTTGTTGGTGTACGTAATTTCGTACGTATACCAACCAATTATTCTTACATGTTCCCGCCAATAAACATTGAAACCCTGTTAATTTGTTCGTAAGACCTTCAGTCCCGTTTTTACAAATAAAATAATCGTATTTTAGAATAACATTTTTCTCAGTGTGTACAGTACAATACCTTTATAATCATCGCGCGTGAAAATGGGCAATTAAGAAAACATTACTTCATGAATAAATTAACAACCGATAGCAAACACAAGCATAAATTAGCATCAATCCTCATTACATCATTTCCTTTATAGGTTAGAGAATAAGTAAATCAAATATGTACATATTATATCATAATTCTTCTATAATGATTTAGAGATCATAAAAAGCAGATTAGATGGTGCTTTGGCTTTAATGTCGGGTCAAACCATTAATCTTCAGCGGAGATGTACGCCATTAACCTTTATATTTAGAAATGTTGGCATTAAGAGTTTTAATTTAATTTTATAAAAACAGAAATTATTGCTTTCTGTGTGCTCCGAATGCTGGACCATGTACAACTCCTACACTAGGCAACTTGAATCAGCAGAAATGCGAATGCTTAGATGGTCGGCAGGAGTGTCACTAAAAGATAAGATTAAAAATTCACGCATTCGTAATAGCCTGGGTTTCACGGACGTAAACAATAAGCTGGAGGAACGACAGTTGAGATGGTATGGTCACATAAAACGAAAACCACCAGACCACACAGTAAAGCAGGCCATTTCTATGGAGCTTCATCGACAGTCATCCAGAGGTAGACCAAAGAACTACTGGATGACTCAATGCTCCAAAATCCTACGTAGAAACGGCTTGGATGAAAGCGATACCCAGAACCGAAGAAGCTACAACCTGATAACGAGAAGAGCCGACCCCAACAGCCTATATACCTAGGCAATGAGTTGGGACAGTGCAAGGAAGAAGAATAAATTATTGCTTTCTCTATAAAACAAATCGACGGTCCCGAAGAATAATGTCGCACGTGAGATTTTGTAGTAGAACAGTTATGTTTCGTTTCGACGTTTTCACTGTTTTTCAGATCAAGAAATAATTAGTTTTTTTTGTTATTTTGTATTTTATTAAAAAATACGAAAATACAGACTTGTATCATCCTAGGAATCATCAAAGGAAATTAAATTAATCCAACAAAACGACTTTCAATTTTGATTGGTGTAAATTGCCCAAATTTAGTGTCCTTTAGTTTCACAGCAACCATGGCTTCAATATCTTCAATATCCAACCATCAATATCGAAGTTTTTTATCTGCACTGCCAATGTTGTTGAACAAAATAAAGAACAGACTGCCACGAAAGAGAATACGATGTTCGATTCGAGGGTGGTTACCAAGAAAGTGTCTGGGTGCAATGCAGTTGAGAGGAAAACCCGGTCGCCGAGAAATTTAAAAAAAGCCTCAGGCTGAAAAACCCTAAATAAAATCATAAAAATCACAAAACCTAACTGATTTTTATTTTTTTTTTACTATCTGTATAAGAAGAAAATATTCCATGTTTGTACATTTTGCTTTTTTAAAATACATTGTCTAGCTTGTGTACTGAACGTCTGTTGATGACGTTAAAACCAGGCAATTTTAACGATCCTATAAGAAGTAACTTATCAAAAAAGCAAAACGTACCGACATGCTAATGGTCGATTTCTATATCACATAAAAAAAATATTTACAGCAGTGTCAAAAACCAGAGAAGAAATTGGGGAAAACGTAGGTATGGACACAAGAAAGACACACGTCCACTCAGCTGGAATGCTTTCGCGACACTAGTTGCATCCCGTTTTTACACTGCGCAATTAGTTGCATACCACTACACTACTGGTGCTGTAATTTCACGCTAGCGCGATTCTAATATTGTGACTTACAACTAATGCATGCATGATGAAACTATATATTTGCATGTGAAACTAGCAGTGCAACTAATATCATTACACTTTGTGCGCAACTAGTTGCGTAATGTAAATTCAGTTTAAAAGTCAAAGAAATAATAGATAAGATAATTTTAAAATAAACAATTTGTCGTTCGAAATACAAATGTCATGAACCGTTGTGTTGCTAATATCCGATTATTAAAAGTACACAATCCGTTTCTATACTCATTCGAAACACTGTGCATTTTTTCATACATATAACTTGTAAAATAACAGAAACAAATGTGTAAATAATAATTATTGGAGCATATTTTACGATTTTTTTTCTATCGAGAGAATTTTATGTAATTAATACAAATCTTCAGATATTATCTTAAAAAATAACACATATTTTTTTAAGAACTTAGAAACTTAAAGTGCTCAAGGGACATATGTTATAAATCGGTAGAAAATCGTAATTCCGGCCCTTAAAACAAGTTCTCTTACAACATGTTTATATTCAAAATATTGCAATCCGTCCTACAGAAAAATCTATCAAACAAATTGCCCAATTTATTTATTGCTTAAAATCTCTAAAATTTTCAAATTCGTTAAAGTCATAAAGCCAAGTTCACATTTTCCGCTTCGTCAGCTTTTATCAGAATCGTCCAAACACAGCAATGTCGATTCGTTATCGCCCAGATATAATATAATGTAGGTCGATGACAGTTGCGTCGGAAGTGAGTAGGCACTTTGACAGCTGCTCGGCCAATCGGATTATCGCGCCAAAATTGCTGTCAAACTAGTTTAAGGTGCTTTTCGGACATTGCACGCCAACTCGCGCATAATTTATAGAATTATTTAGCCGACATTTGCGAGCGATTTTCTAAACTGGTTCCTCAATTTATTATCTAAACCATGTAATTGGCTTTTAATTTCGTATTTAGATCATGCAATTAAAACTCGTAAATCTGAGATGAAGATTTTAGAGGCAGGCCATATGTTCAGGTAAAAAAAATGAGTCTGTATAATCGAACATTCTATCACGGCTTGTCTCTTATCTTGTGACCTGAAACTAAGCGTAAAAATGTTGTTTATTTTTGTTTTGGTAAATATCATGTCTCTTAACTTCCAACAGTAAGATAACTTGAGATGTGTTGGGTCTCTTCCAATGAGTTTAAAGCTCGATTGATTACTAGTTTGTTTATATTGTGAATATTTACAATGCATATTAGACTGGACAGAAGACAGAAGTTCTTACAAGGCTAGATTCTAAGCAGTTCTGTAGCTCCGGCGGGTCTTATCTTACTGGAATCTTCGGCCATTATCGTAACCGTTCGTACCTAAGACACGCACGGCGATTGATGGTACTCTTCTGATGATTAACTCAGCTGCCATCTATTGGGATATGGCAGAAGTTCGTATTACAAACTAGTTTATCGACACTTATAGAAAGAAGCTGATACTACACGGATGATCAATGTATTTTTTTAACATCACTCCTGGATACACTGATCCCCAGTTTCCTACCCATCCCTCATACCATTTTTTCCCAGAACTTCCTATCCATCACTTCCTCTAAAATACCCTCCAAACAGCATCCTTAAAGCTGACGTAGGCCCTGAGGGAAATAATTTTTCTGAAACGGAGAAAAAATTTATTCTAAAATACGATCATTTTATTCGTAAAAACGGTTAAAAACGGGACTGAAGTTCTCATGAATAAATTAACAGGGTTTCAATGTTTATTGGCGGGAACACGTAAGAATAATTTGTTGGGATACGTAATTTCGTACGATCATTTTATCCGTAAAAATACGATCATTTTATTCGTAAAAAACGGTTAAAAACGGGACTGAAGTTCTTACGAACAAATTAACAAGGTTTCAATGTTTATTGGCGGGAACATGTAAGAATAATTACCATTGAAACACTGTTAATTTGTTCGTAAGAACTTTAGTCCCGTTTTTAACCGTTTTTACGAATAAAATTATCGTATTTTAGAATGACATTTTTTCTCCGTGCAGGGTCTGGAATGTAAGGAAAAAAGTCGACTTCAATAGAATTTAAATTTCCTACTAGATAAAAACGTCACAATTTGTTTCCTATATACATATACTATAACATTGTCGTGAATTACCGTTGAAACCACTAAAGTAATTTTTTGAATGATGTTCAGCGAAATGGCAAATCATGAAAAGAAAGTTTTTCATTGTTGTGTTTGGTTACGACTTTAAAACTGATGTTCAATGTCCACTTAAGAGATACTTCCTAAGATTAGATTATTGAGATTGATTACCTACCTTTTAGCAGTGAACTGTCATCTTCAATGACTGATCATGTCAACTGTCAGTTCTGAACACATCTGAAGTTGGCAAAGCAGAGAAGGTATATTAAAGAAGGTATTGTTGACCTCGTCTGTGACCCAATCTCCTCCTCCTACCCACTTCTTCTTCCCAAACCTCTTATTCATCTCTTGTAAGATCAATTTAATAATAAATTTATGCCAATCATCAATTTCTACTCCCACGAATTGCCACTGACCTCAATATGTTTTATTGTCGAATTAATTATTGTAAATAAACAAATCTGTGTTGGTTTCTTTCACACTACCATATTTTAATTAACAAATTAAGTGAAAAATGTGTAATAAAGAAAACGTCATACCTGAAAACATTAATTTGTAAACGAAGTGAGCATTTACATCGTCGTTCCAGGAATTCCGTTCCGTCACGTTTGGTGATTTAACAGGGATGCTCGAGTTTACATGGGTGAGGTTTGTCTGGGTCTTGACGGCGAATGCGTTTGCCCGACTACTGCGCAAGAAGAGACTGGTTGAGGGAGACTTAACCTAAACCTCTCCAGCCTCATTGCCTTGCAACGCAGTTGGAGGGGTGGATTCATACGTCCGTTACTCCTAGACACATTGAATCCCAGATTCCTACCCACCCCTCATACATTTTTCTTTCCCAGAACATTCTCTCTATCTTTTTCCTAAAAAGATCCTCCACACATCAATGCCAAAGATGAAATGTACCCTGAGGGATTTTTTTCCTCGGGATCCTCCGAGGAGCTAATAATATAAAACAAAAAAATACTGAAATTTCAAAAAGGTAGGTATATTAAAATCTAAGATCCACTTTTATCATTTCGTATATAATCATTGCTTATAGATATTCCTTATTTAAGTTTCAAGTTTAAATGTAAAAGCTATCCAAGATTATTTCTAGCCAATGAAAATTGCTATTGCAACAATGATGGTCATTGACTACTCTTATGTTGGGCTTTATTTGATGTTTAAAAACGTTTCGGGAGCTTTATAAATTCGAATATGAACTGAGCATGCAGTGTCAGGTTGTCCTGGGATTTCCTCAACTCCAAAATCAGGTTCGTGTGGTCCTCTGCCTTATCTGCCTGCCTCTCCAGGACACGTTGTAGTGGAATGTTGTAATTAATAATAGTCATAATGTATGTCGTAAGATCAACGGCCAGCATAACCCGCCATCGGGAACTTTTTGTTCAGACTCGCATAACTGCGTTTTAGGCCATTGGACAGATACGAATTGGACAATAATAGGAAAATATTTAAAAATTACACTAAAGGAAATATTAAAATAAAATACATACTTTGAAATAGATAGATATGATTAGATCACTTCTTACTGAGAAGTATGTTGATGGTAACTTACAGATGACAACTATAATACCTAAAACCCGTTGGATCAATGCGATATTATATTGGTAGGATGTAAGCGCTTTAGGAAGACTTTAATCCAAAAGCGAATAGGGGAATGGTTGATGACAACGTTGTTAAGACGATAGACTTCGCTTTTCGGCCCATACAAAAAGGACGCCCGGGAAAAAACACTTTTCTACATCGAAAATTGCACAAAATGAATATATTTTTTTTTATACTGCCTTATAGAGGGTGAAAACTATGTCGGTATGTTTTCGAATTTTCGATTCGTGTCGTATTAACGTAAACATTCACTGTCAAACATGTACGATTTACCAAAAAATATTATTTAAGGAAAAAGTGCTGCTAACTCAACTCTCATAAAGAATTATAAAATTATAAAAAGCTACCGACGTAGCTTCTTCTTTCTAAAAAATATATATTTTTTAAAATTTCAATTTCGTGAAAGTTTCGGTGTAGAAAAGTGTATTCTCCATAAACCCCTTTTCGAGCGATTTCTGTAGGTAAATTTGAGCGTTGTCTCATTCGCACATTTCGCATTCGCATGTATTGTAAGTATGCGTGAGCTTATTGTGAGCGGGACAGAATGACAGACGCGGGTGTTCCGCGTGTCGTTTAAAGTCTAGCCTCTTAATGCGATGCACAACGTCGTGCAAAATTCTAGTTCAGGCTGCTAACAATAGCACTTCTTATGTAGATAGCGATAAGGTTTAAATTATCATTTAACAATAGCTGCATGCTTGCTTTGGTTTATTCAAGAAAAAAAGCATGGCCAAAAAGACTTTTTATTTTATTTTGCACAAATATTACATTTTTTATGATCATTTTCTAAATCACGTAATTTTCGACATTAAAATTAAAACATAACCCAAAAGGGGTTTTAGGTGGGAGATTTCCAACTTTTTATGAGCCTGATACCTTTTTTTTCTGGGCCTATAAAAAATTAATCAAAAAAATACTTTTTTCGTTGTTTGTTTTTGGGGTGTTATGCCGTGTTGCGCTACCTCCTTCTTTAGCCGACGTTTCGGACTGCGTTGCAGTGTCCGAAACTTCGGACAGCGTTGCAGTGTCCGAAACGATGTGTCGTCGGATCTGCCGGATCTGCCCTGACGATGGACACTGCAACGCTGTCCGAAACGTCGGCTAAAGAAGGAGGTAGCGCAACACGGCATAACACCCCAAAAACAAACAACGAAAATGCTTTTGGCCGTGAAAATCTAAAAACGTATCAAAAAAATACTTGATTATTTCAAAGGTAAATAAATATGTGTTCTACTCGCAGTATTTAAGTGTCTTAAATATTTCTAAGCTATCTAATTTGTAACCAAAATCCCATGATTATTGCATTAATTTGTAGTGCTTTACCTTAAATCATAATGCTGTTGATCAGGCAGAATCGACGTATAGTGTGGAAATGTATTATTGATTGTCGAAGGCTATAAAGATTTTTCGTAAAAAAAAACATAAATAGCTCAGAAAACTATCAAATTATTTGCCTCGTCGAAGGAATCGCCATACATTCAGGATATCACTATATCACTGAATTTGATCAACATCTATCTAGCCAAAGTGAATAAATTTCACTACACGAAACACACAAAGATCACTGAGAACTTTAAGAAATATTTGGTGACATGCAAAAACGTGACTCTTTTGGACGGAGTTCCCGCTCAAAATTAATTCTTCCATTTCTCTAGTTAGTGAATTAGGGATTTGCAAGAAAGAAGTGTGCTCTAAACAATGGCGGTTTTCTCTAAAGTGCGTTTGTGCGGCGAACCCCCATTAAAAAAATGAGAAAATAAACATGTTGTATAATAATATAAGCACATTATAGATAGCTCGACATTAAAATTCCGCCCTTAAAACTCGCGCCACCCAAAAAATAGTATATAATGGATTTTTTGTACAAGTGAAAAATTCTAATTTTATTTCGTGCTTCCTTCATTTTTGATTTTTTTATGTTTTAAAATATTAATTATATATTCTACATTCTACGTTATTTTTCTTATTGAAAAAAAAATAGCAACGTACATTGAGTGCTGTAAAAACCATTAAAAAATTTAATTCCTCTAAAACTTTTTTGGTTATCTAATAATTGTGTCTAGGAGTGTCAAGTTATTTAAAAACAATAGTATGTAGGTACCCCTCGCACAAACTTTAGTTAGTAAATAAATTTTGATTACATATATCTTCTCTTGAATTTCTGAACCCCCCGTTAAAAAGACCACGAACCGCCACTGGTTATAAATATACCTATAAACCAACCTTTGCCTGAATTAATCAGTCTTATCACAATAGACAAAAATATGATATTTTTTAATCTATGGGCAATGCATTACCCGAATGCCTCCCTCATACATTGCCCAAAGCTGTATTCTAGCCCAAGAGAGATCTTTTACCTCACAAGTCAAAGCCTGTTAATCATTGTATAAAATGTACCAACCAACAATAATAGTGGAAGCGGAGGAGAGAAAAACCAGACTTCATTGCAACCAAGTTAGTTACGACATTTTACAGGTAGGTATGTATTTCGGGTTTCCAATCCGTCTCGGCTACGAATGAATGTAGCTGATAAATATTATTTCTTGAAGGTACATTTATAAGGCGTTATTTATTTTATAGCAGTAAATTATATTGGTATTTTGTAATGATCAAGTATAATAGGCGTGGTCTCTAGAGATTTTTTGACCAGTTTTGTGTGAGTGTGGGGATATGGCATGTAAATAAGAGTGCATGGTTTACCAACCTAATCCAAAACAGACATCAATTTAACAGTCTTTTGACGCAAATTACTATTAAAATGATAATAACTGGTATATGAAAATGAGAACATTGAGCATAGAATCATTGAAAGATTCTTCTATAAGTCAAAAAGGCTCGAAATGTGAAATGAATTTCATATGATAAGGACCGAAAATCACGATCAAACGAAATAATACAAAGCAACCTAGATACAGATTTTAACTTAAGTTATTTTTGGTTGAATTTCTACCAATTTCTTTCATATTTTCCTTAAACATTTGAAGGTTTTAAGTTCTTAAAAAAATACATGTTATTCTTTAAGATAGTATCTATACATTTCCCATGCCGAAATGGTAATTATTTGAAATTCCCTAGATAGAAATAAATCGCAAAGTATGCTCCGAAAATTATTATTTACACTTTGTTTCTGTTATTTTACAAGTTTAATGTATGAAAAAATTCAACGAGATTTTTGCTATTTTTTAAACATTTAAACATTTTCACACTTTTCGCTTGAATATTATCGTTTTTAATATTAGCGCGCTCCCTCAAACATTCGTATTGTCGAATGTCTTCTTCTTCTTTGTTAGCGGGTAATACCGGGCCTTAAAGTGATATTTCACAAAAAATTACTAATATGTACATTTATAAACAATGCCATTTTTTCTCTCTTTTATATTTCTCACTATGATCATCTGTATATTCAACGTTCTAAAACCTTTTACCACATTTTTAAACACATTTCGATTAATATGTTTCGAAACATTTCGGTTCATGACCAAATAATTAAGATCACGCTAAGACAGTTAAGAAATTACTTTTTTACTAACCAGTACAAAATAAGACTGTGTGAGTTTCTGTCAGGTGGTAACATGAGAATAGAAATTGGTCTATCAAACATAAGTTAGCAAACAGGAAATTCGCGATATCGAACAAGGCGTTGCGTTTACTTTATAATTATTCTCTTTTGATCTAGTTCACCGCTCGGTCCCCCTTCTTCCGGTAAGTGAGAAAGAGACACACCGTCCATTCAACTATTAATTTCTACTTACCTAACAATTTATTATGTTTGAATAGTTGAATAAATTACAGTCGGTTATTCACTCGGTACGAACTCGGCCTAATTTCGCGGTGTACGGCGGCATTGGCATTAGTGGCGCGTTCTCACGAGTAAACCGTGTAAACTTTCACGATACGTTTCAACACTTGCAACATGCATCAGGCAGTTGAATGAGGAAGCAGGATAATAATTTATCATGCGTTTTGATATGTTGTGACACCATTTTGTTGTGTTTAAACCATTTTGTTATTAGAGAAAAACTAATTATTTGGTTACGTATCGAAGATACCTAACAGATGTAATATCGTTTTTCGTGTTTTACAAACGATACTGAACTAATTAAAATTGATAATATTGTGAGATATAGGAAGTATTACGTCTGTATAAATTATAAAAAAGATTTACTTAACAATCCCATTTGCTGTATGAGAACGAATCGTTCTTTCAAGTCGCTCTGTTGATCAGCAGATTGATTGTGGGATGTCTTACGTTTGTGTTTTCTCCCTCCTACAACTTGGGTATCTTCAAGACACAGTTTTTCATCTAAAAATATGTTCATTCTTAACTTTGTTTACATCACTTTTATTTATACACAATCTACATGTTTCGTGAACGATGTTCACCTCATCAGGAACAAATGTATACTCAAATTTATTATACTCAAATGTATACTCAATTTTATTCTTAGTATGTCTTTTATCATAACGAATATAGGTAATAGGCATAAAAATCGCTTGGCAAACGGTGTCTAGGAACGGTTGATTTAAGCGCAAAAGTATTTATTTATTTATAATAACAAAGAAATGTCTAAACCAACCGGTTTCGGTTCGATCTGAACCTTTATCAGGGATGAATAAAATATATTAAACAACATACAGAGTTAGAGAGTATTTAAATGAAAAGTACAAGAGGGAGACAGAACATCAACTTAGTTGGGGGAAGAGGGGAGGGTACCCAAGAGGGATCGGGTAAAGTGGGCGGGGGGAAGGGAATTATGTTTTATTTATTTTGTGAATAATTTTATAAGAAAGAAAAAGTTAATCAAGGGAAACTGTCACAAATTATCTAAACCATAAAATAGTACTTTTTTAGAGTTCTTTCATAATTTTTTAAGGAAATAATACATTATTTAGGAGTAAACGCTTTTATTTTTTACAATAATATATGTAAATTTGTTTTAGACCACTTTAAATTTTAATTACACTCTACCGGTTTCGGAAGAACCCTTCCTTCGTCAGGAGAATATTAAAACTAACCTATGATACAAAATATTGATAGATATATACCAAACATTTAGGTGCTGGAGTGGGAGGTCAAACGGGGAGGGGGGAAGTTGCGGGAAATCCAGCAATAACAGAGCGGTTTATTGGAAACATATCTAGAATGGGACTAAATGATAAATTAATTTGGTTATTCAATATATTAGCGTTATTATTTAGGGATTTTTTAATTATTTTTTTATAAAGTAATTAGGAATTTTATTTTAATTATATTAAGCGAAACAAATAAAATTAATTTATTTTGCACAAGAGGACACGATGCTTCTCTCCGTGCCTATTTTATGTTTGGGTATACACTGCACGGAAGGTTTTCTTAAGAAGCCATCAGTGAAATCACTATTTTCGATTAATCTTCACCACGAATCGGTTAATATTATGAATACCAAAAATATATTTTGAATAAAATAAAGCTTCTCCTATCGTTTCGCTTGAGTATAATTAAAATATAACTGTTAATTACTATTTAAAAATATAAGTGTAAACTATTAAAATTTAAGAAATGTATGAACGCATATACGAAACAACTTTTAAAAAATTTAATTTAGGACAAAGTTTATTTGTGATAGCTCCCTTTTAATTTAATTATATTTTTTCTTACTTATAATATTTTTTATAAAATAAATATAAACCACTTTTACGCTAACATACTAATATACTATATATACTAATATTAGTATTTTAGCGCAAATATTCTAAGAGGGTTTCTCACCATCATCCAAATAGCTTATCAACCCTAATAACGAATATTATTAAAAATAAAAATAAAATACTCGCAGTGGTTAGAAAACTCGGCCAACTTATCCAACATATAGCCACTATTCATAGGTTCGAGTACCGAATTATAAACTCCAACATAATAAATAAATAAACTGTAAACCAAAAATATTTTTAATATATCTTCTGATTACATGTAACCTATTAGTAATAATTGATCAAGTACTTTATTATAGTATTAAGTACTTTAGTATATAATTAATTATTTAATTTCAAAATTAATAAACAAAAAAATATATATATATATATTTATTTTTTTCTTTTTTAACGTATCCTCCAAAAATATTCCATCCACATTGAACTACCAAAGGATTATTGTCACAACTCAATATTTTGTACTGCTTATACAGCATTATCAGCTCCTCTACTCAACTGCTAGAATTCAAATCCATGTACCCAACACCTTTGTTAATAATATATAATACCTACCTATAAATTGAAATGTAATAATATTATTTTATTTCACTACATCTATATTCTTACTTTTACTTATCTATTTCTGTATATCCAACTTAGTAACTGATATGATACTCAATTCCACTATCAATGTATATTTGTTAACATCCTATATAAGTTTATGTATTTTCTTACCTAAAATTTTTTTCTTATTTTTTTATTTTTTCTCTTACCTTTGTAATGGCACTACTCCCCAATTCAAACACGAGAAATGTTTTCTTTATTGAATTGGGTAGATTCATTAACAAACTATTTTATTGTAATTATCTTTTAAGACTTATGATTTTCTTTTGTAAATATATGTACCTAGGTATTTCAAATAAAAAAAAATAAAAAAAAATTCGTCGGGTCACCAATTTGTTGCAAAATAGTTCAAGTATTCGGTTTCCAAAATGAAATTACTGACACACAGCTCATCAATAATAACTCCGCATTCCTGGTCCTTCCACACCTTCCGTTGCTCCACCAAATACCTGATATTATGATGGGTGCTCCGGTGCCCATTGCAATAGTTGCCCCGCCTCGGGCTCGGGGCCCCAAGTCTCGAGGGAACCGTGTCACTAGGCCGTGCAGTCGACAGGCAGTGTTCACAAGATTGGGTGTACGACGACAACGATCTACGTATACTTGTAATATAGTACCTACCTTAGAGTTATGGATGATGAGGTACACAGGGCGACGCCTGAGGCCCTGGACTGGCTCGCAGATGTCCCCCTCTGACCCCCCCCCCCCCACCATACGAAAGAAGAAGAAGAAGTTATGGAGACAGTATTTTTTACGGGTCTTATAAATGCATAAGAAATAATGTCGCTTTTTATGTGTTTACCACTGTAGACCCGTGAAAAATCACGGGGTAATCGTAGAGATGCACGGAGAAAAATGTGATTCGAAAAAACGATCATTTTAATAGTAAAAATGGTTAAAAACGGGACTGAAGTTCTTACGAACAAATTAACAGTGTTTCAATTTAATCAATCGAACCCACGACCTTCAAAATGGGAGTCCAAGGCCTTACCGCTGGACTACGCATAATACTGTTTATTATGACGTATGTAAATTATTATTGTGTTATGGCAGATAGGGTACACCACCATACATCCACTCGCAGTGATAAATAGGTACATTTAAAAAAAAAACATAAAATAAATACATTTAAAAAAAAAACAGAAACCAGAACCATCAAATACAACGTAGCAATTGATAATACCGCAATTTTTAGAGCTTCGTTGTTTAAAACGCAAATAAAACTTATTTATAAATGTTTCACAATATCATTCTCTTGCCTGTTTTTAACAAGTGTGTAATAAAGTATTCGACATAAAAAAGGTGTTACTGTATCCACTTTGTTCCACTTACTGTTCCAGTGTTGCATTGCACATATATTATGTTCATTGTTTTTTACACGAAGGTATATTTTTATTACACGGGTGGTGTAATTTACGTTTACACCACTTACACAGGGAGGCCTGTGGTGATGGCTGGTGAAAGAGATAGCCGGAAACCCAATCGGGTATTGGAAGAGATTGATAGATTAAAAACTATTAGTATTTTAGGTTTTTTATATTTTTTAAAACGTTTTATTAAGTTTCCGAAGACGAGTCTTCGTCGCACCCGAATCATTTTTTTAACTAACGTTGTATTAATCATCAAAGATACTATGTACGGTTGTGTAATGTGCGTATTTTCCCAGTGAAATTATTCACGTTAAGTTTCTTTTTCTAAATAGGAACTGCCTGTGTGAAGATTTTATTTTTATAGAGATTACCTCACAAGAGTCCCAACTGCTCCCGTCTGGAGCCAGTGAGACTGTGGCATCCCCAATTGGGGTATGTTGTGAGGTTGAATGTAAGTGTGGAAGGGAAGGAGATGGAGAAGAGAAAGTTGCGGTAGTACCTGTCTATTCAGATCTAGTCACTAAACACGGCAAAGGTCATTCATTATTAAGCAACGTTTCAATTTTGAATGCTGGTCTTACACCAGGGCAATACTGAGAGTATCTTCCACTCTGGAACGTGCCGCAAATATAGTATATAGTATTTTTATTAATTAATCGTGAAATAACACAAATTAATCAAATAAAATTTATTTGCACACGCCGGGTTCGAACCCGCGACCATCCGATTGGGAGTCAAGAGTCTTACCACTCGACCACGGACGGCCGTCATTAATTCAGAAAAGTGATGGAGTAGATTCCTAACAATTATTTTTATTGTCTTTTTATAAGTTACAAATATTTAATTTAAAAGTTTAAAAGTTTGAAAACTGCGAAATTCAAAATTGAAAAAAAAAAATCTTAAATAAACGTTGATTTTATTTTTAAATGAGTGTTTGCAAAATCAATTTCAATTTGTGATTTTCGGTACGAAATATGCATATTTATTTTGCTCGTATTTATGTAAATCTAATATTTTAATTCATACTTCATATAATTCTTAGTTTGTACCACTTATATGTAAAATGTTTAAAAAAACAACATGTTTCGTAAGCAAACTTAGTTTGTTCTAATAAATTTTAGTAAACCTTGCTTACGAAACGTCTTGGTTTTTTTAATCAATGAGAGTGGTTAAAACTAAGTATTTTATAGGAATATTTTAAGAGAAAAATATTATTAATATTTTATGAATATAGAAATTAATGTTGAAACATTAAACAAATCATGCCGTATTAGATTTTGAGTATGAGACCTGATCACTATTATTATTGAATAACTAGGAAATAAAAAAAATGATTTTTTCAATAACATTTCTGCAAAGTTCTTTTTTTGTAATAGTAATTGTAAAATCCGTGTATGAACCCCATTGGCCTTATCAGCCCAAAGAAATAAACAAGATATAATCTTACAAACGCACGCCATTTCAATTTTAATCGCTCGTGGTGCGATTGCAATATTATGTTTACGCACCAACTGACTCGCCTGATTGCTCGCGGGTTCTGACAAATAAACCAGTTCCCTTTGAAATGGGAGACCTTCACCCCACGGGGAACAAGATTACAAGATTCCACAGGGTTTTTAGTAAAAACCTACATAAATATTTGATTTCATCATTAAATAGAGAATTGATATTTTTTATCAAGGCGATGCACCACGTCGTGTTAACATTTGGTATATATTTTAAGATTTTGGCAATAAGGTTATCTATAGGCAACAATAGTCAAAGCACTACGAAATAATGCATGATTTTGCATTATTTCGTAGTGCTCTGCCTTAATTAAGCAAACAATATACATATATTATTATTAAATATTCAGAATTTTCTTTTGAGTGCGTATTTTTTAAAGAAAAATTCACAATTTGAAATTTTTGCATGTTTCCAAATTTTTTTTTTTTTTTTTAAAAAGATAGACAAACATTCCCGGGTTACGAATAACCCAACAACATTTGAAAATCTCCTACTACCACCACACTAAGCGGAAGATGTTGCTTGTGTTGTGATGGAGGATTTAGCCAGCCGAGGAATCGAACACGGAACGCCTGGGTGGAACCCAAACGCTATGCCCACTCAACCACTGACCGGTCTTATTATTCAACAATTTTTTTTTTGATTCCTCGATAATGGTTTTCCTTTCCCTGTTTATCTCTTTTACCTTCTAATCCCCTACCTTTTTCCTATTTTCAAAGTTTCCCTTTAACCGTGGTCCCTTTGTCCATTATTTCATCTTTCCATGCTCTCTTATCTTTTTTTTTTTACATTAGCTCCACACAGGAAGCCCTGAGGAAAATAATTTCCTTCAGGGCCTATGTAATCTTTGGGGATGCTAAGGGGAGGGTATTTCTAAGGAAATTCACATTTTCTCTTTTACTTTTAGTAGTTTGTATTTTAATGAAATCTTTTCCTCAAAGATATTATTGATATCCTTTAAAATTTAAGTGTAAACCTTAGAAATGTGTATATATTTTATGTATCACTTTGTAAATTGAAGATGCGCTTAATCAGAATTGTTTGTATTAGGTATATTGTTGCATATTTTTTTTTAATTATGGTCCTATATTTAAATGTCGTTATTTTATTGGTCAATGACATAAACATATTATTCACTGTCATATATAAATGTATAGACTGTTTATAACGCAAATAAATAAAATAAAATAAAAATAAAATAAAGGAAGTTCTGGGAAGGAAACACGTTTAAAGGTTGGGTAGGAATCTGGGGTTCAGTGTATCCAGATCATCCGCCGCCAAGACCTAGACAAACCTCACCCCATGAACCCGAGCACCCCTGCTAAGTCACCAAACGTAGTGAACCACTCGGGGTGACCTATAGCAGAGGTGTTGGTTATCCAATAAATGGGGCGGCGGTACCCACACCCGCCTCCCAAATTGAGAAGCCCCTTTTCAAATATTTTAAGTAAAACCTTGCAAATGGAAGGAACGCGAACGGTGCTAGCGGAATTTCACCTTTGCTTAATGCTTTCGTTGAACTTGACTACTTTAGACCGGTTAAATCCTCTAGGCTTTTAGTTACTTCTGGTTTTTGAATTGGCTTTAAAGAGAAAACCGTTAAAAGACGCAGATCCGGATTATTACACCAAAACTAATCTTTTGTTTTCATTTTATGCAAGAGGTTTTTCGAATATATGTTTCACAGCTCATTATAACAGATGATTTTCGGGCTTCAAAATGCACCATTCTGTTACATTTTGATGATCATAAAATATAAAATATAATCTGTAAACATCGTTATTATCAATTTTTATTTTATCTGTAAACTTCATTATCATCAATTATCATATTATTGTAAACTTAATTATCATAATTATTATATTATCAGTATACTTCATCACCATAAATTATATTATCTGTAAACTTCACCCGCCATAACACAGGGACATCCCTAGCATGGCGGATGAAATAACCCAATATCTATACAATGTACAAAATTCTTTTAATAAATCTATATATATAAAAAATGAATCCCTGTTTCCCTTGGTCACGCCGTATCTTCAGAACGACTTTACCTATTTCATTCATATTTTTTTTGAAGTTTTCTAATACTTTGTAGAAGGTTCTTACGGAAAGATAAATTAAGAAAATTGCACAGAAAAATTGATAATTTCAGAAAACTTAACGACTGTTTTAACTTCAGAAGGCTGTCCCCCGGGAGAGGGAAGGGGGAACGTGGGGAAGGAGGAAATTAAACGCGGGTGGGAAAGGGGACGTGGGTGGAAGAGAGGTGGCAGAAGGGGAACGGGTACGAATGGGAAAGGACACGTAGGGAGAAACAATTCCTTTATTTAAGTGACATTGCAACGCATGCCGGGAATCAGCTAGTAAATAAAATAATAGACGATCGGCGTCGTCTTTAGATTCAAACATTTGAAATTTTCTCGATAATCAGTGATTCTCAGCTCGTTTTAACTTTCTCGTGTATGAAAATGTGATCTGCCGAATGGTTCAACAACTTGACCGTTATCCTTAAAAGCTGATCACAAGTGCATCAAAAGCTTAAACAATATGAAAATCGGAATTTATCTGTGACCTTTAAAATGTCAAAAAATAGGAAATTTTCGATTTGATTTGTAACAAATCTACCAAAAATAATTTCTAATTTCAGTATATTTCATTTGTTCACAGGTGGTTACAACAAAGATTAACATGTCTTAGTCTTTCCGGTACATCATCAACATCCACAATGGCTTTACGAGTCACGAAGAAAGACGTGAAGAAGTCCTCATACTATGTGTGGTTCCTCGGCGCTCAGGAGGCGAGGTCCGCCACTGGAGCCAAGCAGGCACTTGCCGCCCTGACCAGGCTAGAAGCAAGGGCGGCTTCCACCGCCAACCCGGCTTCCCCGCCCACCAAGGTCACGCTGCAGGTGTCAGGGCGGGGGCTGAAGATAGTCCAGAATGTGGCTGGAAGGACGGTGAAGCATTTGCTACCTGCTGACAGTGTGACGGAAGCCAGGTCCAGGGGTGATGCTGTTGTTTGCATCTTACTGTTGTACAACCCTGCTACCAGGTATGGTCATTGAAATATTTTCATGTTATGTAATCTCTTATTTTGAATATCTTTATCCTTATCCTTTGATGCGCATCATTCAACTTTGATTTCGGGGTAAAAATTGTAAAATGTACTTTGGTGTAATGCTGAGTATAAACCGAAAAGAATCAATTTATAAAATTATGTCATTAGTCATTATCACACATAATAACAATATACTATCTCTTAATTTTGGAGTTCTCCTATTGTATTTCTTTGAATTGGCTAATGTTTGAAGATTGGTTCTTAAGGATATTCACACTTTTTTAAGGACAAAAAACTGATATTGGTATACGTTTTATGTATACGCACTAGTCAACAACAAGTATCTTTATGTATTATATGTATTATTTTCAATTAAATTTTCTTTCTTTATGATAGTTTTGGTATCTATCAAACCTTGTGTCAGAGATTTTATTTTCTGTTATTTTCACACCTCTCTTGCTTTCTCTGTGCAATTAAGAAATTTCTCATTTTCATGTCATTGACATTATTTTGTAATTTAAGTATGTGCGAAAGCTTCTTCTTAAAACCTGATTCTCTTCAATCAGGTCAACAAAATCCTCTAAAACCGAGATCATCCCAACACAGCCCCTCCCAAGGTGAGAAGATATAGGCTTAGTCTACAAGCGTCTCCACGATGCTGCTGCTTATTTGAATTACAAAACATAAAACCACAAAACTAAAAATTATTTCCACTTATCAATGTTTCTTTTACAGGTGCCCCCTACATGCACATGCGTATAGGTGTGACTCTGAGCAGACAGCTCAAGCACTGTGCACTCAGCTGAGAGCCATAGCTGGACTAGGACCAGAAGAAGAAGATGAACCAGATCTTCCAGACGATAATATCCCTTCGGATATCGACTTAAGAAACGACATAGAACTGCCAAGGTACAGCGAAAAGAGACACGGTTCTAATGAGAGGAGTGGATCCTACGATAAGAGAATCGAACCTAGAATCAGCTCAAGAGATGCTAGAGTCGACAACAGGAACATGAGAAACGACCCAAGAGATGGGAGAACTGATCACAGAGACTCTAGAGATCCGAGAGATTCTAGAATAGATCCGAGAGATCCAAGGGAATCTAGAATTGATCCAAGAGACCCAAGAATAGATCCAAGAGAATCAAGAATTGACAGCAGAGACCATATCATCGATCCGCGTGATATTCGCCATGGTTCTCATGAGAACAGAGTACCTCCAGTAGAGATGAGGTTAGCACCAGAGCAAGAGATTGTGGCTGAAAAGCTTGCTGCAGAATTGAGAACAAGGCTAGCTGGAAGAGAGCCACTGTTGCTTCCTCCGAGGGACTACGATACCAACAGACGTGTGCTTTCTGCAGTTCCTCAAGTTGTAGCGAAGAGGAATACTCGCACGGCAGTTGTTGGGTCTTCAGCAGGATCAAGTGGCATTGGAAGTGACCTCGCACCATCTCCGGAGAGACCGCATACCTCAAGTGGTAAGTTTTCTAAACACTTGTACAATTCATATACTTATGGCTTTGTTTAAAGATTTTGCGGTTGTAAATTTCCAGTGTTAAAATTGTATTTTATTGTGTGGTGCCTACTGCCTATAACAGTTTTAAGTGTCCGCTCTTCCAATTCTTACCGATTTCTTACATGTTTTCCTTAAACGTTTGAAGTTTTTAAGTTCTTAAAAAAATATATGTTATTCTTTAAGATAGTATCTATACATTCCTTACACCAAAACGGTAATTATTTAAAATTCCCTCGATAGAAATAAATCGCAAAGTATGCTCCGAAAATTATTATTAACACGTTTGTTTCTGTTATTTTACAAGTTATATGCATGAAAAAAATCACAATGTTTCTTTAAATGCTACTTGACACAACACCCACGAGATTTTTTGCTCTTTTTCAAACGAGTCGTCTTTTATTAAACATTTTCACAATTTTCGCACGAATTTACGAATTTTATTGTTTTTAATGTTAGCGCGCTCGCTCCCACCGTCGTATTGTCTTATCTCTCCATCTTCTTCCTTTTGAGCGGGATAGCGCGGCCTTAATTACTCCAAAAAACATGGCAAGCAATCCTTGTCATTTATTTAGCTTATATTAATATTTCAAATGTTTGACGTGTTGTGAACGATTTCTATTTATTTGTATTTTTCCAATATTGTTTTAACAGATTTGACATATTATGATTATACCCAGTACCAGCGGTAGTTTAATATATTTAAAATGATTGGATTATTCCCGTGCATTTTACACCTTACGTCTTCCCGTGCATTTTACACCGTACGTCATAAGACAATAAGAGTTGAATGTACACACAAGCAACAAGAATAAAAAATACTACTCGTACAATAAGGTGTGAAAGAGTGTGTAATTTAAAGCTGCAATTTAGTGTAATTTAAATGGCCTCTTCTGAACACGAGAAGAAATTATTGCAAGATCGGGTTTCTGACTTCAGACAATGCAAAAACCTTCGCGTACTAAATAATTACACACCAAATAAATAATGGAGCCACTCGGTGTTTTTTCTTGTGTGAAAATGATCATCTTAGCACCAAATAAATATACCTATAAGCTAAAAATCTAACTCTCTTGTTTGTTCAATTTGTTTTTCACCTAGGATTGTTTTAAACGAGTGTTATATATCTTTGACCTGGCTATTTATAAATATTCACACATATATTACGTATTTACGTTTGTTATTTAATATTATTCTGATTGCATTTCTGACATCACCTGCTCCATGAATCTGATTCATTCAATCGTGCCGTGTCTTTCTGGGATGTTCCCGACTTCGTCTTCAGTCTAATAACAATAACTATTATACTTATGCCTAGTATACTGATATAAATATTACCAAAAGCAATAGGGTGAAACATGGTAGATAATGGAACTTTGACCAGAGTGCTTACGAGATATTTGCAGACCCTCTCGTTTTTCAAACAAACACGTAAGATGGGAACACCTTTACCTTGTAATATTTTTATCAAGATCCGTGAAGACTATTTTTATAATATAAAGTCGTCTTTTTACTATTCAGTCTGACCTCTGTAAGCAAAGTTTAAAAATAATGTGGTTGCATTCCGAAGCAATTTATATCCTTGACATTTACATTATTGTTACTGATATAAAAAACCTCCCAGAACCCATCTCGCACAAAGGTCACATGATTCTCTGCACGGTGATGATATCACGAAATTACTTTTACTTGGAGCGTTGACGTATCACGGATTTTTATTCTCCACCACTTTTGATTACATCAACCTCAATTAACGTCAATTAAATGCCGAGATTAATTGACGGTAATAATTATTGTCGTAAATGACCTTCAGAATGCTTATGTAAATTCTTGGGAAACATAATGTTGTTAATGTATACAAACTATAATTTATTAGTGTCAGTAAAATAATTCTTTGATTGTTGAAATTCTGTAATTTGATTGAATGAGTTCTGGGAATTTCTAGAATTGTTTAGCAAATAGACCATTTCTTTGAACTAGCAGTATCTAGGTAAATAATGTACATTTCAATGTAAATGTATGTGCATTTTGTTAGGTTGAATGATCTCATTTAGTTTTCACTGTCGATTTCTGATTTGACCGCGTTTCTGATGCAGATGTCTCCAAACCCAATACAGTATGTACAATACATACATATTCCTTTCACACAAACTAAACATTGAATTCTGTAAATCTTAACTTAAGAGGGTAAAACCAGAGAATACTTTGTCCTTTTTAAATCAAATTCTTGACGTATTGACTCTTTTTTACCAAAAAAAAAAGAATTCGAAAAATTATTTTATCTGGTAAAGTTATGTTTTAAATTTTGAGAAACCAATTTTATTTTTAATATAGTAAGGATGCCGTTGGTCGTTGGCAGGTTTATTAAATTTTCAAGCGAAATATTGTATTATTCAACACACATTTCACATCAGTAAAATAAATCAATACATAATCTAGTAAAGACACTTCTCCGAATTTTAATTTTAGTTCAATTAAAATCATTAAAAATAAATCCGAGAACGTGTTTTGTGCATAAAATACGTTCGTTTGTCTATTTATTTAAGGTCTTACAACTAAAATATTTAAAACAAATTACGTATTTTGCTTAGACATTATTGAAAAATCATAAATACTTATGATCAAAAAATACTTCCAAGAAGTACACTATATTAAAAAATGTATCATTACGCGTTTGAGCTGTTTTATTGCTTACTTGTACGTATTTATTGAAGTAAATTTTAAATGAAATAAAGTTGATATTGAGTTATTAGTTAAACTTTTGGGTACGGATAATAATCAATCCTTCTCATCGGAACCGCCCTGTACAAGTTAAAAGGGCACGATCGCAATTTGAAATTTGAATTCAATATTAATAACATTTCTTTTGTGATATATTACAAAAATTACATGAAAATAATGTAGATAAAAAGATCTTTCTGATAATACCTGAAATCTATTCTCTCCACAATGAATTTATATCAAAAACAATGAAGGAACATAGAGTTTCTAAACCAACTCCGTCCATATTTTGACGCGGTGGCCATTTTGTCGGCCATCTTTCAAGCCCGCCGCATCATAAATATATTAAAATTATTCCTAGAGGCTAGACGCTATTCAGTATTTCGTTACGTCAAGAACGAGAATGGCTTAAGCGATTCTGACTTTGTTCTTGATACAATTTATTTATACATAAGGGACAAAATCGACGGTACACCGGAGTACGTACGGCCAATGACAGGTTACGGTCATTGTAAAGTCAGTAAAGTCAACTTAACTGCGCGAGAATGGATCGTATCATGTTTAGGCTGTCATTTAAGTTTGGCGAATACTGTACCTATAAAACAAATATAGCGTCTAGTCTTCATTTATTTTGTTCAATTTATTTTGTAAAACGTCTTAAAAAGCGGTAGTGACTTTGCAAGCTGAAAAAATACGCATTAACCTAGAAATTCCAGGCAGAAGAAGTTGTGGAAATTTCACGAGACTTGGGTATTTAGATGTAGAAAAAGACTTTCTGCTTCAGAGTTAGGAAAATGGCGAAAATGCTCTTTAAGTGTGCACAATCAACAAACTCATCGCACGCTTCTCAATTCAATTTCCGCATGTCGTGTGGTTGTGTGTTAAGATCTGTGTGGATGTATGTTAAGATCTGTGTGGCTGTGTGTTGTGTGTCGTTTGGCCTGGTGTTGTGTTCGCATCTCACATGTGATTATTCGCCGTATTGTTGCCGCCGGTTGTTATGAGAAGTGTGTCAGTCCCCGTTACAGCGTACGGGCAAGTCAGACGACAGGTTGCCGAGAAAGCCGGTTGTACGGAGTCTGTTGTTCGCTCTTTCGCCTCTCAGGTGTTCTGCGTTCTGTTTCTGCTTCTGCCACACAGAATGTGGAATACGTGGTGGAAGATCTACCTTCTGATGAGACGGATAGAGGCAGGGGCGGAATGTTGAGCGGAACCGGTGTGGCCCGACTGACAATGGGGCCGAATGGTTTGAAATTGTTTAACTACCATTATATCTGAAAGTTATCGAAAATATTCAGGAATTTCAGCAAAAATTTTAAAAAATACCTAAAACTACTATAAGAGTCAGGAGTAACGTGTGAATCCAAAGTACACACCAAACTTTAATAGCGCCTGACGTTGATACAGAAATCGTCGCAATAGGCGAGTTAAGGTCATAAAAGTGGCATGACTCTCCGCCCACGCCTTTCTCTGTCGCACGAATGTTTTTACGAATTTTTTTCTTTTGCTTACATTCATTGTAAGTCAGTACTGCGCGAGAATGGATCGCACCAAGTTCAGGCCGGTTATGAAGTTTGGCGTGTACTTTACTAAAGAATTTACGTGCCGCCACTGTCCTCGGGTGGAAGGAATCTGTTACCAGTTGGGTAGCTGTTACCAGTTGTTGTTGTTGGGTGCTTTCGCGTGTCGTGTCAGACGGAATGTTGGGAAAGTACGGGTTAATTATTGCAAGGGAAAGGACGACCCCGATTGTAAATTTGATTGAGAGCTTTTAACAGCATTCCATCGGCCAATTTGTATTGTACCTGTTAAACCTATACATTTTCAGAAGCTTTGTGGCTACTTGGTATGAAGCAAGATATCGTCGCTGCATATCTTAATATATAAAACAAAGTCGGGTTAGTTACACCATTTATAACTCAAGAACGGCTGAACCGATTTTCATGATCTTTGATTTGTTGGATTTGTCTCGGTCCCGATTAACAGAATAACTAATAAAACATCGGAAAAATAATTACGAAGAAAATAATTTTTTTAATATATTTTGTATGGAACGACTTTTCAAATAATGTGCGATGGTCGACATAATTTGAATCAATTCGAACTGTCAATGGTGTAGTGTGCCGAACATTTCGTGCTTAGTTCAATTTCATTTTTTGAACTTAGAGTATTATTTTAACTTAATAAAAACTTAATTAATTTCAGCTAATAAATTAAACACAACATTGATTCTGAGGCGGTACGAAGTTTGCCGGGTCAGCTAGTAGAGTATAAATCATGTGAGACTGAGTACATTCTGAGAAAATCGACGTTGTTGTGAACTGTTTAAAAAAATAACAAAACGGAAAATAACAATTCTATTTATGGACAAAGTAGGAAAAATATATTTCGTTCAATATAAGAATATATTTATGGCAAAAATTAATTATTTTATGCCAGAAAATTGCATTTTAACGCGTTTTTCTTACATGCTTCATATTACATGCACAGTTTTTCTCACATGGTTCATATTCTATACCTACACAGTTTTAGTCATAATTTTTTTTTTTTATAGAGAATACCTCACAAGAGTATTCAACTGCTCCCGTCTAGAGCCAGTGAGACTATAGCGTCCCCAATGAAGGTATGTTGTGAGGCTGAAGGTAAATGGGGAAGGAAAGAGAAGGGGGAAGAAGAAGGGGGAAGTACCTGGCCATTCAGATCTAGTCACTAAACACGGCTAAAGCCATTTCAAGCAACGTTTCAATTCTGAATGGTGGTCTTATACAGGGCGATACTGAGAGTATCTTCTAGTATTACCATATTATGTCAAAATATTTCATTTAAATTTATTCAAATTTGACAAAATGAAGTTAATATTATGTACATACCAAGGCAATTGAATTGTATAGTGGTATGCAAAGGATATGACTTTTTTTATTTTTTATTATGTACTATTTTGATTGTCCTCGCATGGTTTATTTTCTATCGCCTTAAATATTTGATATTTTTACATGGCTCTTATTGTAGAAGATGGAGAATTTTTTTTACTGTATATTTAACTCATTTTCGTCAAAATCGTCACATGGCTCATATTAAATATGCAACGACGATATAATTTTATTATTTTGGGGTAAAATTTAGTTTACTTAACCAATTTTGATGAAATTTGACTTAACTTAACTTAAAATATATGATATGAGTTTTATTAATGCGAATTAAATGTCCATTAAATGTTTATTATAGGACAATGCTTTGTAATTATTCGTAAGTTCAATGAGTTTCTAACAGATGGCGTTAATTTATTGATACAACACTTTGTTATAAAGGTTAGGTATCCATTCAGTAAATGGTGTTATGCTTCGTTAGCCACAGCAACGCGTGGAAAGGTGAGCTAGTAGGGAAGTAAGGAATTAGTTTTTTTAAACGATTTATATTTATTATTTTAGAAAAGGAATGCTTCGTATTAAACTTATAGTTGAGATAGAGTAACTTCGCGTTTTTCGTTTAAACTCATACCTGTTGTGTAGGTATAGTGAGGTAGGTCAATTATTTGAGAGGCGGATATGAGTACCGTTGCCAGAGAACCGCATATTGGATAACCAACGTCTCTGCCATAAGTCACCTCAAGTGATTCACTTGGGGTGGAGTGGAGCAGGGGTTTCCGGGTTCATGTGTGAGGTTTATCTAGGTCTTGGCGGTGGATGCGTCTGGTCATTTCCTGCATGGCGTGTCAGATCGAGAGAGACTGGTTGAGGAAAACCTTTTGACCTCTCCAGCCGGACTCTCTCGACCCAACCCCTTGCACCGAATCTTGCATCTTACACGGAGAAAATGTTGTTCTAAAATACGATCATTTTATTCGTAAAAACGGTTAAAAACGGGACTGAAGTTCTTACGAACAAATTAAAAGGGTTTCAATGTAAGGCGGGAACATGTAAGAATAATTTGTTGTTATTCGTAATTTCGTACGTATACCAACAAATTATTTTTAAATTTTCCCGCCAATAAACATTGAAACACTGTTAATTTGTTCGTAAGAACTTCGGTCCCGTTTTTAACAGATTTAACATTTTTCTCCGTGTACACTGGGATGGAAGAGTAAGATACCTACCATATAGGAGTGATCCTGGACACATTGACCCCTAGATTACTACCCTTTATACCTTTTCCTTTCCAGAAATTTCCTTAAAAAGACCCTCCACACAGCACCCCCTAAGATGAAATAGGCCCCGAGGGAAATTATTTTGCTTAGGGCCTCCTGTGTGGAGCTAATGTAAAATATATATATATATAACTATCCACAATTTTCGTCATGTTTCTTGTTGTTTTAATACATTTTCTGTGTCACTTGATATCCCATAAATTTCCCATTAGTTTTCCAATTACATTATAAAATAGGCCTTTGGACTACAACGTCATGAGAACACCAGGTACCAGGCAGTAGGTTGTATTGTCTGTAGTAGATACCTCGGAAGCATTACTTTTACAACTTAATTCTCGAGCTAAAATAATCGTTGCAGCCATCGTGCGAACTAAAACGCTGTTTTTATTCTGTATTAATGAACTCCAGCCTTGGATTATGTAACAGTCAAAGTTTCAGCAGAACGATAAAAAAATACACATTTTAATGTAATCTAATAGCATCATCATCATCACAATTGGCGCTACAACCCTTGGTGGGTCCTGGCCTCCTCGAGAGTCTTCCTCCACTAATCTCTGTTTTGTACTAGTTCTCTCCAGTTTGGAGTCTCCAAGGTACGTAGGTCTTTGAGGACGTTGTCGTTCCATCTTAATTTTGGTCTTCCCAGGCTCCTTCGCCCTACAGGTCTAGATTTTAGCAGGGACTTTGGTGCTTAATAATGTAATCTAATATAGAAAATCTAATATTTGTTTGTTTGTTTGTTCGTATGTTATGCGCGGCCATACCGTTCATCCAATTACGATGAAGCTTTGGTAATATGATGTGCGCATACCCGGTATGGTTATAGGATAGTGAGCGCTGGCGTTATGAAATTATTTCCTATACTATTCATACGATTGCGATTAAAACTTCATCTGATTGCTATTATTTTTTTTTAATTGTTGTGAACATGCCCGTGAATATTTCTATATATATATACTGGTGAGGTCAAGCATTATGAAATTTGCAATAAAAAATTAAATAAGTCATGCGAGTTGTTGAAAAATGGGTGTATTTTATGGAGTTAAGCGGCAGGAAAAAAAGGCTGGCGGGAGGAGTATGCGGGAGGGGCCGATGGGGAATTAAGGAGGAGCTTCGAGGGAGAGGGGAAGGCGGAGAAGATGGAAGTGTGAGGGGAAGGGGGAGGGGGTTTGTAAAATACCTATTATTCAAATTTCGGTTTGGTTTTCTCTTAATCGTTTTGAGGCTGCATTTGGTTATCAAAGAGTCACATATAAAAGAGAACGTGGCACACAGAATATATATATATTTTCAACAAAAAAACACTGTAATTACGCTTTTCGTAGTGTGGAGACTGAAAACAAATAAAAAATGTTATGCATTTACGATTTTTTAAGCTTCTGGTAAATCAAATCAAATCCAAAAATATTTATTGTAAAAATAAAAAATACAAAGGGTGTAGCTTATGGGTAGACTGCATTTCTTCCAGCTAACCACATACATTTATTTATGTGATAAAAAAAATACAAATATGTATACCAATAAAAATACAAAAAATACAAAAAGTGTTTCATTTATATGAGATATTCACTTACGGTGTAATGACATTTGTTAACAAGGAAAGTGTTTAGTGATGATTTGAATTTGTTTTTATCTTGTATTTGTTTAATGTTATGTGGAAGGTCGTTATATACTTTAATGGCCATATAGTATGGTCCTTTTTGGAAAATTGTTTTGTTTGATTTTGGTATTAATAAGTTTTCTGTGAACCTTTATGTGTTGAGTTTTTTTATGGGAATTTGTCTGTAGATGATCGGACTAACATGCAGAACACCATTATATATATATATATATATATATATATGTCTGTGACTGTCAGAATTTTCAGATTTTTAAATATAGAATTTAGGATTGTAATTTTTCTTATGCATCTCTTTTAAAGTGTATTGGTGTGCAAAAAGTCAATTCAAATTCATTTCTTATTGGTACAAACAAGGCTGCCTATATAGTCCATCGTGGATAGATGAAATGACATCATTCTCTCGCCACCAAAGTAACATTTCCTCAATAGCGTTTTCATGATGAACCGAGGCACGTCTAAACTCTAATTCCCTGAGAAAAGCACCGCTCATCATCCAGAGTTAACGTTACTATATATCTATTAGGTGAATTCCGTGGCCGGTGACCGGAACTATCGAAATTATAACCACAACTAAGCTCAGGTAAAAAGAGAACGGTTACAAATCGCTACGACAATATCACTACTGTGCTGTGGGTTGTGGGATAATCGCTTAAAATACAACACATTTACAATACAATTATTTGGCAAAAGTACCTACACGTCATAAATAAGTGCTATTTGCTTGAGGATGTCCCAGTTGTTGTGAGCTTATTTCAAGAAAATAGTTCAGTTTAAACATTTTAGTAGATTCTTTTTGACAAGTGGAAGATTTAAAATTACTATCAGATTCGTCTATGGTGTCTGGCACGTTGAAATCGATAACTTAACAATTTCAGAATAAATTGATCGCGTCTTAGATGAATTATTTAAGTCTATGGATATATACAAATTCTTTAAATTCTAAGAGCTTCGTTAGTTATTTTGCATAACGAACGAAATTATTTATAATGTTTTGTATATTGATAGCTCATCTGACACTAAGGAGGCCGCACTAAAATCTATCAATCGTCGATCGGAATATCATTGAGCGTGCTCTCAAATATTGATAACTGACCACAGATGACGGATTTATATAATATCGTATTGGTGTAGGGTTTTATCGATCTAAAGTTATCATTTAATTCTGTGTAAAGCACGGGCAATTCCGGGACTTGGGTTAGTAGGAAATAATATTTATAACAAGCTTCTGCCCGCGACTTCGTCTGCGTAGGATTAGTACTTCGAGTAATCTATTTTCTTTTCCTAGGTCCCATCTACGTTTATACCAAAATTCTTAACCTATTTATTTAAAATATGTATAATTCTTGATTCGATTCAAAGTATTAGGCGAGTACTTCAAATAAATTCAGTAATTTAAATATTTTCCAAAATAGAATTTTGATTTAACATGTCATTCTCAAATTTTGACGTTTTCTATTAAACTATAATTATTATTTTCAATATATTGAAAATAAATAGCTAGCTTCATAAGTTATATATGTTATTCTGATGTATGAGCTATATTATTGTAAAGTTTCATTAAAATCCGTCCATTAAATTTCGATTTAAAGAGGAACAAACATACATACATCCATACAAACTTTCACATTTATATTAATATTAGTATTATATTTATTTATTATATTTATTATATTTATTTATTAATATTAGTAAGATTAGTAAGATGGCTTTTGCATTGTTTATACTTGAGAAATTCCAGCTTGAATTCTAAGTTTTTTTTTATGTGTATGCCGCCCAATAGTATTTTCTTCTCCAAGCCGTTTGAAGCTGAAGGTAAGGAGGGGAAGGAACTGTGAATGAGAAAGTACCTAGCTATTCAGATCTGGTCACCAAATAAAGGTCTAAACATAAACTAAAACTACTCTATTCTGAATAATAGTCTTTCAACCACGGTCCAAAAGTATCTATCATTCGCTGGTCTCGTGAGTGATTACTACAAAACAATAAAATGTCATGAAATAATTAACTGACTTTTCTTGGTGTCGCTCGGAATTCAGAATATTATGCTGAATTCTGAATGCATTTTTAAATGAACCGCATTACAATACAAGATTTTCGATAATAATATAAGCATTACTAACCGTAAATACACTGAGACTGTAATTTATTCGACAAATTATAATACAAAGTTAGTGAATGTTACGAAACAATCCATCATTGCACAACTGAAATATCAGTCATTGGATTTCGAGACCTATTCACGTTACCTGTGACATTTTCAAAACATAATCGATATTGATTCATTTCAAGATATTCAAATTTGTATTATTAGGTCACCCTTTGCCATTAACATTATAATAGTATGTAGGTACATATAAAAAGATAATTTTTTTTGCAAGTTCACGTACCCCCCCCCCCATTATTTGTTCCCCTCACCCCTCCCGGATTTCCCCCCCCCCCCCTCCCACTTTCTGATCCTGCCCCTAAACTACATAAAATACACACAGCTGTCCGTGTGAGAAGATGTTCCAAATTTACTCCCTGCTATCACCTACCGCTACTATTTCACCTTTGCAATCCCTCCCTCTGCCCCTCTCCCCTTCCCACCGTTTCCCCTCCGCTGCTTGTCCTTTCCCATGCTTTCCCTGTTTCCCTCGCGCGTCCCCTTCCCCTTCCGCATTCTCCTTCTACTTCCCTGCCTGCCTCACCTCCCACATTCCCCTTTTCTATTCTTCGTTCACTTCCCGGTTTTCCTCCCGGTTTTCCTTGCCCCTCCCTCCTTCCCTCTCTGCCGCTAAACTATATGAAATACATTCCTGTTTCAAACAAACACTTGCGCGCAATCCATTGTATTTTTTTACACAAACTTCATAACTCCAGAGCTCACCATCATATATAAATTTTTATTATTAACCCTTTATAATTAGTCTGCATTTTACGGGTGCATACATTTTTTTAAAATGTGTTTTGCACTCATATTTTTTAGTCGAAGCGCTGCAGCATCTGGGGAGCTCAAACAATATACCAGCCAGTTGTTTCACAGAACTTGAGCACTAAATTCATCAAATTTCAAAGTGAATATTCAAGTCCTGTAATTATCCTTTTATGGACCAGTTGTTCCACAGAACTTGAAATTTTGTGAAAAAATGCTCTAAACATTTTAACGCGTAAACAAAAATGGTATATCTACATATTTTTTAACACACCAAGTCCACAGTGAGCGAGATTTGACATCTTAAAACATGTCAAAAAGTCGTGTAAATCATAAAACATGCTATACACCATTTTACGAAGGTGATTGGGTAAATTCCGAACAATTTGCCACGCAGCAAAATTTGTCAACATTTGAATTATTTATTTACTCCTCAGCCCACGAATCAACTAAATTAAGTCAAAATAGTGTGCAACCATTACTGCATTATGCTAATTGTCCAACAGATGGCGGTAGTGCTTCTTAATTATTCCGCCATTTTGAATTATCTTATGGTGAACGGAGAGAAAATGCAACCAATGCAAAATACTTTGTTCGTTGCATTAAAACAGCAAGATGAGATAATGTCATTTTGAAAATTAATATTCAAGTTTCAATCATTTACTTCAATTGAGATGAAGTTAGCGACAAGGCAGTAAGACTCGTTATTATACTTTTCAGAAAAAGGCGAAATTGATGTATTTTTTGTGTAAGTCGTGCGCTTTCAAATACAAAAACAAACTTAAAAAAAAGCACTCTCTTTAGGGTGAATTGCCAATTACAAAACATGACAGCTGTAGAAACTGGTGGGCGGACAACTCAAAATCATGAAATTTCAACACCTCCTTTGAAAAGCATTTAAAAGTGAAGAAAAAAATGTGTACAAAATTGGTTAGGTAAATAGGTTTCGTTAGGTTAGGTTAACATAACTTGTCTTTTCAAAGGGGTGTTGAAATTACATGATTTTGAGTGGTCATCGAACGGTAGAAACTAGCTTTACCACCCGGTTTCGCCTGATTAACGTATTAATCTCACTTCATATTTTTTGCTATTTCAATGAATATTTCAAATCTCACGATGAATCTGAAATGAAATAAAATACAAAGAGTTGCGTTGATCTAGAAATTCCAGATAGAAAATAGTGCGCAAATTTCATAACTCAAAAGCTCACAGAGCTTTTTGCATTTCAGACAAAAAAACACATGCTTCTGTATTGAATAATTCAGAATTTAAAAAAAATAAATTGTAATTTTTTTGTAACGACTTCACCGTTCTTACTTCGAAATCAACGTTACAATATTATTTTCACAGCTGTGGTTAGGAGTATTGTAAAATAAATAAACGGACCTAAGAAGAGCATAATCCAAAACTACCGCAATATTTCATTAGGTATTCGCCATTGCATCACTTTGTACAAATTACGATTCACAACTGTTAAATTCCACTCTCTGGCGGGATTTATAAACGCAATTAATGGCTGCACTTTATTCATCATGACGTATTGTTCTAAGATTGTATCAGACAGTTGGGATACGCTGAGATCGGATCAGAAGATGGAAGGTACTTTCTAGTACCGTTGGCACGCAAAAGGTTAACATAGGTAGTTACTCGAAAGTAATGGTATAAAGTTCATTCGTTGGAGTGAATTGATTCATATGATTCAATTCATTCGAAACATCTACCGATTAGATCAAATTCAGTGGTGTAACGACAAAGTCCGGATCTCTAAAAAAGCTCATGAACAATATTTAAAATTTATTAGTAACGCCTTTTCCAACGGCGCAAACTCAAACTTACCCATTCGTTTGCGATCTGCATTTGTCCTAGGGAACGATGAGAAGTTAGCGACGATCGGTCGGTAACTTCATATCGATGGACCATGCTAGCACGCCAGAGGCCCTAGCACACTCGCTCGATAACGATCGGTAGGATAATTGTCGGTAACTTCTCATCTTTCCCTAGGACAACTGCAGATCGCAAACGAATAGGTGACAGTTGACAGTGACTAAGTTTCCTTAATATATTCGATATCAACTGTCGTTTGTACGTTAGCGATCTGCAGTTGTCATAGGGAACGATGAGAAGTTACCGACAATTATACTTCCGATTCTTATCAATCGACCATGCTAGCACCCCAGGCCCCTAGCACACTCGATCGATGACGATTGATAGGATAACTTTCGTTAACTTCTCATCGTTCCCTAGGACAACTGCAGATCGCTAAAGTAAAGACAACAGTTGATGTCGAATGTATTACGGACACATAGTCATTGTGAACTGTCACTTATTCGTTGGCGATTTGCAATCATGCTAGGGAACTATGAGAAGTTACCGAAGGATATGGATACAATCCTTATCGATCGAGTGTGCTAGCGTAGTCGATCGATAAGGATCGGTAGTTTAATTGTCGGTAACTTCTCATCGTTCCCTAGGACAACTGCAGAACGCTAACGTATAAACGACAGTTGATATCGAATATATTATGGACACTTAGTCATTGTGAATTGTCACCTATTCGTGTGTGTCAGAAAATCGCTTTAAAGTTTTAGATACCAGAAAATCCAATACTAAACATGAAAATTTTGTTCGTACAAGTTCTATATCGTAGTTAGTTTTGCTCCGATTTGTTTGAAGTTTTGACACAACAATCTCAAGATGTTGTACAATCATATGAAGCAATAAAAAAACATGAAAAAATTAAAAATTAAATACGTTACGATCCCCTTACAGAAACCATTAAGGTGATTTCGCTTTTCGGCCCATACAAAAAGGACGCCCGGGAAAAAACACTTTTTTACATCGAAAATTGCACAAAATGAATATATTTTTTTATACTGCCTTCTAGAGGGTGAAAACTATGTCGGTATGTTTTCGAATTTTCGATGCGTTTCGTATTGACGTAAACATTCACTGTCAAACATGTATGATTTATCAAAAAATATTATTTAAGGAAAAAGTGCTGCTATCTCAACTCGCACAAAGAATTATAAAATTATAAAAAGCTACCGACGTAGCTTCTTCTTTCTAAAAAATATGTATTTTTTAAAATTTCAATTTCGTGAAAGTTTCGGTGTAGAAAAGTGTATTCTGTATAAACCCCTTTTCGAGCGATTTCTGTAGGTAAATTTGAGCGTTGTCTCATTCGCACATTTCGCATTCGCATGTATTGTAAGTGTGCGTGAGCTTATTATGAGCGGGACAGAATGACAGTCGCGGGTGTTCCGCGTGTGGTTCAAAGTCTAGCCTCTTAAATTCTACTGCATTTCGAGAAATTTAATTAACTCGACTTTATTTAAACAAAGTTTCACAAAAATAACTCTCAGCATGGTTTCCCTGTGGGAATTATAATTTTGGTGACCAGAATGTTCAGTGAAAACTTTTTAAGTGTATGAATATTGAGTACAAACTTTTCATCGGATGTTAATTCCTCATGTCTCGAAGCGTCGAAAACTGATAATTGGGGTTTTTAACCTTAGGTTAGGTTAGGTTAGGTTAATGTGAGTTATGATTTGATGAATTATCATCTGAGGAAGTATCGTGTCTGAATAAATTTACTATGGGAATTCAGACGCTGAGGTCTCATAGTCCGATTAGACAATTTAGACACGGAACCATAATTTTCTGCCACGCCACTACTGCCCGTATCGAAACAAATCGTTATGCATTACTTTCTTCAGTTATATCAGGGTGTGACATCTCTCATGTAGAATGGTGATTACGATTACCGATTACCTATGGTTTCGACATGAATGACAATAGATTATCACAACACATTCTCTCATCAACATTATATAAATACCTTCAACGTGAGATAGTTCTAAATTTCAAAATTAAACCATAGGCCCAAAAATTTTATAGGTCGCACAACTGAATTTGTCTCAAACATTAAAAACTTGGGATTGAATGTTTTTATATATTTTTAAGTGACGCCTAACAAGTAGACATGGGCCGATTTATTCACAGTAGTGAATCGATTCAGTCTGATTCCCTCGGCCTTTTGATCTGATTCCTTTCATTCGATCCTTTAATTCATAAAATTCAAAAAAAAAAAAAAAAAAAAAAAAAAAAAAAAATATATATATATATATATATATATTTATTATTATATGTATCTATATATATAGATATATATAATAATAAAATAAAAAAAATTAGACACTGATCGACGAAAACCACGACGACGGGGTTTTGAATTTTTTAATGTGATGTTATGACAGCAAAACCGATAGAAAAATGTATTTTTATAAGTAGTTATATCCAGAATATAATAAATCAAATAAATCATCAAATTAAACAGTTTTACTATTTTTATTATATTTATTTTAAACTTAAAATAGTTCCGCTTCGTCTGATCGAATATAAAACGCATTCTACCCAAATTACGCAGGGCTCGAAATCGGAAGTTTTCGACCTACGATGTAACTAAATTGACGGCTCGGCCCACGGGGAAATCGCACTGCACTCCCAAACGGATTTGCGGCAGGCATTGAGAATGAATTGTATCTTTTGAGCAGTGTCTTGGTGTCTTGCCTGGGACTTGTGACTGGGAACTAAATTGACGGTTCCGCTGCGCGGGGACTAACGACGAACCGATTCGCAGCGGTCGTTAAGGATTGGATTAGGAACTTCCGACTAGCAAGTGTCTTTTGACTTGCTGTGACCTAATTTACTTGCGTTCCGCGAACCTAACGACTCACTTCAACAGAGGCAGTACATACTCGATCATGGGAGCGGGATTTGAAAAGAGGCGATCATACTAATTCGCTCATTCGTTGAATTAGTGGAACAAAAGTGACACAGAGATTGGGTTTGACCGCTTCGGTCCGGACTGACGTGTAGGACTGTGACGACACAACTGAATAAGGAATACATTTATTAATTCAATGAATGAGTGGGACATATGGGACTGTAAAAGAGAGGTGCGTTGTTCGGAACTCGGAACTACTTCGTTCGACTCGCAACGTTTTGTCGCCTGGGCTGGAGGTGTGGGGACTCTCTGACCTATGGGTTTTCGGCGCGGGATATACTATACGTGATAGAGGTAGTACAATGCATATAGCACAGTACCTCCGGTATCTTCGCGGCGCGCGCTTATAGGTAACTTATCCGCGCAGTAAACATACAGAATAATATTAAATAAAATTTCTACGAAGCATTAAAATATGTAAATCGTTAACATAAAATATTTTTTTAATATAAAATAAATAGAAATAAAAATATGGTGCCGTTTAAAAAATCTGTAAGGAATGAAGATTTAATTCCTTCTGAAAATGAGAATCAGATCGAGTGTGTTACAAGATTGAATTGATTCATTCAAATCATTCATTCAATTTTGCCCACGTCTACTAACAAGTACCTGTACAGTGCCTGTACAGTGTAGTAAGATAGGAGAACTATATCGCTACGCGATTGGGCTGCGTTGTGAGGCGGGTTAACGTAAGGGCTCTAGGAAGAGAATTATGAATGCGAGTCTAGAAAAGCAGATTGGTGTTTATGTGCTATACAATTTCGACAGCCTGTATACACGTTATCACCAAACGTCACTGAGAAACAGCAATTTGTACAGCTTATCACTACTTATTTTTATTAGCGACGAAGGGACCATAAGAGTGCGTAAACTGAAAAGATCATCGAATTTGACTATTATCATAATATTGTGTTCTTTTATAATATTAAAACTAAATTTACTTTTTTTTAAATTTGCAAATAAATTTTCTTTTCTAAAGTAAAAAAAAACACAGTTTTCTCTAATACTTTGAAGCAATGCATCTTTGCGAGTAGGTACTTTGGTTGCAATGCGTATTTATACGTCAACCCCACTAATATTTTATGTTGTCATTAGCGCCATTTGGTTTTTTTCTTTTGACACTTCAAAGACGGCCGTTTATCAGACATTTCTCGGTCCGTTAGTGATAAATCTAGAAAAATAGGGTAGGTACTTGATTGATAATGAAGTTTCAAAATTTATTTTCAATTTTAGAGGTGCCTGGTGATTAAAATATCTCGTACCTTTAAAATTGTTTCCGCGTCAACACAAAAAGTTTTGTTGTTTTAGACACCAAATCATAAATATTTGTAGTTGTTCGTATTCCCTTGAAATAGCTTGAAGTTGTTTGTTATTTGGTTCTGCCTTAAAGGGTGCCTAAAAACCGGTTTGTCCTGTCTAAGCCCTTTCATAAAAACTTTTGAATGGAATTCCTATAACCTATAATACCTCGGTTCTCAAACCTCAGAACAATGAATTAATGTGATATTCAGGTCGGTGAGGTAGAATTTTCAACAGCTTATTTTTGATTAGTAACATAATTAAATGACCAATACATAGTAGTTTGAATCGAAATCCAACTGCAAAAGAATCGCGGATTCAAATTACGACGTTCGCAAGTGAATTTTATATGATTATTTGTATTATTTTATAATGTATTAATTAAAAATATTATTTAACTACTGGAGCGACAGATCAATTTAAAACTTTTTTTCTCGGGTCGCTAAAGGAAATTTGTCCGCCCACATTAAAAAAACCATTCCTCCGAATTTGAATATGGCGACATACAAACTGATTATAGTTCTATACATATAGCCAATGAATTCACCTGTCTTTTTTATATTATCACATGTTTGAAAGATTTATAAAAAAAAATTATTAAATCGTTAACTTTAAAACATTTTAAAGAATCTACAGAATATTTGCCATATTTTGGCAACAAAGCAATTCGTGGTTTTGGAAATAGTGCCATATTGTGGCAAAAGGCGCTCGAGTGGATAATACTATATTCATGTTATTATCCTTACGAAGAAACAAGTAGATATTATAACATGTGATTATAGTGGTTTGCACAAAGTAATTTGTTTCATTTTACTATATCCAATGGAGCGACAGAGCAATTTAGAACTTTTTTCTTGGATAGCTAAAGGAAATTTTTTAACCCACATTAAAAAAATCATACCTCCGAATTTGAATATAGAGACATACAAACTGATTATAGTTCTATACAGCCAATGAATTCACCTATCTTTTTGTCTATTGTCACATATTCGTAGGATTTATAAAAAAAATATTATAAAATCGTAAAATATTAAAACTTTTTATAGAATCTAGAGAATATTTGTCATATTTTGGCAGCAAAGCAATCCGTGGTTTTGCAAATAGTGCCATAATGTGGCAAAAAGCGTTTGAGTGGTTAAAAGGCTTTTATTTAGGGTAAATATAATATTAATGATAGTTTTTAATTTGAAGTCTGATCTGATGGATTAAGTGCTAGTTCAGAAAACCCTTACCATTTAAACAGCGTAAGCGTTAAATTATAATGCCTAACCACAAAATAATTGAAATTAAATAATTTTTGCACTTTGTTCCACTTATTTATTTTCACCAGGACCGGGTTCATCCTACTACTGACATTTTCAGACTGGTAGTTGAAATTCTTATGCTACGGAATTTATAAAAACTTAGTTTGTATAAAAATAAATACGTGCAAAAATTGTTAAATTTCAAATCTAATACAATGGAATTCCACCACGAATTAACAGTCCAAAAACTAGACTCGCAAAGTAATTGCTTCCTTTAAAAAAAAAGTTATTTGTTTTTAAATATTTTTATCGAATAAATAGCTTTTATACGAAAGCTGTTATTATATTGCCTTATTTTTAGAACGTGAAGGTTTGAGAGTTGTCTGTTCTGTTCTGGTGCTTACAATACAAACAATAAACAAGCTTACCAATGAAAAAAGGACACAGCAAACTGAAAGCCGACAGTAGAACACGTACCGTCCCAACCCACATAATTTATCAAACGAATTTTCAAAAAACATGAAAATAAATTTAGTCGGAAAGACAGTTAATCCTCGTACCTTCGAACAGATGTAAAGGTTTTGCTAACTAAGTCCTCCGTAATAAATTGCATAATTAAGCAACATTTTCCGCTTACTATGATGGTAGTGACGGCTGCAAAAAAGCGCAATCCCTTTGCACGACGATGTCGCCTCCCACCCGGCATGCCGCTTGAAGTCCCGAAAACCCTTCTGAACGGAAGGAGAAAGACTCCTCCAATCACCCCTCAACCCTGAAGACAGGTGGTAACTCGAGTGGCAATCGGCCAACGTGGAAAATGCCCATCTCGTACAAGACCCCACTGAGAGACAGCCTGGGATCTCATTGCCTCGCAAACTCTGGTCCGCCATCAATAGGATAAGGTGCTCCCATAGCCGTTGTGCCCATATGATGCATATACGGGGCCTTAAAGAATCAGCGATGTGCGAATGCGGTGCGGTGCAGACCACCGTACATGTGGTCAACGAATGCCCGCTCCATTCATTCCCCGGCGGGATTGATGAGGTCCACAGGGCGACGCCTGAGGCCCTGGACTGGCTCGCAGACCTAGATGTCCCCCTCTGACCCCCCCACCATACGAAAGAAGAAGAAGTGACGGCCTGTATTTACCATCGTATAAGTACAAAAAATTGACACTGTAATAAATTTGTTTGATATCTTTACCAACTTATTTTAAGGGGGTATAACCAGAAAATACCCGAAATTTGTCCTTTTTAAATCAAATTCTAGACGTATTGACTCTTTTTTATAAAAAAAAACATAAATTGATTTTGAAAGATGGTTATTTTATCTGGTGAACGCACGTTTTAAATTTTGAAAAACTAAGTTTATTTTTAATATAATAAGGTTATACTGTTGGTTGTAGGCAGATTTGTTCAATTTTCAAACGAAATATTGTATTATACAACAAAATTTCAAATCATACAGCAAAATAAATCAATACATAATCTAGTAAAGACAATTTTCAGAATTTTAATTTTAGTTCAATTAAAATCATTAAAAAATAAATCCGAGAATGTGTTTTGTGACGAAAATATCTCAGTGTTTCTATTTATTTAAGGTCTTACAAACTAAAATATTTCAGATTTTTTTTAAAAACTTATTTTATTTAGACATTATTGAAAAATCATAAATACTTATGATCAAAAAATACTTACAAGAAGTACACGATATTTAATAATATATCATCATGCGTTGTGAGCATTTTTATTGCTTACTTGAATGTAGGTATATATAAAGCAAGTTTTGAATGAAATAAATCGATATTGAATTTTTAGTTTAAAAACTTTGATACGGGGAATATTGCATCTTTCACATCGGAGCCTAGTTAAAAGCATTTTGGAACTTTAATTTTCAGCCGCTGGTAAATGGGTATTAAAGGTATTATAATAATATAAGTCGATTTTAGGTTTGAACTTGGTAAATAATGCACAAAAAATAATTATTTTATAATACATAATTATAATACGACCGTTGGCGGAGGATCAATTGTCGGTCACCATAAAAAAACGTATGAAAACATTAGTTTATAATGCAAGAAAAGATTTGTTTGACAATAGAATTTGTTTCTTCAACATTTTCCGCATTTGGAATTTGAGACTTCTATACCAAGGAGATCTTATTGTATGATTAATGCTTATCACCCATTATTGACATAATGGAATGCAGTTTTAGAAAGAAAAAAACAGCCTTGAGACGAAATAGGCAGCTTATTCCAGTTCACTAAAGCAGAGCAGGAAGGTAGACGTGCAAATGACCTTGGAAGTTATGGACCATTGTTCAATAAGTTGATATCAAACCTAGGCTGATTATTTATTATTATTTTCTGGTTAGGGGACATATACGAGATTAAGTGAGATTTAGTGGGACTCCCCCCCCCCCTCACGTGAGATTTTTTTCTTACTCTAAAATGGGACACTTAAAAGGAAGTGAAACATTTTTTTAAATTTTTATTATCTCTATAATAATACATACTCTTTTAAAGTTGATGTAAAATTTTTGTTGACCCCCCCTCGGTATGAGATTTTGTGGGATTTTACTGGACTCCCCCCCTTTTTTTCTGTTTGTGTATCCCGTGAAAATATCTAAAAGTAAGTGCTCTGGCATCATAAAAGTTGTATATCACCTTTCTATGTCTCATGTTTCATGGATAACGCAACTTTCTTTATCTCTCAACGATACTTCCATCGTGAGTTTCCGCTTTGAAATATGCGGTCAATTTGGGAGGCGGGTATGGGTTACCTCCGTCCCGGGAACCATTTATTGGATAATCAACACCCCTGCCGTAGTGTACCGCAAGTTGTTCTAAGTTTGTTGATTTAGCAGGGGTGCTTGGGTTTATGAATGCTTTTGCCCACCTTCTGCGCGGCGGGCCGGATAGGGAGAGACTACTTGAGAGAGACCTTATCAGGACCTCTCCAGCCGGACTCTCTCGACCCATCACCTTGCACCGCAGTGGAAGGTGTGGCTTCATACGTCCGTCACTCCTGAACACATTGACCCCCAGATTCCTACCTTCATACCTTTTCCTTTGCAGAACTTCCTCACCATTTTTTCCTTAAAAATACCCTCCACATAGCATCCCCGAAAATGACTTATGCCCGGAGAGAATTTTTGTTTTTCCTCAGGAACTCCTGTGTGGAGCTAATGTAAAAAAAGTTAGGTGACTAAATCTGAATAGTCAGGTAACTATTTACCAACCTTCCACCTCCCCATCTCCTTTTTTCTCGACTCCCTTCAGCCTCACAAATGTTTATACAAAGCGTTCGTATAATCACACATAAAAAATTATTATTTTTTTCATTCGGTCAGCTGTTTTATTAAGGATTTGAAATGTGAGAGTGACCATTTTGTTATCCTAACACTAAAAACTCGCAAAAGTAAAGCTACGATTACATAGGACAGGTTTTATTACATTAGGATTGCATTATTTAAAAAATATTATCATTATGTATTAAATGATTATTTTCTTACATTATCATGAACCACAAAGTTTCGCACTATGATACACGGTTTATTATGGACGTGTCTCGGATATAGAAAATTATAAGGAATGTAACTTATCGGAATTTAGATTTTAGAAATCATACTTGGCTAAAGAGGTTAAATAAACTCATGGCTTTATTTATATATGCGCATCTGACGCGTCCTTATTCTAACATGTACGTATTGAACATTCTTAGCTCTCTATTCCAACGTGTTGCTGGTTTTCCAGGTCACGGGTTCAATTTCTTCTCAAATGCAAATATTACAATGTAATCAATTATTTTTTACGAAGATGTTTTCTTTGTTCAAATAGTTTATCGAAGCTATTATTAAGAACTGAAAGTCACAAATCAATTGTTATTTTTAGTTTTTAATTTTTAACTTGGCTAGAAATGCATTGTTTTTGTGTGTTCTTCTTCGTATAAACGTGAAAGACAAGAGGATGATTATGAGAACTTGTTTGTCGAGATCTAGCCACTTAACGGGCCGCTCTGCCAATTTCTACCGATTTCTTACATGTTTTCCATAAACGTTTGAAGTTTTTAAGTTCTTAAAAAATATATGTTATTCTTTAAGATAGTATCTACACATTCCCCACGCCGAAACGGTAATTATTTAAAATTCCCTCGATAGAAATAAATCGCAAAGTATGCTCCGAAAATTATTATTTACACGTTTTTTTCTGTTATTTTACAAGTTATATGTATGAAAAAATTCACAATGTTTCTTTAAATGCTACTTGACACAGCCCCGTGAGATTTTTCCTCTTTTTTAAACGAGTCGTCTTTTATTAAACATTTTCTCAATTTTCGCTTGAAATTTATGGTTTTTAATGTTAGCGCGCTCGCTCATTCGTTGGTATTGTCGTATCTCTCCATCTTCTTCTTTTTAAGCGGGGTAGCGCGCCCTTAACATAGCTGAAGCCATTTCAAACAAGATTTCAATTCTGAAATATGGTTTTCCGCTTTTGATCGAAGTGAAAATCGACAGGTCCAAAGTGAAATAGTTGATTTACAGAAATAAGAATTCCAACTGCCCGAAGTCAGTGAATCTACGGCACCCCCATTTTGAAGCATGCTGTTAGGCTGCATAAAGTGGGAAGTGGAAAGAGAAGGGGAATAGGAAGGTTGGGAATGCCTAGGCACTCAAATCTAGTCATTAAACATGGATAGTACCATTTAAAGAAACATTTTGAGTCCGAAATGTGATCTTCCACCAGAACGATACTGCATGGAGAAAAATGTTATTTTAAAATACGATAATTTATTTGTAAAAACAGTTAAAAACGGGACTGAAGTACTTACGAACAAATTAACAGTGTTTCAATGTTTATTGGTGGGAAAATGTAAGAAAAATTTATTGGTATACGTACGAAATTACATATACCAACAAATTATTCTTACATGTTCCCGCTAATAAACATTGAAACCCTGTTAATTTGTTCGTAAGAACTTCAGTCCCATTTTTAACGAATTTTACCAATAAAATGATCGTATTTTAGAATAACATTTTTCTCCGTGTTGTTATTACGTAATTGTAATTTCAAGCCTTATTATTTAACTCTCTATATATACACATATATTTTTCTAAATTGAGGTTTTTTTTATATTTTTTTATCTAGATACATTCTTATTTTTATTATTTTATCTTATTTATTAAATCTTTTTCAACTTATTATTTCGTGCTTATCTTATATATAATAAACTTTCTAGTATTTAGCTAATTAAGATAATTTCCACTAAATGTTGTTACATACTTGCTTTCTTACAATTGTTACAACTGCATTTTTATACTTAATTTCTGTAACCAATATATAAAATGTTCATGTAAAGGCCCATTAGAGCATGAATAAATAAATAAATAAATAAATACATAAATAAATAAATAAAAAAATAACATTTTTAGTAGGATGATTAAAATCAGAAAAATGATCTGTAAATATTCCATACAAATTCAACAAAATCCCTCGTTTGTGAAAATATCCTATTCCACAAATTTTAGTGCTAAAACCATAGAGATATAATACATCAATGGCTCAAACTAGCTAACTCTACAGGGAGAAAATCTTTTTCTAAAATACGATCATTTTATTCGTAAAAAACGGATAAAAACGGGACTGAAGTTCTTACGAACAAATAAACAGTGTTTCAATGTTTTTTGGAAATTACGTGAACAAATTATTCTTCCATGTTCCCGCCTATAAACATTGAAACCCTGTTAATTCGTAAGAACTTCAGTTCCGTTTTTAACCGTTTTTACGAATAAAATGATCGTATTATAGAATAACATTTTTCTCCGTGTAGCTGCCTAATTGAAACATGGAAAAACATAGAGTTACCTATTTATAGAATTAAACGATGACGGTTTTTGGAGATACCCATAATAATATATTCAAATAACTTTATTATACCAATGCGTTACGACTTTTCTGTTTGTAGCATTCATAGACAAGGAAATAGAGTTATGTTTTCGATTTGTAACTCAAAAACGCTGATTTCTGAGTTACCTAGTTGCAGAAATTATCCCACGATATGTCTTAGAAACACTTCTGTTCCTACGTGTTTTATACTTCAGAGCCGTTTGTTATTGACACTGATTGTTTGTTATGATTATAAAAAAAAACGACCATCACTTCGATAAATACCATCGACTTAAATTTAATTCAGTACAAAATTATAATTATAATAAAGTCGAACCTGAACAGAGAAGACATGTTGTGTTTACCATCGGAATGTAGCTAGGCCAGATTGGTCGAGATCTGACCGCATTTGGTCGCCGGTTTTCGGCGGTCATCATCGAACATGTTTCTGTGTGAATTAATGCCGAGACTTTGATGATTATCGTCGTTTCTTAAAATACATATATTTTAACAACGCATATTTTTATTCTTCTTTAATGTAATACCTGACAAGAGTCCCAACGGGAGTCACTCCCAACTGCTCCCGTCTGGAGCCAGTGAAACTATGGCATTCCCTATTGGAGTATGTTGTGAAGCTGAAGGTACGTGGGAAGGGGAAATGGGAAAGTACCTGGCTATTCAGATCTAGTCACTTAACACGGCTAGAGCAATTTTTAAGCAACGTTTCAATTCTGAATGGTGGTCTTAGATCAGGGCGATACTGAGAGTATCTTCCACTCTGGAACGTGCCGCAAATATTCCTTATATCGATTCAATGAATTTTACAGAATATAGAGATATTTTTAAATGTGAGCAGAAATCGTCAAATAGGTTGTAGGGAGAAAAAATGGGTTTTTTTTCACAAGCTTAATATTCTGCACGGAGAAAAATTTTATTCGAAAAAACGATCTTTTTAATAGTAACAACGGTTAAAAACGGGACGGGATTGAAGTTCTTACGAACAAATTAACAGGGTTTCAATGGTTATTGGCGGGAACATGTAAGAATAATTTGTTGGTATACGTAATTTCGTACGTATTCCAACAAATTATTCTTACATTTTCCCGCCAATAAACATTGAAACACTGTTAATTTGTTCGTAAGAACTTCAGTCCCGTTTTTAATATTAAAATGATCGTCTTTTCTAATAACATTTTTCTCCGTGTGGATGCCACTAAATGATTTATCATTGTTCTAGATAGGCAAGAACTGCCTAAGGACGATTGTTGTGTCAGTAAGTAATTGAAAGGTAGAAAAATTTGTTGGATTTGCACATTTTTATGATTTTCACGAAAATAGTAGGTACCTATGAAAAAAAATTCACGGAAAAGTGAATTACAACATAAAGTATTACGGCCAAGGGGCAAGCCTCTCGACCAATATGATGACCAACTCGATGAATCGTAATAATCGGAGGTCGCGAATTTGAATCCCGGCGTGCAGAATGGAAGATAATACCTTCTCTCAATATCGCCCTGATGTTAGACCACCATTCAGAATTGAAACAGAATTGCTAAGTAAAAATACAGTGTCTTCCCTGAGACTCTCAAGGGAGAAACTGTGTTATTACTATTACTTAACACATAAATTTTTTATAAGGTAGGTCACAATAGACCAGATACAGTTACGTTAAATATGTAACGAATAATGATTAGAACGATGTGTGGCACCTTCTTCTTCCTACAAACCCATGTAGAGATTGTATTGTACAATACCTGTTTATAAATTAATGTTACAAGTTAATGGTTTTGCACTTCGGAATGAAAGAAACATTGTTAAATAAATTGCTCGGTCATGGGTTTAAAATTGCAATGCCTAACTACTAACACATACCTATTTTAATAGACAGTCTCTGAGAGTGTGAACAAAAAACTTGATTTATCAAATAATTGCGTATTTCTGACTCACGGATAAAATTAACAATGATTGGTCTAGTCCAGTTCAAGGATAAAAATATAAATGTAGGACTTTTATTTATTTATAATCTAGTTAGTGTATCGAAAAGAAATATTTTTATTCCCTCAGTAGACTGTTGACCTTCGGGAGAATTTAAATCGTGATCTTTTAAAAAAACTACACGTTCATAATGTACACGAGTACAGACATCGTTTCAAACCCGAGAAGTGAGATAAAAGACATTGTTCATTTTGTTGCTAAGCGCTTAAAGAATGTTGGTTCATATGACACTATAAAAAAATACTAAAGCTTAGTGTGAGGACAAAAGGTTATATATTTTTGACATTGGCACAATTTTATATGAGAACTTTATTTATAACAAGGCTTTTAAATTGATCGGATTTTTTGCGTTTGAGACTAAAATGGGTTTGCGTTATGGTTGTCGGTTATGATTAAAACAATAGTATTTTATTCCAGGATGTTGGGAGAATAGTAAAATCCCACTCGTCCTACATAGTTGTACGAGTCCATACAGCGAGGGCACTCACCACTTTCCCGAAGGACCAGATGAATCTCTTATCGGTTCTCACGTCAAGGCTCTAATTTGTTTTTAAAACGAATCTACTATTAAATGATTCTAAAAGCCCTCGACTGTCCCTACACGGCACAACATACATTTATACATACCATCAAATTTTAAGTATTTCATCCGAGGCAGTTTAATCTTGTTCTTGAAGCTAGTTCTTGAAGCTAGAGACAACATTTATATAGAGGAACATACAAGTACATTTCAAAATAAAAGGAAGGAAAAGCAAATTTAAGCACGTTCCTATGGCAGCATACAACACAAGAACAGCATCTACAGCTTCTGGCAAGCCAGTCAGGCCGTCCCGACGACAGTGAGCAGTGGGACGGGAAGGTGGTCCTTCAAACCCTTCACACCGTCCCCGGAAGAACAGGGGCGAGATGTGTCCCCTGTGAAGACGGTGGGATAGTGGAAAAGAGACTTCTGAAGAACCCTAGGGGACTAAGTAACTCACTCCAGCCGACAGGACCATTAGGGAACTGGAGATCAGAGTCGATAAGGGCATCACCTTTGCCAGGCAGGGACAAGGGGCTATTCCATCCCCTTATAGGGAGGGTCTAACAGTACATACGAAGAAGCAGTACAATTCTAGCCTGTTTGATAATCAGTCAAAATATATAAAAGATTCCAGTATCATTACTAGAAGTAACCAAATAAAAACGAAGAATTTCATTAAGTTTTCTCTTACTTTATATTTATATTAATTACTACGACAATAACAACATAAATAAAAACTTGAATACAATAATATGCTGTTATTAAAGCAATAGAAGCAGAGCAAAATAAGTCAAATAAAAATAAAAGTTACATGGCATTAATCATAGAATACGATTCAAAATCTAATACCCAAGGGTACTTATTCCCTGCGGGAGCAGCACACCGGGCACCTAAAAAGTAATGATTTTATTCTAGTTCAACGACTCTAAGCGCATCCCATCTCTCCACCCATACGTTAGCTTACATTTTCATAAATAATAAACATTGAAACCCTGTTAATTTGTTCGTAAGAACTTCAGTACCGTTTTTAACCGTTTTACAAATAAAATTATCGTATTTTAGAATAACATTTTTCTCCGTGCGATTTTCAGGAAAATTGCTATTAATGGGATAGTATTCGGAAAAATCTTCAGAATATTACTGATCCAAGCTTTGCGTGGCTATCTAGCGAATAGTAAGCGCCAAACATTAATGCCGACGCGACGTTGATACAGAAATCGTCGCAATACGCGAGTTTAAAGTCCGAAAAGCGGTATGTCTCACCGCCCACGACTTTCTCTGGCATATGTTTTATGAATCTTTTTATTTCGATTACGGTCATTGTTAAGTCAATAAAGTGACTGTACCTGCACGAAAATGGATCGTATCAAGTTCAGGTCGGCATTTAAGTTAATCCGTACTGTACCAACACATACAATAAATGGCAGTTTATCAATTTATTAGGACGGCTAAAATCTACAAAAAATATCTCACTCAATGACACAATTTCATTCAACATGTTTGTTCATCAGCCTGTGTATTTTCTTTGTTGGGAGAATTTCTGAAAAGTCTGTCGGTAAAATCATGCTCGTATTACTAAAATGATTGTCGAAAACGCGTAATTTCCCGCTTCTTAAGTATACGGAAACTTAAAAAGTAATCAGCGAAACGGGAGGTAGAAAGCGATACTACATCGCTACTTAATCTTACAATAATTATTTCAAATTACCTACGCAATTTATTTTGACTTCTGTGCCTCCGCAGGCCATTTTATGTTATACAAAAAATACACAAAGGCCAGTGACATTGACCTGGTTACAATTTTTTAAGACATATAAGTTAATCGATTAAAAACAGGATAAATTATTACAGCTGATTTAAAAAATATATATGTTTCTGTTTTCTAACTTTATTCCATTATCCCCCCCTCTCCCATACATACTAAATGGTGATCCGAGAGTTGACCCCCCGACAGTTGGCCCCCCGAAATTACACTTTTGATCATTTATTTATTTTTGTGATTTCAAAAGTACATTTAATAATTAGTCGGCATGGAAATCAAACGAATTTATTTAGAGTGTCGATTTTGTGTGCTTATACGTTGGTATATACAGAATACAGATAACTATGTCAAACAGAAACTAAATGCGCGTTCAAAGTCCAAACTGGGTACAGGTAAAGAACCACGAGACGGTTCACGACTTAAAATTAATTTTATTAAACAAAGTGTTTTTATTATCTTCGGGACTGAGTTCAAGTGTCTTCAAGTCTGAATTTAAGGATTGAATAAAAATACGCTGGTATTTAAAAATACCTACAATGTGTCCGGTAACTCATATTACATACATATTTCAGAATCAAGAAAATTCTTAGACAGGTTGATTTTTTTGGAAAAACTTTGTAACATTATAAACTATCGTTTTTTCACCTGCCTGCAATTCGTATCGTTGATTTACATCCACCATTTTGAATATGTATTATCTACTAAAAGCACTGATATTAGATCACACAAAATGAAATTACAAGCACACCGATTAAATAAATGGAGTCAAACTGACATTAATAAAGTAGATCAAATTGAAAATAAAGAATTGGACTGGTTTTTGATCTTATGAAGTCAATGCACTACTCATTACTAAATGTATAATCATTAATTGTTTGCTTTTATGGTAGCACGATATAAATAACAATGGAATTTCCAAAGGATTTAGTCGCCTAATCGACGGGAATAACTGCCATTCGAATTTCTAAATTTGGTTCCGGAATGTATAATTATCAAGTATCGTCTAAAATATTGTTCTTAGGATCCAGTTTAATGTACATATTTCCGAAAATCAGTATTTTCGACGGTCGAATAAATAATAAGAAATACAAAATATAAATATTACGGTGGAGTGTCTTTCGAGTTTGGGTTTTTCGAAGTTTTTACTGTACGTTAATCCCCGTGTGAATTTTTGGCAGTGCACTTGGTATCTGTTTGACTATAGTTTTATCCTTGATGCATTTGAATGCAAGTACATTTGTTTTATACATTTGTTATTTGGCGGTACATTCTCTCTGCACACCTCTTTTTATATTTTATGTAAGAAGATATACCGTATTTCCCCTAAACCGCCTGCATATTTTATATAAGTATGCCAGGGGGCCAACGTCACCTCCGACAGTTGGCCTGTAGGGAGATCAACTGCCATGGAATACTTTACTTATTATGTCGCACTCAAACACATTAAAAAATCATTTTGTTTATTTTAATTGGTGACCCCCGTTATCAAATACATCCATATTTTTTAAATATATTTTATTAAAGCGACCACATAAATATTGTACATACAAAATATAATGGTAAAATCAAGTATAGATATAGTATTTCATAGTCCTCCTAACTAGGAGCTTTGACGGCCGGCATAGTCCAGCGGTTGGAGCGTTAGACTCCCATTCCGAAGGCCGCGGGTTCGAACCCGGCGTGCTCAAATAAATTTTATTTTCGAGTCCCAGATGTATCCATATCTTTTTCTGATTTTTCTGTTTCGGATTTTCGATTAACTTTCGCTAATATTATCTTCATTAATTAAAATATTATAAATTTTATTTAATTGATTTGTGTTATTTCACAATTAATTATTAAAAATAATATATAGTAGAGTGAAAGATACTCTTAGTATCGCCCTGGTGTAATACCACCATTCGGAATTGAAACGTTGCTTGAAATGGCTTTAGCCGTGTTTAGTGACTAGATCTGGATAGCCAGGTACTTACCCACCTTTCTCTTCCTCGTCTCCTTCCCTTCCCCACTTACCTTCAGCCTCATAACATACCCCAATTGGGGGAGCCATAGTCTCACAGGCTCCAGACGGGAGCAATTTGGACTCTTGTGAGGTAATCATTATAAAAAAAGGAGATTCTGTACTGAGGCGGACTAATTATTTAATCAGAGTTTATTTGTCTTCTATGTCGTTGTTAGTGTCTTTTTTAGGATTTTTTCATTGACCTCTTTCAGCCAGATTTTTTTTCTTGATTTGTACTCATGATTTTTTTTTATTAGTATTTTGTATTCGGGAATAATATCATGGAGTATTGTTGCAGAGTAAGTGTAGTTTCTTTGTCCAAATGCGGTTTTATATTTTTTATTTTATATTTCCCCCGGACTTAAATATTAAAAATTGCAAAATATCCTGCATTGGTTCAATAATAACTAAATGGTTGATTGGCTTGGGTAGGGAGGAGTCTGTAAAACTGTTATATAATGTGACTTAAAACGATACATGGTTACCTATGAATGGCACATTTAGTAAAAACTTAGTACATAGGTATTAATTAAAAAAAATAATAATAATTTAAATTGCATTTGGCACTTTACACATTTTGGTTCCTTAGAACAGGCAATCTGCCTAGCTAGGAACTAATATCGACCTAAAACAACGTAATAACACTTGTATTCAATTTAAATATATTCTCTTATTATGTAATATTATTTGTTATTTTGGCTTTAAATGTATCAAATGTAAATAAAAAAATAAAATAAATTAAATAATTCTGAATATTTTTATTCAATTAATATCAAGGGTCAGGCGAGGTGCTTTTTAAAAATTTAATTAAGCCTCTGAATTCATTTATACAGCCAACGCAATGTGTTACATCGCAGGCAGTGTCTCTTTAACCTTTCGGGAGGTTTCAAGCTATTAAATATGAGTCAATCCCTTATTTATGAAATGACAAAAGGATTTTGTAATTTTACATAACGATGATTTAACACTGGCAATGATGACATGTATTTTATATATATTTTTACTAGCTTAAATCTCCGGCATTGCCCGGATTTTACGCCCGAGTTTTTAGAAATCAATGTGGAGTGTAATTTCTCTCTTATTTTGAACGCCAGGCTACAAAATTTCTGCAAGATGTAACAACATTCTGCTTTAAACGGTGTGAAATGGGGATGGTTTTTGGTGATTTTTGATGCACTGGTTTTTCGAAATCTCATGTAGACGGATTGAAGTTCCTGTTGTTTCGACGGTCAAGCATGCAAAATTATAACGTAAGGGTATCTTAGGACCAGTTGTTTCGGAAAATTTCACGTTTGAATTTCCTTCAAATCGACATTCACCGAAAAATTGGGTTGTTTCAACCTCCGTCAGAAGAAATTTCATCGAAAATTCCATAGGACCAGTTGTTTCGGAATTCCCTTCAAATTTGAATTTCCTTCAAATTTGAATTTCCTTCAAATCGGCATTCACCGAAAAATTGGGTTGTTTCAACTTCCGTCAGCAGTAAATAGCAACAAATAACGTTCGATAAATTTGAAAATTTTATTCAAGTGTTCCCCGCCGAATCACAATTTTGACGTCTGCGCATGCGCCTCCCATTATTTCGCTAACCGTCCGGACTCGGCTGATCACATTCATATCACATTTCTATAGTATTTTCACTGCTGACGGAAGTTGAAACAACCCAATTTTTCGGTGAATGACGATTTGAAGGAAATTCAAATTTGAAGGAAATTCAAATTTGAAGGGAATTCCGAAACAACTGTTCCTATGGAATTTTCGATGAAATTTCTTCTGACGGAGGTTGAAACAACCTAATTTTTCGGTGAATGTCGATTTGAGGGAAATTCAAACGTGAAATTTTCCGAAACAACTGGTCCTTAATAGCGAAATTTTAAAATGCAGTAAAGGACAAGAAATCCAAAATGAGTCAAACATGTAACTTTTTTTCGCTTTTTTACATTTCGATCTGCGTCGTTGAAATATTTCTAGGAAAATAAGTGCGTCCTTTAACCACTGGAGCGACAGAGCAATTTAAAACCTTTTTCTCGGAATGCTAAAGGAAATTTTTCCACCTTCATAAAAAAAAATTATACCTCCGAATTTGAATATGGAGACATACAAACTGAGTATAGTTCTATATAGCCAATGAATTCACCCTTCTTTTGTCTATTATCACATATTCGTAGGATTTATAAGAAAAATATTACTAAATCGTTAACTTTAAAACATTTCAATGAATCTAGAGAATATTTGCCATATTGTGGCAAAAAGGGCTCGAATGATTAAGAGGATTTTTTGTCTGAAAGGTTAAAAATAAAATAAATTATGTTATTAAAGAATTTACTAAAAAATGGTAAGTATTGTTAACGATCAATTCAATGTTAATTTTATAATAAAAAATCATAATTATTTTTCTTCAAAACAAGTAATAAGGTTTTAAAAAAAAAAAAAAATTGTTTCGTTTTCCTGAACAATTGTGAATAAACACATATAAATAAGTTCAATAAATTTAAATTTAAACATCCACTTTGTGCTCTAATAAAATAAGTGGTGTACATTATTTAAGAAACCATTAAATTCGAAACATGTAGATAATTTTGATTAAATAACTGGTTTATGCAAAGTGATTTGTTTTCATTTAAAAAGAAAAATACTTCATAAAGTGAAAATGCGATTATAGTAGAAGTTAATGAAATTTGCTTGCTCACGCCGGGATTTAAACCAGTAACCTCTGGATTACTAGTCGAACGTCTTACCTCTCGATCACGAAGCTCGTTAGTTGATAATCTGAACACGAGTGAAATTTTGATTAATACACAAACAACAACTTCAATAAATTCGCTAAATTTGACAATACTCTCTTTCGATTTCTCCGCCTCATAACTTGAAGACACAATAAGTATTATGTAGGTATATTCGAGTGTAGAGAGTGGAATGTGTAAGGTGGAAGTGGATGCTGGAAGTGGTATGTGTCAGATGACACCGATTGCGATCTGGGTCGACTCGCGTCATGCCGGCCAGGTAAACCAGCCGCAGATCACAGGTGGGAGGTGGTCCAGACATATTGGGCAGAATAGTGTCAAATATTTTTGCCCTGAGGATTGACCAAGTCTATTTTAAAATGTAAATTATATAAAATTATCGATTAGTTATTGGTTTAATAGGTTATTTAACCGGTTTGATAGCATGGTGCGTAAATACAGAAATATCCGCATTTAAAACTGACAACTTAATACCTCGGATATGATCGAAATAATAAATTACATTTCATCATTATTGTTTTTTTTACAAAGGTTCCACACAGGATATACTGCGAAAAACAATGTCATATTTGGGGATGCTGTGTGGAGGGTATTTTTAGGGAAAGGAAGGAGAAGAAGTTCTGGGAAGGAAAAAGTATGAGGGGTGGTTATCATAGTGTCCAGGAGTGACGTACGTATGAATATATCCCTCCCATTGCGCTGCAAGGCAATGTTCCTGCTGGAGAGGTCAAAAGGTCTCCCTCAACCAGTCTCTCCCGATCCAACCTGTCATGCAGTTAGGGGGCATACGCCTTTGCCGCCAAGATTCAAACGAACCTCACCCCATGCTAAGTCACCAAACGTAGCGAATTACTTGGGGTGTCCTATGGCAGAGGTATTGGTTATCCGATAAATGGTTCCCGGGTCGGCGGTACCCATGCCCACCTACCAAATTGAAATTGGAGTTAATGTCAAATAAAGATTATTTCAAAAAAACGAATACAAATTCGCTTTGCCCACTTTCATTTTGAGTCCGGTTGATTTTGCAAGTTTTGTAAATTTTCTATTAGCTATTAAATATTTATCTATATGTGAAATATTCGAACCTACTTCGTTTTGCCATATCTCGTTTTCACTCAAACCGTACACCTATGGTTCTTGCGATGGCGATTTCTAAAATGAAGTGTATGATATATCATTATATTATTAGAGTAATATGCTTATTAGTTGCTATTACAGAGTTGATGCTATAATGAGGTCGAATTATTGTAGATTTTAAGCTATTTGTAATTTGTTTCATACAAAAGAAGTGGGACAAAAGACAGCATGAGAAATGCGTTGTTTGGGTGAAAACGGAGTGATATATTCTCTTATTGTGCAAGTAACATCAGAGGAAATGAGTCAATGTATTAGACGTAAAAAATTCGGTCTACCTGTAGAAACAATAAATAATAACCACTTTTTTATTATTTTTTTATTCTTCATTATAAGCACCCGCTAAACAACCAAAGCAGTTCGTCAGAAGGCCAATTTAAGAATATTAATATAACGCTAAAGCACACTTAACTAGAAACTGCAATATATATATCTAAATTCGATATAGAAGAATAACATTTATAGGCATAAAATAAATAGACAGAGAGATATAATACAGGCAACATACTCATACTCACATTCAAAGGCACAAAACATAAAAGCCTATGTCATAGGTAAATGTATACATAAGATTACATATATAGAATCAATTGATACTAATGTATAGGTGACAATTATTATAAGAACTTATTATTAACTTGAAACACTCACCCGCATTGAAAAAATGTCCCGAGAAAAGATACATGACGCTGACGGTACTCGAACCCGTGTCCTTCTGGTTTCCGGTCAAATGCTCTCAATGCTCCTTCTGTCAAATGAAATCAGAAGGACGCGGGTTCGAGTCTCGTTGGCGTCATGTATCTTTTCTCGGGAGATTTTTTTCAATGTGGATAAATGTTTCAGGATAATAATTATTGCTTAAAATAATTGTTACCCTTTGTTTTATGCATAAAAATCTTGTCTTAAACATTAGTTAATCAATTTAAAAAAATTATAAGTGCTTAGATACAACATCAATATAAAAAATCTTGACATATTAACCATTTTTCTCATTTTTTTTAGTTCGGTGTAAATATTAAAATTATGAAAACTCTCAGAAGAAGACTTGTTTCCGACGTTACTTTTATTTTTGAAATTTTTTGTGGTATTATTGATAGCCCTGATTAATTAAGTTTACCTTCCATAATATATCAACAAGAACTACTCGATCTAAAATTGTCTTTAATTGTAACAACAATGCTGGACATTTAGATGCTCGCTGGTACCTGGATTGCATGCTGTTGGCAATACGGTCTCGGAAGTAGTAAATGTGTTCAACTGCATGTATAATAAGGCTATAACGACAAACCTCAATAATAATATAAATCATATTCGGTATATCATGGAATAAAGAAGGACACAAGACATGAGAGATCTAAAAGTCTTAAATTTTCAATACATAATTGTGTTCCATCATTATCAAAAAATTCATATGGTAAATGGGATATACGATGTCAGGCAAGAGTAAAAGGGACAGAGCACGTGCCAAATGGTCTAGAACCAAAAGGGATCAATTTAGAGACGACATTGGTTCCATTCCAATCTACACGGTAGGGGTTTATTTATTCGCGAAATATTATTTTTATTTATTATTTTGGTGTGGGAAAACATCAATGACTGGTCAAGCACGAAACCTTAATTCCTGAATGTTTTTTTCTTCATTTGATCATTTTCTACCTAAGTAACTAAGTTTAAATTTACATTTCTTTTATATTTTTAATAATATTATTATTAAATTCATAAAAAACAGTTTATTTATAAATAAGTTATTTTACGTGTGACAGTTGTTTCGCCTTCTGATGGCATTATCAAACTGTGGTTAGGACGTTAGGACACTTACATTTATATTATTATTATTATTATATTTATATTATTTCTATGTAGACTTATAGTGAAAAACTTATTCCTTTTTTTTAACCTACGCTCTTATTGATTTCCGAATATAATGTCGGAAATTATTGATGGTTATTACCCTTTGAAGTTTCTCCAATTACTGAATTATTTAAATTTGACAAAAGGTCGTTAAGTGAGTTATTCCCAAATGGTGACTCAGTGGATTCTTTTTCCATCATATAATTAAGTATTTTAAGCTCTCTAAAATATTTGAACTTGGTTTAAACATATCTAAGAGTGGCGAGCGAATTATATGTTTTGTGCATTTTTCAAACCAGCTTTCAGATTATTACAATTTATGTTAATTAATAAAAATCATGCTTACTTATAACAATAAGCCTACTTCGTTACACATACAAAATAAAGGCCGTTAACTCAATCTTTTAGAGCAGTTGGAAAAAAATGATAAAATGACCTTACTTCGGGAACATAAGATACATGGACCAAACCAAAGTTTATCTCTTAAGAGGGTATAACCAGAGAATATCGGAAATTTGTCATTTTTAAAACAAATTCTTGACGTATTGACTCTTTTTTACAAAGACACATAAATTGATTTCGAAATAATGTTATTTTATCTGGTTAAGTTACGAGTATGTTTAAAATTTTCAAAAACCAAGTTTATTTTTAATATAGTAAGGTCATACCATTGGTCGTTGGCAGCTTTGTTAAATTTTCAAACGAAATATTGTATTATACAACACACATTTCAAATCATATAACCATACAGTAAAATAAATCAATCCACAATCTAGTAGAATTTTAATTTTAGTTCAAATAAAATCGTTAAAAACTAAATCCGAAAACGTGTTTTGTGACGAAAAAACCTCAGTTTGTCTATTTATTTAAGGTCTCACGTACTAAAATATTTCAAATTTTTTTTACATATTTGTTTGCTTTGACATTATTAAAAATTCATAAATACTTATGATCAAAAAATACAAGAAGTACACGATGTATAAATAATGTATCATCACGCGTTTGAGCATTTTTATTGCTTGAATGTAAATTTTGAGTGAAATAAAGTCGATATTGAGTTATTAGTTAAACTGTTGGGTACGGAGAATAATCAATCTTTCTGCCCTGTACAAGTGCCCTGCACAAGGCGCCCTGTACAAGGGCTTGATAGCAAGTTGAAATTTGAAATCTCGGCCGCTGGTTAATGGGCCTTAAGTATTAGAAATCATCTGAAACGTTGTATTGTATTTTTAACGTAATAATTTACACGATTTTTCTATTAGGTCCATGGCATCGGTGTAATAACTCGGTTATCCAATCTTTATACCATCATTATTATAACTCATAAATAATAAAGACTAATTTTTCGTAATTTATTCATATTGTTTACGAAAGGTTAACATTTGAACTTTCAAGAAACTATCGCTAATTTATTACAAATGGAATATAATGGCAGATATATTTAAAATCAAATCACATTTTCTCTGAACCGTCAAGAATAAAACAACATATTATTTAATGATTTTATATATAAGAATATTCATTCACAGTTGATATCGGCTTCATAAGAACGGGTCGTTTCTCCGACGCTTTTATGTAAAAAAGTTCGTATGTCGAACGCGCTACCGGCATCAGAGGCATTCCCTAGCATGATTACAGATCGCCAACGAATAAGCGAGAGTTCACAAGACTAAATGTCCTTAACATATTCGAAATCAAATGTTGTTTGTACGTTAGCGATGAGCAGTTGTCCTAGGGAACGATGAGAAGTTACCGATAGTTATCCTACCGATCGTTATCAATCGACGATGCTAGCACACCAGATCATTCATTTAATTTGGGCCTCTTCAAGGTCCGCATTTACAAATCCTTCCTATACAGTCCCTTCCTTATACCACCTCTCGACGTGTCCAACCGGGTGGCGATATAGAGATTGAGTGAGATTTTTAATGTGAGCTCTAGTGAGAAATCTTTAATTAAAAAATAAAATTAAAGTGTATTCTATTACTTATAGTGATCGTACAATATCTAATTTTGATTTCCTCGTTTCTCCACTTTTTTTTCTGATGCTGTGTTTCGCATTATATATTTGTACATATTCAGCAGGCATTCCCTTTTTCGTCCAAAAATCTCCATATCTTAACTGTCTCATCGTCTCTCTAAACCTTTTTCACTTCGCTTACACCGGTTTCGCATTATTTTCGAACATTCTTATTCATAATTCATAACACAGTCGCTCTTGTTTTACCATACCATATTACCTATCATCATAATTCATTCGTAATGTGCACTGCATTCACCTGGTAACCGACGAGTTCTTCGAAAATCAATTCATCGAAAGCAAATTTACAAGATACACAAAAAAGGTTAGTTTAGGTTAGGTTAGGTTAGTTTAGGTTGAATTTTAGTTAGTTGAACTCGTTTTCGATGAACTCGCCGTGAACCCGTTCACCTTTACCGTGCAATTTTTTTTTCAATTCACCACCGTACACATTAGGGTTCTTATCAGAAATCCATTGTGAACTGCTGACATGTGTTTAGCTAATATTCAATTGAATTCTATTACTATTAAATTCGGTGATGTCACGTAAGAACACAAACAAACAAATCTATGTTTTCCCTGGAAGTTTTTTTAGTGTAAGAATTTCGGAGAAGTAATTTTTCGAATGTTAAAGATCAATAAGTAATAATAAATTCTATTATTAGCCTCTAAAACATATTTTTTGTTCGAAATATTTTCATCTCTAAAGCAGCATCCTTGTTGTGGATATTATAATATTACATTCCTGTTCGCAACTTGCAATGAATTTTTCACACAAAACCTGACTTACCAGTTTTGTGTTGTTGAAATGAAAAATAATATGTCGTCTAAAAATACATCATGACGCTTTAGCAGCAGCCTGCATCCTCAAAAATGAATAATTCTTATTCCTTTGTTTACTCAATGTTCCTTTCGACAGCAGAAAAGTATTTTTTAATTAAAGTTTTATCAAATTTAACGTCATATAAGTTATATACTCAAAAAGCTTTCACGCTCAAAAATAAAACAGCGGCGCGGATTTTCGTTGCTTCGTTTCTGTCCCACGACTCGTGGTTCGGCTGGCGTTTCATAAACATTTATTTATTTATTTTATTTATTTTTTATTTATATATTACAAACAATACAATACAAAATGATCCTTTGTCTGTCCAACTGGGAAGGATTCCCGTTTCAGGACAGCCAAATTGTGTATTTAGTACATAATATTCTTACAATATTATAATCTTACATACTATCATCATTTGGAAACATGATCAATGCACCAATTTCTTAAAGAAAGTGAAAGATCGCAACATTGTTTGCTTAAAATGGTTTTAGCTGTGTATGATTTAAAAAAATGAATTTTTATTTAAAAAGTTGTATGTTATGTACCAAACTTCCATCCAGTATCAAAAAATGACTACATTAAGTACATACTACAAAAAATAAGTATATTTAGTACATAAAATCTTGGCTTAAGGAGTTATGGGAAAAAGCGACTATTAGGTTTTTAAAACATTGTCATAGAAGTTACTGAAAAAACCCACCCAAATCAAATAAGTTGAACTATGTAGAACTCGCCTAAACCCCTCTATACAAAATCTATTTGCCTTCAGAGGATTAAGAAAAAATTCTGTATCTCTTTACATTTACTTTTCAAATACATCTCCTTATTTTTTTTAAATTCAACCGTATTCAAGCATTCCTCATAATTTTCCTTTTCCCTTTATTATTTCCGTCGCATATAACGGGGATTTCATAATTTATCTGACTTCAAAATAATCCTAACCCATTTTCGTCCGATTTATTTGCTTAATCATTCCGTAACATTTTTATTCGAGCCTTTAATTAATCTTCCCGACAGTGGGTATGTTGTCTATTGACTGTTAATAATTGGCTGTACAGTGGAAATAGTGTTGTCTTAGAAAGTAGAGAAAGGACGGATGAGGGAAGTAGAATCCGAGACCTGTCGACGTAAAGGGGACAGATCTTAACTGCACCGCTGTGGTATATTCTCATCTTCAGAGAGAATCTCACTCTTTAGAGATCGGGGGATCAGGTCGTGCGTTATGTCAAGTAACTAGTACCTACGACGTTTCCCTTTTGTTTATTATCCGCATTAATCTACTCGGGACTGTAAAACTGGTGTGAGTTAGAGTATGCAAGTGGTGTATGGACTCCGCACCAAACTAAATATATAAATATTGTTTGATTTAAGATGTCAACAGATGTCTCTGTGGTTGAATTTAAATTTAAATATTAGTAGATTCCTATTTTACCATAGTAACCCTTTTCTTTTATACAATAGTGCCACTTTTGTAGATTCCTGTTTTATCATCTCCACCACTTTTTCATTTGTTTTTTCAAGACTAAATTTTCTCTCTTCAAATTTACAAACTCGTGGAATAACAGCTTGTGACGAAACGTCCTGTATTTCCATTGTTATAATTGGAAAGGATTGAATAAGATATACGATTGACACATCAAAACAGTGCCTTTTATTTAATATACATATATGCTGGAAGAAATCCAGAAAAATTCTCAAGGTTTGTCTGTCTATATGTACACGCATATAGACAGACAAACATGGAACTAATCCGAGGTGCACGGTGCATGCACCATATTTTGGACTTACTTGAGACAACGAATAAATTAAGCCTAGAAGCCACACGTTTCACAGAATTTTAACATTTCATCAAATTTCTAGATAAAATTCATGTCCTGTGAAAGTGCTATTCAAGTTCTGTTATTATTTCATCGTCTGCCGAATGTTTCACGGTTCTTGGATCATAACAGAACTTGAATGTGTTTAAGTTTTGACTTGATCCTTTTAAGCTTTGTCTTGTCCTCCATCATTGAACAATTACAGCTTTTAACAGTGGGAGAAGAAATTTTCCAAATTTTGTCTGGTTATTCGTAATTCAGAAATATTCGTTTTCTTTGAAAAAAAAAGTTTCGTTTATATTGTCACAAAAACGGGAAGCAAACACTTTGAAATCAATCAATTACTAAAATTACTAGCTAAAAGCAACTGGCAACATTGATTACGTAATATTAGTGATGGAACATCCTATTATTTATTTAAAAATAAATCGTATTTGCAATTAATTTACTGAATACGTTATGTAAATAATCTTCAATATCCAATATCCGTGCATAAAAATTAGCTACTTAAAAATTAAGAGGCCTTTCAACACACACTTATTTTAGTAATAATATGATATGAAATAGGAATTTATATAATAATTCTTAAATCCGCATGTTTTTACTGTTAAGTAATGTTTAAACGGGAAATGATTCAATATGCATTGAAGCGTCCTATGACATCATCATTCTATCATACAGGTTACGAAACAAAACTCAAAAGTGTAAAGAAAATGGCTTATGTAAGAACCAGGTGTTTGAATTTACTTATAAGTTGAGGCAAATGGTTAATGTGACATTAAATGAATTACTTCCGCATCTCATCAAATTCAGCGCAAAGAGTCAATGTTGTATAATTTAATCTATCCGACGGAATGAAAGGCAATCGCTCTGATGGCGAATGTCCAATTAGATTTTTGAACACCTGTGACTATTGTATCGAGTTTGATAGAACAGTGCCGGATCTGAAGTGATGGATGGTGTGGGGCGCTGGGAATCGTTTTACATTTATAAAAATAAGCCCGGAGATATACCCAAGAATATTTGTGATTTAATTTATTCACAACCCGTTTGAGTTTTTACATATGTTGCATCCGAAACTGTTTGCTTCAGATGCATTTGGTGAAATGGACTGTAAATAATACGAAACGAAAAACTAAACTGAACGAAATGGTATTTGTTGGAATTGGGTGATAATATGTGTTGGGAACAAAACTGGGAAACAAGGAAAAGGAAACCAATCACTTACCTCTCGGGAACACGACACAAAACTTACAAGTAGGTTTATTTCACTGAGATACCTCGAGGTATTATTGCCCAACAACACAAACAAGTAAACACGATATAGTCTACTTTTAAATGATCTTTTCAGTCTTCCTGTCTCTGTTTTTCCGGAATAAAAGCCCTCCAATTTTCCAATCACTGTTCCAAGTTTAAAATTTCTTTCAGCAAGTGATGTGGTAAGGATGGGGAGAGGTAGGTACTGGGTAAAATGACATCCAGGTAGGAACCATGCATATTATCATTTCAAAACCAAACAACACACATGCATTAAATTTGTATGTTTATTATTACCGTCTGCAAAGAAAGTATACACGGTCGTTGTAACATCGTCAATGGACGCTTTTATTATTTACGGAAAGTCACATAATAAAGGACTTAATATTCTAGCTATTATTGTCGTCATTGATTAAATATTACAATTTGAGGTTTTTCTCGTTAAGTTATTCCAACAATAATTAAAAATGTTCATCCTAGACTTGCATAAAAGTCAAAAGATGTTGCACAATAAAATAAAAATTGATATATATATATATAAGACTGTTTGTTGTCTTTAGGTTTTAAATGACAAATAAAACAATGTGTTGCTCTGGAGTATAAAGAAACGACAATTTAAGTTTATTTGTCATATAGAGGTTGTTTTTATAATGTTAAGTTATTCCAACAATAATTAAAAATATTCATCCTAGACTTGCATAAAAGTCAAAAGATGTTGCACAATAAAATAAAAATTGATATATACATAAGACTGTTTGTTGTCTTTAGGTTTTAAATGACAAATAAAACAATGTGTTGCTCTGGAGTATAAAGAAACGACAATTTAAGTTTATTTGTCATATAGAGGTTGTTTTTATAAAGTTTTAAAAATATCAGCCATATAACATAGTGTAACTAAAGTAATGACACTTGAAAAAAAAACAATAGAATAAAATAAAATTCATAATTCAAATATAAAGGAATCCTAGATATTTCTAGGTAGGTACTTAAATACTAGATAGGTACTCTTATTCCTTTACATATAATATCCAAGGCACTATTTAGATTGCATTCAGTTCACTGAATCTTGCATTAATCCAAGAAAATTAAGATTAATTTGGGAGTTCTTAGTCGAAAGTATGACTAATTTCAATATAACCTCAAGGGATAGGCAGAGCCCCGGCAAGACTTAGGTCCTGAGTTTAATTCCTAGATGCGACTGAATCATTTTCTGTTTCAAATTTTCGTTTGAGAATCGCTAATATTGCCTTCAATGATTAATTAATGTAGTTTGTGTCGTTTTCACAATCATTTTCATCATCGGCATCCCTTAGTTTTGATTAATTTGATCTCCGATTTATAATGTCTTAGTTACTGAGGGAGGATCGTAGGTATTACTCGTAGTTGTCGATTTAGCGTTTTATACTTCTATGTCGGGCGAAAAATCTGTAGTTCCGGCCCTGTTTAAATGTTAAGTATTTACCAGACATCAAAATTATGTATCGTTTGAATCCATCTAACATGTCTATCAGAAACGAGATGTAGCGTCGAAAGACATGTAAGATAGATAAATAAATAATGTTATGAATGTGATTTTATCTTTGACACGGCGCGATTTTACAGCTATTTAGATAAATAACATTAATAGAAATGGAGTTGAAGTTTCTATTAATATTCTGCGAATCTCATCTTTATTTGTTGAGCAATTCAATCAAAAACTTATTTAAATAATAATTTTACTTGTTATTGATATTAAAAGGAAAAACCCAGTTTAATGTGTAACGCTTTCTTTGTAAGCAAATCGGAAAAAAGAAACTGCTGCATTACATTTGAACGAAGTGTAAATTACCTTCAAATTTTTTGTGGTATAAGCAAAAACACAGATTCATGTCTATTGCTTTAGCAAATCGCAAATAGTAATGCACCGCATTTGAGTGAAGGATTTTAAATATGATTTAAGTTGTTAATAACCTAGTAAAAATAATTTGTGTTTTGCAAACTATACGTGTCGTTCAACGCAAGTTCAATTAGGTCAGTAGACGTTCTGGTTATGAGCATATTTAAAAGTAAACTAATACGTTGATTAATTTGACATGCTTATTATTTTTCCTCTGACAAATTCTTTGAATGGGACAACTGTTTTCTTAACAACCGATGTAATTAATATCGAATAGATATATTATATTGTTAGGTCATCTTTCACGTCTCTCAAAATTGATACTAAAACACATCTGTCTTCATCAAATCTAATAGTTTTTCTTGTTTCCTTTTGTTACAGAGGAAGATTGGGGTGAGAGCACCGCCTATATGATGCACGAGGGATATGATGTTTCCCTTTCACCACCGCGCCGCCCTCGTTCTCCCTCCCCCACCAAACCGCTCCTGAGAGCTGCAGGATCTGTGTCTCCTAAAGATCGCTTCCACGTGGCCAAAGAAAAGTTCATGAACCTCGAGAGGGAGAAACTAAATGAAGAGATCGAAAAACGCGCACAAATGAGACGAAATCTTAACAATATCCTGTCACGGGGTCCTCTCACTCCTTCAGAACTTAAACTTCAGAATGAAAGAAGATCCAAATGGGATGATGAAGATGAAGATTTTATCGAAAGACGTCCAGAAATGCCAAGGGCTGTAGCAAGACCTGACCACAGAGACAGATGGGGAAATGGTAGAGATGAAAGAGATCTTAGCAGAGGAAGAGATGTCAAAGAAGTAAGAGATTTCAGGGATTCACGCCACTTTGAAAGGGGTAGTCGTGACTTAAGAGATCCTATGGACATGCGTGAACTCAGAGATCAAAGACCGATGAGAGATGAACGAGAATACAGAGAAGTTAGAGAAAACAGAGATGTCAGAGAAAGTAGAGATGTTAGAGAAAGCAGAGACGTTAGAGACAGCAGAGATTACAGAGAAAGCAGAGACTATAAGGAACATAAGGATGTGAGAGATCCACGATACAGTAGGGAAATCGCTGACCCAAGAAATATTAAAGATCTAAGAGAAAGAGATTACAAGGAAGTTAGAGATCCCAGAGAAGGAAGAGATTTCAAAGAATCAAGGGACGTCAGAGAATTTAAAGAACCAAGAGACGTCAGAGAATACAAAGAACCAAGAGATTTCAAGTATTCCCGAGAGTTCCGCGATGTGAAACCTGTAGAAGAACCCAGACCAGCCAGAGATTCTAGAGAAAGAACTCCGCAACTAGAAAAAAGATTCTTCGAGTACAAAGGAGAACGCAACGATAAGTACTTCGACAACCGTTACAACAAGCACGACTCAAGAAGCGACGATGAAGGAGTCGAGAGTGAGAAGCAGTTTGAAGAAATCAGGTACGTCCAGCATATAGAAGCGCCTAGAAGACGCGAACCAGAACCCAGAATCAAAAGCGAACCTGTTGAGAGACCCATCAAGAAGGAACCGGTCAGAGATGGGAGGATAGAACTTCTAGAAGAGAGGCAGAGACAGATAGAATCTGGAAGAATGGGTAGAGCGCCAGCTGTAGACGATAGGTACGACAGGAGTCAAGAGGTTCCCGGGAGAACAGGAGGGGACCGAGGAGAATGGGACCCGGTCAGAAGATCCTACGCGGAGGCAGAACGTCCCAGACGAGACGCAAGGGCAAGGCACAGCTACGCAGAGCCAGTGGCACGAACACGCGTGGGCATGGCTACCGTAGCACCATTCTGAAGACACCAACAAATTTAATATTATCGAAAGAAACATAATGTGTGTACCGAATTATTAATAAGGTCCTCGGTCTGTCTACGTGCCGTGGACTCAATGCTAAGGTCAATGTTCGTCATTTAGTGTTATTTTAGAATGTCCAGTATTTTGTGCTTTGAATCTGGTGCAGAATGTATTGTATGTTTATTGTAAGTGAGAGTCGAATTTGAATTAATACAATGTGCCTTGAATATTGGGTCGAAATTTGCTACTTTTTTGTTTGGTATTTATTCTGAAGAGCTCCAATTTCACTTTTATTGGAATTTTCAAAATCAAATTCGATTTTTATTGAGCTAGGTTTTTAACATTTATACTTATGAAGTGTTATTGTTTCGCCTTCTCTTTCTTGTAGCTGGGGTGAAACCGCAGAGAGTCGATATATTTTTTCATGAAATGAAGATAGTTTAGGACAGTTATCAAATAAACAAAAATTAATTGGCCATTATTTTGATTGCATCTATGTACATACCATCGCATATTTTTCATGATTATTTTGTCTGTCAGTGACTTAACCAAACTATAACAATGTATTCGGATGGCGAAACAGCTGACAAGCATAATAATAATAAAGGCTCAAAAATCTTATGTTTAAGACTTATTCCAGAAAGCTAGCAAGAATTTACGCGCATCCGATGTGTCACTTTGAAAAAATGCAAAGTGCACACTTTCTTTTGCCGCGTAAAACAGGTAGATACTTACCTGCCTCAGAACATATTTAAAAGACTCGTTTTCATACCGCTATTTTCATCTTATTCCATTCCATAGATTTTCTTATGCTTTCAAAATTCATGGCTTTGTGTTCGTGCAAGTTAGGCGCTCCGCCCACTGAGGCAACTGAAAACCAACTAAAACCGGCTGTTTTCTCTGTCTTGATTGGTCAAAAAGCTTGTTTAACCATAGATGAAGAACAATCAGCTGACAGCTCGCAAATAGCAACGGCCGCCCAGGCAGTCAGCCCTGACAGTCGCAAGATGGTCGCAAGTCACCGCTTGCGTTACCATTGACAACGGGGTTTTGTGTGATTGTGAAGTGTGCGGGCCATCACATTGTCATACAAAGACAGTTGGCAGTTGAGAGTTTTCAGTTGCCTGAGTGGGCGGAGGCGCTTACAACTGAGTGGTTTATTTATGGCTACAACCTTAGTTAACTGGGTGGGTTTCTTGATGCTAAACTTAATTCAAGTATTTGCTTAGAGCTTAGCGCCTCCGCCCACTGAGGCAACTGAAAACCAACTAAAACCGGTTGTTTTCTCTGTCTTGATTGGTCAAAAATCTTGTTTAACCATAGACGAAGAACAATCAGCTGTCAGCTGGCAACTAGCGACGGCCGCCCAGGGCAATCAGCAGTGACAGTCGCAAGTCACCGCTTGCGTTGCCATTGACAATGGGGTTTTGTGTGATTGTGAAGTGCGCGGGCCATCACATTGTCATACAAAGACAGTTGTTGGCAGTTGAGAGTTTTCAGTTGCCTCAGTGGGCGGAGGCGCTTACTCTAACAAAATACTTTCATGTAGAGATTCAAATTTGGAAAATAACTGCTAGAAAAAAGTTCCTTTAATTTGCATTTGGGTCGTGGCATGTTATAAATTAAATCATCGCTATAGCGTGTCGTGAAATTGCGTTACATTAAATTTATTGATATCAATCCAGCGTACGAATTGGCTATTAGCCATTGCGGATATTATTAATGAGCTTGTTTCCGTGACATTGGTTTGTCATTCCAATTTCTGATCAACGCTCATCCTATTGACAACACTAGAATAGCTGACACCTGCCTGCGTAAAACCATTTGTGGCACCTCATTTTATGACACTAATACCTACCAACTAATGCTAATACTTTTGAATAATTTATGTAAAATTAATTTCTCTATATCTTCGTAATGTATGATAGCGATACTCCAATATGGCGGATATCAAATTCCAAATATAAACAATAAAATCGTTTTTATCAAATGGAAAAAGCCGCTCTACCGTAAAAACAATGGCGACCTGTTAAATTGCTGTCATTATTTACTGGAAAAGGCGGCAAAGAAAAATAATGCGTTTTCAATGTTTGTAAAGTACTCGGCGCCATCTTAGGGTCAGCTAAGGCGATCCGCTCACCGGAGAAACTAAAACCAAACTAAAACTGGCTGGTTGCTATGGTTTCCGGCCAAATTTGACAACGGCTTTTTGAGAAGTTGTGTAGTGTGCGGACCATCACATTGACATAACACAGGATAGCGAGCTTAGTTGCAAACTGTTTTTTTCAGTTGCCTCGTAAGCGGACCGCCCAAATCTTGATGGATCTGAAAAAAAAAATCGGAAGGGTATTTTATTAGGTTAATTTGTCCAACTGTCCAGTACCTGCCTACCTATTTTGAATGAAGTTTATTATTGTCATTTGCACAGTAAAATAACATCAATAAGATCGGAAATATTGTAAAAAAATATTTGGTTAACCGAAGAAGTGCCTACAGAAGCGTAATGTAAAAGTGGCATTTTCGAGTATTTAAAAACCATGTACGTACGTAGGTATGTAGGTAGGTGAAAAGGGTGTTTTTTATATAAATAATATGTTATAGGTTATGTAATGCTTAGTAACAGAGTGTAGGCAACGATCGTGATTACAAAAAAATTAATCACATTTGAGAGTGCCAGAAACGTTACATCAAATAATAATAGGTATATATATTTAAGTACAACTTGTATAGGTAGGTAGGTATATCTAAAATCTAAGTATGATTTTTGGGAAATTATTTTCATAATGCTAACAAACTGCTCACATTGTACTATAAAACCATATGTATTTCATATTCTGAAAAATAATCATGTTTTATATTTTAATACTAGAACCTAACACATTTTAGATAGAGGTAACTAGTTTTTTTTTAAACTTTATTTGACATAAATTGTTAATTTTATTATTGTTAGATTTGATGTAAATACGAAAAATTTATGACACAAATGTAATTTTAATAAAGTATAATATCAAACCGCCATAGTTAAAATAAATCAGAAAATATTTTGTGCATTTGACGATTTGTTTGTAAATGTCTAATGATTAGTATTTACCTGTACATATATTATTTTAATAACATTTTTAAATGACAGTAAAATATAATAATTTTAATTTAATGCTTGTGAATAATGAAAAAAATAATGTCTGCCATTTCTTGTATGAATTATTATTTTTAAATGCTAGATTGTTTATTTCTTCAATACTTACCTAAGCTTTTAATAAAAACAACATAAGTCAACTTGTTAATGTAAAAAAAATAGGTACTTTAATAATTAATAATAATAAGCCTTTAATAAATATATATACATATCTTGGTCAAGGTTCTTAGAAAATGCGTTTAGATCATCGAGGGGGTAGAGAGGTGATTGGCTAAAAATTCGTGACGTGACTTGAAGTCCATGTCCCATTGGAGATTTGAATTAGGTGCAATACAAGTGGCAGTGTTTTACTTCAACAAATTTCAATTACGTTCAAATTACGTTTTACAAATTTCAAAAGCGTTTCGACGAGTTTTTTTTTCGAAAAAGTCCCATATGAGCTAACCTTTTTAAACGCATTTTCTACGAACCGCATTTTCTACGAACCTTGTGTCTTTGTCCTGTAAAAAAAATACTTTGACAGAACCATCCCAAAATTATGATTTATTTGTTGAGGAGGTTCAAACGAAACACATTTCTGCATTGTAATAAAATTTTATGTTTTTATACAAATTGATAAATAAATAAAATCTTTTTTATGTCTCGTTTTTTTAATCATTATTGTACTATTTAAGCAAAAAAAGGATGACCACCGTTATTTTAATGATATTTATAATCATTATCGAATCAAAAGTGAAGACGTATGAAGTTTAAAAAAGTACAAAAGTGGAATATTTATTATTAATTCAAAAGAAGATTGTCTATGGCGGCCGGCGCGAGCGAGGGCGGGCGGCGTTAGTTTCTTTGATTTTTATACAAATCTATAGTTTTAATGCGAGATTAATAAAAATTTGCACACTTGACCTTCAAAACAAGAGGAAGGTCACTGATTTCAATGGTTTGATGACATTAACTTAAAAGGCCCTGAACGGATCTACTCGAGAACAATGACGGGTAATCTGGAAAGCTCAGAGCATGCTCAGAAAAGATGGCGACAGTATGGTTGGATACCATTTGCGTATTATGACAGCTATGTGATATGGTTTTTTTTTTACATTAACTCCACACAGGAGGCTCTGAGGAAAATTATTTCCCTCAGGGCCTATGTCATCTTTGAAGATGCTGTGAGGAGGGTCTTTTTGAGGAGAGGAAGGAGTGAACGTGGGTCTTGAAGAGACACATGTTATAGGAAGGAGGAAACACAGAGGCCGGCAAATCATTCCACAGCCGAGCTGTTGAACACAAGAACGAGTCGTAGAAGCGTCCCGTTCTCATGTGACAAATGTCAACCGTGTTTAAAAGGGGTTTAAAATATATTTTTAGGGATTTAAAGACGTTTAAAAAAAGGTTGATGAATATGGTCGTTAGAGTGTCAGGGAGTTGTTAAAAAATGAATAGAGGAACATAAATGCAAAGGTAATTGGGAAAATGAAAGACTTGGTTATTTTTATAACCGCAACCCAAGGTTCATAGAAAGACCGGTCTCTTGCGACCAATTTCACAAACAATACGCGCCTCCGCCCACTGAGGCAACTGAAAACTCTCAACTGCCAATTGTCTTTGTATGACAATGTGATGGCCCGCACACTTCACAATCACATAAAACCCTGTTGTCAATGGTAACGCAAGCGGTGACTCGCGACTGTCACTGCTCATCGCCGTAGGCGGCCGTTGCTAGTTGCCAGCTGTCAGCTGATTGTTCTTCGTCTATGGTTAAACAAGCTTTTTGACCAATCAAGACAGAGAAAACAGCCGGTTTTAGTTGGTTTTCAGTTGCCTCAGTGGGCGAAGGCGCTACCAAACATTACCATAAACATGGGGCAGGGCCACAACGTTTGTTGTTTTCCATGAGCCAAAAAAAGCATAAACATTGTGATCCCGACCTAACTATCCACAAAGTGTGTACACATTTTCGTCGGAGGAGACGCCGCTTAAAATGTACATTTCAACATTTTTACATATTTTCTACGAACTTCGGTCTGGGGTTGCAGTACAAATGAAACATAACAACTAGCCCCTATAAATATTTGGCGACCTACTGATTTTTGTCACCGATCTACCGAATTTGCAACTCTAATAAGTGAATAGCCATAGATATTTTAAGAATAACTTTGCTGTCAAAGTGTCAAACTTTTAGGTTACCTCATACAAAATCAATTTCTTCAATAGTATGAAAACGACATCTAATTTTTAAAACAATGTCGGAAAATCCTGTCGATAAACCTATCGGACCAATAGCCAAGGAAGTGAGGGCATTTGTAGAGAAAAATGATTGGGATTCCTTAGGAAAATACTTGGTTGGAAATAATACGCGATTTCGTGAAAATATTATAATTCCCAGGAGTTTCGGCCCAGTTAAAATCAAAGCTGATGAAGAAAAGATGATAGAATCTGCTGTGGAGAGCTGTGCCTTCAAATCCCTCATGAGCTGTGTCATAGGTAAGCTAATATTGTTTTCATAGTTGAGTTTATGTCACAACATTTCCTCACTTTTTTTTGAAGAAGCAAGATTTATTTACGTTATATATCCTTGCTGGGGAAATTTTATAGACTCTCTTCACATTTTTTCAAATTAGAACTATTAGTTTTAATGGTTTCTTACATATTTTTTTTTGCAAACCATTGATAGCTAGATTTTGTTGAGGTAAATGATGTGCATTGAACGACAACACCCATAACATTGTTGTCAAGCTGGTAAACCACCTCATCTATGTTGTAATTCATAGATCATAGAGTACAAATACAGATGATTAAAAGAAGCATTTGATAGGCGTAAATTTAAATTACAAACACCCGATTTATGTTATAAAATAAAGTTTCATTAAATATGTCTTACTCCGCTTAGTGGTCAATATGGAATATTTCTTATTTAAATAGTTAGATAAAGCTTCATTATTACAAAAAAGTGTGTATTTATGTCGGGGGAGAATATATTTTTTATCTAAATAAGCATTTTAGATGAAAAAATATGCATATATTTTTTTTTACATTAACTCCTCATAGGAGGCCCTGAGGAAAATAATTTCCCTCAGGTCCTATGTCATCTTTGAAGATGCTGTGTGGAGGGTCTTTTTGAGGAGAGGCAGGAGTGAATGTGGGTCTTAAGGAAACAGGACACACAGTAGCCGGCAAATCGTTCCACAGCCGAGCTATTGAACACAAGAACGAGTCGTAGAAGCGACCCGTACTCATGTGAAAAAAATTTCAACCGTGTAAATATGTTGGCCGCGCGTTTGGCGTGTTTCCCGACTATGCACCGGTGCCGAGGGGATCAATGACGCTAGTTCCTCAGAGCTTCTTCTATTGAAATACCGGTAGAACAAGAATAGCATTCCCACCCGACACCTGTGCTCTTAAGATTGCAATCCGTTTGTTAAGACGGGAGAATCTATCAAGCAGGCCGCCCGTTTCTGCACAGAGTAGAGGGTTTTTTCAGGTACATTGGGGCTCCCGACCAGAGATGGCTGCCAATTTCAACCGTGGGGCGCATTTGCGATTTGTATAGGGTTAGCAGTTGTGCACTATTAAAGTATATCGGCCCTGGTACAGTACGCCCTGTACAGGGCCCACAAATATGGATTTGTGTAAGATTATTTCACTTACGCGAAGTGTTCGACCCAATGTTTGGCCAGTGAAGCGGCCTTTTACACTTAATTTCAACAATTACTACAAGAATCAACTATTTTAGTGCACAAAATCGTGGTTATTAGGTTCTTAGTTTGGGTAAACTAAGTAATTCATGCGTATTTAGATTGAAACAAAATTTCGCAAATATCAAATCGATACAAAAGAAAGCGGAGTACTTACTACAACTTTACCAAAATTTCATGCAAAAAACGCTTTTTTACAATGTTTTATTTTATATTTCATTATATTAATATACTACCAAAATAAGTTAGACTCCCATTCCAAAGGCCGCGGGTTCGAACCCGGCGAGCGCAAATAAATTTTATTTAATTGATTTGTGTTATTCCACAATTAATTATTTAAAATAATATATAGTATATTTGTGGCACGTTCCAGAGTGGAAGATACTCTTAGTATCGCCCTGGTGTAAGACCACCATTCAGAATTGAAACATTGAATGAAATGGCTTTAGCTGTGTTTAGTGACTAGATCTGAATAGCTAGGAACTCCCCCACCTTCCTCTTCCTCGTCTCCTTCCCTTCCCCACTTATCTTCAGCCTCATAACATACCCCAATTGGGGATGCCATACTCTCACTGGCTCCAGACGGGAGCAGTTGAGACTCTTGTGAGGTATTCACTATAAAAAAAATAAAAAAAATACTCCCAAAAAATGCCAAAACATCTGAAATCATGAAAAATCCAATTATTTAATGGTTTATATTTTATAATTTAAAACATATTTAAATAAAATAGCCCACATTCGTACTAGATATTTGCTAAACCTCTTGACTAAAAAAATTATTATAATTCAGTTAAATATTTTTGCCTCAAATCCAAAACTAAGTTTTATATTACGTTCCTCTTAGTGGCCCACGATTTTTTAAATTTGTTTATTTTTATACTACTAAAACAACCTTTTCATTTCTAGGTTATGGTCTGGGAGCGGCGCTGGGTCTGTTCACCTCCTCGGTGAATCCCAACGTGACGGACATGGGCCCGGGCGGCAAGCAGCAGACGGCGCGCGAGATCTTCCGCGAGATGAAGGGCACCACGCTCGGCTACGCTAAGAACTTCGCCATGATCGGTGCCGTGTTCGCCCTCATCGAGTGCAACATCGAGTCGGCGCGCGGCAAGTCCGACTGGAAGAACGGCACGTACGCTGGAGGGGTTACGGGAGGACTAATTGGTCTCAGAGGTATAAATAAACCAATTAACGCTTAACCTAATCTAGGCGGCTATCGCGTGATCCATCGGCAGCTTTCCTGTACTCATAAGTGATCCATTTCATTAAAAAATATGCATATTACAAAATACAAACACATTGTTTCATAACACGTCGGGTGATGGGATAGATTTCGTTGAAACTGCCAGCAGTATGAAGGTTAACCGCTCTTAACTAAATAAATAATATCTTCGATTAAAAGTATGTGTAGATAATTATGTACTTGCGTTAATAGGAAAATAAGTTGAGGTTGTAAACAAACTTAACGAGTTGTGTGCCGATTGTGCTCCGGAGACCTTTTTTGTAAATGGCTGAACTTGCCGATGGTGCTCCAGAGACCCGTTCCACTCAAGAATTTTTTGCAATGCCATTTTAACTGTTATGCTTTGAAAACTGTATATAGGACAAAATTAAAATCACTTACTCTTATTATAACACTGTCGTTTCTAATTTTTATTTCATGAATGTAGCCTCTGCGACAGCTCACCAAAAAACTTATCTCTGAATGTCAAAATTGATCTTCGTAAATCGGCATTGCAAAAATTAATATATTTGAGTTTTCAAAGTAGTGTGAAGGTCATTATTTCTTAGAAAACACCGTTTATTGATGTTTTTCAGGTACAATATGTATTCAGGTTTATGTAGAAATATCGTCGCTCTAGTTCGTTTTTGTCCAACAGACCATTTTTAGTGAAATTGAATTAAGTAATCAAATGTTCTCAAAAAGCCTTTATTTATACGTTACTCGTTCAAAAAAAAATTATAAACAATTATTTAAGGGGTTTTCAAAATGCACTTTGTCTTACGTCCTCCAAAATGTATGTGCTTCTATCGTAAAAAAAAGTTTAAAGTGCCATTTCTCCCAATTCGTGTTTTGGTCTGTTGGATAAAAACGAACTGAAGCGACGATATCTAGAATTTTTTAGATATATTTAGCAAAACGTGTTACGATATAAATATAAAATATATTTTAACCGCTTGGACTCATAAGCTTGTTTTCACGATAATTTAACGTATGTAGACATAGGAATGACGTATGTCCCGTACCTGAGTTATTAATAATAAGACATATTATCTGGTAAACAGAAAACAATTGTTGTTTTTTTTTTGTTACCAGTAATTTTAGTTGAACAACAAAAGCTGAGAAATTTCAAAAAAAATTAAGGTGCATTCAAAATTTTAATATTTCCAAAATTTTTATTTTGGAAATAATATTTAAATGTTTATTTCTAACAATAATAAGCGTACGTAAATAATTAATTAATTAATACAATATCAAATGACCTTCCAAATACTATTTTTAGTTTTCGAATTTGTTCAAAAATAATTAATTTATTTGGATTTTATTACAGAGCGGTAATGTTCTGACCTTCTGACAGAACACGCACGAGGCTTGAGGGTTAAGGCATCCCTACTTGGGGATTGTTGTGAGGCCACAGTACTGCTGCTAAAAACACAGTGTCTTCCTTGAGACACTTTGTTTTCAGTTACCTCGGCAGATTCGGTGGGATTATGTGGTCACTAAACATCACTAAAACCTTTTTCGTTGTTTGTTTTTGGGGTGTTATGCCGTGTTGTGCTACCTCCTTCTTTAGCCGACGTTTCGGACAGCGTTGCAGTGTCCATCATCAGGGCAGATCCGGCAGATCCGTCGATGTGAAATTGTTGTGTTAAGTGTGTGCTTATTTACTTGGAAGCGATACCGTGTCGTCAGCTTCAATTTACTACGAGCTGGTAGGTAAGTCAGAAGAAAGTGAACTACTTTGAAAGGGAAATTTTTGTGAAAGTGCAGTATTTACGTTATCCTGGGGCCCGTCCACGGAGAAATGTAACAAAATATCCAACGAAAGTAGCGTCATCTTGTGGCGAATTCTAGAATTAGAAAAAAAAACCAAGCTGAAGCGAATGTAGCCAATATCAAGGTATAAACAAAATGGTTTTATACTTTTATATTGTATTATTATATGGTATTATAGTATACTTAGACATGGTTTTTTGCGGTTAGCTTTGGTGTAGCCGTCAATTACCGGATACCAAGAGCTATTGAGCTTAGCTCCGTCGTCTCTATTAATATTAATTGGATTTTTGTAGATTTCAATTGCCTCCGTAATGAGGTGTGATCTATAAGTTTTGGGTCTTCCCAGGACCTCAGGAACAAATCCAAAGTAATGGCCGGTTTCAATTAAGTGCTCGGCGATTGCCGATTTATCAGGATGGCCAAGTTTCGTTGGACATTTTGTTACATTTCTCCGTGGACGGGCCCCAGGCTAACGTAAATACTGCCATTTCAAAGTAGTTCACTTTCTTCTGACATACCTACCAGCTCGTAGTAAATTGAAGCTGACGACACGGTATCGCTTCCAAGTAAATAAGCACACACTTAACACAACAATTTCACATCGACGGATCTGCCGGATCTGCCCTGATGATGGACACTGCAACGCTGTCCGAAACGTCGGCTAAAGAAGGAGGTAGCACAACACGGCATAACACCCCAAAAACAAACAACGAAAATGCTTTTGGCCGTGAAAATCTAAAAACGTATATCACTAAAACCGTTTCCATCACGAATGGTGGTCTCTCACCAATATGATACAAAGGGTATCTTCCACTCTGGACGATGTATATTTTCTTGTCTCAACAAGTTGTTATTCTTTGTTTCTAGCTGGCGTCAAAGCTGGACTGGTTGGAGCTGCAGGTTTTGCCGCTTTCTCCACCGTCATAGATTACTATATGCATAGCCGATAAATTATTGCATTTAATTGTGTGAATGTTTAAATTGTTAAATACGGATGATTGCTGACGTGTTATTTAATATTACGATTCTTGATGAGCTGTAAATAAGTACATTATAAAATATAATGTAATAAATAGTTGTAATAGTTTTTTCTGTAATAAAAAGTTAAATCGAATTGAAAAAAATTTAAAGTAATTGTCTTTTTCATTTTACACCATGTTTTCCTGCTGAGTAGCTTGTCAGTTGCTCTCAATATATGAAAATAAGTAAATACGTATCATCAAATATTAAGTGCATTGAGAGAGACATAACAAATGCACTACACATAATTTAGCCTTTACGTACCTGAAGGTAAATATCACGTGTCACCAGAAGGGGGTCACTAAGGGCCCATATATTTTTTTTGATACCTACCATTACCATGACGGCCGGCGTAGTCCAGCGGTAGGGCGTTGGACGTTGTACCCCTCTCCCTTATGTTCTCGTCTATGTATATTCATATGTCTATGATATGGTCATGTATGAAAAGTCAAACCTCTCTAGTCCTGGAGCATGCCAAATTTACAGTACACAAACCAACCTACATCAATACTTTTTAGGAAAACTAATCAAAATAAGTAAAAGACTGATTTATTGTTATTATTTATTGTAAATATATTGCAACTGCCATTTAATATTGCACATAAGTAAACATTGCACACAACTAAATAGTAAAGTATAATAAAAGTAGAAAACTCTTAAAAATAAAGGACTCAATCAAATCATAAAAAAAGAATCATTGATTTTAGTCCTTATAAAAAATTTATCACTCTTAATGCCCGGTTACACAGTGCAAGCTGCTGACCTGATAGCAAAAAGCTACTGCCATTATATACTCGCATGTCAGTAGCTTGACTCGTCTCGACTGGTCACAAAATGTAGCTGCCATGATAGAGGCAAGTGGTTACTGTCCGAGACTGCAGACATTTTGACTGACGAAACAGAAAACACGCGTGCACGGCAGTTTTGCATGCCCGAGCATATGAGTTACTGATCTTTCTCAAAATCTTGCAAGTGACGTCCGAGTTAACGTATCTAGTATACGAACTAGTGACCGACTCACACAGGACAGTGACTTGTATAATGCGGTCACACGGTGCAAGTAGCTGCACTGCAGTAACTCGCACTGTGTAACGAGGGCGTTACTTAATGAGCTATTTACAAAAAAGTGAATACATTATAATTTCATCTCGACTTTGGCAAATGAGAAATTTAACCTTATGTGCTCCGCACAGATAGTTTTAACATGTTTATGGACATATAAATATGCCCAGTGCCAAAAGATAAATATGAGAGTATGACGTACACGACTGAGACTTTTTGTAATTTGTGTTAAAATTTTAAATATATTGTTGCCAGCAAACTTTAAGATGTAAATACATAGTCATAAGATTTTATTATAATTGCAAATATCCCGTTCCCTATAAAGAGATACGTGAAATAGGTATTATTTCAAACGTATTTAAACCATCACATTCAGGTACCGAATAGAAATAAAACTTAGAAAATACTTTTATTGCACAACAATTAAAACATTTTTACATTTCGTATTTTATGTGCGAGTTAAGTTAGAAATGTTTAAATGCTTTAAAAAACTTACGGGAAGCTTTTTTGATCACAAATCATAAAAATAACAGTTTTCAAAAAGAGAACATAAAATTTGGTAAAACATAAAAACAACAACAAAACTTTTTAGATATAAGAAAAAGTTTTTTAGAATCAGGATTATTTTATCCAATAAAGATAAAATTATTATTACACATTCAAAATGCGAATGTGTTAATTTTTACTTACATAACTGCTAAGATTCAAGTGTAACCGGTGCAGTGGTTTCATCCATATTCTGTATAAACGGGTTTCCAACAAAAAATTGTTATACTACATCCGGATTTCACTGCGTTAAAAATGGCTTCAGCACCAGTTTTCGGAAGTAATAAATCAACATTTGAGATACAGATCCTCATTAGGATCTATTTATCTGTACTCAAAATGTTTTATTACCTTTTTTATTATTTGTAAACACATGACTGCCAGAACAAAGGTTTGATTACCATTTAAAAGATTTATAAACTGGTTTCCGAATGATTTTTTTTTGAGAAATTGTGTGTCCGGAAACCCTTGAAAACCCGCTGGATGACAGCACTGACCCTAACCAACATAAATGCAGAACTTATTTATTATTTTTAACACTAGTTTATCCTAATAGAAGAGTTTTTACAAATATAAGCCACTCCCAAATTCCCCAGTTAAATATGTGTTGAAAAATCTTACAATATAACATTATTTTTACCGTTATATATAAATTTTACAAAATGATATAATTATTATCATGTTGAATATTACACCATTCCCTTTTATTTTACAATAATTAACCAAAACTACATATAATGTTTTCACTAAAATTATTGTAGATTTTTTGTCATAAAATGGAAAAATGTCCAACTATCTGCAAGACAGGTTCTAAAATTGTTTTATTTATATTACCAGGGTTCGATTATTATACAGTCGGCGAAGTTTTTTTGTGATTTCAGTAAATAAATCACAAATGAAAACAATGGAGATAGACACTTCGATTAGTTAGCCTTTAGCATCTTAACCATACTCTCTAAAACAAGAAAATACTTCAACACGGCTCACCATGTGTGTTGAATAAATTTATTTAGCATACATTACTCACAATTGAAGCATAAATATGGAATTACCATAGACATTCAAATTAATGGACCATCCTATCAGGGAAAGGGGAACAAACCAAGTTGCACGTAACGTGGGAGGTGACGTGCCCGTCCCCCTTTCTGTAATTTGTCAATAAATGAATCTGACCGTATACAGGCAACTTGCATTGTAATACCACCGTTCAGTCCTCGAAAATAAAATCTGCTTCCGAATGTCTAGCCCTTTCAGCAACACCCAGAACCTGCGCAGAAAAGTCCCACAATGGACTGTGCTGAATTGCCTTACTTTTCTGCGAAGGGTTTTGTTATTTCAATGTGCGCTCTTCGATGGTCAATATACGACTGATGTCATAGTTTGTTCAAAGCATTCTCGAGCTTTCTCATTTGCCTCAAAATGTGTATGATATAAATATGATACATATATGATACAAATGATACAAAAATTTTATGTCAGGGCAAGTCTATTAATTTGGATGTCAATGGGACTAATCAAGAACGTTCTTACAAAAATGCCAATCACACGTAGAGCCATGCGAGTTATCTCATTACAAGATAAAAAGAAGAAAGACTAAAGAGGTGATTAGGAGAACAGTTTTGTAAAATTAAAGTGATCTTCCATTCAAATTCAACTCCCTCAGTATTATTTGTTGAAATCTCAAAACATATAAAGTATTAAAAGAGTGCTACATGATAGGACAAAGAAATCTTTCAGTTGTTAAAGGGATATTTGAGCTTGATCTATTTTCCGTTTATTTTCAAATAACATTGACCTGAGAATGAATGTACGATAAAAACAAAATATCCCAAACTTGCTAATAATACATTTACAATTGTATCAGTAGAAGATTTCTATTTTTGGCTTTGCTTTTACAACATTTTAGGCATTCTCGAGGTGAAAAGGAAAAAAACCTCCCTTGCAAAGAGAGGACAATTTTTATTTCTACTTCCAGACAAAACTACAAAACTAATCTAAATATCTTATTTAATTTTATAATCGTTCAATGCGATCTGAATAAGCAATGTTTACTAACAACCCAATAATCCATCCATTTAAGTGTTTTTAACATTGCTTTCCAAAGTACACAATTTTATGTTATGTAAGACACTTTTTTATATAATTAGCGCTAGGTGGTACTGCTCTAACTGTTACTGCTTCAGCGGACATCTGTTGGGATGTGGCAGAAGCTCTAACATATTGACACCTATTAACAGTGACTGAAACTATGTGATAATCCAATATGCAATATAACTCTTCGACCAATATTTCTTGCAATACAATAATATAAAATTATACATTATTTTAATATTTGCAAATGAGGTTGGATGCCAATTCTACGAATATTGTTGGCCATTGGGTACATTAAAATATGTTTTATGTACAGGGGTTGGCACATTTAGATTCAAGTTACTTTAAAATTGATACAAAGCCTGCGATCTAACAAACAAAGAATTAGTTGCCTTGTTTGACAGTGTTGAGTCATCCGCGTTATCTCCTCTTTCTTTAGAAGACGTTTCGTACAGTTTCGCAGAGACCATCATCTGCCCTGATGATTGTCTTTTAGGCATTAGGAACTGGAGGGAAACAGTTGGAAACCTGTTAGAATCAATCTGTTTCATAGTGCGGCAAGCAGTCTCCACGGATTATATCAATGAAGAAATAAAACATTATACTTTTAAAACTAGCCATTACTTGGCGATTATCCATCATAATTAAATGAAACAATATAACTGTGTTAGAACCACTGATTTATTTAATTTATGCCGATGTCCGTTATGTTCCCTCCCACAACTCTCCATTAATTCCTAGCCACGCCCCCATCCCTACCACAACACTTAGTAATAAATTGTACCCTCCCACTGTCTTGTGATTGTCAAATCATTATATGTTTGCCCTGAGGAAGGAACGGTTGTTCTGAAACCGGTCGGCGTTAATTAAATAAATCAGTGGTTCTAACAAATTTATATTGTTTCATTTAGATACAAAAGGTTCTTCACGTTAGGTAGTTGAAAAAGATTACCGATAGATTGAACTGATCAAATAGAACACTGGCATCCATGGCTTTCCATGGCTATCGAAGTAGGGTGACAATACTCGTCATGAAAGAAGAATATAATGAAACAATGCTTCTATTCAAGCACAGGCTTTGATCATTTCAAATGCTGCTCCATTGTTATTGCGGAGAGTTATCAAGGAAGGTAGCCCAAGGAGTCAGCCAGGGCTGCAGAAGGTCCCCGGTACAGTCCTCTCCGGGCACTCAGGAGTCTTCCATCAGAGAATAAGGCACCCACTTCTGCCTCCTTGTGTGAAACCAGAGCTTCTTTGGAGCGATGCATCATCACTAGAATAAATAAAAACCATAATTATGTATATTATTTAATTGAAAACATACATCTGAATTCAAAGTAGTATTACAATAGCTCAATTCACAAGTTTTCAGTCCTTTCTTCCTACTCAGAAAATTTTCAGAATAAAGAAAAACTCCTTGGTCACCGGCACTAAATTTTTGCCGTGTATCCAACATAAGTAGTTTCCCCAGAATAGTTAGTTAAATTCAGAGAAATGACTTTATAATGTATCACGGACAAGAAGTGAAACGAGTTTTTGCTAGTAAAACCTAATAATTCTTTAGGTTATCTAGTACCTTTCTGATTTCATTTCATTAAACATTTCTGTAATTTTTATTTTACGTTATCACAACTAAATCTTGTTAAGCTTTTTTTTTTTAATTCTAATTTTTATTTTACAGGATGCCCAGAGGAAAATAATTTCTCTCGGTGCGTAAGTCATCTTTGGTGATGGTGTGTGGAAGGAGTGGATGTTCTGGGAAGGAAAAGGTATGAGGGGTGAGTTGGAATCTGGGGGTCAGTGGGTCCAAGAGTGGCAGACATATGAATCCATCCCTCCCATTGCAGTGCAAGGCAATGAGTCAAGAGAGCCCTGCTGGAGAGGCCAAATGATCTCCCTCAACTAGTCCAACTCTCGGTTTAGGGAGAGCCTTTGGCCTCTGATCCGATCCGGCCCGCCACGCAGTAAACGGTCAGACGCATCCGCCGCCAAAACCTAGACAAACCTCACCCCATGAACCTGGGCACCCATGCTAATTCTCTCATCCCAAATTGCTAGATGGCAGTTTGTTAACGGGTTAAGTTAGTAATTCGTATTTAACCAATGTTGATCCCAACTCTTTCGACACGTGTCCCCCTATCACACCACTAACGTGGACGTTAAAACGTTATTCACTCATTTAGGGATCCGACAATTTGCCCGATCATTGGCAAACTGGCCGATTGGCATTTATTAGTCAACTAATATACTTATGGTTAGACTTACTTGGCAGTTGCATAGACCCTCCCCTGCTGCCATAGGGCCCCATCCCGCGAGTGGACATGAAGATGTCGTAGTCCAGGTGAAGGTTGTCGGAGCTGTAGCTCTTCCGTCCACCGTGGGTGAGGCCGGTACTGGGACGGCCCACTTCAGTTGAACAACTCATTCTTTCAAATGTGTCAAACCTAAAACGATAATAATTATTATTACAACAAGTTTGATTAAAAAGCAATATGCTTGAAAACTAAATACAATTATTGCCCTCTGTAGAGTAAAAACTCAAAGGCATTAGGTTCGGAGCTTGACTTAAGTTAAAAAGTTAAAAATAAAAATAAAAATGTTTAGAAACAGCTCACAATAATGGTACCATAAATATACCATTCTAACACTCTTCATTACCGACTGAGAGAGAGACAGATCTGTTTGATTATATGGTAAGTAATTAAAATAAATGACAGTAGGTTTAAAGAGTTAAACCTCAAATTATAATATTTTAATTAATGAAGATAATATTAGCGAAATTAAATCGAAAATTCGAAACAGAAAAATCAGAAAAAGATACGGATACATCTGGGACTCGAACCCAGGACCTCAATCATACATAAAGATAGCAGCCAATAAAAATATGCGTTAAGAAAAATTGAAATAATGTTGATGGTTCTCAGTCGAAGTATGATACAGTTAAAAATGACCAAATCGGATAGGGATACGTTGGCGCAGTGGATAGCGCGTTGGCCCGGATTGCCAGAGGTCCTGGGTTCGTTGCCTGTGCATAAGTAAATCTAAATTAGTGAGTATTTTCTATGCGAGTTTCTCCAGGGGGTGCTATAGTTACTCCGAGGTAACTTGCCATAATTGTCAGGACAGTAGGAACTCTTGCACCAAATAAAAAATATGATATACGTATGGTACCTAAACACAAACTTACCGTGAGTTCCTCTTAGTCATAAACTCCAGCCCCGTAGAAGTATGATTCAGCACCGACCGAGCCTTGGGCTTCAGTGGCTCGTAGTAAAGTGAGTCCAGGGTAGCGGGTCCGGGCACCGACCTCCGTCTAGGCGATCGGTGCGACCTCGCCGGCGGACACTTGCCGGACTTGCAGGTGCCGGAGTGGCCGCCGTGGTGGGTGACGTTGGGCGTGCGGGTGACAGGCGGGTGACGCCCAACCCGGGAGTGGCGGCCAGCGATGGTGGTGCCGTGGCGAGCGCCCGGGTTGGTGCGGCAGTAACACTTGTCGCTGTCAGCGCAGCTCTCGGTATCGCAGCCACAGCAGCTGTAGCACTGGCTGGATTCGCCGGCCGTGCAGTCGCAGCATTTCTCACCCCTATAAATTATTTAAATCAATCGACACACTATCAGCAAATAGTATTTTAAAAACGGGGATGTGGAGTTCATACAGTCGAAAAAGCTGTTCTTGGGATGTTTCATGTATGAAGACGAAGAAACATATTTTTATTTATTTTATTATTTATTTATTGAATCTATATAATAAGGTGTACATTTTTTTTTTGGCCTTGCCTGTCTCACTAGGAACTCCTGTGTCGAGACAGACTAGTTTACAAATATTTTCTAATTATAATATGAAGTACATTTTTCAATAAAGCAAAAATATTTGACAAAATTTTCAGGTTGGTAGGTAGTGGTAACAATAATGAGATATACGATTATATTTGGGTGAGGTGACTAATTATTGCACGACCTTTTTCGATGATCCATTGTTTGATCAGGATTTTGTATTTTTTAATATTATTCGATTGTCTTGTTTTGTCAGGTAGGTTATTGTATATTTTAGACGCAATGTATTTGAAATTTCTTTGACCAAATGTTGTGTTTGTTTTAGGTATTTGTATGAGTATATTGATTGGGACTTTAAAATCTACTCCTCTCAAATTTCCTTGCAAACAATCCTTACCCCGCTAAATATCAGGCGAGAGATAGCAACATCAAGAGAATATCAGACGAGAGATAGCAAAACCAAGGGAATATCAGGCGAGAGATAGCAACACCAAGGAAATACAAGATTGCTCTGCAAAAAAGCACAATGCGTTTGCAATCTTTTACCCCGCATGTCGCTTTAAGTCCTGAAAACCCTTCTTGAAGGAAGAAGAGAGACTTTTCCAATTACCTTCCACTCCAGAAGATAGGTTGAAACTTGAGTGTCAAGGTATAAAATGAAATAAAATCCTATCACAAAACCATGGATTATACCTGGACTATTAAAATGTATTAGGAAAAGACACAACATACACAAAGAAATTAGGAATGACCCAAATAATTACTTCCTTACTACATTTTACAAGAAATATATGTACAAAGTTAATTAAACATGCAAAGAATAAATACTACTCGTGAAAAATTATGGAATGTAATAATGACTCCAGAAAGATTTGGCAAATTCCTAAAGAGCTAGAACATATGCAAAGCAATTTAGAGGTCAAATCGAGGAACTTACAATTGATAATCAGAGTGTTAATTTTAGCTCGAACCCGAAGACTATTGCCGACCATGCAAATACCTTTTTTACAAATATTGGATCAAAACTGGCCAGTAAAATAAAAGAAAATATTAACTGCAACACTAAAATTCCTCCACCAGATGAGAATCTCCGAGGATATTATCAAAGAAATAGACTCACTGAAAGAGAGTAGCCGGGTAGCCGACTTATTACCTTTTCAACATAAATTTTGCTTGGTGGTTACTGTAAATCAACAAAGAACTATACGATATATATCAGGCCCTCAACATCTCAGCCCATATGAGACTCCTCAGGTTGGGATGGGCTGGGCATGTACAGAGAATGCCGGACACACGCGTCCCAAAAAGAATTATGACTGGACACCCAGGTGGAAAGAGAAAAGTGGGAAGACCCAGACTGAGGCGGGAAGACGAGGTAAGAGGGGATGCGGCACAGCTTCTCCAGGTAACAAACTGGAAGTTAACTGCTGAGGACAGGAGTTGGAAATGAATGTTGCGGGAGGCCAAAGCTCGATGTGGGCTGTAGCGCCATCGAAGAAGAAGGTTACTGTAAATATCAGGATTTATAGATTTTTTATTTATAGATTTATAGATTCTTTCTAAATAAAAGCAGTATTGTAAAAATTACCTTTCGCATGCTTCCAATGGTGCGGGGGCAGGGGGAGGTCTTGGTCTCGCACGCGCTGCACAATAACACCGATCCGCACAACTCTCCGACTCGCATTCCGAACACGAGACATATCCGCTTGAACTGTTCCTGTTCTGGCAACCCACCCTTCTGCTCAGAGTTAAGAAATCAGAATCCTCAGAGGTGCTTACCCTCTCCACATTCCTCCCTTTTCCATGGCGTTTTGAACTCTTGCCGATAAGATTTGCAGTTTCAGAACGCTTTGAGTTTCTCCGCTTGACGCTCTGTCGCTTTGGCGTTTGATTTGGCGTTGCTTCTTTAGGATGAAACTGCCGTAAATCATAACTTGATGTTGAAACAGAACTCTCCGATGTGACAATGATCTTCTTTTTATTTGTTGACAGTTTTGGGATTTCAAATGTGTTTGGTTTTGGAATGTTCTTCTTTTCCCCAATGTTTAAAATCTTGTTTTTCAGGATGTCTTTTCCGAATGGTTTCCGAAATACCATCTTTAGGCCTTTTGCTCCTATAAGCATTTTCTTTCTTTTGTTTTGGACTGTGCTGTTTCTTCGAAGTAGTTTTTTCTTTTGTCGTCGCATTATTGCTTTGCTGTGTTGGAAGAGTTCATCTTTTGTGAGGGTGACTGCTAGCTTGAGGAGGAACTCTTTGTAAATTGGTTTGAGGTCGTTGAAAGACATTCCTTCTGCGTCGATTATGGCCCCGAGTATGTCGTCCATACTATGTAAATCTTCTTGCACCCGGAATTCATTGAAGAGTTCGCTAAAGCCGAGTGGGGATCCACCTCCTTTTTTGCCATTGTTTCTGAAACAAGAAAAATTGTTATTGTGAACACTTTATTTTTAACGTAGGTAGACATAGGAATGACGTATGCCCCGTACCTGAGTTATTAATTCAACGCCAAATATTCTGAATCACTTTGAATTTTTTTTTACCATGTAGATAAAAAAATAATTAATTTTTAAAGAATCCGCAAATTCACATCTTTATTTTATTTTAACCGCTTGGGCACATAAGCTTGTTTTCACGACAATTTAACGTAGGTAGACATAGGAATGACGTATGCCCCGTACCTGAGTTATTAAAGTAAAGGTTACATTTTTCGCAGGTTCCACCAATTCACAATGATTAGATGGCAAATAGACCAAACAAAATATGTAGTAGTTACATTAACCTGGCCCTGGACGGAGCTATTTGAGAACAATTTAGGGCCACGGGATGAGAGCGAAGACGTATAAAAAATTTCAAAACCGGCTTAGTTTTTTTTAATGACATGCCATGTCTCATCAAATACTCAAAAAGATTATTAGCCGTTATAATTGCATTAACAAAACAAAAATAAAATAAAAATGGTTCATTGTATGCAACTTTGCATACAAATCATTTTGTCATACAAGATGGCTACCAGGCAATTTCCCCTAACCCTATATTTGGCTTCAATACATTCATGAAAAATTACACTGATCTTCAGGCGGCTTTTTGGTATTTTGTATTTTAGTATTTTAGGTGGGTAGTTAGGTACCGAATGTTGCCGTAAATGATTGATTCGTTAAAATGTTGCTTACGGAGTATAGCAATACTGATCGCAGGGCGACCAACTGTAAAAACGCAATACATTCATCTGTCACATTTCTGTCACTGTATCAGAATCGGAGTGACGGTTCGTTAACCGCAATTTCTCGATTTATCAACGAAATTTACCACTCAAATACACGAAATTTGTGTTTTATCAATCAAGAATCGTCAGATCTACGTTTTTTATAGTTTTTACGGCAGCTTCAATAAAAATGGCGCAAATGGAGTTCATTCAAATCAAAGATTTGCGGCCGGGTCTGAAGAATTTGAACGTGGTTTTCATCGTTCTCGAAGTGGGTCCCCCGACAATAACAAAGGAAAACAGAGAGGTTCGCACTTTCAAGGTGGCAGACCAGACGGCGTGCGTCAACGTGTCAGTCTGGGACGAACCCGGACAGCTTTTAGTGCCAGGAGATATAGTTCGACTCACAAAGGGATACGCGTCCGTATGGCGGCAGTGTTTAACGTTATATTCCGGTAAAAACGGTGACATACAGAAGATTGGAGAATTCTGTATGGTTTTCAACGAATCGCTGAACATGAGTGAACCAAATCCCGCGCTTTCAAATGTAAATCTCATGCAGAATAGCGGCATACCTCTTGGAAATAACACAAATAACGGAACTAACAACGGTTCCAACCCGAATATGAACAGACAGATGATCAGCGGTCAGCCACACAATCAGATGATGAATAACATGAATAGTCAGAATAAACCCGGAGACAGATATTCAGGAGAGCAAAACAAACCTCCTAGCAAGATGACCCAAAGAGTTGGCAGAGGCAGCCACAGAGGAGGAGCCAATAGAGATGACCGGAGATAAGTGAACTGCCTCTCTTTACCTTTGACTGGTCTGTGTTCATTTTTCCGTTCCTGGATTACTACAGTTCGAGCGATGGACCTTTATTTTTGTATTCGCTCTGTTAAGGAGAAAACTTGGTCCATGTGAATTTGAGGAATGTCGTGAGGAGAGAAAATAGATAGAAGATGGAGATATTTATATAAGTTTAATAGGGTAGAACTTTTGTACCTAGATTCATAAATTATTATTGTTTAACAGTAATATTATTTGTTTATTTTCCCATACCCTTACGATGTTGTTAACTATATTTTACCGTGAAAGTCAGTTTGGTTTATAATATGAAATTAAATTAAACAATTCCTTTGTATGAACCACAAATCTATTGATATTTTGAGTCAATCGATAAGGCGATAAATATAATAAAACCATCATAAATCAGCTCAAACAAAGTGATTGTTATTTAAAATATAACGTCAAGGCACAAATTGATTGCTTTCTACAAAATTTCTTATACATTTCCTGTATTTTTTTTTGCTTTTGTGTTATTTATGACATTAGCCAAAAACAGTGCCAATAATATTTGTATTGATTTTATCTTTGTTAAATTTCAACTTTTCGTCACACTTGATTTTAAACAAACTTGAATTTTTTATATCATCTCTATTATAGCCTATGTCTAACCGATTGCCAAGTTGTCTTAACACACTTTAGGTGGGTGAAAACAAGGGACCTGTTTGAGATAATGGAATTTGTTTTAAACCGATAATATATCTTTAAAAATATTATGTAAATTTGAATGAATTTTTTATATAGTACTCACCACATCCTAACTATAAAAGCATTGTCCAAAATTATGGCACACTTTGTAATAGGCAATTTGCCCATATGTAAGACATAAATGTGTGTTATTTTGTTTGATTCCTGTTCGATACCGAGGGGTTTATAAATTGGGAGTCTTCTGTAATAAATTAAACAGATTTTCTGTACTTTCGTTTAATATGAATTTATTAATTTTTTTTATGGCACCAGATTTTATGTCCGGGTTAAATCTTCCCCACAGGAAAAACTTAGCCCTTCCACACACTTTTCCACAAATGATCATCTAGTAAATCCATGCTTTGTAATGGTACTAATTAAGTATAATAAATACAAAACAATACAAGAACAACACGTCGACCCATCAGAGACCAAATGGGAAAATAATTCACCGACTCCAGATATTTTCATATCAGAGGGTTTGGCTCGGTACGGATAAATCCTACTGATCCCTCAATATAAATATTTAAAAAATCTTTCATAATCCTACATGTATTAAAATGACTGATTTTTGCATTCTTATGTATAAATTCTTTTACAAATCTAATACGCCTAAATTTTTAATGAGAGAGCTAGGTTATAATGCCAGTAGTCGAAATAATGTTCACAACATTATTTATTACTAGGTGATACCCGGTGCTTTCCCGCTGTCACCCTTCTCGTGACCCCCCTCACGCATTCCCCTTCCACCTATTCCGCCTTTCCCCATCCTTTGTACCCCCTCCCGCAAACCCCCCTCCTTAATTCCTCTGCCCTACCGGATTCCCTTCCCCTCACGACTTTTTTCCCTGCCACTAAACTCTTTGACCCATTTCAAATTTTTTATGCAAATTTCATAAAGCCAGAGTTCGCGGTATTTATTTACCACCTATTCTCATACCTACCAAATATACATAAAAAATTTCATAAAAATCGGTTCAGCCGTTTCGGAGGAGTGCGACCACAAACACCGTGAAACGAGATTTTTATGTATTAGATAATATTGTGAACAGTGAAAATTTTAATTTTTTTTAAGTCTCGTATGAATTAAGTATGCTTGGTTGTAGGTTAGTCATGTAATTTAGAAATATTATAGAATTTTTCTCTGGAATTGATATTTGTTTTATTGATTTTCATTTACATCGAGCGATAAGAAATCAGTCAAAATTACAGCGCAATGTTTTTTTTTACATTTTTAAAGAATTATGTACATATATACAAAATATATATTTTTTAATATTGTGATTTCGAATAGTGGCTAAAATTTATTCAACAGTATAAAATAATAACTATTTCATTATGAGTATTTCTTGTCATCATTTTATATTAGAGAGACGGCATGTGAAGTGTGCCCGTACGCTTCAAGTGTGCCTTTTCGAGAATTTTACCAATATGTCTGATATTGGTTGCTGGTTTTGGCCGTTTAATACATTCTGAAATTTTTACAGCACCAACCATTTTAAATGGTGACAGTCAATGTCAGCCGTGTAGGTAAAGTTCTCGAAAAGGTACACTTCACATGCCGTCTCTCTAATATCCATACTATTAGATTTTTACCATCAATATTTATTTCCTCATCATTGTAATAAAATACTTTTCTTAAATATTTTTGGTTTTCAAGTTAGTATGTTTTCATATATTTTTTTCAAGTTAGTTATAATGGAATCTCGAATCATCTTTTCACATGAACTTGGAATTTTTTTTTACCTTGACCCACCTATTTAGCAAAAAGGGTGAATACAAGAGATGGGTGCTATTCTCAGTACAGATATTTTCAAAATAAATGTCAATAATATAAGAAAACTTGTTTTTCATTTTTCTATCCTTCCAATAATTAATAATAATAATAATAATTTGTAGAGCGCCGTTTTTGTGAGAAATCACCTCAAGGGCGCTGTACAATTTATTATATAATTCTTAGGCTATATCTAAGTTTATTATTTTCAAATGTGTACAGAAACATACTTACCGGGCCGGTCACTTCCGATAAACACACTTTAATTAGAATGTTTATGCTTGGGGAAGATACCAATTTGCACGCGGAGGACATTATATTGAAGACACTGGACTTTGCATGATTTTAAATTTACCCCCCCCCCCCATCACTGTTGGCATTCATTTATAAGAAGATTAATGCCAAATGTGAGTTAATATTTATTTTGAAAGACTTGTGAATTTTAGGATTCTTTAGGACTGGAGAATGTTCATGAAGTGACTCTTATAAAGGCTTACAAATAAGGATTAGCTCATATTTTACACCAGGGATGGCCAACAGGTCGACCGCGAAGCTAATTTAGGTAGCCCGCGAGAGTAAAATAAAGTGAATAGGAAAATATGACAAAATAACATTATTTTGAGACTGAATAAGGTACCTACTCACACGCTTCGGTCACTTACCCGATACTGAATCTGTTGTGGTCGAAGAAAAAATAATTAAAACTAGCAGTGAAAAACCCGCTCCGCGGGTTTTTGCTTCTAGGCCCTGCGGGCGGCTTTTCGTTCTGCTTCGCCTAGTTTAAGTGTTGGTGACTATTTATAAGGCATCACGCTTTTGAAAAACTAACTACTATTAACATTAAACTACAGAATACTTATATTTAATAGGTAGATATAAAATAGTACACATTCTTACATTAAGACCATGAATAATGAGAGGAACACTCTTCACCCCAACATAAATCTTCTTATTATTGAATGAAAGCGAAAAATGTTTCTTCTTCTTCATACTTTTTCCCTTAAATATAGTATTATAGATGGCACCACTTCTGTTTGCAAATCACATGTGAGCAAGTGATAAGTGTGCATATTACGGCAGCAGCTCCGTGGGAAAAGGCACGTTCACGGATGGCTCAGAACGGTTTCCATACTTTTTTTCTGTGGCGTTGGAGATTTACTCGGAGTCGGTTTCCTTAATTTGAACCGTACGGGCATTACCGTATTAATATACTTCGATGAGAAGCGACATATTTTTGAAAGCTAGGGCATCTGGTAGTACAGATTTTTGGAAACTGATTTGCAAAGAAAAGTTTCCATGCCTAAGAAAGGTAGCTTTATATTTGAGATCGTTTTTCGGTTCTACCTATCTTTGCGAATGAACATTTTCAACGATGAATGCAATAAAAACCAAACATCGTTACCACATAACAGATGCCCCCTTAACTTCGTGTTTGCGAATCACAGTTACTTCGTACACTCCCCAATATGATAAGCTTGTGGAGAATATGCAGTGTCAAACATCCACCCTAAAACGTAAAGCTTAATGAAAAAATTCTTACAAATTTATCACAAAATAGTTTTATTTTATCACTTTTAAACTCTTCCTTGCAGTCGACCGCAAGAAATAATTTTTTAACGCAAGTAGACCGAACAGGTGAAAAGTTTGACAACCCCTGTTTTACACTATTAGTTATTTACAATGTGCTGTGAAGGTGAAAGGGTTTTGACTTTATGGATAAGACAGTCTGAACAGATAAGTTTTAAGTTTAGTTCTAAATTCCGCCGAGTCTGTGATCATTCTTAACTCATGTGGCAGCCCATTCCAAGCTTTAGGTCCTGACATCCGAAAGCGCGCTAACCGAATTTAGTATCTGGTATGCGCTTTGGTTTCTTCAACCTTCCGATAGCTGATGATGCTGCTGACCTGGGGGTGATTGTCGGGAATTGAAATTGTTGCGTCCCTAAGTCATTCTTCAAAGAGAAACACTTTTTGATCAAAATAATGTGAAATTAATAATACTTTGACAGAATTGCAACGGTACCTAATATTCTACAAAAATTGTATTTTTTGTTGCTCTTTGCATAATTTTTAGTTTGCTGATAACAAATAACAATTACCTAAGTTTGTTTTGCATGCGACTGTAGATAATTTCTCTAACTGTAAACACGTTCTAACATTTGTAACACTGTTACATATTTGTGTTCTATTTCACACTTTCACGTTACGTTTTTCAATTTTAAATCTCATTGAGTTTGCAACATTTATAAGTTGAATATGATTTTGCAAGTGGTAAGATGCATAATTATTTGAATATCACCATGTAACTTTGATATTTATACGTTTCATACAAAGGACAAGTGAATGGAAGAAGCCAGGAAAGTCCCAGGAAGACAGTGCATCAAGTGAATCATATCGTCCAATATCTCGGAAGAACCATTTGTAAAAATGTTTAGCAGGGACAATAAACTATATACGGATGTAAAAAAAGACGACCTTTGAAATTATATATTGGTTTGTACGCGATGTTGAACTTATATAGACTTGAGTTGGGTAAAGTCCCAAGTCGATATAACAGAAGAGTATGTAATGTATGAATTTGAATGTAGCAAGGGGCATAGGACAGAGTTATGTGGTGTTCAATCACTTCAGAGAAATGGAGTGATTGTTAGTTTGGTAATTCAGTGGATAGTATTCTTACCTTTGTCCAGTAGATTTGTATCTGCTCAACCCACTAGCATTCAGAAAACTTCCGGATCGAGGAATAGCCACTTTTGTCAGGATATCACCAGGTTCGCAGGAATTCCTCATGCTGTGACTTCTTCTCAAGGGTTCTACTGGCCCCGACTTAGGATGGCTTTCCTTGATCAGTGTTGAATCCTTCTTAGGCTTGATTGGAACTGGAGGAGGCACTGTGATGGGCCTAGGAATATCTTTGCCCTTTTCCATCCCGGAGAAGAGCTCTATCTTTTCTGATACTTTACTTCGAAGCGATGATTCTTTGCTGTTCTTTCCAGAGTTCTTAAGTTGCTTGTTTAAAAACTCCATTGATTCATTGTATATCGTTTTTGGTGGAGTGTTGCCTCCTCTTTCTCTGTCACTGTTTGTTTCGTTCGCATTCTTTATCTGAGCAAGTTTCGCTTTAACTTGGTCAATCCCTGAGAGCTTATTTGGGGGTGGCGGAGGGGGTGGGGGAGGCTCCATCATGTCTGGAGTTCTTCTATTTTTCTGTAATGATTTAGTTTTGGTCAGAGTGTCGTGCCTTGTGGAATGCCTGTCACTATCGTTGCTAGCGATGGAGGTTGATCTTTTTCGTCTTGGAGGTCTGACAGGGGCTGCTATACTGCTGGCTACGCTAGGACCAGTAATCCCTCCTTTGGCTCGCGGAACTCTACTCATATGCGCCATCAAGGATTTATATAAAGTCGCTGCAATTACGATGGCATCTTCAGATGTTTGACACACGAATCCGTGACATTCCAACTGTTTAGCAACTCCTATCTTTCTCATAACAACCGTGAAGAGAGGAGAGTGCGAATTTCCATCTCTTCCTAAGATGTATTTCTTTTCTGAAGGTTCAAGATGCCTGAAAAGCGCTTGTTTATCTATGTTATCTGGGTCTGTAATAAGTGGAAGAAATGCGTATTCTATAACACTCTTGTCTTCTTCTGACGGTTGTAACACGAATTTGACTGCAGACCAAACTGCTATTGTAGGGAAAGGGTTCAATTGTTCTAATTCGCCTTTAGGTCCGCAGTGCCTGACATGCAAGCCAGCTCTTGAAATTTCTAATCTAGCTGCGAGTTCCGAGTTGCTTTTCAAAGTCCCTATTGGTTTAGTTCTTCTATAAGCTAAGTAAAGACTGGAAAGTGGTGCTTGTAGTCCTGCCAGGCTTGTAACTCTTCTTGGGAGAGGAGTTGATCCAAGGTAGTCTACAGTGAAGGTGTGTGTCCCAGTGTTGGTGGTATCTGTCTCCATGGCCAGTTCGCTGAACATCCTCTCTATGCTGGCTTGTACAGAGTTTCCGTTTCGTCCCACGCTCGCGGGGTTTGAGTTGATGCTGTCTTGTCTCCTGAGACTTCCAGCTCCGTGACTGCCGCTCCTGGCTCTCATCCCGTCTCCAGCCTGGCCCAGTCCGCCCGGACCATCCAGCCTTCCAGAAATCGAAGGGGCCTGTGAACAAGAATAATATTAATTAGTAAAAGGTATCAACCAAAATTACGTTTTGAAAAATATTCGACGACTTTAATTAATTCAATTCAAAATAAAAAGGTTCTGGAAGACTCAAGATGAATCAACGCGCCTTTTCTTGGAATTGGACAGACAAACCTTGATTTTATAGGACGACAGTATGCGCTCGAGTTTTTGAGTCTCTTCTCGAAATATTTTTTTCTTATTTACTAAATGAATATTTCAAAGCCCTATACAGCATGATGGATGAACACTTTTTGAAACTAGAAATTGTGAACAGAAAATGGCAGAAATTTTAAGGTGCCTGAAATGCTCTGCTTTTTAGTTCAGATTTAGGTTTACGCAGTTGCGTAGCTGTGATAGCATTCATACATTTTTAGATAATTCTTGGGACCTCAACAAATGTATACTAAACTTAAAAATTAAATATAGATTACATAATAAATGATCTTATTAGTATGATCATAATTTTGACAAAAACCATGGACTTAAAATATTACATACGGGTTACAAGGCATCACAGATAAATAATTTAGAGATATTAGAAATTAGAAAAAATGTAAATAATAAAGCAGACATAATAAATAAACAGCAAATTTTTATAAACCTTTTTTGAACCTTTTCCCACTTAACCGGTCTTTCCCTGTTAATGACTTTGAAATTCCTAATTGTAATAAACTTCCCCACCCTTACCCCTTCCCCTTCCTTCTAGCCTTTCCTCCCATATGTAATCTATGTTTAATTTTTGAGTTTAGTATACATTTGTTACTGATGAGGTGAACATCGTTCACGAAACATGTAGATTGTGTACAAATAAAAGTGATGTAAACAAAGTTATTTTGTCTTTTAATTAAAATAAATAATATTATTTTATTTTTCAGGAATGTAATCTACGAGTAGGTACCCTTGTTTTTTCCAACTCCTGAACCCCCCTTTATATACGTCTCTGGATTTATTTAATTATGAAGTTTTCTCCTCTTATGCAATAATGCCCATTTTATTTATCCATATTGTACACATTCATTGACATTTTATCTTATTTTGACAGGTGACCCAAAAAATAAACAACGATTGATACAAAAAAGCGAAGGTTAAAAGAAGGCTTCACGGAGGTTCGATTTATGTATACGGATTAAAAGACCATTCAAATGTTAATCTATTCAACACGTTCATACAGATTTTTAAAAATAAGAATTGAATATGAAAAAAAAATACGATGTCTTCATAAATACAGAGTGGTCGTTTCATAAAACAGTCGGACCGTCCGCAGTTTGGTTTCTGCGAACTAGGCTGGGCCGTTTATATATGGATGTTTATTTTTTATTGTTTTCTGAGGAAGAAAATACTTGGGGGTATGACATCATAATATCAGAAGAAAAACACAATTTGCAATACACCACTTTTATTCATTATCAAATTCAGGATAAGATTATTTTTTAATAGTTATAATTATTTCACAAAAAAATGCCAATGTTCCCAAAAAAAATCATGCAAAATTGAATTATTTAATGGCTTACATATCATAATTTAAAACACAAATAAATAATTAAAAAAAAACACATATCCGTACTAGATATTTGCTACACACGGAGAAAAATGTTATTCTAAAATACGATCATTTTATTCGTAAACACGGTTAAAAACGGGACTGAAGTTCTTACGAACAAATTAACAGTGTTTCAATGTTTATTGGCCGAAAAATGTAAGAATAATTTGTTGGTATCCGTACGAAATTCGTATACCAACAAATTATTCTTACATGTCCCCTCCAATAAACATTAAAACCCTGTTGATTTGTTCGTAAGAACTTCAGTCCCGTTTTTAACGGTTTTTACGAATAAAATGATCTATTTTAGAATAAAATTTTCTCCGTGCACCTTTTGATTATTTTTTTTTTTGTTTGGTTATGTGTTTTGGCCTCAAATCCAGATTTAAGTTTTGTATGAAAAGGGCCGCGCAGCCGTTCCCCTTATGTTAGCGTCAAGCAATGCATCTGTGTGAGTACCTACTGTGTTTATCGTTTGCATCAACTCTGGTCGCGTTGACTATACCTTTTATACGGGCAGTAGCTGATTTATACATATAATTTTGAATAATAAAATCGACTGCACCAAACATCTATCCCGCAACTAATTCGCCAATTAACCGTGCTCTTTATACATTCAATAATATTTTACTAAGCTCTGAGATCGGCATTTTCTCGGATTCCTTCCCCAAATTTAAAAGAAGCATCGTTTCAAAGATATGAACTGTTTAATGCACATTCATATCCCTTCACAAATCACCACTTCTCACACCTACAAGCATACTCACACATAAACACACCTACACACTACGCACGTCATCCGGTATTTACCAAATATACATACCACAAATAAGACATTACAAAGAAACATACATAGGTACCCACCATTAAATATGAATATCTGAAAATGTGTTTTATCACTGTAACTACATAGAGTACATTGATCTTTTTTTCTACTCGTATCTATATATATAAAATATGAACCCCTGTTTCCCTTGGTCACGCCATAACTTAAGAACGATTTTCATTCATCTTTTTTTTAAAGTGTTTTAATGATTTGTAGAAGGTTCTTACGGAAAGAAAAATGAAGAAAATTGCGTAAAAAATTTGATAATTTCAGAAAACCTAACGACTGTTTTAACTTTGTACGTTTGACAGTTCGCGCGTTTGATATATTTATAGATATTTCCTATACTATTCATCCGATTGTGATCAAAATTTGGTCAGTTGTTGTGGACAAGCCCTTGAAGGTTTATATATAGCAATATTTCTGTATTAGTGAGTTCTGGAGTTAAGAAATTTAAAAAAAAAATCAATAGGGCACACGCGAGTTGTTTGAAAAATGTGTGTATTTTATGAAGTTTAGCGGCAGGGAAAAAACGGCGGGAAGGGGAGGGAACCAGGAGGGGCTGAGGGGAATGAAGGTGATTTTTTTCGCGGGAGGGAGGGAGGATGATGGAGGGGGAAAGCTGAGAAAGTGGAAGGGGATTTCGAGAGGGGGGAGGTTCGCGAGAAGGGTTACAGCGGGAGAGGGAAGGGGGAACGCGGGAAGGGAACGGGACGAGGGTGGGGAAGAGTTGGCTGAAGGGGAAAGGGGGCGAATGGGAAAGGACACGCAGGGAGAAACAATTTCTTTATTTAAGTGGCATTGCAACGCAGTACCTGATAAAAATTGAATTTCGAAAAAAACCTTTGACGGTCCAACCTACTACACAGTGCACTCATAAGTTTAAAAAAATTGGCTTTATTGACAGCGCGTTGATATTTGCCAGTTGCCATTTCGACACCCGAGGGGAAAAACATTCTTAATTTTTGCCAATACGGTATATACAATAATGTAAATTATTTTCTGACTGAATTTTCGAACCAGTTTTCCTAAGCTAACTTATAGCGTAAATATTGGATTAGTTACATCTTATAATTTAGTTTTTTTGTCTGACAGGAGATGTTCTAGTTTCAATGACCTGTTATCGAAGCATATATTATTATTGAAATGTTTATTTCACCAGGAGCTTGCTTCAGGCTTTAAAAATTAAATCAATAATATTTTTTAACAGATTTACTGTGCAGGTGGCCAAAAGCGAACTAACGATCGAATGAATGGTATTTTTTGCACTTGTTTTCCAAAATTTTAACATCTGCATTCCAGTTATGTCTACTGATTTAAAGCATACTTCACTTCATACATACTTCACTTGAACTTCACTTTTTTAAGCTTTTACTCTATTCTGAATAGATGTCGAGTTTAAAAAGAATTTATGTAAAATTCCCTCGTTAGAAAAAAATTTAAATTATGCTCCGAAAGGGGGTCTTACGAATTATACCTTTTAAACTCTACCCACTAGAATTATTATTATTTAATTTTTAACAGTATTTTTTACTCAAGGCATGTTGTTTCACATAATTTGAACCATCATCAAATATAAAAGTAAATTTCTTCAAACTTCGCAAAATCACTTTGTGGCGTCATTTTGAATTAAATACAAATAACTTTGTATCAACCACTATTATATAATTACAATTACCTACATGTTTGGAAACCGGTGGTTTCTTCGTCAGGGAAGTAATGACATAACAAAATAAACAAAAAACGTATAGACTAAAAAGGTCAGACTAAAAAGAACCATGGAACAAAAATATTATAGAGAGAGGTGATTAATTAATTAAAAAAATTCGTAAAAAACAATTATTTTAAATTAAATATAAAAAATATTTTAGAATATGAAAAATTACATTATATAAATTATCAAAACATAATAAAGATGTTTAAACAACAAAATTAAATTATTTTAAATATAAGTATTAATAAGAAAATAAATTTAAGAGATGGCTATTATAAAAAAATATTTGATTATTAATAATATTTAATTTACTATTAACACTTTTTCTAATTTCTAAAATTTCTAAGTTTACTAATTGTAAATCTGTTGTGTTTGTGTGTTAAATTTTTAACCCTTCATTTATATCAAAAGAATGATTTGTTTCTAAAATGTGGTTGGCAAATTCAGAATAATTATTATTATTCAAACACCTTAGATGTTCCTTAACTCTAATATTTAATTTTCTACAAGTCTTTCCTATATAAAAAATATATAATAATAATTGATACAAAGTTATTTGTTTAATTTAATTTAAATAAAAATTAATGTTTAAGTTCTGTGAAAGTCCTATTCAAGTTCTGTTATTGTCCGCGTACTCTGAATTTCAATAGAATTTTAATGTAACTTGAATTTTAACCATGAAATTTGATGAATTGTTCAAATTCTGTGGAATAACCCATAGTATCGATTACCATTATCCCATAATATGAACAATGACTACAATAATGGCCAATGGTTTCATTGAAATTCAAATGTAACATCGTCATCAAATGGTCGTTTAGCGCCATTTAGATTTTTTTACATTTGAAAGGTTCGTGTGTTTTAGTTTTCGATCAAATTGTAATAAATTGAAAAGCTTAACAACATGATAGTTGTCCTCTTCTGCTGATCACAATTTTCTCAAAAGCTGAAATGGACTTAGAACCGACAATTAACGGGATAGAAGTCAACTGTCAAAAAAACAAAATGGCGCTGAATAGCTATTTGATGACATTGTTACATTAGAATTTCCATGGAACCACTTACTGACACTCACTTTACTGACTTTACAATGATCTATAAGAGAAAGATTCGTAAAAACACACGTGCGATGTTTGACATATGCGACAGAGAAAGGCGTGAGCGGTGAGGCATTCATTTTTAAATTGCCAATTGCGATGATTTCTGCGATGATCAATGCCAGGTGGGTGTTGAAGTTTGGCGTGTAGTTAAGTAGAGTGTTACCTTGTTCCTGGCAGATCTGGAGCTGATGCTCGGCTGCTGCGTGACCCCGTAGTTGTGGTGGCTGATGACACTGCGCTCCTCGTCGAACATGCTGTCTATCCTCTGCTTGTAGAGCGAGGCGGAGGACACGCTGTCCCGTCCAGACAGCCGGAAGCTGGAACTCCTGCCGCCCGGCCCGAGCCCTGGACCCGGCCCTGACCTTTCTGCCACCACCATCTGGAATGAACAACAATACGTTTAATCATCTCTTTTTTTAAGGTCGCGTATCTCTTTTTATATCGATGAAAATATTTTATACTTAAAAGTTAATAACATCATTGAGAGAGAGAGAGAGACTGGTTGAGGGAGACCTTTCGACTTCTCCAGCAGGGCTCTCTCGGAATATCGGGTTAATTCGCCCGTTACTCCTGGTAACACACTGACTTCCCCAGATTCCTAACCGCCTCTCATACTCTTTTCCTTCCCAGAACTTCCTCCATTTTTTTAAATTAGCTCCACACAGGAGGCCCCGAGGAAAATAATTTCCCTCAGGACCTATGTCATCTTTGGGGATCCTGTGTGGAGGGCATTTTTAAGGAAAGGAAGGAGAAGGGAATGGGAAGGAAAAAGGTATGAGGGTTGGGTAGGAATCTGGGGTTCAGTGTCCAAATCATCCGCCGCCAAGACCTAGACAAACCTCACCCCATAACCTCCATTTCTTTCCTAAAAAGATCCTCCATACAGCATCCCTAAAGACGACATAGGCCCTAAGGGGGATTATTTTCCTCGGGGCCTCCTGTGTGGAGCCAATGGAAAAAAAACGCAAAATTAGATTTTGAATATATCCGCATGACGAAGTTATGAGTTTTCTAAGAGAACATAGGTAAAACGGTGTCTTGTGGCGTCGCGATTCAGTACAATTCATAATTCGAATGACAGTGCTGCAGTTCCGTCTAGTATGTACCGTGATGTCAAAAGATTTTCCGTCATCCGCAAATATCAACGATTTTTCGACTTATATCTTCGATACTATACGATACTTTTAAAAGTTCTGACCCCAACATCAAGTTTCATTGCAGGAGACAGCCCCATTCTCGACAAATCAGTTCCAATATAATTAAATTATTTTTCTGTTTAAAATATATTTATTGTGGGTAGGTTTTTTGTATCATGTATGAATTCTCTAAGTAAATGCTTACAATTTTGAAAATGATAACACAATTCAAAGCAAAACTTCTAGAGTTCATAAAACCGTAGTTACAGACAAAGGCACAACCGAATTTAGTATTTTTAATACTAAATTTTGTATTCCTAAGTTAAATCTTTGAGGTTTGGTTTTAAATTAACGCACTCAACACCCTTCGTTTTTCACACTTCATTAACCAAAAAGTAATGCCAAATAAATCGATGAAAAATTTCAAATAATTGTAAGGATCTCTTTTTATATTTCTGTATAAATCTTGTTATTTCTAATTATTGATAACATTTCTACACAAAGAAAGAAACAAATTCGTCGCTGTTAAATCAAACCGGCATTTGTGCAAAAATTGATTTTAAAATCGTACTGGCATTTCTGTATATTTCTCGTTATTTAAGCAATTTTCGATTTATTTGCAATAACGACTTTAATAAGCAGTAGTTGAGTAGTGAAGTGGTAGTTGCAAATAAATCGAAAATTGCTTAAATTGAGAGAAATATGCAGATATGCCAGTACGACTTTAAAATCAATTTTTGCACATATGCCGGTTTGATTTCACAGCGACGAATTTTAAACCGCATTTTTAAGTAGATTATTTAAATTTACGCTATTTACAATGTTAATCATATTTTTTTAATGTTAAAACTCTGTAAATGTTTCAAAACAACAAATAAACAACGTTAAGACGATAGACTTCGCTTTTCGGCCCATACAAAAAGGACGCCCGGGAAAAAACACTTTTCTACATCGAAAATTGCAAAAAATGAATATATTTTTTTTATACTGCCTTCTAGAGGGTGAAAAATATGTCGGTATGTTTTCGAATTTTTGATGCGTTTCGTATTAACGTAAACATTCACTGTCAAACATGTACGATTTATCAAAAAATATTATTTAAGGAAAATGTGCTGCCAACTCAACTCTGATAAAGAATTATAAAATTATAAAAAGCTACCGACGTAGCTTCTTCTTTCTAAAAAATATATATTTTTTAAAATTTCAATTTCGTGAAAGTTTCGGTGTAGAAAAGTGTATTCTCCATAAACCCCTTTTCGAGCGATTTCTGTAGGTATTGTAAGTGTGCGTGAGCTTATTGTGAGCGGGACAGAATGACAGACGCGGGTGTTCCGCGTGTCATTCAAAGTCTAGCCTCTTAAGAGGAAACCGGGCGGCGTTTTGTCCATACAAACGTATTCTCCAATTTCCTCTCTGGATTTTGACACAGCAGCAAATATTAATTTTCACATAACATGTTCGTTTTGTTTTTTGATAAGTTACTTCTTATAAGAATTAGGCCCCTCCAAAAATCGTTAAAAATGACTGGTTAGAACTCTATCAATAGAAGTTGAATATACAAACTATAAAATGTAATTTTTTAAATAGAAAAACGTTCAGACATAGATATTAAATATCGTGTACCTACTTCTTGTAAGTATTTTTTGATCATAAGTATTTATGATTTTGAAGTGTGTATAAAAAATTTGAAATATTTTAGTTTGTAATTTTTGTTTGTAATTGTAATTTAAGTAAAATTAAAATTCTGAAAAATGTGTTGACTTGATTATGTATTGATTTATTTTGTTGTTTGATTATATGATTTGAAATTTGTGTTGTATAACACAATATGTCGATTGAAAATTCAACAAATCTGCCAACGACCAACGGTATAACCTTAGTATATTAAAAATAAACTTAGTTTTTCAAAATTAAAAAAATGCGTTTACCAGATAAAATAACAATCTTTCAAAATCAATTTATATTTTTTTGTAAAAAAAGAGTCGATACGTTTAGAATTTGATTTAAAAAGGACTATTTTCCGATATTCTCTGGTAATACCATCTTAACAAAAAAAATCATGTAATGGACTCTTGTAGAAGGTAATTTTTTCATGTATGAAATCCATGAATATTTCGATTATTTAATCGATAATAAGGTTTAATCATTAAAGACAATATTAGTGATTCTCAAACGATAATTTGAAACAGATAAACGAAATTGAACCCTTGCCAGGGTTCTGCTGTAACAAAACCAACTCAGTCATATTAATTGTATCATAATTCGACTAAGAACTATTACCATTATTTATATTACCTTAATTATCAATCTATTAATGGTGGATTGAATAAGTGAATTTTAAAAAAATTATCGTATATTCTCATTGTTTGTTCTTGGGGTGTTATGCCGTGTTGCGCTACCTCCTTCTTTAGCCGATCTTTGACAGATCCGATGATGTGAGATAAATAGGCTAAGAATTTTGATCCACATCGTCGGATCTGCCGGGACACTGCAACGCTGTCCGAAACGTCGGCTAAAGAAGGAGGTAGCGCAACACGGCATAATACCCCCAAAACAAACAACGAAAATGCTTTTGGCCGTGAAAATCTAAAAACATATCTATCGTATATTCCTTTCTTTTTAATAAATTATTAGTAATTCCGGCATTATGTATGACAGCCTTTTGTGCAAGGTACGGATATGAACACGGAATGCGGAATGACTTTGCGTTATGTAGATATCCCGCTAAAAAAACTAGATTGATGAATAATGATTTGAGATTTTCACGGCCGAAAGCATTATCGTGATTTCTTTTTGGGTATTATTACAAAAACTAAATTCCTCTTGCGACAGGTGAAGTTAATAAACTCAGCTGTTCTGAGTGTGACAATATGAATCATCCAAAAGAATCTCACTTTTGAGCATGCGAATTCGGCCATCCTGACAAATCGGCAACAAAAAAGTATTTACTTGAAACCGGCCATTATTCTGAATTTGTTCTTGAAGTACTAGGAAGACCCAAAACGCATCGAGCCCGCTTAGTTACGGAAGCAATTGGAATTCACAAACACGCTATTAATATTAATACAGACGACGGGACTAAGCACAATAGTTGAATAGATGATATCATTAATGGCTGCACCAAAACTAAACGCCGAAAACCACATTAATTCAACTCGTTATTGTACTGCTATACCTGCCCTAAAATAATTTACGTGCGCAACAGGATATCACTCTATATACACAAACACACACAACCACCATCTACACGTCCGCCCTGATGATGGACACTGTAACACAATCTGAAACGTTGGCTAAAGGAGGAAACGCAATAGGCATAATACCCCAAAAATAAATCACGATAACAGATTGAGGAAGAAGGAATAAATGGCTGAAGATTAGGTTGCAATTAAAATATATAAATTCGTCGTATTTAAAACAATTCATTGGAACGATTGACGATTATTGAACGATTAATTGTGGGACGATTATGGAGGATTATGGAAATTTCATAACGATTATGGAAAGATTATTGACGATTCTGGAAAAATATTAACTTTTAAAATCTTTTATGGTTCGTTATTATTAGAGTAGGCACAGCTTTCCAGCCTTTATAGACTACACGCTACCATTGGATACTAATAGATTGTGATTCCTTTCGATTATATCTTACTCACCCTTCCGAGTTTTTAGTTCACAGCATCTCAGAGAACTTCATCTGAAGAGGCGGTGTGTCATCCACGAGGGGTCATGCGTCTATCTGAAACAAAAAATATATTAAATTTCATAGTTCAAAAGCTCCGCGAAAGTATTTTACAAAAATTTTAATTGAGGTTAAATATTTAGAATATTCGTCATGTTGTACAACTTTCAAAGATTTATTCTTTTTATTTTATCTTATCAGCCTTCTATTTAAATAAAAAATATAAAAAAAAAAACTTATATTTAAATATAAGCGCTTTATTTGATTTCTCCGTCAAAATTGTTAATATAATCGTAAAATGTAATACAATCGTAATATAATCGTAATTTGTTAGCCTCTCTGTTTCCTCCTTCCTACAACATGGGTATATTCAAGACCCATGATATGACCGTAATATTATCGTAATATGATGTTGATATAATCGTGATATAAACATAACTATAAGTGTAATTTGAGAGGCGGGAATGGGTACCGAGGCCCCGGGAATCAATTATTGGATAACCAACACCTCTGCCGTACGTCACCCCAAGTGGTTCGCTACGTTTGGTGACTTAGCAGGGGAGCTCGGGTTCATGGTGTGAGGTTTGTCTAGGTCTTGGCGGTGGTCGATCTAGAAACACTGAACCCCAGATTCCTACCCAACCCTCATACCTTTTTCCTTCCCAGAACTTCCTCTCCTTTCTTTCCTTAAAAATACCTTCCACACAGAATCCCCAAAGATGACATAAACCCTGGCTGACATAAACAAACTCAGGGCCTCGTGTGTGGAGCTAATGTAAAAAAAAATAATAACCTAATGGTCGTTTTAGGTAATGATAATTATAATCGTAAACATGCTCGTAATCGTTTTCGTGTCCATATTTGTAGTCATAAGGTTATTCGTAAAATAATCTTTGGTTGACTAATCGTGATATTGTAATAAAACACACTGTGTTGAACGTCTTGCTACAGTAGTCAAAGTTATGCATTTTTTACCGAACTACTTCTTTATTGTTATGGTCAAGGAATTATATGCAGAATTTTCTCATCTCGCGTGTCTGAGGCAAGACGCACCCGGCTTCAGATCTGTGTTCAATGTTGTATGCTAAATAGCTGATCTAGATTTCTCTCGCGATTAACCGACTCTTCGATGATATATTATAATCCTAAAAACTCATTGGTGCCCCAATGGAAGTGACGCAGAGGCAAACTGAAGAGGACTATAGATTGTGTGGAAGAGGTTTCGAACAGGACGTAAAGGACTGACAACTGAAGGAGGTGGCGAAAGGTCGAAACCAACGGAGGACATTTGTGGAGAAGGCCAAATATCACACTGTGATATGTAGCGACGTGATAAAAAATCATTGTGGAATCAAAAAATATTATACTCATTTACATTGTAATATTAAAGACTCGCCATTGTCTCACAAACTCAAGATAGAATGTGGCAAGTAAGAAACACTTTTATGTTTTCAGTAAATCCTTTATTCAAAAGTTATTCTTATATGATAAACATAGACATTTAAAGAATGTGTGTGTATGAACGACATAGATATAGGATCGGGGAGCTTTTTCGTATTTGCTCCGAATACTACATTCTACATCACGGTTGTGACTGAGATGCCATGATACGCTTACTACATAAGACGAATATGTACTAATATTGCAGGCGACATTCAAAACAGAAAGACGTTTGGTTCTAAACCGTCCCGTCATTGAAAATTCACGGTTTGATGCGGATGCGCTGCGGTGTAAGGAAGTTGAGTCCTTTTTTTTACTTTTTTTTATCAATGTCCACATGCAAACTAAAATGCCAGTATTTTTTTTTTTAAGTTCGTTTTCTAATTTTCTAATTTCTAATTAATTCTACAAGTTTGAATTTTATTGAGCCCGCGAAAACGCCCGCTAAGAGTATAATACCGTGCGGGAGAGTTCGTGACGTCATCTGGTCCCTTGTTTGCGTGAAATATAAGGTGAAATATTTACAAAACCCGGTCACGCTTAATATAAAGAATTTTTTTTATATTTTCAGTAAATCCTTTATTCAACAGTTATTCTTATATGATAAACAGAGACATTTAAAGAACGTGTGTGTATGAACGACATAGTTATAGGGACCGGGGAGCTTTTTCGTATTTGCTCCGAATACTACATTCTACATCACGGTTGTGACTGAGATGCCATGATACGCTTACTACATAAGACGAATATGTACTAATATTGCAGGCGACATTCAAAACAGAAAGACGTTTGGTTCTAAACCGTCCCGTCATTGAAAATTCACGGTTTGATGCGGATGCGCTGCGGTGTAAGGAAGTTGAGTCCTTTTTTTAACTTTTTTTTATCAATGTTCACATGCAAACTTAAATACCAGTATTTCTTTTTAAAGTTCGTTTTCATAATTAAATTAATTCTACATGTTTAAATTTTATTAAACCCGCGAAAACGCCCGCTAAGAGCAAAATACCGTGCGGGAGAGTTTGTGACGTCATCTGGTCCCTTGTTTGCGTGAAATATAAGGTGAAATATTTACAAAACCGGGTCACGCTTAATATAACGATATTTTTTTAAAGTTGTAGTAGTTAGGTATTAACTAGTACTAATCAATTCAGTTACCGGAATTTCGAAAAAAAGTGCACTTTAACGGTTATTTTTTAAATTTAAAAACACGAAATGTCATATTTCACCGAAACTTGCAACAGTTCTTAACAGTTTAAAAATGACATTTCGTGTTATTAAATTTAAAAAATAACCATTAAAATGTACTTTTTTCGAAATTCCGGTAACTGAATTGATTAGTACTAGTTAATATATATTAGTTAATAACTACTACAACTTTTAAAATTTATTATCCCGGTTTTGTGAATATTTTCCCTTATTTTTCACACAAACAAGGAACCGGATGACGTGAGACGACGCGACGTCACACACTCTCCCGTTTCTTACCGGCCTTTGATTAAATTTTGCATGTCATCTACATGAACATATTTTTTATAAGTCAAAATATTTTTCACCCAACTTCCCTATTCAATAAACATTGCCAGCATAAAAATAAATGCAAAAATATCTGGTTTATGGGATTTACACTTGACGAATTGTTTTTTTTTTGCCAATGACTCCGGTTATATTTATCATTGTCTTCTACTAACTACCAATGGCATAAACGGGGCTCATCTTAGCACCGGTATTTCAGTTGCTTTATAAGCTCGGCTTGAGAGATGTTTACTCTCTGTCACGTTGCTACCTGATTTATTTAACACCCAAATCCGACTCATAACATTCCTGAAATACTAAATTATTGCCACTTAGAACACCGAAATATAAAGAAGGAAAAGTAAACAAGGAAAAATTGGAAAAATCAAACTTGTGCCAACTTACTATTTCGTAAGCACACAACGCAGTGGATAATTCAAAATCCTTGTTCGTTGGCAAACTAAGGCAGAAGTACTTTAGACATACAAAATCACAGCTTTAAAGCCAGGATTTTAACATCTCGACCGTATAGTTGATTAGTCAGACATTTCCAAATATTAAGTTTTGACATAATGAAGAGAATATTCGAATGCTCATCTTAAAGCAAATATAATTTACGCGTGTCTGTATCTTACATATTAAGATGATAGACTTCGCTTTTCGGCCCATACAAATAGGACGCCCGGGAAAAAACACTTTTCTACATTGAAAATTGCACAAAATGAATAAAAATTTTTATACTGCCTTCTAGAGGGTGAAAACTATGTCGGTATGTTTTCGAATTTTCGATGCGTTTCGTATTAACGTAAACATTCACTGTCAAACATGTACGATTTATCATAAAATTTTATTTAAGGAAAAAGTGCTGCTAACTCAACTCTCATAAAGAATTATAAAATTATAAAAAGCTACCGACGTAGCTTTTTCTTTCTAAAAAATATATATTTTTAAAAATTTCAATTTTGTGAAAGTTTCAGTGTAGAAAAGTGTATTCTCCATAAACCCCTTTTCGAGCGATTTCTATAGGTAAATTTGAGCGTTGTCTCATTCGCACCTTTCGCATTCGCATGTATTGTAAGTGTGCGTAAGCTTATTGTGAGCGGGACAGAATGACAGACGCGGGTGTTCCGCGTGTGGTTCAAAGTCTAGCCTCTTAAGAAGTATGCTATAAAAGGGTCCAGTACATTACAATTTGGGAGGCGGGAATGGGTACCGCAGCCAATAATTTTTTTGATAACCAACACCTCTGCCATAGGTCACTCCAAGTGGTTCGCTATGTTTGGCGACTAAGCAGGGGTGCCCGGGTTCATGGAGTGAGGTTTGTCTAGGCCTTTGCGGCGGATGATCTGGGCACACTGAACCCCAGATTCCTACTCAACCCTCATATTTTTTTCCTTCCCACAACTTCCTCTCCTTCCATTCCTTAAAAATACCGTCCACACGGCATCCCCAAAGATGATTTTTTATTCTAAAATACGATCATTTTATTCGTAAAAACGGTTTAAAACGGGACTGACGTTCTTACGAACAAAGGGTTTAAATGTTTATTGGCGGGAACATGTAAGAATAATTTGTTGGTATACGTACGAAATTACGTATAATAACAAATTATTCTTACATTTTCCTGCCAATAAACATTGAAACCCTGTTAATTTGTTCGTAAGAACTTCAGTCCCGTTTTTAACCGTTTTTACGAATAAAATTATCGTATTTTAGAACAACATTTTTCTCCGTGTGTGTGGAGATAATGTAAAAAAAAACATTAGTATGACATTTTGAAATTTCCTACTAGTAACACAGAAAAAATCAACATTTTGTTTATTCACTACAAGTTTTTCTGCGTTATAATTGTTTTGGTGGTGTTTATGAGTAAACTGAGTAATGTACCAGATAGAAGGTACACTTATACATGCAAAAATCCTCAATCTCGATCTACCAACAAACAAAGACACTTCAGTTTTTACACAACGGGCGCAAAACTTCCGTTGGTCCGGATCTGACAACAAATAATTGGCTGTGAAAATTTGAAATATTAAAAATCTTCTCCTGACATGGTCAATATTAATGATATTGTTAACGAACATATTGGACTTCTTCCAAGCACGGTACTTTATTCCCAAAAACCGTACTTCGAACCGTTAATCACATTGAAAGTAACCCATACAAATCTGGCAGTTCGCATTACCAATCTGTCAGCTTTCCTGACGTAGATTTTCATAAACACCAGATGGAAAACGTACTTAGATCTATGGTGTTATTATAAGCACAAGTTAGAACCGTTACCTAAAGATGGTGCGTGTAATGTGGGCGAATGCCAATATTATATGCGACAGCTGGTCAAGAATATGCAGACCGAGTCTCCGTTAGATACCAGTGAAATATACGATTAAGTTGGTATGCTTGGCGATCAAAATGACATTATGTTAGTGGCTTTGGAATTTGCTGTCTGCTGTGGTAAAATTGTGGTACCTTTAAGAACAATTTGGTAAACCAAAGTCATTATTAATTATATCAACGATTTAATAGAGATAAATCGGAATAGTCATTGAATATAGAAGAAAGTTTTGCCAAATTAATCTACACGGAGAAAAATATTATTCTAAAATACGATCGTTTTAATCGTAAAAACGGGACTTACGAACTAATTAACAGGGTTTCAATGTTTATTGGCGGGAAAATGTAAGAATAATTTGTTGTTATACGTAATTTCGTACGTATACCAATAAATTATTCTTACCTTTTCCCGCCAATTAACCTTGATACACTGTTAATTTGTTCGTAAGAACTTCAGTCCCGTTTTTAACCGTTTTCACGAATAAAATGATCGTATTTTAGAATAACATTTTTTCTGTGTATGCTTCGAGTTAAGGAAAGTGGGAAAGTACCTATGTAGTATGTACCTATCATATAATTTTTACGTACAAAAATATTATTCTAAAATACGATCATTTTATTCGTAAAAACGGTTAAAAACGGGACTGAAGTTCTTACCCCGCCAATAAACATTGAAACCCTGTTAATTTGTTCGTAAGAACTTCAGTCCCGTTTTTTACCGTTTTTACGAATAAAATGATCGTGTTTTAGAATAACATTTTTTCTCCGTGTATGCATAAAAAAAAGCTTGTCTCTTGAAACCATCAAGATACATGTTGTTCAAAAGCATTATACCACGTTTCATGCTGTGATGAGCCAATAGGTATGTTCTGCCATGTGGTATGCATAGCAGTTCGTGGTGTGGTCCCTTGCAGTAATTGTTTGGTACACAAACTATAGCATTCCTAGAAGTATAGATTTTTTGTACTACGTTTGGTAACTTAGCAGGGATGCCCGGGTTGATGGGGAGAGGTTTGTCTAGGTCTTGGTGTGTCCGCCCACTTGATGCGTGGCAGGCCGGATCGAGAGAGACAGGTTCAAGGAGGTCTTTTGCCTCTCCAGCCGAATTCTGTCGACCCATCGCCTTACACCGCAGTTGGAAGGATGAATGTCCGTCACTCTTGGACACACTGACCCCCAGATTCTTACCCACCCCTCATACCTTTTCCTTCCCAAAACTTCCTCTCCTCTTTTTCCTTAAAAAGACCCCCCACACAGCATCCCCTCAGATGCCAAAGTCCCGAGGGAAATTATTTCCTTCAGGGCATCCACTGTGGAGGTTTATTTTCATTTAGAAAATGTTAAACACGTTCAAATGTTGGGCACGCGTTTGGCGTGTGGAATAAATAATCACGCGAGCTCTTCAAAACACCTTCCATTGAAATACCGCTAGAAAGAACACAGCGTTCTAATAATTGCACTTGATTTTATAAAAAAACAGTCATAAATGGGATTGCAATCAATGATTTCAATTCAATTTAATTTTTAAATGGTGTATAATATAAAAGCGTATTTAAAAAAAATATATTCATCCCGGATTTGTAAAAAAGTCAATAGATGTCGCTCATTAAAATAAAAATGGATATATTTATCCACGACACTACATAGATTGCATTTAGTTCGGGAAGAATCTTGCAATCATACTCCTTCATAAAGATAGCAGTCAATAAAAATATACAAATAAATTTGGTGGTTGTTATTCGAAGTGTGATACAATTAAGAAGTTATAACCAGAGAATACCGGAAATTTGTCCTTTTTAAATCAAATTCTAGACGTATTGACACTTTTTTTACAAAAAAACATAAATTGATTTTAAAAGATTGTTATTTTATCTGGTAAACGCACTTTTTAAATTTTGAAAAACTAAGTTTATTTTTAATATACCGTTGGTCCTTGGCAGATTTGTTCAATTTTCAAATGAAATACTGTAATATACAACACAAATTTCAAATCATATAGTCATACAGCAAAATAAATCAATACACAATGTAGTAAATTTTAATTTTTAAATAAATCCGAGAACATGTTTGGTGACGAAAATACGAGTTTTTTTTAATTTATTTAAGGTCTTACAAAATAAAATATTTTAGATTTTTTTACACACTTATTTTGTTAGACATTAGTGAAAAATAATAAATATTTATGATCAAAAATACTTACCAGAAATACACAATATTTCATCATTTATTATCGTGCGTTTTGAGCATTTGTATTGCTTACTTGAATGTGGGTATATATTAAAGTAAGTTTTGAATGAAATAAATCAATATTAAATTTTTAGTTTAAAACAGTTGATATGGGGAATAATCGCTCTTTCTCATTGGAACCTCCCTGTACAGTGCAAGCATTTTGTAACTTCCGCTCAATGGGTCTTAAGTATGACCAAAGAGAATAGGGTCGTACTTAACTCAGTGGCTATAGCTAATATTAAATTTCAGGTTTTCAATACAACTTCGAAACTCGTTACCTATTCATCGACCCATAGCATGATGTCAAATACAGAACAAATTTAGGTCATACATTTCAGGATCAAGTTAATGTTATCATTTCTATAAAGCAGTTTAGCTTTTCCTGTTTCAAGAAATCACTGACACAGTTTATGCTTAAACTTTGTCCTAATTAATTACCTGTTACGGGGTTTTAGCAATAATAAATAATTATAAATACTTACGAGTGTACGAGATAAAAATTTAGACTAACGTAATGTATAGAACATATAATATACAGGTACGTTATATGTATGTTATACGTTTGTATGATGTGTTAATGACACATTATGGAGATGTCGGTATGCAAAACAAGTTAAGCTTTTAGTTTTAATTTTTTCTTTTTCCGTTTTTTTCTTTTCGCCTACATTAATAGATTATTTTTTCTGTCTGTAAGATATGGTGAGGTTTCGATCTATATAGGTACTTCTCTATATTCATTTCGCCGAGGATATTGACAACTGAGGCCCTAGCACGCTTGCTCTATAACGATCGGTAGGATAACTATCGGTAACTTCTCATCGTTCCCTAATATGACTACAGATCGCCAACGATTAAGTGACAGTTCACAATGACTAAGTGTCCTTAATATATTCGATATCAACTGTCGTTTGTACGTTAGCGATTTGCAGTTGTCCTAGGGAACGATGAGAAGTTACCGATAGTTATCCTACCGATCGTTATAGAGCAAGCGTGCTAGGGCCTCTGGCCCGATCGACAAGGATTGATAGGCTAACCATCGGTAACTTCTCATCGTTCCGTAGCATGACTGTAGATCGCAAACGAATAAGTGACAGTTCACAATGACTAAGTGTCCTTAATATATTCGACATCAACTGTTGTTTGATCTGATCTGCAGTTGTCCAAGGGAACGATGAGAAGTTACCGACAATTAATCCTATCGATCGTTGTCGATTGAGTGTGCTATGGCTTCAGGCGCACACTCGATCGATAACGATCGATAGGATAACTATCGGTAACTTCTCGTCGTTCCCTAGGACAACTGCACATCGCTAACATACAAACAACAGTTGATGTCGAATATGTTAGGAAATAGGAAATGTTGGTTTTAATTTATTAAATAAGACAAAATTTAATACTTATGATGTACAAATATAAAAAAGCAATACTAATGATATAATTGTACGAATAAATCATTGAAAATCGTATTTTAAAAGATTGAGTTCAACGAAAAACTATGTGTGCCCAAGAAGAAAAAACTCTCGAACGGCGATCTCTGGCGACATGAAACTTCCCTAGCTAAACCTATCGGGAATGTCTAGATAACGCTTTAGCTCACAAAGTCATTTCAATCGTGAGCTGTGGCGCTTTACAATTTCCATTATCTCTCAAAACTGAAGGAAAGACTCCATTTAACGATGTTAGTGTTAAAATGCATATAATGCAACAATTTGAACTTATTGTAATAAATGTAATAGTTATTTGTCTAATAAAGACTAATAACTATTACATCATAATATTATCATACCATTTGATGTAAATATAATAATAACGTACCGCTACGTCCCTAATCAATTAAATTTAATCTAATCAATTCATACCTGAACGTATAATTTAACAAAGTAAGGTATCCGTTAGCTGTTCGTAAATCCAAAGGTACAATTTAGTATTTATATGACTTTATTATGTAGTTAACCGATCAACCGTTGATCGGCTTTACGATCTTGGAACTTACGTGGAATTCATGATTTGATGAACACTTACTATTCTAGCTTTTGAAATGTAACTACAGCTTAATGGTGCGTACGCTAAAGGTTAAATAATAACATTTGTATTAACTCCTCAGGCCTCGGGACTATTTTGTCAAAAAGGTCAAAATATTTCCGCTTTGCAATAAAATCCATGCAAACGGAATACCTCTGAACGCATCCAAAACTAAATACTGTTTTTAATGAAAAGAAAATACTTTGTTTTAAGTCACTTTATTTTTATTTAACGTCTACCGGTTTCGGTACCTCCGCACCATCATCAGGACTGTTACAAAAATAATGTCTACAAATATAGAAGTACACATTATATATATACATAAAGTATTTTCTTTTCATTTATTTAAAATGTCAAGTCACAATGTGTTTCCTCCTTTAAAAAAACTTTTAAATGTTAATATTATAATAAAGATAATCCTGAAAGTACCCATAAAAACTCCATCAAAAGAAGTTTTTAAAAAAATGTATGTGTTCAGCATTATAAAACTGCACTAAAAAAATGCACTACTCAAATTTAAAGAAAAATATGCATACCTTGCTGACCAACACACCTATACTACAAGGACAAAATCTTCAAATCTACTAAACATTCCAAAATTAAATACAGCTTTCGGCCAGAAAAACCATTATTTCCGTGCTACAAAATTAAATAATGCCCTTCCGATTGAAATTAAAAATACCATGGATATACAAAAGTTTAAAAAGGACTTCAAATTATGGCCAACTAAACATGAAGATGAGGAACTAATTAAAATTATTAAGTAACCCCAACGCAACCTAATAAACTTAAACACTTTTTAAAACAACGCAAGATAATTATCATAAACACTTTTTGCTTTTATTTATATTTCGTGGAAACCAACAAAAACCAACAACAATGATGAGGAAATCATGATCAACGCCATACAACTACCTGCAGTCCACCTCGGAACAGGAATACCTAGTGAGGAGGACTGAGGATAAAATACTTCACTTTGTATTCTTTATTTATTTAATTGTATTTTAATTTTAATTTGTATTGTCATTAAAAAAAAATATATTTTTTATAAAAATTATAATTTCGGGGGGCAACTGTCGGGGGATCGACTGTTGGGTTACCCCTGTCACCAATCCACTGCCAGTACTTTCACCTCACTATTTTTCTCAATGTTGAAATTGCCACAATCTCACCAGACAGTTTTGTAACTCTCATGTGGTCATCTCATAAATCACAATATAGAAATCTTCCAAAGACACGACAAATTTTACTATACTACTCATTATGTCAGTATTATTGTTATTGTTATTGCATGTCGTTACTACGATTCACTTTTACTTGTTGTAAAAGTTGTATTTATATTATAAATGATAAAATGTCTCCTTTCTAAAACATTTCCAATCTTCTTACTACATGTCGAAGAGAATTTGAGAATAATAAGACGAACGGTTTCGTGGCCTTTGTCATATATAAGTTGGAGGCGGGGATGGACACTGCCGCCCCGGAAACCACTTATTGTACAACCAACAGCCCCGCCATAGTTCACCTTAGCAGACTAGCAGGGATGACCGAGTTCATGGAGTGAGGTTTGTCTAGACTTGATGTCGAATGCGTTTTACCACCTACTGTGTGAAGGGTCTGATTGGTTGAGGGAGACCTAACCTAGACCTATCTCGACCCAGGGATGGATTCATACGTCCGACACCCCCAGTTCCCTACTCACATCTTTTTTACTTTCCAGAACTTCCTCTCCTTCCTTTCCTAACAAACACCCTACACAGCATGACGGAATTTTTTTTCCTCGGGCCTTCCTGTGTGGAGCTAATGTAAAAAAATCTATATGTCGAGCGGTAAAAAGACTAAAAAACTATTTTTTATCCTTTTGGTTCACCACTGCACAAGCAAGGGTCTATTTAATGATTGTATGGTTTATATTCCATTGATGTACAATAACTGATGGTTGAAGCCTTTTGACCGTCTCCTATTGCACAATGCTAGCGACAAAGCCAAAACCAGCTTCGGAGACGGTCAAAAGGCTTGCCAAAAACTAGGACTTGTGACAACGGCTTGATAGTGTCCGAAGCTCTTTATAATGTAGATACGCCAGTTCTAGTAATCTACAAATCAAAACCTCGATTATTTATGGCTATTGGGAAAATCGTAATAAAGTGATTGCCTTGTACGTAGTATTATTATTATGCGCCCTATTTCATTTAACTACACAATTATGTATATGATCTAAATAACAAATTTTCGTACTAGTTTTTTTCGGCTTTAAGCACAAACTCATGCAAAAGTAGGTACAGTAATTGCAGATTAATTGTTTGTTAATTTCGAGCAACAAATTAAATTCAATTCCAATAAATCAAACACGAACTTCCTAACCCACTTGACGAGCTAAAACTTTAATTAATTTGATAATGGTATTTAATTTATTCATTCGGCGATCTTTATCAGACGAAATTGGATCGATCATATTTACATCAATGTACATTAATATGTATGGGCGGCGTATAGTTCTTGTTAATTAATTAAATATAATCTGGCATAATGTGCCAAATGATAATGGTAAATAATGCTTTCCGGTCAATCACTGTGCCAATCAAATTGTACCGAAAGTTTTTTTTTGTGTAAAAAGTCAGGCGTTCCACAAGGATCTGTTATTTGACTTCGATAATTTAAACACGAGGCATAGTGTAGTTATTTAGTTTTATTTATTTATCTATAAAAACTTTAAATACATTATTATAATACGATTTTTTTATGCCTGTCTAACTAGGATATTACCTGTGTCGAGACAGATATAGTTATACCTATACAAACATAGTTGCATAAATTTTAATATTGAGGAATAATAATTATTTCAGAGATATATGTTACATTCGTAATTTCTATATAATCAGAGAGAACGGTGATTCGATTGGATTTTACAAATGTAGGAAAAGATGATATATGGTTAATATTAAGATAATAATAATGTACGTTAGATTTGACATGATTCCATTATTTTATTTTATTTCATTTAAGTTAGGTCCTATGTAAATTTTTTGTTCTTGCCTATGTGCAATTTGTTTTGCAGATGTTCGCAGTAGTAAGACACCCTATACTTGCAATCCATTTCTTTGTTTCGTGTTTGAATTTGGTCATTGTTTCTGTTTGTCTAATCTTGACTGGAAATGTATTGAATAGTTTGCAAGCTATGTATATAAAATGTCTTTGACCAAATATGGTTTTAACAAAAGGAGTTTGGAGTAGTTCTTTGTTTTCAGCTCAGGTATTGTGTACCGTTTGTGTTGATTTGCACGATTTTGTTGTTTCGGTGTAAATTAATCAAGATATATCTTGCAAAGAACTGTTTTATGTCCATAAAATTGAGTGTATTGAAGATAGTATCAGTGCTGGTAGAAAGAGGTAGTTTGAGAATTATTTTTATGACTTCTTTTTGTGCTTTAATAATGGGGTCGAGGGCACTAGAAGAAGTATTGCCCCAAGCTAAAATTCCGTATTCTAGGTGTGATATTATGATGGTGGGTATTTATCAGGGGCCCGTTTTGATAATATCTATATTGTATATTTTATCTTTTTAATAAACGAGTCGCTTAGGATCAAACGCAATTCAACTCCGTCGTGATTTATATACATCGTCTCTTAAATTCTCCTGAGTCATATATTCTATTTCGTACTAATATAGTATGTACGAGTCTCTTCTTTAATTTTGTTAATAAAACTTACATCGATGATCCATATTTTTTTCGAGATCGTCGTTCACAGTATTGTCTTTAAGGAAATCATAAATACACATCTTTAATTTATTATTTACGCATGGTAATAACTACGGGCATTACTACATGATTACGGGCATTCCACTGGGATCCCTTATGGGACCTAAATTAATTTAAATGCACGGTAATTAATTTAAGTGTTACTTGTGGATAAGATGTATTATGACCATTCAAATTGTAATATACAAATTTCGTAATTTATTGTTTGCTATAAAAGTCCATTAAACACGAAAAACAGATATAGTGTTATGTATAATCAGCGCCCTTAAGGTGATTTTTCAAAAAACGGTGCTATATAAATCAGCCAAATATTATTATTTATAATCTTATAAACTTACAAACGAGTCCAGGTACGATCAAGGGAGTTATATGGTGTGGTAGCTCTCTATCCCCCATCCATGAAGAAGGTTTCCGTTTTTATCTTAAGGGCGTGCTTTTGACGATATAAGGGCTGGATGTTTCGCCCTCCAGAACAGTCCAGAACATTCGAGAGTATTCGAGAGCATTCCACCGCATTCCAGAACATACCGGAACATTCTGGAATGTTGTGGAATGTTTGGAAATAGTCTGGAACGTTCGGGAACACCCCGGAACATCCCAGGTCATTGTGGAACATTCCAGAATACTCTCGAATGTTGTGAAATGTTCTGGAAAATTGTGGACCAATCGAAGCTTTTTTTTGTACGAGTGAGGAATAGAGGGCTACCACACAATCTCCTAACAACTCCAATAAAACAATCATTTATTTATTTATTTGTATTTCACGCCCTGTTGGGCTTTTACATGTTATTTTTTGTTATTATCAAAGTACGTCTAAATCAACGTTACATTCAATTCACACAAAATTAGTTGGCTCTTTTTCACACAAAAGCAAAAAATAAAATTAAAAAGCAAAGTACATCTAAATAAGCTAGAGACAATTCAAACAAAAGCAAAAAATAAAATTATAAAACTGTATCTAAAAAAAAAAATCCAAAACAAAATCATAAACAAAATCAAAGTTAAAATCAAAAACAAAATCAACAACATAATCAAAAACAAAATCAAATACGAGTTAGATAAAAGCAGGATACCATGCAAGGTGGAGAAACAACAGAATGGGATAAGTACAATTGGTAGATTGAGGCAAGTAGAACTATGTGGTATATTCAATTAAATATTATTGATCTTTTTTCCGATAAACATCTTACTATGAGGTGTTTATACTTAATAAATTATGTGTCAAACATATCCGCCAAGTCCTTATATTCATTTCCCAAATTATGAATTCGGCGAATTGGAGTAGGTACACAATTGTGATTCCGTGTTTGGACTTTTCACAATAAAACGGAAGATATTGCCTCGATGTTGGTTTGCGAGGTATATGGAAAGAAATCAAGTATAATAGTTCAGGGCTGTCAATTATTGAATTTACGATTTTATGCAAACATGTTAAGTCATTAACTATTCGACGTTCGGACAATTTTAATAAATTAAGTTGACATAGTAGATAATCATAGTTGACACATTCTCTTGTTATGCCCATTCTGAAATTAATAAATCTTAAGATTTTTTTTTTAATAATCTTTGCTTATATAACGGCTTTTATAAATTGTTTAATATGCTTTAAAACGTATTATGTATTTGCAACCAACTAACAAACTTACATTGATTTTAAAATGCATTAAGGACACTACACAATTTGGACGTTAGCAAGCAAAATTTCGTTTGAATCTGGATGCGCTGTTTCATTATAATCATCAGTTAACTTTTTACCTGCTGTTATTTTTATTTTGACAATCATCATCATAACAAATGACGGCATTGACACACTAAACTAACAGCGGAATTGAAGACAATCGACGGATATTTCTGTATGTTATTTGATTGCCCCGGACAAGGTGATCGCTAGCCTAGTGCCTAGACAGACGGAATCACGGATATAATGATCTTAAACAGGAACATCTAACGGTGTATTTTAAACTGAACCTTCCACTAAAGAAGCTGTGTTTTCTTCACTGTTTGAAACGTGAGTCATACTATTGCACTATGCAATTTTCTTTTATATATATACATAATAGAGAATGGACTGTGACAAGAATGCATTATGCAAAATAAATAGCCATGAATGTGAGAGAGGATAATGTTAAATGAACCTCTCATAAGATTTATTTAATTTATTATTTATTTTGTTTTCACATATTGCAGACGTTGCAATGTTTTCTATTTTTGTTTAACCACTGGAGGGGCCATATAATCTATTTCAACCTTTGCAAATTTTTGTGCCTTCGGTTTGGAAATTTGTCGTCCTCTTTCAAAAATCATCCCTTTAAATTTTAATACTGTAACACACAAACTTTTAATAGTGTTAGAGAGTCCTTGAAAGCATCTATATTTAACCGAATATCATATATTTTTAGCATTCATAAAAAAATAGTTCAACTTGTAAACGCATTATTTTTTTTTAAAATTTTCTTTATTAATTTTTTTTGTTATAGGTTTATTTTACATGGCTTTTTGACTACCAAGCCAGGAAAATGCCAGTATTATGGTAGTCGAGATTCATAAGATGTTATATTAAGTATAAAATATTAGGTGTAATCATCCATATATGTAGATGAAAGTAAAAACATATAGCATACATATTAGGGAAAATATTCATCCTAATATTAGGTACATGATCACATACACGAAAGGAGTTAAAGTAGGTGAATCTTGTATAAATAAAAATAAAATAAACATAAAATAGAATAACAAATAATAATATTAAGGATAATAGAAATAAAAATATATAGTTTTGGTTGAAAATTGATTAGAGATAAGATTTTTACTCGAGAAATATGAGAAAATAAGAACAGTTTTTAAGATGTAAGGCATTCTTTATAATATTTCCTTCCCCGAGCAAATAACCAGTTCTGTACACTAATGGCATAAATATCATCAGTTTTCGATGTCTTAATATCAATACTCAGTAAGTTGAACATTTTAGGCGCGATGTAAGAGAACTGTCGTTGGGCGAAGACTGTTTTTGTTGGGGGAATTTTGCATTTTTGGTATGATGAATATCGGGTGCAAATATTTTGTTGAGTTTTGAGTGTTAAATCATTTTTCCTTATGTGTTTGAGAATTGTCTTAAATTATTATTTTTAAATTGTCATGCAAAGTACATATTTAAAGTATTTTAAACATTATCACTTTTATATGTTGTTTATAGCCCAATGCCTAGTTTATAATCACAGTTATAAAATCATATGAAATATATGAATAATATATATATATATAATAAGAAAAACTATTTCAATAATTTCGGTTCACAAAATATCAATAACAAATAATTCAGAAGAGATACGAGCCATTTCTTGTTAAAAAGTAAAACGATTACTTTATCTTTGTTATTAATCGACGTATACAACGCAAGCGAACTTTTGAAATAATTCCAATAAACGTTTTAAAATATCTCTTGAAATTGGCCACATTTGACCAGTGAACGCTCGAGGGTGTTAGCAAATTGACCAAAATGTGGCCAAAAGCGTTCCAGTGGTTAATGTTGTGTAACAGAAGTTGAAGCCAAATTAATTGAAAGATAATTTTAAAACTCAATCAAATAGTCACGGGTAACTTTATTTCCTATTTTTGATTGTATAATTTTTTTGCTTACAATCTATAGACGTATACATCATAGGGCCGGTATATCAGTCTTTGCTAAGGAGCACATTCATCGCTCAACTTAAACCGCCGAAATCGGCCGCTTAAGCCATGGTAAGCCGCAGAATAGTTCCTTTGCTAGACGCTGTAACGCCATTGGCAAAAACACATCTGTCATCTGTCAGATTTAGTCAGAGGAATAAATTTACCTATCAACGTGGAATTCGAATTTTCTTCGAGTGATAACGATTAAGGGGATCCGCTCACTGAGGCAACTGAAAACTGTCAACTGGCAACTGTCTTTGTATGAGAATGTGATGGCCCACACACTGCACAATCACTCAAAAACCCGTTGTCAATGGTAAAGCAAGCGGTGACTCGCGACTCGCACTGCTGATTGCCGTGGCCGGCCGTTGCTAGTTGCTAGCTGGCAGCTGATTGTTCTTCGTCTATGGTTAAACAAGCTTTTTAACCAATCAATACATAGAAACCAGCCGGTTTTAGTTTCAGTTGCCTCGTCAGCGAAGCGCCTTAGACATCGTTTGACGTTTAGTTGTTTGATAATAACCATAGAGTCCATAGATACTTACATACATAGATTGGTTCGGCATAGAAATGACAAAAATTATCATAGACTTAAACATACGACATAAACGTTTAAAATTGGTCAACTCTAGGATTACGACTGATATACGGATTGTGTGCTAAGCCATGCTGAGCTCCACATTCCATCATAGCCGAGCTTTAGACCAACTGATATACCGGCCCATAGACATTTAACTGCACCTGGGTAATAAAGATATGTATAAAGTGCGTTAATCACAGATATAAACTGTTACTTTATCGTTTATCAAACAAAAGACTTTATGATTGCAAAAATTGTTACTTACAAAAGATTTTTTGCAGATTGTGACTTTTAATGGCTTCAATATCAACATAGATGTAAATATTAATGATAAAAACACGTTATAATTGCCACTTTTCAATGGAAAATCACGCCTGCCAACTGTTGAATATTATATTGAATAGAATTTGGATCATTTCATCCACAAGGCCACTATTATTATTAAATTCTAGGGTTAACAGAACTGGTTACATTCTCGGTATTTTTTTCTTTCTTTGAACTCGGATTTAATAACATTATCTTATGAGTTGATTTGTTTAACATTAGATCACATAAATGCAGAAAATACAGGTGTACAAAGATGAAGTTGCATTCATACTATATCGAAATTTTTTTGGTTTTCATATTTCAGATAATTTCCAAGGACTCCAGGATTTCAGCCGATTTGATTGGACCCTCCGCTTGCGGCCGCTAATTTAAGTAAACTAAAATTTTCAATTGCGTTTTTTCTTGTTCAAATATACCCTTACACGTAACAAAAGTTCTGGGTTCGAAAATAAATTTTATTTATAAAAAAAGCTCCGCTGGACCAGATTCTTCCCTTAAGTTATTCCACTATAAAAACAATAATAAATTCTTCCAACCAAGCAAAATTCATTTTACGCAACAAGCTCCGCAGTATACTGATCAAAGTTTTGAGTTTTTTAGTCGAAAATCATCAAAATCATCCACCCCAAAGATGACATAAGGCCCTACAAAAATGACATAAGGCCCACAATGACTAAGTATCCTTAATATATTCGATATCAACTGTAGTTTGTACCTTAGCAAATCTGCAGTTGTCCTAGGGAATGATGAGAAGTTACCGACAATCGGTAACTTCATATCGATCGACCATGCTAGCACACCTGAAAAAATGTTTAATGATAATTGATAATAGATAATTATTATAAGCAATAATTATTAGCCTGAAACACTCATCAATATTGAAAAACTCTACCGAGAAAAGATACATATAGCCGACGGGACTCGAACCCGCACCCCTCTGTTTGCCGGACAGGAGCTCTACCATTAAGCTACGGCGGGTTACCTCCTACCGCCAAATGATTCAATATATATCTAGTGTTTCATTCAACAATTATCGCTTATTATATTTTTTCACCTGCAAACAACCAACTTTATTTTTATATGAGAAAGGCATGTAAGCGCCTCCGCCCACTGAGACAACTGAAAACTCTCAACTGCCAACTGTCTTTGTGTGACAATGTAACGCAAGCGGTGACTTGCGACTTGCACTTCTGATTGCCCCGGCCAGCCGTTGCTAGTTGCCAGCTGTCAGCTGATCGTTCTTCGTCTATGGTTAAACAAGCTTTTTGACCAATCAAAACAGAGAAAACAGCCGGTTTTAGTTGGTTTTCAGTTGCCCCGTCACCGGAGCGCCTTAGTGCTAACTCTCTCACTAGGTGGCGTCGAGACATATTATATCTACATTTTTGATGAAATACTTTAACTCGTCAAATATTAATTATTTTTTAAATTGATAAACTAATGTTAATGGTTAAATAATGGTAGAGCTCCTGTCCGGCAAACAGAGGGGTGCGGGTACGAGTCCCATCGGCGAAATGTATCTTTTCTCGGGAGAGTTTTTCAATATTGATGAGTGTTTCAGGCTAATAATTATTGCTTATAATAATTGTTACCCTTTGTGCTATGCATAAAAAAATCTTGTCTTAAACATTAGTTTATCAATTTAAAAAATAAATAATTGATAATCTAAAAATACATTGGGCTTACCATAATCCCACGGACTCCATATAGTAGAAATCTCGTTTAAAACGTTCTCACAAACAAAAAATAAACAAATTCTCCTATAATTCTTCACCACCAACTTTAACCAAAATTTCATAACCGAAGTTAACGCTAACTAACATCGATTATATTTATTATCAACCGTTTCTTTAATTGCTCCCGTACCACGCTCGAATTTCGTATCGTAAAACACCAATTATTATACACAGACATCTGATGAAACTTATTCGTATGGACGAATTACCCAAATTGCTCGGTCTTACAAGGTAAAATATTCCATTTTCGTACGGCCATAATAAACGAGTGACTGTATTATATTATGTTATATTTATGGAAATTGATTCAATCACCCGAGCAAGAAAGTTTTAAATATTACGACAACATGTTTTCGATCATGGCGTTACAAGATCAATGGTACTATTACATTTAAATAATAAAATTACAAGTTCAGGTAGATACATATCTTGATATATTTATTAACAAGAATCGAAGAATCGGATCTTGCGTCAATAATCTGCGAATCGGATAAAAGTCTGATTATTATTAGTATTTTTTTATAAACATATTATGTTGATTTGAAAGTACTTACACGGTACACAGGTTTGTGGATTTTTTTAAAAAGAAAAACACTGTAAAATAAATTCAAATAAAAATGCTTGTCTAATAATCTAAATCTTGTGGCACGTTCCAGAGTGGAAGATACTCTCAGTATCGCCCTGGTGTAAGACCACCATTCAGAATTGAAACGTTGCTTAATAATGGCTTTAGCCGTGTTTAGTGACTAGATCTGAACAGCCAGGTACTTGCCCACCTTCCTCTTCCCCATCTCCTTCCCTTCCCCACTTACCTTCAGCCTCACAACATACTCCACAATTGGGGATTGCATAGTCTCACTGGCTCCAGAAGGGAGCAGTTGGGACTCTTGTGAAGTTTTTCTATTAAAAAAAAATAATAATAAATAAGAATGTATTGAACATATAATAAATTTCTCTCTGATGTAGATATCTTCAATACAACGGAAATAAATATAAAATCTCTATTAAACATGGATTAAATGTGTATTAAACTGCTTAAAATGTTATGATATACTATGTATTGACAGTAAAAATGAACAGATTTATTAAATGTAATTATTGTTTTGTCTATTGTATTGACCTTTACTTAAATAATGCACTTTATATTTAAAAAAAATTAAAAGTTTTGATGGTTGATACAAGTAGTTGTTTATGAATGTAAATAAATATTTAAAAATAATATAAACGTAGAGAAGAGAGATAAAAAGAAAATTAAATAATAAACATGTGTGCTTATCAACTTGAAATTTTAATCAAAGTAGATAAAAGAAAGAAAAGACATTTAAAGAAAGTAGAGAATAAAAAGAAAAATCAAAAATAATTTTTTTTAAATTATAAACGTAGGCTTTTCAACCATTCCATGAAATAAAAACCATTTTTGCGCTTGAAATCGAGACCTCTAGAACTCTAGATTATTTTCGTGGCGATATTAGGCACACTAAGAATTCATAAATTTTTGGTATGTGGCTTCCTCTAATGTAGGAAAAAATGAAAATTGTTTTTAGTGTTGACCCAGACGTAAATTATAATAGCCAGGTAATTAAGCTCCAATCAGATCTTATATTTCACTAAGAAAAAATACGGAATTGGTTTGAACTTTTAACCAATATCCAAGAAACAGGTTGATTTTTTTTCAGTCTTTTTAAGTTTTTACGTGCAGTCAATAAAAACCACATTAAATCTCCTTGAGTTGGTACATAAAATTTTATCGGCAATTAAAAGATGTTGATAATTTATCTACATTTGGCTATAGTTTAATAAGCGTCGTTAATGGTTTGTTTTGTGTTAGTAGCCATTAAAAACTTGCTGTAATAAAAATCGGCAATATAACGCTATTTTGAAAGCATTTGTAAATGTTATCGTCATTTATTTTTGGGTTTTTTGGTGTGCTACGTTTCCTCCTTGTTTAGCCAACATTTCGGACAATGCCACAGTGTCATCAGGGCAGATGTAGGTACAAATGTACATGGTGGACAACATGATAATAATGGCGTTGTGCGAAATGTTGGCTAAAGATGGATGAAGCACAACCCGGTATAATAACCCAATCATAAATCACGATAATTCTTTTAGCCGTGAAAATGGAAAACCACAAAATAGTTATATAATATTATGCATAAATGAATTAAATTTATAGAAAACAGTAGTTTTATTGTACTTACTTATTTCTTTAAAGTACTCTAATAGTGTACATAATATATTATATTATCGTGCAAAAAACAACTCATTTTAGCTATGTCATAAATACTCTTTTTTTTTATTTATTTATTAAAATGTATACCTATTATTATTTTTTGCAAGAAGAACAGAGTGAATCAAATTATGCAACACATCGATAATGATTTGAGTTTTTTCATGTAAAAATATGTTTAAAAAATATTTTTCTAAAAACCTTCCTCCGAAAAGCACTTACATCAAGAAATACGTGGATTTTTATCAGATGTGTTGTTTTTATACAGGGAAAGGAAAGGGCAGTTTAGGATTTTTTTAAAGTGTTTATTATATTAAAAAATTACATCTTATATCTAATATGTTATTTTCTAAGACTACTATAATATTCAGATATAATTTTAGATTTTCACGGCCAAAAGTATTTTTGTTATTTATTTTCGGGGTGTCATGCCCGTATATATATATAAGATCAACACATCTGCCCTGATTATGGACACTGTAATGTTGTCCGAAACGTTGGCTAAAGAAGGAGATAGCGTAACACGGCATAACACCCCTAAAATAAATAACAAAAATACTATAATATTATTTACTACCTACTTACTAAAATTTGGACCTCACAACACTGAGACATAATCCACGAAAAACTGCAAGACTTTTAGCTTCCTTAACAATTATAGGGAGGTCTTTGAACATTTAATATTTCCCAAATAGTCGGTAAAACATTTTTTTAAAGTTTAAGAGTTTTGGGGGAGAAAAATGGGGAATATAAATTTTCGATTTTATCGATTTTTTTTAGGTATTATCAGCCTGAGGTGCAGTCGTCCCTTTCGCTCAGTGGTCATGGGGGTAACAGTGACAGTGACAGCGATAGTTGGTTAAATACCTATTATTTTAATATCTCGGTAAACGTGTTTACTCTTAAATCTAATAACGAAAATTTTAGCTTTTATGACTCTTTTGCACTGAACACAAATTTCAAAATTAGAAAACTAAAAATATAGCATTAAAATACAATAAGGTATTTCCACGATTAGATATTTATTGCTTAAAAAAATTAAGCAATAAATTACGATTATTATGGCATTTTTATTTTATTTTTATGTTGACGAATAAATTTTATACAGAAAATCTAAGTTGGAAATTTTTGTAATTCAGCCAAAACGGCATATTCGACGTGTGACGTCATAAGAGTCGCTCGTTCTTGAAATTTTTTTGATAGTTCTACTTTGTTTGATGACGTGCGTACGAAGCGTCGTTGGCAATCACGGGCCGTTTTGGTTTCGTAGGTTTTTGAGCGTTTTTAAAATGAATAAATTTGAATGAAAACGTAAAAATCTGTCGATTCAGATCTTTAGATTTTTTGATCACATGGTACACTTTTACCCCTTTATGTTCGATCAATAATTAATTAACTATTACGCTTTATAAAATACAATTAAAAAACAGGTTGTTATAATGATCTGTAACCTGCTTTAAGTTCATTCTAAGTGCCATAAATACTGTAAATAGGTACATTGTTAATCATCGATACGGTTTTTGCCCCCGGGGCCAGGGTCGGATTTATCGATAAGTTTAATAATATACAGCTTTGGCCCAGGGTTAGACCTATATTAAAGGCATTAAAACGCAAACACAGGGGCAACGAAATTGAAAATTAAATGAAATCAAATACTTGGCTGTAATGTTGGATTCAAAACTAACTTTCACGGCAAATTTTTAACATGTTTCAAATAAGGTATCAAAAAAGTCAATTTTCTTAGAAGGCTCATTTATAAAACTATATTGGCTTCATATTTAGATTACTGCTCCACAATGAAGAAAATTTTAAGAAGCTCGAAGTTATACAGAAAAGAGGTATGAGACGTATACTGCACTGAGAAAAATGTTATTCGAAAAAACGATCACTTTAATAGTAAAAATGGTTAAAAACGGGACTGAAGTTCTTACGAACAAATTAACAGTGTTTCAATGTTTATTGGCAGGAAAATGTAAGAATAATTTGTTGGTATACTTATTAAATTACGTGTACCAACAAATTATTCTTACATGTTCCCGCCAATAAACATTGAAACACTGTTAATTTGTTCGTAAGAACTTCAGTCCCGTTTTTAATATTAAAATGATCGTTTTTTCGAAAAACATTTTTCTCCGTGTGGAAAAGGCAAGTATGCGAGGGTTAATCATTGGATTCCAATAAAAAGGAGTCTGCTATTTAGTGTGTTAATTTTTGTGCATAAAGATATGATAAACCGAATGCCAAAATACTTTAGGGATAAAATTGTTTTTAATAGAGTTATAAATAATTACCAAACCAGAAATATAATTAGATACAGATTGCCGCATATGAGAAAAATCACAGTCGCAGAACAAGCTGTCTAATGTGCAGAGGACAAAATATGTATGATGAAATGCCTGAAAGCCTGAAGAATAAAGGAAGAAATTAAATTTTTAAAAATAAATGTTGTTCTAACTAACTAAGTAACCGCCGAACAATGCGGTCTTGGCGCACACTCTTTGCCTCATTGACATTCATACATTGCCTCATATATGCACACTATTCTATTATTCTGACTCTTAACATGGTCCGACTCAAGTACTTATTTTTTATTTTATTGACAAAAAATTTTGATACATACGAGAGTAACAAAAAAAATCGCACAAAGGCGAAGCCTGTGCATGCATGTGCATTATATGTGGATATAAAAACAGTGGTGGTTAAAATAAAAAGATTAAAAATTAAAAATATAGTACATATGTGTAGAGGTAATTGATTTTGCAGGAATTTCTGTGAATTTTTTTATTAAAATTCTAAAAATATTTATGTATTCTTATATATAGATGTATATTTGATTCACCGGATTGTGCCGTAACTTCCTCAGGCGTTTCCAACTTCTTCTACCATTGACATTTGTGTTATATATTCTTCATATACTCATTTCTTCGTTCATTTGCTCTGTACATGCCCTAACCATTGCATGGTCCCTATCTTAATCTTGCATTCTTACATGATTTTATCACATGTACGCTTCAGAGATCTCAATTCTACAGCATTCAGTCTACTTTCATCCTTCATCTGCCAGTTCTATGCCTCACTGCCATACATCAGGATACCACCACTCCATTATGGACTGCTAGCTTCGTTTTTTTACAGTGTTTTGTTATCTCCAACGACATTCAGTCCTCCATGAAAATATACGTTATATTTAATATTTAAAATTCCTTGCGAGCTTCCTAAATCCGCCCCTGAACAATCTGAACACATCTTAGTCAGGGAATGTTCAGAGATGCCAATTACCCATCCTGTTAATCATAATCTCTTCTCGTCTGCACCATAAGAGAGTCCGCGGTCCACGGTCTGCGGTCCGCAGTCTGCATTGCATCGACTGACCTATAGAGACGAGATGAGATGAGGTGCCGCCGATCTTGAACCAGAGAGGCTGGGAAACCGGTCCGACAGTATACGATACAGTTAAATGTTTATATAGTTTATTTTATGTGTATGGCAGGACAACTTTTTGTTTCAGATATTCTCAGTATAGCATGGTAAAACGTTCTAAATTGCGTGTTCTCTTGAAAATTACGGAAAATCAATTTAATTTTTTTTTTTTTTTACTTGATAAACTAATGTTTAAGACAAGATTTTTTATGCATAGCACAAAGGGTAACAATTATTATAAGCAATAATTATTAATTAAATTAAAACAAATAACTTTGTATTAAACCACTATTATATAATCACAATTATCGACATGTTTCAAAACCGATGGTTTCTTCGTCAGGGTAGTAATGACATTAAATAACAAAAGAAACAAACAAGTATAGACTAAAAAGAAACAGACTAAAAAGAACTATGGACAAAAATATTATAGAGAGAGGTGATTAATTAATTAAAAAATATCGTAAAAAACAATTATTTAAAATTAAATATAAAAATTATTTTAGAATATGAAAAATTACATTATATAAAGTATCAAAACATAATAAAGATGTTTAAACAACAAAAATAAATTATTTTAAATATAATTATTAATTAGAAAATAAATTGAGAGATGGCTATTTAAAAAAAATATTTGGTTATTAATAGGTAATTGTGATTATATAATAGTGGTTTAATACAAAGTTATTTGTTTTAATTTAATTGAAAATGACGCCACAAAGTGATTTTGCGAAGTTTGAAGAAACAATAATTATTAGCCTGAAACACTCATCCATATTGAAAACACTCCCGAGAAAAAATGCATGCCGCCGACGGGACTCTAACCTGTGTCCTTCTGATTGCCGGTAAGGCGCTCTAATCCACTGAGATACAGCGGCTTATCTCTTACCCACCAAGTAATTCAAAATATACTAGTGTTTTATTCAATAATTATCGCTTATTACATTTTTTCACCTGCAAACAACCAACTTCATTTTTATATGAGAAAGGCATTGTAAGTGCTAAATTTCTCACTAGGTGGCGTCGAGACATATGATGTCGACATTTTTTGGTGAAATACTTCTCGTCAAATATTAATTATTATATTTTTTTAAATTCATAAACTAATGTTTAAGACAAGATTTTTTATGCATACCACAAAGGGTAACAATTATTATAAGCAATCATTATTAGCCTGAAACACTCATCCATATTGAAAAACCTCCCGAGAAAAGATGCATGCCGCCGACGGGACTCGAACCCGTGTCCTTCTGATTGCTGGTCAGGTGCTCTAATCCACTGAGTGTTGTGATAGTGAGAGAGACACAACGGTTTCTATGAGACGTATATGAGTTGTTCCGAAAACTGAACAAATTAACCTCAAGGGGTTAAAATAATTACTATATATTATTATTATGCAGGGATAGTTTGTTAATTTTATTCGTATTCTGCAAAGAGCAGTTTGTCTATTGCTGAACACTAAACACGAAAGTTGTTCCCCTGACAGTTCCCCTCCGGACACTTGCTCCCTCGAACATTTGATCCCTCAAAGGATTATTTCTGTTATAACCTACTTTACTACAACCAAATCATAGAGGAATTTTTACGCAGAAATTATTTACCACAATAATTAATATTATAGTAAGCAATTATTTAATGTTGTTCTTATACATTTGGTAAAAAAAAACCTTTAAAATCGGTTCAGTTCCGGAGGATAAAATGAGGAGTACAAAACCTCGATTTTTACGATTTTATTTAGGTATTATCAGCCTGATGTTCAGTTGTCCCTTTCACTCAATATTCGAGGGGGGTAACAGTAAAAGTGACAACAACAGTTTAATAAAATGCATATTATTAAAAAAACGACTTTTTAGATTTATAAAACTAACTTGATAACAAAATGGACCCCCCGACCGGATTTTGTAGGTAAAAAAACATTTCATGTTTCACATCCGACCACCGACCCACCAACATAATGAATGATCCATCAATATATCAAATCAATTAACGTCGATATTAAAAAACGTAGACAAATTTATTAATTGTTAATTTTCCATCCAACATCGATCAATAATCGTAAATCTGATTATTTAAAAAAATATTATTGTTAAGTCCGAATTTTGTAAGACATTACTTTTAAAATTTTGTTAATCGATCTTAATTTTATAATCGAGCAGATCGGTGTTTAGTAGACAAGAAACAATCGGAATTGATATTAATTATTATTTTTTAAATTGATAATACTAATTTTTAAGACAATGTTTTTATGCTTAGCACAATTGGTAACAATTATTACAAGCAATAATTATTTGCCTGAAACACTCATCCACATTGAAAAAATCTCCCGATAAAAGATACATGACGCCGACGGGACTCGGACCCGTGTCCTTTTGATTCCCAAGTGGGGTGGAATATTGCTCACATTAAAGAGGTTTTTTATGTGATGACTCGAATCTTGATCCCGAAAGTTGATGTCCTGACAGTTGATCCCCGGACACTTGATCGCTGTAAATTTGACCTCCCTGACATTTTTTTTATTTTTATTTCTTGCTAAACCAATCCCGATGAGTTACAAAACTCATTTTAGGACAGGAGGCACTTACAATTCATAGGTAGGAGGTAGTAGTAATTTTTGATCAAAATAATTTATAATTTTTCAATAATGTCTAAACAAAATTAGTATGTAAAAAATATCTGAAATATTTTAGTTTGTAACACCTTAAATAAATAGAAAAACTGAGGTATTTATGTCACAAAACACCTTCTCGGATTTATTTTTTAATAATTTTAATTTGTCTAAAATTAAAATTTTGAAAACTGTGTTGACTAAATTATATATTGATTTATTTTGTTGTATGATTTTATGATTTGAAATGTGTGTTGTTTAATAGAATCTATCGTTTGAAAATTGAACAAATCTGCCAACGACCAACGGTATAACCTTAGTATATTATAAATACACTTAGTTTTTCAAAATTTTAAAACTGCGTGTACCAGATAAAATAACAATCTTTCAAAATTAATTTATGTTTTTTGTAAAAAAAAGTCAATAAGTCTAGAATTTCATTTAAAAATTACTAATTTCCGGTATTCTCTGGTAATAAATACCCTCTTATTTCTAATTACATTGCTTTTTACATACAAATTAATCGTTGCCATTGAAGGCGATTGAGCATTGATACCTACGCAAATGATCTAATTAATATCACTTCGATTTATTACGGTTAAAGAGAAATTACGATACAAAATACAAACCACTTAAATTTTAAAATGACACGTTTTGCAAATCTCATTGGTTTTCAGGTTTTGTTGGCTTCTCAGGTTCTCAATAATTAATAAATGCGTGTATTTACCAATCACCAATTCGTCAAGATTCGTGCGTGCAAATTTTATATTCAATTACAAAAAAAATATAAGCCGACGAAATTAGGTCAGAAATTTTAAGTGCCTAAACCTGTTGCAAAATTGGCAAACAGGATTTTGTAAAGCGCTGGAAGTAATACATTATGTCTCATCAAAAGCTTTTAAAATTTCAATGATCCATTGGAATAAATAAAAGAGATTGGTGATTCGATAATAAATTATTATCGAACGAATTTAGGTAGTAGGTAGGAAATATAGGTAATTATTAGATTGTTTTTTCTTTCTTATCAGATTCTATGCAGCAGCGAGTAAATGTGGCATCTGTGTTTCCTCCCTCATACAAAATAGGTCTCTTTAAGATCTGCCCTCCACACAGCATCCCCAAAGATGTCACATAGGGAAATTCTCATGTGTGGAGAATGTAAATCCGTGATCCCAGGGTGGAACCTGATTTTTTCACTCGGCTAATAACCAAAAATATAAAACGTAATATAAGGACGGTTGTTTTACTGAATTTAAATATTTTATCAAATTTCAGTTTTGAAAACAACTGGTTAATAATGAAAAAAAAAACTTTTTTTTTTATACACAAGAGAAAAAGCCGTGAGAAAAATATTTCCCCTCAGGTTAGGACCTATAATAGGGGTGCTGTACGGGGGTTCTTTTTAGGAAAGGAAGGAGAGGAAGTTCAAAATGAATCCATCCCTCCCACTGCGGTGCAAGACGATGCTCCGAAAGAGTCCTGATGGAGAGGTCAAATGGTCTCCCTTAACCATGATCCGGCCTGCCATACAGTTGGTGCACAGTCGCATCCACCGTCAAGATCCGGCTAATATGGCAAAGGTGTTGGTTATCCAATAAATGGTAACCATACTCACCTCCCAAACTGGTATAACACCAGAACTTGATAAAAACATTTAGAGAACTTGAAAATTAACTTAGAAATTTGAGGAATTGTTAAAATTATTTAGAACAAACCGTGCCAAGACAGCAATATTTGATTTTACCACCTTGAAGTTATTTGCTTTTTATATATTGTTTTTCATAAATTAGAATTTGAGATGAATAGAGTTGATCCAGTCTGACAGATCTGGACCAAATTATATCGGAAGGCAAAATCATCGCACTAGTCCGCCGTTCAGCGTATTGACCGTATGACATTGATGAGGTTTAAGCTTAGTTTTTTTTTGTGTTTCTGCGAGGAATGGCAACTCGTTTGTAAATGTTTTTTTGCGGATATTTCAAACGTAAAATAGGATGTGCGTATTAAAAACGTGTTTACAATTCTGTAGCAAAAAAGGTGAATACCTACCTAAGTGGGAAATCAATAACAGATTGTTAGCATAAATATTTAGACCATTAGCATACGTGTATATCTCCTGGATACAATGTCCCCACTGAAACTTTCAAAGCGAAGAATGTGTAGAAATTTAATAATATTATATAAAAAATACTCTTTTACAAAATCTGCTGTCCTGAATTTCTTCAACTAATCAGCATCCATATATCCTAAGGATCTGCCGACATTTATTACCGATAGGATAACTTTCGGTAACTTCTCATCGTTCCCTAGGACAACTGCAGATCGCTAATGCTCAAACAACAGTTGATGTCGAATATAATAGGACACTTAGTCATTGTGAACTGTCACTTATTCGTTGGCGATTTGCAGTCATGCCAGGGAACGATGAGAAGTTACCGAAAGTTATCCTATCAATCCTTATCGATCGACTGTGCTAGGCGGCCAGGACACTGGCTTCACAGTCTCGGAAAGAAATATTCTAAACTGGTATATATATTTCATCTTAAAAATAATCAATATAAATTTATTCAATTACTTTTTTTTTTATCTAGACACAAATTTACGTGTATTGTTTTTACTATTTTTGTTATATTGAATATTTATTTATGTTCTTAGTCTCTGTTCACATTTTTACCAATGTATTTTATTTGATGCTTTTTGTTGTTATAGTTCTTCATTAATTTATGTTTTCTTTATTGTTATAATTTTTTTAGTTTTTACAATAACCACTGGAGCGACAAAGCAAATTAAAACTTTTTTCTCGGATTGCTGATTGATCGAAAATTTGATTAAAAAAATCATACCTCCCAATTTGAATATTTGGACATACAAACTGATTATAATTCTATATAACCAATTAATTCACCTATCTTTTGTCTATTATCACATATTCGTAGGATTTATAAAAAAATCGTTAACTTTAAAACTTTTTAAAGAATTTAGAGAATATTTGCCATATTTTGGCAGCAAAGCAATTCCTGGTTTTGGAAATAGTGCCAAATTGTGGCAAAAGGCGTTCTAGTGGATATCAGTGATACAAAGAACAACTCTGATGGGCTAAAAATTAAAAAAAGCTTTGTTGGCTTATTTTATTGTCTTTTTGTTGATTTAATGTGTCTTTTTGGTGAGGAATGACTATTTTCATATTCATTTCCAACAATACTACAAGTATAAAATGTATACTTATTGTAAAAACCGCGATAATGTATGGCTCCGAATGCTAAACCATGTAAAACTCTTACTCTAGGCAACTCGAAACAACAGAAATGCGAATGCTCTGATGGTCGGCAGAAGATAAAATTAAAAGTTCACGCATTAGTGGTAACCTGGGTGTCACGGACATGAAAAGTAAGCTGGAGGAACGACAGTTGAGATTATATGGGCACATAATACGGAGACCACCAGACCACCCAGTGAAGTAGGCCATGTCTATGGAGCTTCATCGACAATCATCCAGAGGAAGACCAAAGAATTCCTGGATGACTCAATGCTACAAATTTTACATAGAAACGGCCTGGATGAAAGTGATACCCAGAACCGAAAAAGCTACAACCTGAGAACGAGAAGAGTAGACTCCAATAGCCTACCTAGGCAATGAGTTGGGACAGTGCAAGGAAGATGATTGTAAAAACATACAAATATTAAATAAATAAAAATAATAAAAAAATTCTTCAATCTTTGCCAATTTTTTTATTTTTCCATTTAATAAAAATGTCTGAATTATCAGTTTCATGAAATATATTAAATTCTTGATCTCAAAAACAGTAAATTGCAGAAACAAAACTTTAAACAGCTTTATAGCAAAAGTACAAAATCGCACATCCGACATTGTTCTTCGTCCCTATCGAAATATAACATCATGCTGTGTCTGAGAAACCGTGTTTTGTTACTGTATTTAGGTCATTTATTTCAATTAAGTTTAGTTGAAATCGTGAGATAGTAAAACCTAATTTGAAATTGTTTAACACACAACATTGTATACTCAAAATATTAATTAATCATTTTGTAGAAGCATAATATTATGACGAAATTATCTGACATTCCACTAACTTTTCGATTAAAAAACAAGGTAGGTACTATCTGTAATTTAACCGCCCATTTCATAAAAGTACTAACCTCTTGTTAATAATTGACCTGGGTCAATGTTGACCTACACCCGTCTCCATATACCACGTGTCGGTTCAACTTTTAGAACCGCTCACGTGAACACAGACCAACTTAACCAGTTCTTTGCAAAGCGTCAGATATCTACCGTATATCGTATCGACCAGTTATTTAGTGGTAACTCAAGTGTGTACCTTCAGTTGACGAGTGACAGGTGGTCTACGAGGAAGAGCATCTAGGTACAGAGACCGCTAGGCGAGATACGAATATCTCAATAACGTATCAATAATTTTCAATGGCTAATTATCTCAGACTAATGAGTATTGAGTATACTCTTGGTTTATTGGTTAAATTACGTATTTTAATATAATGATCGTAAATGATTTTGCTTCGACTTTGTAGACTTAGATTTATAAGATGTATTTATTTTTATTTTTACGTACTTACTATACATTACTATTTACATTACTATTTACTTTACTATTTAGTATACCATTTACTTAACTATTTACTATACCATTTACTTTACGATTTAATATACCATTTACTTTACTATTTACTTTATTATTTACTTTACTATTCACTTTACTATACACTTTACTATTTACTTTACTATTTACTTTACTATTTACTTTATTATTTACTTAACTAGTCACTTTACTATTTACTTTACTCTTTACTTTAATATTTACTTTACTATTTATAATTTATGGAATGTGTTAGATTACTTTGGGTACTTAATATTCATACTGCGGGATTTTTCTATTTGTTATAATTAGATATTGGCAGGTACTTTTATTGGATGTATGGCTTGTCACTTTATTCCTTGTGATTAGGTAATTATAATACGTTCAAATGACGTTTTCTAGAGTTCCACGCTTGTGGCGGTTTAACTCTTTAAGCTGAATGTATAATGAACACGATTAAGAAGGGGACGATTGTTTGGACGTGTAGGACTGGTGAGATAGATAAAAGAAGTCGGGAAAGACCCGGGAAGGCATAGCAAAATCTAGAACTCTAGAGAAACAAATCAGATATTTCATCTTCGGAGTTACTGTGTGGAGAGTATTTTTATGAAAAGCAAGGAGAACAAGTTCTGAGAAGGAAGGAATCCGGGGTCCAGGGTGTCCAGGAGTGACAGACGAATGAATCCATCCCTTCCACTGCGGTACAAGGCAATGGGTCGATAGAGACCGTCTGGAGAGGTCAAAATGCCTCCCCCAACCAATCTCTCTCGATCCGACCCGCCATGCTGTAGATGGGAAAACGTATTCGCCACCAAGACCTAGACAAACATCACCCCATGAATCCGGGCACACCGGCTAAGTCATGTTGGCTATACAATATTCCCGTGGGCGGCTGTAACCAAATGTCAAGCATTGTGCGGAAGGTCATTATATTTATCTGTCTCCAGAAAAAAGTGTTATGAATAATTTTTTGCTTAGTCAGCATATATATTATGATTTTTTTAAAGAGAAGCATTTCGATACTCCAATAAAATTTGTAAAGCCAAATTTTTTTAGAAAATTGCCACTTACAAAATAAACTTTAAAAAAAACCTAATAACAATAAATCAGTAGAGTATAGTTTTAGTAAGCGACGCGTGTTGACCCGAGGCCGTTAGACCTCGGAGAAGTTAGTTGTTCGCTGCTTGTACCTAGTACTGTGGAGGCATGACGTGAACTACCGTTTCTTGAAAGAAGGTCAGTGCGGATATATACATTTCCTGATATATACGATACAATATATAGCGAGTCGATACCAGATTCTGCTTCTTGTGCTGCTGGCGAGGGATGGAAGATCTTAAGAGGACGGTCAATAGATATTATGTTGTTTAAATCAGTCCAAGGTAATAGACCTGCCCATAAGGGCGATTGGAACAAAACAACTTGCGAGAAGCGGGGGAAGCGGCGTGGCGTATCCCTTTCAGTGATTTGTTAATAAATTAAGGCTGCGCATACCCGCTCAAAAACAAGGAGAGAAACGACAATACGAATGTTGGAGGTAGCGCGCTAATATTAAACACGATAAAATTGAAGCGATAATTGTGAAAATGTTTAATAAAACACGAATCGTTTAAAAGACAGCAAAAATCTTGGGATGTGCTAAGTGGCATCTCAAGAAACACTGAGAATTTTTTTATACATATAACTTGTAAAATAACAGAAAAACGTGTTAATAATGATTTTCGGAGCATACTTTGCGATTTATTTCTATAGAGGGAATTTCAAATAATTACCGTTTCGGCGTGGGGAATGTACAGATATTATCTTAAAAAAATAACACATATTTTTTTAAGAGCTTAAAAACTTCAAACTTTTAAGGAAAACGTGTAATCAGGCAGTTTTCCGTGTAATGAGGCAACTCTCATTGTGGAATCGCTATTTAGTCTTCGAAAATAAAATATGCTTACGAAAAGGTAGTCCTTTTTTACAATAATTGATCGCTACGTAATTGAGAATTGTATTGATAATAATTGATAGTAATTGATCACGTAATTGAGAATCCCAAATCGGACGAAGAAAGGTTCGGCTTGTTTTCAAAAAAGAATATTTTTTCATTATTTAGACACTTTTGTTTTAAAGTTTACTCGCGCAGTGAAAACACGTCCCACAATGGACAGGGAATAAATAAGACATCTACGACGAATGTCAAACGCCAAGCAATTAGGTAAAAATATTAATAAATTGGTGATGTTGAATTGAAATAAATACTAACTTAAATATGCATTGCCGGTCCGCATTTACTTTTTGACACTAAACGGTAGTTAATTAATAATGAGGTCTTTAGTCATATTTCAACCATTTTCGTTTCTCAAAGATCGAACGGAATAAATTGAATGTGTATACGGCTTCTTTCATTTCCAAGAGCTTTATAAGTTCAATCCGTTCTTTAAATAAGCCAGTAATTTGTATAACATTATTAAAAAATATGTGTATATCGATAGTTAACTGAAACTTATATGATACTATGGAGGCTGCGCTAAAAGTTATTAATTATAAGTGGAAACATCTCTTACCAACTGACCGTGATGGCAAATATTGATAACTATAATATCTGTTGTTCTGTAATCCTTTTACAGAATTAGTATCGTCTTTTGTGTATAAGTACTGGAGCCTTTCTCAATACTATTTAGTAGGATTGAAAAGACTTAGGTTATTGAATATCACAGTGATGTTTATTGCTTTACGTTCGTATACAAATATAGTTTAATGGGACACACAAAGATATAGCTAGATTCTATCTGGAAAGCTCTGAAAACGGAATGACTTACTCCTTGGCTTTCGGTCAACTTCGGGACTTGTCGATATCGACACCATGTGACCCGAGCGTAGCAAAGACAATAGACAAAAGACATAGATAACAGAATCCTACCTTTGGAGGGCAAGGTTTTTTTCAAAAAAAAAATCAAAGTCAGTTCAGAATTTTTTTGTGTCGCATTTTATAAGTTTACAGTAACAATTCTTTCAGATTTTGGTAGTTTATACAACTGTTGTTACTAATAATATCATTTTGTAATAGAAACTCGTAAACTAGAAAGTGGTCAAAGTTGTAATAAGTAAGATTAAGAAAGGGACGCTTGGATGGTTTGGGCACGTTGAGCGAATGAATGAAGAAAGGAGTGTAAAGATAATTTATAACGCGAATGTGAATGGTAGAAGAAGCCGAGGACGCCCAAGGAAGACGTGGAAGTAATCAGATACTTGAGTCGGGCCATGTCAAGAGTCAGAATAATAGAAGAGTATGCATGAGAAGATGTATGAATGTGAATGAGGCAAGGAGTGTGTGCCAAGACCGAGTTGTTTGGCGGTCCGTCCTCTCTGCCTACCCCTGCGGGAAACGGTGGAACATTCATCGGTGGAACCGACCCAGTGATTTATATATATATATCTATACATATATATATATTTTTTTTTTTTCACCGGTGGCCACCGGAGGGCAAACGGCCAATTAGAGGATAATAACAATATTCCGATATATTACAATAACTGATCATAGATGACGGATTTAGTCAAAATTGTATTAATAAAGGGTTTTATCGATCGTTCATACTAGACCTCTTGGTTTGGTTGATCACAGTTCTGCGTCTACCGATATTATTACGTCTGACCAGTCGCTCTACTCCGCAGAAGTAGGGGAACTGCCTTGCAGATTATTGGCATGTTGTTTCTACCGGCACTTCATAATAAAACTTACCCATAACACATGAACAGGCAATAATTAATTTGTAACACGCTTATCTGTTCTCGGAGTGGTGATTTCTGTTGGTTTGTTCTGCAGTGGGATGAATGAAGTGCAATTCAAACGCATGTTAATCAGAACGTGGGGGTAATCTATGATACTAATTAATGATTGTAATGGTCATATTTGCATAGTAATACTGCGATGATTTGACTATATTGTTGATTAAAACATTGGCACGATTCTAACATGCACTGTACATAATTTTAACATGATTGTTTTATTGGTTTTATTAACCCTACCGTCGTCATTGTGTTTAAATAAGCTAAGTATTAGACTTTTAGACGAACATCAATTCCTATTCTATAGATTTAAATGATTTTTAATTAATGTATTTAATTGAAACATTATTTTTTTTAATATACAACATTGCAAATCGAAACACACAAAACTGTTTGCTCGGACGTATCTGCAAATCCAATACCAATTTTTTATTTTATTTTTTCTTTATAATATTACAGTGTTCACATAATTATTAATATTTATACATAATAATATAATTTTAGATAGAGATATTGATATTTTCCACTGTACTCTTCAAACGTTTGAAATTAAATTAACCTTACAATGTACTTAAATCACAACTATTATTTCTGTAATGCTTATTTTTCTTTTTATTATTTTTTTACTAAATACCATATAATATTATAACTTCATATATATACTTGCATCCTAATCTGAAACCATAACAAAAATGACCGTAAATTGAACTTAACAAGGTTATAAACTTTTAAAAACAAAACAAAAAATTATAAAATTTATCCTGTCACAGCTTTATTCCAACTTGTTTCACATCACTGAAATTGAATGTGACCATAAACATAATCGTCTTGTAGATTATATCTACCACAATTTAACCTGCGTTCAAAACAATATAATATATAATTTTATTTGTTTTATAATCTTAATGTTTATTATTTTTAATTTCTATTTCTTTCTTTAAAATATTTATCTCTCTTTATTTTTCAGCTCACTATTATTTTAATATTTGTATTTACTTTTATTTATCTTTAAATATCTTTTTTTTTCTTTTCTGCGTTCTTATTTCTCATTATTTATTACCTAGTTTTTATTATCGGCTTCTGTAAAAAAGTATTTTTAGTTCATATATTCATTATGTATGACTACCACAACACGGGCAGTAGCCTAGTATGGTAGTTAAAAAAATGTCAAAAACTGTAACTTGTAAAAATTTATTAAATAATAAAACCAAAAAAAAAAAAAAAAAAAATATTTATTATCCATTAAAAGTAAAATTAATTTACATATATAACTGTATGTTTCCCAAATAAACTTAAAATACAAAAAAATGTACTTAAACTTAAAAAAGGCTATAAATTCAGTAACATAATAAAAAAAAATGTATCAAATTTAAATACTAAATCACATTCATATTTCAACACTAAATTCAGAACAAAAATTGGGAAAAATTACTTATTTCTTTTTTTTATGCGTTTATCAAACTCTCAACTTCTCCCGATCGCCTGGAGACAGTGAGACTATGACATCCCTAAGGGGGGTATCTTGTGCGGCTGAAGGTAAGTGGTAAGATGTAGGCAGGGAGGTACACGGCTATTCAGATCTAGTCACTAAACACGGCTAAAACCTTTTTAATTTTTAAAATCTAAAAATTTCAAGTAAATTTACAATTCTGAATGGTGGTCTTACGTCAGGGTGGTACTGGGAGTATTTTCCACTCTGGAATGTGTCAAATACACCTTTTATTATTTTTAATGCATAAATTGTGAAAACACAAATAATCAAATAAAATTTACTTATTTAATATTAAATTTATTTATTTGAACCCGCGACACCCCTTTATCACGGAGGCCATCAAAGTCACGTTTGACATCGTGGAGGGAAAGGATGAATATCTAACTACTTATATTTTGCGCAGGTTGAACAAAACCACTAAACTAACCTGACCAACTAAAATGCCAAGTTGTAGGTATCTCAAAAAAACAAAATAAATTATTGACTAAACGTGGAATATTTGTTAGACTTCTTGTAGCTAACTTCATTCGTCTAAACGTCGCTCAACAATGAATCTTCATTTTAACTTTAGGCAATTCATAAAATATCCACTGCCAATCATCCGTTGTACGTCAGTTTGACGAACAGCAATATTGTTTCAACTCGACTTCTGCACACAGCGAAAATATTCGCCAGCACTTGAGAGGGAGTTGAATATCCGGCGGCAGACAAAAAGAAATTTAATATTCGACAAATTTGGAGAGAGTTTGGACGTAAATCGACTTAACGATGTTACAGAGACGTAATGAATAATTACTTGAGGAGTGTTGATGATTTTTTATTCGAAGATAATTTAATTGATGATCTCTTCGGTATATTTCATGTTAATTTTATGTCTTCAAGGGATATACACTTCGGTTTAAAAAAAAAAGAAATTTTAAGCTTGTTTTGATATTTTTTAAAGACGAACATTTCAAGATTCATCAAGTATTTGACGACCGTCCGTGGTCGAGTGGTAAGACACTTGAAATCGGAAGGTCGCGGGTTCGAACCCGGCGTGCGCAAATAAATTTTATTTGATTAATTTGTGTTATTTCACAATTAATTAATAAAAATAATATATATTCTATATTTGCGGCACGTTCCAGAGTGGAAGATACTCTCAGTATCGCCCTGGTGTAAGACCACCATTCAGAATATAAAGGTGGCTTAATAATGGCTTTTGCCGTGTTTAGTGACTAGATCTAAATAGCCGGGTACTTCCCCACCTTCCTCTTCTCCATCTCCTTCCCTTCACCACTTACCTTCAGCCTCACAACATACCCCAATTGGGGATGCCATAGTCTCACTGGCTCCAGACGGGAGCAATTAGGACTCTTGTGAGGTATTCTCTATAAAAAAAAATACCTGGCAATAACTTTTTCGAGTGCCTCCTACTACCATAATTATAAGCGGAAAATTTTCTTGGTTAATTGTGAAGACTTGGCTTGCAGAGGAATTGAACACACGACGGCTGGATGGAAAATCAACGCATTTATTATTAAAGGGGTATATTTTTGATATTCACATATGATTTAACATACTATTTGTTAAGTATATATAGCTAGCGCTGTTTGGTTGTTGAATTCCAAAAGGTATTATTGGGATAAAAAGTTTATTTGAAGTATTGTGTATAAAATAAAAGATTTGTGTTTTGACAACGTTCTAGGAGAGCATATTTTTAAACTCGATATTTAAGAATAATATAAACGGTGTCAGGAAACTACTCGGAGAAAAATGTTATTCTAAAAAACGATCATTTTAATAGTAAACAGGGTTAAAAACGGGACTGAAGTTCTTACGAACAAATTAACAGGGTTTCAACATGTAAGAATAATTTGTTGGTATACGTAATTTCGTACGTATACCAACAAATTATTCTTACATTTTCCCGCCAATAAACATTGAAACACTGTTAATTTGTCCGTAAGAACTTCAGTCCTGTTTTTAACCGTTTTTACTATTAAAATGATCGTTTTTTCGAATAACATTTTTCTTCGTGTAGTAGTAGTACAGGCGGGAAGCTGATGAATCTAAATCATATTTTGAGTCGATTTTGTGGTAAAACTTTTTTTAATTTGAGCCTTCGTTTTCGAGTAAATCCTACATTGGAATTTTTTAGCTCACATTTGAAAAAAATGGGTGGCTATAAGGATAATTTCAGTTTGTTTAGTGTCTTTTAAAATGGGTTGACACAATCCCAAAAGTTTTATTTAATCCTTTAGTTAACAAAAAAAAAATTAAAAGTTTAAAAAAAATCTAAACGCTTAGAGTGTTTTGGGTTTTTTCATTTGATGTTCCTAGATTCGCCAGTCTGCAGTACGAGTTTCCGGGCACCATGTTTAGAGTAGATATTTTTTTACTAAGTAAAACTCACCATGAAAATCTGTGTGTTTTTAAACCCGCTGTGTTATTCGAATTCGATCCATCCAGCCAACAAATCATAAGATTTAATTTCATACAATTAATATAGACTTTCAGTGAAGACAGTGTCACAGCATAACTTGTTTTTGACAAGATATGTTGATGATATCATTATTCGATCTAATCATTATAATACTATCTCAAATTGGTATAATAAAATGCCTAATTTCCATGTTGATCTAAATAAGGCCTAGCCGCAATAATTCCATAGTCATGCTAATAAAATGATTTGGTACTCTCTAATATTTTTTCAAATACGTATATGTTCTTTCAATTTCGTTTAATTATCTTCCCGGCTTTTGCTCAAATATCGTATAAAAACAAAGGAATTGTTTTTTTTTGTGATTGTTTTCTGTTTGCCAGATAATGTACCTTATTATTTATATATATTTCATAATAATATCGTTACAAGTTTTCCCAGAATAGCTATTTTTAACAAAAAAATGTGAAAATATTTCCCATTCGACAAAAAAATGTAAATAAAATATATTTATATGATAAAATTTTTATTTCTATAATTTAAATGATAAAATTTTTTATTTCTCTACAAACCTGAATAGACACCCTACATGAAAAAAAACCAATTCAAATGTGTTTTCGAAGAAGTAATGACATAAATACTTGTTTGAAAATGAAATGACAGTTGAAAACCGTTTGTAAAAGTGACGCCAAGTTAACCATAGACATTTATTATAAATTATTCAGATGGGTTGGCGCTATGCGGATTTTTGCTATGTCAAGACCGAGAACGGCGCAAGCGATTCTGACCTTGTTCTTTATACAACTTATTTATAAATAAGGAACAAAATCGCTTCAAATTTTTTTTTTTTAATTTAGACCCGCGGCCAACGGCAGTCGAGAGGTTGTAATACCTCTCTGAATTTTGACTCTTCCGCAAATATTTTTTATCTAATATAGATTCCGACCACTATCGTGTCGGTACGTTTTGCTTTTTTTTATAAGTTACTTCTTATAGAAGTTAGGACCCTCCAAAAATCGTCAAAATGCCTGGTTTGAAAGCCATCAACAGATGTTCAGTATACAAACTAGACAATGTTTTTTTAAATGCAAAACCTACAGAAATAGAGGATTTTCTTCTTATACATGGTGTCCGGAAACTCGTAGTACAAGCAGGAAACTGGTGAATCTACATCAATTTGAGCTTTCGTTTTCGAATAAATCGAGACCAAAGTTGGAATTTTTTAGGTCAAATCTGAATGTCGAATGGTCAAAATGGTTGTTACGGGGTTAATATCAGCTGTTTAATGTATTTTAAAGTGTGTAGAAGCATCGAGCTTGCTTAAAAATTTTTTTTAACCCTCTAGTTGCCGAAATGTTTTTATTTTTTTTAATTTTCCAAAATTCTCAGATCGAAAAAATAAAGTATTTTTTGGGTTCACTATGTGATATAGACTCACCAGTCTCTTGCTTGTGCTACGAGTTTCCGGACACCGTATTTAGTTAGAAAACAAAATCTTAAAAATCGCTGCAGTTTTGAAGGAGAAAAATGAGGAATACAAAACCTCGATATTGACGATTTTATTTAGGTATTATCGGCCTGAGGTGCAGTTGTCCCTTTCGGGGGAGTAAGCGCGAGGAATAAAAAACCTCCTTTTTGACGATTTTATTTAGGTATTATCGGCCTGAGTATTATTAGGCCTATTATACCTTTCGGCATGACAGCAACAGTTTGATAAAATACCTGTTGTAAAAATGTCTCTGGCACCGGGTTTCCTCTTAAACTCGCCTAGTTCTGAATCAACGTCTAATTAATACCAAAGATACTGCCGGAAGAACTGGCTATTCCAAGTACATATCATTGTCTGCCATAGTATATTGCAGAAGTCACAGTTCAAAGTTGCAAATCTTTCTAAATTATTATTGAGGTCGACAATAACTACTTTTCCTGCCATATTAACACCAGTTTATGACTGCACCGTCACTTAATAGATTCTAGTATCTAATAGTTTTTCGAAACTTATATTTTGCAAGTCGCTTACCGATAAGTAATTTTATTTTTAAGAGTTTTATTTACGTGGGGGGAGGTAGAAAGGCAGGAGAAGTTAAAATAACAAGGAGACATTGTCAACAAAGGTGAATTACTCCAAATCACCACTCCCACTACCCTCACCTAATAACGTCTGATCAGTGGCGGCTCGTGACTTTTGGTGAGCTAGAGTGCTAATATTAACAAAAATGGCATTATTGATGTCGTTGTAGCCGAAAAATATATTTTTTTTTTTTTCGAAAATTTATTTTTTTATGAAGATTTTCAGGAAATTTCAGTTTTGCCGTGCGCCGCACAGATTTCCTGAAAATTTCATACAAAAAATAAATTTTTGAAAAAAAAACAAAAAATATTTTTCGGCTACAACGACATCAATAATGCCATTTTTGTTAATATTAGCACTCTAGCTACCAAAAGTAACGAGCCGCCACTGCGTCTGATCCTTTCTGTACTTATATAATTTAGTTAGTTTTAAGAACGCTAGTGAATGACACGCATGTGTATAAACGGTAACCGACGAGTTCACCGAAAATCAATTCATCCAAAATCAAATTCATGGACAACGAGAGGTTAGGTTAGGTTGATCTCATTTTCGATGAACTCGCCGTGAACCGGTAGCAATTTTAAAAATTTAAGTTCGTCTTAACCATTACGCGCGGTTGAAATAAAACTTCTTTGCCTAAAAACTAACAACTAAATAAAAACTTACATTTTTTAGGCGGCGGAACATGATTAGATTGTTGATTTTTTCGTTAATAATTATGTATAGACGAAAGGGTATAATTTTCCTGCGATTCAGCCATTTGAATTCTAAACAACACTATTTTTATTGTCACACTGCTGCCACTTTTTACTTCAATAGCTAGAATACACAAGAATCAGAGCGAAAAAAGGGGTTAATATTGATCGTAAAACATAATCCAAATCAAAAGCTACAACTAAAATCATATAATAATCAACAAAACATAACAAAAATCTGTTAAACTTACCCAATACATTAGTAAACAAAAATTAACGGGTGACGTCTGACGTCTGAGTTTGCTTTGACTTTTTGTTATTCGTTATAAATTATATATATATATATATATATATATATATATAATATTCGCCATACCGATGACGTTAATATGATGAAATATAAATCGAACGTCATTTCTGTTATTGTTACTTCCGTCCAAAAAAGATTTAAGTTACCCATCTTAATGCCCCTAAAGAAGTCTCACTTCAATAATAAAAAAAATGTCTAAAAATTGTTGCATAAAGAACTACAAAGAAGATAATATTATTCCCAAGCACAGACATATTATTCATAGACTTGAGAATCAGGGAGAGGGGTAATAACCATCTGTAACGGGGCGGAGAGGGATGAGTTGACGGTAACGATATGTGATTCGTTAATTCTTCAATATGACAGTATACGGGTGTTAAGGTACGTACTTGAGTTACTTTAACCAGTGATTCCTGACATTATTTGAAGTAAAAAATGTAAAAGAAATTTTGGTCTCCGGTGACTTTTTTGTTGTTTTTTTTTTTTTTTTTTCTACAAAAACATAAATAATGGTAGGTGTTGGGTAGTTGGGGGCGGGGTAAGTGGTGGGGCGGTAACTCGGCTGAGTGACCAATAAGGTCATGTGAAAAAAAATAACTTTTGTTTGATTTTAAAGAAAAAATATTTTGAAAAAAAAAAAATTTACATAAAAAAAGTCACCGGAGACCAAAATTTCACTTACATTTTTTACTCCAAATAATGTCAGGAATCACTGGTTAAAGTAACTCAAGTACGTACCTTAACACCCTGTATAGGCATCACGCATTATAATATCACCATTTAGCTCTTAAAAGTAAAATCTGCTTTTGAATGAATAGACCTTTTTACATGGGAGCGCGAATTGTTCGCCCGGTTTGAACAAACTTGTGTAATCCATATAAAATGAAGAAAGGTTCGCTTGTTTTGAGAGTCGAATATTTTGTTACCGTGTTAAGTTAAGACACTTTTACAAATGTTTCATAATTTACTTATCACAGTAAACTGCAACGTGCACACGACGGGACCGGGAATTTCGGTTCATGTCTAAAACTGATCATATTATATGATGTGAATAAGCTTAAAATAATGACAAATAATGCCTGCATATGGAAGGTAATACGACAATTGGGTTTATACTCTTTTCACTTCTATTTTTACATGTTTTAATAGCACAAGTTACCATTTTTGCCGTGTTATTTCGTAAAATGTACCGATAAGAGCTCGACGCTAGTCCGCACAAGAATGATGACGTCACATTTTCTAGATTCACGCGAACGTATACGCCAGCCCGGCCGGTTCCATGGAACCCAGAATTAAGGAGGGGGAAATAATACGCTTTTAGCACTTAGGGCAGGTCTATACATATTCATATGTCTATGTTCCCAAGCTTATAAATTGTTGTATATAGTACAAGTCTCTTACCGTTGGGGGGAAAGTATTAGTATTTAATTCATAATCAAATTTAATACCTAATATTATTTTTAAACTATAAATTTAATAATGTTATTATGAAATACTCTAAAGCAGTGGTTTTCAACCTGTGGTACGCGTACCACTAGGTGTAAAATTGGGGGTACGCAATATCGTGGCACAAATGTAGTTTTTACAACTGAGCTTAACGTATTCAAATTTCTTCGGTTTACGCTCTAAAAATATTAATACCGTTCACAAGCACGTATTTGTGTGAAAAGGCATTTTCTTCTTATGCATTTATAAAAAATCAATATTGCCATCGCCTGAATGCTGAACCAGATTTGAGGCTCCTCTACCTATGTGAGATTGAGCCAAACTTTGCTCTGCAAAGCAAGCTCAGGGATCACATTGACTGTATGTTAACATTGGATGATTGATTATTAAGGTGAAATACGAAATCGGGCTTTTATTTCAACTATTGTTATACGAGGGTTATTTTTATCAATACACTTTTTGAGTTTGGAGTTATGTATGGAGAACGTGTTTTATTTTCGTCGAAATTAAAAGACGTGGAACAAAATTTGTAGATCCGCTGTTTAAAAATGCCCGAAGTCATCTTACACTTAATGTGTGGTTTAGTTGTTAAATTCAAGTAATAATGAGAGTATTAAAAAAACAAATTACAAAAATTACAATACGTGTACACGAGATAGGGGGTACGGGGTACAACAAATTTGTAGTAAGAGTCAAGGGGTACGCAGGCTCAAAAAGGGTTTCATTGTTGTGATAGCTGTTTGAGCGTTCAAAATGATTATCAAATTTTTGTAGTTAGGCCACATTGTCGTATTTATATTAATCATATAAATGCGATCTATGTATGTGACTTTATTTTTCCCTAGATATCATATTTTAATTTTTATAATGTATTAATACTTTCGGTAACCGATTTACTTAGAAAATCAATGGCGACAATAGTTTAGTACTTCCCCATCTCCTTCCCTCCTCATTGTCTCATTTGCTCCAGACGGGAGAATTTGGGACTCTTGTGCGGTATTCACACTAAAAAAACAAAATTTTTAAAATCATCCTTTGTCACCCCGGATATGAAAATAGATTTAAGGGAAATTGTCAAATGTCTATTATCGGTCTATTATGTTGTTTAGGTTTCTTGAAAATATTAAGGAGTAGAGAACAAATACATTTTCTTTTATAATTTATTAAAATTATAGTTTGATCATTCGTTATTTTGTTAATATTCACCAGCCTCACTAATAAACGTGTTTTCAATTTCTGATAAACAACAATTACAAGATCGTTTATCAGTGGTAAATTGTCAATTAATAATGTAAAACTTGTCAATTAATAATGTTCTAATCATGTCAGTAAATTTACAATATTGCAATACTACCGGAACTATATTGAAAATTAGAATGAAAATCTAGTACGTGCAGACATTTGACTTATAGAAGTTCAATGTTAATTTTATTGGACAGGATTCTAACGATGAAAGTAATTATAGTAAAACCAAGCAGAGGTCTTATCCACGTCATCGTGGATCATTCGAACGTACATGGAAACTCGCTTCCTATGCGAAGTATTGATAGTCCGGTCAAATTAGCTCAAAAAAACTATTCTAGGTCAAAGATCGCAATTATTGATTTTTTGCATTTTTCATCCAAACGGTAAGTTTAATCATTTAAATAGGACAAACAAAAATTTTAGATCATGCAATTATTACCTACAAAAATCGTTCTTATACTTTTTTTTCTTAAGAACCTCCATTTCTGAGATACAGCGATTTAAAAGGTTGTCTTTTGTGTTATTTATAATATTCACGAGTACGCAGCCTATATCACTGTAAACACAGGTAAAAGTATTGGTCTGTGAAAATTGTACGATTCTGAGGATAACCACTGGAGCGTCAGAGCAATTTAAAACTTTTTCTCGGATTACTAAAGAAAATTTTTCCTGCCCACATAAAATAAATCATATCTTTATATTTGAATACGGAGATATACAAACTGATTATAGTTCTATACAGCCAATGAATTCACCTTTCTTTTGTTTATTATCACATATTCGTAGGATTCACAAAAAAAACATTATAAAATAGTAAACTTTAAAACTTTTCAAAGAATCTAAAGAATATTTGCCATATTTTGACAGCAAAGCAATTCGTGTTTTGGAAATATTGCCATATTGTGGCAAAAACAAAAAAAAAAAAAAAAATCAAACGTCACTTCAGAATTTTTTCATTTTATAAGTTTACAGTAACAATTCTTTCAGATTTTGGCAGTTTATATAACTGTTGTTACTAATACCTAATATTAATAATATTATTTAAAAAAATAATGATTTAAAAAAGAAAAAAAAAATTTCATTGGTGGCCACCGGTGGGCCAACGCCAATTCAAGGCCAATAGTAATTTAACAAATAATATAATAAATAATTTTAAATTTCGTTTTTACCATTTATTTATCAACCAGCTAGTAACTACAATCTTCAATACTAAACACGGCTTTACTTTATGCATTAGACTTCAATAGAGAATGCAAAACGTTATGGCCAAGATGGATGCATGCATTATTCCTTTAGATCAGCCTCTGCATGCAAAAGCCCGAGAAATCGTATCAGCCGCACCTGAAGGGTCTGAATTATCGAAGATCATATCAGCTCATCCATTCATTAACTAAGGTATTCGTTTTTTTGTTTATTTTTTTGCCAATCAAGGTAATACCATAATAGTTCTACAATTCGAAAGAAACGTACGTTCTTGAAATGTGTATAGGAATATGATTAGACATTTGACATTCTATTCGTAGTATCTTCTGTCTTTTCACACTTCTTTCAAAACTCGTCACTGCTCCTATCCTTAATTTGGGTATGTTAGTGTGGAAGAGAAGGAGATGAAGGAAAGATGGGGATGACTTTTAGTATGGTAGATGAATCATTAATACAACTAATAATTTAAAAAAACTTCCGAGGCATCAATAGGACAAAATACTGCATCAAATATTGAATTACATACTAATGATACACTTGCAACGTATTCTCTAAATGTATTTGAGTATCGGTGTGTACTCTATGATGAAAATATTTACATGGAGTGAGCAAGTCTATAACATAACTTAATCTATTAATAAAGTAAACCTGTCCAAGAATCACTGAACGTGCCCATAACGTCGAAATTCTATTTACTATATTATTTCTTAGTGGCTCGAGAGTGGTTGACAACATGTTCCATTGACATTACCACACTTTCCAAATAGACCTGAACATCTGCATGGCTACTTGAAATATCGCACACATATAAGGGTACCCAATCTTAAATTAGATTCGCATTACTATGAGGATGTGATCAATTTTCAATATTGATAGCATTACTAGGTCGCGTTATAATTGCACTGGATATTTAAATTGTCAATATGGAACTAAGGTGCTTGAAAATTGTCATTACGACACGATAACAGACAACAAATCATAAAAGTTACATCGAACCTTTAATGAATAAAAGGGGTGTTCCACAAGGATCCGAACTAGGACCATTTTTATTCATCATAAAAATAAATGTTATTATCTGAGTCATAAAAGAATACAAAATATGATTATTTGCGGATGATAAGTTTATTTATATCAGAGGTAAGGATTATGAAGTAAAATTGAGGAAAATTAATGGTGATTTTTTAAATCTGTCCCAATGGCTGAAAATTAACAAACTTTAACTCAACATCTAGAAAAGTTGGTATCCTAAATAACGATTAATGTCACCAATTAATAACGGACGGTGAAAACTTCTAAAAGTACCTCGTGGGTTGATATAAGAAAATACCGATTTAACTGCAAGAAACTGGCTAAGAAGGTGTCTTTCCTTGGAAAAATTTGAAAAACCACAAGTTTACTAATGTATAAAACAATTGTTGCCCCACACATAAACTACCGTTTTAGTACTTACTCTCTATCTTAGAAATGTAGGTAGCTTAACATAACTCAAAATAATCCACAATAGATCAAAGTCACAAATTTTGAAGTGTAATAAATATAAACTTATACAGAAAATGCTCATGAAATTAGATATACAGAGTGACAAAAAAATAATTTTCTACAACTTTTTAATTTTTATCTACCAAGCTTATACTTTAGAGATAAACTACATTACAATAAAGACACCATACAAGACAGAAAGAAAATATTAGACTAACAAATGGACAAAATAAAAACTATCTATAGTTAAGTTCCCAATAAATTAAAATGTAAAAATTATGTTTTCAATAAGAATTAGAAATTAGAATAGTGTGTCTTAAAATGTTAAAGTATATGTTTATATTGGAATTGGAATTATTCTAAGTAAAATAGGTAAGTAATGGTTTTTATCAACATTATTGGCGGTCGGTCGACTTCCATAGCATGCCCCTAATCGGTTTGACGTTTGATCGTTTACACCGACGTTTACATTGACTTACAACTGCGAAAGCATTGCGAGGAATTCCGTTTCCCATGTAAAGTTGTCTATAAGCACAAAATGATAATACATCATGATATTATGTTGATAAACACCGTTTTCACAAATTTTTCGCTGAATTCAATTTTAAATGAATTGAGATAGATTTGAACATGAAGAAAATTGCAGAATTCCGATGCACGCTTAAAAAGATTTTTTTTTAAATGACACTTGGTATCAGCTGAATTTATGTCCAGGGAGATGATAAATGATTTGAATTATTAAAATTCCGTTTGTTTTAAATACATTTATTTAAATTTCGATATCTTTTTATTGAATAAATTAATGAAGTTATGGAGCTGAAACTCCGCAGATAGACACATTGTCGATGACAATGCAGTCTGTCAACTTTGGATAGCAATCACTCAGACATATACAAGCATTTCTCTGAAATTGCATGGCATTGCAGCAATAGAGATAAGAGATAAGACCGACATTCTAAATATGTCGGTCTTATCTCTTATCCAATTGGGATTTGACTCAATTGGCAGCGTTGTTGGCTCTAATCCCTGGGGAGGAAGATTCAATCTCAGTCAAAACAAAAAAAATAATAATATAAAAGACATTTAAAAATTCACAGCAGTTTAAGAGCCAGTACCTGGGGATGGAGATTCAATGCTCAGATAAACGAAAAAAAATCTTTGGAATTTGCTACTAGCCGGCCCAAGAGATAGCGCAACTAGGTCATAAATTAACGTTTATTGTAAATAGTTATTTATTGTATTTATTATACTTATTTGTTGTAAACTATTATGGTAAAAAAAACTTCAATCCTCAAACAAAGAAAAAATCACGTGTTTTGACAGATTCGACTACCATTTTTTTTATCTGAAATTTGTCGTTGGTTATGTTTGAAGATTAGATGTTAAATAACCCAAACTATTAACCTATTAACCTATTTTGTCCATAATGTTATTTTATCTTCCCGGGCACAAATAGGTGGCATGTTTTTAAAATTTGCGTATTGAGCATGCGGAGAAATTCTGCAATTTAAGATTTTATCAAAGACCTTTCAACAATGATGTGCTTAATTATCCAAATGACAATGTTGGTTTTTGTTCAATCTCTATTTTAAAATAAAAAATAAAGTATCAAAAACGATAATGAATAAATTTACTAAGAACTATTCTAACTAATAAGACCTTTACCTTTACGGAAATAGCTTCATCTTAAACACCTATCATAATGTTTTATTGAAATAATGAAAAAAAACCTCCTCCTCCTGTAAAATTTGCTAATGGTCGTTTGGACAATTGAGCAGTCGGGTGACGTTTGTTCAGGGAACAACCAGCAAATGCCTGAAATAGGAAATACAAATGGTTTTTCAAAACTCATTAGCTGTTTTTCCGTTTTTAAACAACAACAGCTAACCGCCATAGATGAAATACGACAGTGTTGCCTTTATAGGGTTTGTAATAGCTATTTGACATTTAGATACCCATGCTAATAAATTATATTACAGAGATTCGATATTTTGCCATTTTGAAAGGATCGTGCAGAATTGAACGGGTCAAAGAGTAAAATTTTGTAAAATAAGATGGGAGATTTATGACTTTTGATGTCAATCTATACACATACTGGTAACTTAGTAAAATCTAAATGGATTCAGGTTTTAGAACATCACAGTACCTGTATCAGGGGGTAAAGGTAAGCAAGGAACCTTTGCTATTGCATACGATATATCAAATGGGTCATAATTTAGCATTATGTATCTATAAATTTCTAATTATATATAGTGTTGCAGCAACGACTGTTGACCCAATTATGTAAATCCACCTTCTTCCATTCAACCTACCTTCCATACATATCCTGACAATATGTGCCAATATTACCCAAGTGACGATTACTATCTACCTGTGACACTGTAGGACATTGACTCAAGAGGAATGAGTCTGTTAAAGTAACTAGTGCCGCGATCAACTCATCATGATTATTAAATAAAGTTCTTTAATATCGATCATGCTGAAGAAGCCACTGCGCAATGCTCACCAATGTAGTGATCTCTCAGTGTGTTTGAATTGTGTCTATGTAATCCGTGTAGTTATCACCTCCTATGAAATTAAAATATAAAAGTTATGTTTTTAATAAGAATTAGAAAAGTGTGTCTTAAAATGTTAAAGTATATGTTTATATTGAAATTGGAATTATTCTAAGTAAAATAGGTAAATAATGGTTTTTATCAACATTATTGGCGATTGGTCTATGATATCTCGGTCACTTTTAATCCCGAATCGTTCGGATACTTGTGCATTGATCAGCCATGTGATTCATCGGTGCCTTATTATCATAACAAGCTGTGGGAAAATAAGGTGAGTCGGATTCCCTTCCAGTGTCCTCTTTTCACATATTCCCATAGTTGTGTCATTTTGAAAAACATAATTTTATGATAACAGTCGATTTATTTTCCCAGTCAATGTATCTGCGACTGTAACGAAATTATAAAAAACAGTTCCAAACTTTAATGATAATTATTGGCAATTTAAATAATCATTTTTTGCAAAAAATTTATAAAGGGTTTTTTTTTATTACAGACATGGCTATTGACATTGTTACTAGGCATAGAGAAGCATAAATGTTTATTATTAATATATCTCAAAATGTATACTGTGATAGAACACAAAGGCATAAAATTCCGGAAATATTTAACGCATTACCTAAAGATATTAAAAATGAGACAAAAATCAAAACAAAAGTTAGGTCATTCTACCTCCTTGGTACATGAAAACAAATTATATTGTGAACAAAAATATTGTAGAAAAAAACCTAGATCTATTAACCATTGTTAAAAATAAAACAATTCCAATAGTACGTTATGATCACAAGCATTACAGAAATTAGTTAAGTATTTTAATATTAAGTATTCTATTAGTAAGTTAAGCAACAAATATTATACTATTAAGCAATTATTATGTTTTACGCAACAAAATATCAAATTGAGCTTTACCTATTTTATTGTAAGCAAATAAATAGGAAAAATGAGAGATTTCTTACAATCAAACTGATTGATCAGTTTTGTAAGATGTAAGATAAAATATTGTACAAGTATGAACTGAATAAACATAATTAAAAAATATATATTTAAATATTTTGACTGGAAAACTACATACTTTAAATTCTGAAGCACTTTAAATGGCTTGTTCTAATATTTTTAATCAGGGCTTGCATACAGTAAGCCCTGATTAAAAATATTAGCAAACAAATTAGGCGTCAATTTATGTATGAAGATTCATATCCATGGCATTTGTATATTTAAAATCATATTTACAATAACAAACTTGTATACCAGCTGCTGTCTAGCAATAATCTAAAAACTTCTCGTTTTATCATCTCCTTCTCTTATCGAATGACTTGGCACATTTGAACGTAAAGCTTTTTTGTCTAGTATCATCTTAAACAGATTACACTGAAGAAGTGTTGGTATCTATTAAATACTTAAATAAATCATTAATCATTTAAAAAAAACTGTGTACTTAGAACCAGCAGATGTTCGATTTATCCTCTAAGATTTTTATTCCCGTTAGCGAATTTCCATATTTACTTTGGGTGTAGGGTAGTTTTACTGGAAAGGCATGGTTGACAAATACTTTTATATTAATAATTTATTTATTTATTTATTTGTTTGTATTTTACGCCCTGCTGGGCTTTCACATATTATTTTTTATTTATAAACAAAGTAGGTACATCTAAATCAACATTACACACATTTCACACAAAAGCAAAAAATAAAATTAAAAAGCTAAGTACATCTAAATAAGCATTACAAACAATTCAAACAAAAGCAAAAAAAATAATTATAAAACTGGATCTAAAACAAAATCCAAAACAAAATCAAAGTCAAAATCAAAAACAAAATCAAATACGAGTTAGATAAAAGCAGGTAACCCTACCTAAGGTAAAGCAACAACAGAATGGGATAAGTACAATTCGTAGAGTGAGTCAAGGATAAACTATGTGGTATATTCAATTAAATAATAATGTACACCCAACTATATCTATATGTATAATACATATATATATACGATACAAGTCTTCCCCGTCTTCTTATCTTCTTGTCTTTGTGGAAGAATATTTCAAACTTACACTTTGGCATTGTACATCCGCAAATTGGTTTTTTTGGTACCTAATGATTTGTACAAAAGTGAAAACCTGTGACTTTAACTTCTGTTTATGGAGTCTTATAATTTTTGACAATACTTTTGTACACATATATTATTTTCAAAGATTGGTTTTAAACAAATTCCATTTCCTCGAACAGGTTCCTTGTTTTCGCCCGTCCAAAGTGTGTTAACTGGTGCATTTTTTTCAGTGACTCGGTATTTATTAACGATTTATTTCCTTGATTATCTAATAGAGCCATCTTGCATTCTGAACGGTGACGGGATAACTTAGAATGAATTCAACTCCACACCTCCATTGAAAAGTCACTAAACGTTACTGTTAGATTATGAACTATTTCTCAGTTTTTTTTTTCATAGCTTTTAATGACATTTCAAAGAAGTGTTGAGTTATTACGGCAAATTACGATTTACGGCGCAGGAAATACTTCAGTGGTATCAGATTTCAATTTTATATGTGTTTTTGAGAACGCGCGCTCACCCCGTAGTAATGTCTGCGAATTCATTTACTGTTTTATTTGATTTTTAATTATCCGACATTACTACTTAGCTGATTCGATGGCATGATTAAGTTAGCTTCTTTTTCAACTGCTGCCCTCCCCTATTATAGGTAGGCTATCAAAGAACTGCACTCACAGAACTGCATTATATCCACATTATTGTGGATATAATGTGACATTAAAATCCATAAAAAACATAACCGACTTCAAAATAAACATTAAGAGCCATTGACCAGCAGCTGAGAATAAATGTTTAAAAATGCTTGTAACTGTACAGGGAGGTTCCAATGAGAAATATTGATTATTCCCCGAATCAAATTTATTAAATTAAAAATTTAATATCGATTTTTTCATTCAAAAATTGCTTTAATATATACCTACATTTAAGTAAGCAATAAAAATGCTCAAAACGCACGATGATAAATTATTAAATATTGTGTACTTTTTGTAAGTATTTTTTTGATCAAAAGTATTTATCATTTTTCAATAATGTCTAAACAAAATAAATTTTAAAATATAAAAAAAATAAAATTTAAAGTGTAAAAAAAATTGAAATATTTTAGTTTGTAAGACCTTAAACAAATAGAAAAACTGAGGTATTTTTGTCACAAAACACCTTTTCGGATTTCTTTTTTAGTGATTTTAATTTAACTAAAATTTAAATTTTTAAAACTGTGTTGACTAGATTATGTATTAATTTATTTTGTTGTATGATTATATGATTTTAAATTTGTGTTGTTTAATAGAATCTATCGTTTGAAAATTGAACAAATCTGCCAGCGACCAACGGTATAACCTTAGTATATTGAAAATACACTTTGTTTTTTTAAATTTTAAAACTGCGTGTACCAGTTAAAATAACAATCTTTCAAAATCAATTTATGTTTTTTGTAAAAAAAGAGTCAATACGTCTAGAATTTGATTTAAAAATGACTAATTTCCGGTATTCTATGGTAATACCCTCTTAAGACATGGATTATGGACACAGGAAGGAAGACTACTGATATAATTTTACAGCCAAATAAATATTTAAGCTTGTATTGTGTTATATTTGTTTTAGATATGTTTTATAAGAGGTGTAGGAACCAGAGAAGCAATATTGTCGCTACGCATACTGCTAGAAAAAAGAATAAAAAGAAACCAAAACACATTCATTGCATTCATAGACCTGGAGAAGGCTTTCGACAAAGTAGAATGGAAAAGGCTCTTCGAAATTCTGAAGAGAATTGATATCAAATATAGAGATAGACGAATAATCCAGGCGCTATACAAGAATGAGGCCGCTATAATTAGATGTGATAATGGTACAAAGGAAGCCAGTATAAAACAAGGGGTGAGACAGGGATGCTCTCTGTCACCTGTTCTTTTTAACGCCTATATACAGAGTGCGATTGATGACTTGAGAGAGAGAATGAGTCACAGAGATGGTGTAAAGATACACGGACAAAAGGTGGATATGATAAGGTTTGCTGACGATATTGCTATGCTTGCTGAAAGCGAAGAAGAACTGCAAGAGGCCTTAACAATCATGCAAAGCATTCTTCAAAACAAATACAACATGAAGATAAATAAAGACAAAACAAAACTGCTGACTGTAGGCCGAACGCAACATCAGATGAGAGTAGAGATGTCAGGAGTTCCACTAAAGAACACCAAGGAGTTTGTCTACCTCGGGAGCAAAATAACATGGGACGGTCGGTCTAAGAGCGAGGTCGACAGCCGTATACACCAGGCTAGGCTTGCATTCAATAAAAGGTCGAAAATAATAGAATCGAATAATATAGACCTAAAACTGAGAATACTCCTCATCAAGACCTATGTATGGAGTATCTTGACGTACGGCTGCGAAACATGGTGCCTATCCGAAAGAGATAAACGGAGACTAGAGGCTTTTGAGATGTGGTCCTATAGAAGACTATTAGGAATTTCCTGGAGAGACCACATTACAAATGAGGAGGTTCTCCAAAGAATCGAAGGAGGAAGGCACCTGCTCAAGACCTTGTCCGAAAGGCGTGCAAGATGGATCGGCCATATAATACGACAAGAAGGCCTCTTGCATGCCATAATGGAGGGTATGACCGAGGGGACAAACTCCAGGGGACGCCCACGCCGAGAGTACCTGGAGGACCTGCTGGTGGACATGCGCTGCTCTTCATATGCAGAATTCAAAAGAGCCGCACAAGATAGGGAAGAATGGAAGAAGAAACTAAAGGAAATTGCTGCAAACCAATCCCAGGATTGAAACCAGAGAGAGAGATGTTTTATAATTTTTCTCGTTTTATTTAAACACGGGTATTTACTATAATTTAATCGCGTAACAATGTACAATATGTTCTTAGAACGGGGTACCCTAAGTAAGGACAAATTATTTTATAAAAAATTGAAATAAAGAAATAAACAAGTAATCCACGTCTTCTTATCTCATTGTCTTAAGTATGAAGCTCACACTTTGGCACTGGAGGTGCGCAATTTTTTTTCTAATGATTTCTACCAAAGTGAAAAACAATTTTATTTGTAATGTAATACTTACAATTTTTACACATAAAATTTCACCTAATGGTTCAATACTGACTTCAACTTCCATTCAAGTTATAATTTTGGACAATACACGGAGAAAAATATTATTCTAAAATATTATTTTTATTATATTATTTTTTGATTATTTTATTTGTAAAAACGGGACTGAAGTTCTTACGAACAAATTAACAGGGTTTCAATGTTTATTGGCGGGAAAGTGTAAAAATATTTTTTTGATATACGTACAAAATTACGTATACCATCAAATTATTCTTACATTTTCCCGCCAATAAACATTGAAACCCTGTTAATTTGTTCGAATAGCATATTTCTCCATGTACTTTTGTAGTTTTGGTGTGGTGAGTACTTTCCAAAAAAAAAAAATCATTCAAATGTACGCATTATATTCAAAGATAAATTGGTTAAAACAAATTTCACTTTCTTGAACGGGTTTCTTTATTTCGCCCGCCTAAAGTGTTTTAACTGGTTCATTATTTTTCTGTGACAGAAAATGTATTACGATTTATTTGCTTAATTATCTATTAGAGCCATCTTGCATTCTGAATGAGCCGTTTACGATTTATTTGTGTTTTAGAGACCGCCTTCTCGCACCACTTTAAATTCTGCAAATGTATTTACTGTTTTATTTGATTTTTAATTAACCTACCTCACCTGTTAGCCGATCAAAGCGATTATTAACTAACGGAGGACGGACCGTCAAACAATTCGGTCCTGGCATACATTTCTCGCCTCATTCACATTCATACACCTTATCATACATGCTCTTCTATTATTCTGACTCTTGACATGGCCCGACTCTGTATCTGATTCACTTGATCGTGCCATGTCTTCCTCGGGCGTCCTCGACTTCTTCTACCATTCACATTCGCGTCATAAATATATTCTCTTGACACTCCTTTCTGCATTCATTCAGTAAGTAAGGGCTTAATTTTTTATTTATTTAATTACATCAACATCATAATTTAGAAATTTTAAGAAGATATATGCATAAGTAAAATATAATTATTGTTCATTATTTAATTTTTAAACCTAATTTTAGTGAAAACTTTGTTAACTTATCCATCAACCATCCCTAATGATTTACAGAATAACAAAAGTACTGTTGTTTTAATCGTGACATGCAAATCAGACTAGCTTTACGCCAAACGGAATTTAATTCTGATAAATTAATACTGATTAATGCCAATTAATTCTGATTTCCTCAACCAACATCCTTTAGAATCAACTGTTAGATCTCGTAACTCCTCCATTTACTGTCCCCAATTAGCCCTGTCTACTGGCTTACCGTCTCCACAAGCAGTTTAACATACCGTTATTAAATGTATTAGTAAAGCATTCGCAAATAAACGTCTGATAGAAGCTAAGCCTTGATCCTGACCTACTTGAGACCAGGTTTCCAGTTCGATTCCGTTTTGTTTGAAGACATAAAAGGCCCTCCACGCCATGAACCTGAAACCAGAGTTTAACGGTGGACTTGCAAAAAGACGTATCACGATCCACTGTAACCACTAGGTTACTAGACAGTTATCTGTAGATATTTCCAACTGTATTTGAGGATAGAGCGATCGATATGTTGTACCTAATGCAAGGTATTTGTACGATGCAATAATAATTCTCTTGGATGACTTAAACGAGCTTTTACAGTTCCAACCGTAACCGGTGCGTTATAATACAATGAATTTTAATGACCTGCGTAGACTAGCAGCCACTGATGTTTCTGTAGTTTGCTTCTAAACTGGCAAATTTTTAAAATTTCACGATGTTTTTGTAGAATTTGCTCTTATAGCAAGTTTTAATTCTAAGAAAAGCGATAATCTGTTGACATTGACCCCGGAAATACGAAAAATCCTTTCTCGAAATAAAAAGGTTATTTTAAGACGGGTTGTTTCAAAAAAATTAAAAAATTCATCATTTTTTCAAAGTTAATTTTTCTAGTTCTGTGAAAGTTTTATTTAAGTTCTGTGATTATTTCAGTTTTACGAAGCAACTGGTCTATAATGATATAATAACAAAACTTGAATAAAACTTAGACAGAGCTTTGGAAATTAAATTTTTAAAAATTGATGAAAAAACTATCGTATCTTTTAAGTTGGACCAAATTACACACAGTAAGCAAAATTTTATCAAAATCGCATATAGAAGTAGTTTCGGAGTTTACCTTAAAGAACATTGTGACGCGAGATTTTTATATATGAAAAAGATACAAAGTGAGTTTGCAAAGATTAGAGAAAAACATTTTAGAATAAACTTTACCAATTAAAAAAAAAAAATTGCCGTGATTAATTCTAACTGTTTTTCATTCTGGTTTTGTTCATTTATTTTAGGTATTATTGCAGTTATTATTTTAAACCAATTAAAAATGTTATTTTAAGAAATTATGCTTTTGTTAATTATAATGGAGAAATCTTTTGATGGCATTAATGTTTCTAGTTTTTCATGTGCTTTGAGTTGTTAAGAGTTGTAGGTCAACTCTATAACCTGCTAATAGGTAGGTTTAATACATTATACTAGTCATCTGCCACACGTTGTTCATAGTTTCGGATTTAATCTCCAACGTCAATGAAAAGTTATTTTTATTTCTAGCTTCTTGCTCATTTTGATTGAAAACAAAACATGTTTTTTTTTATGTGAGTCTGCCTCAACTATCTGGAGCCTGTGAGATCATGGCATCTATTATCCCTTTTAGGGTATGTTGTGATGCATAGCGTGGTGGTTAGGTGAAGGAAATGTAATAGTAAGGTGGGCTTATGCCTGCCTATCCAGATCCAAGCCATTTTAAGCAATTGCTTGGATTCTGAATAGTGGTCTTTCACCAGGGCGATACTGAAAGCATCTACCACTCGGAATGTGCCGCAAATATGCTAAAGCCGTGAAAAATGATGGATATTATAATTTTAAGATTTGCGAAGCTAAAAGTATTTAAAAATATATATATATATTTGCCTCTGGATCATTGCATTTCAGTAAAAGAAAAATGCTAAACTTGAAAAATTATGAGATCTATCGAACGACATTATAAAAATATAAGACACGTTATATTCATAATAATCGAAAAAAAAATGTAGCACCATCACCGCTTATTTTATTTTAGTTTATTAGGGAAACAAACAGTTGGAAGTATTAGTAATTATATTGTTACATGTTTGCGCTAACCAGCGAAGTTTCCACATAAAATTCATATCATAAATAGAAAAACATAGAAACACAGAATAAACATAGTGAAGCAATGCGTGTTTTCTCAGTTAGTATCTTCACTCTATTAATTCATCCAGCATCTGTTAAACATTTCAACAAAATAAATACACATTTCAAATAAGGCATTATTAATTGATCGAATAATTTTGGTGTCTACTTTATAGCTTTTCTGATATGATTTATACTAATGAGTTCCAATTTTAAACATTTACAGTTCAATTAAGTTGAATAATTTTACGCTTTACACAGGAATACAATTTCAATCACGCACCCATGCACCGAAAACCGAATGAGTAATTGTATTATTATTTTAAATTATAAAATTTTATTTATTTATTACACGCCCTAATGGGCTTTTACAATCTAGTTTATAAGTTGAGAAGTATCACAGTTATTTTACAAAACATTATTTTTCTTGTAAATACCAAAATTATAACAATAAAGAAAACATAATACAATGAAAAAAAATGTTACAACAAAAGCACATAATAAAATAAAATACATTCGTAAAATTGAAAGAAGTCTAACATAAATTGATATTCAATATAAACAAAATAAATAAAAAATTCAGAAATTAGTTTAAATAAGTAGTATTTAAAGTGATTATTTTTATAATAATAATAATAATATTTGGCTAATTTATATAGCGCCGTTTTCGTGAAAAATCACCTCAAGGGCGCTGTACAAATAAACTAAGATTTATAATTATAACTAGGACTTGCATCTAAGACTTATAGCTAGTGACTTACGACTAAGACTTATAACTACTGACATAACTAGTGACTTACATTATTACATATTTACACCTGTGACTTAAAGTTAGAGATTCACAACTAACATAGGTACTTATATTTAAAATTACGTGTTTTGGTTTTTGCCAGGATTGTCACTGAAAACAGTGATAACATTAAAAACCACATAACAAACAAAACTCTGTAAGTATAGGCACAAACAGGTAACGTAGAAGTATTTTACACTTACATATTAAATTATACATTCTACACATTATATACATTTTATATATTACATACACTTTTTAATATTTTTTTTAGCGCCAGAAGAAGAAGGAAGTTCTTATATAATACATTACAATTTTTGACACGGTTGTAAAAATTAACTTAATGGGTTAGCTAGATTTATAGACAAGTTTGAATTCGTGGACATCGGCAATTATTAGAATATAATTAAACAATAAAAAAATAAATAAAAATAGGAATGTTTCAATAGAATGACGAATTTATGGAAATGAGTGCCTGAAGAGATGAGTTTTTAGTTTTGATCTGAATTCTGTTGGGCTTGTTATGCATCTCAATTCCATAGGAAGTTTGTTCCAAGCTTCAGGGCCCGATACTCCGAATGCACGATCACCAAACTTAGTGTTCGGATTTCGCTTAGGTTCTTTTAACCTTTCAATTGCAGATGTTGTCGCTGATCTAAGAGTTGACTGCCTTAGACCAATATTTTCTGGAATGCAAAGTTCAGAGATATAGGTTGGAGCCATTTCATTGACAGCTTTAAACACCATCCAGCAAAGCTTGTACTGGATCCTTTCAGGACACTTCAGCCAGTGAAGATTTCGCAGGTGTTCCGAAATGTGCGAAAACTTGGGTACCCCAGTGATAAGCCGTGCTGCGGCGTTGAACACTAATTGCAGTTTATCAATTTGACATTTAGGAAGACTTGCGTAGATGCCATTGCAGTAATCAAGTCGTGATATTACATATGAGTTCACAAGAAGCTTGGTTGCCTCTGTTGAAAGGTTCCTACGAACTGGAAATATATCTTCCAGATCGGAATATTTATTTCCGAGACTGTGAAATTTCGGAATCGAGGAATTTTGATAAGACAGTGTCCTGAGGCCCTAGCACGCTTGCTTTATAACGATCGGTAGGATAACTATCGGTAACTTCTCATCGTTCCCTAGCATGACTACAGATCGCCAACGAATAAGTGACAGTTCACAATGACTAAGTGTCCTTAACATATTCGACATCAACTGTTGTTTGTACTTTAGCGATGTGCAGTTGTCCTAGGAAACGATAAGAAGTTACCGATAGTTATCCTACCGATCGTTAGGGCCTCGGTGTTGTTAAAATAAAAAGGTAGTTAATTACGGCAAGACTTTTGGTTATGTTGATTAATTGGAGCAATTCAGGACAGTCAATGTTATTAAATTGTTATGTTATTTAATGTTATGAAATTTGTGCATATACTGTGAATCAAACTTATTGTCCTTAAGCATTTCTAAATGTCATTCTATTACGTTTACTAGAAATAAAAATAAAATCAACTATCATTACAACTTGAATGATAAACCTTTACAATCTATGTCTATATGTAAAGATCTAGGTGTTTACTTAGACAGCAAATTAATTTTTGATAAGCATATCGAAAAAATTATCACAAAATCCTACGAGATGCTAGGTTTTTTATTAAGAATATGTAAAGCTTTCAAAAGTGCTAAGACACTAGAAATGTTGTTTTGTTCATTAGTCAGAAGTCCACTGGAGTACGCGTCCACAATATGGAATCCTCAATATAAGGTATACATAGATTTATTAGAAAATATACAAAATAAATTTTCGAAACATTTACTTTTAAAATACAACAAAACTACAAATAATATGTTAACACTACAAAAAAGACGCACATTGTCGGATCTATTGTTTCTGTATAACCTGCTTAATAATAATATTGATAGTCCCGAATTACTATCCGTCATTGGTTTAAATGCTCCAATGAGGCGTACCAGGCATACTTCTCTTCTTCATATAGAAGCCCACAACACCAATGCAGCAAATAACTCACCAATCACTCGCGCAATCACAACCTATACCCATTATGAAAAATTATTACAATTAGACATTTTTCACGATTCATTGCGAACATACAAAACAAAATTATTAAATTTCTTATCATTTTATTAAACTTTAGTGAGCAAATAATTTTTGATTTTAAAATTTAAAATTTTCTCCACCCATACTCTTTCATTTATGTTTTATTAGTCAACCAATGTTTGATTCTTTTCATTAGTTTCATCATAATATAGTTTTAAAACCCAGGCGAAATTACCTATTGATATTTTACAGATTTACGTAATAGGTACAAAACCATGTAATTTATTTAAAATACCTTACAACTTATATTTAATGTACTGTGTAAATCTTATAAACAAATAAATAAATAAATTAATTTTGAATTAATTGAATGAAATTTACTTTGTTACGCGGAATTTGAACCCTCGACCTGTGGATTCACAACCAAGGATCGTAACCAATCAAAGACGGAGGCCATCAAAGGCCGTCTTGATGTTTTGTAGAGATTGAATTGGTAGCACTGGAAATGGTAATTATTTTGTTACGTTCCTGTTTATTGCCGTTTTGCGGCGTGACAAGACTTCCGAGGTGCCTACCTACAATAATTAGACTCACTTACTTCATTTCTATACCACCAGACATCTTGTAAAAGGCAGGAAAATAATTTAATTTAATAACTTACAGTATTACGCATAGACAGCGGTTCAAAATTTTAACTTCCGCATTACACATAATAATAATAATAGTATTAATCCCGTTAACAATTAATCTTATCAATTTCTTGATTAGTCACTTTGTTCGCGAGCGATGGGTTGGCATTATTAACCTCTTGAATGCCAGGTGTTTTTGGAAAAAATCGCGCGAAATTATCTTCCCGGCTTTTGCTCAAATATCGTATAAAAACAAAGGAATTGTTTTTTTTTGTGATTGTTTTCTGTTTGCCAGATAATGTTCCTTATTATTCATATATATTTCATGATAATATCGTTACAAGTTTTCCCAGAATAGCTATTTTTAACAAAAAAATGTGAAAATATTTCCCATTCGACAAAAAAATATAAATAAAATATATTCATATGAAAATGATAATTTTTTTTTATTTCTCTACAAACCTGAATAGACACCCTACATGAAAAAAACCAATTCATAGGTGTTTTCGAAGAAGTAATGACATAAATACTTGTTTGAAAATGAAATGACAGTTGAAAACCGTTTGTAAAAGTGACGCCAAGTTGACCATAGATATTTATTATAAATTATTCAGATGGGTTGGCTCTATGCGGATTTTTGCTATGTCAAGACCGAAAACGGCGCAAGCGATTCTGACCTTGTTCTTCATACAACTTCTTTATACATAACGAACAAAATCGCTTCAAAAAAAATTTTTTTTTAAATTTCGACCCGCGGCCACCGGTGGGCGAACGTATTTGTTGAAAAAAAAAAACATAGATTGAAGTGAAAATCATCTCAAAGTAAAACAATAGTTTTACCGATCGATGCTCTACATTATTATAACACATATTTAATAATCTAGAATTTGTTACATTAAAACTAGTGCAGTATGCAGATAATTCAGATTCTTTAATTTTTATAAAAAACATGCTAGGTTACCCAAAAATTAACCTGTCACGTGCCAGACGTATTTGAAAAAATTGCACGGAAATTACCTTCCTGACTTTTTGTCAAATATCCGTATAAAAACAAGGAATTGTTTTTTTTTGCGATTGTTTTCTGTTTATTAGATAATGTATCTTATTATTCATATATATTACATAATAATATAATAGCGAAAGAAAAAGTCTCCCATTCGACAAACAAATAACAAAAAAAAAATTTTTACACGAATATGAACTGATTTTATTGTTTCTACACAAATCTGAATATACATCCTACATGAAAATCAACAATTCAAAGGTGTTTTCGAAGAATTAATTACATTTATACTTCTTTAAAAAGTTGACAGCTGGGCGGGAAAAAAATACAAAACTGAATGTCATAGATAATTCCTTTAAAAAATATTCATAGGGTCTAGATCAAACAAATTAACTGTTATGTCGAGAAAGATATTGGCGCAAGTGATTCTGACCCTTTTCTTCATAGTTTCTTTATACACAAGGGTTAAATTTGAAAATTAGTACCGCGCGCGCCGGCGCGTATACGGCTCGGGACTGGTTAATATTGGATTTGATACCAAAATAATTAACCAAATTGAATAATTCTTATATTAATATCTGGTTTGGATATATGCTGCTTATTTTAACTTATAAATTATAGGTCATTATTGTAATTTAAAAAAAATAATCTTGCAAAATCTACCATATAATGAAACGTAAAAAGGCGTTCTTTGGGACGAAATTTTACACTTATGCCTACGACAAATGTGTGTTCTAACGTATATCGGTGGTTTGTAATTTGAATTTACGCCCATCAAAAAGCTTTCTTTAATAATTTTTTATTTTATTTTAGATTTCGTAGTATTTTTTTAATAAACTAGCTGACCAGGCAAACTTCGTACCGCCTCTGAATCAATAAATGTTGTGTTTAATTTATTAACTGTTCGAATTGATTTAAATTATATCGACCAACGTACATTATTTGAAAAGCCGTTCCATACAAAATATATGAAAAAAAAATATTTTCTTCATTATTATTTTTCCCGTGATTTTTTCCGATGTTTTAATAGTTATTCTGTTAATCGGGACGGAGACAAAACTAACCCGACTTCGTTTTATATATTAAGAAAGAGTAATTAAAAAATAAATAAATATCATTAATAAAAAATAATTACCAGTAGCCTCTAAAATCATGAAAAATTTAATTATTTAATTGGCCTTTATTTTATAATTCAAAACAATTACCAATAAATTAGCACTTATTCATAATAGATATTTGCTATACCTTTTGAATAAAAGAAACAATTTTCAGTTTGGTTTGGTGTTTTGGCTTCAAATCCAAAATTAAGTTTTGTATAAAATGGCCCTCGCAGCCGTTCCCCTTAACAGCTGGTTAAAAATATACGGCAACCAAATTAATGGCGACGAAGAATATATGTTTGGAAAGTTCGCCATTAGCCAAAAATGCCATTTTACAAGGTGTGTCACTACTTACGCAACGGACTTTACCCGGCGATCCCTGAGCTGTTTTGGATTAAAAAGTTGGATTGTCGTTTTGCTGTCCGGTGACATTTTTTCAATAAATATATACATATATATATATTTAACAAAAAATATATAACAATATATATTTAAAAATATATAACATTTGGCTACTACACAAAAAAGAGAATGCATCACTAAGTTAATGCTAATCTCTTCCTAATCGATAATTTCTCATCCTTTATTTACACGTGTTTTATTTCCAATTACAGAGTTTTATTCTTTCTTCTTATTGATTTATTATTCTTGCAACTTGTATTTTCATGTTTATTTACTGACCATTTTCCTGTTTTTATCTTTATTTATTACATTTTTTCTGTTTATTCTGTTTATTTTCTGACTATTTTCCTGTACACCTTTTATCTTTTTTAATGTTCTAATTATTACACGTCTCAGAACAGACAACGTCTAGTGAGGCGGGTAACTAACTTGTTATAAAAAGTTATATTATCTCAATAAACGCCCGGGTTGCCGGCAATGAATGAATGAATTAATGAATGTATATACTTTCCGTCACACGTCGGTACTGATCACATTGCCACAAGTCGCAACGGATCACGTGATATGCAGTCCGTCGCTTCTGTACGGTAAGACCTTGTTCAGACACAGCTATAAACTATAAAAAATCATAGCACGCCAAATATCGCTCTCCATACAATCCCTTCAGACCGTTCACACCTATGGGCTTTAAAAGCCTGTTCAGACAGAGCTATAAACCGCGAGCAGAAATCCGTTGAACCGCGAGCGCTTATATTTTGTACCGTTCACAAGACGCTATCAAATATTTCTTCCTACGGTAGTAGAGAGGGTCAGATGAATTTAGATATCTCGATAAGAGATATTATTTCTTTGTAGATTTTGTACTAGATCTGAGAATTTGATAGCTGACATTCACGCGTTTTAATAAAAAATGACCCCCTCTCCTATTTTTGGCGGAAGAGGGGGGCGCTTATCTGTTCGTATATCGCCTCAGCAGCAGTTACGGCGTAAGATTTGTATTGTCTATGGTTGATCTGCATATAAAGCGCTTAGGTGTGAACGGTCTGAAGGGATTGTATGGAGAGCGATATTTGGCGTGCTATGATATTTTATAGTTTATAGCTGTGTCTGAATGCTGGAACGAGACGGTGGCAACATGTGATAATGATAAAAATAAGTTTTCATTTAATAATTGATACAAAAATCGGACATTAAAATAACACGTATAATATGTTTTACTATGAAAAAATAACTAAAAAACAAAACGAGTAATCCATGCACCTACATAATTATCATTTACAAAGTCATGGAATATTCTAGAACGTTGAACGTATCAAAAACGTCAACACTAAACAACGAAATAACAAATTCATCCACACATCATGTTATGAACAATGCTTGAACAACTCAGAATGACGACTAGAAACAAAACATTCTAGACGCTTCCAAATTTATTCAAGTACAATTTCACGCGACACATAAATGTAAATATAATTAATCTCATTAATCGTGATGCGTCAAAATTTAGAAAAATGCAGGAAAGTGTTTTATGCATTCTTCAACAGTCAATTCACATTGAATTTCGTGCAACAATGCTTATAAAACATCCTGAAGAGATGCATTCCACGGACTGCAAACTGCTCTGGAATGTCTACTGCGAGATGCATTAAATTATTGTGCATTCTATCGACGAAGTATTCTAGCAATTTCAAACGAGTCGAAAACTGCATAAACGTGCATACAGTAATAAAAATTGCATATAATAACTATTTATAATTCCTGTTTAATTGTGTATCTACCTGGTACTTTGCATTCTGCGGTAAACAGATGCATTCCCCTAATTCTCTAAATCTCTTTTTAAAAATACATATAAAAATTATGTTATACGTAATATGTATAAAAATATTAGGCATAACCGATTCTTGGGTCAAAGTTAGAATATGACAAAACTCAAAACCCAGTTTTAATAAACGTTTATTGATTGAGCGTATCGTTTTGCATTATTTCGTCTATCTTTAAATTTGTTTGTATCTTTAAATTTGTTTGTATCTTTAAATTTGTTTGTATCTTTAAATTTGTTTGTATCTTTAAATTTGTTTGTATTTTTAAATTTGTTTGTTTATGTTAATGGTTCAGCACAGATTCTTTTTTTTAAATTTAAAATTTTATTTAGACTTTCTTATTCACATTTTTTAACATCATGGTTCTTACCTGCCCTTAGAATGTTTGAAAAAAGAATTTTCATTTTAGTGGTTTCTTTGGACAAATGATATCTATAATTCCCTACCTACCTACTTAAATATTTTTTTAATGTGATTTATAATTAAGTAGGTAAGTATTTAAGTTCCTACTTAAAAATCTGATGATTTCAAAGGAAATTTTTTGCTGATTTATCAAATAATAGTAAATTAGAACCATACTTTTCGGAAGCGTGGTAACTGCTGTAATAAAAACAAAAATCAGTGACATTTATAGAAGTTGTGAACGTAGTTATTTTTTATAGAGACATATCGTCACCTGGGGTGCTAGCATAGTCCATCGATAAGGATCGGTAGGATAACTGTCGGTAACTTCTCATCGTTCCCTAGAACAACGGCAGATCGCAAACGAATGGGTGACAGTTCACAATGACTAAGTGTTCCTAATATATTCGATATCAACTGTTGTTTGTACGCTAGCGATCTGCAGTTGTCCTAGGGAACGATGAGAAGTTACCGACAATTATCCTACCGATCCTTATCGATGGACTATGCTAGCACCCCTGATGGTAGCATAGCTTTATATATATGCACGGAAAAAATGTTATTCGAAAAAACGATCATTTAATAGTAAAAACGGGACTGAAGTTCTTATGAACAAATTAACAGTGTTTCAATGTTTATTAAGAATAATTTGTTGGTATACGTAATTTCGTACGTATACCAACAAATTATTCTTACATTTTCCCGCCAATAAACATTGAAACACTGTTAATTTGTTCGTAAGAACTTCAGTCCAGTTTTTAACCGTTTTAAAAAAAAAATTATAGTGAATACGTCACAAGAGTCCCAACTGCTCCCGTCTGGAGGAAGTGAGACTATGGCATCCCCAATGGGGTATGTTATGAGGCTGAAGGTAAGTGGGGAAGGGAAGAAGACGAGGAAGAGGAAGGTGGGGAAGTACCTGGCTATTCAGATCTAGTCACTAAACACGGCTAAATCCATTTCAAGCAACGTTTCAATTCTCAATGGTGGTCTTACACCAGGGCGATACTAAGAGTATCTTCCACTATTTTACTATTAAATGATCGTTTTTTCGAATAACATTTTTCTCCGTGTGCCAAGATGGCGAATAGATCATGTTTGTTGATAAGTAGGTACCTTTCTACTGTTAATACATACATTTTGTTAGAATACTATTAAAAGGGTCAGAGAGAGGAGAAGCAAAATTAAGAAATACAAGGGAAAGTTGAATTTGTGAAACACTCTTCAGATTTTGTTGCTAAATCAGGTAAATATTCGATTTTTAATGGTGGTATTTCACCTTTTACTGAACTGAGAGTATATTCCTCTCTAGAGCTAAGTGCAAATGTTACATATTTGAGTGTAAACGAACTTGGAACGATAAACTTTCGGAAATAACGCGTCGGACCACCAATCCAGACATACCCAAAAGCCGGAAAAATTAAGCCAGTTCTTGAAAACAAATGAAAGTGACTGTATCAAAATTAATTGAGTTTTTTGGACATATCAGGTTTATTTCTCGCCTTTCACAATTTCATATACCCACGTGAACAGTTATACATGGCGACCGGAAATTAGAGATACAAGCAGAAAACTAGTGAATCTATACGTCACCATTCACCACCATTTAAAACCTCTCAATTGCTTCAAAGCAAAAATAATTAGTTGTGAAATGTGTATTTCAGTACCACGTTTGTAGCCTGAAAAGTATTTATTGTTCATAATGATATGTATTATAAGTACCGACATACAAGTAGACTGATGCAAATGCTGTAGAAATGAGATCCCTGAGGAGTACGTGTGGTAAAACCACACGGAGAAAAATGTTATTTGAAAAAAACTATCATTTTAATAGTAAAAACGGGATTGAAGTTCTTACGAACAAATTAACAGTGTTTCAATGTTTATTGGCGGTAAAATACGTACGAAATTACGTATGCCAACAAATTATTCTTAAATGTTCCCGCCAATAAACATGGAAACACTGTTAATTTGTTCTTAAAAACTTTAGTCCCGTTTTTAACCGGTATTACTATTAAAATGATCGTTTTTTCTATTAAAATATCGTTTTTTCAAATAACATTTTTCTCCGTGTACCTATTCAACTTTTTAAGTACACCATCCGAGTGTACCTATCTACACTATACAAATTCTGATATGAAAAACGAAATACTATTGGAGTGTTTATCTTATGATTAGAATTACTATTGTTAATAATGTAGGTGAACTAACGAAACCGATTTCACCAAAACTGATTGATCAGTTTCGTAAGATTTGTAAAATAAAATATTGTAAAATTAAAACTGAATAAACATATTAAAAAAAAAAAAAAATATATATTTATTGTTAATCGTTACTCTCAAAGTAAGCCATGTTATTAGTGTCTGTTATTATTTAAACTCGTCATGGTTTTTGAGTTGGGATTTATTGTATTTTATTGACGGTCATGGATGTAATTTAATTCAACAATACATAACTGTGATTCCAAAGTAAATTATTCAATTTGCAGCTCACACGCACAAATTGGAGCAAAATCAAATTTCGGAGCGCAATATTGAATGGAGAAGTATTTCTTGACTCATCATTTGCTCAGATGAACTAGGTCTGAAAGAAGTGGGGTGAGGAAAGTAGAAGGTGAACAGGAAGGTTGGAAAATATCTGGCTATTCAGATCGGATCATTAAAATCATTAATTTGTTTATCTTATGCTGACGAAAAAAACATTTAGTTTTGAAACATATGATAATTTTTGATTATGTAAGTGTGCATACGAAGTGATTTGATTTCATTTTATTACAGCGGCTGAGAATAAAAGTTTAAAAATGTTTGCAACTGTAGAGGGAGGTTCCGATGAGAAAGATCGATTATTCCTCGTAACAAATTTTTAAAATAAAAAATTTAATATCGATTTATTTCATTAAAAACTTGCTTTAATATATACCTACAATCAGTGGCGGCTGGTGACTTTTGGTGAGCCTGAGTGCCAATATTAACAAAAATGGCATTATTGATGTCGTTATAGCCGAAAAATATATATATTTTTTTTATCCAAAATATTTTTTTTGTATGAAGATTTTCAGGAAATCTGTGCGGCGCACAGCAAAACTGAAATTTCCTGAAAATCTTCATACAAAAAACAAATTTTCGAAAAAAAAAATTTTTTTTCGGCTACAACGACATCAATAATGCCATTTTTGTTAATATTGGCACTCTAGCTCACCAAAAGTCACGAGCCGCCACTGCCTACAATCAAGTAAACAATAAAAATGCTCAAAACGCGTGATGATTAATTATTAAATATCACGTACTTCTTTTAAATATTTCTTGATCAAAGTATTTATGATTTTTCAATAATGTCTAAACAAAATATGAGTGTAAAAAAATCTGAAATATTTTATTTTGTAACACCTTAAATAAATAGAAAAAACTGAGGTATTTTCGTTACAGAACACGTTCTCGTATCTATTTTTTAATGATTTTAATTGAACTAGAATTAAAATTCTGAAAAATGTGTTTACTAGATTATGTATTGATTTATTTTGTTGTATGATTATATGATTTGAAATTTGTGTTGTAAAATACAATATCTCGTTTGAAAATTGAACCAATCTGCCAACGACCAACGATATAACCTTAGTATAATACAAAATAAACTTAGTTTTTCAAAATTTAAAAAATGCGTTTAGTAGATAAAATAACAATCTTTCAAAATCAATTTATGTTTTTTTGTAAAACAGAGTCAATGCTTCTATAATTTTATTTGTAAATGATTAATTTCTGGTATCATCTGGTAATACCCCCTTAAAGCAACGCTTCTCTTCGGAAAGATGGTCACACACCAATATAATATAACTCGTTCTTGAGTTCAGCAGCTCGGCTATGGGAAAATTCACTCGTTTCACTTTGTAGCCAATTGTTATATCCTTTATATTCTCTCCAGAGGATATCTACACATCGCAAGTTCTTAGACCTATATTCTCCAGTATTTATTATCCTCGTAAACTATAAGACGCTTGATTGAAAGACAGATTCTTAATAACACGGTGACTGTGTATTTTCATATTGTAATTATAATATACTTCTGAGGACAAACGTCCTTCCTGACTGAAGGCTATTTTTGATCTGAAGAGCTTCTGAAAACTTTTGTAAATCTACCTTCGGCACAACTCGGCAACGAGACCATGTAACCCAAAGAGCCAATAGACTAATATGGTAAAATTTTGTACTAAATCATAGACTATTAGGTATACTAGATTAAACCATTTATCACTGTCCTTGTTACTGATGCCTACCCATAAAATGAATGATATAAAAATCTATTTCAACAAAGTTATATATTTTTTAAAACCGATATTTTTTTCAAGAGCAAATTCAGCACCATTACATAACAAAAGTCAGTTATCATAGGTCATGTCTTAAACCTAAACCAGAAATACGACCAGATTAAAAGATAATTATGTCATTATTTCTAGTTAAACCTGATTTAAAACCTTTATATTATCATATTTTTAACACATTGAACAAATGGAATGCCGTACTTCGAAGGTTCCAAGTAGTACATTTATTCAAGAGATTAAACCTTCTCGAGCGTTTAGTCTCGTAATTAACATAATTGAAAGTTGATGGGAGATTAGCTTTGTTTTGGTTTTAAATTAGTACATACTTAACTTAACTAGATTTACTTTCAGTTACATTTGAAGATGAAGGTTTGGTTGAGATAATTGTACACAGACCAACTTTAAAAAACCGATTTAAAATTTAATTATTGTAATGTAAATTTCAGTTAAATTCTACACATACATTCTTGACCAAGTATACCTATAACAAAATATAATGGTGAAATTAAGTATACACGAAGAAAAATGTTATTCTAAAATACGATAATTTTATTCGTAAAAACAGGCTAAAAACGGGACTGAAGTTCTTACGAACAAATTAACAGTGTTTCAATGTTTATTGGCGAGAAAATGTAAGAATAATTTGTTTGTATACGTACGAAATTATTCTTACATGTTCTCGCCAATAAACATTGAAACCCTGTTAATTTGTTCGTAAGAACTTCAGTCCCGTTTTTAACCGGTTTTTACGAATAAATGATCGTATTTTAGAATAACATTTTTATCCGTATATATACGGGTAACTGACGAGTTCATCGAAAATCAATTCATCGAAAGCCAATTCATCGACAACGAGAGGTTATGTTAGGTTAGGTTAGGTTGAACTCGTTTTCGATAAACTCGTTTTCGATGAACTCGCCGTGAACCATTTATACGGTATTTCTTAGTCCTACTCACTGGGAGATCCTGTGCCGATGCGGACTAGTTATTTAATCAGAGTTTATTGGTCTTCGACGTCGTTATTAATGTATTTTTTAAGGTTTTTTCGTTGACCTCTCTCAGCCAGATTTTTCTTCGGATAAAACTTTGTTTACCACATTAAATTGATGCCAATATTGAAAAATATAAAATTAATAATAAAAGAAATCAATCTTCACGAAACAAGCATAGCTATTTATCTTGTTATATACTTCCATACTGTAACTTAATGTTTAATATGTACACATGTACATACACTCACACTAGCACAAAAAATTTATTTCACCGGTTATATACTTTCATTCCGTAACTAAATGTTTGATATGTACACACGTACATACACTCACACACGCACAAATCTTTTATTTCACCGGTTATATACTTTCATTCCGTAACTAAATGTTTAATATGTAAACACGTAAATGCACTCACACACGCACACACTTTTTATTTCACCGGTTATATACTTTCATACTGTAACTAAATGTTTAATATGTACATTCGTACATACACTCACACACACACAAACATTTTATTTCACCGGTAATTACTCAACGTACCTACCACTGTAACACACAAAAATATAAAAAAATATGAAACATATTATTGGTACCCTCTATGAAATATTAAATAATAATAATGATGATTGGACAATTTGTAAAGCGCCGTTTTTGTAGGAAATTAACTAAAGGGCGCTGTACAATTTATTACGAGTTCTTAGGCTCTATCTATTCCGCGCGGTTATAAAAATTACGTTTTTTAATATTTTTTTTATAAATACTACAAATATGACATAAATGGTAAAATACAGTTATTTCATTGGCTATATAGCACTTTAATAAATTTTTATATCTCCATGTTAAAATTCGAAGGTATGTTTTTTTTTAATGTTGGCGAAAAATTTAAAAAATGATCATCCGGAAATCACGAGCAATCGAAGCAAATTTATTTTTTTCGCGTGGTCGCTACAGTGGTTAGAGAGGAATAATCAAAAAATATGTGACCTGATATGGTAATTTTAATTTTAATTTAAAAAAAAATCTTCAAAATTGTCCACGCGTACGCGGGTGAGAGTGGTTAATGTAATGTAATAATTAATGGCTTGTGTTAGAGCAGAGTTATTAGACGAAACCTACCTATAATTATAATTACCACATATTGCGGGCACTGCGGAACAAGGAAGTTGACGACTTCCTGTGGGGTGGTTACAGCAAAACCACCTCAAACCAGTCCAGGACACTAAATTAAGATGGCCTGCTATTTCATTTATTATTCGTGATAAATTAAATAATTAAAAATTAATAATCATATACGAACATGAGTATTTATGTTATTGATTTTTTTTTTTAAATTTTCTTTATTCATTTTGTTTGTTACAGGTTTATTTTACATGGCTTTTTGACTACCAAGCTAGGCAAATGCCCGTATTATGGTAGTCGAGATTCATAAGATGTTATATTAAGTATAAAATATTCGATATAATCATCCATATATGTAGATGAAAGTAAAAACATATAGCATACATATTAGGGAAAATATTCATACTAATATTAGGTACATGATCACATACATGAAAGGAGTTAAAGTAGGTTAATCTTATATAAATAAAAATTAAATAGAATAAAAAATAATAATATGAAAAAATAAGCTATGATTGATGAGCTGAAGGATGCAATCTATTTGCTTTAATTTATAATTTATTATAATATATATAATTATCTATAATAATGAGCAGTTGGATGGAGCCTTGGAAAGACGTCCTTCGTGGGCGAGGGTTAAGGCTTTTGCCTAGCAATCCGAAGGGCGCGGGTGTAAATCCCGGCGTAGTAAGTATATTTTAATTGATAAAATTGTGTTTTATTTCACCATTTTAAATAATATGAGGTATATTTGCGACACGTTCCAGAGTGGAAGATACTCTTAGCATCGCCCTGGTGTAAGACTGCCATTCAGAATTGAAAAATTGCTTGAAATGGATTTAACCGTGTTTGGTGACCATTTCTTAATTTATTTTTTATTTTTTATATTAACTCCGTACAGGAGGCCCTGAGGAAAATAATTTCCCTCGGGGCCTATGTCATCTTTGCAGATGCTGCGTGGAGGGTCTTTTTGAGGAGAGGAAGGAGTGAACATGGGTCTTGAAGAGACCCATGTTGTAGGAAGGAGGAAACACAGAGGCCGGCAAATCGTTCCACAGCCGAGCTCTTGAACTTAAGAACGAGTCGTAAAAACGACCAGTTCTCATGTGACAAATGTCAATCGTGTACATATGTTGGGCGAGCGTTTGGCGTGTTTCCCGACTATGCACCGGTGCCGAGGGGATCAATAAGGCTAGTTCCTCGGAGCATCTTTCATTGAAATACCGGTAGAACAAGGATAGCCAAATACTTTCCCATCTTCCCCCCCCCCCATCCCTTCTCTCTGCTGCTCAGGATCGAACCCCCATGCGAATGCTATAGCTACGCCCTTGTTTTTTTACGATCCAATCGGGCGTATACTGGAGAACTGAATATAAGATTTTTTTACATTAGGCCCTGAGAAAAATAATTCCCTCCAGGGCCTACGTCATCTTTGGGGATGCTGTGTTGAGGGTATTTTCAGGGAAAGGAAGGAGAGAAAATTCAGGGAATGAAAAAGGTATGTGATCTGGCACTCAATGTCTCCAGGAGTGGCGGACTTGATGAATCCATCTCTCTCACTGCGGTACAAGGAGATGGGTCGAACGGGTTCGGCTGTAGAGGTAGAAAGGTCTTCCTCAACCGGTTTCTCCCGATCCGGCCGCCACGCAGGAGCAAACGTATCCAGGAAGACCAATACCTGGAACCCAAGAACCTCACCTCATTCATGAACCCTTTTAAGTCACCGCAGTGAACCTCTCGGGGTGACATATAGCAGGGGTGTTGGTTATCCAAAAATGTCTCCCTCAACCAGTCCAGAGGTAAGCAAACTTATGTGCCACCAAGACCTAGACAAACCTAGCCCCATGCATGATCCCGGACACCCGTTCTAAGTCACTAAACGTAGCGAGCCACTTGAGGAGACCTATGGCAGGAGTGTTGATTATCCAATAAATGATTCCCGGAGCGGCGATACCCATAACCGCCTTCCAAATTAGTGAGAGATCCCTACCTGACCATATTGAATAAATTTAATAACAATTGATTAATACAGACGTATGATGGTATGATATACTGGCCTCTTTACGCTCCAAAGCGAATCGAGAGATCATACCGTCATACCAGCAAGTCGGCGCTATGGGCCGTTGGATAGATTTAATATACCCACACGAGATGAAATATTTACTTTAAGATTAATTAAAGAAACACTTGTTGCGAATTAATTGTATCTCCACGAGTTTTTTTAGTAAAGAATTTGTACGTTACAAAACATTCTTAGGATTGCAGCAAAGGTATTTGATTAATTTTTATATCATGCGTCAGGTCATAAATCAAACTCTCTGTTTGACTTCTTTCATCTTCCAAAACAAGGGGTGGATCGCACAGTAATTTTTGAGGTTATACTCTGAATAAAACACTTGTGTTAAATTACTCGTAGGTATATTGTTCAGTAAAATAGTTCAGATAAACTTGCAATAAAGGTGAAATGATTTTAAATGCTGGCTGTTAGGCGTTTAGAAATGGAATATATGATTGATTTTTGCAAGTAATTGATGACAATGATTTGAAACTTTGTGCTTTTAGTGAAAGCATAGACAAAATGATACAAAGACCAATTTGTTGTATAAAAATTAAGATAAAATGCGACATACACGTTAAATTGAAAGTAAAAGATTCCATAGACAGAAATGCACTATAATGAATTTAAATATAAAATGACACGTAGAAAATTACGTTAAATGTATAAAATAGGAAGACACAACACTTAACACATACATTCTGATGATTTCAGTGGCAGAATGGTAAGCTATTTGGCTTCAGACCCAGAGGTCGCGGGTACAAAACCAGGCATGATAAAAATATGAAATGCATGCAATTAAAACTATTTAATCATTTGAAGAAGAAAGTAATATGATATCTAAGACCCTGTTCAGAAGGAGCGAATTCGCCGCGAATCGTTAGTCGAATAATAAATCGAATACTAGGCGCCAATACATTGCGTCCAGAAGCATCGAGAGTACGCGCGTAAAGCCAGGGACATACACAGCGTTAAAAGCGCCGGCGTTATTTGGCTTGGCCTACTTCACCATATCGCTCGCCACACATTTGCGATTGGAATGCATGGCGAGGAATATGCTGAAATAGGCCAAGCCAAATAACGCTAGCGCTTATAACGCCGTGTGTGTCCCTGGCTTAACTTGCGCGTAACTCGCGCGTAGTACGCCAGACTCCAGGGTGTCGATTCTGGAGCGACGACCAACAGTTAACTGTTATGCGCAATCTGCGACCGAAAAATTTTTCGTCGCCTCTACAAACTTTTACGATTACGGTTGCCGGGCTCGATTGACTTTTGACGTTTTGCGTGTAAGTATGAAACTCAGGAATACGCACGACGATCGATGTACGTACTTTCTCATGCGCTTGCGAGTGGCCCTGAGTCAGGAATAGCAGCCCTGCGTTGCTTCCAGTTTACGCTCGAATCGCAGAGCGATGGATGGAGCGATCAGCCAGCGACAAAACGACCACTTCAACCAAGTCCATCTTCCAGGACTGAATCCCAAAATGCTCGCACATTTCCCGCTCCTTCTGGACGCAAACTTACTCGCGTAACGATTCGCTCTTTCTGAAAAGGGTCTAAGCGATACAAGACACGGCGAATAAAAAGATTCCGATCGCAATTGGGAATCCAGTGTTTCTGTCTTACTTGGAAAACGCCTTTGATCACTGTGTCATTGCAAACCAGCAGTTTGAAAATGGCCTTGTAAGCCAAAACACTTGTAATAATTATAAAAAAACTAAAATACTTGCAGAACTAATAATAACATTATTGAATTAATTATAAAAAATATATATAATACTACCTTATGCCCGCAACTTTATCCGCGCAGGATTAGTACTTCGAGTAGCCTATTTTCTTTTCCTAGGTCCTTTCTATGTTTATACCAAAATTCTTGGCCTATTTTTAGAAAATATCTATAATTCTTGATTCCATTCAAAGTATTAGGCGAGTACTTCAAATAAATTCACTAATTTAAATATTTTCTAAAGGAGAATTTTTATTTAACAATCATTGTTTTGCAAAATGTCATTCTCAAATTTTTATATTTTTTAATAAGCAATAATTATTATTTGTAAAATATGGAAAACAGCTAGCTTTTTAAATTATATCCTATAAGCCTGTTATTCTGATATATGAGAAATATTATTGTAAAGTTTGATTAAAATCCATTCAGTAGTTTTTGCGTGAAAGAGTAACAAACACACATACATCCATACGAACTTTCGCGTTTATAATACTATATAATATACATAAATCTTACTAATAATAATATTAGTAAGATTTCGGGATTCAAACTTCGAAACTCATTTTCTCAAACTTCATACCAATGGCAAATGGAACCTCGATGTTCCAATGGAACGAGAAGTTGCTTTTCTTCATGATAGCTTTGCAATTGCTGTGCCGTTGAACTATAAACAATGCAAAATGTTTATTTTCCAAGTTTATTCACCGAGGAAACCGCAATCAGTCGAATTGAATTAGAAACACCATACCATCATAGTGCCAGAAGTGCAGAAAATGGTAGGAGATGTTTAATCCAGATGTATAATAATATAACAAATGATTGAAGATTGGTATGCCGAGGTATAGTTAACCCGCTGTAAGAGCAATTAACTCGTCACGATGATCTGTCAGTTAACAAAGAACCAGGAAAATTACACTAACGGAAAAGAGATTATCTCGCAATTAAGTTTGGGCTTTGTTACATACAGATTGGAAACGGTTGTTATTTTCATTCAATTCTGGATTAGGTGAAATTGATTCTTTGTGCTTTTAAATGCAATGAAAACTTTTAAAAACAATTTTCAATTGTGTAGAAAATACAAAAATTGTAACCGTTAACCCGTTTAATCACAGGAGACCATATTTGTCCCAGCTCACATAGGTCTCACAGAAATCGTTGTTTTTCCCTTACTATCATAGTCAGAAATGTGATCTAAACGGTATTGGAAAGAGAATACAACAAACTATATATTCAAATCTAAAAATTAAAATTTAACCCTTTCTGAAACCAAAGTTTCCGATAGCAATTTGAAAAAAAATTATGGAACTTTGTGAATTTTTTAAGATTTTTTTTTACATGAAACGAAAAAAAGTGAGGTGACAGTAAGGTTTATAATTCATTTATCTAATGAAATAAGTATGTGTTTTATTTTTTTTCATTATCAGTAATTTTAGTTAGAAAAAAAAGTAAAGTGAGCCATTTTTAAAACTTTTTAAAGTTTTCGCAAAAAAAAAATATATTAAAAAAAATACATAGTAATTTTTAATATAAAAATTTGAAAGCCTATTTCATCATCTTTCGAAAACAGTTTTTAGTTTTCGAATACGTTAACAAATGTTCCATTTATTTGGATTTTATTGCAAAGCGGGAATATTTTTAGCCTCTGACAAAATACGCCAATTTTTTTAGGGGTTAAAGTCTACTTTAGATGAAATCGATTATTTCTGCACTTTTTTAAACAATTTTCACTAAGATGCACCATGTAAAATTCGAGATTAAGCGGCTAACAATACTCTTATGTAGATGGCGATAAGGTTTAAGTTTCAGCTGCCTGTTTTCATTTATTTACGTAAAAAACGTCGCCAAAAAGAGCGTTTTATTTTATTTTGCGAAGCTCAGGCACAAATATTTAAATGGTTTACGATCATTTTCAAAAGAATTTAATTTTCCACATTATACCATAAAAGCACAACCGAGAAGTAGGGGATTTTGAACTTTAAAGCAGATTTTATAGTCCTGATAACGGCCCGGTACTTTGAAAGCTATTATTCACAAGTATAGGCCTGATGCTTTATTTTTTTTCTGTGCTTATAAAAAGACTAGTGTGCGCAGTATAATTAAAGCATCTAAAATATTTCTAAGCTATCTAATTTTCAAACCAAAATGACATGATTTTGCATTGCTTAGTAGTGCATTACCTAATACCTATATATTTATTATTAAATTTTTTTTGTTCACATGTTAGGTACTACAGTTAATAATATCTACAAGTTTTAACCTCACTAGGACAAGGCTGTGTTAAGGTTAACAATTATTCAAGTTAACAAAAATAACACAAAATAATATAGGTAATATGTACAATAATAACTTGAAAGAACAATATTGTTACATTAACATTTCTTATGGTGGGTACTTAATGCACTAAGCTAAAGGCACCTGGCCCATTTCAATGTAAACAATATGGGGTAACCATAAAAAAAATGCTGTTATTTTAATAAGTACTAAATTTGGAAAAAAATGCTACCACCAATTTAAAAGGGACTAAGATGAAAGAATAAATATATACGTAGTGTATTTGCGGCACGTTCTAGAGTAGAAGATAATTCTGAAAGACCAACATTCAGAATCGAAACGTTTCTCTAAATGGCTTTAGCCATGTTTGTTGATCGGGTTGATATAGCACGGTCGATCGATAAAGAATTTATCGATATTGATAACTTGTAATTATTCATTATTCAAATATATTCTTATCAAATACATTTTTAGTATAGAACTAGCGCAGACCCGTTTTAATTTAACGGGATTTTATAATTGTATTATTTGTAGGGCCGAAAGCATTTAAAATAAAAATATAAAAACAAACGTTATTAATTTTAGAGAGGATCATAAACTTGTTAGTAAACTTGAAAAATCACGACGTCTGTCAAAAATTCAAACAAAAGAAATATACATTTCAAATATAGAATTTAAACACGCTTGACTTGAGGGGTAAACTGGCGAATGGGTTAGAGATATTATAGCGTTACGAAAAGTGAAATGCGTTGCAAGGCGAACGGGCTGTATCACATTGTAGAAGCAAGAGAGAGCAGTGCACGCGCACATTTTCTTTATCTCTTCCTCTCATAGCCAGTGCATGAAACATTTCAGTCAGTATTTTGAAATACCAGTGCGCGCCAAACGCGGGGGGGAGCGGACGTCGATGCGCACGGCTTGATCGGGCGAGGCGAATGATAATAAATTTTATTAAATAAATATTTGTAGAAAATTAATATATGTATATATTTTATACATATAAAAAGATATATAGACATACATATAGATGGAGCTAAAGAAGTGTGGTCTAAAGCACACTCGAATTTTTTGTATTTATTTTATCGCGTTTCTGAATTGTTTTTACAATCATTTCCAATTTTGAAAATTACATTTAAATTCAAAGCAAATCCGGAGTTCATCGAAGTTACAGACAGAGTTACAAGCGAAAATAGTATTTTTTATTAATAACTACGAAAATAGTATTTTTATTAATAACTACCATAATACGGACACGTGTCTAGTGTGGTAGTCGAAAAACATGTAAAAAAACTGTATAAAAAATATATTACGAATAAAAATAAAAATAAAAAAAAATAAAAAAATTAAAAAATATAAAAAAAAACTACATCAAAAGGTAAATCATAACACTTTTTTGAACATGTAAGTTATTTACTTTTGCTATAAATATGCCTGACAGTTTATGCTCGGTTCCTTAGACAAGTTACATACTCCTACATACCACATGTCTAGTAATTGCACCGCAAAGTTCCAAGATTGCAGGCATTAACTTCGCTGCATTGACCACCGAACCACAGGCCAATACATTTTTTACAATTTAATTACCTACCACATTGTTAAAAACCTCAGATCATGTAACTTTTAGCGGTTTTATGCAATCTTACAACGTAATTCACTTACGTCGTATATCATGAAAAAGGCTAAACTAAGGACTCGAGAATTGAATACAGTGTTGTATTTCAATTTATAATCATTTAAAAATTCAAATCCATTGTTCAGTTCATAAAAACAAAAATAACAATGGAATTATTCATAGAAACAATAAGGTTGACTCTTACAACAATGTTACGCGTTTTCTTTATTAGGGCGAAAAAACAATGGCTATAGTCTAACTGTGCCAGTGTCATTTCACCAATCTTTACGAAATAATCTTTTTCACACCTCTGTCATAGGTCACCATAAGTTTTTCGCTTCGTTTGGTGACCTAGCAGTGCCCAAATTCATAAGGTTAGATTTGTCCGGGTCCTTTGCCTATCTACTGCGTGGCGGGACAAGTCGAGGGAGACTTGTTGAGGGAGACCTTTTGGAGACCTCTCCAGCCGGATTCTTTCTACCTATTGCCTTGCACCGCAATGGAAGGGAGGGGTTAATACGTCCGTCACACCTGAACACACTGACATCCAGATTCCTACCCCTATATAACTTCCTCTACTTCCTTTCCTTAAAGACCCTCCACACAGCTTCACTTAATATATTAGAAATTATTCTCCTCAGGGCCGCCGGTTTTAAATGACATTGTAAATGTAGTGTAATATAGTTTTAACTTGTATATTCGTATTTATTTGTTTATAATAATTATTTATGTTTTGTAATTCGAAGAAAACGGTAAGAGTTTTTTTAGGTTAGTACTACTTAGATTTGTTTGGAAAAGGACCGAGAGAAACCTACCAATCTCCCAGATGATGTTTGGAAATGTACCGAGAGAAACTTACCAATCTCCCAGATGATGTTTGGAAATGGACCGCGAGAAACCTTCCAATCCCCCAGATGATGTTTGCAAATGGACCGAGAGAAACCTCCCGATCCCTCAGATGATGTTTGCAAATTGACCGAGAGAAACCTCCCGATCCCTTAGATGTGGTTTGGAAATGGACCGCGAGAACCCTACCGATCCTCCAGATGATGATTTTCTATCCGAATCTCGGGTAGTACAATGAACATGGAATATTCCGGAAGCTTCTGACTTTGTAACAGTTACTTCTAAAAAAAAATTGTTAAACCAGCACGTAACGCAAACACAGATTTTTAACAGTTACATCGAAAAATACCTTCCAGTCAAAACAAAAACGACTCCCTTCATAACAATTCTTCTATTTTACCTGATTAACATATCCAACGATCCGACTTGCATGTTGCATCCCACATGTTGCATCGCCAATTATCATTATTCCGACGGTCCGACAAGGGAGTTATAATAATTCAGTGATAATAACTATTAAAATAACCCAAGATTCTGCAAGTCGGATCGCGTGTAGAATATTTTATACTGACGAAGAAACCAATGGTTTTGAAGCGTATCGATTACTTTGATTAATTATTATTGGCAACATTATAAACGACTGCGGTACATCAAATTCACAGCTAGGAATTCTGATATTCAGCGCGGTTTTACTAGCATTGCTTTGAGATATCGTTAAATCAAACAGCCTATTCAAATGAGATAGCAAACAAATAGCAGTAGGCTTCTTAACTTAATACTTAGAAAGTTAATTAGCAAATATAATCCCCTCATACCTCTTACATCTATCAAGATGAGTTGTTCCACACATTAATGAAGTTACTAATAAGGCTATGAAATGTTTGGGATTTATTTTAAGAACTGTCAAAGATTTTACGTCACTTTATTCATTTAAAATACTCTTCACTGCCTTAGTTAGAAGTAATTTAGAATATAATTCCACTATTTGGTCCCCATACTATAAAGCACATCAAGTAAAAATTGAGAGAGTTTAACATACATTTTTAAGATTCATTAATTTCAAACTCTCCATTCCCATTGAACAAATCAATTATGATATATTAATGAAACGACTTAATTTAACTGACTTATCTTGTAGAAGAACCAACAGCGATATGGTACTTTTATTTAAATTAGTAAATGGCACAATTGACGCACCTGACTTAACTAAACTAATAACATTCAGAGTACCAAATCGTAACACGAGGCTTCCAGAGCTGTTCTTTGTTTATCCTTCGAAAACTAATTATTTCATTAACTCCCCAATCCAAAGACTACATAGGCTTGGAAATAAATTTAGTTCAGTTGATATTTTCGTTTATTCCTTATCAAAATTTATTTCTGAAATTTCAAAAATTCTGTTTCCCGTTTACTAAACAATGATGTAACATAATTTGTATATTATTGTTTATTTTTGTATTATGATTGTTGTAAAAGCTCTAAGGGCGTGAATAAATAAATACATAAATAAAGATAAATCTAGTCTCACACGTACTCTATACTCTCATAATGTAATGTGTTGGTTTGGCATATTTCACAATATCGATCGCCATACATTCCCATTGGAAATATAAGGATTTGTTAGATACGTTTTTAGATTTTCACGGCCAAAAGCATTTTCGTTGTTTGTTTTTGGGGTGTTATGTCGTGTTGCGCTTTCTCCTTCTTTAGCCGACGTTTCGGACAGCGTTGCAGTGTCCATCATCAGGGCAGATCCGGCAGATGCGGAGGTAGCGCAACACGGCATAACACCCCAAAAACAAACCACGAAAAAAAAAAAGGATTTGTTGTTTTAAAAAATTTGAAGTTATTATTAAATGTTTTAAGTTGATTTTTACGTTCTGTGACATTTTTGAGATTTTTTTTCAGTTTTAAGAAGCAACTGGCCTATAATGATATAATAACGGAACGTGAATACACCAAACATGTAAATTAACTTAAACGATCCAGTATATTACTATAAAATTTTGAAATTTCATATCAGTAACCCAGAAAACATAATTTTGTTGTTTGTTTCACTAATACCTACATGTTTACTGCAATATAATTGATTTGCCGCCAAGACCTAAACAAACCTCACCCCATGATACCAAATGCATTGGACCACTTGTGGCAACCTATGGTAGGGGTGTTGGTTATCCAAAAAATGGTTCCAAGAGCAGCGGTACTCATAACCGCCTTCCAAATTGAAATTCAAATTCAAAGCAAATCCGAGTTCTGGAATACATTCAACCGGAGTTATGGACATACAGAGTTTTAACCGAAATTAATTTTTCGCACCAGATTTTCCCATAGGAAAAACTAAACCCTTTCATACACTTTTCCATATAAATGATCATCTAGTAAATCCACGTTATGCAAGTGTATTATATAAGTATAATTAATACAAAACAATACAAGAACAACATGTTAATCTACCAAACTATTAAATGGGAAAATAATTCACCGACTCCAGATATTTTCATATCAGAGGGTTCGGCTCGGTGGAATTCCTAATTTGACCGATAAATTCTACAGATCCCTCAATATAAATATTTAAAAAAATCTTTCATAATGCTACATGTATTTAAAATGACTGATTTTTGCATTTTTATATACAAATTCTTTGACAAATCTAATACGCCTAAATTTTTTATGAGAGCGCTAGGTATAATGCCAGTAGCCGAAATAACGAATGGTAATATTTCCTAAATCTGTATACTTACTTATTTTTCAGAAACAGATTTTTGAATATTACAGGAATTTGGAATAGCTACATCAGTGAAAATTTTTAATATTATCATTAATAATACGATTACGAGTGTGAGTGTGGACTGAGAAGTCAGAGCCGTGGATTGGCGTTACAAATAACTTTCTACTTCACACACTGGTGGTCACAGCGAAGTCACTAGCCACTGTACACCTACACTATAGCCATCTATATCTGGTTCTGACCATCTCACTACAGTCAACTTGATAATAGGTACACTCTTTAATCCGCAAAGTCATCGGCTCAACAATAGAATCATACATTTGGTGTGGTGAACATTGAACAATGAGTTTCAAATAATTGAATGAATAAGGAACTTCGGTGAAAAATGTATGACTTAAAACAATTATATTCATACGGCTACCGCCGCCCCGGCAACCATTTATCGGATAACCAACACCCCTGCCTTAAATCCCCCCACGTTTGGTGACTTAGTGGAGGTTTCCGGGTTAATGGGGTGAGGTTTGTCTACTTCTTAGCGGCGAATGTTTTTACCCACCTACTGCGTTGCTGGCCGGATCGGGAGAGACTCTTTGAGGGAGGTTTAACTTAGACCTCTACAGCCAGACTCTCTCAACCTCGCAGTGGGAGGGATGGATTCATACGTCTACCACTCCTGGACATATTGAACCCCAGATTTCTACCACCCCTCGTACCTTTATCCTTCTCGGAACTTCATCTTCTTCCTTCCCCTAAAAGGACTCTCTACACAGCACCTCAGCTGACATATATATGCCCTGTGGAATTTTTCGTAGTCGGGGCCTCGTGAATTGTACAAAAACTCTGACTCTGAATATATAAGTTTTATTATATCGTAGTTTCGCAGAATTTGTAAATCGTCATTTAAAAATTAATAAAACATCATCACATTTAAACACCGTGTTTGGTTGGTACGATTGAATCTGTCGCTTTTGACGTCACAGGTCTTGGAACCAGTCCACAATGTACGAATTGTACACTTTTCATTTCGGTTTTGCATAGAGCGGTATAGACTAGAGACTATACATTGAAGATTGAAGACTCAGGTCTTGTTTGTAAAAGATTTTATTGTTGTTGTTTCACATGTTAACAGAATTGAAACATTATTTAGGACCTCAATAATTAAAACCAGGATGGAAAATGACGGAAATCAGTTATATTCGGATAATCTTCTCATGCATAGTAGATACGAAGATGATTCTTGTTTTCTAGTATTATACTGCAGAAATTAAATTAATGCAGAATTTCGTGGAATAAAATTTTCTAAGTAACAACGTCATCTTATTACTTGCATAGTCATAGTTTGTTATAAAAATACATTTTTAATTATGTAAGTATAAGGTAAAATTCAGCCTGATTGAGATTATAATCATATTATATTTGACACATTCTTTACAGTAATATCGTTTGTATTTTCGAATATGATTTTAATGTAGAAGTTATTACAGTCATCATGATAGTGAATTATAAACACCAGTATGTTGTTTAGAAGTCATTCGATGCATTTTTTTGTAGTAACGCAGATATTTATAACACTGATAAATTGTTTATTGCAATCACTAATGTATTTGGGCACTTTATTAGAATACTTTTACGTTAGTGATAAGATTTTCTAATGTTCTTCATTTTAAAAGCACCTTTTTTTATAGTAATTATTAATTTAGACAAGTTTAAATTGAGTTTCTTTTCAGATAAATAAGTAAATGAACTTACAAATTAACAAATAATGGCGTTATTACTTTCAAACTCACTCAAATTGTAATAAAAACTTAGCTAACCCGTTCCGCCCCGGGTTCCCAACTGCTCTGATAAAGACACATTTACGTAAATAACAGTTATTTAAGTTATAGTTACTTAAGTTGTGCTGCACAAAGATTGTAAGAATTGAGATGACAAAGGGCATATTATATTATTTGAATATTTTATTAAGCGCAATAGTGACAAATATAGTAAAAATAGTAAAAAAAAGAGATTTATTTTAAATTAAATTAAATAATGTTATTATTAAGTATTTTAGTTTCTTATCATTGTGACAGCTGTTTCGGCTTACTAGGCCATTTTTGAACTGTGCTTGTACCGCACTGAGACGACGTACTAATACGATTTTAAAGGATGTAAATTGATTTATTACTGGTTAAACCAATTCACTGAGAAAACAATAGATTCTCCCCCAGGGTATTTTGAAATCTGTTTTCCCCGCACTAAATGTTAATGTGTTCTTAATTGCTAATGATACTGCTATGAATTATTTTTATATGTTATATTTTTTGAGTTTTGCAAATAAACTAAGAAGGAGGGAATAGATTATTTTCCTTTCTTGAGTGAATATTTCCTACTGTGTCAATTATTATAAGCAATAATTATTAGCCTGAAACACTCATCAATATTGAAACCTCTCCCGAGAAAAGATATATGTCGCCGACGGGACTCGAACCCGCACCCCTCTGTTTGCCGGACAGGAGCTCTACCATTAAGCTACGGCGGGATACCTCCTACCCGCCAAATGATTCAATATATACCTAGTGTTTCATTCAACACTAGGTATATATTGAATCATTTGGCGGGTAGGAGGTTTTCATTCAACACTAGGTATATATTGAATCATTTGGCGGGTAGGAGGTATCCCGCCGTAGCTTAATGGTAGAGCTCCTGTTCGGCAAACAGAGGGGTGCGGGTTCGAGTCCCGTCGGCGACATATATCTTTTCTCGGGAGAGGTTTCAATATTGATGAGTGTTTCAGGCTAATAATTATTGCTTATAATAATTGTTACCCTTTGTGCTATGCATAAAAAATCTTGTCTTAAACATTGGTTTATCAATTTAAAAAAAAAAATAATCCTACTGTGTCGTTGGTAGAAGTATGCTGCAAACTTTCTGCTTATTATCTATAGGAGATGTTCCATATAAATATATATATATATATATATATATATATATATATATATATATATATGATCTAGCACTGTCATGCATCTATAGTAGGACTCTTAAACGGGGGCAGCTCGGTGCAAAAAGTGAATTGTACTGTGCCACTTGAATAGGTCAGGAAGAGTAAGAATGCATATTGCAAATAAAACTTTCTCGATCTCAAGAAGGAGAAAAGTGTTCAAACTATAATTAGAGGGCCAGAGGTTAATAAGATTGATTGTTATTTGCCATAAAAATACGGACTTCTGACTTATTAGTAGAGGTCTTCGTTTGGAAGAAAGTCTTTAGAACGATATTTCTTTGTCGTTGAAATTCGTTCTAATTCTTTGCCCAAGTTTTGGACATCCATCATGACTTTTAACGACGTTCTTCTATTATAAATTGTGTCCTCTAGAGTGGAGAGATCATTTCCATAAAAGCTCGAGATATATCGAAAACTAAGCAGAATCGATCGACAAACTAAGCAGACGATAAATTTATCAATATCGCTAGCTCACCCGGTTCTAATATAATACATCGAAATTTTTGTTAATCGCCCTATTATGATAATACTCATAGATTTTGTTTATCGTTTTTCGTTTAGAAACGTCGAAATCAAATGATTTCGTTTTGCAAAACTGATTTAATGAATTATTTTATGCATTTCTAATTGTTTTTTTACCAACAGCTTGGGACCTAAATATTTCGCGTTATTTTTGGTGAAATTCGCGATATGTTTAATGTTTTTTATTTTTCAGTAAAAGCAAAGGTTTTTTGCAACAAAGGCGGTGTTAATTAATTATTATTATTAAATTTATTGTAATAACCTACGAAATTTTAAATGACATCATTGAAAAATGTTGTACTCTTCGTCGTACTCCCAGATAGAGAGAGAGAGAGAGAGAGAGAGAGAGAGAGAGAGAGAGAGAGAGAGAGAGAGAGAGAGAGAGATATCGTAAGTGACGTCATCGTCATCGTATCTTTTGTGCTATTCGTTTTCATACAAGACGAGTTTGAAGGAAGATTTTTCCTCAATGACGTTCATACGACCTATCTCTGGGACTACGAAGAGTTTTCGACTCGATGTTGGCAATGGACAAAGAAATCTTTATAATGTAAAATATTACATTCGTATTTGAAAAACCAGAAAATCGCGTCGAAAATACGAAAATTTTAAGTTTTTTGCCCGAAAATTGTGATTTTTCCGTTATTCTCGTGAAATTGGCTAAATTTGCGTTTATCGCGCAAAATTGGAAAAAAATCGTGTTTCTTTTCAGGGTTAATTAAATTCATTTCCCGAAGATAAAGCAATGACTAAAACTGGGAACCTTTATATTTAATGGGGATAAAACGCTTCATATTTCAACTTATTGAAAACATCAACAAACGTTTGGAGGTCACGATACGGAGAAGTCTTCAAAAATTCTCAACATATTGTTGTCTTCCGCCGGATAACTTTTATCCCAGAAGTTTAAACGACTTGTATTTACGGTAATCACATCCCAATATTTGGCATTGACATCTCAGGTCCATCGACCACATCTCCGTTATACCCAAAATACATGTTTTGCATAGGAAATATCATCAATTTACTTCATCTGTGCCACCATTTGCTCCCATCTGAGGTCACGCGTTGTGATGATATTGGTCCTCATAACGGTTACACGGTCGTTATATCATCAAACATAATACCGAATATGCATAATCTTATTAATATTATTTCGTCATTTTTGAAGGTCAGTATGGAACAAGGTCAGAAATTTTAACCTGAAGGATGCAGGTGTCTCATATTGATCATGGAAATTTAAAATTCTGTAAAGAACAAAATGTTAATTGTTCAGGAGAGCAAAATAAAGTTTATTTTTAAATCTTATCTCCGGTTTTTGTAGATCTATAATTATGATTTTCTATTTAAATTAACATTCAATAGTTCTTTCACGATACTTAGCATTTTTGGTTGAATTCTTTAATAACAGTATTTAATTTATTTTTACAGGTTCGTAATCAAACGTTAAAGTGGTCTAAAACAAATTTATATATTTTATTGTAATTTATTTTTAATTTTACGGAAAAAAAAACCTCTTAAAATGTCGTAAAAGACGCACTTCTTTTCCTAGAAATATTTCGACGACACATATCGAAAGAGTCACTAAACGTAGCGAACCACTTGGGGTGACCCATGGCAGAGGTGTTGGTTATCGAGTAAACGGATAATTAATATCCAAGCAAATAATTGAAAGACAAGCAATTGTTCTGACAAGAATTCTGTTAAAATAGGGAGTGTGTTTACATGAATATAAAATATTTGATCAGAACGAATACATCAGAAAAAAAATTAACATATCAGAAACACATAATTAAATTAATTAATTCAATAAAGGCATAACATGTTTAGATTGGTTCACAGTACATAGATTAAGTGTATTTAAAGACAGATGTAAAAATTATGTATACAATGAAAATACATTAGAAATGAACAAGACGAACATTTATTTTGAAAATCGTGTGTTTATATTATACCACATGAAGTGGAACTAATTAAGTTTAATAAATAAAAATAAAACATGTCATATTCTGTAGCAAATATCTTTGTACTCTCATATTTATACAGCTGTGATTTAAATTAATATCAGAAGTGTCAATTACATTCTTTTGCTTACATCGAAACTTCTAGCGTTGAAAAGGTTAAGATATTTGGCAGTAGTAAGACGTTAGATAAGTAAATAATGTTTTTATTTGCACACCGAACCCAAAACAGCTTCATTGGATTTTCTGGGTCAACGATTTAATATTGGATTGTTCAGAATAATAATGTTAAATGGTTATATTATACAGAATAGATCTGATTCGGAAAGATTTATTACTTCGGTATCTTTATTTAGGAGAAAAAACAGGATATTATTTATCAATATTGTCGATTTGTGCAAACATTCCCGTTCTTTCTATAAATATGTACATATATATTTTTTTTTTTAACAAAAAATATAACGTTTCAAATTAAATCAATACGAAAAATTACATAATGTTTTTTTCCTAATTATTCTACTACTCCATAAGTTGAGCTCCAGTAACTCGTGGTTTTGGGAAAATAATTTTTTACATTAGATCCTCATAGGAGACCCTGAAGAAAATAATTTCCCTCATGGCCTATGTCAAATTTGAGGATGGTGCGTGTAGGGCCTTTTTAAGGAAAAGGTTCAGAGTTGGATCTGGGAAGGAAAAAGGCGTTAAGTGTGGGTAGGAATCTAAGTATCAGTGTGTCCAGGACAGACGTATATATGAATCCATTCTTCCCACTGCGGTGCAAGACGAAGGATCTAGAGATTCCTGCTGGAAAGGTAACAAGGTTATCCTCAACCCGTCTCTCCAAATCTAGCTTGCCAAACAGTAGGTTGGCAGACGCATCCGCCACCAAGGCTTGGACAATCCTCACCTCATAAACCCTGCTACGTCACCAAACGTAGCGAACATACGAAATCATGCTTAAAAGGCGATATGCGAACAATAATCAGACTTATTAAGAGGATACCCGGGGGTGATTTTTCCACACAAACGTATTTCCTATTTATCTCTCTGGATTTTAACCCTAGAGAAAATATTGTTTTTGCATAAAATAGATATCAACTAATAGCGTGTCGGTACTTTTTGTTTTTTTGATAAGTTACTTTTTATAGAAGTTATGACCTTCCAAAAATCAATAAAATTGACTGGTTTAAACGCCGTCAAAAGATGTTCAGTATACAAACCAGACAATGTTTTTTTAAAAAAAGCAAAACGTACAGACATAGAATAGTTTTTTCTTATGTAGTTGGTAAAAAAAAATTGAAAATCAGTCCACTTTTGGAGGAGAAAAGTGGGGAATACAAAACCTCCATTTTAGTTAGGTGTCAGTGCATTGTCCCTTTCGCTCAATATCCGGTGGAGTAAGAGCAACAGTGACAGCAATATTTTAGTAAAATCTATTTCTGCACCACCGGGTATCATCTTAATTATATAACTTCAAACATAAATCAAAATAACCACAAACGTAATTCCAGAAAAATAGATTTTGAAAAACAGTATCAATAATCAACGTTTTTTAAATGCTGTAAAAATGAAGACTCAATAAAGAGAAAATTAAAAAGATAATCAGAAGATTCAACAAAGAAAGTTCTGCGAAACCGAGTAGTAAAAGTCAGATGAAAAACGTTCAAATGTATGTCCCACTAATAAATAATGTTATTATCCTTACAAGTTAATTACAAGTTATTATCCTTACAAGTTAATTACAAGTTAATTACAAGTTATTATCCTTACAAGTTAATTACAAGTTATTATCCTTACAAGTTAATTACAAGTTATTATCCTTACAAGTTAGTACACTAGTAAGGTATTTCCCAAACAATACGTATGTAAGCTACAAACCCTATGTAATTAGCCTACTGGGAATAACCAAAAAATAATTAGATAGTTGGACACTCAAGACCACTTAACAACAAATGTAATAAAATACATAATTGAATAAAATCCCTGTAGAGCACCTCCTCCCCTCCTCCCTAATATGTTTGTATAAAATCCCTAGGTTAAGAATATTTTTTATCAGTCTGAAGATGGCTTTGACAAGCTGAAACCGATTACGGTCAATAAATTAAAAGTGGAAAAAGTTTTAAATTTTTATATTTTTATTTTTAACTTTTTAACTTAAAGAGTTAAACCTCAAATTATAATATTTTAATTAATGAAGATAATATTAGCGAAAGTCAATCGAAAATCTGAAACAGAAAAATCAGAAAAAGATACGGATACATCTGGGACTCGAACCCAGGTCCTCCGGCAATCCGGGCCGACGCGCTAATAAAGGTAGCAGCCAATAAAAATATGCGATAATAAAGGTAGCAGCCAATAAAAATATGCGATAAGAAAAATGAAAATAATGTTGGTGGTTCTCAGTCGAAGTATGATACAGTTAAAAATGACCGAATCGGATAGGGATACGTTCGCGCAGTTGGTTAGCGCGTCGGCCCGGATTGCCGGAGGACCTGGGTTCGAGTCCCAGATGTATCCGTATCTTTTTCTGATTTTTCTGTTTCAGATTTTCGATTGACTTTCGCTAATATTATCTTCATTAATTAAAATATTATAGTTTTAAATTTGTTTTATTTTGCTATTATAATGGAATTCCACCACGAATTACCAGTTTCAAAAATAGAAATATTTATTTTATTAGGAATATTTACAGATTAATAACATTACATGTATTAAAGAAAACAATAGATCATGATGATTAGGTTACAACCCAATAACAAATGTTCACATCATGCCCAAATAATAAATAAAAAAATCAATAATTATTAACTATTTTTTTATATAATATTATAGAGATAGGAACTAGATAAACTATTTTTTTTTAATTTGAAATTCCTAGGTACATATATTTACAAAAGAAAATCATAAGTCTTAAAAGCTTATTACAATAAAATAGTTTGTTAATGAATCTACCCAATTCAATAAAGAAAACATTTCTCGTGTTTGAATTGGGGAGTAGTGCCATTACAAAGGTAAGAGAAGAAAAAAAATTTAGGTAAGAAAATACATAAACTTATATAGGATGTTAACAAATATACATTGATAGTGGAATTGAGTATCATATCAGTTACTAAGTTGGATATACAGAAATAGATAAGTAAAAGTAAGAATATAGATGTAGTGAAATAAAATAATATTATTACATTTCAATTTATAGGTAGGTATTATATATTATTAACAAAGGTGTTGGGTACATGGATTGGGAAGGATTGGGTACATAATCGAGATATGCTGTCTAATACTGTGTAATATATAAAATATACGGATAAGACAAGATAAAAACAAGAAAAGTAGAAAAAATAAATGTATGTATGTATAATAATAATGATGAAAACTGAGAAACACCAGACATAGGGTCGAGAAATAATATATATATATATATACCTATAAAGAAAAAAAAAACTAGTAAAAGTAAAATAAAAGTTAAAAGATAGTACTCAGAAAAAAAAGAAAACTGTAAAATATATTGTAGGCATATAGACATATATGTAATTAATTTGATTTGCTTATTTACCAACGCCATGCCAGGAAAAAAAACGTTTTAAAAAATTCGTAGGTACCTAACTGTTTGCGGGCCCAGGACAAAAGAAATATACCACCTTGATGATCTGTACACCTAGCTCGGTCGATCGATAAAGATTGTATCGATAACTTTTGGTAGCTTCTTATCGTTCCCTAGCATGGTTGCAGATAACCAACGAATAAATAACAAATGAAACAGATAACTTAGTTTTAAACCACTTTATTTTTATTTTTATATTTGTCGACCGGTTTCGATTGGACTCAATCTTCATCAGGACAATAAAATTTTAAAAAATTTAAAAGTTTATTTTATTGTCCTGATGAAGATTGAGTCCAATCGAAACCGGTCGACAAATATAAAAATAAAAATAAAGTGGTTTAAAACTAAGTTATTTGTTTCATTTGTTATAATGTCAAGCCACAAAGTGTTTGCTTTCTTCGATAATTGAATAAATAACAGTTCACAATGACTAATAAATAACAGACACAAAGTGTTCTTAATATATTCGACGTCAACTGTTGTTTGTACGTTAGCGATTGTAATAGGGAACGATAAGAAGTTATCGATCGACCGTGCTAGGAGTTCTGTTCATCGCCTCGTGTATCAACCCATACAAGTAAATTTCCCATAAGAAACCTTTATTTGAATGCGGCAAAATCATTCGCATTAATTCTGCAATAAAAAAAACTTGACCACAGAATTATTTTCTAACCGGTTAGCAGTGTGTACGAGTTCTTGCCTAAAAAAACGAGAAATTTCTCAAAATGCTTCAATACCTACGACAATAATTAAACACATCAATTTGCCACTACAAAATTTTAAATATTATTATTGCTGGTGACTTTTGACAGTATTTAATGCTAGCAATTTACTACTCGGTTCCGCCCCACGTTTCGATGCTATCTTTTCTAAATTTATATATACAAGGTGCGGCTATGTCAAGAGTCAGAATAATAGAAGAGCATGTATGATAAGATGTATGAATGTGAATGAGGCGAGGAGTGTATGCCAAGACCGAGTTGTTTGGCGGTCCGTCCTCTCTGGGTAGGCAGATCAGGTCCGTCCTCTGTGGAGAAACGTCGTGATGGTTAGTTAGTTTTTTTTTTTTAGGTGCGGCTAAACAGATACACAGTTTTGAAAGGCCGGTACATCCCATGTGGTGGGGGTAGGAACTTGGGAGTGGTCTCATGGAGGATCGTACCGTTTTCAGTCGTTGCCATGGTTTGGTCCAGACCTCACAGGGGTTTTGCCGTCCGCATGTTTCTTGAAAATAGCCGTTCTGTCATCGCCACCCAGCGGGCCTTTTGGCTGCACTTCAATCTTGCGCGTGATACTCGTGATACCGTTCCTCAACGTAATTTAATCGCGAGTTGGGTGCTTACATTAGAAGGAACTGGTTCCACACTAATACTATCTACACACCATCCTGCGAACAGCAGCTATTGGCAGCTGGCTAAAAATCGAAGGTTGGAGGATGTCTATCGTCTCTTTTTTTCCCATGCGAACCCGTAACACTCTGTTTCACGTTGACTGCAAATTGGAAGAAACCGTTTGCCGTTAGTACCAACCGATGCGCCGCAGTGAAATGAGATGGTGATATTGAATTTTTTGTGTTAATAAAAGAGACAGAAGACAACGTGAAACAGAATGTTACGGGTTCGCACGAGGAAAGGGGAGACAGGAGACAATAGCCAGCTGCTAACAGCCGGCTGTTCGCAGCACCGTGTATAGAGCCCATAAGACCTAGAGGTTTAGGAAGACCCAAAACGGTAAGAACACTGCGACAAAACTGTAACAAAACTGCGATAGATGTTCCCTGCGCGCCTCTTCTCTCTGAGAGGTGACGTGAGATGGCCCGCGGGATCACCTGATTTAAGCATTTGCGACTTCTAACTGTGGGGCTATCTGAAGGAATTTTTTTTTTTTAAAGATCGCCCTTCACATCTTGGAAGAACTCAAGGATCGAATTCGGGAAGAACTCAAGGATATGCCCATTGAGGTATGCCAAAATGCGGCCGAAAACTTCAGAAATCGCCTTCATCAATGTATCGCTGCTAAGGGCCATCATCTTTCTGATGTCATCTTCAAGACTTGATGCATAAAACGGCATGATGTACCGAATAAAATGAAATAAACCAAATTTATGTAAATTCCGCCGTTTTTTTTAATAAGCCTTCGAAACTGCACTGTCTGTTTTGCCGCACCCTGTATTGTTTTTTAAATTTGGATAATACTATTTTTTTTTAAAACTAATAGATATTTTAAAGTTCGTGTCTTGTTATTGAAATAACATTGTTAGGTGAAAATATTAAAGTCCGCCTAAAAATGTAACACACTATGTCGCCAGAACTGACAGTTCAAAAGTTTTAGTTATTCAATCTGTTCTATAGTTTTTTTTTTACATTAGCTCCACGCAGGAAGCCCCGAAAAATACAATTCCCTCAAGGCCTACGTCCTCTTTGGGTATGCTGTATGGAGGGTCTTTTTAGGGAAAGGAAGGAGAGGAAGTTCTGGGAAGGATAAAGGTATGAGGTGTAGGTAGGAAACTGGGGACAATGTGTCCAGGAGTGACGGACCCCTCTCACTGCGGTGTTAAGAACTTAAACCTTAAGAATTAAAAAATTGTGCGAGGATAAATAGAATCATATACATAAGTCGTCTCAAAGTGGTCTAACCACAGTTTGAAAATGGCCTTGTAAGCCGAAACAGCTGTCACAATAATAGAAAACTAAAATATAAACAATAATAACATTAACAAATTTGATTTAGGCAAATAATTTTTTTTTAATCTACGTATACCTAAATACCATACTTTCACAGAAAATTATTTTTGTTTTATTTTTTTTTAGAAGTTGGTATTACAATATTCTGTGACTTTCAGGGGTCCGGCGAGTTCAGAGATACATAACCGAAATTAGTATTTTTAATAATACAAGATAAATCCTGCTTGTAGAGCGATCAAAACATTAAGAGTTTAGACTTTGAACCACACGCGGAACACCCGCGTCTGTCATTCTGTCCCGCTCACAATAAGCTCACGTACACTTACAATACATGCGAATGCGAAATGTGCGAATGAGACAACGCTCAAATTTTCCAACAGAAATCGCTCGAAAAGGGGTTTATGGAGAATACATTTTTCTACACCGAAACTTTCACGAAATTGAAATTTATAAAAATATATATTTTTTAGAAAGAAGAAGCTACGTTGGTAGCTTTTTATAATTTTATAATTCTTTATGAGAGTTGAGTTAGCAGCACTTTTTCCTGGAATAATATTTTTTGATAAATCGTACATGTTTGACAGTGAATGTTTACGTTAATACAAAACGCATCGAAAATTCGAAAACATACCAACATAGTTTTCACTCTCTAGAAGGCAGTATAAAAAAATATATATTCATTTTGTGCAATTTTCGATGTAGAAAAGTGTTTTTTCCCGGGCGTCCTTTTTGTATGGGCCGAAAAGCGAAGTCTATCATCTTAAGGTGTTTTCACTTCAGATTATCACAAAAAATGCATAATCTTACTTAACTTTATTGTTTTTAGTAAAACACCGGAAAATATGTACGATGTTTGGTTTACATTTTTTTTATCTTTTATTGTGATATTCTTACATGTATGGAGTCGTGAGGCTCATTTGAGGCAATATTATAGCTTTTACCCGGCAATAAGGCGTATAAAGATTTCAATCTGAAGATTGCGCTCAGAAAATTGGATTATTATTGCATCAAATGATTATATTAGAAAGAATATCGAAGTTGATTCAGTGCAATCGAAGGAGTGGTGAATACAATCACTTTAAAATGTGGAAGGAAGTTATTAAAAATTATGTGGTAACTGAAAAGTAAATATGCTTTAAAAACTATCGGCCTTACTAAAAAAAAACACTCCGCGGCCGTTAAACGGTGTTTCTGTAGCACGTTGTGTAAAGTCTGTACATTTCGTTTTTCAAATTCTTACTAAACAAAATATATGGTTTTGATCTGACAACGTCGCCATTTTACCAGCCTTACTAATAAACTTTCTGAAAAATTTGTACAATGGTCAAACAACCATGTATGAAGAATCCTTACTAATTAAGAACTGACAAAAAATTGTTCATGGAAAGATATGTACATTGCTTACACGGCCGAGGAGGGTAGTTTATCTGTTGTATATATTTGTTCCATTTGTAATTTTCAACGAATTTCGAATTTTTTTTTTAATGTCCTATATATTTATTATTTTTTGAGATGTTGTAAAAACAAATACCATTTTAGAACCAAAATTTAATTACCTTTAAGATTTTCATATCTAAAATATACTTAAATGTTTAAAAACTGTAGTATTTTAAGATTCAAACATCAAGTTGGAAAAAAAAACTCACTTACCCCAAACACTTTCTATTAAAACATTGAAATATTTGGAAAAATTCAAAATTCAAAAAACACAGTCCTTTTATTTAATGATTTTAAAATAAATCTGTCACCTCACTTTTTACTCCTTCAAACAATAAAAAAATGTAAAAAAATCTTGAAATTCGCTTTTCATATCCAAAAATTTACAATAAAAAAACACACGTTTGAATACATTGCTTGCACATCTTAAGGCATTAATTTCTTTGATACGTTTACTAAAATATGTATTAGACATTTTAGTCACCAAAAAACATCACTTTCAAGAATTTAAAATAAAATAAAGATCTTAAAATGCAAATTATTTCTGAACATAACCTATGAACCATTTTCTGACAGCTTAATTTAGAACACGCGATTTTAGTGCCACAATTTGACTTAAACTAACGAAAAACAACACAAATTAATAGTAAATATATTGATTACATGAATATAAGTGCGAATTAGTCATAAATATTCAAATCATTAACGAAAACATCATATTAATCACATACAAAATCGCGACCGACTAACTTCTGCATTGGCGGCTATTTTTTTCAGCGGTAAAGCAATGCGCAGGCGCATCAATCACACCACCTAGCGGATTATTATGAAAACTCCAATTTACAAGTGAAATTTCCAGCGTTGCCACATTTAAAACATCGTTTAACGGCCGCGGAGTGTTTTTTTTTTAGTAAGGCCGTAAACGTCTAAGTCTAAGCTGATGAGGCAACTGAAAAAAACCAGCTTGCAACTAAACTCGCTATCCCGTGTATATCAATAGTGTCAATGTGATGGTCCGCAAACAACAAACCCTTTGTCAATGGCAACGCAAGCAGTGACTCGAAACTCGCCGTGCTAGTTGCTACGATGACAGCCGGTTGTTCTTCGTCTATGGTTAAACAAGTTGAGATAACAACGCCCTTCGTACATGGAGCTACTTACAAGCGACTAGATCACCACTGCCCGGCATACTATTTTGCTAGTGCAGCGCGTAGCGGCGTTTACCCTCTTTTACGTTCTTCCATGGAGTTACTTTCAAGCGACTGTACTTTCCATACTGTTATTTGTGTTTGTAAACGCCGCTACGCGCTGCACTGGCAAAATGGTATGACAGGTAGCGGGTAGCGGTGATTGAGTCGTAGTTAAGTAGCTGCGTGAAGGAAGGGCGTAATAATATTATGTAGGATACAAACGAGCGGCGATCAGGTCGCTTGAAAGTAGCTCCATGGACGAACGGCGTTACTGAAATCGTAAAATTGAGTAGCGCCGCTATAGTTTGGTTGGAAACCATAGCAACCAGCCAGTTGTACTTTGGTTTCAGTTTCTCCGGTGAACGTTCACGTTTTATGTGTAAACCAGATCCATGAAAAATAACCAACAAAATTGTATTTTAAAAAAGTAAATTTCAAATTTTGTAAAAAATTGTTATAGTACAGAATCGAACCACGATCTACTGCTTGGAAGGCAACTAGGCTGACCATTAAAGTACCAACTATTTTAAGAACATATATTTATAAAATATTTCAAAATTCATTTGAAAGTTCTGTGAAAGTTCTGTTTAAGTTCACTTATTATTTCATTTAGGATTATTTCAATTTTGTGAAACCACTGGCTAATAATGGTGGTTGGGCATTTACACAGCTACACTTATATACATACATCTATACGAACCTATACACATACATGAACTGCTGTACTTGTAGCTAGTATTGTCACATTTCCTTCCTCCCCTTCCCTATAAACCTGTCACTTTTTCCTATAAACCACAATCAGTCAATAATCGACCCCCTTCCTGCAAACATCTCATTTAATTTTCGCATCCGCATCCGCTCTTTCGCTACTCACCGCTCTAAGAAGAAATATTACCGCAGCATAGTGCAGAGTTAAAACCGGTCAAATGAAAAAAGTACTACAAGTCCCGCAGTGAGTAATTCTCTCCTTTTCCTTATGTGCTTACCTTCTACTTGTGCAGTGGTTCAAACACATTAAAACATACACATTTCAAGGTCCTTCGATTAAAAAACTACACAAAACACGCATCAAATGGCATAATAGCAAAACATAAATACAGAAATTTAAAGCACAGAACTTGAACTGAAATTTCAAGGTACTTAAAAAATAACTTTGAAATTTGATAACTTCTTCATATTCTGTGAAACAACTGACCCGAGTTACGTATTCTTAATATTATGTAAGTACCTACTCACATTACACCTCAACCAAAATAATATCATCAAAGTAATAATTGTGTTGTCACCATCGTTATTCAAGGAACTCTGGAAGTTGTATTTACTTTGAATTTAAGTATCATTTTCAAAATTGGAACTGATTTGCCGATAATTAGGACAATCCCGTGATTTTTCACGGTTCTGCGCTATTAGTTGAACCTAATTTTAATAATAATTGGACAATTTAAAGAGGGCCGTTTTTGTGAGAAATCACCTCAAGGGCCCTGTACAATTTATAAAGAATTCTTAGGCTCTATCTAGTTTTATTATTTACAGAAAACAGACTTACCTGGCAGGTCACTTCCGATAAACACACTTTAATTAGAAAGTTTATGCTTGGAGGAGATACGACTTTGCACGCGAACGACACTGCATTTAAAACACTGGACATTGCATGGTTTTACATTTGCTTCCCCTACCGCTGTTTATATTTATTATTTATTTCCACATATTTTTTTTATTATTTTCTTTTGATATAAATAAAGGGTTAAAAAGTTTACACACAAACACAACAGATTTACAATGAGCAAACTTAGAAATTAGAAAAAGTGTTAATATTAAATTAAATATTATAAAATTTACAAATATTGTTTTTTTTAGCCGTATCTTAAATTTATTTTCTTATTAATGCTTACGTTTAAAATAATTTATTTTTATTGTTTAAATATCTTGATTATGTATTGATTTATGTAATGTAATTTTTTCATATTCTAAAATAATTTTTATATTTAATTTTAAATAATTGTTTTTTTACGATATTTTTTAATTAATTAATCACCTCTCTCTATAATATTTTGGCCATAGTTCTTTTTAGTCTATACTTATATAATAGTAATAATAATAATAAAATCGTTTATTCATAAATAATTTATTTTTTTACTATCAATACAGGTACAGATTTTGGATTATTCATTGGTTCTATTGACGAAAAGGTCACTGCTCAGCTGCAATTCAGGATTTCTCCTAAAATGCAGCTGGTTTTCAGCAGTGCCTTCAATAAAATACAGAAAATAAATTAAAAATTAAATTAGGATAAAAATAATATTAAATAATAATAGAAAATGAAATAAAAAATTAAATTAAGATAAAATAATACATTTAAATTAAATTACATACAAAATAATAACACATTATATAATACAATAGAAATATTAGAAAAAGAAATGTAAATAAATAAATGTTAAAAATATAAATTGGAATTCAAAAGCTAATCTTAATAATAAAATCAATTCAAATAAAATATAATCAATTCAAAATAAAATCAGAGAATTACATATTCTGGGAACAATAAATAATACATCGGTTTGTTAACGCGTAATAAGATATTGTCAAGAGCATAATTTGAAAACAGTAAATATTGTAGCATGTAGAAACATAAAATTATAATAAAATAAATAAAAAAAATAAAAAAATACTTATTTGTTTCTTTTGTTATTTAATGTCATTACTACCCTGATGAAGAAACCATCGGTTTCGAAACATGTAGGTAATTGTGATTATATAATAGTGGTTGATACAAAGTTATTAGTTTAATTTTAAAAAATATTGCATTGATAAGAAGATTAGTGCCAAAAATAGAGTTAATATTTACTTTGAAAGACTGGAGAATTTAGGACTCGTTAGGATTGGAAAATTTGTACAAAATTAAATTTTCTAAACTATCCTTTATGAAACTGATCATCCTTGATATTGTTTTTAACTTTAGAAAGTCTTTTCATTTAACCACTGGAGCGACAGAGCAATTAAATATATGTTTTCTCGGATTGTTAGAGGAAATTTTTCCGCTCACATTTAAAAAATCATACCTCCGAGTTTGAATATGGAGACATACAAACTGATTATAGTTCTAGGTAGCCAATGATTTCCCCCATCGTTTGTCTATTATCACATATTTGTAGGATTTATAAAAATAAAAAATAAATCTTTAACCTTAAAACATTTTAAAGAATCTAGAGAATATTTATTTTGTTATATTTTGAATGTACAATATATTATATAGTCGTTTTAATATATATATTTTTTTAAATTTGCCACATTTTGGCAACAAAGCAATCCGAGGTTTTGTAAATAGTGCCATAATGTGGCGAAAAGTGCTCGAGTGGTTAAGTAGTTTGTACATTTCCAACTGTTTGTTATCATGATTAACTTTTCAATTTTGACTTACTATTGTTTTTAATATTATTCATCTAAAGTCACTATCCTCTTGCGGTTGTAAGATTTGCAATCTTTTGTATTTTCGCAACCACTTAATAAAATAAAAACATCACACTGCTTTTCAACATCGCCAGTTTGATTATCATAATTGTTACATATCGTTAAAAAGTGAATGTGATTCTTGTACGAACAACGCCACCGACCATAGACTGAAATATCAATAGTTAGATAAGTCCGGATTTACGTTAAAGTAGACAATAAACCATGGATGTTGAATTTATTTGATAATAAACCATAGATATTTCAATCAACATCCAGTACATTATTACTAGATATAAATTATGGATGTTGAATTTACTTGATAATAAACCATAGATATTTCAATCAACATCCAGTACATTATTACTAGATATAAACCATGGATGTTGAATTTACTTGATAACAAACCATAGATATTTCAATCAACCTCCAGTACATTATTACTAGATAATAAACCATGGATGTTGAATTTACTTGATAATAAACCGTAGATATTTCAATCAACATCCAGTACATTATTACTAGATAATAAACCATGGATGTTGAATTTACTTGATAATAAACCATAGATATTTCAATCAACCTCCAGTACATTATTACTGGATAATAAACCATGGATGTTGAATTAACTTGATAACAAACCATAGATATTTCAATCAACCTCCAGTACATTATTACTGGATAATTAACCATGGATGTTGAATTTACTTAATAATAAACCATAGATATTTCAATCAACATCCAGTACATTATTACTAGATAATAAACTATGGATGTTGAATTTACTTGATAATAAACCATAGATATTTCAATCAACATCCAGTACATTATTACTAGATAATAAACTATGGATGTTGAATTTACTTGATAACAAACCATAGATATTTCAATCAACCTCCAGTACATTATTACTAGATAATAAACCATGGATGTTGAATTTACTTGAAAATAAACCATAGATATTTCAATCAACAACCAGTACATTATTACTAGATATAAACCATGGATGTTGAATTTAATTGATAATAAACCATAGATATTTCAATCAACATCCAGTACATTATTACTAGATATAAATTATGGATGTTGAATTTACTTGATAATAAACCATAGATATTTCAATCAACATCCAGTACATTATTACTAGTTAATAAACCATGGATGTTGAATTTACTTGATAATAAACTATAGATATTTCAATCAACAACCAGTACATTATTACTAGATATAAACCATGGATGTTAAATTTAATTGATAATAAACCATAGATATTTCAATCAACATCCAGTACATTATTACTAGATATTAAACCATGGATGTTGAATTTACTTGATAATAAACCATATATATTTCAATCAACATCCAGTACATTATTACTAGATAATAAACCATGGATGTTGAATTTACTTGATAAAAAACCATTGATATTTCAATCAACATCCAATACATTATTACTAGATAATAAACCGTGGATGTTGAATTTACTTGATAATAAACCATATATATTTCAATCAACATCCGGTACATTATTACTAGATAATAAACCATGGATGTTGAATTTACTTGATAATAAACCATAGATATTTCAATCAACATCCAGTACATTATTACTAGATAATAAACCAAAACCATTTAATTTTAATTATTGATTATACGGCGTGTTAAGAGGGTATAACCAGAGAATACCTGAAACTAGTCCTTTTTCAATCAAATTCTAGAAGTACTGACTCTTTTTTACAAAAAAACATAAATTGATTTTGAAAGACTGTTATTTTATCTGGTACACGCAGTTTAAAAATTTTGAAAAACTAAGTGTATTTTTAATATACTAAGGTTGTTCCGTTGGTCGTTGGCAGATTTTTTCAATTTTCAAGCGATAGATTATATTAAACATCACAAATCATATAATCATACAACAAAATAAATCAATACATAATCTAGTAAACACAGTTTTCAGAATTTTAAATTTAGTTACATTAAAATCATTAAAAAATAAATCCGAGAACGTTTTTTGTGACAAAAATACCTTAGTTTTCTATTTAATTAAGGTCTTACAAACTAAAATATTTATTTTTTTACACACTTATTTGTTTAGACATTATTGAAAAATCATAAATACTTATGATCAAAAAACACTTACAAGAAGTACAATGTATTTGATAACTTATCATCGCGCATTTTGAGCATTTTTATTGCTCACTTGAATGTAGGTATATATTAAAGCAAGTTTTGAATGAAATAAATCGATATTAAATTTTTAATGTAAAAAATTTGATACGGGGAATAATCGATCATTCTCATTGTAACCTCCCTGTACAGTTGCAAGCATTTTTAAACTCTTATTCTCAGCTGCTGGTCAATCGCTCAAGGTGAATGTCAAAATAATTTATATTCTACGCTTTCGTAGATGGCGCGTGTATAGTATTTTTACTTATAAATGCTTTTTACAAGTTATGCTTTGAAATATTAAGAAAAATTCATGGTTCGCGAAAGTACACAAGTAATATGAATATTAACAAATAGTTTTGTTAATTAAAAAACTTTTATCTTTCAAGAAAGGCATAATTAATTAATACAATATTTCATCAGTAATTCAATCCAATATTGTATTTGTTGGCCTTTCTTGAAATATTTAAGTTTTTAAATTAACTAAACTATTTTTTAATAATCGTATTGCTTATGTACTCACGCGAACAATAATTTTTTCTTAAAATTTCAAAGCATAACTTGTAGAAAGCGCTTATAAGTAAAAAAAATACTATAAGCGCGCCATCTACGAAAGCGTAGAATACGAATTCGTTTGACATTCACCTTAACCAACGATTTCTGAAATTATCTGGAGTAAAAATAATGTTAGTAAAATTTCGGTCTCCGGTGACATTTGAAATGTTTTTTATCAACTAAAAAAAAATTTAATCACTAGGTATTGGATTTTATTTAATAATTTCATCAATTTCCTTGTGATCTGTCAGTGATGTTTCTGTTGAAGGAATACATAGTTATTGCTATTGTCTGTAGTGACAGTTCATTTTGTTATTATGTAACATGATCAGAAAAGAAGTATTCGACGTCAGTACATTAAACATCGGTTGCATAATGAAAAAGTACGTTGTTGTTACATTACATTCCTTTATGAAATTACATATAATTAATAAAAATCATGACTAAATCTAGCGTGACAAATTTTATGAACGTGTTTAACCCCCAGTTAAAACTGCTCGAGAGCTATGATTTGGATTATAATTCTACCACTGTGTAATTTTAATATCCGCTTATGGAATCGAGAGTTGGTCTTAGACATCTATCGATTATTATCGATTTCATATATTGAACAAATCATTTTATAACCGTTAACCATGTTAATTAATGGCTTCATTCGCCATTACTGATACAAATTAGCATATGAAATGGTATAATAATAATAATAATTACAAGTTTTAATTTAATACATGTAAGAAATAATGTCACATAAATACTAGGGTGGAGTGAAATTTTTTTTTTCACCTGACGGTAATGTAATAGTCAAAAGTTGGTGCCTTTTAGGTTTAATTTAAGCCATGTCAAATATTATTCAATTTTGTTTAGGGTAACTGCCTCCGCAACGGCATTGAATTTATGAAAATAGTCGGTTTTACACTCTAATTGGAAGTCATGTTTATGTACGATATTTTTGAATAAACATACTAATTTTTATCAAGAATGTTAAAAAAAGAAGTTCGAATTTGTGTTTTATAATTTAAATAAGGAAAGAGAGGAAACGCGGGAGGTGATACTTAGCTTGCTTGCACTTGTCGCATCGTGCTCTTGTTCGTGGCTCGGATCCGTCGCACGCTCGTTTGTCGTTAAAAATACGTTCGATATTCTTTCGTGGCAACTACGCAAAGAACTCCGAGTGTATTCAAATGTCCTCTATTTGGTGATGTTTGTGAGATGTAGAGAAATACTATGAGTGGATGAGACATCAACTGAAATTGCAATCAGAAACTGCAAAAGAACCAATTTTTGGCGAGATAGCGGATATAGTAATGTCGAGAATTGAAAATGTATGGCAAACTGCATCTATTCCTACAGTGACGCGAACAATGATCGTTCAAACGTTGAAAGTACATAATTTAAAGTGCAAAAATCTACTCAATTCTATCAAGAGGCTCTCCCTGGACAAGTTAAATAGTTTTCAGCAAAGCAGTAAGATACTTTTTGATATTTCAGCATGCAAGCGCAAAGCATTCGCTCAATATTTATGTCCTAAGGATAAAAAGGTTCCTAACTCTAAAAATGAATTATGAACTAGAGAATCGCCGAAACACATCCTTAAACACTTCAACGTTAGCTGATTTAAATGTTAGTATTTCTTCAGCGACATCATTAGAGTCAGAAAAATCAGAATGATCCATGTTCAAAGGCGTTATTGAAAAGAAAATAAAAAAATCGACACTTAATTTTCCTACATTATCGAAGACATGTGATAGGTATGGAGTGTCTGATACAGCAGCAGCAGCAACAGCATCATCTGTTTTGTTCGACATTGGGTCTGATGTTGAGGTCATTGATCGGCACAAGTTATGAAGAGAGAGAACTAAAACCAGAGAAAAAATAATGGAAAATGCAACAATTACAGAGCTCTTGGTTTTATACTTTGACGGGAAAAAAGACAAAACTTTGAAAATTGTTAAAAAGGGCGGTAAATGCTACAGGACTATGGTTGTGGAGGAACATATCTCACTGATTCAAAAGCCGGGATCCATTTACATGGGATACGTGGTACCTGATGTTGGTACAGCAAAAGGAATAGAAACCGCAATTACAGGGTTATAAAAAAGTTTTCCAAATAGCATTATGGCAATTGGTTGTGATGGTACGAATGTTAATACTGAAAGTATGCTAGAATTATAAAACTGCTTGAGAAAAGGCTACAAAAACCATTCCAGTAAATAATTTGTTTGCTCCACATGAACGAACTGCCTTTGAAACATCTGTTTCTTCGTCTCAATGGGTGTACTTAGGGACCTAAATCTTATATTGCTCCACTGGGAAAATCACTGGAAACCTGTGAAATGCTACCAGAAATGGCCAAAGATCTTAGTTCAGACCAACAGTACTTGTAAAAAATTGCTATCTATCACATGCCCGTTGGATCACGCGTGCCAACCGAATACTACGTTTGTATGCATCAACTGAAGAACCATCTGAAAATTTGAAAACTCTGGCTACTTTTGTGGTCAAAGTTTACGCACCGCCTTGGTTCTCAACCATCATGCAAAGATGGTACGCGTCATCTGTTCAATATTATTAAGGTCTCCAGATACCTGCCAGAAACTCTAAAAAAATTATAGATCCTGTTATCCAAAGAAACGGCTACTTTGCGCATCCTGAAGGGATTCTTCTTGCGATGATAACAGATGATAAAAAACGTGTTACAGAGCTGATACTAAATATTGATAGATTTTAATGCTTCTACAAATATTGATTTAATAAATTGGCAGGAAAACTTAACCGAACCATCGATTTTTAAAAACTTATCGGACCAGGAAATTCAGAATATTATGGAATCTGGTGGTGAAAGCGAACTATTGTTTATAAGGCTTCTCTGTCATACTTAAGCTGTTGAAAGAGCTGTAAAGAATACAACAGAGGCTTCCATTTCTCAGTGTACAAGAGTGTCGCGATTAGGTGCAATAAATGTCAAGCTGGAATCGCGAAACAAAATGCCTAAATTTGAAACTAAAAAGGATTTTAAACCTAAATAATAAATGTATAAGTTTGTTTCGAATTTCATTTTTTTTACAGCGATGCCTTAATAAATATCTTAATTATACATTGTTTATCATTTAACACCTACTTACCACTAAATTAATCACAATGCATCGCCTTATAAACATTAAACTTTTTTACCCCAATTTTCAATTTTTGGGGTCACTGCGGAGGCTGAAGATCTTAATCAAATGAAATGAAAAATCCCACGTATTTTTACTTTAACATAAGGCACAAATCCCCCCCTCTTAGAAATCTGAATCTTAAATTTTTTTTTTTTTTCATACATCCGTGCTCCACACTAATAAATACATTACAAAAAATAGTTTATGAATATGTGTAAAAGAAATTTATAGGAATGTAGCAAATTCAAAGAAAATTGCAGTGGTGTTGATTTAGTCAATGTGGAGATTTAGTCAATGTGGAGAGACTCTTTCAAGAATAGAAAGAATTTCCCCTCTGAATCTTCCTCACCGACGTCAAATATATCAATCTCGGAGGATATTTGGTTGAGGAGCAATATACTCTATATTTATATATAGTGGTAATGAAAAACAGATATACGGTTTGTGAGGCGGGTATGGTTACTTCCTCCCGGGGAACCATTATTGGAGTGGCTCGAGACGTTGGTGATTTAAAAGGGGTGCGCAAGTTAATGGAGTGAGATTTATCTAAGTCTTGGCGGGGGATGCATTTGCCCTCCTACTGACAAGAAAGGGACTGGTTGAAGGAGGCTTTTTGGCCTCTCCAGCCGGACTCTCTAGACCCATCAATATTATGTGTATCACTCCTGAACACAATGACCACTGAGATTCCTACCCACCCTCATATCTCTATCCTTCCCAGAACTCCTTGCTTTTCTTAAAAATACCCTCCACCTATCACCTAAGATGACATAAAAAATTCAATCAACTGTATTATATTATACATTCGCATACTTATTTTGTTCCTACTTTATAATATTGCCTTCATTTTGCATTCACTATTACTGTTGCCTACATAATACAAACATCCTTCTGTATAGGTTTTTTAAAAATTTATTATAAAAAGAAAGACAAACATTCGCGGGTTACGAATAACATGACGAAGTTTGAAAATCTTCTATTACCAGCACAGCCAGCAGATAATGTTTCTTGTGTTATTATGGACTTAGCCAGCCAGGAATTGAACACAGGACGCCTAGTTACATTGTATACATATGATTATTGTATGTAAAAGCCTTTTTTTAAATAAGTGACCTAACCTCACAATATTGAAAATTCCATTGGCTTTGTACATTTGGGATACTCATACGGAAAACTCGCATAAAAAAACACCTGATTAGTGGTTACCTACGTCATATATAGGTACTTACTTCATCCATGTAAGGTACACTTGTTTTAATTATCATTGTGTAAAGATAAGGAAAACATATTGAAACCATTGTTATGGTTAAAAATTTTATATGACGTAAAGGTACCTACCTAAATGCGTCAATTTCATTTTTAAAACAATTATTTCCGGATTATTGCCTCCGATTCGGACTGTAGCCGTTTTAACGCATTTCCGGAAAATGCTTCCGATTTCAAAATTCAAATTAGCGTTCGAAATTCTCAATTTATAACATTACAAACATGCTTTATCCATCAGTGTTTATTTGTTAACTTTTAAATATTAATTTATTACTCTGTGATCACACTACTTTGTTAAGAAATTAAGAGTGCATTTAAAACATTTATAAGCTGGTGTTTTTTGAATTAATTAAATTGTAATTTCAGTACAGTTCACGCATGTTGTTATTTAGGGCATTTTTAAAGTTGGATAATTGGGACAGTATGCAGCATATATTAGTTATTCTAATTCAGAAAACGATTGCCGAAATCGAAAGCAGAGTAGTTTTGATTTTTAGATTATATTTTATTTATTAACCATGATACAAATAGGTACGCTTTTGTATAAACTACCTCACTAGGTTGAGCCTTCTCTGAAGTGACAGAAATTTAGTCTAATTTTAATATCTTAAGAGGGTATTTATTACCAGAGAATACTGGAAAATAGTCCATTTTTAATGAAATTCTAGACGTATTGACTCTTTTTTACAAAAAAACATAAGTTGATTTTGAAAGATTGTTATTTTATCTGGTAAACGCACTTTTTAAATTTTGAATCACTATTTTTTTTTAATATACTAGGGTTATCCCGTTGGTCGTTGGCAGATTGTTTTCAATTTTCAAACGAAATATTAAATTATACAACATAAATTTCAAATCATATAATCATACAACAAAATAAATCAATACATAATCTAGTAAACACACTTTTCAGAATTTTAATTTTAGTCATATTTAAATCATTAAAAATAAATCCGAGAACGTGTTTTGTGACGAAAATACCTAAGTTTTTCAATTTATTTAAGGTCTTACCAACTAAAATATTACAGATTTTTTTACACACTTATTTTGTTTAGACATTATTGAAAAATCATAAAAATATTATGATCAAAAAATATTTACAAGGACGTGCGTTTTGAGCATTTTAATTGCTTACTTGAATGTAAGTATATATTAAAGCAAGTTTTTAACGAAATAAATTGATATTAAATTTTTAATTAAATAAAATTGATACAGGGAATAATCGATCTTTTTCATCGGAACCTCCCTGTACAGTTACAACCGTTTTTAAACTTTTATTCTCAGCTGCTAGTCAATGGCTTTTAAGGGAAATGAGAAGAAAAAAATATTAAGGAATTTAAAGAGACTGAGATGATTAGGAATGAAAGAAAGAAAAGTGAAGTGTTGCACTTGAATTGTTAAGTTTAAAGGATTTTAATAAATATATTGCTATAGCACACTCCAAATCATATTTTTATAAATATGTACTCTTTTTTCATGCTTATTGCATTATTATTTTAATAATGTTAATTCGAAATAAAATTCCTTAGGACCTATGTAATCTTGGGGAATGTTGTGTGGAGGGTCTTTTTTAGGGACGGCCGGCGTAGTCCAGCGGTAGAGCGTTGGACTGCCGTTCCGAAGGTCGCGGGTTCGAACCCGGCGTGCGCAAATAAATTTTATTTAATTGATTTGTGTTATTTCACAATTAATTATTTAAAACAATATATAGTATATTCGCGGCACGTTCCAGAGTGGAAGATAATCTTAGTGTCGCCCTGGTGTAAGACCACCATTCAGAATTGAAACGTTGCTTGAAATGGCTTTAGCTTTAGTTTAGTGAAATGGCTTTAGCTTTAGTTTAGTTTAGTTTTTAGTTTAGTGACTAGATCTGAATAGCCAGGTACTTCCCCACCTTCCTCTTCCTCGTCTCCTTCCCTTTCCCACTTACCTTCAGCCTCATAACATATCCCAATTGGGGATGCCATAGTCTCACTGGCTCCAGACGGGAGCAGTTGGGACTCTTGTGAGGTATTCAATATAAAAAAAATTAAAAATAAAGTAAAAGGAAGGAGATTAAGTTCTGGGAAGGAAAAGGTATGAGGGATGGATATAGGAATCTGGGAGTCAGTGTGTCCAGGAGTGACGGACACACGAATCTATCCCTCCAACTGCGGTGCAAGGCAATGTTCCGAGGGAGTCCTGCCGGTCAAAAGGTCTCCCTCGACCAGTCTCTCCTTATCCGGTCTGCCACGCAGTAGGTGGGTAGACGCTTCCCCCGCCGAGATCTGGACAAATCTTACCTCACGAACCCATACTCCTCTAAATCATCAAACGTAGCGAACCCCTTGGGGTGTTCTTTGGCAGAGGTGTTGGTTTTCCAATAAATATTTCCCGAAGCGGCGGTACAAACACCCGCCTGCAAAATTGAAATACGCGGATATAAAAGCGATGACACCTATATATTGAGTGCATCGTACATAGGATTTAACAACGTACCTACAAGTAATTCACCTACAGGTTACATTTTTTTCACGTAATAATTAGCCAATTATTTTTTGCATGAATCACTTTCCATGTACTAACTCGTTCTCATGTATAAAATACTTCAGGTACACTAAATAGCAACCGAATTTATTCATCTGACAGACGAGAAAGTGACGATAGCAGGTTTTTTCGGCCAGGTGAAAAGATTGTAAAGAATGATTCCGATGTGAAAGGTTAAAACATAGTAATTGCGAATCGTGCAATATAAAAAAAAGGAATATAATATAATGTGTTTGGTTAATTGATCGGCGTCAGATATAATTGTCTTCAGGACTGATAAAAAATGATGCACGATAATTGCTCAAAAATTTGTCAGAGTAAAAGATTCCGAATAAAATGTTGGACAATAAACAGAAATACATCAGCATTATTTCAAGTCAAATTGCATTTGGAGCAAGTGGAATATGTGTCATTCTGAAAAACATAGAAAATGATATCTATATTAATACATATCTTTTTAATGCATGTCTCTTCTGATTCATATCCTTTTTAAATAAATATACTTATTATGTTATTTACCCGCCTCGGAACAGACTTTGTCTAGTGAGGCTGGTAAAAGAACAGAAAATTGTAAATCAACCAATTTATATTAAATAAACGCCCGGGTTGCCGGCACTGAAACTGATTATTTTAACTTTAGTGCTCCATACATTAGTCCAGTGCTTTAGTCCAGGAGAAGTTTTTTCTCTACGACCTATGTCATAATTATTGTGAATGGTGTTTCGATATGAACTTTAAGAGAGTATTAACAAAGAATACCGGAAATTAGTCCTTTTTAAATGAAATTCTAGACGTATTGACGCTTTTTTACAAAAAAACATTAATTGTTTTTGAAAGATTGTTATTTTATCTGGTACACGCAGTTTTAAAATTTAGAAAAACTAAGTTTATTTTTAATATATACTAAGGTTATACCGTTGGTCGTTGGCAGATTTGTTCAATTTTCAAACGATAGATTCTATTAAACAACACAATTTTCAAATAAAAAATCATACAACAATATAAATCAATACATAATTTAGTCAACAGAGTTTTAAAATTTTTTAATTTTTAATTAAATTCAAATCATTAAAAAATAAATCCGAGAAGGGGTTTTGTGACAAAAATACTGCAGTTTTTCTATTTATATAAGGTCTTAAAAACTAAAATATTTCGAAATTTTTTACACACTTATTTTGTTTAGACATTATTGAAAAATTATAAATACTTATGATCAAAAAATATTTACAAGAAGTACACTATATTTAATAATTTATCATCGTACGTTTTGAGCATTTTTATTGCTCACTTGAATGTAGGTATATATTGAAGCAAGTTTTTAATGAAATAAATCGATATTAAATTTTTCATTTTAAAAAATTGATACGGGGAATAATCGATCTTTCTCATTGGAACCTCTCTGTACAGTTGCAAGCATTTTTAAACTTTTATTCTCAGCTGCTGGTCAATGGCTCTTAAGCACCCGCTGTCATTTCTTTTGCCACAGTTTTTTTCTTCTTTTAGATCTTATTTTGTATTTTATAAGTTGCATCGTTTCACACAGCAGTACTTATTGGTGCTGGTCTACAAAACATAGTTAGTCTTTGCATAAATTGCAAGTATGTATAAGAATGTGTGATTGAAAAATTGCATTTTGAAAATGAAAGTAGATTTTTTTTATTTTTACTGAATTTCCTCAATTCAACGTAACTATATAATTATGTAATTATAATGCTTCGGGTTGATAATTATAAAAATAACTTGTTTGTTTTCATAGCAATGAAAAATATTTTTCTATTAAAATATACATGTATCGCTTGTCTGAATTAATTCAAACAAACAGTTCCAATTTTGAAAAGCACTCTTAAAATCAAAGCAAATTTAGATTTCATTGAACCAATAATAAAAGCAAAAATGCCACTCTCCATAAATGATGAAATTGAGTTATAAATGCCAATCTAGGCACAATGTCCATACATACAAGATGGTTTTTGAGATCCTTAGAAAAATCAACCGCAAATCATGGAAAAATCGAAATGAAAATAGGGTTTGGATGAAAATAACCACTCTCCACAAAAGCCAATCACAAGCCTGAATTCAAAATAAACTCAACATGACCAATGAACACATTATTACAATATTTTTTATTATAATATTTCACTTTGAATTATACTTTTTAAGATTTTACTAAAAAATCACACGAAAAATGCGAAGCATTCTTTGATCGGTTTTTTGTAATTTACAGAAAACAGTACTTTTGTAGAGTGGCGTTTTTGCCTCTAAGGCCCTTATACAGATACACAATTTAAAATTAGTGATTTCATTGAATTTAATAACATAAATATTTAAATTAGCCATTCGTTTTTTTTCACTTTGAATCGACATAATATGACCAAGAACAGCTATTTATGGGTTGGGATTTTTTTCAAAAAGTTTTGAGTTTAGACAGTTTATTTTCAGATTTTATTATTTGACTATCGTCTTGGCTTTGGCACATTTTGATACCCGAATGCGTACACCCCCTAAAACACTTTTGTGACGCCACGGCTCACCGTTCGAGAGTTTCCACCAAGCATGATCTGGTACGTACATAGTGTTAGACTATTCACAAATAAGAAGTCTCAAAGTCAATAGAAGATTTTATTACCGAACTAGAATTTGACGTGATTGGGTCGAGTAACAGAGCTTTTCAAGGGGCAATAAAGAATTTATTATTCGTGCCTCATACGACACTCGCTTCGATAATAATGTATACACATAGCTGTAATTCCCTCAAATTTAATTTTTTCCATTTAGGACGATGCACCGCGTCTTGTAAAATACAATAACACCCCTAATGTAGATAGCGATAAGGTTTAAATTCCTGTTTAACTCTTGTCGCCTATTTTTTTCACACTTATTTTGTTTGGACATTATTGAAAAATCACCTGTTTGATTTATTCTAGGAAAAAACATTGCGTGTTTTATTTTATTTTACGAAGTGTTTAAATATTTTTCGATTATTTACTAAAGAACTTAATTTTTCACATTTTAAAATATTCAATAAAAATAAAATTTTCAAAAGATTTTATGTTTGGACACACTCTTATACTCTTTCTGTGCTCCAAAGTGATAATTTTGTTGTAAAAGCCATAGTTATTTATACTACTCATACTGAACATTTAATATATGTTTATGAAATACATGCAGTACGTACATAATTATAGCATAATAATATTGCAAGCGTCGTGATGTAAAAGTTAAAATATTACACAAATTCTCCTGCAACGCTCTCGTTAAAGCCACATTAGGTCATAAACACAGTTTATTTGTAAAATCTCAGTTTGTTTTTAACAATAACGGTTGTTGTTAAACCCGCCATGGCCAATACAGTTCACAACAATGTCAATAATTGAATTAATAATTATTTGCGCAGTTGGAGTCGAAAGATGAGCGTCCATATTTCACTTTTTGCCACCTGCAGGTACCGTAGGTTGGTAATACAGAAAACCTGTTGTAATCATCAAATATGGTTTACGTAACGGTCATTTTTGTAACATCAATTTTTACGTGCAGTGTGATTTATGAGAATTCAGAACGAAACTGACCCACATAATTAATAAGTCAGTATTTGTTGTAAATAATTTACAATTTGGGAGGTGGATACGGATAAATTCTAGACGTATTGACTCTTTTTTACAAAAAAACATAAATTGATTTTGAAAGATTGTTATTTTATCTAACAATTTTTTTAAATTTTGTATAACTAAGTTTTAATATATTATTTTAATGTATTTTTAATATACTAAGGTTATACCTTTAGTCGTTAAATTATCTAATATCGTGTACTTCTTGTAAGTATTTTTGATCATAAGTATTTACGATTTTTCAATAATGTCTAAACAAAATAAGTGTGTAAAAGAAAATCTGAAATATTATAGTTTGAAAGACCTTAAATAAATAGAAAAACGGAGGTATTTTCGTCACAAAACACGTTCTCGGATTTATTTTTTAATGAGTTTAATTTAACTAAAATTAAAATTCTGAAAAGTGTCTTTACTAGATTATGTATTGATTTATTTTGCTGTATGATTACATGATTTGAAATTTGTGTTGTATAATACAATATTTCGTTTAAAAATTGAACAAATCTGCCAACGACCAAAGGTAAAACCTTAGTATATTAAAAATACACTTAGTTTTTCAAAAATTTTAAACTGCGTGTATAAAATAAAATAACAATCTTTCAAAATCAATTTATGTTTATTTGTAAAAAAGATTGACTTAAAAAGGACTAATTTCCGGTATTCTCTTGTAATACCTTCTTAATTATTAAACTAATATTATTTATTAATTAGACTTACCAATGTTGATTTGGAAAAGCGAGTTCAGAATACCGCAATTTTTCAACACTGGTTTTTTATAATTCTCAAAGATATTAACCTTCATCTGTGTCAATAAATCTTCGAAATCTCCTGTCCGTACATCTCATTTGTGAGGATTCCGCCCAGTCATGACTTTTAAGCATCGAGCTTATTAGAAGAAAAAGCACAGACACAAAAGGTTAAATTGTTATTTATAATATAATCAAATCAAGTGCTTTGAAAAACCAACGTTAATTGACTTGAAATGGATCATAAGTTGTAGGTACAAAGACCTTTTTTTCAATTTCGTTTCTTTGTTTATTAGGTACGGGTATGCGATGAATGCATAATAAAAAAAGAAATTGTTTCTCCCTGCGTATCCTTTCTCATGCTTCCTCTTGCCGCCCCACGAAAATACGATCATTTTATTGGTAAAAACGGTTAAAAACGGTTAAAAACTACGAACAAATTAACAGGGTTTCAATGTTTATTGGCGGGAAAATGTAAGAATTATTTGTTGGTATACGTAATTTCGTAATTTCAGACAAATTATTCTTACATTTTCCCGCCAATAAACATTGAAACACTGTTAATTTGTTCGTAAGAACTTCAGTTCCGTTTTTAACCGTTTTTAAGAATAAAAAGATCATATTTTAGAATAACATTTTATCCGTGCAGTTCCCCTCCCGCGTCCCCTCCAAGCATTCCCCCTCCCACGTCTCTCTGTCCCTCGACGCATAGAGTATATTATTATGCAGTATATTAGTAACAAACAAATACTAAATTTAACTAAGGGGAATCCTACCTTTGGACAAGGAATCTCTGAATTTTTACCAGTAAAGTTGTACAACAAACTCCCACAAAGTATCAAACAAATTAAAACAAAAAATAAACTTCATTAAGATCATCAAAACTATCGGGAAAAAACTTACTGGTGTAACAATATTGTTCTTTCAACTTATTGCATTGAATAATTGTTAACCTCATAGTGAGGTTGAAAATTGTATTATTAACTGTAATACCTAACATGTGAAGGAACAATAAATAAATATTAAAAATATCGTCATGTAAATTTCTAAAAAAACCTTACCAATGAAGATATATCACAGAAATCTCTGAAAATTTATACACAACATAGCAGATTCTGTGCTGAGGGGGACTGTGTGGAGGACTTCGAATATAATCTTCATCTATTTTATATTTATATTTAACATGTATCTTTCAGAATTGTAAAAATTAAAACATAGTAACAATTTTTTTTAATTGATCGGCTTAAGGCCGGATTCCAAAAGATTGCTAGAAACCAAAAAGCGGTGGATTATCGGCCATCGGAAATTTTTATTTCGGCATGCTCGAAGAATTCCTCCAACCTCGATTTCTTCATGACGATGATCTTGGCACTGTAATCTGTGAGCAGGATGGAGCACCATGTCATTATGCCATAATTGTTAGCTATTATCTCAACACTCGCTTTTCCTGCCATGATTTGACCTTGGTTTGAAACGCGCATGGAATCGCTTATAAATTTTTTTCCAAAATAAGAGAGTTTTTTTTACATCAATGGAGGGTCTTTTTGAGGGGAGGAAGGAAGGAAGTTGCATCGGTTGAATGAGACTTTTGTTCCGATCTCTTTTAGACGTAATCAGACAATGATTGGGTCCTTGAAACATTAATTTCGACGAGATTATCTTATCCCAAGATAAAACACTCTCGATGTAACCGTCCATTATTTGCTTCAAAGCCTTCCGAACCGTTGGTGTTTGTGCCCCCTTTGGGGGCTTGTCAAACAAAAAGCTACCATGGACTATACTGTCATCCGCGTAGCAATGAGTTGGTGCAAAGGTCGAAAGGTGCGCAAAAAAAAACAAAGTCGGACACAGAACCGATCCCTGTGGGACGCCAGCATTTACCTAATGCAAGGAAGAGGTGAAACCATCAGCAACCGTCTGAATCGACCTCTCCCTCAAAAAGTCGGCAATCCACGTACACAGGGAGTGGAAAGGTATAAAATCTCTGTAAATTTATTTTTATCCATCAACGCAAGACATACCTAATCTTTTTACTCCAAATAATTCCAGGAATAACTGGTTAAAGTAAGCCAAGTACGTTCCTTATGTATACATTTTCGTACGAGAGCATTTTGAATCACATGTTTGAGAGAGATTACGTACATTTATTCGAAAAAAAGATATCGGATAGTCGCAGTTTGCCATCGTCAAATTAGTAATCTGTATAACCTTTCTTCCTATACAAAGAATTTAAAGCTCTGCTAGCATTGTAATCAACTCTTCCACACAACTGTCATTAGTTTAATAAATAAATTAATAATCACTTCTTTTCACAGCACCCATTACAACTATTTTCATTGTGGCATTGGTTCATTCAACGTCCAACTTCCCTCGTTGATTTCTGTTAATGTAACTACTTACTACATGTAGGAAAACTGGTATCAAATCGTCGGCCATTATAGAAACTGGAACGATGCTGTGGTCCATATTAATAGAAGCATCACATTCGCAATACTACGTCTCTACGTCTTCTTGATCTTGTTGTAAACACTCGGAGAAACTGTTTACTATTTCTAGAAGTTTCAAAAAATAATAATTGTTCCAAATAGTATCAGTTGGTGGGCAATTCATTTATTACAATCTCACAGGACAAATACATAACCCTACTTCGTTAGAAAAAAATATTAAAAATTCAACCAAAGTTTTTTTACTGTAAAATGGCTTGACTGGGGATTGAACCTTCCTACCCAGAAAGTGGAGTCAACCACGCTCCCAACTCTGCCAAATGCTGATTGACAGATGGAAAAGATCGATATTTTTTTGTATTTCGACCTAATACGGTTTTGTATTTGGTCTGTAATTTCTTCGAATTTCAGAAAAATGCATATATGTCCCGCGTGTGTGCGTGATTGCCACCAAAAGATGTAATGCATTGTCATCGACAACAAGTCTATTTGCCGAGTTTCAGCTCGATTGGATGTCGGTAAGTGGGTTAATTTCCACTTCGAAGGTTCCACTTCATTCATACTTTCATTCAAACACTTTGCACGATTCTTTATCAATTGTATATAATTTACACCACGTTTATTATTATTTAATATACTCCTGAGTTACTGAAAACGTTTAGGGACACAAGTCAATTGGATGGAAAAGTACTGGTCTCTACGATAGTTTGTTTTGTTTTTCAAGTAGGTACCTATATACCTATGGACGGAATATGAAAAAAGAAATGGTCGAAAGGGGGTTAACATCGGCGGTGTAATCTCTTTTAAAATGCTTCAAAGTGTATCTATACATAGCTCCAAAAAAAAAAATTTACCCCGTTACATAAAAATTTTCAAAAAATAAAAAAATCCAGATCGAAAATAAGAAGTTTTCTGGGTTCTCTATGTGGTGTAGTTTTTTTTTTATTTTCTAACATTTTAGATTGTTATAACGTTTATAATCTGTTTTGATGACCGACACACAAAACTATCTGAGAAGTTGGCTGAAAGAAGTGTAGATAATATTATAATAAATTTAAACACCTCAAAAAACTACCAAAATTTACTTATTTTTTATGAACATTGTAGAATAGAAATTGTAGCCCCAAAGTTAATGCTGCGCTGCCAATGACAAAAATCCTTTAAAAAGCTAGTATTTTATGGAATATCGATGTTTTTATTGAGATATGCACAATCCGAGGCCAAATATTTAACGAGACGAATGCACACCTAATGAGTGTGCAATAATGGTGTATTTCACTATTTCTTACAATGGAAGCGTACTGGTATTTACACATCTAACTTGCTAATCTCAATCAATTGATCGAGCTTCAGTATTGAATAATTGCCGGCAGAAATAATGCGTTTACATTATAAACAATCTAACATTCCCGGAACGCCGCTTCCGTTCCGGTATTCGGTTCCGTTGCGTTACGGTCCATTTCCACCACTGAATTTCAAGAGAGAGAAAGATAGACAACGCCTTTATAATAAATTTTAGTCTACTGGCCATTAGCTACATGTCTGTTGTTTTAAAGAGTAGAATGACGTCATTTCTGCTGTAGAAATATGGTTTTAAAATGAACTGATAGCACAGAATTTCTAATGTAGTGGTGGAGTTATTAATCGTTTGAATATTAATCGGACATTTTCTTTCTTATTGTGTTTTGACCTTTTGTTGCAATGGCTTGAGCATAATCAGTTGAGGGTCGAGCAGACCAAAGCGTCAGTTTCCTAACCAAGGTTCAGTGTTCTGGCTGTTTTTTTTTTACATTTTATCTCAACTTATTAGAATCCTCTCGACTAGCTTACGTCCATAGGAAGATCTTTCCAATTAGGGAGACGGGTACTATTTATTGGATAAAACCTCTGCCGTAGGTAACCCCATTTGGTTCGCTGCATTTGGTGACTTAGCAGGGGTGCCTGGGTTCTTTGGGTGAAATTTGTCTGTGTCTTAGTGGCGGATGTTTTTCGGTGGCGGATGTTTTTCACCACTTACTGCGTGGCGGGCAGGATCGGGAGAGACTGGTTGAGGGTGATCATTTTGGCTCTCCGGCAGAATTCTCTCAACCAATTTTCTTGCACCGCGGTGGGAGGGTTAGATTCATATACGTCCGTCACTCCTGGACCCACTGACCCCGAGATTCCCTTCTATCCCCCGTGTCTTTTTCCATTCCTTCGTTTCCTTTAAAAACCCTCCACACATTGTCCCCAAAGTTGACATAGTTCTTGAGGGAAAGTATTTTCCTCAGGGCTTCCTGCGTGGAGCTAATATAAAAATTAATAAAAAAGGGTCATCGACAAAAGAAATTCTTCGTCGAGTAATCTCCAAACCCGTCACCCTACCTGGCTATCATTTATTTCCATTTTGTAACTATACATATTATCTATAAGCAGTTCTAAATGTATAACATAAGTACATAGACTAGCTCCCCAGTTAGACCCGAGAATATTTCTCTACTAATTGGGTAACTAAAAAATTGATGAATGATATGTAATGAAATGATATTATAATTGTGAATGACATTATATGTTACAAATAAAATAAAAAATAAAAACTCACCTACTGATTTTTTTGTATTTTAGGTTGAAAAAAAACTTGTAAATTATCACCGGAGACCAAAATTTTATTTACATTTTTTACGAAATGTCAGGAAATACTGGTTAAAGTACGTCAAGTACGCCCCTTAACATCCTGTATTTCCTCCTATCTAATTTTTCTTTGTTATATTTTTTAATCTATACTATAACCAGGGTTGGGCAAAATATATGCTTTGCTGTAATTAAAATTGAAATTACAAAATATTTTCAAGTCGTGTATTTGAAATACAAAATACAGTATTTTAACCATTTTTATTCAAAATACGAAATACAAATTACTAAATACTTTCAGAACTTTTGAGTCCACTAAATTATCCTTATCTAAGAGTGCGTTTCTATAAAGCAGAGCGAAGCAGCGACGTGCAAAAATTGACTAATAATCGTATTGCTCAAAATACACGTCTCATCTCCGAAAAGTTTTGTGTTATATATGACCCAGGTGTTAGGTAATGTAAATAGAAACTAATCCAGCCCAGCCTATTTATCAGTAAAATAAGAATTTCTTTTTATGAAAACTAAATTTTTAAATGCATTATCAGACAAATGGTTTCACGTTGGGGATGAATAAAACCTACTAAAGAAAATAATCTTTCTTCAGCTTCTGATGAACACAAACTTGTGTTAAATTGTATGAACACTTTTTTAATATATTTGAATAGCTTTCAAGAATGGTAAGTTCTTCACTTTTATCGTTTAGAAAGCTGACTAACTCTAAATCCATTGTTGATGTTTTAATACACAATATCGCTAAATGTGTTTCAGTGGAAATATATTTTGAAGCCATGAGTATTTGAAATACTAATTACGAAATACTTCAGCATCAGGTGTTTGAAATACCAAATACTAATTACATTTTAAGAAAGTAATTGAAATAAAAATACCAAATACGTATTTGTATTTCAAATACGTATTTCAATTACAAGTAATTCAAATACTGCCCAACCCTGTCTGTAACATTGCATCGTATAACCCTAACATGTAGCCGGGAATAAAATGATTATTTTTATACCGTCTTAAAAATATTGTTGAATAGATAATAAAATAACAATTGAGTTTCTAATAGAGTCTTTGAAGGCTTATTGACAGGTTGAAACTTAACCAGACATGTTTTTTCTTATGAAAAAAATTCACATAATTTTGCTTGACCTCGACCTTTAGAATCTTAATTTTTGACACTATTACATTAACGTAGATTCTAAACCTATGTGACTTTTACGATTTCTTCGGATGAGTTTTTTTTGCATGAATACGGCACAAGAGTCCCATCTGCTCCAATCTGGAGCCTGTGGGTAAATGGCATATCCAATCGGGGTATATTGTAAGTCAGAATCGCTCACGGCTTTTGCTCTGTAAATTCGCTCGAGAGTGAGGTTAATAATTTTTTAAATACCCAATATATATATATTGGGTATTTGAAAAAAAAAACGGACATTCTATTGTCCGGTTTTCCAAAATTTTCTAGACGGACAGCCGTTTAAAAAACCGTACTGTCCGGTCCAAAACCGGACATCTGGCAACCCTATACCCACGTGAAGCCCTTTGGCTTATTGCCCAAAAACTTTATTCAAAACCTCTCCCTCCTTATCTAGTTAGGGTATTGACCTTTTTAAATCGCCAAATTGATTAAAAAGACTACATAACCTAAAAAAGTACCTACCCTATAAAAAAATCTAGCAATGTTTATTACGGTTTAGTGAGAACTCTACAAAGTGACATTTCAACCCCCTTTGAAAAGTCATTAAAAGCGAAAAAGAAAAAAATAGCCCTTATCACGTAGCCTATTAAATTTTTTTTTCATTATTTTTAATGACTGCAAAGGAGTGAAGAAATGCTACCATACTGAGGTATCCGGTCACCGTTTAATACATACATAGGTGTCTTGAAATAGTATGTTATAACAATTTAATTTAATCATAAATTACCTTAAAAAAATATTTTTTTATGTTGTTATTTTTGTATTTTTTCTTTTGTTTCTGTATTTTAACGAGGCCTGTTTTTCATTTCGAATGATTACATAAATAAAAAAAACATATAAATGCTTGTACAAAACACCTGAAAAAAACACACGAAGTTCTAATGAAAACTTTTCATAAAGCAACATAAAATGGCACTAACCTTATTGTTGATTATTCCACAATTTCCACGAATTTTCTTTCCACAGAACAATATTTTCACCACTTCACTGTAAAAAGTTCACCACAACATAACAAATACAAAAAAAAATCTATAGGTAGGTAATTAAAAAATAAATATCCAAAGTCGATTTTGTTCGGAGTTTAAAAAAAAAACATGAAATTCAAATCAACAACATTTCGTTCGAAAGTTCAAAAAATTGCAAACAAAAGAATTCAAAACCGCACTTGAACAATATTGACACTTGGTTCGTTTTTTTAAAATGGAACGTTTTGAAAAGAACGCGCGTGAAGTCGACCAATGGGGCTTGGTTGTGGATAGGCACTAGTGTATGGATGGAAATGTCGACTTGGTCAGCAGCGCTCCGCGGAAAAGAGGGGAAGTTCTGAGCAATTTCACATTTCGTTTAACGGTAACTCACTGCTGTTGGTTGTGGAGTAGTGATATGTGCGAAGATTGCGGATTGCCGGAGTTTGGCGGCGTGGTTAGGAAATCTGAAGACTTAAACGAATTTAAAAAAATTGTGATTTTTTGTGACATGCTGAGACACTATTCACTAAGTTGCTTGAAATGGCTGTATCGAACATCCAGCTGATTAGACAGACATCTCAAAATAATAAATGTTGAGGTAAAATCAATATTCGAATGCTCACCAAAAATCTTTTTTTTTTACATGTGTCTGTGTTTTACATATTATACATGTAATAAAATAACATCGGGAATCATATCGGTACGGTACAATAATATGACATTTTGAAATTTTCTACTAGTAACCGAGAAAACATCAATTTTAATTCACTTCAAGTTTTTCTGCATTGTACATACATAATTGATTTTGACTGACCAGAAATTGACCAGCGGCTAAGAATAAAAGTTTAAAAATGCTTGCAACTGTATATGGAGGTTCCAATGAGAGCGATCAATTATTCCCCGTATCAAATTTTTGAATTAAAAATTTAATATAGGTTTATTTTATTAAAAACTTGCTTTAATATATACCTATATTCAAGTAAGAAATAAATTGATCAATGATAATGATACGCGCGATGATAAATTATTAAATATAGTGTACTTCTTAATAATGTCTAAACAAAATAAGTGTGTAAAAAAAATCGAAATACTTTAGTTTGTAAGACCTTAAATAAATAGAAAAACTGGGGTATTTTTGTCACAAAACACGTTCTCGGATTTATTTTTTAATGATTTTAATTTAACTGAAATTAAAAATTTTAAAACTGTGTTGACTAGATTATGTATTGATTTATTTTGTTGTATAATTTTATGATGTTAAATAGAATATATCATTTGAAAATTTAACAAATCTGCCAACGACCAACGGTATAACCTTAGTATATTAAAAATTAACTTAGTTTTTCAAAATTTTAAAACTGCGTGAACGAGATAAAATAACAATCTTTCAAAATCAATTTGTGTTTTTTTGTAAAAAGGAGTCTAGAATTTGATTTAAAAAGGATTAATTTCCGGTATTCTCTGGTAATACCCTCTTAACAAACGGATAGCAATCTTTAGAGCACAGGCGTCGGGTGGGAATGCTATCCTTGTTCTATCCTGGTATTTCAATGGAAGATGCTCTGAGGAACAAGCGTCATTGATCCCCTCGGCATCGCTGCATAGTCGTTAAACATGCCAAACGCGCGCCCAATATATGTACACGGTTGACATTTGTCACATGAGAACGGGTCGTTTCTACGGCTTGTTCTTGAATTCAACAGCTCGGCTGTGGAACGATTTGCCGGCCTCTGTGTTTCCTTCTTCCTACAGCATGGGTTTCTTCAAGATCCATGTTCACGCCTTTCTCTCCTCAAAAAGGCTCTCCACCGTCATCTTCGTAGATGCCTGAGGGAAATTATTTTCCTCAGGGCCTCCTGTGTGGAGTTGAAGTAAAAAAATAAAAAGTACATTTTTTCATACAACTGGATACTCAATTCAGATTTCGGTTTTCCGGAGATGTCTGAACGATCAATATTTTGTCCTTTTAATAGTCAGGTTTCTAAATCGTCATCTGCCCTCTTCTGATAATTTATATTTATATAACTACAAGCTTCTGCCCACGACTTCGTCTGCGCAGTACCTTTCTATGTTTATACCAAAATTCTTAACCTATTTATTTAAAATATCTATAATTCTTGATTCGATTCAAAGTATTAGGCGAGTACTTCAAATAAATTCACTAATTTAAACATTTTCTAAAATAGAATTTTGATTTAAAAATCATTGGTTTGCAAAATGTCGTTCTCAAATTTTTACATTTTCTATTAAACAATAACTATTGTTTTCAATACAATGAAAATAAAAATCTAGCTTTATAAATTATAGCCTATATGTTCTTCTGACGTATGAGCTATATTATTGTACAGTTTAATTAAAAGCCATTCAGTAAATTTTGCGTGAAAGAGTAACAAACATACATACATCCATACAAACTTTCGTGTTTATAATATTACTAAGATTGTGATTTTATTATAGTAAGATATACTGTCATAGTAGGCATAGCCCGCTAGGCCTTAGCAATAAAATTTAAATTAAATAATAAAAAAACTAATTAAATAAAATAAAGTTCTGTGCTAGTTTTTAACAATAATCGTAAAAAAACATTTTGCCCATCATCTCTTCAAACTCGGGAAGTCTCTCAAGATGGCGGATTTCCCGCTCATTTCTTCTTGCGGGACGGTGGCCATTTCTTCTTTCACGCGTGGACATACCTTCTCGTTCTCCATCGTACCCCAGTCCCACTGGGCCACCGTGCAAATACCGTCACTCCACCCAGCACCAGGACCGGTAGCACTTGCCAGATGTCAGATCATCAGATAACCATTTGATTTTATTTAAAAATTTTCGTCAACCACATTTTTTAAATATTTTCGGCATACAAAAAACTATCTTAGGGTGTTTCAAAAACTGCCACATTATTATTTTTAAATGACCGTCAAATTGACGAGCAGCGCCATTTTGAATTTTTGAAATTTAAGTTTTTTATGCCTGTGTAATCTTTAGGGATGCTGTGTGGAGGCTTTTTTTCGGGAACGAAAGAAGAGGAAGTTCTGGGAAGGAAAAATGTATGATGGATGGGTAGGAATCTGGGGGGTCAGTGCGTCCATTTCTCTCCACTGCGGTGCAAGGCGAAGGGTCGAGGGATTCCGGCTGGAGAGTTCAAAAGGTCTCCCTTAACCAGTCTCCCCGATCCGGCCCGCCAAGCAGTACGTGGGCAAACTTCTACAATATAAGTACCTACCACTATATACCACAATTCGCTGCGGACGCCCATCACTTTGGATGAAAAAGTTTTGAACGTGCTGAACAAATTTTTTAAATTAATATTTTAATTCCCTTCACACAGTTTTTAAATTTTGTTAATGAAAAGGATGATCTAAGAAGTGGGGGTTCGCATTAATATGGCCAGGAAAGATTTTTTCTGTGACTGTGACCTAAGTATAAATTTAAAAGTCTTCCGTAACCGTGACCAAAATATACATTTTTGTCTCCGTCAAAATCTCACTGCCTCCAGGTGGTTGGAAGCAGTTGGAACTCTTGTGCGGTATTCACATAAAAAATAAAATTTTAAACTCTACTGTAAACGTAATCTAAGTATAAATTTAAAACTTTACTGCAAACGAAATTAAATAGTATCTAAATTCAAAACTAAATACAAAAATTTAAAAAAACTACAGGCCGCCTCAGAACAGGAAACCCTAGTGAGGAGGACTGTGAAAAAAGACAAAAAATGTATACTTATTTTATATATTATACCTACATAATGTACAAACTTAATTAAAGCTATTGAAATTAATAAAAAAATAAATAATAAAATTTAAAAAAAATAAAAAAAGTCATCCTAGTATAATTTTTTTCTTCTGTAATCCTGATCTAAGTAAAACTATTTTACAATCGTAACCAAGTATAAATATGAAATTCTTCTATAATCGTGACCTAAACATAAATTTAAAACTTTTTAGTAATCTTGACTTTAAATTGATAATAAATTTAACGTTAAAAGAAAATTTTAAACTCTTCTGTAATCGTTAATTATAAATTAAAAACTCCTATGTAATCGTGGTTTAAGTATAAATTTAAAATTCTTCTGTAATCGTACTTAAGTATAAATTTAAATCTCTTCTGTAAATGTGACCTAGGTATACATTTTAAATCTTCCGTAATCGTGACCTAAGTATAACCTAAGTACAAATGTAAAACTCTTCAGTAATAGTAACCTAAGCATAAATTCAAGAATCAGATTCAGTCAGAATGCTATATATATATATATTTTTTTAAATATTTTCCTTCAATGAACAACTTCCTCAATACAACATTGGCACACTTCTTCCTTCAAAACTCGATATTGTTTATTGTTTCTTCTTCTTCACATTTTAGGTATAACAGTTTACAATACAAATTTTAACCTCACTAGGACAAGCCTGTGTTGAGGTTAACAATTATTTACTTAAAGTAACAAAATAACGCAAAAGGAAAAACAAAAATAATACTTCAAAAAACACAACTATGATCGATATGAAACTCAACTATTAAAAGTGGTAAGACACTTGACTCCCAATCGGAAGGTTGCGGGTTCGAACCCGGCGTGCGCAAATAAATTTTATTTGATTAATTTGTGTTATTTCACCATTAATTAATAAAAATAATATATACTATATTTGCGGCACGTTCCAGAGTGGAAGATACTCTCAGTATCGCCCTGGTGTAAGACCACCATTCAGAATTGAAACGTTGCTTAATAATGGCTTTAGCCGTGTTTAGTGACTAGATCTGAATAGCCAGGTACTTTTCCGCCTTCCTCTTCCCCATCTCCTTCCCTTCCCCACATACCTTCAGCCTCACAACATACTCCAATTGGGGATGCCATAGTCTCACTGGCTCCAGAAGGGAGCAGTTGGGACTCTTGTGAAGTTTCTCTATAAAAATAAAAATAAAACTTGTCCATCGTTTCGCCTCCTACATTGGATAGGTACCCATAAAATAACTGGGTTAAATATCCACACGGACCGGGAGAGAACAGAAGGAAAGGGGAAGAGGAAGGTTGCGCCGGTCATCATTATCTGTACCGTTCATCATTACGATTACCATTACGTCATTACGCAATACTCAAAGCCCCGTCGCGTAACAGTATTTTTTCTCCCAACGAGAAAAATATTACACCGAGTGTAATTACAAGTTGTTAATGGATAATTTTATAATTGCGAGACACACGCTATACGGTGTTATTTGTTTGATTCTTATGTCCGATATATATCTCCTGATTTTGAAGATAATCGATGTCACCGATGTATACACGGTGTCCGGATACTCGTAGTGTTAGCGGAAAACTGTGGAATCTGCATCACACAGAAAACAAAACAAAAAACTTATTTTATTAAAACTTTTTTTGATACCTGCATGTACTAAATACAAAACTAAATCATTGAAGCTGTATTTATATGTAAAAGTAAAAGCCCATTTTTTAATAATTAATATATATATTTATAATAAAAAGCTAAGATTTATACATTTTAAATATCTTTGTACATAACTTTTTCAATTATTTCACGTAAAACATCAGAATTTTATTTGCTTTTCCACGACTTTTCAGAATCTCTAATTATTAAGCAATTGGATGATTATTGCTTCATGACTATCAAATTCTTGTAGCTTTTTATATACGCTCGGACAAGGAAAAAACTACACGGAGTTGTTCTATGTTATGTTATTCTAAAATACGATAATTTTATTCGTAAAAACGGGACTGAAGTTCTTACGAACAAATGAACAGTGTTTCAATGTTTATTGGCGGCAAAATGTAAGAATAATTGGTTGGTATACGTACGAAATTACGTATACCAACAAATTATTCTTACTTGTTCCCGCGAATAAACATTGAAACCCTGTTAATTTGTTCGTAAGAACTTTAGTCCCGTTTTTAACCTTTTTTACGAATAAAATGATCGTTTTTTAGAATAACATTTTTCTCCGTGTAAGAAAGGTATCGAAGTTCTCCAGCAAAAAACATAATCGGATTAACACATATACTCGTATTCTGTGTTAACATGTCGACCATGACCATAAATTCTTGATATAATTACATAAGTGGCGAGTTTTTATTTAAACGTTAGTTGGTAGAATTTTTTGTTTTATTTTTTGTGAGTGTTGTGTAGTACCTACCTATTTAACTACTATATTTATCATAGGTACCTAGTTCCTACCCACCCAGTTCCTGTAGTACACGCCAATTATTTTATTAATATTGTTCATATTAATAGTGTATAACGGCTGATCGTGTACAAATCGCAAGTGCGCTTTACTGTTGAATTTGGCAGCCACCTCTGGTCTTGAGCACCAAAATACCTGAAGAAACCCTTGACTCTACACGGAGAAAAATGTTATTCTAAAATACGATCATTTTATTCGTAAAACGGCTAAAAACGGGACTGAAGTTTTTACGAACAAATTAACAGGGTTTTAATGTTTATTGGCGGGAAAATGTAAGAATAATTTGTTGATATAAGTACGAAATTTGTTCTAATAATTAAAAATAATAATTTATACTTACATTTTCCCGCCAACAAACATTGAAACCCTGTTAATTGTTCGTAAGAACTTCAGTCCCGTTTTTAAACGTTTTACGAATAAAATTATCGTATTTTAGAATAACATTTTCTCCGTGTATGCAGAGACGGGCGGTCCGTTGCATAGATCCCCCTATTTTAAACGGTTTTGCAATCTTTAGAGCACAAGCGCTAGGTATGCTGTCCTTGTTATACCGGTATTACAATGGAAGAAGCTCCGAGGGACTAGCGTCATTGGTCCCTTTGGCATTTCCCCTTCGGTCTCTTCAAGACCCGTGTTCACACCTTCCTCTCCTCGAAATTACCCTCGACACAGCATCTTCAAAGATGACATAGACTCAGGGGAAAATTACTTTCCTCAGGGCCTCCAGTGTGAAGTTAATGTAAAGAAATTAAATCTTAAGTTTGATAATAAAATGTTAAATATACAGTATTTATTTTTTAATGCTAATTAATGGCTTTTACATAGGAATTACATTAATTTGAAATATGGACAGACTATAGTTAAGAAAAATAAATGAGAAAAATACATTTGGGAAATTGCATGGAGTTAGATGAAAAGTTTATATGACAAAAAATTTAAAAGGTGAATATTGTACTAACAATATAAAAGTGCAAAGAGTAAGCTATTATATATAAAGGTATACACTGTATACAAGTATACACCACGGGTACATACTCGTATATACAGTATATTTTGAAAAGTACCTACTTTGAAAGTCAGTGGTTGTGTGGGAATCGCGTTTGGCTCCTACCCAGGCGATCCGTGTTCGGTCCCTCGGCTGGCTAAGTCCTCCATACAACACAAGAAATATATTCCGCTTTGTGTGGTGGTAGTAGGAGATTTTCAAATGTTGTTGGATTATTCGTAACCCGGGAATGTTTGTCTTTCTTTTTTAAAAAAAAGAAAAAAAAAAGAAAAAATAACTATTTAATAATACTATTACACAAATTCTACAATTATGATATCACCTGATTTTTCATGGTTCTGTGCTAGTTTTTAACAATAACTGTAATAAAACCTAATTATTACTGAAAATTGTGGGAATTATTAAAAAATTAATAATTTCCGTTTTTAGGTCAGAATTATTGACATTTGGGAGATAAAGAAAGGTTCTACATAATTTTATGTTGCCTAAATTACTAAGCCATTGTTAAAACATAATGATGATTCGTCTAATGGGAACCAATGACAAAAGATATTAAATGAAAATACTACTAAAATAAATTTTGGTCGACTTTCCAATAACTGACATTAGTAACGAAATTCGTATACCTGCTGTAGTTGAAATTCATGGTAATGGTTTTAAAATATATAGATCCGAACAACATTAACTTGGGATTGGTGCAATTTGGAAGGCAGGTATGGGTACCGCCGCCCCGGAAATCATTTATTTGATAACAATTATTTTGGTGACTTAGCAATGGGGTGATATTTGTGCGTGTCTAGGCGGTGGATGCGTCTGCCCAACAACAAATATCATAAAATATCATTGGACAGCAAAATGATTTTCTTAGTCCAAGTATGCTCAGGAACGGCTGGATAAAAACCGTCGGGTACGTATGTTGTTACGAGAAAGGGTAAACAAACGTGTAGGTATATATAAACAACGAATAAATAAATCAACGAATTTGAATATTCGAAAAATGTTTTAAAATTTTTTCGCTATTAGAAAAGTTCTACGGTCCGTTTTTAGTATTTTTTTGACATAAGCCAGGACAGGACATTATTTTGACAGGAAGCCCTGAAGAAAATTACTTCCTTCAGAGCCTACGTCATCTTTGGGATGCTGTGTAGAGGTTTTTTTTTTTAGAAAAGGAAGAAGAGAAAGTACTGGGAAGAAAAAAGATATGAGAGGTAAGCAGGAATCTGGGGTCAGGGTGTCCAGAAGTAAAGGACGTATGAATCCAACTCTCCCGCCGCGGTGCAAAGCGATGTTCCGAGAGAGTCCTGCTGGAGAGATCGAAAGTTCTCCCTCGACCAGTCACTCCCGATCCGTTCTGCCGTCAAGACAAACCTCACCCCATGAACTCAGGCACCCTAAGTCACCAAGCAAACCACTTGTGGTGACCTATGGCAGAGGTGTTTGTTATCCAATAAACGGTTCCCGGGGCGGCGGTATCCACACCCGTCTACCAAATTGAAACTTATACTGGCATGTAGAATCATCTCCCTAAGATATTGCACTTAACATATAAATAACCTAAATAAATATATGCTAAAATAGAAAACCTTAAGAATATAAGGGAAGATAGAGGAGATTTATAGATATATTTAAACCGGTAAGAGGTCGATGTTTTGCAGAGGTTCCCAGTGTTTTCATCCAGAAGTGTTCTATCCTCTGGTAGTCAAGTCCTCAATTTTTACCCAGTACCGGTTTCGTCCTACTACGGAAATTTTCAGACTGGTAGTTGAAATTCTTATGCTACGGAATTTATACAAACTTAGGAAGGGGTACACAACATTGTCTTGTTTATCTTATTCATGTTTCTATTTTGTTAATTTAAGGTATTATAAGTTATGTTGCTAAGTTGAGGTACATACAGGTAATTATAAAGTTTATTGTTAAAATTATGAATGATGATACATAGTAAAAAGATATTTTTAATTCACACGAATCTAAATGAATTTATATAATTGAAAAGGTATGTGATTACTTCACTATTATTTAAAAACTGTGTGTAAGTAATCACAAACCTTTCCAACTAAATTCCGTAGCATAATAATTTCCACTACCAGTCTGAATATGTCCGTAGTAGGACAAAACCGGCCCTGGTGTAAATAAACAAGTTGAACAAAGTGAAAAAATTGTTGAATTTCATATCTAATAAAAGACAAATAAGCAACTCTGTATAGTCAAAAAATATGGTGCATACAAATTGATTTGTTTTCATTTGGTTAAAATGGCGCCACAAAGTGATTATTGAACAAGATTTTTTTTAAAGTTTTTTTCCTATTTAAATTAAACTTTTTATCAATGGCTTAAACTCAAAATATATATTTTTTTTTTACTCCCTAGCATCTTTCTTTTGCATTTTCCCATTATCCGGCGTGCCTGCTTATTTTTATTGCAGCGACATCTATTGGAAATTTGTCTCAATGAAACCAGGCCTTCATTGTAAGTTATGCAGCATTAAGATTTTGGAAGAAATCTCAGTAATAATAAACAGGTTTATCTTTCAGACTTCTTTTGCTCATTCTGTTTTCATTTATTTCGAAATTATTTTTGTTTTTAAATACATATTTCATAGTTTGTAATATAAATAATTTACGAATATTAAATATTTTAGTTTCTTTGTACAATAAGTCGGTCGAGAATGTTTTATTATTGTTATATATGACTTTAATTATGTGTTTTTGAATTTTTTGTAAAGGTTTAATAAGGGGGTTTCTCACCATCCTCCAAATAGCTTATCTACACTAATAACGAATATTTTCGATTTACGATTAACGGTTTATTTATTTATTAAGTTGGAGTTTATGATTCAGTACTCGAACTTATGAATAGTGGCTATATATTGGATAAGTTGGCCGAATTTTCTAACCACAGCGCTGTGAGTATTGTATTTTTATTTTTAAAAATATTCGTTATTAGGGTACATAAGCTATTGGGAGGATGGTGAGAAATCCCCTAAATGTATCAGGTTCACCAGTTCTTCTTTGGTCAATGGCACCACCCCATCCTATAATACCATAAGTGATTGAAGATTGCACCAGGGAAAAGTAGATCGTTTTCAATTTTTCAATATTTAGAACTTCCTTAAGTCTTTAATATGTGGGTAAGATATCTTAGTTTAGAAGTGGTTTGATTAATAAGTGATTTCCAATTAAGATTTATATCTATTGATACTCCTAAATATTAGGTCCTTACATATGAAATTGGCGTTTTGCCGTACTAGCAACTTTGATCTCAAATATCTTCTTTTTGGTTAGGAATTCCAAATTTAAATTTATACAGCTATTTACTCATGTATTTGTGTTTCGAAAATTATAATCCATTTGTTTTTTTCCTTAATTGTTTTTTTTCTATGCGTCACTTAGTTTACATGTACATTTCGTTGTTACGTAAATAACGGTTCAAATGCTGATTTCCTCGAACAATAATCATAACTTTGCAGATTTAATAAACAGTAAGAAATCTATCTTAAACCGTTCCAATCAACATCTCAGTACATCCTTTTTAACATATTAATTACCTACTAAACAATTTTTTTAAAGTTTTTTAGTTTGTAGTTAGGTAATTCTCTATAAAAATTCTGTTTCAAGAATCGTTCTAAGGAAAATCCCTGCAATTGGTAATTACTTGCCACTAAAAGAAAAATGCTTCCGCGCAAGACTCCTTATAACCGATTACATAATGTGCAAAATACTTTTCTCAAGAAACTTTTTAGGGGGTTTCTCACCATCCTCCTAATAGCTTATCCATACTATAAAGTATATTTTCGATTTACGGTTAATTTCTTTATTAAGTCAGAGTTTATTATTCTGTACTCGAACCTATTAATAAATAGTGGCTATATATTGTATAAGTCTGGCGAGTTTTCTAACTATTGCAAGTATTTCATTTTTAATAATATTCGTTATAGTATGGATAAGCTATTAGGAGGATGGTGAGAACACCCCCTAGTGTAATAGTGGTACTGGTTGTGATCTTGAATATATTGCAGTTTATTTCAGTAGGAAAACCCAATTTCAGCAGTGATATCTGTATATATAAAAATCTCACTTCACAATGTTCGTCCGAGGTAAACTCCGAAAATACTTAACCGATTTTGATTAAATTTGGCTTACTGTGTGTAATTTGATCCAACTTAAAAGATAGGATAGTTTTTAACTCGATTATTGACCTCAATATTTATTATTGCGAATTAAATGTTTTTTATGGGACAATTATTTGTAAGTTCGATTTTCATTAGCCACAGCAACGCGTGGGCGGGTCAGCTACTAATATAATAAATTAATGCACGTACGTACATATTTATTCACATTTAACATTAATTGTATTATATTACATAACCACTGGAGCGACAGAGTAATTAAAATATTTTTTCTCGGATTGCTAAAGGAAATTTTTTCGCCCACATTAAAAAAATCATACCTCCGAATTTGAATATGGAGACATACAAACTGATTATAATTCTATGTAGCCAATGAATTCTTCTATCTTTTGTCTATTATCATTTATTTGTAGGATTTATAAAAAAAATATAATTAAATCTTTAACCTATTTATTTTGTTATATTTTGAATGTACAATATATTATATAATCGTTTTAATAACAAAAAAAATTGCCACATTTTGGCAACAAAGCAATCCGAGGTTTTGGAAATAGTGCCATAATATGGCAAAAAGCGTTTTAAGACAATACATGTATTGTCGTAAAATTAAATGTTTTGCCTGCCTGCCACAGGCCACCCTGTGGTTAGCTGCGTTTGGTGACTTGGCAGGTATGCCCTAGTTCACGGGGTGAGGTTTGTCTAAGTCACCTACTGCGTGTCCGGATGAATCGTGGGGAGACTAACATCTATTCAATCTGACTCTCGACCCATCGCCTTGCACCGCAGTGGTAGAAATAGATTTATACATCCGTCACCGCTGAACACATTGATCCTAAGATTCCTACCCACCCCTAATATATTTTTCCTTCACAGAACTTCCTCTGCTTCCCTTTCCTAAAAGGATCCTCCACATAGCACCCCCAATTATGACAGACCCTGAGGGATGTTTTCCTCAGGGCCTCCTGCGTGGAGCTAATGTAAAAAAAGAAGAAAGGTTTAAAGTTTTCCCAATTTCATCATGTCATATGAGTGCTGGTTCTTTCAGAGATGATGGATTCATACATCCATCACTTCTGGACACACTGACCCCCAGATTTCTAACCTACCCTATTTCCTTTCATAAAAACACAGCATCTCCAAATATGACATAGGCCGTGAGGCATTTTTTCAGAGCCTCCTGTGTGTGAACTAATGTAAAAAAAAAAACCAACTAAATTTACAAAAAACATTTTTTTTTCACATTTGTCAAATTACGATAAATGATTGAACCTGCAGACAAGGTAGCAGGCAGATTGCATGACTACTTTTTTTGCATTAATTTATTTATTTATTTATTATTAATTTTCAACGCCCCGATGGGCTTTTACATAATAAGTGTATAATAAAGTGATATATATATGTAATACAATGTTTAAATAAGAAATATAAACTTATAGCAATGAACATTATAAAAATGGTAGGTATAAAAGTAAGTAAAAAATATTATATTAAAATAAAAGAGAAAAAGTAAAAATAAATTAAACTGAAACCAGTTTTCAAATTGCAGATGGCATAAAAATAGTAATATATAGTGTAAGTTAATAAAATTCTTGTAATATTTATGTTTTAGAATAAAAATTATAAGTACATTAAAATCAACCTTTAGACCCTGCAGACTAATTTATTTCCACCCGATAAAAAAGACCTTCGCTGAAGCTAACCCATTTGTACGAAATTAGAAAGACTCAGTTAGTTAGATCTCATCCTAGAATCAAGGGGAAATTTAGAGTGGCAAGATGCAAATAAAAAAATACATGTGGTCTATTTCGTGTCCTGACCTCTCTAATAGCCAGCCTGGTTTCTCACCGAATTCTCCATTGCCAAAATATATGCCTCCAAATTCTTGGTAATCATATAAGTACTTAGGTTGTTATTTAAAAGAATTCATGATCTGCTCTTTCTTAGATGGCACAAGTTGAATTATTTTAGGAAAAAAACACTTCTTGCAAGTTTCATTTTATAATATTACAATGAATTCATTATTTGCGCCGTAGGTACATACTCAATATGAATATTAATAAATAGTTTTGTCAATAAACCAACTCAAATCTTTCAAAGAGAGACATAGAAATACAATATTGAATTGAATCTCTGATACAATATTGTATTTGTAAGTCTTTCTTCAAAGATTTGAATTTGTTTATTGAAAATACTATTTATTAATATTCATATTGAGTATGTTCGGACGCAAATAATTATTTCATCTTAATATTTGAAAGTTAAAGCATAACTTACAAGAATTGTTTTTTTTTTCTTAAAATAATTAAACTCGCGGCATCTATGAAAAAGCAAATTATAAATTCATTTTAAGTATCACAGTATCATAGTATCAGGCGGATGAGGATTTCAAGTAGCTTGCATTAAACGAATCTCCTCATTTATAGATCTCGCAAACTGACTAAATTGAATGAAGATAAATGGAATATATCAGTTAAAAAAAAAATTATTGTGTTTTTTGCTTGTTCTTCTGACAAATGAATGTTTTGTGTGGTTAGTTTTTGGTTGTCTAATGAGGAATAGTTGGTTTTAGCGTGTGTTGGTGTGGAAATGAATTTTCTAAAAGGTTGTCATCGTCAACAGCCTTATGTAAGGAGAACGACGAAATTTAAATTTGGATTTGAAGCCAAAATACTAACAAAATGGAATGATATTTTTTTAAAATCAAACGTTATAGCAAATGTCTAGTTCAGATATATGCTACATTATTTATATATGTGTTTTAAATTATGATATATAGGCCTATAAATAATTACATTTTTCGTGATCCTCGAAGCAACTTTGGTATTTTTTGTGAGTTATCTGTAATTATTAAAAAAAATAGTTGTACTGGGCTAATATAATGAAATGTGAAAAAAAAATTGTAAAAGACGTTTTTCTGGGTAGAATTTTTAATACGACATATTTGTGTTCCATCATAATTAAGTCGTTTGTAATTGAAATTTAGGCACATCATAATGCTTTTATTAGAAATTTTAGTTTATTAGTTTATTTTTAAAAATTTTATATTTCATCATATTTGTAAATAGCAAAATATTTTTTTATATAATTATCATATTAACTCACAAAAAAGGCTAAAGTCGTTTCTAAAATCGTGAAATATCTAACTCTTCGATGGCCGATATATTATAATTTAAAACACAAATGAATAAAGTAGGACATTCGTACTGGATATTTGCTATGCCTTTTGATTAAAAATGGTTTTTTTTAGTTTGGTTAAGTTTGGCAACAAATCTAAATTTAAGTTTTTGCATGAAAAGGTTCAGTCGATCCTCTTAACTATAATCTATCTCTTTCATTATGTGATACCAGCTCCCAACTTTGGTTTTCCGTTCGCAATTGGAGCAATAAGGCAATTGAGATTTTTGTAACTGCAACTAAAATTACAACTTCATTTGAAATTAAAACTACCTGTGAAATTATTCTTGTCATCTACACTCCACTTTGTTATATCTTTGGTGATTTCTTTCCCTGTGTGTTATGTCTTTTTTTCGCCCCTGAAATGAACAAGTTGGAGTTTTAGATAAAAAAAGTAACTTAAATAAAATTAAACTTTATTGTGAATATTAATGAATTCATGTTTACATATTCAAGATACATTTTTCCAAAAGATTAACAATGATAATAAATTATCACTTAAAAAATATCTTTTTACACAGATTCGATATTTTCTTCTTTATTTACATTCATTACTATTTTAAAGGTATTAAAGTTTCCATGCATAAAAATGGAATTGAAATTACTGTTAGTTTGAAATCATAATTAAAAACGTATATACAAAATATTGATATAAATACCTACACATTTATTGACAATAGGCACTCTTATTTGAGCCGATTTAAAATGTGTTGGCAAACACGACTAACACGTTTAATTTGATTTTAAAATGTTTTAGTCAACACGGCTAACACATTTTGTTTGATTTTAAAATGTGTTAGAAAACACGACTAACACATTTTATTTAATTTTAAAACAGGTTAATAAAAAATCGCATTGCAACAATTATTAATTGTTTATTGTAATGGTGGTTTAACAGAAATATTTTAGCTCACTTGCACTTAATAATAAGACTTGTCATTTAAATTTGTGCAGGCAAGAAGTGGCCATATTTCTGTTATATCTAAAATAATCTTGATTGTCAAAAGAGCTTACATTTTGATATATCCACAGAAGTAAGTTCATAAACACAAATCCATTATTCAAGAACATTTTTTTGTAGAAATTTAGACATTTCAAACAGTGAAGGTACAATTTAATCAATACATAGAAGAATATGGTAAAATATGGTTAAATTTAAATATCGAAATATTTCAAATTGGCTTTTCTGGTAATTATTGTAATTTTTGTAATTTCAATATTAATTATTGATTTAAAAAACGATCTTAAACCTGAGATGACGTAGGTTCGGCCTCTGTAGTTTACTCGGGCCACTATAACTGCAATCGGGACCCGGGACTGCCCAGAAGGGTTGGCGGACGTGACGTCACAACTGTGTTCCGCGTGGATATATCGTTTTAGAGGCAATTCAAAATACGTAAAAATTGCACTGTTTCTTAGAATAGGTATAGCCAATTTTTTTTCTGTCTCTATTGATGGAAAGAAAACATTATTAATTAATTTTGAATACGTATATCCAATTTCTTACTGTCTCTATTGACAGAAATAAAATATTATTAATTAACTGTGAATAGGTCCACTGAACTTCTCTATGTTGGCTTAAATCTTAAATGATTAAATACCCAATATTTAAGATAACATGTGTTTTAATGCCTACCTTTCTAGGTTTTAAAATATAATACCTAAAAAAATATAATATATACTTGAATAAATTTGCTTTATTTACACAAGTATTTTATATAATAATATTGTTTATAATAAATGGCACGAGCAGCCTTTCACAATATAACACTTCTACATACATATAACCTAAAATGTTTATTAACACTAAGAAAATTGATTTGTTTTCAAATTATTTATGAAAATGGTATAATTTTTTTGGGTATTTGAAACGTGAAATTAGAGCTTTTTTTTAAAACCATCCATTAATTGTGTAAAAAAGTAATTTTGACAGATACATAATAAAATTTCTTTGAAAATCATAAAAAATTAAGGCATTAAGATGTTACTTAAAAGAATTCTTAATGTGCTATTTCATAGATGGCGCTGGTTATGGTCTTAAGAAAAAAAAACATAGGGCAAGTTATGATTTTAAATATTATGATGAATTAATTATTTGAAATATTATGATGAATTATTTTATTGAAGAAATAATTATTTGCGCTCGTCCATATGCAATATAAATATGGATAAATAGTTTTGTCCATAAACAAACACAATACTTTCGAAAAAGGTATGCAAATACAATATTGTGTCAGTGATTCAATTCAAAAATGCATTTGTATGCCTTCTTAAAAGAATTGATTTTGTTTATGGACCAAACTATTTATTCATTTATACATATACTGCGTATAAAGCGCAATTAATATTGATATAAATACCTACATATTTATTGACAGTAGGCACTCTTATTTGAGCCGATTTAAAATGTGTTAACAAACACGAATTACACATTTAATTTGATTTTAAAATGTGTTATTCAACACGACTAACATATTTTATTTGATTTTAAAATGTCTAAGCAAACACTACTAACACATTTAATTTGATTTTAAAATATGTTAGTCAACACGACTAACACATTTTATTTGATTTTAAAATGTGTTAGCAAACGCGACTAACACATTTAATTTGATTTTAAAATGTGTTAGTCAACACGACTAACACATTTTATTTGATTTTAAAATGTGTTAGCAAACGCGACTAACACATTTAATTTGATTTTAAAATGTGTTAGTCAACACGACTAACATATTTTATTTTATAACAAGTTAATAAAAAATGGCATTGCAACAATTATTAATCTTAATAGTTAAAAGGGCAACAGTGTTTTTTGTTGAAATAATTAAACTAATGCCATCTATGAAAGATCAGATTATGAATTTATTTAAGTATCACCTTAAAAACGTTTACCCGCTTGGACACATAAGCTTGTTTTCACGATAATTTAACGTAGGTAGAGATAAGAATGACGTATGTCCCGTACCTGAGTTATTAATATTTACTCTATAACTTGATACTTACTGTAAAGGCGGTGTTTTATACAAAACATTATGGGTAGTAGATTTCTAATAATATAAACACGATTTATATGAGCAAGGTTTTCCATGATATTTTTTACAACTAACTAAAGTAGCATATTTATGTATATTTAAAACTAATTGTTTTAAGACTATTCGATAAAATAATTTTCCATGGCCACAACAGAGTGATTAAAAAGTACATTTGTTATGGTATATCTAAATAACTTACTACGATAAAGCTTTTTACAGCATTATACTTCTTTATGTACACTTTTTATAAAAATCATGATTAGAACCTGGGGATATGGGTGAGACACGATAACCTGTAATTATAAATACGTGAAACAATAAACCTATTTAAAATGTATATATGTACAAAAAACATACATTTAAAAATGTGTATTCTTTAAAATTGATACAATTCAGATACCAATATTTTTTTTAAATAATAAAGGAAGTACAAACACAAAGAAAACTTTTACATTGATGGCAATCAATCGTGGATACACGGAGAAAATGTTATTCTAAAATACGATCATTTTATTCGTAAAAACGGTTAAAAACGGGACAGAAATTCTTACGAATAAATTAACAATATTTCAATGTTTATTAGCGGGAAAATGTAAGAATAATATGTTGGTTTACGTAATTTCGCACGTGTACCAACAAATTATTCTTACATTTTCCCGCTAATAATACGCTAATAATACCGCTAATAATCCGTAATTTCGTACGTGTACCGACAAATTATTCTTACATTTTCCCGCCAATAAACATTGAAACACTGTTAATTTGTTCGTAAGAACTTCAGTCCCGTTTTTAACCGTTTTTACGAATAAAATGATCGTATTTTACAATAAAAATTTTGTCCGTATAGGAAAAGCGAAACAACTCTCACCAGAAAAATCATGTGGGTAAATTATCTTTTTCGCACGATCTATAAAAAATAGCTTATGCAAAATTTAGTATGCCAGATCTGTTATTTTTATGAGCGATTGTGGAGGACTTGGAGGATTGAACCCGACCCACTTATCCACTCGGCTACTAAACTGATGTTTTAGAACTAAATGTCTAAATGTGTAGGATTGTATAGAGAACAGATATACAAAAATGAAAATTATTTTACAGCCATCAATTAACACACTAAAGGCACAACGTTTCAAAGATTTTTCAAATAATTTTGGACACAATCAAATCAAGGTTAACATTTTTAATTTTTGTAGAACATCAAAAGTGAATCTCTCTAGTGCTAATACACATTTTGAAAACAATTCAACAATGAAAAATTAATATACCCATCATTCGGTGTGTCAATATTAAACTGTGTATCTATTTGTTTGTTTCTTTTGCAATTTTTACCAATGAAACCTCGCAATTATAATATGCAAAACTTCTATTCAATGCACTTATTGAAGCATGAATCTATTCACGGAATAAATCATGTTTCTGCTGGAAACAATCAAGAATGGTATTTGCAAATTAATGTAGCAGTCTTTCTGAGACAATACATTTTCCAAATTTCATTATTGGAGTGAATTATGTACTTAATGGTGAATATAATTTTTCAGATAGTTGAAGGTTAGAATGCATAGACTCATTATTTCTTTAAGATGGCAAAAATACGTAAGGACATAGGTACAGTTACCCAACAGACTAACACTCCAGTTCCGAATGGGATATTACATGAACCATATACCCCAAGCGAGAGTTTTATGAAATATCTTTGTGTCGTTAATAATAATAACATTTTTTTTTAAATCACATACTCTATAATGTAGGTAAGCCTAGAAAAGTATTCGGTACATAATCGGTATGCATTTAAATTACTGCCCAATCCTATAGGAATGCCAAATAAAGTGCATTGGAAGATAGCCAAATTTTGAGCCCGACTCACAATTTTTTTTATCGAAGAACTTATAAAAAATATTGGCAGTTTTAGAAGCAATTCACAGAATTAATGATTTAACACTTGAAATATACACAGGTTGCCATGAATGTAATTTAGACATTTTACAATAAAATATTTTAAGTATTTTTCTTTGTTTTCAAATCGTTGTATGTCGGAAAATGTTTTTTTCTTACTACCTCACTTTCAGTGACAGTAATTATCCATTGCTTCTAAGAATAAAATCATTTATTCATTCTTCAATCTGTTTCACACTCTCTAAGCCTGAATGGGAATCTGTATATAGCTTTGTAGTATCAGCTGCCATCTATGGGTTGGGCAACACACTTCCATGTGCCAGAATGATGAAATGGAATGCTAATCAAACATGTCGAAGTGGAACACTAATTTCTATTACAAGTTTAATGCTTATGCTTTGAAATGAATACAATCTCTCGCTTGTTTCTTTAATTATAATGTTCTTGACTGTTGCGAATTAAAATTGAGGGGGTTGAAATTTGTTCACCCATAATGGTATTGAAATCAAAATTGAAATGCCAGGTCTTTACATACCGAAATTTGTCATGAACCGTGGAGTGGAACTCGGTGTGTAGATTAGTGAGAATTTAATGGTTAATAAATCTATCATTTAGCAAGTATTTATGGTTTGGAGTTGTTGTTCCAGATTACAAATATGGGAAAAATTTGGCAAAATAGTTGCCCAAATTGTAAAAATATGTTTACTCGAATAACTTGATATTTTATATTGAAGCACTCTAGATGCTATTGGAGTTATTGTAGTAATGAGAAAGTTCAATATGGATTTCGTTAATTCATTACTTCTAGATCTAAAACTTTAAATTATATTAAACGCAATTTTTTGTTTAATATTTGTTGAAAAAAGCATTCACCATTTTAAATAAGTCTAATGCCAAAATACTGGTGTAGACAAGACAATTGTTAAAATGGGAAGTGTGATTAATAATTGATTATGCATTTAGATCATTATGATGATCCAACAACCCATTATATTTTTTCACAATAGAATGATGATTATTTGAAAATATGCTTTGAAAAATATCGTTTCTTTTTGCTTTGAGTAATGGGTATTTCAATGATTGCACTAATAATGGGAAATGCTTCATTTCTGAAAGAGAACTGTGCAATCTTCACATGGTACATTATTATAATGCATTGTGTTTGTAGATGAAGAAGATATTTTAGCAACAACGAAATGGCTAAATATCCATATTTCTAATTTAGAAAACATCTTTCCTTGTAAACATCTAAGAGATTTTTTCCATTACCACAAAAAAGTACGACAGTAGTTAGTATTTATGTACTATTTATGTATTATTCATTTTTATTTTACGAAGGTCTCATTTGTTGTGAAGAATTCAAGTTGTGTCTTTCATATCCATCAGGTCCCAGATCGCTGCCTTGGGGGACACCAGATCATCTGAAAAAGATAATTAAATAAATGTTATTGATTTTGCGAAGTTTGAAGAAATAAATAAATGTAAATTTAGCAACTATAAAAACAAACTAATTTTATTACAGTTTTTAGTGCCAGTGAAATATGTTCTGTAATCGACTGTTATCGACAATAGAACTAAATACGTGATAAGTATAATATTAAAAGAATCGTGAGTACACACATTTTATACTATTAGTTAATGCTTAAGCCGAGCTTCGATGCTATGCTACACTAATTTATCTATGTTTTTTTAAGGCAAGTCGAGCCGTTTCTGAGAAGTGCGAACACAAACACCGTGACACGAGATTTTTAGATATTTTATATTATTTAAAAAGAGTTTTGACTGCCCAACTAGGAGGAATCCCGTTTTAGGGCAATCAAGAATACAATGCGAATCGAACGATAATATAAAAGGTCCTGGTATAGATCCCTGTGGAGCACCAATTAAATTTTACGGTTGCTGAAAGAAGAAACATAACATGTTGAATTAGTCCTCCGGGTGGAAAATTTAAATTAAACCACGTGGTAACTAACAACTGTCACTTATCCAATTATGTATGAAATACAAATAGTAACTTAATTTAGAGATTACTATTTGATTGGACTATCAAACAGAAAGTTTTTGTTTAGTTTTATCTGTCCATTATTAACCGGCCCTAATTATCCTTACTGAGAAAACTAAAGGTAGATGCAAAATGAATAATTAAAAAAATTTTATCGAAGGTAACAATGTCAGGCTGTAATTAGTTGATTTTGCCGCTAATTATCAGAATATTTTGCATGTTAATTCAGTTTTAGCATAATGGCTCACGGAACGAAAAAGGTAAGTTTTAATAAATGTGCAAAATTCTTCTATTTATACAGTAAAACAGCTGCAGTTGAAAGAAAGCACCAATTTGTTTGTAAACTAACTTTATCCAGTATTCTTTTGAAGAAGCAAAATAGTTTAGCCATGTCTACGTATAATAATAAAATAAAAAAAATCAATAAAACAGAAACAAATACGCCACATTAACCGCTTCGACACATAAGCTTGTTTTCACTATAATTTAACGTAGGTAGACATAGGAATGACGTATGTCCCGTACCTGAGTTATTAAACAACACAACGATTGAAATTAAAAATACCATGGATATACAAAAGTTTAAAAAGGACATCAAATTATGGCTAACTAAACATGAAGATGAGGAACTAATTAAAATTATTAAGTAACCCAAATGCAACCTACAGATAATGAATTTAAACACTTTTTTAAAACAACGCAAAATAATAAACATGAACACTTTTTGCTTTTTATTTATTTATATTTCGTGGAAAAAACAAAAACAAACAACATTGATGATGAAATCATGATCAACACCATACGACAACCTGCAGTCCACCTCGGAACAGGATTACCTAGTGAGGAGGACTGAGGATAAAATATTTCACTTTGTATTCTTAATTTATTTTAATTTGTATTGTCATTAAATAAAAAAATAAAAAATGAACACTATAAATATAACAGAACAAAGTAAAACTATTATGCTACGTTATGATTCCTAGAAAGAAATATATTTATCAAAAACATTGTGGTCAATGTCAATATCACATCCTCTATTCCCAAGTCTCTATATTAAACTACATAAAGACAGGAGACATCTACTGCCAACTGGTTAGACTACGTTTTGGGATGGGTTATGTAGGTAAGGGTTTGAAAGCGAGACATGAAGATTTCCAGATTAATCGAAGCAGGAAAGGCGAATGGCGTTTCACATGCGTGCCGTTTTACAAACACTGGATCAGACATTTTTCAAATAAAAAAAACAATATGTTCTTGTGACACTTGGCTCAAAATCATTTTTTGTGGAATCCTCGACACTAGTACTGTTTTCAAAGTAAATTCCAACACGTTGTCAAGAGTATGCAGTATGTAAGATAGGAGGATACATAAATTATTGAAATCAACAAGGGTTTTTGCACATGTCAATGTTGTTATAACTAGCATATTAACATGAATACCTTGCAGATAATTTTTTTTTTCGTCGAATTAATCAATGACTTCCTCAGTTATCGCGTTATTTAGCTGCCTATATAAGCCGCTAAATGTATACCTTTCATCATAAGATATTATTTGGTTCTTTGAGTAACAGTGAAATCAAATACAAGTTTAAATCATCAGTCAAAATGAAGATAGTAATCTTTTTGGTGGTTGTGACAGCGATATTCTACCAAGGTTTGATTGATTTTTAGTATTTGTGCACGAGTATTACTGAGAAATGATTCCTTATTGAGTTTTGACAACTTTTATTGTTTCAAAAATTTTGTCAATGTAAAGAGACCTCTTACATAATAATTAGTTGTGCATTTTCTGATTCCTTTCTAATGTCAAGGTTGTGAGCCGCTTCGAGTTTCTTCCTTGTTAATCCTGGACGGTTTTACGGTGCAGGTATCAGTCTGAACAATTTGTGGAAATCTCAAGCACCTATGATATCCAGTTTTACAGTTAGAATAGTATTGTTAAGCGTCTCATTGATTTATGGCCACAATTAAGCATCAATTTGAAATCAAATCCTCTGCACGGAATCCTAGTCGAGGATTTAGTAGACTCCAAAATACATTAAGAGGCTAGACTTTGAACGACACGCGGAACACCCGCGTCTGTCATTCTGTCCCGCTCACAATAAGCTCACGCACACTTACAATACATGCGAATGCGAAATGTGCGAATGAGACAACGCTCAAATTTACCTACAGAAATCGCTCGAAAAGGGGTTTATGGAGAATACACTTTTCCATACCGAAACTTTCACGAAATTGAAATTTTAAAAAATATATATTTTTAAGAAAGAAGAAGCTACGTCGGTAGCTTTTTATAATTTTATAATTCTTTATGAGAGTTGAGTTAGCAGCACTTTTTCCTTAAATAATATTTTTTGATAAATCGTACATGTTTGACAGTGAATGTTTACGTTAATACGAAACGCATCGAAAATTCGAAAACATACCAACATAGTTTTCACCCTCTAGAAGGCAGTATAAAAAAAAATATATTCATTTTGTGCAATTTTCGATGTAGAAAAGTGTTTTTTCCCGGGCGTCCTTTTTGTATGGGGCGAAAAGCGAAGTCTATCGTCTTAAATGACACTCGCTAGAATTTCCTTACTTCTCCTGCAAGTTCTGCTTGTGGCAAACTTAAGTGGACCATACTATTGATTTCGTAAATTCACAATTTTCGGCATGAAATATGAACGAAGCTAATATATTATTCGTAGAATTTGCGCTGGCACATCGTTTGAGAAGATCCCCCCAAAACGCACCAGCAGCTCCTGCCGCTCCTGCACCGCCCAGTGCCCCTGCTGCACCAGGTGCACCGGCTGCTCCAGATGCGCCAGCTGCTCCTGCGGCCCCAGATGCACCTACCGCACCTGATGCACCTGCCGCTCCTGATGCGCCTTCCGCTCCCGATGCACCAGCAGCACCAGATGCACCTGCAGCACCTGATGCGCCAGCTGCTCCTGACGCACCAACTGCCCCAGATGCGCCTTCCGCTCCAGATGCACCATCAGCTCCAGATGCACCAACTGCTCCTGACGCTCCAACTGCTCCTGACGCTCCAACTGCCCCAGATGCACCAGCTGCCCCTGATGCGCCTGCCGCTCCAGATGCACCGGCAGCTCCAGATGCACCAACTGCTCCTGACGCGCCAGCAGCCCCAGATGCACCAGCTGCTCCCGACGCGCCAGCTGCCCCCGATGCACCAGCTGCCCCAGATGCACCAGCCGCCCCAGACGCCCCAGCTGCCCCAGACGCACCTCCCGCACCTGACGCACCAACCGCTCCAGATGCCCCAGCCGCTCCAGACGCGCCAGCCGCTCCAGACGCGCCAGCCGCCCCAGACGCGCCAGCCGCCCCCGATGCACCAGCTGCCCCAGATGCACCAGCCGCCCCAGACGCCCCAGCTGCCCCAGACGCACCTCCCGCACCTGACGCACCAACCGCTCCAGATGCCCCAGCCGCTCCAGACGCGCCAGCCGCCCCAGACGCGCCAGCCGCTCCAGATGCGCCTGCTGCACCTGATGCACCAGCCGCCCCTGACGCGCCAGCCGCCCCAGATGCGCCTGCCGCACCTGATGCACCCCCCGCTCCCGATGCACCAGCTGCCCCTGACGCGCCAGCTGCCCCGGATGCGCCTGCCGCACCTGATGCACCCGCTAACCCTGATGCACCAGCCGCACCAGACGCACCAGCTAACCCTGATCCACCAGCTCAGGGTGGTGGCAATTAATTTATTTCTAACAACTAAGAAACCTATGGCCCAAACGAACAATTTGACTGACCGACAAGGCATGGCATTACAGAACACCACGGTAATCTCCTTTTTACCTAATAATATTATATTCCTTAATCTCAACAATAATATGTTCTACGGACTCACCTTTTGAAAACCTAAATTATTTTACTTTTAACTTGTACAATGATTTTAGACAAAAAAAAATTCGATGAAATTATTGCAAAATTTACCTGCTAAGTAAGCGGTGCTAACGAAACGAATTTCTCTTTAAGTGTTATTTTATTATCATGAATATGGAAATGTAAATACGTATTATGTTTATTGACCAATAAATTATAATTATTGAATGCATTATAAAAAGTGTAATATAATCGTTTCTCTTTGTCTGCATAGCTGCCACTCTCTCGTGTTTCATCAGATACTCGTACCTTTAACAGTAGCTTAATCCCTTTAATAAAGTGTTTGGCTAATCAATAATACTCTCAATAGGCTCTTCCGAGGCTTCATTCCATCGAGGAATACCCGAAACTTTGATACCACAGAAGAATGGTTGTTTCTTCGGTCTCATTTTCTGCAGTAAATTGTTTCTTTCCACCGTCTTTCAGATCTTTCGATTTCATTCATGTTACACCTCGTAAGAGCGCTCCTGTCGGTGGGGCAGCGTTATGAGTCAGGTTAAGGTAGGAGCTGTGGGTAAGGATTTATGAATGCAGGTCTTGAAGAGATCCGAATTATATGACGGAGGAAAACAGATGCCGGTAGCTGATCCCACATAGGAGCCGACTTACTCAAAGACGAGTCAAAGAAACAACACATTCTCGTGAAGGCAAAAAATCAATTGTGAACTAGTGTTATGTTCGTGTCTCTTGAGTTTCACGTACGTGCACCGGTGCACCGGGGATCAATGCTGCTAGCTCCTTAGAGCGGGCTCCATTAAAATACCTGTATAACCCACTCAGCTAGCCCAAATTTTTGCCATTTGTCTGTGCTTGACAAATGGCATTTTGACGAACACAGGTTCTGTTTGTATAGGAAGTGAAAAGCTGAAGACATATTTCAACACAACGCTGTCTTAGCCTTTTATTACTCCATGGAGGGATTTTAGGGGGGTAAGTAAAAATTTGGACCTGATGTGGAAGATATTCGATCAAATGTTACAAACCTCGGCAGGCGGTACATTCCTGGTGGCACTTCTCTCCTTCCTTCCCCATCATCCAGGCCAAGTCCCGCTACCATCTGCAAAATCTCTCGTTCTTTCTTCAGTTCCTCTCTACCACTTTCGACCTGGAATAGAAAAAGCAGTTTGTTAAATTACGTATCAAAATCTTATTTAAACCAAACATAGGAAACAGGACAGTATTTAGTGTAAACCATAAATCTCACAGGTATAAGAAAAATGCTATGTTAACAGCACGAAAATACAGGAAACAGACGAGAAGGTACATTGAAGTATGAAAAATCAAGTAAGCAAAAAAACTTATGGATCCTTGAAAGGTAATGTGGCATTGCCATCTACGACCATAATTCAAATGGAGAGATTTGAGAAGAATACAAGGCCGGTGAAAAATAATAACAAAGGAAGACCCTTAGATTGTTGGAATGTGGGGCGGATGGACGAAGAAAAGACCGCCAGGACAATATGCGACGGGTGAATAAATAGCAGATGAATTTGGGGACGCTCTACAAAGACGTGCCCCACGGATCGAATACTCAAGTTTGTTGATATCAGAGTGGTAGAAATCTACTGTTTACATTCTAATACTCTGGTGAAAGATCACCATTCTGAATTCAATCGTTTCTTGAATTGGCCCCTTGTTTAGCGACCAGGTCTGAATAGAAAATACTTCCAAACCTTCCTTTTTCATCTACTGCATGTCCAAATTCGTTTCAGCCTCGTAACATACCACAAATGAGGATATGGACGACTATGGACAATTCCACATCCACCGATTGTGGAGCAGTCTTGTGCAAATAAATAATTGTGAAAATATGTAAGTTAGTTATCATTTATCATAGAGATTTCAAATAAAGGGTAACCGATCTCGTAGATTCCACTAAACACAATATCGCCACTCATTAACATTCAAAGTGGCCAAATTATTCTCACTTTGGAGTCGCCGGTTGGCATTGATATCGAAAGTAGTCGCAAGTCGACAACTATTCAGTGAATGGAATGTTTGGAATGCGGGTCAGTAGAAGAATCCACTGAACAGAAACGAGGTAGGTCCTCGAATAATTTGAAACGAATATTTTATTGATTGACACACTTATATAAATGGTCTTTTGATATTTTGAAAAACCACTATGATACTTAAAACTGGCAGTTTTAAAACAAAACTAAAAATATCATCCGGATTTTAATAAGTCTTTTTTTTCTTTGTGGTTGTTTTTTTAGGGGAATAACCTAAAATTTAAACCTGATGTGGAAGATATCCGATCAAATGTTACACATGTGATGCAAGCTTTGTTGAACCAAGTGATTCCCGATGGCGTCGACTGGCTGATTAGCCTCAGAATTCCGCTTTGAGCTCCACCAAAAACTCTCTTACACCATACGATTCTTCGAATACTATCGAATCCACACGTACATTCTAATAGCACATATCGTTAAGGAATTAATCAATTTGTAATGCAAAACCTTCAAATATGCTCCAAATAGTTGGAACTCAACTCAATATTGATTTCTAGTTAATCTCAGTCTTTAAATTGTCTTGAAAGAACATAGATAGTAAAGAAATAAACTGTTTTTCGGTGCTTACTTGAGATAATCGCTGTCTATATTGTGGATGAGGACTAATTTGTATGCCGAAAACGACCCCTCCACCTTAACTGATGTGACTGGACTGGATATTATTTTAAAATAGGCACATGTAAGAGACCTATGGTAAAACACTACTAAATTCAAGTGAATGGCAATTTCTTTATTTATCCGCTTTTTCGCCTCTACTTCTGCATTTTACACAAAATTTGCATAAATTATCCATATGTATTGTAGAAACACCTGGAAATAACAAGAGGATATAGCCAAAATATGCATTGACATTGGTTCACGGCGAGTTCATCGAAAACGAGTTCATGGAAAACGAGTTCAACTAACTAAAATTCAACCTAACCTAACCTAACCTAACATTTTTTGTGTATTTTGTAAATTTGCTTTCGATGAATTGATTTTCGATGAACTCGTCGGTTACCATTTACATTTACGCATAATCATTGATGCCACACCCGTCCAAAAACTCATAAGGTAGATTGGGCCACCTCTAAAAACTTAATACTTAAATAGGTATTAATATTATAACCAAACATAATAAGCCAGATGCTGCGGATGAAGCCTAAAACAAATTAATGGGAAAACTCCACGAAATACAAAAGACTATCGAGAATTTCATGGTGGTTTCGTAAGACATTGTTCAATGAACTTGGATTTAACAAACAACGACCACCAATTAAAAAACTAAGTTCACGGCCATTCGGACAAGAACAGACACTTAATGAACTTCGTGGTGAGAATTTTTTTCCCCTTTCCTTTGGTCTACACCAAATTTATTTTGCTATTTTGCGACCATCAAACGAAGCACGTATCTGTATCATTATATTAGTTGGTTGAGTCTTGTTTGGCGATGCATAGTTGAATTTAAGAATCGTGTATTTATTCAACACGCAAATGAAACAAACGTATTTAAATTGAGGAAGAAGATAAGTTAATGTACAAGGATATTAGCTGTAAAATTGAAAATACATTGTTAAATTTGTGTTATTTGTAGGTAGGATTTAGAATAAAGACACGCAAAGTAAAATTATGTGTAGCGTCAATAGTTAGTGATTGAAGTTGAAGAAGGAAAGTAATAAAACCTTGATGTAGAAGAACACCTTCCAAATATTATCGTGATTTATTTTGGGATAAGTTGCATTTCGTTTCAGACAGCGTTACAGTGTATTCGGGCATCTGCCCTGATGTTAGCTGAAGAAGGAGAAAGCGAAACACAGTATAATACTGCAAAAATAAATTACAATATTTCTTCATATACCTTCAAAATACGTTTAAATGAACCATTTCCATCAAATTTTCGTTTCGATATTCGATGAACGTAAGTTCTCCCGCAAATTTAAAATAGACAAAGAACTCCAATAGATACCTAAAGGGTTGCTACTAAATTATGCACATTTATCTTTTGGCAGAAATAAACTGTACCTAATGAAATAATCTTATGTCAAAAATATTAATGTTATAATAATTAATTATATAATTATTTAGCAGGTCATCCAAAGCGATACCGAACTCCACTAAACTTCTACTAGAATAACGTTGACCACTCGAATGCTTTTTGCCACATTGTGGCACTATTTCCAAAGCCTCTGATTGCTTTGCTGTCAAAATACGGCAAATATTCCCCAAATTCGTTAAAAAAAAATAATTTTTTTCAAATGTTCCCGCGTCCTGCAGTTAACGTTATTTGAAAACTGAAATCCTACTTCCAGTACTGATCAATAGGTGTCACTCTTCTTCGTTATTTATTGGCATCTGTGGTCAATCTAATGTCAACATTATTTCAACCGGCTGGCTGTCAAAATCTTATACTCTAAAATATCATTGTTTCCGTGTTTTAGTCGTATTTCTAACATAACTGTATGCCAGTGTAATAGTGATTGAATTATTAATGTATTTAAAGTGTTTAAATGTCGTAACAGTTAAAACTAAAGTGAATATTTACAAAATAGTGTTTGTTGGTTTTCTACTGGAGAGGGCTATGTTTGCAAATGCATTCAATAAATAAAGCATTAATCGAAATAATTATTTTTGTGAATTAAAGACAATTAATGTATCTGTCTATTTATATATGTGTTCATCAATTAGACCATTTACATGAAATTTCATATAAAATATTTAATGTGGACGCAAAATTAAACTTCCCATTCGCAGTTTATAACTAGAAAACCCAGAGAATATATCCTTTTTGTAATGCTTATGATTTTTTAAATAGTTTTTTATAAATTCTAAAAATATGGGATGATTATTTACGTGTAGGTTAATTAATTGGCTATAGAGCACTTTATTCGGTTTATATGTCCCAGTATTAAAATTCAAAGGTATGATTGTTTTTAATTTGGCGGAAAATTTTCAAAATGATCACCAAAAAATTTCGAGCAATCCGAGAAAAAGTTTTAAATTGCGCTGTCGCTCCAGTGGTTAACTAAGTCTCGTCTGTAAGTTTCCTAGAAGCACGAAATGTAAAAAGATTTCACATTATTTGTTTACATAAGTATCGCATGACCAGGAGCATCCCTAAAAAATCATCGCATTACCTATCGAGTAGGTTATATCTTCCGAGTCGCGATAGTCTTCCGACCAGTGGCGCTTCCCGGGTTGTCGACCCCCTGTCTGCTGATCCGTAATCCCTACCACCGTACATTGAGCATGAAGATATGAGACATCGCATTTCCCACGGGCGTGTGAAGTTTATGGTAGAGTGGGGCCGAGATATCTTCCATCAGGGTTTCCTCAAGGCTCGGCTATGGTACCCCCATTAGTGTACGAATTATTATTATGGTGCAGCTTAGTAAAATGTATCTGTACTTGGATTAAATGTGCTGTATACATTTCATTAACGATTATCAAAAAAGTGTTGATGAACGGACACTGTGAAAAGTAAAATGCGTTGTATGGAATATGAATTGATGCTGTTAGACTTATTGTCAATAGTTACAAAGGGCACGACTCTGAAACCGATAAAGCATTCGTAACGATAAAGCGGATAATTGATCTAGGACGGTCATCTCATTATTATGGTGCCTTCCTAATTTGGAGGAAAGGCATTTTCAGAGAAATAATATTTATCCTGCTGTTTCCATTTCCGAACGAATCAGCGGAACTCACTTAAGTTTCGATGCTACGAAGTATTTCCGAAGTAATTTCTCTTCCGCGTCTTATTTTGTATTTGAGATTTTTAATTTTTTTTTTACTTATTTATTAAAATGTGGCAACTTTTTGATTATTTATTTTTATTTGACTTCTCGCGTCTAGCTGTTGTGCATGTTTATTTTTTTAAGACAGAATATCTAAATGTGCACAACAACATACAAAACAAAATGCTTTTCAATGCAAGATGGAAAAATAGTAAATAAGGAATAAAAACAATTTTTATGTCATGCTGGAATCGGAAACACTACTAGAAACACCATCAAAAAGATACTTCGATAGAATTGATTTGTTGATTTGCCAAAAGTAAGATCAAATACGCTTAGATCATATTATTATCGTTATGCATATATTATATATACCCTTCAACAAATTAAATAAGAGTAAACAAAGCGTGATAGTTTGTTCAATAAGATTTGAACTACTCTTAACTAGCGTATACAATTAATTCACATAATATATCCACAAACAAAGCATTCTTTCTTCCCTTTCAGTCTTGGGTTGTCTAATGAGTAAGTATTTTTCAATAAAAAAATCATTATTTGCTCTTGATCTGCTGTTATTTAACGGTGTACTTTATCGTATGAAGTCTTCGATAATCTTAAAATGATATATTATACTATTTTCTTAGTATCTTCGACAAACTGTGAACTTTTTCATATTCTTTCAAATATCCTTATAAAAAATGTGGGACGGTGTTGAATGTTTAGTGGCACGTTTAGAGGCGTATAGTTTATTGTAGCATCCAGGAACTGGATTGGGATTCAGTCTTCAATCTATCCTCAGTGCTACACACTGATGGTTGTAAATAAATACGACACTGGTTCGTTATACGAGAACGTTGTTTATTGAATACAAATGGTTACAAAGTAAACGTCCAGCCTAGCTGGCGGTAAGATTATTAATGGAAGCCCGGAGCAGCGTTCGGTAACGCGCTGCCTAGAAATGACCCCCTTCGGGTCGCAACTCCGTCAACGTTCGGGACGTTGCTCGGCGGTAAAGCCCGCCCATCTATCATAGAGTAAGAAGCAGTTTTGCAACACCACATTTATATACGTAGCTTCGTATGTATACCGCAAAGATTCCTTGAAAGTCAACTACTTTGAAGGAATACTAACTATTTTGAATTACGAAAGCAATTATGTTTTTCCTTGAACCACTGTGTAAAACCGACTAAAAACCGCTTTGAATTCTGTATTCGAAACACCGTTGGTTTTAGTAGTCTTGAGAAGTAATTGAGCTCAATAAACAATGTGATAAATAACATGGAATCTTTTTCATTGTGTTAAAAATGAATGGTTAAGTTATTATTTAAATTTCACATGCTTTTAAAGAAAAGTTTAAAATAAAAATAGATTAATAAATATGTAAAACTTGTATGTAGGTACTACTTTGAAGGTAAACGTATTTTATTAAACAAGGTGGAATGTAACTATACTTTATTAATGGAGGTACAGCGATGATAATAATTATGTTTTCCTTATTTTGTAGTGGAGAAGAGTGTCCAATAGAAGGTCAAGGTTGAAATAATGTTCATAATAGAGATGACTGACTGTAATTATCGATGACATTACAGAGATCTGTTGTAGACGTCAAATAAAGTTTGAATATATCAAAAGAACAATCTAAATGGGGACAAAATTAAAGCCTTACAAAAAATATTCGATTTAGGACTTTTTTCAGGACAAAACACTTTCGCCACCAAGATCTAGACAAACTTCACCCCCTGAGCGGGGGCAGCCCTGCTAAGTCAACAAAGGTAGCGAACCACTTATGGTAGATTCAGACTGGGTCGACGTACGTGCCCATCGCCACGCCTAACAATATCTGGACTGCTTAGCAACCATAGGTTTTCAATGAAAATTTATGTTTTAGAATCACATTGGCCACACGCATCGCGACGTGCGATGTCTGTGGCCATTTTTATAGAAAATGTATGGGTTGCTAAGCATTGTTTGAGTAGCGATGCGTACGTACGTCGTCCAGTCTGAACCTACCATTAAGGTGTTGGTAATCCAATAAATATCATGGTAAGTAAAAATAAGTCAACTCAATCCTCAAATTTTTTTTTTAGTTAATACCTCACAAGAGTCCCAACTGCTCCCGTCTGGAGCCAATGAGACTATGGCATCCCCAAGTGGGGTATGTTATGAGGCTGAAGGTGAGTGAGGAAGGTAAGGAGACGAGGATGAGGAAGGTGGGGAGGTACCCGGCTATTCAGATCTAGTCACTAAACACGGCTAAAGCCAACGTTTCAATTCTGAATAGTGGTCTTACACCAGGGCGATTACTAAGAGTATCTTCCACTCTGGAACGTGCCGCAAATTTACTATATATTACTTTAAATAATTAATTGTGAAATAACACAAATCAATTAAATAAAATTTATTTGCGCACGCCGGGGTCGAACCCGCGACCTTTGGAATGGAAGTCCAACGCTCTACCGCTGGGCTACGCCAGCCGTCGAGTTTAATAGCTCACAGCAGATTTACTAGTTGCGTTTTCCTCTTCTCATATCAATGTTGTTCATGAGGCCTGCATTAAATTTCAATTCGATATTCATTTTATTTAATTTTATTTAAACATTTCAAGAAATTAAAAATGACTAAGACAGGTTATATAAAATAGAATTTAAAGCAGTCGCAGCGTAATCTGAACCCAGCGTTATTCTAGCTTATTCAAGTAGAAGCAGCCATGACAATGGACTGGATTGAGACTCTGAACTGTTTTCCCAGAAATTGGCTAGTCAGTAGTCAGTGGAGAAGCGTGGAAGAAAATAATCACAATCTCGGAAGTTGTACGTATATATAAACATAGGTATTGTTCTAGCAAGACACCGTCTTGTAGTTATTGCACTCAATGTTTGAAAAATATGCTTCTTATTGCTGCTTCCGTATCATACACATGAGAGCATTTACAAAAAAGCAAGACAAAATTTTAATGCGTGTAAAGAAGATAATTCTTCGGAAAAGGATTCGATAAAGTCCAAGAACCAAGTATCGAAATAATTCTTATTGTGGATTGAAGATAATGAATGTATGTGTCCATATGAATATGTGTTCATCAGTTAGACCATTTACATGAAACCATTGACGTCAACACATGCCCTAACACGCTTGCTCTATATCGATCGGTAGGATAACTATCGGTAACTTCTCATCGTTCCCTACAAACAACAGTTGATGTCGAATATGTTAAGGACACTTAGTCATTGTGAACTGTCACTTATTCGTTGGCGATCTGTAGTCATGCTAGGGAACGATGAGAAGTTACCGATAGTTATCCTACCGATCGATATAGAGCAAGCGTGCTAGGGCCTCCGGCATGCCCAATTGAAATGAAGTTGTCAGCTTTCTTTTGGATTTTGTTATTCATACAAAAAAGGAAAAAATCGTTCTCCTAAATTTATAACAGTTATATTATATGTTTTTAAATTAGTACTTTCTTGTTATTAGACCTCGGACTCTCGATTGGTGTTTTTTTAAATATTGCTTGGAAGGTGCCAGGCGTATGACCACACATACGTATGACCACACATTATTTTCGCAATCTATTCTAACCCGTATATTTTTTCCGTACAATTTCTCAGAAGATCGAATGTAATGTCCCGATTTTAAAAAGTAGTGAGAGAGTGCAAAAAACACATATAAGCCTATGTATAGTCAGTTTATGCCTTCTAGCATTGAAGGTCGCGGTTTTACAATAATATCATTATTGGACACCGAATTTCCCGGTAAAAATTAACGGTAATATCAAACTAAGTATTAGGCCTATAAAACAAAATCTCCTACTTACGAACCCCCTTTCAGTTAAGGTTTTGTTGTATAATGTAAAAAATTAAATTCTTTAGAAAATGGTTTTAAAACATTTTAATATTTGTGACTGAACTACTAAAAAAAAAAAAGAAAACAGGCTTTTTGGCGATGTTTTTTTCTTGAAAACATCGAAACAGGCGGCTGCTGTTAAACGGGAATTTAAACCTTATATCCATCTTCATAAGGAGTGTTATTGTTAGCGGCCTGATCCAGAATTTTACACAACGTGGTGCGTCTTGTAATGAGGAATTCCATCATCAAGAAAACGATCAATGAGTAGATATTAAGAAAGAAAAATTACGACACAGAAAATACACACCTAAATAATTAATCTTATACAATTTGCTACGGATTGGTAAACGAATTCATACTATGTAAAACATGATCAAATGATCTCAAAGTCCTGTACGCTTTGATTGAATTTTAATTCGTGACGTAAAGGAATTGCAGTGTGATTGATGATTGAGTGGAATCAATCATTTCAAGTAGTAACTCAAATAGAGGTGCTTTGTGATGACCTAATAATATCATCATCATGTTGTTTGATACTTATAGCATCATCGTATTTTTGTAAACACTACGGGATTTCCCATTTATGGAGATGTTTACTAATGACGTTAAATAATATTCATTTTTGTTTTTCTAAGAAAAACTATCTTTATAACATTTGAAGGTTATTCCCGTCAATGTAATATATCATTGAAGAAGAAGATAACAATAATAATCTAATTTTTTTAAATATGAAAATGAACAAGACACAGAAAAATAAAAAAAATATAATGGCTGCAACTGGGACTCGAACCCAGAACCTCATTTCTAACCGGGACATACGCATTAACCAATTTTGCTATTGCACCCTATTATGATACTGTCGTATTTGTCAACTTCATATTTCAAATTTCAGAATTAACAATATTATCTTCAACTAATGTTTTTTTCCAAATTATTGGCAGCTACCTTTTACATTGGAAACAAATATTCAAAGAATGTATTTGTTACCTAGATAGTGTCTCGGATAAATATATCCGATTTTATTTTTATGGAACGCCTATTGACTTTTTGTAAAAGTCTAAATGAATATTCATTTTAGTTTTTCTAAGAAAAACTCTCTTAATAATTTATATTTTATTATATTCTTTGCAGCCATTATATTTTATTATTTATCTGTGTCTTGTTCATTTTCACATTTAAAAAAATTGATTATTATTGTTAACTTCTTCTTCAGTGATATTAAATAATATATTTACAGAGGAAAATATTCTCTAACGCCTTAGCGAAAGAAAGATCGTCATTTAGAATCTACACGAAATTGCTTAAAATATAATCATTGCTTGAAAATTGTGAAAAATGGGGGAAAACGTTGGCTCAACTGTGTTTGGTAACCAATTTGGGAGATGAGTATGGGTACCGCCACCCCGTGAATTATTTGATAACCAACACCCCTGCCATAGTTCACCCCGGTGGTTCAATACGTTTTGTGATTTAGCAGGGATATCCGTGTTCATGGAGAAGGATTTGTCTAGTTTTCAAGATCATTGATTTTCAAAGTGAGGGGCGTGCTTCACTAGGGAGGCGCGAAGACATGTACAAGGGGGCGCGGGCGGCGGTTATCACTCCGGTCGCCGAATAGGGGAATTTTCAAGTAATTGGCAGGATTTTAGGGGTTTTTTATTTTAGTTTAAGGGATAAATATTTTTGAGAGTTGGTATCACTGCATCTCTTTTCCCGCACTGCACGCGCCTAGCGAACACGTTTGTTAGAGTAGTGAGTGACAGGTTATTACTTCCCAAGGGAAGGCGTGGGCATGTTCATTTTAAGCAGTAGGGAGGTGTGATACTTACAAGTTTGGGAACCCCTGGTCTAGATCTTAGCGACCTATCACAGACCGCTCCAGCCGGACCTTCTCGACCCATCAGCTTGCACCGTAGTTGGAGGGATGGGTTCCTACCTATCCCTTATACCTCTTTCTTTCGCGAAATTCTTCTCCTTCATTTCCCTAAAAACCCCTCTACACAGCATCCTTAAAGATGACATAAGCACTAAGCCCTAAAACTACAATTTGAAATAGAAAAATCAGAAAAATGGTAATTGAACCCAAAACCTTCGCCTTGCCGGGGTTCTGCTTTAACCACTGAGCTAATCGATCATCACATCACGGGCAACTAACAATTCAATGAATTTAAAAAATTAAAAAATTCGACACTCTCCTATTCGTCATATTTAAGAGCGTCATACTTCGACTAATAACTACTAACATTAACTTCATTTTCTTAAGAGTGCTTTACCAGAGAATACCGGAAATTAGTCATTTTTAAATCAAATTCTAGACGTATTGACTCTTTTTTACAAAAAAACATAAATTAATTTGAAAAATCGTTATTTTATCTGGTACACGCAGTTTTAAAAATTTGAAAAACTAATTGTATTTATAATATACTAAGGTTATACCGTTGGTCGTTGGCAGATTTGTTCAATTTTCAAACGATAGATCCTATTAAACAACACAAATTTCCAATCATATAATCATACAACAAAATAAATTATTATATAATCTAATCAACACAGATTTCAAGATTTAAATTTTAGACAAATTAAAATCATTAAAAAATAAATCCGAGTACGTGTTTTGTGAAAAAAATACCTCAGTTTTTCTATTTATTTAAGGTCTTACAAACTAAAATATTTCAAGTTTTTTTTACACACTTATTTTGTTTAGACATTAATGAAAAATTATAAATTATTTTGATCAAAAATTAATTTTAAGAAGTATATAATTTTCATTCATTTACCATCTCCCGTTTGATCATTTTTATGGCAGTTCGAGACATAAATTCTCGCGATACATTAGCCGCTGAGATGCGGCCGTGCAAGGTACTGTGTTCGCGCCGCTCTTCATGACAAAATTTTGCATTCATTTTAAAACCAATACCGTTTAGCTTCATGGTTGTAAAAACATCCGCGCCCGGCGCTGTTAACAAAAACGGAATAATGAATTGCCGGATTACCTCTTGACGCATATTCTTATTTTCTGCTAACCTCATGTATGATTGCAAGATTCTTCCCGAACTAAATGCAATCTAGATAGTGTATTTGATAAACATTCTCATTTAATTAATAATTAATTAAACATTTGTTTTTTATTTATCTTAGTGTCATCTGATCTACCGGAAAAATACCTACAATAGTGAGTGCACGATCTAGACAAACCCATTTAATTATGTATGTTTTTGTATTACGTTAAACGAGTGTGGTAACGAACGAATTTGTTGGCTTACATATTGATGCGGTGAATAAATACATATATTTTAATACTAAAATAAAATGTACCGTGTAAATTACCTCACAGAGTGTCCCGAATCTGAGGCGAATACAGAAGCAGATAATTGTAAAAATATTGCGTAAAAATTTGCAAATTTGTATCTAATGCTAATTTACATCGGTGCGGTGAGCAGAATTCATAATATTGTATTATTTCTTTGATTCGATACCTAAAATAGTAGTGTTATGTGTGACGGAGTAAACAAGACGTATGATAAATATTTAATTTATATATGTTAGTCTAACCTAGTGATTACTAACCATTGTTTTACTAGGTCGGGATAGTTGGGACTCTTGTGCGATAATCACATTTAAAACATGCCAAACTTCTACTTTTCCATCTGCTTCACTTCCCCACTATCTTAAGCAACACTCTGGAGGTGATTCTAAGTGTTGGTAGAAATGAAAAAAGATTAAAAATACTTTTTTCGAAAATGCGTTGATTTCTTCCATAGAAAAATATTTAAGTTCCATTCAAACAATTCACTTTTTAGCTTAAAAAAACTTCCTTAAAACGTTGGAATTTCGAAAAAGTTATTTATCTCTTTTACTATGTAGAATCACTTCCACACGGAGAAAAATGTTATTCTAAAATACGATCATTTTATTCGTAAAAACGGTTAAAAACCGGACTGAAGTTCTTACGAACAAATTAACAGGGTTTCAATGTTTATTGGCGGGAACATGTAAGCATAATTTGTTGGTATACGAAATTTCGTACGTATACTAACAAATTATCTTACATTTTCCCGCCAATAAGCTTTGAAACACTGTTAATTGGTTCGTAAGAACTTCAGTCCCGTTTTTAGCCGTTTTTACTATTAAAATGATCGTATTTTAGAATAACATTTTTCTCCGTGTGGATGATAAGATACTGACAGTATCGCCCTGGTGAAAGAGCACCATTCAGAAATGAAACGTTGCGTGCAATGGTTTTAGTCGTATTTGCTGACCAGATCCGGGTAGCTAGGACTTCTCCACCTTCCTCTTTTCCTTTTATTTCCCTCTATACTTCATTTGGCCAATCCAGCATACCCCAATTGGAAGTGCTGTAGTCTCACTGGCACCAGACGATTGGGAGAGTCACACAATACTTATAAGACAATTACAAAATAAAAGTTACAAAACACATTCTAAGTACAAAATAATATTTAATATCCTTTATATGTCCAGTGCAAAAATGTCACTGACTGGTATCCCAGAGATGGCAAGAGAAGTAGAGGATGTCAACACATAAGATGAGAAGTCGACCTAAAACTCACGGCTGGACATCAATGGAGAAGAGTAGCGCGTGACAGGTCCCAATGGAAAATGTTAGAGGAGGCCTATGCCAAGAGGCAAACTTAGCTTCGGGATATATTATAACAAACATTACAACAAACAAAAAATGTTTTAATTCATGTACCTAACCGAAGTCCAGAATAAAAAGCCTTATTATTATATTATATATCCAATGCGATCCTGACCCTGCATTTTTTATTAGCAAGTAGGTAGTGATTCAGGGTTTGCATACAGACGAGGTCACTTGACCAGTACCAAGTAAGACAATAAGATTTAAAGCGTGATGTTGGCAACCTTGATTTACGCCAAATTTCACGATGTCCGTCTGAAAGGAACATGGAGTTCCTTGCAATAAATAATTTACAGACCGGTTCAGATATTATTCGAATGTAGGGATGTTACGAACATTCGCATTCGCATATGCGAATAATTAGCATCATTTTAAACATTCGCATCGACATTCGCATTCGCAACAATCGATGCAAATGTTTAGCGAATGCGAATGTGTGCAGATCCACTGTCCACGTGTCTTTTGTTTTTCGCGCAAGCACCGACGGTGCAGAATCTAGAGACACTATAAGCTGTGAAATCAAAGCTCAATTGAAGGCATATCTTAAAGAAAAACGAGCCACTCTTGATGAAAACCCTTTGGACTGGTGGAAGACTAAATTGAAATACGAAAAATTGACAGATCTGGCTCGTAAATATCTAAGAGCACCACCGGCCAGCGTTCCGAGTAAGCAATTGTTCAGTGCAGCCGGCCTTATATACGAGCCTCTTAGAAATCGCCTCATGGGAGAAAAGGCTGCAAAATTGCTTTTTCTGAAATATAATATGCCTCTTTTGGACTTCGATTATTAAATTGCTTAATTATGATTATAACTTACTGTATAATAATTGATTTATTGTTTTTATTTTTTTATTAAAACGATGATTAATGTTGACTAGAGTATTTTTTAATGTGATTCTTTAACATTCTCATTCGCATTCGCACATTTGCACTCTGAACATTCGCATTCGCATTCGCGAATGTGAAAAATATCACATTCGTAACATTCCTATTCGAATGTTATTATCAACACATCCCTATTGTTTTCCGGAAACGTCAACAACATCATCTATTTAATAATGTCGTCCAGGCCCCCTAGCACAGCCGATCGATAAGGATTGATATGATAAATTTTGGTAACTTCTCATGAGTTCTCTAGCATGATTGCAGATCGAATAAGTAACAGTTCGCAGTGTTCTTAATATATTCGAATGTTGTAAGCCAAAACCTTTTCTTATTAAAAACTAGCTGACCCGGCAAACTTTGTACCGCCTCAGAATCAATAAATGTTGTGTTTAATTTATTAGCTGAAATAAATTAAGTTTTTATTACGTTAAAATAAATAGGTACCTGTACTCTAAGTTCAAAAGATGATATTGGGCTGTTGACTAAGCATGAAATGTTTGGCACGCTACACTAATGACAGTTCGAATTGATTCAAATTATATCGACCAACGCACATTATTTGAAAAGCCGTTCCATACAAAATATATGAAAAAAAAATTTTTTTTCGTAGTTATTTTTCCTGTGTTTTTCCCGATGTTTTAATAGTTATTCTGTTAATCGAGACGGTGAGAAATTCAACAAATCAAAGATCATAAAAATCGGACCAGCCGTTCTTGAGTTATAAATGGTGTAACTATTCCGACTTTTTTTATATATTAAGAAGATATCAGAATTTACCAATTTAAACTAAATTATTTCTGCTATCAACTAAATTTGTCCATGAATAAAAGATAAACTTGAGTTGATTTATCGAATTCGCAATGGTTGTAGTAAAAACCTTCCATGATGACATTGAGATATTTTCAACGGTGAGAATATTATATTAGTGACCTAAGCCGATGATGACCACATGAAATCATTCGGTAAAGTCATCCAAGTGTGTTTATTAAGTGATGTTACAATCTAACCCTGAATTGTTATTGTTCATCATTGCAACGACCTCTGTGGTCGAGCAGTAAGGTTCTTGGTGGCGAGTTCAAAACCCAAAATTATTTTGTTTTTTTATCTGAAGAAATGAAGAAAAACGCTTTCGAAATATAACGCTATTTTCCATAAAGAGAGAGCGGATAACAAAAAATATATCCTGGAATACAATCTTTAAAATATAGTCAATTTTTGTCCACACGAACATTAGAATGCCATCTATGATGCATTTTAAGAAGCGTTACACATTTTATGCAACTTCAAATACATGGAAGCAGGGAAAAACATATTTGAGATATGAAAATAAAATTGTGTTATTTATAATTAATTCGAGAAAAAAAAAAAAAACATTTTATAGTGCTAAACTACAATCAGTGCTTCATTCACGTTCATACATCGTATTATGCATTTCTTTCAGCTTAAAAATCAAGTGGAACCATAGATGCCACAGCAACCCTAATTTAAGGAATGTTTTGATGAGGATGAAGAAAGTTGATTGTGGAAGGATAAGAGGAAGGGAAAGGTTGTTAAGCACCTGTTGAGCACTGAATGCTGGTTATTAAACATAGCTAAACCCATGTTAAACAACTTTTCGTTTCTGTAATGTGGCCTCTCACTTTTATTAGGAACCCGAGTAATAAATGGTTTACATAGGTACTAGGTTTGGTGGAAAATAACAAAAAATAGCAAAAACACAGTATTGTTTACTTTTTAAATGCATTGGTTTCAGTGAAATAAAAAATGTACCTAGATTAAGCAAATTTAAAGAAACATGTTAAAATTATGTTTGTAATAAATATTAGACATACATAAGTAAAGTGTACATTAGAATGTATGTTGACATGAAGTGGAATTATTCAAAGTTTAATTTAATACAGAAAAAAATATATGTATAATAAAAAAATATTTTTAATGGATTCTAAACACATTGAATAAATCATAAAAAATGGAAAATTTCACAAAAATTGACGCCGACATTTCAAAGTATAATACGTTGTTATTTTATAATGCCTTTAGTTTTTTCCCATGGCAATTATTTTTAATTGATATGGACTCCGAGATCTTTAACGTTATTTACTGCACGCCATAGTAATCATGGGTCATCGTGTTAGAAAATGAAGTACCTAGGTATTAAAAAATATTGTTTGAACCAGCACACCGTAGATATTATATCTTCGGTTTGTGGAGATTCCAATAAAGAACAAAGTTCGTCGAGATTACAAGTTGCTTGTTACAAATTAATTAATGGTAGTTGTTGAATGAAACACTAGTATGGATATATTGAATCATTTGGCGGGTAAGAGGTAACCCGCCGTAGCTCAGTGGATTAAGAGCACCTGACCGGACATCAGAAGGGCGCGGCTTCGAGTCCTGTCGGCGGCATGTATCTTTTCTCGGAAGATTGTTTCAATGTGGATGAGTGTTTCAGGCTGATAATTATTGCTTATAATAATTGTTACCCTTTGTGCTATCCATAAAATCTTGTCTTAAACATTAGTTTATCAATTAAAAATGACAAATTAATATTCTATTGAACCAGATGTCCGTCCTTTGAGAAGCTCTAGCTAAGTAATTCCGAGAACCCATGAACACGCAGGAGCCCAGCTGTGTATCGTGTATCATCGGCTGTTTCCGTAACTGTTTATACTTTATACACGAACGATGATAGTCGACACTCTTCTAAGGTACTACTTAACTGATGTGTTGAGACACCTCAGAACTAGATACATATAATTCTGAAGCTAGAGAACCCGACATTGCGGGAGCCAAGCTGTCTATCGTGTATCATCGGTTATTTCCTCAACTGTTCATACTTTATACACGAACGATGACAGTCGACACTCTTCTAAGGTACTCCTTAACTGACATCTATTGAGATACCTCAGAACTACTTATAATTCTGGAGCAAGGGAACCCGACACTACTGGAGCCTAGCTGTCTATCATATTTCATCGGCTATTTTCGTAACCGTTCGTGCACTAGACTCGAACCTCTTCTAAGGTAGTACATAACTAACATCAGTTGAGACACCTCAGAACTACATATAACCACATACAATTCCGAAGCTAGATAACCCGACACTGCGGAAGCCCAGCTGTCTATCTTGTATCATCAGCTATTCCGTAACCGTTCGTACATTAGACCCGAATGACGATAAATTAGTGTTTAACCGACATCTGTTGGGACTCTTTAAGATGAAACCCGGTGGTGGAGGAATTTGAAAAATAGATTTTACTAAATTATTGCTGTTACTGTTGCTCACACTCCACCCGATATTGAGCGAAAGGGACAATGCACCTCAGGCTACTAATACCGAACTAAAATCGAGGTTTTATATTTCCCACTTTTCTCCTCCAAAAGTGGACTGATTTTCATTTTTTTTTTACCAACTACATAAGAAAAAACTATTTTATGTCTGTACGTTTTGCTTTTTTTTAAAATAACATTGTCTAGTTTGTATACTGAACATCTTTTGATGGCGTTTAAACAAGTCAATTTTATTGATTTTTGGAAGGTCATAACTTCTATAAAAAGTAACTTTTTTTAATATTAAATCCACACAGGAGGCTCTGAGGAAAATAATTTCCTTCAGGGCATATGTCATCTTTGAAGATGCTGCGAGGAGGGTCGTTTTGAGGAGAGAAAGGAGTGAACGTGAGTCTTGAAGAACGAGTGGTAGAAGCGTCCCGTCCTCATGTGACAAATGTCAACCGTGTACATATGTTGGGCGCGCGTTTGGCGTGTTTCCCGACTATGCACCGGTGCCGAGGCGATCAATGACGCTAGCTCCTCGGAGCATCGTCCACTGAACTTATAAAAAAAAAACAACAAGTACCGACACGATTGTAGTTGATATCTATTTTATGTAAAAACAATATTTTCTCTAGGGTTAAAATCCAGAGAGATAAATAGGGAATACGTTTATATGGAAAAATCACTGCCCAGTATCCCCTTAAAACTACATATAACTATCTATACTGTTGAAGGAGGTTAAAACCCCACGTATAATCTTATATACTACACTATCTAACCATTACACCGTGTTGTCTTCGTCCTTTTTGCTTTGTTTGGTTTCCGTTAATTGGTAATTAAAATAAGGAGACGACAAGTCTTAGTATTCTGTAATTAATTCGACACAGAAATGGCCAAAAAACAATGAACTTGCTACATTCCAATTTCGCGTGAATCTGGTAGTGAACTTGAATGTTTTTTTGCCAATTCGAGTTTGTCCCCGAATTCTTATTTTTTTATCCGGAATTAAACTTGCATAATCATCGTTAGGTAAGATTATCAGTCGGATTAGACTTTATAGTCTTGCGCACATTTTATTTGTGAATTTGTAAACATTTTTGAATGCGATAAGAAAATATAATTAATTATAATACGTTGTTAATAATCAACGACGGTTTTCAAAATTTAAATAGAAAAATCATATGTCTCTATGTTGAAAATGATTACAGGTTCTTAATCGAAAACATTGTCACTTGTCGACAAGGGAGGAATACAAAAGCGGACCTCCGTACATCAATCGATTAATTAAGTAACATTTAAAAAGTTTTATTAATTAAGTAACATTTAAAAAGATACGTTTTTAGATTTTCACGGCCAAAAGCATTTTCGTTGTTTGTTTTTGGGGTGTTATGCCGTGTTGTGCTACCTCCTTCTTTAGCCGACGTTTCGGACAGCATTGCAGTGTCCATCATCAGGGCAGATCCGGCAGATCCATCGTCGGATCTGCCGGATCTGCCCTGATGATGGACACTGCAACGCTGTCCGAAACGTCGGCTAAAGAAGGAGGTAGCACAACACGGCATAACACCCCAAAAACAAACAACGAAAAAAAACATTTAAAAAGTTTTATTAATTAAGTAATATTTAAAAAGTTTTATTAATTAAGTAACATTTAAAAAGTTTTATTAATTAAGTAACATTTAAAAAGTTTTATTAATTAAGTAACATTTAAAAAGTTGTATTAATTAAGTAACATTTAAAAAGTTTTATTAATTAAGTAACATTTAAAAAGTTTTATTAATTAAGTAACATTTATAAAGTTTGGACAAAAGGCAGAGGAAAGTTAAGTATATTTATATAAAAAGAGTGTTTGAGCTCTCTCAAATCTGCATGAAGCGCGGGCAACATTTAATCTATATATGCAAAAATGAATTTTTCTTTGTTGGTCCCTTATTTTATTACCTATACCATTCATCAAGTTGCGTTGAAACTGTGGGTATTATCATGCGCACGCCCGTGAAGGTTTCAATGTGTGTAATGGTGAGCCCTGGCGTCATGAAATTTGTATTAAAAAATGTGTGTATTTCATATAGTTTAGTGGTATTTAGCTTTACAGCAATCCGTCGCTTAACGAGAGACTTCATTTAAGAAAGTAAATATTCTTCAAAAATTCTTGTACTACTGTACCGCCCATCAATTAATTTTTCTTTCCCCACGTTAATTAAAGGACATAATTATATATTAGTATTAAAATATATACCAGGATTAAAGAATGACTTTTCCAAGAACATGCGTGTTCGCTATTACGTCCTCTGCGAGCAAACTGTATCTAAATAAACATCTTTTAACTTTAATCTGAAGTGATCTACCAGGTAAGTATAGTCCTGAACATTTTCATAATAAAAATTTTTTTTTTAAATTAAAATTTTTTTTTTTTTTTTAAACATGTACATTTTTGGGCAGCACAACGCTAATTGGTGAGATGCATTGTACAATGTACATGTAGTTTTGTATCGCTGATCAAAGAACCGGTGGATTTGCATCCATTATTTTAGCCATAGGTTTTTTTATATTTGTCTAGTGTGTAGTTAGAAGTAAGCATGTAAAAATGTATTAAAATTTGTACAGCGCCCTTGAGGTGATTTTTCACAAAAACGGCGCTATACACGTCATCCAATTTTTTTTTACGCATCATACTTTTAGGTCCGGGTTTAGTTTTCCCCATAGCAAAAACTAAACACTAACTCTTATACACACTTTTTCATAAAAATTATCATGTAGTAAATCCACGCTATGCAAGTGTATTATATAAGTATAATTAATACAAAACAATACAAGAACAACATGTTAACCTACCAGACTATTAAATGGGAAAATAATTCACCGACTCCAGATATTTTCACATCAGAGGGTTCGGCTCGGTGGAATTCCTAATTTGACCGATAAATCCTACTGATCCCTCAATATAAATATTTGAAAAATCTTTCGTAATCCTACATGTATTTAAAATGACTGATTTTTGCATTTTTATATAAAAATTCTTTGACAAATCTAATACGTCTAAATTTTTAATGAGAGAGCTAGGTATAATGCCAGTAGCCGAAATAACAAATGGTAATATTTTTATAGTCTGAGAATGCCAAATTATTTTAATTTCATTTCCTAAATCTGTATACTTTCTTATTTTTTCAGAAACAGATTTTTGAATATTACAGGAATTTGGAATAGCTACATCAATGATATAAGTTATTTTTTTAAATTTTGTCATGTAAAACTATATTATTATTATTATGGATGGAAGGCAGCAGGGAAGGGGAATCCGGGAGGGTGAAGGGAAACGAAGGGAGGTGAACGCGCGAGAAATTATTTCTTACTTTGAGTGGCTTATGCATGCCGGGTACTCGCTAATGTTTAAAAATAAAAAATATATATATTAACTTTCCGTAACCTGACAGTACGTGCGTGTCCCATATAACATTATAATGTGATGTTATTATTACTTTCTGTGGTCAATGAAAGCGATAAAACCTCACAATAATTTTTGCAGCAATGTAATCAGAATCTCATAAAGAAAGTATGTTATGTGTACTAGGCCGCAGTTTTCAGTGAAGGCGACTTTAGCCGGGGGATTATTTTTGAAAACTTTCTTTGCCAAAACCAGTTTACACGAAATGCGGCTTCTTTGTGATCACGCTGTACTTGAACCAACAAAAAACTAACTAATTAATTAGCATATAAACGTTGAAAGTTGTATAGGATGAAAAGAGATCATAGTAATTTCCTTTCGTAACTGAATCAAGAAATACATAAACGTCACGGCATTTCTATGAATGTGTAAACACACGGAGAAAATTTTTATTCTAAAATACGATCATTTTATTCGTAAAAACGGTTAAAAACGGGACTGAAGTTGTTACGAACAAATTAACAGGGTTTCAATGTTTATTGGCGGGAACATCTAAGAATAATTTGTTGGTACGCGTAATTTCGTACGTATACTTTAATGAGCCTTTCTTTAGCCGACGTTTCAGACAGCGTTGCAGTGTCCATAATCAGGGCAGATCCGACGATGTGGATCTCATGACATCGTCGGATCTGCCGGATCTGCCCTGATGATGGACACTGCAACGCTGTCCGAAACGTCGGCTAAAGAAGGAGGTAGCGCAACACGGCATAACACCCCAAAAACAAACGACGAAATGCTTTTGGCCGTGAAAATCTAAAAACGTATCTAACCCAATATATATGTACATTTTAACGCAGTAAAACGTTTAATATAGTTTTGTATTTTAAGCAATATGTCAGCCATAAGTTGTTATAATAGTATGTTTAGTCTGTGGTTAGAAATAAGATAGAGAATTTTAGAAATATATTGTAGATTTTTCCAGCTTTCTAGAAGTGATTTGCCACAAAAACGGCGCTATATAAATCATCCAAATATTATTAATATTATTATAAACACTCTTCTGTTGTGCCGACATTTGACATGACCCAAAGCAATTCCATCAAGTATTTTGTTTTCTTTTCTGACATAAATATTTTCCATTTTACTGGAGTCAGTGAGACTATGGCATTCTTAAGTGGAGCATGTTGTGAGGCTGGAGGAAGTTGATTGAGAAAACATGTTTGTTGTTATATACCAAGGCTGACCAACATATTTAACAGTCGGGCCAAATTGACGCGGATGAAAAATCAGTCCGCGGGCCACTGTTGGGTTTTCCTGGGAGGGGGAGGGGCTAGAGACTTTTAAGATATGCATTATTTAATTTGTGTCATTTTATTGGATTCCGCCAGGAAGTCCGTCTTTCTGTAATTTTCGTTACAAAATTGTAAGTTATGATTGTAATTGATTATTTACAGACTGATTATTATAGTCAAATTAATTGTAAAACGATTTATGAAAATTTACAAAAGTTGGCGGGAATTTTTAAACTTGCTCACGCGGGCCATTTATAATTCGTTCGCGGACCTGGGGTTGGTCAGCCTTATTATAAACAATCATTGAAGAAATAAGAACACAAGAAATGCGAAAGGGGCGTCTTTCGTGATTCAAAAGTCTGGTCATTCTTTGCTTAAATTTCGTTTCATCAACATTGTGAAATTTTAATTTCGATCAAATAATGTAAAGGAGACAATGTTAGCCAGTGTAAGAGGAACAGAGGGCTTGCCAAATGCGAGATTCTAAAGGTACTGAGTAAGTGTACATATTCAAGTCTACATGTCAGGAATTTCTAGTGTGTATTATCTATTCAGTGTAAACAGTACTACTCATTTATATCGATCAATTTATGTAACTGTGTCAATGTGAATATTAACACAATTCTCTCTATTCTACCAAAAATAAAATATTCAGTAGTACAGAAAACCAACAATGCAAACTACATTCATACGAGCATTGTTAGATGGGGTATGTCGACAAGTGTTGTTTTTTTGGGAAACGAATTTAAATATGTTTAGAATAATGCATAAATTTACATGAATGCATGTTCTATAATCGTTGAACAAATTGCCAGGTGTGAATAATTCTAGAGATGTTTTCGATAAATTATGACATCACTAGCCCCTAAAAAAATTGGCGTATTTTGTCAGAGGCTAAAAATATTCCCGCTTTGCAATAAAATCCAAATAAATGGAACATTTGTTAATGTATTCGAAAACTAAAAACTGTTTTCGAAAAATGATGAAATAGGCATTCAAATTTCTATGTATTAAATATGTATTAAATTATTAAAAATTACTATGTATTTTTTTTTATATAATTTTTTTTTGCGAAAACTTTAAAAAGTTTTAAAAATGGCTCACTTTACTTTTTTTTCTAACTAAAATTACTGATAATGAAAAAAAATAAAACACATACTTATTTTATTAGATAAATGAATTATAAACCTTACTGTCACCTCACTTTTTTTCGTTTCATGTAAAAAAAAATCTTTAAAAATTCACAAAGTTCCATAATTTTTTTTCAAATTGCTATCGGAAACTTTGGTTTCAGAAAGGGTTAAATTTTAATTTTTTTGTGGTTTTATTTTAGATTTGAATATATAGTTTGTTGTATTCTCTTTCCAATACCGTTTAGATCACATTTCTGACTATGATAGTAAGGGAAAAACAACGATTTCTGTGAGACCTATGTGAGCTGGGACAAATATGGTCTCCTGTGATTAAACGGGCTAGTAAAACATATGTGTTTCGTGACTATGACGGGACAAACTAAGGCCCAGTTGTTTTGTATAAATTCTCGTGTGACAAATTCAACAAATGGCCAATCCGCCTTGTTTTATTTTTTAGACACTTTAAGGTTCTCCTTTAACTCCGATTCAACTAGGTGCGTTTCAGTTTTCTATCAAATTGTAATAAGCTAACAATTTTAACAACATGATTGTTGTCCTCTTCTGATGCTCACAATTTGGTGAAAAACAGAAACATATTTAGAATCGGCATTTAACGGGTACCGGGGATATTTCAACTGTAAAAAAACGAAATTGAATGGCTATTTGATGACAATATTATTAGTGAATTTCTGTGAAACAACTCGTACTAACTAATCATCCTAATATTTACCCCCCAAGGTTAGGCAGAGAGGATTAAGTTGACTGCGAGAAATTTGATGTACAAGTTGGTTCACGGCGAGTTCATCGAAAACGAATTCATCGAAAACGAGTTCAACTACCTAAAATTCAACCTAACCTAACCTAACCTAACCTTTTTTGTGTATTTTGTAAATTTGCTTTTGATGAATTGATTTTCTATGAACTCGTCGGTTACCGTACAAGCTACACCTTTGTGCTATTTTTGATGTAAAGATATATTGAATTTAATAGAATCAGAGTGGTATACCTTGCATATCGCTCTAGTAAAATACCACCATTCAGAATTATTAAAACGTTCTTTAAAATGGCTTTAGTCGTGTTCGGTGACAACATCTAAATAACCAGGTACTTCCCAACCTTCTTCTTCCTCATCGCCTTCCCCTCCTCACTATCTAAATATGCAATACTATATTACTTAAAAATTTATTAAAATGTGAAGTTACACAAATTAATCAAATAAAATTTATTTGCCATTTGAGCCTGCGTCCTCCGGATTGCTAATCGAGATCTTTACCCCTCGACTACGGAGGCCATCGTTAGTGCTTAGTACTAGGCCGTAATAATACGAGAGAAAGTATATTATTAACACCTCGAATTGACTTGACCACATCTAAAATTTTCTCCGTCAGGTGCAAGCATTTACTTTTTTACATACACTTTTGATCATAGATATATAATTTCTAATCGATACCAATATTTATTTCGACAAATCAACAACAATTTGATCTTAAGAGGCTAGACTTTGAACCACACGCGGAACACCCGCGTCTGTCATTCTGTCCCGCTCACAATAAGCTCACGCACACTTACAATACATGCGAATGCGAAATGTGCGAATGAGACAACGCTTAAATTTACCTACAGAAATCGCTCGAAAAGGGGTTTATGGAGAATACACTTTTCTACACCGAAACTTTCACGAAATTGAAATAAAAAAATATATTAATTTTTTAGAAAGAAGAAGCTACGTCGGTATCTTTTTATATTTTTATAATTCTTTATGAGAGTTGAGTTAGCAGCACTTTTTCCTTAAATAATATATTTTGATAAATCGTACATGTTTGACAGTAAATGTTTACGTTAATACGAAACGCATCGAAAATTCGAAAACATACCGACATAGTTTTCACCCTCTAGAAGGCAGTATAAAAAAATATATTCATTTTGTGCAATTTTCGATGTAGAAAAGTGGTTTTTTCCGAGCGTCCTTTTTGTATGGGCCGAAAAGCGAAGTCTATCATCTTAATACCTGACGCTGTAAAAAGATAAAATCAAAACCACATTCAATTTACAATATGAATCTATAATATTGAACGATTTTCTTAATGTCAGATGCTAAGATTTCAACTTTATTATTTTACGTGTTTCGAGATGCAAAGATATTATTAATTTATATAATTTGTGTTCATGCGTGCGGAAAATACAACGCAGAAATAAAATTAGACGCAGTTTTTGCTTTCACATACTATTTATTTGCATTAATATACAAAGAAATGTGGAACTTAGTGAGGTTGAACCCCAATGAGATTGTCTCGTATTTTGTTTAATAAAAATGTATTGTATGTTAATAGTTAATAACGACAGTAAAAAAAGTCTAATGTGCACTCCAGTATTTTTTTGTAGTCCCATTTTATAAGTTTATAGTAACAATTCTTTCAGATTTTGGTAGTTTGTACAACTGTTGTTACTAATAATATTATTTTGTAATAGAAATAATGCTAAATATATAATTATTCTAATGAGTCTAGTTTTTTAACTGTTAATTCATGGTGGAATTCCATTGTATTAGATATGAAATTAAACAATTTTTTTCACTTTGTTCCACTTGTTTATTTACACCAGGACCGGTTTCGTCCTACTACGGACATTTTCAGACTGGTAGTTGAAATTCTTATGCTACGGAATTTATACAAACTTAGGCAGGGGCACACAACATTGTCTCTATATGATAAATGTTTCTATTTTGTTAATTTAAGGTATTATCAGTTATTTTGTTAAGTTAAGATACATATAGATAATTATAAAGTTTATTATTAAAATTATGAATGATGATACATAGTAAAAGGTTATTTTTAATTGACATGAATCTATATGAATTTATATAATTGAAAAGGTCTGTGATCACTGATATTTTATTTTGGTAATGTTGGGATATTCCCTCCTTGTTGCTTAGGGCTTAATTAACAAATATTGATAGCCCTATGGTAATTATTGTTATTAGGGTTTTACATATATTTGGGTTTATACATTTTTAATTACATACTTAAATTACACCACTGCTCTCTGAAGTAAAATTATTCTAAGTGAATTAAAATGGATATATTAATGGTGATTGAGCATTATGTTCCAACTGTTTATTCATAACATATTTAAGATCAATTTTCTTTGTTAGGCGATTAATTTCTAGTGACTCTAATCTATCTAATTTTGCTCCTTTGTTACAAACATGAAGGATTTTGACATCTCTATCTTTATCAAAAGTATGTCGGTTTTCTAATAAATGCATGGCGACATTCGATAATTCCCCTTTTTGATTAACCCAACTGGCGAAATGTTCTTTTATACGGGTTGATACTGCTCTCCCTGTTTGTCCTACGTAATATGCAGGGCAGTTCGCGCAGGTCACCTGGTAGACTCCAGAGTTTTCCAGATTATCTCTTTTATCTTTATTATTTATGAATATTTTACCCAAAGAATTTACGTTATAAAAAGTTGTCTTACATTTTTTGTCATTGTCTATTAATTTTGCAATTTTATTTGAAATTTTGCCAAGGTACGGTATTTTAGTCCATTGTTTTGTTTCGATCTCCTCGTCTGGCGTAAGGCCATATGTAACTGAAGCTAAAGTGAGTTTTTTATTCTTCTTATTTATTAAAGTATCAATTATTCTGCTATCGTAACCATTATTTTTTGCAATTGTTTTGATAATATTTAATTCATTATTGTAATTTATATCATTTAGTGGTACATGTAGTAGTCTATGGATTAGAGAATGGAATACCGACAATTTGTGTGATATGTGGTGTCTTGAGGAGCTATGAATGATATTATCGCTATATGTCGGTTTCCTGTATATTGAAAATTCTAATTTGTTATTAAAGATTTTAATTCCTATATCTAAAAAGTTGATTTTATCTCCCCCTGTCTCCATCGTGAATTGAATTGACTTATTGATTTGATTTATTTCTTTGAGGAAGATATCTAGTTGCCTCTGCGTACCGGTCCATACGATTAAAATGTCATCCACGTATCTCCGATAGAAAATAACATTTTTAAAGGATTTTAACTTTTCAATGGTCTCTTCTAAGTGGTCCATCATGAACTCTGCTAATATTGGAGAAATAGGGCTACCCATTGCCAACCCTTTCGATTGTAAATAGAATTTATTATCAAATCTAAAAAAGTTTTGTTCTATGCATGCATTTATTACTTGATTAATTTCTCTCTTTTTTATTATATTTATATTAGATTTCTCCATGTAGTTATTGAATATTATTTTTAATTCATCTGTAGGTACGCTTGTAAATAGACTAACAACATCAAATGACACCAGAGAGGCGTTTTTTGGTATATGTATATCCTTGATGAGATCTATTAATTGCAAAGAATTTTTTATTCCATACTTTGGTTTGAAATTTAAAGTGTTTTTAATGATTCTATTGGCGTATTTTGCTAACTTGTAGGCTGGTGCTGAGTTATATGCTACGACTGATCTCACTGGTATGTCTAATTTATGAACTTTCGGTTGTCCATACAGCCGTGGACATTGGGGGTTCATGACAGTGAGGTTGGATTTTTGGAATTTATCTTTAACAAGTGTTTGGCATGTACTAAGAATCAAATTTATTTCTGCGGTAAATTTTGGGGTGGGATCCTTTTTTAATAAAATTACACCACTAGAGTCCAACACATTTTGGACTTTTTCAATATAAATATTTTTTGGTAGAATTACTGTGCTATTCCCCTTATCAGCTTTTGAAATAATTAAGTTATTATCTTTAATTTTATTTTTAATTGATTTTATTGTACGAGCTTCGCTTGAAAACTTACTATTCGTTGTAGCCTTTTTTATTATTTTTGAACATAAGTATTTTTTACCGTAATCAGATGGAATTGCAATGTCTACGTCTAATGCGAAATTCTCGTAATCTTTTATCTGAATCGGTAGGTCAGGGCAATGTTTTAATCCTTTATCTAGTATTTTTATTTCATCTACATTGAACTGTACATTGGACGTGTTTACTACTTTTTCGTAAAAAGTTGTTTGGGGTAATTCTATATTAACATTCGTAGATGATTTTAACTGTTTTTGTGTCCAATACTTTAATTTTTCGATTTGTTTCTCATACGTTACATGTATTTTATTATTTACCATAAGAGTAGTTTCGTTAAAAAGACAATCAAATTCTATGGGATGTAATTTTGATGTGAGAGCAGTGTGTATGTAAAATAAGTACGTACTGACATTATCTCGGATGCTGTACCACTTCTTCATCTCCTGTGTGATCCAAGTCCTCCGGGCTGCTGCAACTGCAAGTGTGGCTGCTCTACTATTCGTGCTCGTTTTGATGTTGATGTATTTGGGTAAAAGTCCTCGTTTTTTACACTCACGATTGAACCAAAGGTGTTGTGTTGCCATCCGTCGCTTCAGATTGAGTTTCTTGTATAGTCTCTTCAGTGTTGCTGTGTTTGCTGATTTTAATGAGTCTAGTTTTTTAACTGTTAATTCATGGTGGAATTCCATTGTATTAGATATGAAATTAAACAATTTTTTTCACTTTGTTCCACTTGTTTATTTACACCAGGACCGGTTTCGTCCTACTACGGACGTAGTAGGACGAAACCGGTCCTGGTGTAAATAAACAAGTGGAACAAAGTGAAAAAAATTGTTTAATTTCATATCTAATACAATGGAATTCCACCATGAATTAACAGTTAAAAAACTAGACTCATTAAAATCAGCAAACACAGCAACACTGAAGAGACTATACAAGAAACTCAATCTGATACAATGGAATTCCACCATGAATTAACAGTTAAAAAACAAAAAACTTATCTAATACAATGGAATTCCACCATGAATTAACAGTTAAAAAACTAGACTCATTAAAATCAGCAAACACAGCAACACTGAAGAGACTATACAAGAAACTCAATCTGAAGCGACGGATGGCAACACAACACCTTTGGTTCAATCGTGAGTGTAAAAAACGAGGACTTTTACCCAAATACATCAACATCAAAACGAGCACGAATAGTAGAGCAGCCACACTTGCAGTTGCAGCAGCCCGGAGGACTTGGATCACACAGGAGATGAAGAAGTGGTACAGCATCCGAGATAATGTCAGTACGTACTTATTTTACATACACACTGCTCTCACATCAAAATTACATCCCATAGAATTTGATTGTCTTTTTAACGAAACTACTCTTATGGTAAATAATAAAATACATGTAACGTATGAGAAACAAATCGAAAAATTAAAGTATTGGACACAAAAACAGTTAAAATCATCTACGAATGTTAATATAGAATTACCCCAAACAACTTTTTACGAAAAAGTAGTAAACACGTCCAATGTACAGTTCAATGTAGATGAAATAAAAATACTAGATAAAGGATTAAAACATTGCCCTGACCTACCGATTCAGATAAAAGATTACGAGAATTTCGCATTAGACGTAGACATTGCAATTCCATCTGATTACGGTAAAAAATACTTATGTTCAAAAATAATAAAAAAGGCTACAACGAATAGTAAGTTTTCAAGCGAAGCTCGTACAATAAAATCAATTAAAAATAAAATTAAAGATAATAACTTAATTATTTCAAAAGCTGATAAGGGGAATAGCACAGTAATTCTACCAAAAAATATTTATATTGAAAAAGTCCAAAATGTGTTGGACTCTAGTGGTGTAATTTTATTAAAAAAGGATCCCACCCCAAAATTTACCGCAGAAATAAATTTGATTCTTAGTACATGCCAAACACTTGTTAAAGATAAATTCCAAAAATCCAACCTCACTGTCATGAACCCCCAATGTCCACGGCTGTATGGACAACCGAAAGTTCATAAATTAGACATACCAGTGAGATCAGTCGTAGCATATAACTCAGCACCAGCCTACAAGTTAGCAAAATACGCCAATAGAATCATTAAAAACACTTTAAATTTCAAACCAAAGTATGGAATAAAAAATTCTTTGCAATTAATAGATCTCATCAAGGATATACATATACCAAAAAACGCCTCTCTGGTGTCATTTGATGTTGTTAGTCTATTTACAAGCGTACCTACAGATGAATTAAAAATAATATTCAATAACTACATGGAGAAATCTAATATAAATATAATAAAAAAGAGAGAAATTAATCAAGTAATAAATGCATGCATAGAACAAAACTTTTTTAGATTTGATAATAAATTCTATTTACAATCGAAAGGGTTGGCAATGGGTAGCCCTATTTCTCCAATATTAGCAGAGTTCATGATGGACCACTTAGAAGAGACCATTGAAAAGTTAAAATCCTTTAAAAATGTTATTTTCTATCGGAGATACGTGGATGACATTTTAATCGTATGGACCGGTACGCAGAGGCAACTAGATATCTTCCTCAAAGAAATAAATCAAATCAATAAGTCAATTCAATTCACGATGGAGACAGGGGGAGATAAAATCAACTTTTTAGATATAGGAATTAAAATCTTTAATAACAAATTAGAATTTTCAATATACAGGAAACCGACATATAGCGATAATATCATTCATAGCTCCTCAAGACACCACATATCACACAAATTGTCGGTATTCCATTCTCTAATCCATAGACTACTACATGTACCACTAAATGATATAAATTACAATAATGAATTAAATATTATCAAAACAATTGCAAAAAATAATGGTTACGATAGCAGAATAATTGATACTTTAATAAATAAGAAGAATAAAAAACTCACTTTAGCTTCAGTTACATATGGCCTTACGCCAGACGAGGAGATCGAAACAAAACAATGGACTAAAATACCGTACCTTGGCAAAATTTCAAATAAAATTGCAAAATTAATAGACAATGACAAAAAATGTAAGACAACTTTTTATAACGTAAATTCTTTGGGTAAAATATTCATAAATAATAAAGATAAAAGAGATAATCTGGAAAACTCTGGAGTCTACCAGGTGACCTGCGCGAACTGCCCTGCATATTACGTAGGACAAACAGGGAGAGCAGTATCAACCCGTATAAAAGAACATTTCGCCAGTTGGGTTAATCAAAAAGGGGAATTATCGAATGTCGCCATGCATTTATTAGAAAACCGACATACTTTTGATAAAGATAGAGATGTCAAAATCCTTCATGTTTGTAACAAAGGAGCAAAATTAGATAGATTAGAGTCACTAGAAATTAATCGCCTAACAAAGAAAATTGATCTTAAATATGTTATGAATAAACAGTTGGAACATAATGCTCAATCACCATTAATATATCCATTTTAATTCACTTAGAATAATTTTACTTCAGAGAGCAGTGGTGTAATTTAAGTATGTAATTAAAAATGTATAAACCCAAATATATGTAAAACCCTAATAACAATAATTACCATAGGGCTATCAATATTTGTTAATTAAGCCCTAAGCAACAAGGAGGGAATATCCCAACATTACCAAAATAAAATATCAGTGATCACAGACCTTTTCAATTATATAAATTCATATAGATTCATGTCAATTAAAAATAACCTTTTACTATGTATCATCATTCATAATTTTAATAATAAACTTTATAATTATCTATATGTATCTTAACTTAACAAAATAACTGATAATACCTTAAATTAACAAAATAGAAACATTTATCATATAGAGACAATGTTGTGTGCCCCTGCCTAAGTTTGTATAAATTCCGTAGCATAAGAATTTCAACTACCAGTCTGAAAATGTCCGTAGTAGGACGAAACCGGTCCTGGTGTAAATAAACAAGTGGAACAAAGTGAAAAAAATTGTTTAATTTCATATCTAATATAATTATTCATTACGAAGTTAAAAATTTGACATTTCTTACGAACCCAATATTTATGACATTTCTTTTGTAAAATATTACAAAAATTACATGAAAATAATGTAGATAAAACGATCATCTTGATAATACCTCAAATCTATTCTTTCCACAATGAATTTATATAAAAAAAAAAAACAATGATAAAATCGGGAGATTATGTAAAAACGACTGCCAAAGTGACGCCGCGTTCATCATAGACATTTTATGTAAATTATTCCGAGAAGCTAGGTGCTATGTGGCTTTCTGTTACGTTGAGAACGAGAACGGACCAAGCTATTCTGACCTTTTCTTGATACAATTTCTTTATACATAAGGGTCAAAATCGCTTCAAAAATTATTTTTATTGAAAGTTGTTGCGATCTCACCGGTGATCACACGGCCATTAAATAATCGTTTTATTTTTCAATACTAGAGCGCTTCCTCTAACATTCGTATTTACAAATCTCCCTTTCAAACCACAGTCTTCTTTAATTTACAAATAATCAGCTCATTCACCTGCTCGAAGAACTCATTTTTTCGTATCCTCTCTTTCAACTCTCATGACTTTTGGTTTGATAAGATCAACTTTCAATCACTCTCCATACAGACTCCTTCCATCCGAAACGAGACACTGGCAAATCTTCCATACAACTAGAAATAGGCATCGCATCATCAGCATACAACAGTTCAGATTCAGAAACAAATTCCGAAAGTAAATATAGTTTAGCTTATCAATGCCATTGGGGCAATCTTCGCAATGCGTAGCGAAAGTATTAATGTTTTTTTTCTTGCTATGTTTTGATGTTGTGATGGCTTCAACACTACGTTCGAAAGAAAAAAAAAAGCATCTTCTTTATCGGAAGAGCTCATACAAAATTTTTCCCACCTAAACGAAATTTCAAATCGACTACACTAGCGACCGCTATTGAAAAGGACAGAAAAATCACAATCTGAGAAGGGCTGAGGTAGATAAAGGTGATGACATAATGGAGAGCTCGAAGTTTTCAAATCGATACCACGTTTAAAATTTATCAATATTGAATGTAAGCCGACACTTCAGACCGTCCATAAATTTAAAATCCTAGAGCGTGTCGAAGAGAGTTTGTTTAGTAACAAAAAAAAACTTACATGGTTTTGAGGAATAAATGGGGTAATTAAGCCCAAATTACCACTACAGAATACAGACGGAGTATTGATAAAACCAATTAAAATTAACGACGTATACAATCTATGAATTAGTGCTATAGATCGAGATTTTTCGAAAGGTAAACAAAACACTCAGATTAAAAGTAAATAAGATTTTTACTTTTGGATACACAAAAAAATGAAGTCAAACAGGTACGTACTAGACCATAGAGCTATTTGGAACGCATTAAGAAAGTGAATTCTGAATTAATAAGGTGATATTAGTTATTACCAGACAAAGTTTTACGAATATTATATCTGATCATGAAAAGGGACGAAAGATAAAAAAAATAGTTGTAAACATCTACGGACGCGGAAAATGAATTATTTGCACGAAACTGCAAGGAATGTGGTGAATCAAGTAAATGACAGAAACAATTTCATGTCACCATGAGAATTAAGCCGAAATACTACTGAATTCAATTTTACCTGCCGCAAATTTTAAACAAAAATAAATGGGAGAGTGCGAGAGTGATAATTATTTCAGATGTAAAGTCACAATTAGCCGAGATAATTTACCGATTATTAAGGAAAGACCGATTGCAGAATTCTAGAAAAAGTTTAAAGCAAAATCGCATCAAAAGGGTGAGTTACACTTATCGGCGGCCAGACAAAGAAATAATTAAAATGGACATATTTAATTTTGGAGAGAGAGAGTCATGAAAAATAACATATCAATGAAAGTTGAAATAGTCTGAACTCTCAATTATAAAACGCCCTAACGAAAGACGAGATGTACGTCCTGAGTCCACGCCTGGCACCTTTTTTTGGACAAGATATTCGAAGGGCTGGATACCATGTGGCGGTAGGCAGTAAGAGTCGAGGGTCGAGGATCGAAGGAAGACGAGGCTATAGAGTGCTAGCAGTGATAAGATCGTTCGTATTTAACAAAACAATTGATCAAATATTATAAAAACGAGTGATAAGACATAATCCACCGAAGAATTAAAAAAGTCGTGATAAACAGTGACAAGTGTTTGTTAATGTTGGGAGAAAATATCCATCGTAATATTAAAGAATTTTTAAGGTTGTGACTTCGTGAGAAGCAATAGTTCGTGTACATAAATTAATTATTCGGCTTGTTAAAATACTCTATTGAAAATTAGCTGCAGTGAATGACAGTGCGCCGCGAGTGGATTAATTAAATAATAAAATTAATTTGAATTATCAAAACCAAAATAGTAATCAAAGTGAATGAAATACTTAGCTTCAGTGAGTTTATAATAACATAACTTTGTGTTTTAAAAATAGAAGGGAGTGCATCGCGTGAATTTTGATTTGAAATATAAAATTAGTCTAGTCAATAATAACGTACAAATATCATTTTCAAACTTGTACACACAAAATAATAATATCAAAACAACATCAAAATAAATAACCTACATACAAATGTCACCTTCGATCTTCCGCGAAAATAATAATGATGCCAACATACCTACGCGCTTGTAGTTGCTTCAATATATCATATAATCAAGATAATACAAATATTCAAAATAATATCAACAAATACCTACGTATAAATGTCATCTTCGATAATATTGTTAACAAATAATAATTAATAACCTACGTATTTTCTTAAACTCAAATAAAAGTGTGACATAGAGTCATGGGTGTTACTACTTCTGGGGACTAAATTACCGAATCATAAATATAGGAAGGTTCTTTCTTTATTATTTTTCCTCCACAGGTATTTAGTGCACTTAATCAGGCTTCGTTCAGGTGAGTGAAAAAAACATTTTAATTAATTACAGGTCGTACATGATCCCGATGCCTGAGAGTTCCAGCAAATCTTCAATAACTAATAACAAAAGAAGTTTATGTTCCAGGATATAATTGTGTTTTAAATATTATCCTCAATGTGTAATTACGAGATTTGTCCCAAATTAAATCTATTATCAATGTGGGTTCAACGAACTTATATTTTTTGCGTGCTAGAAAGGACGAGACGAATGCGTATAAAAAAGGATCCCGGCCATAAATCGTAGCCGTACAGTCATCCAAATTAGAAGGTTTTTTTCTGAGGTATGCCGAGCCAAAGTGGAGTGACGGAAGCATCCATACCATGCTGGATGTTGGTCCAAAAATGAAATTTGGAGAATTGAATTTAAACATTATAATTGTTTACTAACAACAATATTATCATGTCAAATTTCTTTCAGGCTTCCTTACAAAATATGAAATCAACATTATTTCGGTAATGTTTTCTCAATCAGACCCTTCCAAAATCCCGCTAGACCTGCGAAATATAGACTTCACGATTGGAGAATTTTTCACTACAACTGTTGCCGTGACCAAAGGAGAAAGTTTTACAAGTGGAAGATTTTCGAAACTAATAATAAATTGGAAATAATAAGCTTTTCGAAATTAAAAATAAATTGAAAAAATAAATAATACTTTAAACTAAAATTGAATAACCGAACCTTAAATGAATAAAATTAATTGTTTAATAAATTGAAAAAAATAAATAATCTAAACTAAAATTGAAAAACTGAACCTAAAATAGAAGAATTTATCCCGCGTGTTCCGAGCGTAATTTAAACATAAACAATAAGTGTAGCTCAACAAACAAATAACTTGACTTTGAAATGATATAATATAATATTTCGGTCGTGGGGATAAATAAACATCAAATACGGGTCGACTTAATGCACAAAAAATGAGCTAACGATAAGATTTATGACTCTTGCGTTTGTGTGCTCGGAAGAAAAAAATATGGGTCCTTGCCGTTAAAATTATTCGAACAGATGTTTAGAAAGAAAATAAATTATCAAATAGTCACTCAGAATAATAATAATGATAAAATTAATACATAAAAAAAATAAAAATAAAATAAAAACATAACTAATTAACCATCGCGCCGTTTTCTCGCAGGGGTGGGCAGAGACGACAGATCTTGGCACACACTCTTTGCCTCATTCACATTCATACATCTTCTAATACACACATATTCCGACAAAATAAAAATAGATAAACAAAAAAAAAATCAAAACCATAATAATAAATAAGCTAAACTGATTTGGGCGATTTGTATAGCGTCGGGTTATGCAAAAAAATCAATACGGTACGAATTAAAAAAAAAACATATCTGAAATCTGACTTTAACTACAGTCTAGACATAACATTATAAACGAGTTAGTCAAAAAAAAAATAAATGAGTAGAGACATTGTGCTATCCAACTTCCGATAAGATTGAAGAATAAAAATAAAAATGAAGGAGAACATTTTAGAGATCATCGTACGCGATAAATCTTATACATTTAATCATTACTAAATGTTAAAAAACGTAAATAATAAAAATATAAAACTAGGAAAAAATTAATTGGTAATTAAAGACAATTAAATCTAAAATCATACATGAAGTAATTACGCGTAAAATGTATTGCGTTCTCAAGTACACACCTACAAATTAAAAATAGAGCATCCGGGGTAACCATCCATCATTGACGTTCAGTCTTGTTTAGAAACAGGTACCTAGTCAAGTAGATGAATGAATCCAACAAAAAATGTAGGAGGACAGGGGCGAATTGGATATAAATAAAAATAAAAAAAAAAAACAAAAAAATAAATAAATAAATAAATAAAAAAAACCGACATACAAGAGAAGAGGGAGTAAAATCTTAGGGGGGGGAATATAATCTTAGGGGGGGGGGAATACAATCTTAGGGGGGGGGAGTAGGACAGCAAGGGAGAGAGAAAGATTTGTACAAGTAGGAACGTACGAATAGTTCGCCGACGGAAAATGGAACTAGTTTCAACAAATAACACATGAAGTAAATGGGACGGAACCCTGCAAGATTTAATAGCAAGGATCAGGGGTACAGAACATTAGTAGAAAATTGAAGGAATTAAATGACCTATGGTGAGTTCTAATCCCATCGACTAACACTAGGAGGCGTGTTTACCGCTGGATTTAAAACTCTAGGGGGGCTGTGATGGCTTCAACACTACGTTCGAAAGAAAAAAAAAAGCATCTTCTTTATCGGAAGAGCTCATACAAAATTTTTCCCACCTAAACGAAATTTCAAATCGACTACACTAGCGACCGCTATTGAAAAGGACAGAAAAATCACAATCTGAGAAGGGCTGAGGTAGATAAAGGTGATGACATAATGGAGAGCTCGAAGTTTTCAAATCGATACCACGTTTAAAATTTATCAATATTGAATGTAAGCCGACACTTCAGACCGTCCATAAATTTAAAATCCTAGAGCGTGTCGAAGAGAGTTTGTTTAGTAACAAAAAAAAACTTACATGGTTTTGAGGAATAAATGGGGTAATTAAGCCCAAATTACCACTACAGAATACAGACGGAGTATTGATAAAACCAATTAAAATTAACGACGTATACAATCTATGAATTAGTGCTATAGATCGAGATTTTTCGAAAGGTAAACAAAACACTCAGATTAAAAGTAAATAAGATTTTTACTTTTGGATACACAAAAAAATGAAGTCAAACAGGTACGTACTAGACCATAGAGCTATTTGGAACGCATTAAGAAAGTGAATTCTGAATTAATAAGGTGATATTAGTTATTACCAGACAAAGTTTTACGAATATTATATCTGATCATGAAAAGGGACGAAAGATAAAAAAAATAGTTGTAAACATCTACGGACGCGGAAAATGAATTATTTGCACGAAACTGCAAGGAATGTGGTGAATCAAGTAAATGACAGAAACAATTTCATGTCACCATGAGAATTAAGCCGAAATACTACTGAATTCAATTTTACCTGCCGCAAATTTTAAACAAAAATAAATGGGAGAGTGCGAGAGTGATAATTATTTCAGATGTAAAGTCACAATTAGCCGAGATAATTTACCGATTATTAAGGAAAGACCGATTGCAGAATTCTAGAAAAAGTTTAAAGCAAAATCGCATCAAAAGGGTGAGTTACACTTATCGGCGGCCAGACAAAGAAATAATTAAAATGGACATATTTAATTTTGGAGAGAGAGAGTCATGAAAAATAACATATCAATGAAAGTTGAAATAGTCTGAACTCTCAATTATAAAACGCCCTAACGAAAGACGAGATGTACGTCCTGAGTCCACGCCTGGCACCTTTTTTTGGACAAGATATTCGAAGGGCTGGATACCATGTGGCGGTAGGCAGTAAGAGTCGAGGGTCGAGGATCGAAGGAAGACGAGGCTATAGAGTGCTAGCAGTGATAAGATCGTTCGTATTTAACAAAACAATTGATCAAATATTATAAAAACGAGTGATAAGACATAATCCACCGAAGAATTAAAAAAGTCGTGATAAACAGTGACAAGTGTTTGTTAATGTTGGGAGAAAATATCCATCGTAATATTAAAGAATTTTTAAGGTTGTGACTTCGTGAGAAGCAATAGTTCGTGTACATAAATTAATTATTCGGCTTGTTAAAATACTCTATTGAAAATTAGCTGCAGTGAATGACAGTGCGCCGCGAGTGGATTAATTAAATAATAAAATTAATTTGAATTATCAAAACCAAAATAGTAATCAAAGTGAATGAAATACTTAGCTTCAGTGAGTTTATAATAACATAACTTTGTGTTTTAAAAATAGAAGGGAGTGCATCGCGTGAATTTTGATTTGAAATATAAAATTAGTCTAGTCAATAATAACGTACAAATATCATTTTCAAACTTGTACACACAAAATAATAATATCAAAACAACATCAAAATAAATAACCTACATACAAATGTCACCTTCGATCTTCCGCGAAAATAATAATGATGCCAACATACCTACGCGCTTGTAGTTGCTTCAATATATCATATAATCAAGATAATACAAATATTCAAAATAATATCAACAAATACCTACGTATAAATGTCATCTTCGATAATATTGTTAACAAATAATAATTAATAACCTACGTATTTTCTTAAACTCAAATAAAAGTGTGACATAGAGTCATGGGTGTTACTACTTCTGGGGACTAAATTACCGAATCATAAATATAGGAAGGTTCTTTCTTTATTATTTTTCCTCCACAGGTATTTAGTGCACTTAATCAGGCTTCGTTCAGGTGAGTGAAAAAAACATTTTAATTAATTACAGGTCGTACATGATCCCGATGCCTGAGAGTTCCAGCAAATCTTCAATAACTAATAACAAAAGAAGTTTATGTTCCAGGATATAATTGTGTTTTAAATATTATCCTCAATGTGTAATTACGAGATTTGTCCCAAATTAAATCTATTATCAATGTGGGTTCAACGAACTTATATTTTTTGCGTGCTAGAAAGGACGAGACGAATGCGTATAAAAAAGGATCCCGGCCATAAATCGTAGCCGTACAGTCATCCAAATTAGAAGGTTTTTTTCTGAGGTATGCCGAGCCAAAGTGGAGTGACGGAAGCATCCATACCATACTGGATGTTGGTCCAAAAATGAAATTTGGAGAATTGAATTTAAACATTATAATTGTTTACTAACAACAATATTATCATGTCAAATTTCTTTCAGGCTTCCTTACAAAATATGAAATCAACATTATTTCGGTAATGTTTTCTCAATCAGACCCTTCCAAAATCCCGCTAGACCTGCGAAATATAGACTTCACGATTGGGGAATGCAATAGCGTTCACTGAAATTATATCCCCACAAGATATGAGACAAAGAGGGCTTTTTTTCTTACGCTATCATGCGATAGGAGATGTCAACGTAAACTTGGCATTCACGCGGGGTACTGGAAGTTAATCCCTTTCGCGGGGTCATGCAGAGTGAAAAGGCATGAAAGACAGAATAAAAAGAAAATGCCACTTGGAATGGTAGGGTATGATTCGCTGACGGAGGCGTTTCGACCGAAGGTATCCCAAGTTTTGCGAAGTTATGTGGAGGGGACGTCGGCGTGGTATTCCGTGAGAATAAGTCTGTAGCACTATTGCATACTACCAGTAGTGTCGACCTGAAAGCAAACATAGTTTTTACAAGGTAGAAGTTATGTCAGCTCTTGGAGGCGAGGAACGCAAGCCAATGATTATCCTCGTAGGAGACGAAAGGATCATCTCAAACGGCTCCGTACGCACTCAACGCGAGTAGAGTCATGATAAGGGAAGAAATGGACATACCCCTTCTAGAATCAGTCGAGTTAAAATCAAATCTGGAGGATAGGAAGTCGGGATAATACTGGAAGTGACATGAGGACTCTGCGCGCTTTCATCTGGCGTGAAGGGACCCTTTCGTAGCAATGAAGTTCATGCAAGAGAACAAAATCAGGACTTAAGGACCATCCTAGCAAACGTAATGATTGAGTCTTTGTCCGGAATGTTGGTCACCAGTATCTATTTGGTTAGAGGAGGAGCCGACTTATTCAGGAAACAACATTTCCCAGATCCTCCTATCACCCCTCCTCACCTTCCTCTTCCCCAGTACATGTAGTGTATACTAATAACAATAATAACTTGACCATTTAGGTGCAGTACGACGACATTGAGAGCTTCGCAAGGAATCCTGGTATGTATGTCATAATTCACACTGTCCATGTCATGTTAATATAATACAATGTAAACCCATAGACAGGAAAAAATCGGGTAAGAAAACTACGACTTTGAATTTTATAAACCGGGTGACAATTCACTGTAGGATTAGCGTCAATGACACTCCGTTCAAGTTGAGAAAAGGCGGGTAATACGAGTATAGGTTTGAAAATAAAATAAAACAATCTAAAAAACGGGGTCAGTTTATCAAACGAGATTCTTTCACACTTTACTCCAAAAGAATTTGAGGTTACCACACACACTACATTATTTCCTCTACATGTGTATGTGTATTAATTTACACATTCAAATGTAATTACCGAATCAAAAAATCACACAACGTGGTGAATAGGAATAATGTACAATAAAATCTTAAATCTTATTTACTGTGAGAAAATCGCAGGGGTTTAAGGAAAAGTTAGGTGTAGCTAGATACAAGGGTATATTGATCGAAGGCCAAAAGATAAGGGTAGCGTAGCCAGTAGATCCCGACAGCTAATGTTAAAGGGAAAGAATAGAAAAACCAAGGATAGACGACTACGGATCAGTACAACGGGTGCCGGGTAGCCCCACAGGTACATTACAGGAGGTCCCGAGACCCATAGAAGTTAGTAAGGCCAGGGGTAGGTCCACTACAACTGGTGCCGGGTAGCCCAGGAGGGTGGATCGTCACAAATTAGTATCCGCGGCGGGTAGGGTGTCGAGACGGATCACTACAATGTCTTTATAATAGTGGTCATCATCTGTTGTGGTTTATGATTTTTTTATTGCTATCCAATTTTCAAATATAATTATATCGCAATTTTTCTTTGCTTACATAGCAAGTTTATTATTTATATGTATTACTTGAACAGGTGTCAATTATTATTTTGATTTTTAGACTAGGAAGATAACAGTAAAATCAAAAGAAAATAATTGACTTAGCCTGTTTTTATTTCACATTTTTGCATTGACACCTGTATTACTTGAATAGGTGTCAATTATTATTTTGATTTTTAGACTAGGAAGATAACAGTAAAATCAAAAGAAAATAATCGACTTAGCCTGTTTTAATTTCACATTTTTGCATTTCGTCTGTCTCTAAATTTGTTTCTACGTTTCGTGTCTGGTTAAATATGGCCACCGTTTTAATGTTACAGTAAAAATTCTTTCTTCTCTATTTTTCAAATTTTTGCGTTCATTAGGTAGATTTTCATTTTCCATTTTTCAATATTTGAGTACCTAAATTCCTCATTCATGCCTCACTTTGAAAATTTTGAAAAATCAACCAGTAAAAAACTGAGTTTTTGAAGTAAAGTTCTTTACGCACGCTTGACTTGGGGAATAAGCTGGCGAATGCATGACGAGAGCGTTACGAAAAGTGTAGTTCGGCGAGGCGAACGGGCTGTATCACACCGTAGGAGCAAGAGAGAGCAGTGCACGCGCACATTTTCTTTCTCTCTAGAAGTTTTACTTCAGTCGTGTGGTCTGCAGCACACTATTTTTTTAAAATATAATACTTCTATTTTCAAATGACTTTTAAAACATAAAATGTATCTATTTGTTTTGACTGAGGATTGAAGTTTCCCACCCAGGAACTGAAGACAAATGCGCTACCAACTGTGCCAAAACCCAATTTAACAATATTTTCGTATGTTAACTGCTGTAATGTTAACAAATTTCAGAGAAATGCATATGTGTACGTGATTGACACCAATAGATAGAATGCTTGAATGAAGTACATAAGTGCCAACTTACAAATTTTTTATAAAATAAATGTGAGAAAATTAGAAAAGTATTTCGTTGTACCAAAGATCTATTGTTGACGGTAGTACCTGAATTAAGAATCGCTACTGCCTCCGCTCACGAGGCAACTGAAAAAAAACTAGTTTACAACTAAACTCGCTATCCTCTGTTTATAAATATGATGGTCCGCACACTACACAACGCAGGCAGTGACTCGCGACTCGACATGCCAGTTGTGTAAGGCGCTCCGCTGACGAGGCAACTGAAAACCAACTAAAACCGGTTGTTTTCTCTGTCTTGATTGGTCAAAAAGCTTGTTTAACCATAGACGAAGAACAATCAGCTGACAGCTGGCAACTAGCAACGGACGCCCAGGGCAATCAGCAGTGACAGTCGCGAGTTACCGCTTGCGTTACCATTGACAACGGGGTTTTGTGTGATTGTGAAGTGTGCGGGCCATCACATTGTCATACAAAGACAGTTGGCAGTTGAGAGTTTTCAGTTGCCTCAGTGGGCGGAGGCGCTAACATGACAGCTGATTGTTCTTCGTCTATGGTTAAACAAGTTGAGATAATTATTGAAATCGTAAAATTTAGTAGAAGTTTGGTTGGAAGCCATAGAAACAAGTCAGGTTTAGTTTGATTTCAGTCTCTTCAGTGTTGTATTATTGTATCGTCTGTGAAAATTTTTTTGAATGTCGTAATCTATGTTCTGGCAATTTCTACAAAATTGTCAAATCGTAAAAATGTCATAGTTTCCACCAGTTTTTTTTCAAACAATAATAAGAAATAAATTTAAGTGAATGAGAATAAAGTCACTACATAATACGCATGAAATAGTAACGGCGTTGTTCAAAAACTTTGGCATAAAAGCAAATTCGATTCATTGAATTTCTTAGTCTTAGTAAAACAAAAATAAAAAACTATTCGATATAAATCGATGTCATTTGGAATGAAAACTAGAATATTGGAAAGCGTGCTAAAGATAAATAATAATAATTTGACGTCTATTGCATTGGCACAAAGGCGCAATATTGTCAGTTTTTCTGCGACAAACGAATGAGTCAGGTCGTAAACACACCGCTTTAATGCACGCACATAAAGATGTCTGGATAATGTTGGTACAGTGTCTCTATACCGGTATTCTTTGTGATATTTTATGACATAGCGAAAACAACAACACAGCTGGCTATGCTTTTGTGACGCTTTTAATATTCCTTTACAATTTCCATTTCCGGAAAGAGCAGCATCATGCAACCATCTTCTCGCAACTAATACTCAGAATCAACCAACACAAAATCTAATTATAATGGATCTAGAAACCTGAACGTACCGATCCCTATATTCCTACCCACTCCTCATATCATTTTCCTTCCCAGAACATCCTCTCGGTCCTTTCCTTGAAAAGACCCTCCAGAAAATTATTTTCTTCGTGGCTTCCTCTTAATCTAGACGACGTTGGCGAGTAGTCATTTGGTTGTGAATTGTGAATCACTCTTCTTCTTCTTCTTCCTTGCACTGTCTCAACTCATTGCCTAGGTAGGCTGTTGGGGTCGGCTCTCCTCGTTCTCAGGTTGTAGCTTCTTCGGTTCTGGGTATCGCTCTCTTCCAGGCCGTTTCTACTTAGGATTTTGGAGCATTGAGTCATCCAGGAGTTCTTTGGTCTTCCTCTGGATGACTGTCGAATTGTGAATCACTGTGACATTGAAATAGGTCCTTATGCCTGGTGAGTTGGTACTCTCATGTTGACTAGACTCGTAATAGTTGGCAACAGTCTAGCTCTCTAACTGGCTCCGGACAATTGGGATTCTTATGCGGCATAAACTTTAAAAAAACTCACACAGCATTGCCACAGTATATCATATTTCATTCATAGTTTAATGTTATATATTTTTTTTAACGAGTACCTATGTACCTTCTTGATCGTCTCAGTCTTCGAAGGGCATTCCAGACTACTTATACCATCTCATATTCCATACCGTCAAATATTCTCCTAGCACTTTCAGCTTCCATATTTTCTAAACATCCATCTTCATAGCTTCCTGTGGGGGGTTAATGTAAAAAAAAAAAAACCTTTCTCTTCCTCACAACGTTTCATATCCCACTCCCTCAAACTCACTATATAGCAATAATTATATGTGCCATATTCCCACATCTTTGTGTAGTCGGATGAGGATTGGACATTGTTCCATTGGACTTGACTCCGCAGATTGTATTCAGATAATACATTATATTTTTGTGATATCATTTGATTGATACTATCAATGTTTATAAACCAAAATAATATACGTATACATCAGCGTTTTTAGGTCATGCACACCTGCCTACATATTGACTTGGATTACATATTATAAGTTGGGGATCCGCATATAAATCTAACCTTCTTCCAATAGAAATTGTACAAAGAACAATAATTAAAATTATATTAAAAAAACCTTTGGACTACCCAACGGAACGATTGTTTGACGAATTTCAAGTACCTACATTTAAAGATTTATATATTAAAAATTCATTAATTCAAATTATAAAAGAAAAACACAAATATCAATTTTTAACTGAAAACCGAACTCGTCTTAAATATATTTTTTATGCCCAAAATTAAATACCACATTTGCACAACACCATTATACTTACCAGGGAAGAACCTATTTCAATCAACTACCGGAAGAAATCAGAAGCATTAATGATAAAATTCAAATGTTGCACTCTATCAAGAAACATTTTAAAGACAATCTTAAAAAAAAAAAAAAACCTAAATTAAATTAATTCTTGCAAATATCTTTTATTCTCCATAACATTCTCTCTTTTTTCAAAATACACACATCACAAATATATATATTTATTACATATAAAAAAAATATATATATATTTATTATTTTTAATTAATATTTTCTATTAAATATAAATTCAACTTTATAACAAAAAAAAAAAAAATTATTGTATATCTTTATTATTTTCCATCATAACATGTACCAACTATAGCACGCATATACATATATGCACATAGCATGTAAAATTAAATATATTTTTTTTTTTTTTTTTTTTTTTTTTTATTATTTATTAACCAAAAAATACATGTTATGTACATTCTTTTAGGTATATGCCACCTCACTAGGCTGAGCCTGTTCCGAGGTGGCAGTAATTTAATATTTTTTTTATATCATTTTCAAAAGAAAGAATAAAATAAATTATTAATTAATAAATAGAATTTACATAAAATGAAAATTAATAAGAGAAAAAGAAAAGAAAAGAAAAAATGGAGAAGAGATGATATAAAAAACTTAAATTATTTGAAAAAAAAGAGAGATAAAATTTAATACAGGTAGCTATTATATTGAAGAAGTTATCATATGTCCGCAGTCTATAATGCCCTTGTTTACAATCCATGTATGTATTTTGTGTTTTAGATTTACGCTTTTTATCAGGTGAATGTCTTTAATGTCTTTTTCAATTAAATTTGAAAGTTTTGGAGCCAGATTACGGTAATGTCTTTGTCCATAGGTGGTATTTATCTTCGGAGTCATGTGTTGATGTCTATGTCTTGTACAGTAGTTGTGTTGTACAGTATGTTGGTTTAGCTTGTCTTTTTGGTAATGTATACATATAATTTTGATGTACAGTTGCTGTATGTTCAGTACTGCGAAGTCCTTAAATAACTGTATTGTAGAGAATCTATAAGGTTTTTTTGTGATAACTTTAATTAAGGCTTTTTGCGCTTTGACGAGAGGGTCCATGATAGTCTTAGCAGCACCACCCCAACCAATCATACCGTGGGTTATAACCGATTGGCCTAACGCGTAGTATATAGTTTTTAAAGTCTTCATTGGCATTATGTTTCGAATGTTTTTAAAAAGATATATAAGTTTTCTGACTTTACCCGCTGTTTTATTTATTTGTTCTGTCCACCTGAAATAGTGGTCAATGTAAATGCCTAAGTATTTGATTGTCTGAGTCCGCGCTAGTGGGTTGCATTGGCAGTTTTTTTTAGATGTGCAGTCGTGTATGGTTAAGTTTTCATCGAGTCTTGGTTGTCGTCTGGGATCTATACTAAATGTCATGTACTTTGTTTTGTCTATATTTAGTGTTAGCAGGTTATTGTCTAGCCAATTTTTAATCCGGTTGATTCCTTCGGCAGCTTTTTTATATACATTTGTCCAGGAGTCAGAAGTGAAAACAAGAACAGTATCATCCGCAAAGCAAATAACTTCACCGCTAATGTCTAACTGACACAGGCAATTTATATAAAGTAAAAACAGGATGGGTCCTAATGTACTTCCTTGGGGAACTCCGTAGGTTATGTATCTGTTTTGGCTTGTTACGTTGCCTAATTTTAGTGCATGACTGCGTTCAGTTATATATGATTTGAACCAGTTATATGCAGAATTTTTAATACCTATGTTATCTAATTTTTTAAGGAGGATTTTATGGGACACTGTATCAAAAGCTTTACTTAGATCTAGAAAAACCGCAATGCAGCTTTTTTTTTGGTCAACATTATTTATAATAGTTTCGGTCACTTTTAATATTGCATCCTGTACTCCCATATTCTTTCGAAACCCATACTGATTTTCTGATAAAATTTTATGTTTGTCTAAGTAGTCTACCAGTTGGATTTTCATTAGATTTTCGAGTACTTTTGTGAGAACATTTAAAAGTGATATAGGCCTATAGTTAGAGGGATTCTTTTTATCTCCGGATTTGTAAATAGGTACTATGTTTGCACTTTTAAAATGGCTGGGAAATATACCTCTAGCAGTACTCAGATTACAGATGTAGGTGAAGGGAAGGGCTATTTGGTGTTTTATTTCTTTTATTAGTTTAGTGTCAAGTTCGTCGGGTCCAGTCGCACAATCATTTCTCAGTTTATTTATGTGATGTATTATGTCTTTAGTTTGGAAAGTTTTTACTCTAAATGTATTGTTATCGTGTGCATTATTAGTATATTTATCAGCAAGTGTATCTTCGTCAGTGTTCGTTTTATTTAGTAGTGTTTGGGCTAGTGTTTGTCCAATGTCTGCAAAGTAATTATTTAATGTGTTGGCAATATCAGTCTGATCAGTTATTACTCTATCCTTAACTTCTATTTGTTGGAATTTGGCTGCTGGCTTCTTATTTACATTGTTTATTTCCTTTACTGCGTTCCATAATACTTTCGGGTCATCTTTGTTTTTTTCAATTTTTCGTCTGTAGTATTCTTCTTTTGTTTGTTTCACAATTGATCGGCAGATATTCCTATATTTTTTGTAATAATTTTGGAGCTTAATATTATTCGGTGAGTTTGAAGACTGTTTGTGCAGTTTATCTCGCTTATGCAAACATTTAACTAAGTTTTCATTGATCCAGGGTTTAATTTTTTTGTTTTTATGAAGCAATTTTCTAAAGGTTGTGTATTTTATAACACTCATATTTATTTTTTCAGTAAAATTCATCATCGCGGTGTTCACATCTGTTTCATTTAAAACATTTTCCCAGGATAAGGAATCGAGAGATGATCTAATAGCTTCATAATCTGTGTATTTTTGTTGCACTGTATTTTGTTGATTGTCTCTCTTGTCACTATTTTTCTTCGAAAGGGTAATCATTGTAGAGAAGTGGTCAGTTACTGTCGTATTTATTATAGCTGCAGAGATACTTAATTTAGTCCTGACATAAATATGGTCTAAACAGGACTGAGATGTAGGCGTGACTCTTGTAGGTAAATTGACAGCAGATCGGAGACCGTAACTCACAAGAAGACATTCATAATATCTAAGTAATAATTAATAACATCACCTATGTACACTCCTCTTCCATACACAAGCAAATGCTTTAAATGGAAGAGTAGTAATTTAATATAAATGTTAAATAAAATATATTTATAATGTTATAATTAAAATTTTCACAAAAAAAAAAAAAATAAAAAAAAAAAAACATACATTTTCTTGAATATAGTGAGGATATTTTAAAAAGTAAGAATATGTTAGATGTAATGCAAATTAGCATACCTATCACTTTTGGCATACCTACCACTTTTAGCATACTTATCACTTTTGGCATATCTCTCACTTTTAGCAAACATATCACTTTTAGCATACCTATAACTTTTTTTTTACCTATCCTTTCTAGCTTACCTGTCACTTTTAGCATACTTGTCACTTTTAGCATACTATCACTTTTAGCATACCTGTCACTTTTAGCATACCTATCGCTTTTACCGTAGCTATCACTTTTAGAGTACCTATCACTTTTAGCATACCCTTTACTTTTAGCATATCAATCACTTTTAGCATACCTATCACTTTTAGCATACCTAACACTTTTGTCCTACCAATCACTTTTAGTATAAGTACCTACCACTGTTATCTATCACTCTGTCCGATGGTCGTAAAATCGAAGAAAGAAAATATATTATTCAATTTTCAATTTTTTTTTTAAATAAGTATAAATACATATTTATTTTGTCAATAATAATTATTCACAAATAGATTTTTCCCAATAATCCAAATAACACCAACGCGTAAGCAATAACTAATAACAGGTTTGTTGTAGATTGCAAAAACGTAAACAGGTTTAACAAAAATTACATTCGACCCTTTTTTTCAAGTCTTCTTTGTTATGTTGCATTCAGAAACAAGCAAAATTGGTTCGTCGTTAGCGCTACATAATAATAGTATTTTGTTAAGCAACGAACGTAAACCGTGTATTGTAGACATTTACCCCTTTACTTATAATCGTAGTATAACTAATACGCGTCGTATTACGTCGTAATAGTGAAAAACTTGACTTATTATCACTGCGTGTGTATGGTTAAAATGGCTCTAAAACAGGTTTAAAGTCAACTTAACGAAACCAAGGATGAGTCGGCGGATACTGCAATTATAAGTAAGGGGGTGAGAATTTGTTGCAGATTATACGCATACCTTACATCGAAAATAAATGAGTATAATCCACTTTTTATAAAAAACTTATCGTCTAAATTCATTCGCCTAATATAAGCACAATCGTTCAATTTTGAGAAGGAAAAAGATATGAGAGGTGAATAGGAATCAGGTGGTCAATGTGTTTAGAGAGGTCTCCATCAAACAGTCTTTCCCGATCCTATTCCTGAACTGCCACGCAGTTGGTAGGCAGACCCGGCCAAACCTCACCCCATTAACCTGGGCATCCCTGCTAAGTCATCAAATTTAGGAAGCCACTTGGGGTGACCTGTGGCAGAGAGTTGATTATCCAATAACGTGTAACTGTTTAAAACACTCGTGAACACCTCAGCACTTCTCCGGGTGAGGTGTTCGCGGAACACTATAATATATTATTAGAAGTCATTTACACTACCTATACGTCATTATTCTTACACATAATCAGTGTGAACTTTTTTCCTTCGCATAAAATTTATTAATATTCGTCAGGATAATAATATAATTAATTCACAACTATACTATATCAAAAACACGTGAACACCTCAGCATAGGTTTTCCTAGTGAGGAGTTCACGAAACCCTATAATAATATGTAAATCATTTGAAGAACACATCATTCTAACTTTATACTATTTAACATTATACACGAGCTGTACCTACTTAATGTAATATATTTTCATTTATCTGTAAAATAAATTATCCAAATTACTTCTTAGAATAACTGTCACGTCGTCAATGCTTCTCGGCGTGTTTAATATAATCATATTGCGAAAATAACTATTTTTCTGTGCGTATTTAATCACATATTAAACTCCCACCTCGCTGGGTTCAGTTTCAACGCACGGCCATTTTTTTAATTGACTCCAATAAACCGGTGCCGGAACGAGTTTGGATCGAACCCGGGGCCATTGGACCACCGACAAGTGTTCAAGCCACTCCTCTACAACAGAAATATAGAATACTAAGAAATGTCTGTATTGTAGTGAAGAAATTTATAGATTCATAGGATGAAAATAATCATTTCTTATTTCCTTTCTAGTTTTGTGTTGCTCATTGTTGTGTGCGGGCACTTGAGTCCTTACAGGGAACCTGTATGAGTTTGGAATTCATTTTGGATGTTAATAGGTGTAATAAATTGCGAAGAACGAGAAGGTTGGGTAGTTAACTCAATACGGTGATACAGACGGCAGCTTTCACCAAACAAATAAAACCACAGCTAAGTTGAAATCCCACATTATACTCAAATGCACAATCGCAGTGTCACCAATATACGGATGAGTAAATATTTTTGTAAGGCGTTCAAAATTGAGATACCGACCAAATTATTGTAAAAATATGTGAGAAATCACGGGATGGTCTGAATTCTCGATAAATCGGATCCAATTTTTAAAATAGCTGTTGATTTTTTTTTTTGATAAAAATATTATAAGTTTTATATACTTTATCACTTATCACTTATCTTATTTTTTTAACATTTTGAAAACAACACTTAAATTCGGTGACCGGACAACTTAACAATATGCAACTTCATCACTTGAAAAGTTAGTTTAGATTATGGGCTATTTTTTTTCATCACATTATTGTAGTTTCAAAGGGGTGTTGAAATGCCAATTTGTTGAGTTGTCATGGAATCCTTAAATTCGTATCAAATTTGAGTTACGAATAAGTGATGTGCTCACAGACAGCTGAATCAATATGATTTGAGGTGATTTCTCAGAAAAACGGCGCTCTACAAATTATTCAATTATTATTATTATTATTGTTTGATACGTTAACACGCTATATTGTTTATTAAATACCATTCAATTTTATTACAGGAGTTTGTATTCTCACGCAAGTTAGCTGGTACCTACCTGTAAGTTTACAAGTTTTGGTCTGGAGATATTGGTATCAGATCGTCAAACGGGTTACGATGAGAAGATTAGTGGCTAGAAAACTATCAATATCTACGGCATGGGTGGCCAACCCTTTCAGCAGCCGGGCCAGATTTTAGAAATGAGATTTCCTACCGGGCCGTACAACAAAATTTATTTTATTATTCAAAACATACAAGAAATATATTGTTTTTTTAAAGATACTTACAAAAATGAGAATCAAACATATTTATTAGAATTGTGTTAGGTAATACAAAAACGAATAACAAAATAATAAATAAAATATTATTTTGTTTGTCAGAACTAAGTGCATCAATGTTGATAACGATTAATGTTGTTGCTACACACAGTTTTCCAAATGCTCATCAATGATTCTTGTTCTTATTTGAGATTTAATATGCTTCATTAGACCAAAAAGCTGTTCACACGTGTACGAGTGAAAGTGTTTCTCAACGTGTATTAAAAATCAGTTTAAAGTTGTGATTGTATGTTTAACACGAATATATCACAGAAGAAATTGTTACGATAGTTGTGAATCAATGTACTGAGACACTTCCATATATGAGATATGATACGAACTACGCACGTTGGAATGTTATTTTGGTGGTTTTATGTACACTAAAAGAAAAATATGTGTGCATATGCTCTGCGGGCCGCGGTTTGGCCACCCTTGATCTACGGTATAACGCAATCCACCCTACTTTGAGACCTTTTATGTAATGGTCAAGACACGAGTGAATACAGTTTACTTATAATGTTTAAAACCTTTTTTTTAAATAGGTTTTTTATATTTTATTTATTTCTCGAGGAAGTTTAATTTATGCTGCTCTTAGTATGATGTACTAGGTTGTTTGTTGAAAAAACTACTTGTGATTTATTTTTACAAACGTAAATTTGAAACAGAGAAATCAGAAAAAGATTCAGGTGCATCAGGAAATTTGATCTAACCATTGAGCTATTCAGACCAATCCCCTTCAGTCATATTTAACTTTATTATAATTCGACTAAGAACAACCATCATAACCTTAAATTTTTCAACGCAAATTTTTATTCTCTGCTATCTTTATGTACGATTGCAAGATTCTTCCGAATGAAATCTAGATAGTATCTTGGATGAATATATCATTTTTTTCTTTAATGTGCGACATCTATTAAGTTTTCTACAAGTTTAGAATGAACATATATTTTTTTTCGGGAGAACTTAACGAGTTAAACCTCAAATTGTAATATTGTATCATTGGAGGAAAAATCAGAAAAGGATAATCACGACTAACAAAAATACTTGTTGAGATATGTTTTATTAAAGATAATGTTACCGCTGGAGCTATTTAGGCACAAATTTGGAATTCTGCGATTGATATCGGTCCAAAATTGGACCACATTTTCCTACCATTCGAAAAACATTTATTGTATTTATTTGAAACATTTTCATGGCTAACAATTTATTCTATCAAATAGTTGATAAAATAGACTTTATGTCTATGGCCTTATCGATTGTCTGTGAATTCTTCTAGAATGAATTATGGCGGTTGGAAAGCTTCAGTTCTACAAATTTCAAAACTAACATTTTTTGATTTGATGTACACATATAAAAAATTGGTTTTCTAGTATATATTTGCATCTTTGACTATCAAACAGGCTACAGAAAACATAAAAACGAAAAACATAATTCAAAATAGATATTGAATATATCCACTGGCGGCAATTTCAAATCTTCAAATCACTAAAGCACAATTTTTGCACATTTATAAAGTTAAAGATTTTTTTAATCATTTTTCTATCAATTTTTAAAATATAGGATAATTAGTAAAATGTAGGTGAATCCTCTGGCTGTATATGAATATAATTTGTTTATATGTTTACATACACAAATGAGGAGTAATGATTTTTGTAGGCCGGAAATTTTCAAAAGTGGCAAGCACTCAAGGCGATTTTTTATAATTCTCTGTGTCGCTCCAGTGGTTCAAAGTATGCTGCAGTTGAATATAACCGGAGGGGAAAGGGTCGAATTAGTTGGGTGGTTAGAGCAGAGCCACGGCAAGGGTAAGATCCTGGGTTCAATTTCTAGATGCGACCGAATCTTCTACTTATTTCATCTATTTCAAATTTTTGTTTCAATGTCTATGATTAGTTTTCAATGATTACATACCACAATACTTTGCAATAAAATACCCTATTTACTCGTGTCACCCGTTATGTCGTAAGTCGTTTATATCTTATTTGTGTAAAGTGTGTTATGTTGCGTTAGTCAGTAGCTGCTTGTGAAAGTAGGCAAAACCAAAGTACACAGGTGAAAAATGCATCAAAATATTTTTAAAGTGATTAATTTGGAAAGATGAAAATCTGAGGGAAATTATTTTCCTCGGGTCCTGGGGGAAAAAAGAGCCTTTGTCATATTTGGGGATCATGTGTAGAGGGCCTTTTTAAGGAAAGGAAGAAGATGAACTTCTGGGAAGGAAGAAGTACGAGGGGTGGGTAGGAATATCGTGGTCAGTGGGTCCTGGAGTGACGGACGTATGTATCCTCCCTACGATGCAAGGCGATGGGTCAAAAAAGTCCTGCTGGAGAGAGCCACATAGTAGGTTCGCAGACGAATCCGCCGCCAGACAAACAAAGACAAACCTCACCCAATTAACCCGGGCACCCTTTCTAAGTCACTAAACGTAGCGAACCACTTGGGGTGACCTATTGTGCAGATGTGTTGGTTATCCAATACATGAATTCTTTTTCTGAGGAGTACAGCATTTATTTATTTATTTATTAAAGAATTTTATTCATAGTGTACATATTGTGTTATTTCGCCCGCCATGCTAGGGATGTCCCTGTGTTATGGCGGGTGAAGTATGCAGATTATATGGGTAATGAAGTACATTTACTGATAATATAATAATTATGATAATGAGGTTTACAGTTAATGCAGCAATGAATTTATGATAATGAAATTTACATATAATATAGTAATTGATGATAATGATGTTTACAGGTAATTTTATTAGATTTCCTAGTGTCGCCCTTATTTCATAAGCCTAATCAGTATTTCGTATATCCTTTGCAAGAATTAATATAATTATAACATATACTTCCATCTATGGTTCTCCTGATTCGCAATACGCCATGCACAGAGAAAAATGTCATTTGAAAAAACGATCATTTTAATAGTAAAAGCGGTTAAAAACGGGAATGAAGTTCTTACGAACAAATTAACAGGGTTTCAATGTTTATTGGTGGGAACATGTAAGAATTATTTGTTGGTGTATACGTAATTTCGTACGTATACCAACAAATTATCCTTACATTTTCTTGCCAATAAACATTGAAACAATGTTTATTTGTTCGTAAGAACTTCAGGTCCCGTTTTTAACCGTTTTTACTATTAAAATGATCGTATTTTAGAATAACATTTTTCTCCGTGTAATCAGTATTTCGTATATCCTTTACAATAATTAATCTAATTATAACATATACCTCCATGTATGGTTCTCCTGATTCGCAATACGTTCTTGCACGGTTTTACCACACAAGCAATACGACAAAACGCTTATGGAATTGAACACAAACTTAACGTAGAAAGAACGGAATATAGAATGTCATTTGACGGTGAATTATAATACCATAACCAGAAGTGTATCCAACCGGGAAACAGTTTAGTTAATGCGTATAGTTAATTTGTAACAGACCGTAGTTAAGTTGGGTATACAGAACAGCTAGTTTTCAATACGCCACGCACGACATAACAGAAAGTCCAGTTCCTCTCCCAAAAAGTGGAATACCAGTTGTTGCCACCCATTGTTAGGTCTGCCTTTACTGATAATACACCCATTGTGACTCTGTTACCACGGTGCTTACCTGCGGTCGTAGAAAAAAACAGTCACTGAGAGTTTTTATAAGCGTTTCACGAAAACTACGTACCTACAAAATCATTTCTATAAGTTAAAGAGAAACCAATGTTTTATGTGAGGCCATCATACTGCTGCCTAGATATACTTGTGAGGCGATTTATGACAGGATTTTTTTCAAAATCAAGGATCAAATTTTAAGATTCTTTTAACCTTTCCGGCTAATTTGTTCGCTTTTAGGAAGAACTCATATAGGTAGGTTGTCTTCTTTACTATCATCCTAGTGAAAAATATGATCTAAACGAAGTTAGAAAGAGAAAACATAACGCTTTATGTTAAATTCTAAAAAATAACCGCAAAATAAATTCAAATTTACACCTTTATAAAACCAAAGTTTCTGACCGCAATTTAAAAAAAAAATATCAAGAAATTATTATTAATTATTTTTACATGAAACAAAAAAAAAGTGGTGATGATAGCGTTTATAATACATTTGTCTAATAAAATATTTATGTGTCCTTTTTTTGTATCAGTAATTTTAGTAAGAAAAAGAGCCATTTTTAAAACTTTTTTATGTTTGCATTAAAAAATTTTATATTTTAATAATTATGCGTATTTTGGATTTAAAAAAAATGAAAGTGTATTTTATCACCTTTCAAAACCAATCAATACTTTAAAAAATAGTGCATTTATTTGAATTTTACTGCAAAGCCGAAATATTTTGATCTTTTGACAAAATTTGGCCAAGGTTTGGTGGCTTAAGGTTCTATTCAAGTTCTGTTATTATATCTAGTTGTTATAAGCACTGAAATAATAACAGAACTTGAATAGAACCTTTTCAGGACTTGAATATAAACTTTGAAATTTCTGTAAAGGTTCAAACAGCCCATCCTTAATATCCTGAACCTAGAAGATGCATTATTATGATGTTTTTAATAATAACAAAACAGTTACTGGGAATTTTTCTGAACGTTTCATGTAATCTACAGTTACACTAAAATCTCGTTTCTGTAAAGTAAAGAGAAACTAATGATTTTCGATATATAAATTAACAGATCTGCCTTGAGAAACTTGTGAAGAGATTTCTGTCCATACGTGATGTTTTTAACGTCTTATTGGTGTAAATTAAATATAAAATCTCACAACTAATAAGTTATACGCTAAAATCACAAGCATTGGTGTTTGAGCACGTGCAACCGACGAATTGACAAGTAAATAGAGAGAATTGGAGAAAATTATGTGGTATACTCGTATGTGATATATCATCAAAGAGAATTTGACCACACTTCGAGGTGTACCAATGAGTCTATAAGCGTTGTTCGGATCTGGTAATGTTCCCTCAGCTTCAGATGAATCGATTTAAAAGTTGGGAACAGCGGCCGTAAGAGACTTAAGTATCTATATGCAAAATTGCAGTGTGTCCAGGAGTGACTGATATTTAATTTCATCCCTCCCACTGCGGTGCAAAGCTACAGGTCGAGAGAGTCCGGCTGGAGAGATAAAAATGTATTCCTCAAACAGTCTTTCTAAATCCGACCCGCCACACAGTGGGTGGGCAGATGCATCCGCCGCCAAGATCTAGAACATGAACCCATCAATCCGGGCATCCCTACTAAGTTACCAAACGTAGCGAACCACTTGGGGTGACCTATGGCAGAGATGTTGGTTATACAATGAATAGTTCCCAGGCGGCGGTACCCATAACCGCCTCCCAAATTGTAAATCAAACATCGAGGTTTCGTTTCAGTAAAATAATTTGAAATCGAAAAGCAACAATTTTTCGCTATTAAAATATGTACCTATCCAAATCTGCTAGTTTTATGCTCGCTATTAAATCTATTCTGATTTCTGTTCCCACCAGCTTCAAGTTCCGTTTCTAATCACTTCATTTCCTTTTCCTATCCCATTATCTCCCCACTTGAAGGCAATACATGCTTTACACCTTTAACAAACGTTATATAATTTTATTCCCACTGTAAAGCTTAGTTGATTGGAACAAATAGGCAATGTGCAATGACAACCTCTCGGAATACGTTCGTATAATAATTGTACCTATAAAAGAGTGCTAAATGAATAAATTGGATTCAACAAAGATGACGTGTGACATTCATACTTAGAAACGATTTGAAGTTATTTTTATGAACGACAAAAGCGAGTAAATATTGCTTCTGCAACTTATAATAATAATTATTATTTTTTACGTGTATAGTAATGCTGGCGAGAAAATAATATAATCCAGGATTTAATTGGTCATGAAGCCATTGAAACTGCCAACACAATATTTTTTTGCAAATACCGCACAAGCGTCCTAACTGTTCCTGTCTGGAGCAGCCAGCGTGGCTATACAAACCACGTGGGGAATCGGATGATATGGGAAAGATGGAGGTCGGGAAGAACCTGGCTATTCAAATATGGTCACCTAATACAGCACAATCCATGCAAAGCGATGCAACACGTCGGTTTTGAATGGACGTCTTTAACCAGGGTGAAAAAACGTCCATAAATTGGGTGGCTTGCTTTTAAAATGGCCAATGTCAGTTTTTCAAATTTCACGACGTCAATTATGTAGAATTTGCTCTTTTTATTAAGTTTTAATTTTAAGAAAAGCGCCTTTATTAAAAACCCTAATTTTATTTTATTTTAATAATCATCAATGGGCTTTTACATATTTATACAGTTTTTGTGATTTAGTGTAAACAGATCAGGTAAAGTTTTAGATAACAGAAAACAATACAAAGATGGGTATAACAAGATACAAAATTGACAAAATCACAAAAACATACCGAAAATATCAAAACATCGAAAAACCGAAATTGGCTCTTTTAAAAGCAAGTCACATAATTCTGCAAACGTAGATTTATGGAGCATTTCAAACCCGATACAATTGTTGTTTATTAATAATCTGTTTTAAATATGTTATTCTATAACGTCAATTTTGTTTTTTATGCGCACCTGTAGTAGAGGTCGTTTATATGACCTAACAATTGAAGACGATTATATAGGTGACGCAATTGTATCGTAAGGCCCATCAAGGAAACTAATTCATTTCCAGCTGGTTAGAAGTTCTACCGATTTTAGCAAATTCACTCTTCTTCTAAAGTGCATATTTATGAGATTGAGGCTATACATAATATACACACCTATTCACTACATCGTATTAAATCCAAGAGAGAAAAAACAAACTGGAAAAAAAAACATCAAAGCTTTCGCAGCTACGTGCAATATTCAATACCTTCTGAAGTTGGAAAAAGACACACAACAAATTTTATACTTGAAACAGATGGAGTCTAAAAATTCAGTTGCTCGAAATGTGACTCAAGGACCAATCAGACAGGAAAAGAACAATAGGATAATTTTCCTGAAAGAGTCTAACAGTCCGAGCTACCCCCAACTATCTGTAGCAAGTTAAACTAGACATCACTAACTGGTGTATATTACGGAATGGGAAGCGGAATGTGGTGACGTAACTTGCTAATTCAAATTTGGTCACAAATTATTCAAATTAAATTTACTAATTGCGCTTTTGATTTGATTACCGGGATTTGAACCCACGTCGTAGGCAAGGATCATAACCTCTCAACCACGGTGGCTATGGAAAACAACCCACCAGGCTGTATCCCAGACAGTCCCTGAAGGAAACCTCAAAGTTTTTCAAAAGAGTGGAGGTCAAATAATTTCAAGTTTTATGTCTTGGTTTTTTGTCACCCAACAAATGACCTAATTTTCCGCAATTATCAGTCAATTTTATCCCAAATTTGAATAATTATTCAGTCTTCAGCAATCAGTCACCTTCCTAAATATACAACAATGTTTTAAGATTACAATCGTTGTCCAAAATAGAGCAAGTTAGAAAGCAATATAGAAATAAATTGGAATAAATTACCATTGTATAAGACGCCATAACAAGTTTCACTTGAATACATACATTTAAAAATAATATCGCCCATTTCAGTTCTCTGATCCAAATGTGTCGACTATTTAATAAGATAAGGTATAAAATGGAGGACTCAGCACGGGTAAACCACCCAGTGAGGCCAACATTATAGAATTGTATTATGAAATGTAAAAATATTGTATCAAATAAAAAAATAAAAATAATTGATTATGCTGAAGTAGATATTTTCGTCGATAATTTATATGGATTCAGAAAAGATGTGGTGCGGTTGCGTATAAAATATGCTGTCCTAATTATATTATGTATCACTTGCATATCGTCTATCTCTATCTCTTTTGTCTATTGTGTATCTTGCGTATCTTGTGTCTCTTCTAACTCTTGTGTCTCTTGTGTATCATGTGTATCATGTGTCTCCCGTGTCTCTTATATCTCTTGTGTCTCTTTTGTCTCTTGTGTCTGTTGTGTCTCTTGTGTCTATTGTGTCTCTTGTGTCTCGTGTGTCTCTTGTGTCTCTTGTGTCTCTTGTGTCTCCTGTGTCTCTTGTGTCTCTTGTATCTCTTGTGTCTCTTGTGTCTCTTGTGTCTCTTGTGTCCCTTGCTTTTCTTTGTATAATTTATCATTTGAGTGAACTTTTACATAATTTTGTATGTTTATTTGTTTGTTTTTGGTTCTCAATATTTATTTAGATTTATACAAACTTATCATTTGTTTGATAGATTTTTGTAATTGTTTGTATATATTTGTGTTTCAACTGAGTTTTTATAACTGGATTATTCTCACTTAAGTAAAACGAATTGATCAACGATTTGTATCACCAGTACTCCAATCAGTAACTAACACTTGTAAATTGTAAAATCAAGAGTCCATTCTCATTGCGAGGTGAATACATTCGTTCCGATTAGCTACCTTCCATCGTCACGAGTGTCAGCAACACGCGAGGTGTCACGCCGTCACAGTCAATCTCGGCAAAGTAGACGTAACCAGTAACCACTGGACGCATAGCGCTATTACAATTATTATTACGTGGACTTAATCGTAATCGGTAACGTGAAACGAATCAACGAACAGTTCCATTGCATCATTCAGAGTTTGCATTCTTTCAGAAACACTTGCGATTGAGTTTTTGTGATTATACATAAAAATTCATACAGGGTTTAACACGGTAAAGGATATGTATTTCATGGTGTTTTTAATATCACCGTGTTGCTACAATATAACATGTTTCAATAATTTATCAATAATCAAACTAGTGCTCTTTAGGTCAAAAGTTGACCCAAAAACATGATCAAAATTTTTTTTCAGTACAAAATTCAAGAATACTAGAAGATTGTAGTATTTGAATTTTAGCTATCTTAGGAAATAACTTCAATGAAAAATATGAAAATATGTCCGAAGTAAAGTAAGCAAAATACGTACCTAGTAAAAAAATATAAAATATATATGTATGGGATATTTGAAAACAAGTCCTGAGAAGACCCAAAACGCATTAATCATGCCTAATTACGGAGGCAATTGAAATTAACAATATCACAAATAATATAAATAAAGTTGACGGAGCTAAGCTCAACAGTTCATGGCATCCGGTAATTGGCGGCTTCACCAAAACTAAACGCAGAAACCCATTTTAAATTGTACTGTATTACCAGATCGGTTCGATTAGTCAGTGGCTGAGTTTGGGGCCCACCCAGGAGCCGTGTGTTCAATTCCTCAGCTGGCAAATTCCTCCATGAGCAACATTTTCGCTTAATGTGGTGTTGGTAGGAGATTTTCAAAAATTGACAGGTTATTCGAAGCCGGGAATGTTTGTCTTTCTTAAAAAAAAAAATTGATAACAAAATTCCAATAAATATTGGAACTGGTTTCACCAAAACTATACATAGAAAAACATTTTAAATCATACTGAATAGTTCTTAGAGCTGGCATCACGGTATCGCATTTAAATACATAAACAGACACTTCGATTACACACCTCCCCTAATGTTGGACACGGTAATGCTGTCCGAAACGTTGGCTAAATAAGGAGATAGTGCAATACGGCATAATAACCCAACAATAAATCACGATAATACTCCTTCTTTAATCGTGAAAATCTGAAATTATAACCACAATAGAACCTATTTTTATATAGTCTCTAGAGATTTTAGTAAGTATTTAATAAAGGCGAAGTGACATTTATGTAGTGAGATTGTATAAATTTTGTCATTTAATATAGGAGCTTGAGAGTAATAAGTATTTTTTGGAAGAATTATCTTCGAATAGGTACTAAATTCTATCAGTGTTTCGTGACTCTTGGTTGTGATATGCATATTCGAAATTTTCCACGTTGAACTGTCGAAGCGACACGAAATGTGTACATAAATCTTTTGCGCGTTGGTCACACTGATAAAAACCAGAATAAAAACCACGGCTTACGATAAATAAACTAAACAAAATTATTGTTCGAGTCATTTCTAGATTAATAAACAAAGTAACAATATTGTTAAATTGTTTACACCGATCCCTTTACACTTGGTTTGCAGCTAACACGCTAACGACAATAGACAATGTAAAGCCCTACGAAAGCATCATGTCAGTTAGTAGACATTGTGAGAACCGTTGTGGATATAAGATATCATTTACACCAGCCCTCATGGTGTATGGAGTTCCCGCAATGAATGCGTGACTAACTTTGCTGCGTAAAACATATTGTGAAGGAAAAGAAAAACGTCACGGGACCTTCTTTCTATCTTAGGCCTGGTATAGTCAGTCTGTATCTTCGATACGTACGACATTCCTCGCTTTAATTTAAACCACAGAATAGTTCCTTTTTTAAGTAAATACTTCTTTACGCACGCTTGACTTGGGGGTAAGCTGGCGAACGCGTTACGAATAGTGAAATGCGTTGCGAGGCGAACTGGCTGTATCACACTGTAGAAGCAATCTTCCTCTCATAGCCAGTGCATGAAATATCTCTGGATACCTCTGATGCAGCTAAAGAAGTATTTACTTCAGTCGTGTGGTCTAAAGCACACTCGTATTTAAACGCAGAGGCGCTAGTGGTCACATGTCAAACTTGACATTCACATAAGTATATGCATTCAAAATTTAAATCTTCGTCAAGCGATGAGGAATGTCCATTTTGTTAATTGATAAATAATCAATCTAAAATTATCTAGTATAGGATTTTATATTTCAACTTCCGAGCAGTTTAGTTGCACGTCATCTTTTTCTTCAGTGATTAAAATTAATAATTATTTTAATTGATAAACTAATGTTTTAAGACCAGATTTTTATAACAATAATTATTATAACCAATAATTATTAGCCTAAAACACTCACCCAATGTGGATGAGTGTTTCAGATTAATATTAACCCAACCTAACACACAAAAGTTATTCCAATAAAATTTAGTATTTGATTGAGTTTTTAAATGATTAAATAAATTGTGTCAAATAACACTATAATCTCTGTGAACCCGTCGTTCTATGAGATCTCAATTTTACCTACTTACGAAAAAATATCTTGAAGTTCAATGGTAGGTATGTACTGAATAATATTAACTTTTATTTCTCAACTGCTTTTTTTCAGATAAAAAATATAATAATTATGTTTTATCTTGTCGTTATGCAAATTATAAAACAGCTGACAAAACTGCTCAGCATTGTCAAATCATTTATTGCGAGTCAACTTTGTAAGTTTCTTAGAAAAACGCCAGAGTGTGTCGACTGCAGATTTTTCGTGATGTGTATCAGATTTCGTAACTACTTTGCCTCCAACACTAGCCTAGTTTAAACGTTTCGTGAATTATTTGATGATCCAAAGAAATTTATTAATGTTGTAATAACAATAGAAAAAAATAGGCTAATCTTTACTGCGAATTTTTTGTGAAATATCTGAAGGGGCGAACATTTGTAGCAAAGCTAAAAGGCAACCGTAAAAACAATTAATATGGAATCCCGGAAAAAAATCATTTTTTAATTTTTTTTTTATTAGTTTCATTAGCAAAGTTTTTACATTATGTAGGTATAAAGTATAATATAAGTATAATTTTTTTGTCTTCTTTCACACTCCTCCTCACTAGGGTTTCCTGTTCTGAGGCGGCCTGTAGTTTTTTTAGACTTTTGGATTTAGTTTTGAATTGTATTTACATCGTTTTCATAATGTTTTTTGTAAGTTGATTATTACATTGATCTCTCAGTCATATTTTGACTTTTGTTTTAAATATAGTCATTTCCTTTATTATTTTGGTTTGATTTGGTAGAGCATTGAACAATTTCAGAGCATGGAATTTATTATTTATTTATTTATCTAACGCCCTTATGGGCTTTTACATTTTAGTTAAATAGATGAGTATAACAGTTATTTCAAAAAAATCTAAATTAAAACAATAAAGAAAGCATAATACAGTGAAAATAAAAGTAAAACAAAAGCATATACCTACAACAAAATATAACAATAAATGCAAATAATAAAATTAGATACGTAGGTAAAAAATATAAGAAGTTTCACAAAAAAAAAGATATTCAATATAGACAAAAATTGTAGAGATTATAGACGTCTATTTATGTCTAAATATAAAAAAGAATTGAAATAAACAATATTTATACTGATTGTTTTTAATGTGAAATATATCTCCCAGATCAGAATATTTATTTCCAAGACTGTGAAGTCTCGGTATCGGGGAACTTTGATAAGAGAGTGTCCTGGTGTTATTAAAATAAAAGGGTAGTAAATTTCGGCAAGATCTTTTAGGTATGTGGATATTGATTAATTGAAGCAATTCAGGACAGTCAATTTTGTAATGCAGTATTTTATGTAAAAGTATTTCTCTGTCCAAAAGATGTACCTAATCAAACTGGGAGTAAATAGGATATTTTCGCTTATTGCCCTTGTTTAGTATTTATGTTGGGCAGTGGAGTATTCAGATATGTTTTTTTTTCAGTATAAAATATTTTTTGAGTAGTTTCCGTACATTGTAGACATATTTATCAGACAAACTAATTTATATTTCATCGTCTAACAAGAAGCGATGTACACAATGGAGTGCTGGTACCTACCCTGATGTATGGCAGTGAGGAATGGAATTGGCAGAGGAAGAATGAAAGTAGACTGAATGCTGTGGAAATTAGATCCCTTACGCGTATGTGTGGTAAAACCATGTATTATAGCGTGGGAAATATGGAGATCCACAAAGAATGCAAGGCTGATGTAATATGTAAGATTGTGAAAAGGACGATCAGTTTGGGCATGTAGAGCGAATGAACGAAGAAAGGAGTATAAGGAGAAAATACAAGGTGATAATTGCATTTTAAAATTTAAAACTTTTAAACAAAAATATTTTTTTATAAATAAAGGTATTAAATATGAAAATAAGTTTATAAAATTGTTATTTTAAAAAAATGATACATTATTTATAATATTTGTGATTAGTTAATTTTCATTTAATACGATTGCATACAGTGAGTTTCTTATAAAAAAAAACTTATATATCTAAAGTTGTCTTGATCAGCATATTGTCAAAAACACATTTATGTACAATCTTACAGCGATTACCATTTTCAAAATATAATACGGTATTTTTATATCTCATCGTCATCTCAATCATCGTAAATAATCATTTCGTTGGAAATACAACGATGATTATAATAAAAAGATGAAAAACAATTTTGACTGCAGACAGCGAGTGAAGCAAATCAAAATATTCCTTGGAGGTCAACCAGCATTATTTGTCAAGGCTAAAGCAATACAAAATATATCTTATATCTATCTCAGGAATGCAATATCTACTGTGCTTTAGAATTTAGAATGTATTGATCGATGGGATTTGTCTAGACTGACAAGATATTATCACGAATCCTTTGTATATATTTTTTATGTGAATACAGCAATGCTTCCAACCGTCTGGAGCAAGTTGGACAAAGACAGGGGCACATATTTCTCGGATTCACTGACCAAATTTAAAAGGAGCATCATGTAAAATATAAACTGTTTAATGCGCATACATATCCCTTCACAGATCACCACTTCCTACACCTACAAACATTCTCATACAAAAACACATCTACACACTACGCACATCACCTGGTAATTACATATATGCATATTGTATTCTTACCACAAATAAGACAAAGACATAGACAAATAAACATAACATAGTTACCCATTATGAAATATTACTTAATAAATAATGTAAATGATAAATTTAAATTTAATGTGATAAGTAAATATATTTAAAAAATAAATTATCTTCAATAATAAATGTAAATTTGTTTTATTACTGTAACCGAGGTTCTGTTCGTTTCTATAATATAAAATAAATAAGTATAGGGGGGTACGTTATGAAGCTGAAAGTAGTTGGAAGGGAAGGGATATGGGGAGAGAGGTGGGAATTACCTGGCTATGCAGATCTAATCACCAAACACGGCTAAAATCAATTAGCGTATACTCTCAAACGAGAAAAAAAGCAAATTTCTGTTAGTTTGGATAATCAGTGTTCGAATAATCAAAGTGTGGATAATCCAAGTTCACCTAATTAAAGATCGGATAATTAGATAATAAGTTATGTCAGAGATTTTAACAGAATTGTTTAAACTATATATATATATATTTTTTTTTAATAAATATACATACTTAAATTTCCAATAATTTATCATCAAAAAGAACTATGTCAAAATATAATTGTTCATATGACAAGTTTATTACTGTGGTAAGATGGTAAATTTATTTTAATTGGCTTTCAAGAATGAAAACATCAATTAATTACTTGAAATCTTTTTACCAAAAAATTAATTAATACTTATGTATTAATTCCTACCTAGCAGGATCGTTAATTATAATAAGGTTGTGATTTAACTACATATGTAAATTCTTGCCCTTTACAGACTGCATAAAATTAAAAACATCGAATTCCAACTCAGACAGATATCAAAAGATAATTTAACCAGTCGTAAGCGATGTTAGAAAATAATAAAAGATTACGTCATACAAATTAGGTACTTGGGGTCAGGTTTGGGTTGCGATATTGCCTGCGCGTTGAGGTTTCACGGAACCCCTATAAATACGTAACGCTTTCAAGAGCTTTTCAAAAGTCAATAGAAATTAAAAGCTTTCTTCTTATGATTCTAATGTAAGCAAATAACTACTTTTCAACTTTCTTTTCCCGCGTGAGTAACGTACAGAATATGTAGGTGGGTACCTCATTAATACATCGGAATGTAGGCAGGTACTTATTATACACGTATGTACTTAAACGATTTATTGCCTACAAGTATAATCGAGAGAGAGATATTATTATTTGTCGATGAAAGTGGGATTGATGGTTGGCAAATTGCAACAAAGCTAATTCATAACAATACGAACGTTTCTTTTAGATAAACAAAACTAAAAATGTATTCTTAAAAGTATCTATCAAAGATGCTGTTTCACATTACGTGGATACAACTACTAAAGTCCTTGGGAAATTATTATCAGAAACAAATTCCTGATATAGGCCGATTCAAAGAATTGCTAGACGCTTGCACCAATTTAGAGATTCATTACGGATAGGTTTTAAAGTCCTTTATATACAAAATACAAAATGGACTTATACACACAAATACAATATTTATAAAAACGTCACAAATGCACTAGCATTATACTAGACAACATAATAAATTGTACACAAATGCTCTTAAAACTGAAAGTGGCAAGAGAAACATTGACCACGAGGGTGTTCAAATAATATAATATCACTTTTAGCACTAAGGTCACAGGAATAATAGGGAATAATTTTACTTACGTCTGGTGGAGGAGCGAATTTGAGACTGGCCAAACTGGCGTGAGAGCGAGCACGGTGCTCCTGTCTGATGCTGTAACTGAAAGCTCTCTCGTTCAGGTGTCCCCTACGCCCTGCAGAGCCTCCCAAGTGGGGCCCATCCAGAGCTGCTAGAGATCTGGCAGCCCTCAAGGGTCTTGGCTCAACTGTGGCGTACTGGGGCCTCAATCTCGGAGGTGGAAGAGTGGCAGCGTAGGCTACTCCAGGACCCATCTGTTGCCAAGCCCCTCTCGGAGGTGGCCCTAAAGTGCGTGTATCATGGTGCATCATTCCGTTCATACCGTTCTGCTGTCGTCTGTGTTGTTGTGGTTGCTGCTGCTGATTCTTTTTAGGCTTCTTGTTCGTGTTGGTTTGAATCACTGGCGGAGGAGGCGGTGGCGGTACTGGAGCTGGTCTGGTCACTTGTCTAGGACGAGGAGTCTTTCCTCTGCTGCCAGTCCCGTAAAGGTCGTACGGCCCTTCATCCAAGCGTTCAGTGGACCCAGCCCAGACTTTGTGGTTCTCGTCTCCGTCGTATATGTCTTCTTCTTCCTCCTCTTCCGCTGCGCCTTTGGTCGAATCCTTGACACTCCCGTTAGCGCCCCCGGCGGCTCTCGCGTATGAGCTGTCCGCGTACGCGTGGAAGCAACATCTCACGAGGGCGTTCGCTGCCATCTCCTTCTTGCAGATGAACGCGTGACATTCTAAGACTTTGATCCCCGACGTCCTACGGAGTATGGCAGCGAACAGAGGGGGGTGGGCGGGAGAAGGAGCCCTGGCAAACGGAGAATCTAACGGGAGGAATCTTGGAACACCGTTTCCTCCGGCTCCTACGTGTCTCACGGCAGCGCAGTAGTGTAGAGACTCGATAGGGAAGAACCTTGTGACTTTCTTGTGATTTTCGTCCACATTCTCCAGCAAGATCCCGTTAGACCAGACGGAGAGCCAGGAGTCTATGCCTCTCGCATGGCACGCCTGTCTCGGCGCTTTAGAAGGGTACAGTTCCCGTAGCGGTTCCTGTATTCCCTGTAGCCCGTCCTTGGTCTGCTGGGGCACCGCACTGCCCAGCCAAAGAACTCGGCACCGACAAATAGGTGTCGCCTCCATGTTAACTATCAATAATAATATAAACCCACGGTTAATTCACTGTTGGCACTGCACAGATCACAACCACTCCCTGCGCGCGCGACGGCCGCGGAATTTCCACTATGTGTGTCGTGTTGAGAGCAAGATGGCGCCCGCCCCCTCCTCGGCAGCGGCGGTCGGTAAAGCAGCACACTCTGTTTACCGACCCGACCCGCCGAAACACCTTGCTCCCTGGGCAGGTAATGATCCCAGCAGGTGAAAGAAAGAGGTGGAGCGCCTAGGTTAATTATGCCACTTAGCAAAAAGGTAGGTAAATGTCGACTTAATCCGCATGGATTGGTTCGCATTTCTTACTGATGAACGTGAATCTGCAGTTTTAACCAGAAGCAATTAAGATCGAAGTACAGACACGTAAGGTCTGTAATTCTTTCAAACCTGTCTGGGAACCAGGTAAAAGTATTGGGTATTTGCTTGATTTTGTACTGCTGGCTACAGATTATTTTACTAAGCTGAGTAATTTGCTAACCGTTTCACGGAATTTTATAACCTTTTGAATCCCAACAGGTATACAAACCGGTCTGTCAAGCGAAAATGGTCCCTCCTGCCATGAAATTTACACCGGTATTTGAAGGAAATCATATGTCGATAAAACAGATTTCCGCTTATCGACGCCCCGGAGGCCTTTGACCACGATACGTGTTTGACATTCCAAAGCGATATGCTGAACTAAAAAGGCTTTAAAACCGCCCGTCGCTAAAGGCGAGAATGGCGTGCGCCCTGTTCCAGTTAAATTAACGGGCGCGCTTGGAATTCCGTTGAGGGTTCCTGGCAAATTGACCCGTAGAGCAGTCGGTATAGGCCTCGTATTTGGGTGTTTTAATATTTCGTATTGCTGCAACCAGCGTTGTATGCGTTTTGGGTGGGATATCGATACAGAAATTAACAGGCTGATTCCCAAACCATTCTCGAACCAATCAATTAATACTACATAATTTTATAATATTATTAATAGCGAATTAAAATATTCGTAAATTTATTTTGCTGTACTGTAATGTGAAAATCTACAGATTTAGCCAGTCTTTCGAGTATTTTTTTTACTACGAGTTTATTTTAGATACTCGAAAGATGAATACAATTAATTAAATTGAATTATTACTTACCAAAATGAAAATAAATGTTTATTGATATGTACGTCAAATTTAATTTCGTATTCTCATTTTTTGTAAGGTTTTTCGTGTTTTTTTTAGATACTATTATATTTTATTTTATAAGTGTATATATAGGTATGTATACAGTTTGGGAGACCAGTATGAGTACAATTTGGAAAGCGGTTATGGGTACCGCCTTTTGACCTCCCCAGCTCGAATCTCCCGACCCATCGTTATGCTCCGCAATGTGAGGAATGGATTCATACGTCCGTCACTCCTGGATACACTGACCCGCAGATTTCTACTCATACCTTTTTCCTTCCCAGAACTCCCTTTTCCCAAAAAAAAAACCCTCCACTCAGTTTCCCGAAAGATAACACGGGCATTTTTTTCCTTAGTTCATTGTGTATCTAATGTAAAAAATGTAATTTTTATTTTTTAATGTGTTCAGAATAATCTAAATATAAATCACCCATTCCAACTGCCACTCCAGCCTAGTCAACAGCGTTGGAATGCGCTTTCGTTGGCCGTACAACCTTCCGCGTCCCCCCCTCTCCCTTCACCACCTCCCCGCAACCCCACTAGGCAATCTGGACTCGAGACAGTAGGTAGAACTAGAGGCACTACTGTGGAGACAGACACTGCTGTGTTTACAATACATACCCAGATAAACAAACACTGTTGTGTTCATAATATATGGGGAACGGATGCGCGACCTTTTTCACATAATACTTAAATTTGAATTTGGAACCAAATTACCCAACGGAATGAAAACATATTTTTTTATAATACATATCCAGATAAACAAACACCGTTGTGGAACTACGGGCACTATTGTGAAGACAGAAACTGCTGTGTTTACAATACATATTCAGATAAACTAGGTTATGTTCGTAACAGAAGGGGAACGGCTGCATATAAAACTTAAGAGGTTATACCAGAGAATACCTGAAATTAGTCCTCTTTAAATCAAATTCTGGACGTATTGACTCTTCTTTACAAAAAAACATAAATTGGTTTTGAAAGATTGTTTTATTTTTTCTGGTACACGGAGTTTCAAAATTTAAAAAAATTAAGTGTATTTTTAATATACTAAGGTTATACCGTTGGGCTTTGGCAGATTTGTTCAATTTTCAAATGATAGATTCTATTAAACAACACAAATTTCAAATCATATAATCATACAAAAAAATAAATCAATACATAATCTAGTCAACACAGTTTTCATAATTTTAATTTTAGTTAAATTGAAATCATTAAAAAATAAATCCCAGAAAGTGTTTTGTGACAAAAATACCTCAGTTTTTCCATTTATAGACCAAACTGAAATATTTCAAATTTTTTTACACACTTATTTTGTTTTGACATTATTAAAAAATCATAAATACTTATAATCAAAAAATACTTACAAGAAGTATACGATATTAAATAATTTATCATCGTGCGTTTTGAGCATTTTTATTGCTTACTTGAATGTAGGTATATATTAATTGAATGAAATAAATCGATATAATTTTTTTTTTTAAATTTAAAAAATTTGATACGGGGAATTGTCGATCTTTCTCACTGGAGCCTTCCCGTACAGTTGCGAACATTTTTAAACTTTTATTCTCAGCCGCTGGTCAAACACTCTATAATTTGGATAAGGCCAAAATACCCAAAAAAATAATTACAAGTGGGGCTAATGTAAAAAAAAAGCTTCCTCATTTTTTTAAAGACAAAAATTCCGGTGTTACGAATAACCTGACAATATTTGATAATCTCCTACTACCACCACAGTAAGTGGAAAAGTTTGTTTTGTCGTGTCATGGAGGACTTAGCCAGCCGAGGAATTGAACATCGGACGTCTAGGTGAGACCAAACGCGATGCCAACTCGACCATATATAGTTATGTTAAACAGTGTCAGACGTCAGATAATTTCCGACATCTTATGCTGCATATAAAAAAATATGGGAAAGTTAAACTGAACGCAAATCGGAAACAAATTGCACGCGTCCTTTTCTTCATCCCGAATCCATATTCCATATTATATAAAGCGACCCTTACGTAAATGACCAAAAAAACATCCTTTAAAACACCCATTCGTCATGCCTACGTTAACCCCAAGTAATTTAGTTCGTGGGTGTTCCTAGAACATTTTAAATTAGTTCCAGGTAAAATTCTTCCAAAGTCTGCTTTCATAAAATGTGAACCTTTTTCGAATAGGACAGGTATCTGGTTCACCTGAACGTTAGTTTTGCACAATAATCTTATCACATCACCCCCTATTTCCAGTACATATTATTATTTTCTGATAGATAAAGTAAAGGTTCTAGGAAAAAAATACTTAGCTAGACAGATTGGCTGAGTGCCAAAAAAAACGAAACACAAAAGACCTTCATTCCAACATGCATTTATACAAGGTGGAGCAAAAGTTGTCATCTGATGTTTTTTGGCTGTAATTTGTTTTATGAATAAAAAAAATTGATTCTGTTTCTGGATTGTGTTTATATAATGTCTTAATTTTTTTTTTATTAAGTATTTAAATTTGCATGTCACGAAAATATTTTTTATAAGTCAAAATATTTTTTACTCAGCTTCCTTATTATCACAGCAGAAAAATTTGCGATATTTTATTATTTACGGCCGGCGTGATCAAGGGGCAAAGCTCCCGACTTCCAATCCGAAGGTGAAGGGTTCGAACCCAGCGTTCGCAAATAAATTTTATTTTAATTAATGAGGACAATATTAGCGAAACTCAATCGAAAATCTGAAACAGAAAAATCAAATGTGACCGTATGTTTTTCTGATTTTTCTGTTTTTAGATTTTCGATTGAGTTTCGCTTATAAGCTTATTCGCTTATATTGTTTTAATTAATTCAAATATTATAATTTGAAGTTTAACCTAGTTATAAATAAAATAAAATAAATTTTATTTGATTAATTTGTGTTATTTCACAATAAATTAATCAAAAATAATATATAGTATATTTGCGGCACGTTCCAGAATGTTAGATACTCTCAGTATCGTCCTTGTGTAAGACCACCATTCAGAATTGAAACGTTGCTTGAAATGGCTTCAACCGTGTTTGGTGACCAGTTCTGAATAACCAGGTAAGTACTTCCCCACCTTCCTCCATCTCATCTCCTTCCCATCCCCACTACCTTCAGCCTCACAACCCTAATTGGGGATGTCATAGTCTCAGTGGCTCCAGACGGGAGCAGTTGGAACTCTTATGCGGTATCCACGTAAAAAAAAGACACAACCATTTTCCTCAGGGCGTTCACATAGGAGGCCCTGATAAAAATAATAAAAATAAATTCCCTCAGGGCCTATGTCGTCTTTGGGGATGCTGTATGGAGGTTTTTTTAAGGAAGGAAGAAGGGTACGATCTGGGAAGGAAAAGGTATGAGGGGTGGGTAGGAATCTTGCGCTCATTGTGTCCAGGAGTGACGGACGTATCAATGCGGTGCAAGGTGCAATAAGTCAATTAGAGTCCTGTTGGAGAGATAAAAAGGTCTCCGTAAAATGATACCAGCCGTAAGACTTATTTCTCCAGTTCACAAAAGTGGAAGATCATAAAAAATTATTTCGTAGAATTCTTTGCTAAGATTTTCATAGAAATCTAGATTAATACATGAATAATCAGGTCATTGCAATAATGTATTTGTTAATGCTAATATAAAAACCCTTCTCAAGGCGATGCACCGTGACGTGTATTATTTGGAATCGGGCAGCTAGCAATAACAATTCCTATATAGATGGCGGTAAGGTTTAAATTCCCACTTAACAACAGTCACATATTTTGATACCATTTTATCACATTATACAATAAAATCTTAATCAAAAAGGGGTTCGAAAGTAGGAGATTGTAAACTTTAAAGCAACTTTTGTAGGAATGATACTTTATTTTTTTCTGGCCTCATTAAAAGACTTTTAAAAAAATACTCGATTATTTCATTGGCCAAGATGTGTTCTACTCACAGTATTTAAGTGTTTAAAATATTTATAAGCAATCTAATTTTAAAATGAAATCACATGATTATGTATTACTTCGTAGTGCCATGCCTTGACTAAGACAATTGCATTCCATGTAGACATTCCGATAAAAACTATATGCACGATTTAACATTTAGTTAAATTATAATAACAATAAAAACAGAACTGAGTCGTTCAGATACTCCTTTATATGTAGAGTGCATTACACGGCTAATATACAAGGTGTCCGGGGGTAAAGTGCACGAACTTCGGGAAGTGGTTCTACATGATAGATGATAAATAAGTTTTTTCAAAATTCCAATTTTTTTTCCCATGCAAAAATATTTTTCCATAGAAGAATATTATTTTTTTCATTACAAACTATTCAACTTTTTTGCCCGAAAACTATCTTGAAACGTTGGAATTTCTAAAAAAGTTATTCGTCTTTTACTTGATATTATTAAATTGATAAACCAATGTTTAAGACAAGACTTTTTATGCACAGCACAAAGGGTAACAATTATTAGGGTAGCAATAATTATTAGCCTGGGAAATAAAGTTGGTTGTTTGCAAGTGAAAAAATGTAATAAACGGTAATTGTTGAATGAAACATTAGTATATATTGAATCGTTTGGCGGGTAAGAGATAAGCCGCCGTAGCCTATTGGATAGAGCTCCTGACCGGCAAATCAGAGGGGCGCGGGTTCGAGTCCCGTCGGCGGCATGTATCTTTTCTCGGGAGGTTTTTTCAATATGGATGAGTGTTTCAGGCTAATAATTATTGCTTATAATAATTGTCTTTTACACAACTATCATGTGGAATCACTTCCCAGTGCACTTTACCCCCGGCACCTTGTATGTGTGGAGATCGCAGATGTATTTGATTACCTATATCATCATCTATAATCATAAATAGCATGATATCTTCCGAATAAATACAACATTTATTTATTTATTGTTTGAAACATTTACAGAGTGTTAACAATTATTACATTAATACTATTGTGTTGGAATGTGCACAGATATTAACACTACAATTAAAAATGTTCACAGTATGCGTAATCAAGGTTTAGTTGTTACTAGATGGAGATTTTAGTAGTGAAAAAAAAAACAGAAGTAGTAATAATAATCAAAAAGAAATATAAAACATGAAATATATTATATTGAGGGATCAGTAGGATTTATCGGTCAAATTAGGAATTCCACCGGGCCGAACCCTCTGATATGAAAATATCTGGAGTCGGTGAATTATTTTCCCATTTAATGGTCTGGTAGGTTAACTTGTTGTTCTTGTATTGTTTTGTATTAATTATACTTATATAATACACTTGCATAGCGTGGATTTACTACATGATCATTTATATGGAAAAGTGGACCTAAAAGTCTGGTGCGTAATAATATAAATATCCTGTTCCAATAACTATATTTTAGCCATGTTTTTACAAAATGGTTGAGTGAGGGCTTGACTGAACGTAAATTATATTTTTAAGAGATATTTCTGGGTAAATATTTCTATGATTTCTAATATTGGTACCAACACAACGTGTAGAAATAAACAGTTATTGACACATCGCAAATTGGGCCTATTGATTTGTCCTTGTTTCGGCTTCGTAATTGCAGAGTTTATTTCAATAAATCCCACTCATTTCTGGTGAAATGCGGTCAAATCAAAGCAGCACGAATACTTCGAAAATTGTACCGACTTTAAGAGAGGTTCTGTAAAATGGGATGACTTTTACAATCTTTATCTTTTAAGCTAAATAATTTATGTATTTTATCATTCATTTTTATTAATTTTATTACAATTGGTGATGTGCTTAGAGCAGAGCCCCGGCAAATTCACGGTCCTGGGTTCAATTTCTATTGCGACATCATTTCCAAAACTTTTGTTTGACAATCTTTAAAATTACCTTCAATGATTACATTTTATTTTGATATTCATTATGATTTTCTTGGTCGGCTTATTTCATCGAATATTATGTGCCAAACTGCAAAACTATCGTACTTATTTCCACCGTCTCTATAACGCAACAGAAATATGTAATTTATTTCAGAGAATCTAGAAAATAGTGTTGCTTCTTCCTATCTAATCAAAATAAAATCTTAATCAAAAAGGGGTTCGAAAGTAGGAGATTGTAAACTTTAAAGCAACTTTTGTAGGAATGATACTTTATTTTTTTCTGGCCTCATTAAAAGACTTTTAAAAAAATACTCGATTATTTCATTGGCCAAGATGTGTTCTACTCACAGTATTTAAGTGTTTAAAATATTTATAAGCAATCTAATTTTAAAATGAAATCACATGATTATGTATTACTTCGTAGTGCCATGCCTTGACTAAGACAATTGCATTCCATGTAGACATTCCGATAAAAACTATATGCACGATTTAACATTTAGTTAAATTATAATAACAATAAAAACAGAACTGAGTCGTTCAGATACTCCTTTATATGTAGAGTGCATTACACGGCTAATATACAAGGTGTCCGGGGGTAAAGTGCACGAACTTCGGGAAGTGGTTCTACATGATAGATGATAAATAAGTTTTTTCAAAATTCCAATTTTTTTTCCCATGCAAAAATATTTTTCCATAGAAGAATATTATTTTTTTCATTACAAACTATTCAACTTTTTTGCCCGAAAACTATCTTGAAACGTTGGAATTTCTAAAAAAGTTATTCGTCTTTTACTTGATATTATTAAATTGATAAACCAATGTTTAAGACAAGACTTTTTATGCACAGCACAAAGGGTAACAATTATTAGGGTAGCAATAATTATTAGCCTGGGAAATAAAGTTGGTTGTTTGCAAGTGAAAAAATGTAATAAACGGTAATTGTTGAATGAAACATTAGTATATATTGAATCGTTTGGCGGGTAAGAGATAAGCCGCCGTAGCCTATTGGATAGAGCTCCTGACCGGCAAATCAGAGGGGCGCGGGTTCGAGTCCCGTCGGCGGCATGTATCTTTTCTCGGGAGGTTTTTTCAATATGGATGAGTGTTTCAGGCTAATAATTATTGCTTATAATAATTGTCTTTTACACAACTATCATGTGGAATCACTTCCCAGTGCACTTTACCCCCGGCACCTTGTATGTGTGGAGATCGCAGATGTATTTGATTACCTATATCATCATCTATAATCATAAATAGCATGATATCTTCCGAATAAATACAACATTTATTTATTTATTGTTTGAAACATTTACAGAGTGTTAACAATTATTACATTAATACTATTGTGTTGGAATGTGCACAGATATTAACACTACAATTAAAAATGTTCACAGTATGCGTAATCAAGGTTTAGTTGTTACTAGATGGAGATTTTAGTAGTGAAAAAAAAAACAGAAGTAGTAATAATAATCAAAAAGAAATATAAAACATGAAATATATTATATTGAGGGATCAGTAGGATTTATCGGTCAAATTAGGAATTCCACCGGGCCGAACCCTCTGATATGAAAATATCTGGAGTCGGTGAATTATTTTCCCATTTAATGGTCTGGTAGGTTAACTTGTTGTTCTTGTATTGTTTTGTATTAATTATACTTATATAATACACTTGCATAGCGTGGATTTACTACATGATCATTTATATGGAAAAGTGGACCTAAAAGTCTGGTGCGTAATAATATAAATATCCTGTTCCAATAACTATATTTTAGCCATGTTTTTACAAAATGGTTGAGTGAGGGCTTGACTGAACGTAAATTATATTTTTAAGAGATATTTCTGGGTAAATATTTCTATGATTTCTAATATTGGTACCAACACAACGTGTAGAAATAAACAGTTATTGACACATCGCAAATTGGGCCTATTGATTTGTCCTTGTTTCGGCTTCGTAATTGCAGAGTTTATTTCAATAAATCCCACTCATTTCTGGTGAAATGCGGTCAAATCAAAGCAGCACGAATACTTCGAAAATTGTACCGACTTTAAGAGAGGTTCTGTAAAATGGGATGACTTTTACAATCTTTATCTTTTAAGCTAAATAATTTATGTATTTTATCATTCATTTTTATTAATTTTATTACAATTGGTGATGTGCTTAGAGCAGAGCCCCGGCAAATTCACGGTCCTGGGTTCAATTTCTATTGCGACATCATTTCCAAAACTTTTGTTTGACAATCTTTAAAATTACCTTCAATGATTACATTTTATTTTGATATTCATTATGATTTTCTTGGTCGGCTTATTTCATCGAATATTATGTGCCAAACTGCAAAACTATCGTACTTATTTCCACCGTCTCTATAACGCAACAGAAATATGTAATTTATTTCAGAGAATCTAGAAAATAGTGTTGCTTCTTCCTAGATAAGATCTAGGTATAAAAACTTCCAGTGTGACATTGTAGAATTTGAAAACCGTGTCAAAAGCGCTAAGAAGAGTTCAAGATGCAGACAAAAACTTACTTAATGCATGTTGTAAGAGTTCAATATGCAGACAAAAACTTACTTAATTGCATGTTGTAAGAGTTCAAGATGCACACAAAAACTTTCTTAATTGCATGTTGTAAGAGTTCCAGATGCAGACATAAACTTACTTAATTGCATGTTGTAAGAGTTCAATATGCAGACAAAAACTTACTTAATTGCATGTTGTAAGTGTTCAAGATGCAGACAAAAACTTACTTAATTGCATGTTGTAAGAGTTCAAGATGCAGACAAAAACTTACTTAATTGCATGTTGTAAGAGTTCAAGATGCAGACAAAAACTTACTTAATTGCATGTTGTAAGAGTTCAAGATGCAGACAAAAACTTACTTAATTGCAATTGATTATGTGTAAAATTCTCTGTCCATCTTTGCGAGGATTCGATGTGACGGTGTGTGTCTAACATGCTCAAATAATATGTTTACATAACCAGAAGAATGTACGATTTCACAAGCATTTTATTTTACAACCGGTTGGACGTGAATTGATTGAAACTAAAATACTCAGGCTAGGCTTGCAAAACAGTCCATGGCGATAGTAATACCTGATTGCCTGCGTTTAATTTTTATTAACACTAAAATATACTCTTAGTAGATGATCTATGTGATTAGCTTCTGATGTTCTGGGAAAAAATTATCGATCTCTGGTCCCCTACCAAAAGTGTATTAATAATGATGTCCTTCACAGGAAGTGTGCATGATAAGCAAAATCAACTGAATGGCTTCAATTTCGTGCCCATATTTACAACTACAATATTCTATTCCTTCAGATTTTAGAATTCCTATCTCTGACGTCTTCTCTGTTCTTAAATCCAATATGTCTCGTTCCTATGAAGAAAATTGGTCAGATACGAAAACCTGAACTGCATCTTTCTATGCTGGAATACAAAAGCATATTCCAAGTAAACCTTGGTTCTACGGCAAAAAAAATCCAAAAGATGTATTTCCTGCATTTAGAGAATGAGAATTGGTCACTGCTCTATTGCAGCTCATTTGTTTAAGATCCGAGTCCTCGATAGTCCACTCTGTCAGTGCGGTGTGGAGGAGGAGACTCTTAACCATATCTTCTTAATTGTAAAAATCATTCTTCTTTCAAAAGCATATTATTGTTTGCTTGTTAAAATCACCCACCATTCTCCCTTTAGTACTCCGTGTTTCCTGTCTCTCAACAACTTTGTAGATTAAACTCAAAAATTTAACTATATTTCATCTATGGCATCTTTCTAAGCACAAAGCACTCTTCTTAGGGTGAATTGGTTCCAGCTTGTAAAAAATCAGTCTTTTATTCTTGGTTCTACCTAATAAGTATTATTATGAATGATTCTTGGTAGAATAAAATATATTCTTAAAACCGCTATAATCATGACGAATGTGTAGGACAGCCAGGAGACTACTGTCCGTTCTATTGTACTCTTAGAATCTCTCTGTTTTTAGAAACATGTCTGCTTGCCCTACTTGATTCTCAACATGAAGGGACGAAGCTACACAGTAGTGACATCTATTAGAGAACTCTATGAACACTATACACTATTAACACTAGAGCCATCTGAGTAGCTTGAACTAGAACAGGTATAATATTTAATATAGATTTTGTTTTCACAACCTCTGTGGCCTTCTCCACGAATGTTCTCCGCTGCCTGCAGTCCCTATCCATTCTTTTCCATTCCTCAGACCTTGGACCATTCATCTTCCACGCAGAAAATTCGCATATTTTTCGGTCTGCCTCTAGATTCTAGGTAGCTACCGCTAAAGTATTGATCAAGATTTTCCTTGTCATTCGGCTTCTTTCAACAAGCAAGCCCACCTTTTGGATTTACATAATCTTTTGATGGTTTCATACTTAACTAGATTTTCGAGTTTATTTCAAAGGTTTTTTTTTATTTAGGCAACCGTATCATATCCATTGTTTTTGTTTTCATTTTTATTCATGAGCCATTTGCTTCGTGTACTCTTGTATATTTTCACCTCCAGTTGTCCACTACAAGTTAGTACGAAAATGCGTTCTGCTTCATCATAACTCTCATAATATTTGTCAATTTCTCTTGAATTCACATGAAACACAAAACAGTAAAAAAAGAGTCTGCAAATGACTTTATTCAATTTGTTTGGTTTGTAATTATACCAATTATCGATATTTTTAAGTCTTTTCCCCATGCTCCCCTGTTTGGACACTCTCCTTATCAAGCCAATTTTACAATCATATTATTATGGCAGTGTACCTATTTGCGTTCAGAAATGCCACGATTTCATTGCCACGGATAGTTAAAAATACCTTAGACTCCTGTTACTTTAACAACCATTCTCGTGACCACAGGCCGATGCATTCTGCCTTCGATACGCCTTATAAAACTGCAATGCGAGTACTACGTGTCATAAAATCAATTCCTCCGGGTACGAATACAATCCCGAACACTCTTTCAAACTTGACATGTTATTTGACGAGCCTTAAAAAAAGCGTTCAACCATCATATAATAATGTCTAAATATAGTATGGTATTAGTTTAGCTTTTTGGTGAGGTTGTTTCAACTTGATGTGAAGTTTGGTTTGATATGGATCGATGTAGGCCCATTCAGTTGTAGATGTAACGGAAACTTGAAGCGGAATGAAAGTTTTAATAAAAATACCGTCAGGCATTGGACAGAATGTCGTGACGTCATTTGTATGTACCTTGATAGTATATAATGTTATTGCGAAGGTATCGCCAGGTCGAATTAGAATATCAAACATAAAAGTTGAACTGGTATTTAAGTATTATTGGAGTTAGCACAAGTTTGGAATTGACATGTGCAGGAATTAGATGTATGAAGGTACTTTCGGAAAAGTTAAACTGGAATTGTTATGAAATTTTAGACATCACTTTGTTACCCAAAATATCTTGGAAAAGGAGTAAGTTTTGTTGGTCCATTATTATTTATTAGAGTTCTTTCAAAGTCTAGAAAATGATTAGAAACGATGATTCAGTCGAAAAATGTCAATATGATAATAGAATGTTTTTTATTCATTTTGAGAAGATGCAAAAAACATGAAGAATTTGATTTTTTTTATTTTTGCAGAACGTGTTAAAACCTTTTTTAAGAGAAGCTTGGAGCGAAAAAAGAGGAGAAACGTAAGATAATTTTAATACAATATAATAATACAGTTTTAAGAAATGAATTAATTTACATTCTACTCCAATGTGTATGGAAGCTTTATGCAAGGTCAGTCATTATAATCATAGGTGCTACGACCTTTTGGGAGTCCTCTTTGCCGCTAGGAAACTTTTCCACGATCCTTCTTCTGTCTTCTGCTGCCTTCCTGTTCAAGTTGTTTTTCAAAATGTTTTTCGCAACCACACCAGCCTTACGTTAAGAGGAATATAAACGCCAGAAATATTCGTCTCCTTACCCCTTGAATACTCCGCTTATTTTTGGTATTATCCGCACGAGGAGGATAGCGCCAAAGTTGTCTTTATTTTTTTTATAAATAATTTTACAAGAACGAAAAAAAAGTAAGTCAATTAATCGAGTCAAAAATAATATTAGCCATAAAAGGGTATTTTTAAAAAGTTGTTTCTTGAATAACTTCATATGTAACGAAAAAAAACAAATTATTTAGTACGTTGCGCTTATATTTTTTGTAACGTAACTAATAATTTTATTTTAATTCCATTAAATTGAAAAGGTAGGAAAAGCTTCAATGTTTCCATTATATATTTTTAATATTCATAATGTAAACCGATTCGTAGTAAAGATAAATCTAAATGGGGTATAACTTCATCTTAAGGTCTCCCAACACAATTATAAGAAAAAAGTCTCTTTTTATAACTATTGAAGGTTATTCCCAGCAATGTAATATATCATTGAAGAATGACATATTATAAGTCTACTCGATGGTCATTTCTATTCATCTTTCCTGGATGAAACACAACTGTGTCTTACGGAACCAGTTTGATAATTTTAAATTTGACCAATTTGAAGAAGTTATTTAAGGCCAAAGTGACCTACCAGGTAAGTATGGTCATGTACATTTTCATTGAAAAAAAAAAAATAATAATAATAATAAATAAATAAATAAAAAATACATGTACATTTACATTTTTAGGCAGCACCGCGCTAGTTGTTCAGATGCATTGTACATATATACATGTATCGCTGATCAAAGAACCGGTGGATTTGCATCCATTGTTTTAGCCATAGGTTTTTTATATTTTCTAGTGTGTAGTTAGAAGTAAGATTGTAGAAATTATTGAAATTTGTGCAGCGCCCTTGAGGTGATTTTTCACAAAAACGGCGCTATACAAGTCATCCAATTATTATTATTATTATTATTAAGGGACAAGTGTTGCCCAAGCCATTTTGACCTCAATCTGGAAGGAAGAAATTCGGATGGAAGAGTCCATGGCCATACCTATTATTTCACTTAACATAGATAAGCTGTTACCAGCTGATATAAGATAAAGCAAGTACATAAAAAGCAAAAATATACAAGAATAAACTAGTTAGTTGGACAAGAGTGGAAGATGTCAAAGGATTGTGAATGATTTGTCGTTCAGACAAACAGCCTATAAAATTGTAACCCGGAGGTATATTTAGCTTCCATACGAGACAGTATGCGCAAACACAATTTGACAAGTCAACAAATGGAACCTTTCACAATAAGTCGGCACACACTCTCTGCACCTTATTGTGTATGCACGACCCAACCTTATATTGGCATGACCAATTACAGGCAAATTCTAGGCAATAAGGTACTCACTTTACTCGGTAAGTGGTTTGGTACAGTGCTGGATTTAGTTGTGATGAAGTGGAAAGCTATTAAAATACGAAGACTTGCTGTTATTTGTTTTACTACTTCATACAGGACTATCTTCTTTAGGATGCTGTGGGGAAGGAAAAATGGATAGAGGAAACAGAAAAAAACAACATTGAGGTATTATTCAGCCATGAATTATTGATACACACTATTGATATGAACTATTGTACAAAAACACAACAAATCATTGTTTTTATGGAATCACAATAAGTGTCTATCTACTCCCGTTCGTCGTACTCAGAATTCAGATAGTGTATAATAATAATAATATTTGGTTATTCTGTATAGCTCCGATTTGTGAAAAATTACCTCAAGGACGCTGTACAAATATGTAATATATATCTAAAGTGCTCTATCTTATTACTAACTATAGACTAGACTAGACAATTTATTAAAACAACTTAAAAGAGTTTTTTTTATAGTGAATACCTCACAAGAGTCCCAACTGCTCCCGTCTGGAGCCAGTGAGACTGTGGCATCCCCAATTGGGGTGTGTTATGAGGCTGAAGGTAAATGGGGAAGGGAAGGAGACGAGGTAGAGGAAGGTGGGGAAGAACCTGGCTATTCAGATCTAGTCACTAAACACGGATTAAGCCATTTCAAGCAATGTTTCAATTCTGAATGGTGGTCTTACACCAGGGCGATACTTATAGTATCATAAAAATACTTAAGAGTATACTTATAGTCTTATAAATATACTTAAGAGTATCTTCCACTCTGGAACGTGCCGCAAATATACTATATATTATTTTAAATAATTAATTGTGAAATAACACAAATCAATTAAATAAAAATTATTTGTGCACGCCTTGTTCGAACCCGCGGCCTTCGAAATGGGAGTCATGCAACTTATATGTACAATGAACGTGATGCTGTGTTAGAATGTACGTATATTATTATTTATTTACATTTTGTACAGGCAGATAATATGCAGGTATGCATTACCTGTTTATTACAGTTATTATGTTTGAATTTTAGAATGTTATCTAAATACATACATCGCGACAGAAATGGGTACTCTACTCGAAAATACATCTATGTTGTATGTTCTGAAAGATTATTATACCTGGAATCAAAACGCAGACAAAACCGGGTATTAGATATTACCTATTTATAATATCACCATTTAAAAAGTCTTTGAAATCATGTCAATGAACTTGTGAGCATTTTTTTACATTGACATGGGCTTTTATATTGACAAAATCTTGAATCTTCTTCCCCTTCTCCTATTAGGCTCGGAGACTCATCGGCTCGACAAGGAAACTCCAGGCGTCCCCGTCCTGCGTCATTTCAGCGACCTCCGTCCACAGTATGTCCAATCTCTCCTCGACCCTCTTTGGAGTTGCTTCTCCCAAGTTTGGTCCACTGGACGTCTTCCCTCTAGAATCGCACTCAATAGGCGAGTCGCATGAAACGGCGTTACCCGGGTTTGGTGACCAGATCTGAATGGCCAGGTATTTTCCTACCATCACGTTCCTCATTTCCTTCCTCGCCCTGCTCCTTCAGCCTTAAAAAATATCCCAAGTGTCATAAATAGAGACAAACAGTCTCCACTAAAGTCTTTGTCGGTAGTCTTAGGCCCACGGAAACTAAAACTGTTGAAACTGAATTACCGTTGACAGAAATGGTGCCTTAGATGTATATTGCTAAATCCGGTACTGAGCAAGCACGATGTTAATCGTAAAATACTGTGGGACTCTTCGATGTATGACTTTGAATTCTGAAGACTGAAGACGTAGACAAATGTGAGAAAAAACATCGACTGATATTGGTTATGGCGCCGTAGTTTACAGGTTGGATGACAAAAACCCTTAGTGAGTCTATACATTTTTTTCCTGCAATAGACTTTCCACGATATCTCTGATGACCTTATGCTGTTTGAATAATCTTAGGAGGCGGAGAAGTCCACATATTACATAAGTTGTCCATTTGTGTTACCTAAAAATTAGTAGCTAGTGTTTGGAATCATTTGCCGGCCTTTTATATGTACTTCCACCTGCAGCATGGTATTCTTCAAGGCACGGACTCAGTACTTCTTTTATTTGAAAGTTCCTTCGCGTAGCGCATGCTCTCAGAAGACACAGTAAGCATATATTTTACATTCTAAATGGCAAAAGTAGCTCTCGCGAATGTGACACTTTATTAAAAAAAATACAATTTAAGTACTATGAGAACATATCTGCAGTATATTTCTACTTTCCGATAAAAAAATTGGTGTTATCTTATTAAACACGAGTTGCTCTTGCTTTTCTAAGTGGTATGCGGTCCGCAGGCACAGTACTTGCACTTATTGCTGTTACTGCACAATTCGTTGCACACTGGTGCATTAAGAAAATTACAGTAACTGCACGGCGCCTACTTACTGACTGTTGGTAGAAATTTTTCGCCGTTTACTTTCGTGTTTTCTGTTTTCCAACACGCCAAGTCCTGCAGGGAAACCTGGTGTACACGAAACGTAATAAATATTTTTTTGTGTTGTGTTTTGGAATCAAATCAAACAATTCATTACATTAGAAAATTAATGTATGAAAAACAATTAAGTTTCTTTAATTATTATTTTGTTTAAGGGCCGGAATTTCGATTTTCTCCCGATTTTTTATATATTAACTCAGGTCCGGGGCATACGTCATTCCTATGTCTACCTACGTTAAATTGTCGTGAAAACAAGCTTATGTGCCCAAGCGGATATGTATGTACCTTGAACACTTTAAGTTTCTAAGTTCTAGAAAAAATAGTTCTAAAATCTATGTTTTTTGTAGAGCCGATGCGTTAATTACATAGAATTACCTCGATAGAAAAAAATCGCAAAATATGCTCCAAAAATTATTATTTACAAGTTTGTTTCTGTTATTTTATAATTTATATGCATGAAAATATTCACTGTGTTTTTAAAATGCTACTTAAGGTGTTGAAGAGATTTTTGCTCTTTTGTAAACGAGTCGTGTTTTATTAAATATTTTCCCAATTTTTGCTCGAATTTTTTCGTTTTTAATATTAGCGTGCTCGTTCAAACATTCTTATAGTCGTATCTCTCCTTCTAATTCTTTTTGGGCGGGTACTACCGGTCCTTAAATATTTTCTTTTATTTACAAAATAATTAATTAAAACGTTTACATAGAGCAGATAGGTACATTAAATCACCCTTCTAGGCGGCTGCCTGTTTCATGGTGACCAATGGATTATAGTTACTATATCGGAAAAACCAAAAATGATTTAATGCATTTTTCGAATGAACCGAAGAAATGGTTACATCTATGCATTTGAAATTAGGCTACACATTTCTGACACAATCATTCAATTTTCTTTACTCAATAGTTATGTATGTTGAATTTAAAAAAAAAAAAATTATGAGTTGAAACTATACTAGAGAAAACCTCCACTTTCAAATATTATTTCTTTATGCATAAAACGTAATACGACACAATAATGTACAAAATACTTAACGAATAAATATTTTTTGCAAAAATATATAACAGTAACAATTTCTAACATAAAAATGTTGCTCTTAATGATTTTATTTTACTACTTCCACGAAATTATAAGGTAAAACATATATATACCTACACCATATGTTAACAACTTACCTAGGTTCTGGGTTCGAGTCCCAGTTGCAACCGTTATCTTTTATTATTTTTCTGTGTCTTGTTTATTTTTATATTTTTAAAAATTAGATTATTATTGTTATCTTCTTCTTCAATGAATTCCTATTTATTTATTTTTACATTAACTCGACACAGGTGTGTCGAGTATTTGTCTATATCATTTTGGGGGATGCGGTGTGGAGAGTCTTTTTGTGGAAAAGAAGAAGTGAACATGGGTCTTGAAGAGACGAATGTTGTGGAAGGGAGGAAACACAGAGGCCGGCTAATCATTCTACAGCTGAACTGTTAAATGACCGAAAGAAACGACCTGCTCTCATGTGACAAAGGTCAACTATACTATGTAGAAATGTTAAACGCGTATTTGGCGTATTTCTCGACTGTGCACAGGTGCCCAAGGTATCAATGACGTAATTAGTTTCTCGGAGCATCTTCCATTGAAATACCGGTAGAAGAAGGACAGTATTCCAACCCGACATCTGTGCTCTAAATATTGCAATCCATTTTTTAAGATAGGAGTATCTATCAAATATTTTTTTCTATATAAAGAATCCATATCACTCACATAAATAATGTGTATTCTTTTCGATATTTTCTACGAACACGTGAGTAATTTTTAAAAACATTTTTCTTGTTTATTATTTTGCTTTTAATGCTCGTTGATTTCTTATACCTCATTTAACTGCCAAGAGCCAATGAGAGTCTGGCATCCCCTTTAATATAGGGTATTTGCATTATTTATTTTTATTCTCGAAAAAAATTACGATAAAGTAAGTATTTTTAATATTTACAGTTTTTGTAAATATTTTAGCTCACCCAATAAGTAAGTTTATTTTTATAATTTGAAAATTGAAAATCTGTCATTAAATTTTATATGTCTTGTTAAGTTTATTATATGTAGATGTAAAAAATGCAGTTTTCCGAAATAAATAAATAAAAATACCACATCGAGGTATGTTGTTGAGGGAAGGAAAGCTAAAGGCAAAGTATATAGGCAAGAGGAAGATTGAATTACCTTCCTTACCTATCCGGTTATTATCCTCGTTTCAATAAAAACAACCTTGCTTGCAAAATTCTATAACATTATAATTATATTACACAGTATCATAATCGTATTAAAAAAAACCTTGCCCACGCAGCTCGCGTTATATTGCATTTTTTTCCAATGTAGAACGAAAACGTTGTACAATTCACCTATAAGTATTATGCATTGCAACCTACGGCTAATCTACATACCAACACGCCACCATCCTACAAACTAGACGAGGCAGTCCACTTGAGACATAATGTTATGCTATGTCTTATTATAGACATGCATCCATCCAAAATAATTAATCAAACACTAAATAGACTTTGCCGATCAACCCGGGCTACATAATGAGTGAATAAAAAGTTGTAAAACTCAATCATTACGATTGTTCCATCCAAAACTGCACTTGTAACGTACTGTAAATACTAAAATAAAGAAAAAACAAGACGATATGGTGTTTGCTGGAATTGGGTAACAAGATACATATGTAAGAAAAATATGGTATGCAAGGAAAAGGGATATCCAATCAGTTACCACTGTGTCGTTATTGTTTCGTGAAGAAGCACACGAAACAATAACGACATAGTTATTATTATAATATTATAATTTAATAGACGGGTATGGGTACCGCCGCCCCGGGAACCATTTATTGGATAACCAACACCTCTGCCATAGGTCACCTCAAGTTATTCGCTACGTTTGGTGACTTAGCAGGGGTGCCCGGGTTCATGGAGTGAGGTTTGTCCGGGTCTAGGCAGCGGATGCGTCTGCCCACCAACCAGATGGAGAGAGACTGGTTGAGGGAGGCCTTTTGAGAGCTCTTTCGAAACATCACCTGAGATGAAATCAGGTAGGAACTAAGCATATTCTCATTGAAAATCCAATCAATAATATTTATTACATATTATAAATACTAATTTCGGTTGATATCCTGTCTGTAACTGCGGCTAAACGACCTTTAGAACTTTTGCTTAAAATTTAAGTTTCATTTTCAAAATTGTTTGTTTGGAGAAACCAGAGAAGCGACAAAGTATGTAAGTATTATAACAAAAATTTATTTTAATTGCCATATTCAAAATTGGACCTTTTTTATCGGGAATTCAGACTATCCCCATTGATGTACGTACTATCCTAATAATGGTTGAAAGCCTATAATTGTCGAAAACTTGCCATCATTTCCGAGCGTGACTGCAGATCGCTTACATACGAATAACAGTTTACTTCAAATAAATTAAGAACACTTAGTCATTGTGTGCTGTTATATTATTTTTTTATTGTAATTTAATCAATTTGTATTTTCATGTCCATTTTGTGTTAATTTTTATGAATATAAACCTTTTTCACTTTTCGTAATATTTTAAATTGTTTTTATTATTACCCGTCTCAGAAAAGACATCGTCTAGTGAGACGGATAACTTACTTGTTTGTTAAGTAAATATATGATTATTTTATCTCAATAAACCAAATTAAATGTAATTAATAAAAATATACGATAAGAAAATAAGATTATATTGGTAATTCTTAGTCGTAAGTATGGTACAGTAAAAAAATCGAATTAGCTCAGTGGTTACAGCAGAGCTCCGGCAAGGCAAAGGTGCTGGGTTCAATGTCTAGATGTGACCGAATCTTTTTCTGATGTTTCGGATTTAAGTTTTTTTTAAACAGAAACCGCTGCGCGGCCAGTTTCACACAAAACGTAGTTTTGGATTTGAGGCCAAAATATCTAACCAACCTGAAAAATTATTTTTGTAATTAAAAGGTATGTCAAATATGTATCTCGGCCATGAGCTACTTTATTTATTTTTAATTAAAATTATAATATATAGTTATTAAAGATTTTAATATTTTATGATTTTAGAGGCAACTTGGGCAATTATTTGCGAGTAAATGTAAACATAAAAAAATATACATTACATTTGTTTTAGAAATATGATGAAATATAAAATTAAAAATATATATTTTTTAGAAACAATTTTGATGGGTGTAAATTTAAATTACAAATTACCTATTTACATTTGAACAAAAACTTGTCGTTTATATATTAAAATTACTACCCAAAAAACGCATTTTTAAATTTTTTTTTATTTTATTTCTCATTATATTAAAACCAAGGATAAGGCAGAATTTTTTTTAATAATTACAAATAACTCACAAAAATATTTCAAAGTTGCTTCCAAAATGAACCAAAACTGATTTCTTTAATTAAAATTACCTATACGTCATCATTTAAAAGCAAAATAATATATATACCTCCTGTCCGAGATAGATATTTAACATACCCTTTTATTACAAAAATAATTTTTCAGTTTGGTTGGGTATTTTGGCCTCCAATCCGAAACTACGTTTCGTATGAAACCGGCCGCGCACCCAATAAATAGCCTGCTAATATTATCCTCAGTGATTAAAAAAAATAATTAACCATTGTAGGCACTGTTCATCAATAATATGTTCACATTTTTTCAACATTCCCACAAAAACGATATCGAACAATGCCCACATGGAACATCTTTACCGAAAATTTCTCCATTTCTTTTCCCACCGAGTTTGCGGGCGGATTTGGCGAATGGGTGCACCGCTCATGTTAATATGTCAAAACACAATGGACTTGCAGATAGAATGCTGATGATGAAAGCAGTTGGTGGCGGCCCGTGAATGGTCATCTTAATACTATATGAGAGAGAAACTTAAGGCCAAAGCGAGGGTGAATATAGAGGAAAAATGAATTGGTACATTTTTCAAAACTTAGGGACCAAATATTATTTTTTTAAATACTTAGCCAAACTGAAGTTAACATTATTCGTAAAACGTCTATATCTACACTATTAGATATGTGAACAGTTAGTACACATCGCGTTTAAGAAAGTATGTTTCCGATGCTTTCTTATAATATCTACATTAATATTTTTTTTCTTTTTTTTCTCATGTTTTTTTGTATTTTATTTTTATTTTTTATTATGTGGTTTATTACTTTTTTTCTACAAAATTGGATTTTTGTTAGTTCTCATATAAATTCATTTCATGTATGACTACCCAACAAGGGCATTAGCCTAGTATGGTAGTAGAAAAAACGACAAAAACTGTATTATAAAAATAAATTAAATAATTTAAAAAATAATAATAATAATTTCAAATTTGGCATCCTCAGACCATACCATTTGTTATTTCGGCTACTGGCATTATACCTAACTCTCTTTTTAAAAATTTAGGCTTACTAGATTTGTCAAAGAATTTGTATATAAAAAAGCAAAAATCAATAATTTTAAATACATGTAGAATTACGAAAGATTTTTTAAATATTTATATTAAGGGATCAGTGGGATTTATCGGTCCAGTTAGGAGTTCTAGCGAGCCGAACCCTCTGATATGAAAATATCTGGAGTCGGCGAATTATTTTCCCATTTGGTCTCTAATGGGTTGACGTGTGTTCTTGTATTGTTTTGTATTTATTATACTTAAATAGTACAATTGCATAGCAAGGATTGACTAGATGATCATTTGAGGAAAAGTGTGTGGAAGGGTTTAGTTTTCCTGTGGGGAAGATTTATTCGGTCATAAAAGTCAGAAAAAAAATAATGTAATAATTTGTATAGCGCAGTTTTGTGTTATTTCACTTCAAATGCGCTTAACTATAATGTAACTAAACTTAAAAATAATCCTATATTGCTCCTTACGAGCCCCTACAAAATATTGACCAAATAATATTATACAGTATTATGAATACGAACCAAATTAATTTTTAGAAAATAATTTCTTTAAAATTTACTATGATAAAACTATACTAACAGACAGACCAATTGGTCATAATAGACCTGATATAGTTTTACATGACAAAATTAAAAAAATAACTTATATTATTGATGTAGCTATTCCAAATTCCTGTAATATTCAAAAATCTGTTTCTGAAAAAATAAGAAAGTATACAGATTTAGGAAATGAACTTAAAAGAATTTGGCATTCTCAGACTATAAAAATATTACCTTTTGTTATTTCGGCTACTGGCATTATACCTAGCTCTCTTATTAAAAATTTAGGCATATTAGATTTGTCAAAGAATTTGTATATAAAAATGCAAAAATCAGTCATTTTAAATACATGTAGAATTACGAAAGATTTTTTAAATATTTATATTGAGGGATCAGTAGGATTTATCGGTCAAATTAGGAATTCCACAGAGCCGAACCCTCTGATATGAAAATATCTGGAGACGGTGAATTATATTCCCATTTAATAGTTTGGTAGATTAACGTGTTGTTCTTGTATTGTTTTGTATTAATTATACTTATATAATACACTTGCATAACGTGGATTTACTAGATGATCATTATGGAAAGGTGTATGAAAGGGTTTAGTTTTTCTTTTGGGAAAAACTAAACCCGGACCTGAAAATCTGGTGCGTAAAAAAATATATATACAAAGCCGAAAGAACAAAATGCCGGGAGAGCAAAAATTTACAATAAAAGTGCTATTATAGCACAGGACAATAATAATAGACAATTATAAAACAGGACAAAACTAGAATAATAATACTAAAATTATAAAATAATATTATATTGAGTATTGGAGAGTTGAGCGCAGAAATAGAAGGATTTATGCTTGCTATTCAAGATAGAGTAATTAATACCAAAATTATAGGAAGCATATTATCAAAGATCCAAATCAAATTGATGATTTATGTAGAAAATGTATGGCTTTTCCGGAAACTATAGAACACATTATATCAGGATGTTCTATATTAGCGCCGTCTGAGTATACATTTAGGCACAATCAGGGTTTAAAAATAATTCACCAAAGTTTGGTAATTAAACATAACTTGATTGACTGTCATAATACAGTACCATATTATGAATACGAACCAAATTCATTTTTAGAAAATAATTTCTTTAAAATTTACTATGATAAAACTATACTAACAGACAGACCAATTGGTCATAATAGACCTGATATAGTTTTACATGACAAAATTAAAAAAATAACTTATATCATTGATGTAGCTATTCCAAATTCCTGTAATATTCAAAAATCTGTTTCTGAAAAAATAAGAAAATATACAGATTTAGGAAATGAAATTAAAAGAATTTGGCATTCTCAGACTATAAAAATATTACCTTTTGTTATTTCGGCTACTGGCATTATACCTAGCTCTCTTATTAAAAATTTAGGCATATTAGATTTGTCAAAGAATTTGTATATAAAAATGCAAAAATCAGTCATTTTAAATACATGTAGAATTACGAAAGATTTTTTAAATATTTATATTGAGGGATCAGTAGGATTTATCGGTCAAATTAGGAATTCCACAGAGCCGAACCCTCTGATATGAAAATATCTAGAGTCGGTGAATTATTTTCCCATTTGGTCTCTAGTGGGTTGACATGTTAATACATAATAATAATAATGTAATATATGTATAGCGCAGTTTTGTGTTATTTCATTTCAAGTGCGCTTAACTATAATATACCTATGCTTAAAAATAATCCTACAGTGCTCTTTACATAACATTGACCAAATAAAATCCAATTAATAATATTATACAGTACATATAATCAGTGGCGGTTCGTGGTCTTTTTAACGGGGGGTTCAGAAATTCAAGAGAAGAATGATTATATTGTCTAATCAAAATTTACTCTTGTCACACAAATTAAATAAAGTTAGCGGGGGGGGGGGTACCTAAATAGGTACTATTGTTTTTAAATAACTTGATACTCCTCGACACAATTATTAAACAAGCAAAATGGTTTTAGAGGATTTAAATTGTTTAATGGTTTTTACAACACTCAATGTACGTTGCTAATTATTATTGTTTTTTTCAATAAGAATAATTGCGTAGAATTTAGAATATAATATAATTGATATTTTAAAACATAAAAAAACAAGAAACACAAATAAATGTGGCCACGAAATAAAATTAGCTTTTTTCACTTACACTAAAAATCCATTATACACGTATACAAAAAATAATAATATTTAATTTCCAAACTTTTTCCATAAGCATTAGCGTTATTTTTTGTATATAACACTGTATTCCGTCATTGTGTGGAAAAAAAGGACAGAATATTCGCGACAACCGATAAACGCAACCACTTTCAATTTGGAAGCCGAAACAATACTAGGAAAGCTCAACACAAAATTGCATAACTAGCGACGTTGTTTGCCGAAACTTTAGTAAATGTACTCGTAACTAAGGGATATAACGACTTATCTATAAAAAAAAATACGAAAACAGAAGTCAAAATCGGTCCACTTCAATAGTAGATTTACAAATGCCATTAGTAGCCATAGTAAACGGTTGGAGAAATGCAGAAACAAGAAAATAAAATATGTACAAAAATGACTAAAAAGTTAAATACCATAATATATAACATTTAACTTGCATCCGTCGGTGCAAAAGTCGACCGTCAGCCGGTCATCCTGCGACAATCTCGGGCTTCGTTTCGGCGAGACTCGTCAAAGTTCGGAGGTCACGTGACATCTTGACTCGTGAGCAGCGCACCAAGCTGCGTAGTTTTGTCCATTCTACCGTCACAGCGATTCGTATCGGCTATGATTTTTCGTATGGACAAATGTGTGCGGATCGCAACGCGCACAAAATGGGAATAGATAGGTACCGTATTTTCGGTGGCGCGAGTTTTAAAGACGGAATTTTAATGTCGAGCTATCTGTGATGCGATTATATTACTATACAACAAGATTGTTTTATTTTATCATATTTTTAATGGGGGTTCACCGCACAACCGCACTTTAGAGAAAACCGCCACTGCATATAATATACATTTACAAAGCCGAAAGAACAAAATGCCAAGAGAACAAAATTTTACAATAAAAGTGATAAAACAGGACAAAACTAGAATAATAAATTTAAAATATATTATAAACAGGGGGCAGTTTTCGTTCAGAAATAAGAAACATTCTTAGTTGACATTAAACATAAAACTAAAAAAAGAAGAAACCGAAACCAAACAATTACCGGAAACTTGAGAATATGGCTTATTACTTATTTCATATTGAAAATAATGTTCATAATCAAACGAAATTAGCTACAAACAAAATGTTGGCCAAATTTAATCCTGAAACCTGATCAACTGGACATAGTGAAAAAAGAACCTAGAAATTTAAATCGTCGATCCAACATTTAATAAACACTGCATGGTCACCCCGTATAGGACACCTGTTTCTCCGGGTAAGGGGGTCACGAGTGATCGCACTGACGACGGTTCTAAAAGAGAAGTCATCAACATCTCCCACAGTGATCCGCCGCATCCATAATGTGGGAACATTATCCACACTATATACAACTACTCTATACACACTATAACTACACCAAGGCTGCCCAACCTTTTTAACAGTCGGGCTAAATTGACGCGGTAAAATCACAGGCGGGCCACTGTTAGGGTTACCGGATTAACGGAACATCGGTCAGAATAAGGAAGTTGAGTCCTTTATTTTTTTTTGTCAATGTTCAGAGGCAAACTTAAAAACCACTATTTTTTTTTTTTAAAGTTCGTTTTCATAATTAAATTAATTCTACATGTTTGAATTTTTTTAAAGCCCGCGAAAACGGCGGCAAGAGCATAATACCGTGCGGCAGAGTTCGTGACGTAACCCGGTCCTTGATTGTGTGAAATATACGGGAAAATATTTACAAAACCGCGACACTCTTAATATGGACGAAAAAAATAAATAAATAAAGTTTCAGTAGTTAGATATTTACTAGTACTAATCAATTTAGTTACCGGAATTTCGATACACACAAAATTTTACGCTAATGTTATAATTGATTATATACAGATTGATTATTTCAGTTCAAAGGATTTACAAAAAATTGCAATTTGGCGGGAATTTTTAAACTTGCTCACGCGGGTCATTTATAATTCGTTCGCGGGCCTAGGGTTGGGCAGCCTTGAATCTACACTATAATACACTATATTATCTAAACTGTAATACACTATAGTCTAGACCAGTCAGGCATGTAACCACTATCGTTGTATCGTTATTTGCAATTTGGAAGGCAGGTATGGGTACCGCCATCCGGGAACCATTTATTGAAAACGTGCACTTGCCATAGGTTCGCTACGTTTGGTTTCTTAGCAGGGGCATTTCCCCACCTTCCTCCTCCCCATCTCCTTGCCCTCCCCACATCCTTCATCCTCACAACATACCCCAATTGGGGATGCCACAGTCTCACTGGCTCCAGACGGGATCAGTTGGGACTCTTGTGCAGTATTCATGTAAAAAAAAATTGATGCCTTGACTCATGGAGTGACATTTGCCTAGGTCTCGGTTGCGAATGCGTTTGTCCACCTACTGCGTGGCAGGCCGGATCGCGAGAGAAAGGTTGAAGGATACCTAACCGAGACCTCTCCAGCCAGACCATCGCCTTAGACCGCAGTAGGAGTTACGGATTTATACATCCGTAACTCCTGGATACATTGACCCTGGGTTACCAGATCCGAAAATGAGTTTTCCTGACAAAATCATCATTTTCCTCAGGGCCTCCTGTGTGGAGTTTTAAAAAACATAGCAAAAAAAATCCTATAAAATACTCTACACGGAGAAAAATGTTAAAATACGAAATAACGTATACCAACAAATTATTCTTACATGTTCCCGCCAATAAACATTGAAACCCTGTTAATTTGTTCGTAAGAACTTCAGTCCCGTTTTTAACCGTTTTTACTATTAAAATGATCGTATTTTAGAATAACATTTTTCTCCGTGTAACACATCATCGGCCACACCCAGTGTAAACCATCCATCCTGGGGGCGAGGGGGTGGCTAGATAGATAATTTCAGGAATCATCACTTTCCCTATCATTGGTCAGAAAGATACCCGGTGTAAAAACCATCCATCCTGGGGGGGTTTTCGTCATTTTATTCGATTCTGCCAGGAAATTCGTCGTCCTGTAAATTCCGTTACAAATAATATTCTATTATATTTATTTTTTCTTGAATTTTTAAAAACTCCTGACAATTTCCAATTTTCTCTGTTTCCCTGACAGACTGAAAAACTCTGGACATGTCTGAAAATGTCATGCCACCCCTCCTAAATTTTCCTTACCAGATCTTTCTCACTATACTTTCCCTAAAAATACCTCAAACTCGCTCAATGTAAAGCTTTTGTACTATGCATAAAAATCTTGTTTTAAACAATAATCAATTAAAAAAATAAAAATAATATTTTATGATATTATTATGTAAAAAAATACTTGTAAGTTCGCTGCGAAACACTTTCGTGCGTACTTTGTAATAATTGTAACATTAATTTTGAAAACGTTAAATATTTGATCATAGCACACGGAAACCGAACGCTCTACGATTTTGCTTGTTTTTTAATCTTACTAATATTATAAACGCGAAAGTTTGTATGGATGTATGTATGTTTGTTACTCTTTTAACCGAAATTTAATGAATGGATTTTAAAGAAACTTTACAATAATAGAAAACAAGAAAACATATAGGCTATAATTTATAAAGCTTACTATTTATTTTCAATTTGTTTAATAGAAAAAATCAAATTTTGAAAATTTGAAAATGACATTTTGCAAAATAATGATTGTTAAATCAAAATTCTATTTTGGAAAAAAAATTAATTATTGAATTTATTTGAAGTACTCGCCTAATACTTGAATCGAATCAAGAATATACATATTTTAAATAAATAGGTTAAGAATTTTGGTATAAACGTAGATGGGACCTAGGAAAAGAAAATAGATTACTCGAAGTACTAATCCTACGCAGACGAAGTCGCAGGCAGAAGCTTGTCATTTATATTCTTGGACCGTTGCTCTTTCTAATCTACGTAAATGACATAACAAAGTGGGGTATTAAAGGTACTATACAACTTTATGCGGATGATACGGTAATTTTTTATACTAAACCGAACCTAGCGGAGCTTGAAACGGAAATGAATGCTGATATTTCCCATCTCACAAGTTGGTTGAGAATAAACAAACTAACCCTTAACGTAAAAAAAACCCACTATATACTTTTCGGTAACAAAAAAAATCTCAGCCTCGATATCAAAATTGGAGACAACTCCCTCGAAAAGAAAATGAGCACAAAATATCTGGGTCTGATCATAGATTCCCAACTCTCGTGGGATCTCCACGTAAATCATGTAAAGGAGAAAATTACACCCATAACTGGTGTACTATATAGGCTTCAAGGATTACTACCCATCCCTTTATTAACTTCAGTCTACAATGCCATGGTACACTCTCACCTGTCCTATCTCTGCTGTATCTGGGGCTTTGCCTCAAAGAAATTGATAGCCGACCTGCAGGTAGTTCAAAACCGAGCTCTCAGAAATGTTCATGGACTTCCATGGGACACTCATGTCAGGGACATCTATTCAGTTTCCGGTATCCTTCCAATCACAATCCTTCCTAAACATGAAATCACAAGCACCATCCTACAAATTACCCAACAATCAACTCATACTAACACCAAGCCAATTTACAATCAAGACATCCACAACCACAATACTCGAAATAACAATAAAATCCGCATTCCTCAAACACACACTACAAAATATGGGATAAAATCTCTGAACTATATTGCCTATACACTATATAATTCGCTTCCAGATATGTACAAAAACATCCAGCATAATAAAAAATTGCAAAGCAATGCTTTAAAAGAATATTTTTTAACTACATTTAAAAATGAAAATATGTAATCGTCTTGTCATTTTTTGTTCTATCTTATATACTCGGATCTGTTTTTCCCTCTCTTTACTTGTTTTCTCTTGTTGTTTGTTCTACTTAACCTGTCTTTATTTTTATTTTTATGCTGTACTGAATGTAAAACTTATATTATGATATCAAAATACCTTTGTAAAATTGTAACTACTACCTCCTACCTATGAATTGTAAGTTCCTCCTGTCCTAAAATGAGTTTTGTAACTCATCGGGATTGCTCTAGCAAGAAATAAAAACAATGAAAAAAAAAAAAATATACAAGTGAAAAAAATTTTGACATAAAAACTTGTGGGTTGTATAAAAAGAAAAACCCAATAAAAACGCTCTGCTCTGCGAAAGTGAAAAAAATTCTACAATTAACGTCGAAACACGTCTTTATAATATGTGAAAATGCTTCCGGTAATCCCTCAGAACAGAAACGAGATTTGTTGATATTTTATTTCCGGGTGGTTGGAAGGAAACGGCTCTGGGTTTGCACGAAACGGGATACATTTAAATTCTTTTAAGTGTTTCATCTAAAAGCGTATGAAATTATTATGATAATAACTTTAAAAAGATAACTCGTCCATCACCTACAAAGAAAAAACTATCGACATTTCACAATACCTTGCATTTATTAGTCAACGATCTACGGTAATTAGTAACTCTATCATAAAATAATTTCAAAATAATATAATATGATCAAAATGATAATTTATTTACAATAACTTTAAGTCCCTATTACCGCCATCTATGTATTTAATTAATAAATGTGAATGATTTCAAAAATATTTATTATTTTTTAAATCATTCACGTTTAGTTGAGTAGTGAACTTTTTATTTTGTTATATCGGTATTTTCGACCGGCATTCGAATGTTTTCCTGGGATTTTCCTTCCGGCTCTCCACAGGTAAACATTATTCCTAAAATTTAACTTTAAATATTTTGTCGTTTTCGAAGCAACGAAAAAAAGCAACGTGTATGCAGGTAAGTGTGGAAATAATAAAACCAGCTAATTTTTTTAGATAGAGTTAGCTATATAAACGTGAAATATATTTTGATAATAAGATATATTATCTTGTAAACAAAACACCATTGGAAAAAAAAGAACTCGTAGTTCTTTGTCCGAATATGAGCAGAACTTTTCGCGCGGTTCTATTTATTTTCGACCGGCTATCGAGTGTTTTCCTGGGATTTTTCTTCCGGCTCTCCACAGGAAGTATTATTCCTAAAATTTAACTTTAAATACTTTGTCGTTTTCGAAGCAACCTGTTTATAAAAATGTAATACAAAGGTATTGAACGAAGAACGCTTGATGGATGGTCATCCACACTAATGTATCTTCAACAAATTCATTGTATTTAATCGCAGTCAAAATATGATTACAGAGAGAGACGAACAACAAAACACGAAAAAAGTTACAGAAAATGAAAAAAAATGCAAAAAGAAGAGGGGCCAACGGCACGCGGTGTTCCCAAGCGGTCACCCATCCAAGTACTGACCGCGCCCAATGTTGCTTAACTTCGGTGATCGGACGAGAACCGGTGTGTTCAACATGGTATGGTCGTTGGCGAACGCTGATACTGCGATAGGAATCATATTTGAGAAAAATTATATTTTTTAATCATTCACGTTTAGTTGAGTAGTGAACTTCCTACGAAGGCACTGTTTAAACGTTTACATATTCCGATAGATGCCTCTTTCTCTACATATACGGAAAGAAAATGCAAAAGAAAATTATATCAAATAACAACCCTGAAGGTTTCGGTGGAGAAAACTGTAATGATGTGTTAGTAAAAAGTTTGTATTCGAGTGGTGTGCCGATGGTGCTTCGGGGTGCCGTTCTTACACCATCTAAGCATGGGCAGGATTTTTTTAAATGAAATTTTAACCCTTAATAATTGGGTAATTTGTAGAGCGCCGTTTTTGTGAGAAATCACCTCAAGGGCGAAATATAACTGGGCCTCTCACCTTCTGCATTATAAAATGTGTAGATATGTCGAAAAAGAACCAAGTGAGCTAATAACACTGCCGATTATTCTCTTTTTTTTAAATTAATAAATAATGTTGCCTCTATCACAGCTTACTAAATAAATTGTGGGAGAATGTCAAAATTCGTTTTCGTAATGCCAACAAATTGAAAATACATGAGTTTTTAAAGTGGTCTAAAGGTCATTATTTCTTTGAAAACCCTTATCGAGTAATAATTTTCGTGTATGCAGGTAAGTGAGGAAATAATAAAACCAGCTAATTTTTTTAGATAAAGTTAGCTATGTAAACGTGAAATATATTTTGATAATAAGACTTATTTTCTTGTAAACAAAACACCATTGGAAAAAAAAGAACTCGTAGCTATTTGTCCGAATATGAGCAGAACTTTTCGCGCGGTTCTATTTATTTTCGACCGGCTATCGAGTGTTTTCCTGGGATTTTTCTTCCGGCTCTCCACAGGTAGTATTATTCCTAAAAATTAACTTTAAATACTTTGTCGTTTTCGAAGCAACCTGTTTATAAAAATGTAATACAAAGGTATTGAACGAAGAACGCTTGATGGATGGTCATCCACACTAATGTATCTTCAACAAATTCATTGTATTTAATCGCAGTCAAAATATGATTACAGAGAGAGACGAACAACAAAACACGAAAAAAGTTACAGAAAATGAAAAAAAATGCAAAAAGAAGAGGGGCCAACGGCACGCGGTGTTCCCAAGCGGTCACCCATCCAAGTACTGACCGCGCCCAATGTTGCTTAACTTCGGTGATCGGACGAGAACCGGTGTGTTCAACATGGTATGGTCGTTGGCGAACGCTGATACTGCGATATGAATCATATTTGAGAAAAATTATATTTTTTAATCATTCACGTTTAGTTGAGTAGTGAACTTCCTACGAAGGCACTGTTTAAACGTTTACATATTCCGATAGATGCCTCTTTCTCTACATATACGGAAAGAAAATGCAAAAGAAAATTATATCAAATAACAACCCTGAAGGTTTCGGTGGAGAAAACTGTAATGATGTGTTAGTAAAAAGTTTGTATTCGAGTGGTGTGCCGATGGTGCTTCGGGGTGCCGTTCTTACACCATCTAAGCATGGGCAGGATTTTTTTAAATGAAATTTTAACCCTTAATAATTGGGTAATTTGTAGAGCGCCGTTTTTGTGAGAAATCACCTCAAGGGCGAAATATAACTGGGCCTCTCACCTTCTGCATTATAAAATGTGTAGATATGTCGAAAAAGAACCAAGTGAGCTAATAACACTGCCGATTATTCTCTTTTTTTTAAATTAATAAATAATGTTGCCTCTATCACAGCTTACTAAATAAATTGTGGGAGAATGTCAAAATTCGTTTTCGTAATGCCAACAAATTGAAAATACATGAGTTTTTAAAATGGTCTAAAGGTCATTATTTCTTTGAAAACCCTTATCGAGTAATAATTTTCGTGTATGCAGGTAAGTGTGGAAATAATAAAACCAGCTAATTTTTTTAGATAAAGTTAGCTATGTAAACGTGAAATATATTTTGATAATAAGACTTATTTTCTTGTAAACAAAACACCATTGGAAAAAAAAGAACTCGTAGCTATTTGTCCGAATATGAGCAGAACTTTTCGCGCGGTTCTATTTATTTTCGACCGGCTATCGAGTGTTTTCCTGGGATTTTTCTTCCGGCTCTCCACAGGTAGTATTATTCCTAAAAATTAACTTTAAATACTTTGTCGTTTTCGAAGCAACCTGTTTATAAAAATGTAATACAAAGGTATTGAACGAAGAACGCTTGATGGATGGTCATCCACACTAATGTATCTTCAACAAATTCATTGTATTTAATCGCAGTCAAAATATGATTACAGAGAGAGACGAACAACAAAACACGAAAAAAGTTACAGAAAATGAAAAAAAATGCAAAAAGAAGAGGGGCCAACGGCACGCGGTGTTCCCAAGCGGTCACCCATCCAAGTACTGACCGCGCCCAATGTTGCTTAACTTCGGTGATCGGACGAGAACCGGTGTGTTCAACATGGTATGGTCGTTGGCGAACGCTGATACTGCGATAGGAATCATATTTGAGAAAAATTATATTTTTTAATCATTCACGTTTAGTTGAGTAGTGAACTTCCTACGAAGGCACTGTTTAAACGTTTACATATTCCGATAGATGCCTCTTTCTCTACATATACGGAAAGAAAATGCAAAAGAAAATTATATCAAATAACAACCCTGAAGGTTTCGGTGGAGAAAACTGTAATGATGTGTTAGTAAAAAGTTTGTATTCGAGTGGTGTGCCGATGGTGCTTCGGGGTGCCGTTCTTACACCATCTAAGCATGGGCAGGATTTTTTTAAATGAAATTTTAACCCTTAATAATTGGGTAATTTGTAGAGCGCCGTTTTTGTGAGAAATCACCTCAAGGGCGAAATATAACTGGGCCTCTCACCTTCTGCATTATAAAATGTGTAGATATGTCGAAAAAGAACCAAGTGAGCTAATAACACTGCCGATTATTCTCTTTTTTTTAAATTAATAAATAATGTTGCCTCTATCACAGCTTACTAAATAAATTGTGGGAGAATGTCAAAATTCGTTTTCGTAATGCCAACAAATTGAAAATACATGAGTTTTTAAAATGGTCTAAAGGTCATTATTTCTTTGAAAACCCTTATCGAGTAATAATTTTCGTGTATGCAGGTAAGTGTGGAAATAATAAAACCAGCTAATTTTTTTAGATAAAGTTAGCTATGTAAACGTGAAATATATTTTGATAATAAGACTTATTTTCTTGTAAACAAAACACCATTGGAAAAAAAAGAACTCGTAGCTATTTGTCCGAATATGAGCAGAACTTTTCGCGCGGTTCTATTTATTTTCGACCGGCTATCGAGTGTTTTCCTGGGATTTTTCTTCCGGCTCTCCACAGGTAGTATTATTCCTAAAAATTAACTTTAAATACTTTGTCGTTTTCGAAGCAACCTGTTTATAAAAATGTAATACAAAGGTATTGAACGAAGAACGCTTGATGGATGGTCATCCACACTAATGTATCTTCAACAAATTCATTGTATTTAATCGCAGTCAAAATATGATTACAGAGAGAGACGAACAACAAAACACGAAAAAAGTTACAGAAAATGAAAAAAAATGCAAAAAGAAGAGGGGCCAACGGCACGCGGTGTTCCCAAGCGGTCACCCATCCAAGTACTGACCGCGCCCAATGTTGCTTAACTTCGGTGATCGGACGAGAACCGGTGTGTTCAACATGGTATGGTCGTTGGCGAACGCTGATACTGCGATAGGAATCATATTTGAGAAAAATTATATTTTTTAATCATTCACGTTTAGTTGAGTAGTGAACTTCCTACGAAGGCACTGTTTAAACGTTTACATATTCCGATAGATGCCTCTTTCTCTGCATATACGGAAAGAAAATGCAAAAGAAAATTATATAAAATAGCAACCCTGAAGGTTTCGGTGGAGAAAACTGTAATGATGTGTTAGTAAAAAGTTTGTATTCGAGTGGTGTGCCGATGGTGCTTCGGGGTGCCGTTCTTACACCATCTAAGCATGGGCAGGATTTTTTTTAATGCAATTTTAACCCTTAATAATTGAGTAATTTGTAGAGCGCCGTTTTTGTGAGAAATCACCTCAAGGGCGAAATATAACTGGGCCTCTCACCTTCTGCATTATAAAGTGTGTAGATATGTCAAAAAAGAACCAAGTGAGCTAATAACACTGCCGATTATTCTCTTTTTTTTAAATTAATAAATAATGTTGCCTCTATCACAGCTTACTAAATAAATTGTGGGAGAATGTCAAAATTCGTTTTCGTAATGCCAACAAATTGAAAATACATGAGTTTTTAAAGTGGTCTAAAGGTCATTATTTCTTTGAAAACCCTTATCGAGTAATAATTTTCGTGTATGCAGGTAAGTGTGGAAATAATAAAACCAGCTAATTTTTTTAGATAGAGTTAGCTATGTAAACGTGAAATATATTTTGATAATAAGACTTATTTTCTTGTAAACAAAACACCATTCGAAAAAAAAGAACTCGTAGCTATTTGTCCGAATATGAGCAGAACTTTTCGCGCGGTTCTATTTATTTTCGACCGGCTATCGAGTGTTTTCCTGGGATTTTTCTTCCGGCTCTCCACAGGTAGTATTATTCCTAAAAATTAACTTTAAATACTTTGTCGTTTTCGAAGCAACCTGTTTATAAAAATGTAATACAAAGGTATTGAACGAAGAACGCTTGATGGATGGTCATCCACACTAATGTATCTTCAACAAATTCATTGTATTTAATCGCAGTCAAAATATGATTACAGAGAGAGACGAACAACAAAACACGAAAAAAGTTACAGAAAATGAAAAAAAATGCAAAAAGAAGAGGGGCCAACGGCACGCGGTGTTCCCAAGCGGTCACCCATCCAAGTACTGACCGCGCCCAATGTTGCTTAACTTCGGTGATCGGACGAGAACCGGTGTGTTCAACATGGTATGGTCGTTGGCGAACGCTGATACTGCGATAGGAATCATATTTGAGAAAAATTATATTTTTTAATCATTCACGTTTAGTTGAGTAGTGAACTTCCTACGAAGGCACTGTTTAAACGTTTACATATTCCGATAGATGCCTCTTTCTCTACATTTACGGAAAGAAAATGCAAAAGAAAATTATATCAAATAACAACCCTGAAGGTTTCGGTGGAGAAAACTGTAATGATGTGTTAGTAAAAAGTTTGTATTCGAGTGGTGTGCCGATGGTGCTTCGGGGTGCCGTTCTTACACCATCTAAGCATGGGCAGGATTTTTTTAAATGAAATTTTAACCCTTAATAATTGGGTAATTTGTAGAGCGCCGTTTTTGTGAGAAATCACCTCAAGGGCGAAATATAACTGGGCCTCTCACCTTCTGCATTATAAAATGTGTAGATATGTCGAAAAAGAACCAAGTGAGCTAATAACACTGCCGATTATTCTCTTTTTTTTAAATTAATAAATAATGTTGCCTCTATCACAGCTTACTAAATAAATTGTGGGAGAATGTCAAAATTCGTTTTCGTAATGCCAACAAATTGAAAATACATGAGTTTTTAAAGTGGTCTAAAGGTCATTATTTCTTTGAAAACCCTTATCGAGTAATAATTTTCGTGTATGCAGGTAAGTGTGGAAATAATAAAACCAGCTAATTTTTTTAGATAAAGTTAGCTATGTAAACGTGAAATATATTTTGATAATAAGACTTATTTTCTTGTAAACAAAACACCATTGGAAAAAAAAGAACTCGTAGCTATTTGTCCGAATATGAGCAGAACTTTTCGCGCGGTTCTATTTATTTTCGACCGGCTATCGAGTGTTTTCCTGGGATTTTTCTTCCGGCTCTCCACAGGTAGTATTATTCCTAAAAATTAACTTTAAATACTTTGTCGTTTTCGAAGCAACCTGTTTATAAAAATGTAATACAAAGGTATTGAACGAAGAACGCTTGATGGATGGTCATCCACACTAATGTATCTTCAACAAATTCATTGTATTTAATCGCAGTCAAAATATGATTACAGAGAGAGACGAACAACAAAACACGAAAAAAGTTACAGAAAATGAAAAAAAATGCAAAAAGAAGAGGGGCCAACGGCACGCGGTGTTCCCAAGCGGTCACCCATCCAAGTACTGACCGCGCCCAATGTTGCTTAACTTCGGTGATCGGACGAGAACCGGTGTGTTCAACATGGTATGGTCGTTGGCGAACGCTGATACTGCGATAGGAATCATATTTGAGAAAAATTATATTTTTTAATCATTCACGTTTAGTTGAGTAGTGAACTTCCTACGAAGGCACTGTTTAAACGTTTACATATTCCGATAGATGCCTCTTTCTCTACATATACGGAAAGAAAATGCAAAAGAAAATTATATCAAATAACAACCCTGAAGGTTTCGGTGGAGAAAACTGTAATGATGTGTTAGTAAAAAGTTTGTATTCGAGTGGTGTGCCGATGGTGCTTCGGGGTGCCGTTCTTACACCATCTAAGCATGGGCAGGATTTTTTTAAATGAAATTTTAACCCTTAATAATTGGGTAATTTGTAGAGCGCCGTTTTTGTGAGAAATCACCTCAAGGGCGAAATATAACTGGGCCTCTCACCTTCTGCATTATAAAATGTGTAGATATGTCGAAAAAGAACCAAGTGAGCTAATAACACTGCCGATTATTCTCTTTTTTTTAAATTAATAAATAATGTTGCCTCTATCACAGCTTACTAAATAAATTGTGGGAGAATGTCAAAATTCGTTTTCGTAATGCCAACAAATTGAAAATACATGAGTTTTTAAAATGGTCTAAAGGTCATTATTTCTTTGAAAACCCTTATCGAGTAATAATTTTCGTGTATGCAGGTAAGTGTGGAAATAATAAAACCAGCTAATTTTTTTAGATAAAGTTAGCTATGTAAACGTGAAATATATTTTGATAATAAGACTTATTTTCTTGTAAACAAAACACCATTGGAAAAAAAAGAACTCGTAGCTATTTGTCCGAATATGAGCAGAACTTTTCGCGCGGTTCTATTTATTTTCGACCGGCTATCGAGTGTTTTCCTGGGATTTTTCTTCCGGCTCTCCACAGGTAGTATTATTCCTAAAAATTAACTTTAAATACTTTGTCGTTTTCGAAGCAACCTGTTTATAAAAATGTAATACAAAGGTATTGAACGAAGAACGCTTGATGGATGGTCATCCACACTAATGTATCTTCAACAAATTCATTGTATTTAATCGCAGTCAAAATATGATTACAGAGAGAGACGAACAACAAAACACGAAAAAAGTTACAGAAAATGAAAAAAAATGCAAAAAGAAGAGGGGCCAACGGCACGCGGTGTTCCCAAGCGGTCACCCATCCAAGTACTGACCGCGCCCAATGTTGCTTAACTTCGGTGATCGGACGAGAACCGGTGTGTTCAACATGGTATGGTCGTTGGCGAACGCTGATACTGCGATAGGAATCATATTTGAGAAAAATTATATTTTTTAATCATTCACGTTTAGTTGAGTAGTGAACTTCCTACGAAGGCACTGTTTAAACGTTTACATATTCCGATAGATGCCTCTTTCTCTGCATATACGGAAAGAAAATGCAAAAGAAAATTATATAAAATAGCAACCCTGAAGGTTTCGGTGGAGAAAACTGTAATGATGTGTTAGTAAAAAGTTTGTATTCGAGTGGTGTGCCGATGGTGCTTCGGGGTGCCGTTCTTACACCATCTAAGCATGGGCAGGATTTTTTTTAATGCAATTTTAACCCTTAATAATTGAGTAATTTGTAGAGCGCCGTTTTTGTGAGAAATCACCTCAAGGGCGAAATATAACTGGGCCTCTCACCTTCTGCATTATAAAGTGTGTAGATATGTCAAAAAAGAACCAAGTGAGCTAATAACACTGCCGATTATTCTCTTTTTTTTAAATTAATAAATAATGTTGCCTCTATCACAGCTTACTAAATAAATTGTGGGAGAATGTCAAAATTCGTTTTCGTAATGCCAACAAATTGAAAATACATGAGTTTTTAAAGTGGTCTAAAGGTCATTATTTCTTTGAAAACCCTTATCGAGTAATAATTTTCGTGTATGCAGGTAAGTGTGGAAATAATAAAACCAGCTAATTTTTTTAGATAGAGTTAGCTATTTAAACGTGAAATATATTTTGATAATAAGACTTATTTTCTTGTAAACAAAACACCATTCGAAAAAAAAGAACTCGTAGCTATTTGTCCGAATATGAGCAGAACTTTTCGCGCGGTTCTATTTATTTTCGACCGGCTATCGAGTGTTTTCCTGGGATTTTTCTTCCGGCTCTCCACAGGTAGTATTATTCCTAAAAATTAACTTTAAATACTTTGTCGTTTTCGAAGCAACCTGTTTATAAAAATGTAATACAAAGGTATTGAACGAAGAACGCTTGATGGATGGTCATCCACACTAATGTATCTTCAACAAATTCATTGTATTTAATCGCAGTCAAAATATGATTACAGAGAGAGACGAACAACAAAACACGAAAAAAGTTACAGAAAATGAAAAAAAATGCAAAAAGAAGAGGGGCCAACGGCACGCGGTGTTCCCAAGCGGTCACCCATCCAAGTACTGACCGCGCCCAATGTTGCTTAACTTCGGTGATCGGACGAGAACCGGTGTGTTCAACATGGTATGGTCGTTGGCGAACGCTGATACTGCGATAGGAATCATATTTGAGAAAAATTATATTTTTTAATCATTCACGTTTAGTTGAGTAGTGAACTTCCTACGAAGGCACTGTTTAAACGTTTACATATTCCGATAGATGCCTCTTTCTCTACATATACGGAAAGAAAATGCAAAAGAAAATTATATCAAATAACAACCCTGAAGGTTTCGGTGGAGAAAACTGTAATGATGTGTTAGTAAAAAGTTTGTATTCGAGTGGTGTGCCGATGGTGCTTCGGGGTGCCGTTCTTACACCATCTAAGCATGGGCAGGATTTTTTTAAATGAAATTTTAACCCTTAATAATTGGGTAATTTGTAGAGCGCCGTTTTTGTGAGAAATCACCTCAAGGGCGAAATATAACTGGGCCTCTCACCTTCTGCATTATAAAATGTGTAGATATGTCGAAAAAGAACCAAGTGAGCTAATAACACTGCCGATTATTCTCTTTTTTTTAAATTAATAAATAATGTTGCCTCTATCACAGCTTACTAAATAAATTGTGGGAGAATGTCAAAATTCGTTTTCGTAATGCCAACAAATTGAAAATACATGAGTTTTTAAAATGGTCTAAAGGTCATTATTTCTTTGAAAACCCTTATCGAGTAATAATTTTCGTGTATGCAGGTAAGTGTGGAAATAATAAAACCAGCTAATTTTTTTAGATAAAGTTAGCTATGTAAACGTGAAATATATTTTGATAATAAGACTTATTTTCTTGTAAACAAAACACCATTGGAAAAAAAAGAACTCGTAGCTATTTGTCCGAATATGAGCAGAACTTTTCGCGCGGTTCTATTTATTTTCGACCGGCTATCGAGTGTTTTCCTGGGATTTTTCTTCCGGCTCTCCACAGGTAGTATTATTCCTAAAAATTAACTTTAAATACTTTGTCGTTTTCGAAGCAACCTGTTTATAAAAATGTAATACAAAGGTATTGAACGAAGAACGCTTGATGGATGGTCATCCACACTAATGTATCTTCAACAAATTCATTGTATTTAATCGCAGTCAAAATATGATTACAGAGAGAGACGAACAACAAAACACGAAAAAAGTTACAGAAAATGAAAAAAAATGCAAAAAGAAGAGGGGCCAACGGCACGCGGTGTTCCCAAGCGGTCACCCATCCAAGTACTGACCGCGCCCAATGTTGCTTAACTTCGGTGATCGGACGAGAACCGGTGTGTTCAACATGGTATGGTCGTTGGCGAACGCTGATACTGCGATAGGAATCATATTTGAGAAAAATTATATTTTTTAATCATTCACGTTTAGTTGAGTAGTGAACTTCCTACGAAGGCACTGTTTAAACGTTTACATATTCCGATAGATGCCTCTTTCTCTACATATACGGAAAGAAAATGCAAAAGAAAATTATATCAAATAACAACCCTGAAGGTTTCGGTGGAGAAAACTGTAATGATGTGTTAGTAAAAAGTTTGTATTCGAGTGGTGTGCCGATGGTGCTTCGGGGTGCCGTTCTTACACCATCTAAGCATGGGCAGGATTTTTTTAAATGAAATTTTAACCCTTAATAATTGGGTAATTTGTAGAGCGCCGTTTTTGTGAGAAATCACCTCAAGGGCGAAATATAACTGGGCCTCTCACCTTCTGCATTATAAAATGTGTAGATATGTCGAAAAAGAACCAAGTGAGCTAATAACACTGCCGATTATTCTCTTTTTTTTAAATTAATAAATAATGTTGCCTCTATCACAGCTTACTAAATAAATTGTGGGAGAATGTCAAAATTCGTTTTCGTAATGCCAACAAATTGAAAATACATGAGTTTTTAAAATGGTCTAAAGGTCATTATTTCTTTGAAAACCCTTATCGAGTAATAATTTTCGTGTATGCAGGTAAGTGTGGAAATAATAAAACCAGCTAATTTTTTTAGATAAAGTTAGCTATGTAAACGTGAAATATATTTTGATAATAAGACTTATTTTCTTGTAAACAAAACACCATTGGAAAAAAAAGAACTCGTAGCTATTTGTCCGAATATGAGCAGAACTTTTCGCGCGGTTCTATTTATTTTCGACCGGCTATCGAGTGTTTTCCTGGGATTTTTCTTCCGGCTCTCCACAGGTAGTATTATTCCTAAAAATTAACTTTAAATACTTTGTCGTTTTCGAAGCAACCTGTTTATAAAAATGTAATACAAAGGTATTGAACGAAGAACGCTTGATGGATGGTCATCCACACTAATGTATCTTCAACAAATTCATTGTATTTAATCGCAGTCAAAATATGATTACAGAGAGAGACGAACAACAAAACACGAAAAAAGTTACAGAAAATGAAAAAAAATGCAAAAAGAAGAGGGGCCAACGGCACGCGGTGTTCCCAAGCGGTCACCCATCCAAGTACTGACCGCGCCCAATGTTGCTTAACTTCGGTGATCGGACGAGAACCGGTGTGTTCAACATGGTATGGTCGTTGGCGAACGCTGATACTGCGATAGGAATCATATTTGAGAAAAATTATATTTTTTAATCATTCACGTTTAGTTGAGTAGTGAACTTCCTACGAAGGCACTGTTTAAACGTTTACATATTCCGATAGATGCCTCTTTCTCTGCATATACGGAAAGAAAATGCAAAAGAAAATTATATAAAATAGCAACCCTGAAGGTTTCGGTGGAGAAAACTGTAATGATGTGTTAGTAAAAAGTTTGTATTCGAGTGGTGTGCCGATGGTGCTTCGGGGTGCCGTTCTTACACCATCTAAGCATGGGCAGGATTTTTTTTAATGCAATTTTAACCCTTAATAATTGAGTAATTTGTAGAGCGCCGTTTTTGTGAGAAATCACCTCAAGGGCGAAATATAACTGGGCCTCTCACCTTCTGCATTATAAAGTGTGTAGATATGTCAAAAAAGAACCAAGTGAGCTAATAACACTGCCGATTATTCTCTTTTTTTTAAATTAATAAATAATGTTGCCTCTATCACAGCTTACTAAATAAATTGTGGGAGAATGTCAAAATTCGTTTTCGTAATGCCAACAAATTGAAAATACATGAGTTTTTAAAGTGGTCTAAAGGTCATTATTTCTTTGAAAACCCTTATCGAGTAATAATTTTCGTGTATGCAGGTAAGTGTGGAAATAATAAAACCAGCTAATTTTTTTAGATAGAGTTAGCTATGTAAACGTGAAATATATTTTGATAATAAGACTTATTTTCTTGTAAACAAAACACCATTCGAAAAAAAAGAACTCGTAGCTATTTGTCCGAATATGAGCAGAACTTTTCGCGCGGTTCTATTTATTTTCGACCGGCTATCGAGTGTTTTCCTGGGATTTTTCTTCCGGCTCTCCACAGGTAGTATTATTCCTAAAAATTAACTTTAAATACTTTGTCGTTTTCGAAGCAACCTGTTTATAAAAATGTAATACAAAGGTATTGAACGAAGAACGCTTGATGGATGGTCATCCACACTAATGTATCTTCAACAAATTCATTGTATTTAATCGCAGTCAAAATATGATTACAGAGAGAGACGAACAACAAAACACGAAAAAAGTTACAGAAAATGAAAAAAAATGCAAAAAGAAGAGGGGCCAACGGCACGCGGTGTTCCCAAGCGGTCACCCATCCAAGTACTGACCGCGCCCAATGTTGCTTAACTTCGGTGATCGGACGAGAACCGGTGTGTTCAACATGGTATGGTCGTTGGCGAACGCTGATACTGCGATAGGAATCATATTTGAGAAAAATTATATTTTTTAATCATTCACGTTTAGTTGAGTAGTGAACTTCCTACGAAGGCACTGTTTAAACGTTTACATATTCCGATAGATGCCTCTTTCTCTGCATATACGGAAAGAAAATGCAAAAGAAAATTATATAAAATAGCAACCCTGAAGGTTTCGGTGGAGAAAACTGTAATGATGTGTTAGTAAAAAGTTTGTATTCGAGTGGTGTGCCGATGGTGCTTCGGGGTGCCGTTCTTACACCATCTAAGCATGGGCAGGATTTTTTTTAATGCAATTTTAACCCTTAATAATTGAGTAATTTGTAGAGCGCCGTTTTTGTGAGAAATCACCTCAAGGGCGAAATATAACTGGGCCTCTCACCTTCTGCATTATAAAGTGTGTAGATATGTCAAAAAAGAACCAAGTGAGCTAATAACACTGCCGATTATTCTCTTTTTTTTAAATTAATAAATAATGTTGCCTCTATCACAGCTTACTAAATAAATTGTGGGAGAATGTCAAAATTCGTTTTCGTAATGCCAACAAATTGAAAATACATGAGTTTTTAAAGTGGTCTAAAGGTCATTATTTCTTTGAAAACCCTTATCGAGTAATAATTTTCGTGTATGCAGGTAAGTGTGGAAATAATAAAACCAGCTAATTTTTTTAGATAGAGTTAGCTATGTAAACGTGAAATATATTTTGATAATAAGACTTATTTTCTTGTAAACAAAACACCATTCGAAAAAAAAGAACTCGTAGCTATTTGTCCGAATATGAGCAGAACTTTTCGCGCGGTTCTATTTATTTTCGACCGGCTATCGAGTGTTTTCCTGGGATTTTTCTTCCGGCTCTCCACAGGTAGTATTATTCCTAAAAATTAACTTTAAATACTTTGTCGTTTTCGAAGCAACCTGTTTATAAAAATGTAATACAAAGGTATTGAACGAAGAACGCTTGATGGATGGTCATCCACACTAATGTATCTTCAACAAATTCATTGTATTTAATCGCAGTCAAAATATGATTACAGAGAGAGACGAACAACAAAACACGAAAAAAGTTACAGAAAATGAAAAAAAATGCAAAAAGAAGAGGGGCCAACGGCACGCGGTGTTCCCAAGCGGTCACCCATCCAAGTACTGACCGCGCCCAATGTTGCTTAACTTCGGTGATCGGACGAGAACCGGTGTGTTCAACATGGTATGGTCGTTGGCGAACGCTGATACTGCGATAGGAATCATATTTGAGAAAAATTATATTTTTTAATCATTCACGTTTAGTTGAGTAGTGAACTTCCTACGAAGGCACTGTTTAAACGTTTACATATTCCGATAGATGCCTCTTTCTCTACATATACGGAAAGAAAATGCAAAAGAAAATTATATCAAATAACAACCCTGAAGGTTTCGGTGGAGAAAACTGTAATGATGTGTTAGTAAAAAGTTTGTATTCGAGTGGTGTGCCGATGGTGCTTCGGGGTGCCGTTCTTACACCATCTAAGCATGGGCAGGATTTTTTTAAATGAAATTTTAACCCTTAATAATTGGGTAATTTGTAGAGCGCCGTTTTTGTGAGAAATCACCTCAAGGGCGAAATATAACTGGGCCTCTCACCTTCTGCATTATAAAATGTGTAGATATGTCGAAAAAGAACCAAGTGAGCTAATAACACTGCCGATTATTCTCTTTTTTTTAAATTAATAAATAATGTTGCCTCTATCACAGCTTACTAAATAAATTGTGGGAGAATGTCAAAATTCGTTTTCGTAATGCCAACAAATTGAAAATACATGAGTTTTTAAAGTGGTCTAAAGGTCATTATTTCTTTGAAAACCCTTATCGAGTAATAATTTTCGTGTATGCAGGTAAGTGAGGAAATAATAAAACCAGCTAATTTTTTTAGATAAAGTTAGCTATGTAAACGTGAAATATATTTTGATAATAAGACTTATTTTCTTGTAAACAAAACACCATTGGAAAAAAAAGAACTCGTAGCTATTTGTCCGAATATGAGCAGAACTTTTCGCGCGGTTCTATTTATTTTCGACCGGCTATCGAGTGTTTTCCTGGGATTTTTCTTCCGGCTCTCCACAGGTAGTATTATTCCTAAAAATTAACTTTAAATACTTTGTCGTTTTCGAAGCAACCTGTTTATAAAAATGTAATACAAAGGTATTGAACGAAGAACGCTTGATGGATGGTCATCCACACTAATGTATCTTCAACAAATTCATTGTATTTAATCGCAGTCAAAATATGATTACAGAGAGAGACGAACAACAAAACACGAAAAAAGTTACAGAAAATGAAAAAAAATGCAAAAAGAAGAGGGGCCAACGGCACGCGGTGTTCCCAAGCGGTCACCCATCCAAGTACTGACCGCGCCCAATGTTGCTTAACTTCGGTGATCGGACGAGAACCGGTGTGTTCAACATGGTATGGTCGTTGGCGAACGCTGATACTGCGATAGGAATCATATTTGAGAAAAATTATATTTTTTAATCATTCACGTTTAGTTGAGTAGTGAACTTCCTACGAAGGCACTGTTTAAACGTTTACATATTCCGATAGATGCCTCTTTCTCTACATATACGGAAAGAAAATGCAAAAGAAAATTATATCAAATAACAACCCTGAAGGTTTCGGTGGAGAAAACTGTAATGATGTGTTAGTAAAAAGTTTGTATTCGAGTGGTGTGCCGATGGTGCTTCGGGGTGCCGTTCTTACACCATCTAAGCATGGGCAGGATTTTTTTAAATGAAATTTTAACCCTTAATAATTGGGTAATTTGTAGAGCGCCGTTTTTGTGAGAAATCACCTCAAGGGCGAAATATAACTGGGCCTCTCACCTTCTGCATTATAAAATGTGTAGATATGTCGAAAAAGAACCAAGTGAGCTAATAACACTGCCGATTATTCTCTTTTTTTTAAATTAATAAATAATGTTGCCTCTATCACAGCTTACTAAATAAATTGTGGGAGAATGTCAAAATTCGTTTTCGTAATGCCAACAAATTGAAAATACATGAGTTTTTAAAATGGTCTAAAGGTCATTATTTCTTTGAAAACCCTTATCGAGTAATAATTTTCGTGTATGCAGGTAAGTGTGGAAATAATAAAACCAGCTAATTTTTTTAGATAAAGTTAGCTATGTAAACGTGAAATATATTTTGATAATAAGACTTATTTTCTTGTAAACAAAACACCATTGGAAAAAAAAGAACTCGTAGCTATTTGTCCGAATATGAGCAGAACTTTTCGCGCGGTTCTATTTATTTTCGACCGGCTATCGAGTGTTTTCCTGGGATTTTTCTTCCGGCTCTCCACAGGTAGTATTATTCCTAAAAATTAACTTTAAATACTTTGTCGTTTTCGAAGCAACCTGTTTATAAAAATGTAATACAAAGGTATTGAACGAAGAACGCTTGATGGATGGTCATCCACACTAATGTATCTTCAACAAATTCATTGTATTTAATCGCAGTCAAAATATGATTACAGAGAGAGACGAACAACAAAACACGAAAAAAGTTACAGAAAATGAAAAAAAATGCAAAAAGAAGAGGGGCCAACGGCACGCGGTGTTCCCAAGCGGTCACCCATCCAAGTACTGACCGCGCCCAATGTTGCTTAACTTCGGTGATCGGACGAGAACCGGTGTGTTCAACATGGTATGGTCGTTGGCGAACGCTGATACTGCGATAGGAATCATATTTGAGAAAAATTATATTTTTTAATCATTCACGTTTAGTTGAGTAGTGAACTTCCTACGAAGGCACTGTTTAAACGTTTACATATTCCGATAGATGCCTCTTTCTCTGCATATACGGAAAGAAAATGCAAAAGAAAATTATATAAAATAGCAACCCTGAAGGTTTCGGTGGAGAAAACTGTAATGATGTGTTAGTAAAAAGTTTGTATTCGAGTGGTGTGCCGATGGTGCTTCGGGGTGCCGTTCTTACACCATCTAAGCATGGGCAGGATTTTTTTTAATGCAATTTTAACCCTTAATAATTGAGTAATTTGTAGAGCGCCGTTTTTGTGAGAAATCACCTCAAGGGCGAAATATAACTGGGCCTCTCACCTTCTGCATTATAAAGTGTGTAGATATGTCAAAAAAGAACCAAGTGAGCTAATAACACTGCCGATTATTCTCTTTTTTTTAAATTAATAAATAATGTTGCCTCTATCACAGCTTACTAAATAAATTGTGGGAGAATGTCAAAATTCGTTTTCGTAATGCCAACAAATTGAAAATACATGAGTTTTTAAAGTGGTCTAAAGGTCATTATTTCTTTGAAAACCCTTATCGAGTAATAATTTTCGTGTATGCAGGTAAGTGTGGAAATAATAAAACCAGCTAATTTTTTTAGATAGAGTTAGCTATTTAAACGTGAAATATATTTTGATAATAAGACTTATTTTCTTGTAAACAAAACACCATTCGAAAAAAAAGAACTCGTAGCTATTTGTCCGAATATGAGCAGAACTTTTCGCGCGGTTCTATTTATTTTCGACCGGCTATCGAGTGTTTTCCTGGGATTTTTCTTCCGGCTCTCCACAGGTAGTATTATTCCTAAAAATTAACTTTAAATACTTTGTCGTTTTCGAAGCAACCTGTTTATAAAAATGTAATACAAAGGTATTGAACGAAGAACGCTTGATGGATGGTCATCCACACTAATGTATCTTCAACAAATTCATTGTATTTAATCGCAGTCAAAATATGATTACAGAGAGAGACGAACAACAAAACACGAAAAAAGTTACAGAAAATGAAAAAAAATGCAAAAAGAAGAGGGGCCAACGGCACGCGGTGTTCCCAAGCGGTCACCCATCCAAGTACTGACCGCGCCCAATGTTGCTTAACTTCGTTGATCGGACGAGAACCGGTGTGTTCAACATGGTATGGTCGTTGGCGAACGCTGATACTGCGATAGGAATCATATTTGAGAAAAATTATATTTTTTAATCATTCACGTTTAGTTGAGTAGTGAACTTCCTACGAAGGCACTGTTTAAACGTTTACATATTCCGATAGATGCCTCTTTCTCTACATTTACGGAAAGAAAATGCAAAAGAAAATTATATCAAATAACAACCCTGAAGGTTTCGGTGGAGAAAACTGTAATGATGTGTTAGTAAAAAGTTTGTATTCGAGTGGTGTGCCGATGGTGCTTCGGGGTGCCGTTCTTACACCATCTAAGCATGGGCAGGATTTTTTTAAATGAAATTTTAACCCTTAATAATTGGGTAATTTGTAGAGCGCCGTTTTTGTGAGAAATCACCTCAAGGGCGAAATATAACTGGGCCTCTCACCTTCTGCATTATAAAATGTGTAGATATGTCGAAAAAGAACCAAGTGAGCTAATAACACTGCCGATTATTCTCTTTTTTTTAAATTAATAAATAATGTTGCCTCTATCACAGCTTACTAAATAAATTGTGGGAGAATGTCAAAATTCGTTTTCGTAATGCCAACAAATTGAAAATACATGAGTTTTTAAAATGGTCTAAAGGTCATTATTTCTTTGAAAACCCTTATCGAGTAATAATTTTCGTGTATGCAGGTAAGTGTGGAAATAATAAAACCAGCTAATTTTTTTAGATAAAGTTAGCTATGTAAACGTGAAATATATTTTGATAATAAGACTTATTTTCTTGTAAACAAAACACCATTGGAAAAAAAAGAACTCGTAGCTATTTGTCCGAATATGAGCAGAACTTTTCGCGCGGTTCTATTTATTTTCGACCGGCTATCGAGTGTTTTCCTGGGATTTTTCTTCCGGCTCTCCACAGGTAGTATTATTCCTAAAAATTAACTTTAAATACTTTGTCGTTTTCGAAGCAACCTGTTTATAAAAATGTAATACAAAGGTATTGAACGAAGAACGCTTGATGGATGGTCATCCACACTAATGTATCTTCAACAAATTCATTGTATTTAATCGCAGTCAAAATATGATTACAGAGAGAGACGAACAACAAAACACGAAAAAAGTTACAGAAAATGAAAAAAAATGCAAAAAGAAGAGGGGCCAACGGCACGCGGTGTTCCCAAGCGGTCACCCATCCAAGTACTGACCGCGCCCAATGTTGCTTAACTTCGGTGATCGGACGAGAACCGGTGTGTTCAACATGGTATGGTCGTTGGCGAACGCTGATACTGCGATAGGAATCATATTTGAGAAAAATTATATTTTTTAATCATTCACGTTTAGTTGAGTAGTGAACTTCCTACGAAGGCACTGTTTAAACGTTTACATATTCCGATAGATGCCTCTTTCTCTGCATATACGGAAAGAAAATGCAAAAGAAAATTATATAAAATAGCAACCCTGAAGGTTTCGGTGGAGAAAACTGTAATGATGTGTTAGTAAAAAGTTTGTATTCGAGTGGTGTGCCGATGGTGCTTCGGGGTGCCGTTCTTACACCATCTAAGCATGGGCAGGATTTTTTTTAATGCAATTTTAACCCTTAATAATTGAGTAATTTGTAGAGCGCCGTTTTTGTGAGAAATCACCTCAAGGGCGAAATATAACTGGGCCTCTCACCTTCTGCATTATAAAGTGTGTAGATATGTCAAAAAAGAACCAAGTGAGCTAATAACACTGCCGATTATTCTCTTTTTTTTAAATTAATAAATAATGTTGCCTCTATCACAGCTTACTAAATAAATTGTGGGAGAATGTCAAAATTCGTTTTCGTAATGCCAACAAATTGAAAATACATGAGTTTTTAAAGTGGTCTAAAGGTCATTATTTCTTTGAAAACCCTTATCGAGTAATAATTTTCGTGTATGCAGGTAAGTGTGGAAATAATAAAACCAGCTAATTTTTTTAGATAGAGTTAGCTATTTAAACGTGAAATATATTTTGATAATAAGACTTATTTTCTTGTAAACAAAACACCATTCGAAAAAAAAGAACTCGTAGCTATTTGTCCGAATATGAGCAGAACTTTTCGCGCGGTTCTATTTATTTTCGACCGGCTATCGAGTGTTTTCCTGGGATTTTTCTTCCGGCTCTCCACAGGTAGTATTATTCCTAAAAATTAACTTTAAATACTTTGTCGTTTTCGAAGCAACCTGTTTATAAAAATGTAATACAAAGGTATTGAACGAAGAACGCTTGATGGATGGTCATCCACACTAATGTATCTTCAACAAATTCATTGTATTTAATCGCAGTCAAAATATGATTACAGAGAGAGACGAACAACAAAACACGAAAAAAGTTACAGAAAATGAAAAAAAATGCAAAAAGAAGAGGGGCCAACGGCACGCGGTGTTCCCAAGCGGTCACCCATCCAAGTACTGACCGCGCCCAATGTTGCTTAACTTCGGTGATCGGACGAGAACCGGTGTGTTCAACATGGTATGGTCGTTGGCGAACGCTGATACTGCGATAGGAATCATATTTGAGAAAAATTATATTTTTTAATCATTCACGTTTAGTTGAGTAGTGAACTTCCTACGAAGGCACTGTTTAAACGTTTACATATTCCGATAGATGCCTCTTTCTCTACATATACGGAAAGAAAATGCAAAAGAAAATTATATCAAATAACAACCCTGAAGGTTTCGGTGGAGAAAACTGTAATGATGTGTTAGTAAAAAGTTTGTATTCGAGTGGTGTGCCGATGGTGCTTCGGGGTGCCGTTCTTACACCATCTAAGCATGGGCAGGATTTTTTTAATTGAAATTTTAACCCTTAATAATTGGGTAATTTGTAGAGCGCCGTTTTTGTGAGAAATCACCTCAAGGGCGAAATATAACTGGGCCTCTCACCTTCTGCATTATAAAATGTGTAGATATGTCGAAAAAGAACCAAGTGAGCTAATAACACTGCCGATTATTCTCTTTTTTTTAAATTAATAAATAATGTTGCCTCTATCACAGCTTACTAAATAAATTGTGGGAGAATGTCAAAATTCGTTTTCGTAATGCCAACAAATTGAAAATACATGAGTTTTTAAAGTGGTCTAAAGGTCATTATTTCTTTGAAAACCCTTATCGAGTAATAATTTTCGTGTATGCAGGTAAGTGTGGAAATAATAAAACCAGCTAATTTTTTTAGATAAAGTTAGCTATGTAAACGTGAAATATATTTTGATAATAAGACTTATTTTCTTGTAAACAAAACACCATTGGAAAAAAAAGAACTCGTAGCTATTTGTCCGAATATGAGCAGAACTTTTCGCGCGGTTCTATTTATTTTCGACCGGCTATCGAGTGTTTTCCTGGGATTTTTCTTCCGGCTCTCCACAGGTAGTATTATTCCTAAAAATTAACTTTAAATACTTTGTCGTTTTCGAAGCAACCTGTTTATAAAAATGTAATACAAAGGTATTGAACGAAGAACGCTTGATGGATGGTCATCCACACTAATGTATCTTCAACAAATTCATTGTATTTAATCGCAGTCAAAATATGATTACAGAGAGAGACGAACAACAAAACACGAAAAAAGTTACAGAAAATGAAAAAAAATGCAAAAAGAAGAGGGGCCAACGGCACGCGGTGTTCCCAAGCGGTCACCCATCCAAGTACTGACCGCGCCCAATGTTGCTTAACTTCGGTGATCGGACGAGAACCGGTGTGTTCAACATGGTATGGTCGTTGGCGAACGCTGATACTGCGATAGGAATCATATTTGAGAAAAATTATATTTTTTAATCATTCACGTTTAGTTGAGTAGTGAACTTCCTACGAAGGCACTGTTTAAACGTTTACATATTCCGATAGATGCCTCTTTCTCTGCATATACGGAAAGAAAATGCAAAAGAAAATTATATAAAATAGCAACCCTGAAGGTTTCGGTGGAGAAAACTGTAATGATGTGTTAGTAAAAAGTTTGTATTCGAGTGGTGTGCCGATGGTGCTTCGGGGTGCCGTTCTTACACCATCTAAGCATGGGCAGGATTTTTTTAAATGAAATTTTAACCCTTAATAATTGGGTAATTTGTAGAGCGCCGTTTTTGTGAGAAATCACCTCAAGGGCGAAATATAACTGGGCCTCTCACCTTCTGCATTATAAAATGTGTAGATATGTCGAAAAAGAACCAAGTGAGCTAATAACACTGCCGATTATTCTCTTTTTTTTAAATTAATAAATAATGTTGCCTCTATCACAGCTTACTAAATAAATTGTGGGAGAATGTCAAAATTCGTTTTCGTAATGCCAACAAATTGAAAATACATGAGTTTTTAAAGTGGTCTAAAGGTCATTATTTCTTTGAAAACCCTTATCGAGTAATAATTTTCGTGTATGCAGGTAAGTGTGGAAATAATAAAACCAGCTAATTTTTTTAGATAAAGTTAGCTATGTAAACGTGAAATATATTTTGATAATAAGACTTATTTTCTTGTAAACAAAACACCATTGGAAAAAAAAGAACTCGTAGCTATTTGTCCGAATATGAGCAGAACTTTTCGCGCGGTTCTATTTATTTTCGACCGGCTATCGAGTGTTTTCCTGGGATTTTTCTTCCGGCTCTCCACAGGTAGTATTATTCCTAAAAATTAACTTTAAATACTTTGTCGTTTTCGAAGCAACCTGTTTATAAAAATGTAATACAAAGGTATTGAACGAAGAACGCTTGATGGATGGTCATCCACACTAATGTATCTTCAACAAATTCATTGTATTTAATCGCAGTCAAAATATGATTACAGAGAGAGACGAACAACAAAACACGAAAAAAGTTACAGAAAATGAAAAAAAATGCAAAAAGAAGAGGGGCCAACGGCACGCGGTGTTCCCAAGCGGTCACCCATCCAAGTACTGACCGCGCCCAATGTTGCTTAACTTCGGTGATCGGACGAGAACCGGTGTGTTCAACATGGTATGGTCGTTGGCGAACGCTGATACTGCGATAGGAATCATATTTGAGAAAAATTATATTTTTTAATCATTCACGTTTAGTTGAGTAGTGAACTTCCTACGAAGGCACTGTTTAAACGTTTACATATTCCGATAGATGCCTCTTTCTCTGCATATACGGAAAGAAAATGCAAAAGAAAATTATATAAAATAGCAACCCTGAAGGTTTCGGTGGAGAAAACTGTAATGATGTGTTAGTAAAAAGTTTGTATTCGAGTGGTGTGCCGATGGTGCTTCGGGGTGCCGTTCTTACACCATCTAAGCATGGGCAGGATTTTTTTAAATGAAATTTTAACCCTTAATAATTGGGTAATTTGTAGAGCGCCGTTTTTGTGAGAAATCACCTCAAGGGCGAAATATAACTGGGCCTCTCACCTTCTGCATTATAAAATGTGTAGATATGTCGAAAAAGAACCAAGTGAGCTAATAACACTGCCGATTATTCTCTTTTTTTTAAATTAATAAATAATGTTGCCTCTATCACAGCTTACTAAATAAATTGTGGGAGAATGTCAAAATTCGTTTTCGTAATGCCAACAAATTGAAAATACATGAGTTTTTAAAGTGGTCTAAAGGTCATTATTTCTTTGAAAACCCTTATCGAGTAATAATTTTCGTGTATGCAGGTAAGTGTGGAAATAATAAAACCAGCTAATTTTTTTAGATAGAGTTAGCTATGTAAACGTGAAATATATTTTGATAATAAGACTTATTTTCTTGTAAACAAAACACCATTGGAAAAAAAAGAACTCGTAGCTATTTGTCCGAATATGAGCAGAACTTTTCGCGCGGTTCTATTTATTTTCGACCGGCTATCGAGTGTTTTCCTGGGATTTTTCTTCCGGCTCTCCACAGGTAGTATTATTCCTAAAAATTAACTTTAAATACTTTGTCGTTTTCGAAGCAACCTGTTTATAAAAATGTAATACAAAGGTATTGAACGAAGAACGCTTGATGGATGGTCATCCACACTAATGTATCTTCAACAAATTCATTGTATTTAATCGCAGTCAAAATATGATTACAGAGAGAGACGAACAACAAAACACGAAAAAAGTTACAGAAAATGAAAAAAAATGCAAAAAGAAGAGGGGCCAACGGCACGCGGTGTTCCCAAGCGGTCACCCATCCAAGTACTGACCGCGCCCAATGTTGCTTAACTTCGGTGATCGGACGAGAACCGGTGTGTTCAACATGGTATGGTCGTTGGCGAACGCTGATACTGCGATAGGAATCATATTTGAGAAAAATTATATTTTTTAATCATTCACGTTTAGTTGAGTAGTGAACTTCCTACGAAGGCACTGTTTAAACGTTTACATATTCCGATAGATGCCTCTTTCTCTACATATACGGAAAGAAAATGCAAAAGAAAATTATATAAAATAGCAACCCTGAAGGTTTCGGTGGAGAAAACTGTAATGATGTGTTAGTAAAAAGTTTGTATTCGAGTGGTGTGCCGATGGTGCTTCGGGGTGCCGTTCTTACACCATTTAAGCATGGGCAGGATTTTTTTAAATGAAATTTTAACCCTTAATAATTGGGTAATTTGTAGAGCGCCGTTTTTGTGAGAAATCACCTCAAGGGCGAAATATAACTGGGCCTCTCACCTTCTGCATTATAAAATGTGTAGATATGTCGAAAAAGAACCAAGTGAGCTAATAACACTGCCGATTATTCTCTTTTTTTAAAATTAATAAATAATGTTGCCTCTATCACAGCTTACTAAATAAATTGTGGGAGAATGTCAAAATTCGTTTTCGTAATGCCAACAAATTGAAAATACATGAGTTTTTAAAGTGGTCTAAAGGTCATTATTTCTTTGAAAACCCTTATCGAGTAATAATTTTCGTGTATGCAGGTAAGTGTGGAAATAATAAAACCAGCTAATTTTTTTAGATAAAGTTAGCTATGTAAACGTGAAATATATTTTGATAATAAGACTTATTTTCTTGTAAACAAAACACCATTGGAAAAAAAAGAACTCGTAGCTATTTGTCCGAATATGAGCAGAACTTTTCGCGCGGTTCTATTTATTTTCGACCGGCTATCGAGTGTTTTCCTGGGATTTTTCTTCCGGCTCTCCACAGGTAGTATTATTCCTAAAAATTAACTTTAAATACTTTGTCGTTTTCGAAGCAACCTGTTTATAAAAATGTAATACAAAGGTATTGAACGAAGAACGCTTGATGGATGGTCATCCACACTAATGTATCTTCAACAAATTCATTGTATTTAATCGCAGTCAAAATATGATTACAGAGAGAGACGAACAACAAAACACGAAAAAAGTTACAGAAAATGAAAAAAAATGCAAAAAGAAGAGGGGCCAACGGCACGCGGTGTTCCCAAGCGGTCACCCATCCAAGTACTGACCGCGCCCAATGTTGCTTAACTTCGGTGATCGGACGAGAACCGGTGTGTTCAACATGGTATGGTCGTTGGCGAACGCTGATACTGCGATAGGAATCATATTTGAGAAAAATTATATTTTTTAATCATTCACGTTTAGTTGAGTAGTGAACTTCCTACGAAGGCACTGTTTAAACGTTTACATATTCCGATAGATGCCTCTTTCTCTGCATATACGGAAAGAAAATGCAAAAGAAAATTATATAAAATAGCAACCCTGAAGGTTTCGGTGGAGAAAACTGTAATGATGTGTTAGTAAAAAGTTTGTATTCGAGTGGTGTGCCGATGGTGCTTCGGGGTGCCGTTCTTACACCATCTAAGCATGGGCAGGATTTTTTTAAATGAAATTTTAACCCTTAATAATTGGGTAATTTGTAGAGCGCCGTTTTTGTGAGAAATCACCTCAAGGGCGAAATATAACTGGGCCTCTCACCTTCTGCATTATAAAATGTGTAGATATGTCGAAAAAGAACCAAGTGAGCTAATAACACTGCCGATTATTCTCTTTTTTTAAAATTAATAAATAATGTTGCCTCTATCACAGCTTACTAAATAAATTGTGGGAGAATGTCAAAATTCGTTTTCGTAATGCCAACAAATTGAAAATACATGAGTTTTTAAAGTGGTCTAAAGGTCATTATTTCTTTGAAAACCCTTATCGAGTAATAATTTTCGTGTATGCAGGTAAGTGTGGAAATAATAAAACCAGCTAATTTTTTTAGATAAAGTTAGCTATGTAAACGTGAAATATATTTTGATAATAAGACTTATTTTCTTGTAAACAAAACACCATTGGAAAAAAAAGAACTCGTAGCTATTTGTCCGAATATGAGCAGAACTTTTCGCGCGGTTCTATTTATTTTCGACCGGCTATCGAGTGTTTTCCTGGGATTTTTCTTCCGGCTCTCCACAGGTAGTATTATTCCTAAAAATTAACTTTAAATACTTTGTCGTTTTCGAAGCAACCTGTTTATAAAAATGTAATACAAAGGTATTGAACGAAGAACGCTTGATGGATGGTCATCCACACTAATGTATCTTCAACAAATTCATTGTATTTAATCGCAGTCAAAATATGATTACAGAGAGAGACGAACAACAAAACACGAAAAAAGTTACAGAAAATGAAAAAAAATGCAAAAAGAAGAGGGGCCAACGGCACGCGGTGTTCCCAAGCGGTCACCCATCCAAGTACTGACCGCGCCCAATGTTGCTTAACTTCGGTGATCGGACGAGAACCGGTGTGTTCAACATGGTATGGTCGTTGGCGAACGCTGATACTGCGATAGGAATCATATTTGAGAAAAATTATATTTTTTAATCATTCACGTTTAGTTGAGTAGTGAACTTCCTACGAAGGCACTGTTTAAACGTTTACATATTCCGATAGATGCCTCTTTCTCTGCATATACGGAAAGAAAATGCAAAAGAAAATTATATAAAATAGCAACCCTGAAGGTTTCGGTGGAGAAAACTGTAATGATGTGTTAGTAAAAAGTTTGTATTCGAGTGGTGTGCCGATGGTGCTTCGGGGTGCCGTTCTTACACCATCTAAGCATGGGCAGGATTTTTTTTAATGCAATTTTAACCCTTAATAATTGAGTAATTTGTAGAGCGCCGTTTTTGTGAGAAATCACCTCAAGGGCGAAATATAACTGGGCCTCTCACCTTCTGCATTATAAAGTGTGTAGATATGTCAAAAAAGAACCAAGTGAGCTAATAACACTGCCGATTATTCTCTTTTTTTTAAATTAATAAATAATGTTGCCTCTATCACAGCTTACTAAATAAATTGTGGGAGAATGTCAAAATTCGTTTTCGTAATGCCAACAAATTGAAAATACATGAGTTTTTAAAGTGGTCTAAAGGTCATTATTTCTTTGAAAACCCTTATCGAGTAATAATTTTCGTGTATGCAGGTAAGTGTGGAAATAATAAAACCAGCTAATTTTTTTAGATAAAGTTAGCTATGTAAACGTGAAATATATTTTGATAATAAGACTTATTTTCTTGTAAACAAAACACCATTGGAAAAAAAAGAACTCGTAGCTATTTGTCCGAATATGAGCAGAACTTTTCGCGCGGTTCTATTTATTTTCGACCGGCTATCGAGTGTTTTCCTGGGATTTTTCTTCCGGCTCTCCACAAGTAGTATTATTCCTAAAAATTAACTTTAAATACTTTGTCGTTTTCGAAGCAACCTGTTTATAAAAATGTAATACAAAGGTATTGAACGAAGAACGCTTGATGGATGGTCATCCACACTAATGTATCTTCAACAAATTCATTGTATTTAATCGCAGTCAAAATATGATTACAGAGAGAGACGAACAACAAAACACGAAAAAAGTTACAGAAAATGAAAAAAAATGCAAAAAGAAGAGGGGCCAACGGCACGCGGTGTTCCCAAGCGGTCACCCATCCAAGTACTGACCGCGCCCAATGTTGCTTAACTTCGGTGATCGGACGAGAACCGGTGTGTTCAACATGGTATGGTCGTTGGCGAACGCTGATACTGCGATAGGAATCATATTTGAGAAAAATTATATTTTTTAATCATTCACGTTTAGTTGAGTAGTGAACTTCCTACGAAGGCACTGTTTAAACGTTTACATATTCCGATAGATGCCTCTTTCTCTACATATACGGAAAGAAAATGCAAAAGAAAATTATATAAAATAGCAACCCTGAAGGTTTCGGTGGAGAAAACTGTAATGATGTGTTAGTAAAAAGTTTGTATTCGAGTGGTGTGCCGATGGTGCTTCGGGGTGCCGTTCTTACACCATCTAAGCATGGGCAGGATTTTTTTAAATGAAATTTTAACCCTTAATAATTGGGTAATTTGTAGAGCGCCGTTTTTGTGAGAAATCACCTCAAGGGCGAAATATAACTGGGCCTCTCACCTTCTGCATTATAAAATGTGTAGATATGTCGAAAAAGAACCAAGTGAGCTAATAACACTGCCGATTATTCTCTTTTTTTTAAATTAATAAATAATGTTGCCTCTATCACAGCTTACTAAATAAATTGTGGGAGAATGTCAAAATTCGTTTTCGTAATGCCAACAAATTGAAAATACATGAGTTTTTAAAGTCGTCTAAAGGTCATTATTTCTTTGAAAACCCTTATCGAGTAATAATTTTCGTGTATGCAGGTAAGTGTGGAAATAATAAAACCAGCTAATTTTTTTAGATAGAGTTAGCTATGTAAACGTGAAATATATTTTGATAATAAGACTTATTTTCTTGTAAACAAAACACCATTGGAAAAAAAAGAACTCGTAGCTATTTGTCCGAATATGAGCAGAACTTTTCGCGCGGTTCTATTTATTTTCGACCGGCTATCGAGTGTTTTCCTGGGATTTTTCTTCCGGCTCTCCACAGGTAGTATTATTCCTAAAAATTAACTTTAAATACTTTGTCGTTTTCGAAGCAACCTGTTTATAAAAATGTAATACAAAGGTATTGAACGAAGAACGCTTGATGGATGGTCATCCACACTAATGTATCTTCAACAAATTCATTGTATTTAATCGCAGTCAAAATATGATTACAGAGAGAGACGAACAACAAAACACGAAAAAAGTTACAGAAAATGAAAAAAAATGCAAAAAGAAGAGGGGCCAACGGCACGCGGTGTTCCCAAGCGGTCACCCATCCAAGTACTGACCGCGCCCAATGTTGCTTAACTTCGGTGATCGGACGAGAACCGGTGTGTTCAACATGGTATGGTCGTTGGCGAACGCTGATACTGCGATAGGAATCATATTTGAGAAAAATTATATTTTTTAATCATTCACGTTTAGTTGAGTAGTGAACTTCCTACGAAGGCACTGTTTAAACGTTTACATATTCCGATAGATGCCTCTTTCTCTGCATATACGGAAAGAAAATGCAAAAGAAAATTATATAAAATAGCAACCCTGAAGGTTTCGGTGGAGAAAACTGTAATGATGTGTTAGTAAAAAGTTTGTATTCGAGTGGTGTGCCGATGGTGCTTCGGGGTGCCGTTCTTACACCATCTAAGCATGGGCAGGATTTTTTTAAATGAAATTTTAACCCTTAATAATTGGGTAATTTGTAGAGCGCCGTTTTTGTGAGAAATCACCTCAAGGGCGAAATATAACTGGGCCTCTCACCTTCTGCATTATAAAATGTGTAGATATGTCGAAAAAGAACCAAGTGAGCTAATAACACTGCCGATTATTCTCTTTTTTTAAAATTAATAAATAATGTTGCCTCTATCACAGCTTACTAAATAAATTGTGGGAGAATGTCAAAATTCGTTTTCGTAATGCCAACAAATTGAAAATACATGAGTTTTTAAAGTGGTCTAAAGGTCATTATTTCTTTGAAAACCCTTATCGAGTAATAATTTTCGTGTATGCAGGTAAGTGTGGAAATAATAAAACCAGCTAATTTTTTTAGATAAAGTTAGCTATGTAAACGTGAAATATATTTTGATAATAAGACTTATTTTCTTGTAAACAAAACACCATTGGAAAAAAAAGAACTCGTAGCTATTTGTCCGAATATGAGCAGAACTTTTCGCGCGGTTCTATTTATTTTCGACCGGCTATCGAGTGTTTTCCTGGGATTTTTCTTCCGGCTCTCCACAGGTAGTATTATTCCTAAAAATTAACTTTAAATACTTTGTCGTTTTCGAAGCAACCTGTTTATAAAAATGTAATACAAAGGTATTGAACGAAGAACGCTTGATGGATGGTCATCCACACTAATGTATCTTCAACAAATTCATTGTATTTAATCGCAGTCAAAATATGATTACAGAGAGAGACGAACAACAAAACACGAAAAAAGTTACAGAAAATGAAAAAAAATGCAAAAAGAAGAGGGGCCAACGGCACGCGGTGTTCCCAAGCGGTCACCCATCCAAGTACTGACCGCGCCCAATGTTGCTTAACTTCGGTGATCGGACGAGAACCGGTGTGTTCAACATGGTATGGTCGTTGGCGAACGCTGATACTGCGATAGGAATCATATTTGAGAAAAATTATATTTTTTAATCATTCACGTTTAGTTGAGTAGTGAACTTCCTACGAAGGCACTGTTTAAACGTTTACATATTCCGATAGATGCCTCTTTCTCTGCATATACGGAAAGAAAATGCAAAAGAAAATTATATAAAATAGCAACCCTGAAGGTTTCGGTGGAGAAAACTGTAATGATGTGTTAGTAAAAAGTTTGTATTCGAGTGGTGTGCCGATGGTGCTTCGGGGTGCCGTTCTTACACCATCTAAGCATGGGCAGGATTTTTTTTAATGCAATTTTAACCCTTAATAATTGAGTAATTTGTAGAGCGCCGTTTTTGTGAGAAATCACCTCAAGGGCGAAATATAACTGGGCCTCTCACCTTCTGCATTATAAAGTGTGTAGATATGTCAAAAAAGAACCAAGTGAGCTAATAACACTGCCGATTATTCTCTTTTTTTTAAATTAATAAATAATGTTGCCTCTATCACAGCTTACTAAATAAATTGTGGGAGAATGTCAAAATTCGTTTTCGTAATGCCAACAAATTGAAAATACATGAGTTTTTAAAGTGGTCTAAAGGTCATTATTTCTTTGAAAACCCTTATCGAGTAATAATTTTCGTGTATGCAGGTAAGTGTGGAAATAATAAAACCAGCTAATTTTTTTAGATAAAGTTAGCTATGTAAACGTGAAATATATTTTGATAATAAGACTTATTTTCTTGTAAACAAAACACCATTCGAAAAAAAAGAACTCGTAGCTATTTGTCCGAATATGAGCAGAACTTTTCGCGCGGTTCTATTTATTTTCGACCGGCTATCGAGTGTTTTCCTGGGATTTTTCTTCCGGCTCTCCACAGGTAGTATTATTCCTAAAAATTAACTTTAAATACTTTGTCGTTTTCGAAGCAACCTGTTTATAAAAATGTAATACAAAGGTATTGAACGAAGAACGCTTGATGGATGGTCATCCACACTAATGTATCTTCAACAAATTCATTGTATTTAATCGCAGTCAAAATATGATTACAGAGAGAGACGAACAACAAAACACGAAAAAAGTTACAGAAAATGAAAAAAAATGCAAAAAGAAGAGGGGCCAACGGCACGCGGTGTTCCCAAGCGGTCACCCATCCAAGTACTGACCGCGCCCAATGTTGCTTAACTTCGGTGATCGGACGAGAACCGGTGTGTTCAACATGGTATGGTCGTTGGCGAACGCTGATACTGCGATAGGAATCATATTTGAGAAAAATTATATTTTTTAATCATTCACGTTTAGTTGAGTAGTGAACTTCCTACGAAGGCACTGTTTAAACGTTTACATATTCCGATAGATGCCTCTTTCTCTGCATATACGGAAAGAAAATGCAAAAGAAAATTATATAAAATAGCAACCCTGAAGGTTTCGGTGGAGAAAACTGTAATGATGTGTTAGTAAAAAGTTTGTATTCGAGTGGTGTGCCGATGGTGCTTCGGGGTGCCGTTCATACACCATCTAAGCATGGGCAGGATTTTTTTAAATGAAATTTTAACCCTTAATAATTGGGTAATTTGTAGAGCGCCGTTTTTGTGAGAAATCACCTCAAGGGCGAAATATAACTGGGCCTCTCACCTTCTGCATTATAAAATGTGTAGATATGTCGAAAAAGAACCAAGTGAGCTAATAACACTGCCGATTATTCTCTTTTTTTAAAATTAATAAATAATGTTGCCTCTATCACAGCTTACTAAATAAATTGTGGGAGAATGTCAAAATTCGTTTTCGTAATGCCAACAAATTGAAAATACATGAGTTTTTAAAGTGGTCTAAAGGTCATTATTTCTTTGAAAACCCTTATCGAGTAATAATTTTCGTGTATGCAGGTAAGTGTGGAAATAATAAAACCAGCTAATTTTTTTAGATAAAGTTAGCTATGTAAACGTGAAATATATTTTGATAATAAGACTTATTTTCTTGTAAACAAAACACCATTGGAAAAAAAAGAACTCGTAGCTATTTGTCCGAATATGAGCAGAACTTTTCGCGCGGTTCTATTTATTTTCGACCGGCTATCGAGTGTTTTCCTGGGATTTTTCTTCCGGCTCTCCACAGGTAGTATTATTCCTAAAAATTAACTTTAAATACTTTGTCGTTTTCGAAGCAACCTGTTTATAAAAATGTAATACAAAGGTATTGAACGAAGAACGCTTGATGGATGGTCATCCACACTAATGTATCTTCAACAAATTCATTGTATTTAATCGCAGTCAAAATATGATTACAGAGAGAGACGAACAACAAAACACGAAAAAAGTTACAGAAAATGAAAAAAAATGCAAAAAGAAGAGGGGCCAACGGCACGCGGTGTTCCCAAGCGGTCACCCATCCAAGTACTGACCGCGCCCAATGTTGCTTAACTTCGGTGATCGGACGAGAACCGGTGTGTTCAACATGGTATGGTCGTTGGCGAACGCTGATACTGCGATAGGAATCATATTTGAGAAAAATTATATTTTTTAATCATTCACGTTTAGTTGAGTAGTGAACTTCCTACGAAGGCACTGTTTAAACGTTTACATATTCCGATAGATGCCTCTTTCTCTGCATATACGGAAAGAAAATGCAAAAGAAAATTATATAAAATAGCAACCCTGAAGGTTTCGGTGGAGAAAACTGTAATGATGTGTTAGTAAAAAGTTTGTATTCGAGTGGTGTGCCGATGGTGCTTCGGGGTGCCGTTCTTACATCATCTAAGCATGGGCAGGATTTTTTTAAATGAAATTTTAACCCTTAATAATTGGGTAATTTGTAGAGCGCCGTTTTTGTGAGAAATCACCTCAAGGGCGAAATATAACTGGGCCTCTCACCTTCTGCATTATAAAATGTGTAGATATGTCGAAAAAGAACCAAGTGAGCTAATAACACTGCCGATTATTCTCTTTTTTTTAAATTAATAAATAATGTTGCCTCTATCACAGCTTACTAAATAAATTGTGGGAGAATGTCAAAATTCGTTTTCGTAATGCCAACAAATTGAAAATACATGAGTTTTTAAAGTGGTCTAAAGGTCATTATTTCTTTGAAAACCCTTATCGAGTAATAATTTTCGTGTATGCAGGTAAGTGTGGAAATAATAAAACCAGCTAATTTTTTTAGATAAAGTTAGCTATGTAAACGTGAAATATATTTTGATAATAAGACTTATTTTCTTGTAAACAAAACACCATTGGAAAAAAAAGAACTCGTAGCTATTTGTCCGAATATGAGCAGAACTTTTCGCGCGGTTCTATTTATTTTCGACCGGCTATCGAGTGTTTTCCTGGGATTTTTCTTCCGGCTCTCCACAGGTAGTATTATTCCTAAAAATTAACTTTAAATACTTTGTCGTTTTCGAAGCAACCTGTTTATAAAAATGTAATACAAAGGTATTGAACGAAGAACGCTTGATGGATGGTCATCCACACTAATGTATCTTCAACAAATTCATTGTATTTAATCGCAGTCAAAATATGATTACAGAGAGAGACGAACAACAAAACACGAAAAAAGTTACAGAAAATGAAAAAAAATGCAAAAAGAAGAGGGGCCAACGGCACGCGGTGTTCCCAAGCGGTCACCCATCCAAGTACTGACCGCGCCCAATGTTGCTTAACTTCGGTGATCGGACGAGAACCGGTGTGTTCAACATGGTATGGTCGTTGGCGAACGCTGATACTGCGATAGGAATCATATTTGAGAAAAATTATATTTTTTAATCATTCACGTTTAGTTGAGTAGTGAACTTCCTACGAAGGCACTGTTTAAACGTTTACATATTCCGATAGATGCCTCTTTCTCTGCATATACGGAAAGAAAATGCAAAAGAAAATTATATAAAATAGCAACCCTGAAGGTTTCGGTGGAGAAAACTGTAATGATGTGTTAGTAAAAAGTTTGTATTCGAGTGGTGTGCCGATGGTGCTTCGGGGTGCCGTTCTTACACCATCTAAGCATGGGCAGGATTTTTTTAAATGAAATTTTAACCCTTAATAATTGGGTAATTTGTAGAGCGCCGTTTTTGTGAGAAATCACCTCAAGGGCGAAATATAACTGGGCCTCTCACCTTCTGCATTATAAAATGTGTAGATATGTCGAAAAAGAACCAAGTGAGCTAATAACACTGCCGATTATTCTCTTTTTTTTAAATTAATAAATAATGTTGCCTCTATCACAGCTTACTAAATAAATTGTGGGAGAATGTCAAAATTCGTTTTCGTAATGCCAACAAATTGAAAATACATGAGTTTTTAAAGTGGTCTAAAGGTCATTATTTCTTTGAAAACCCTTATCGAGTAATAATTTTCGTGTATGCAGGTAAGTGTGGAAATAATAAAACCAGCTAATTTTTTTAGATAAAGTTAGCTATGTAAACGTGAAATATATTTTGATAATAAGACTTATTTTCTTGTAAACAAAACACCATTGGAAAAAAAAGAACTCGTAGCTATTTGTCCGAATATGAGCAGAACTTTTCGCGCGGTTCTATTTATTTTCGACCGGCTATCGAGTGTTTTCCTGGGATTTTTCTTCCGGCTCTCCACAGGTAGTATTATTCCTAAAAATTAACTTTAAATACTTTGTCGTTTTCGAAGCAACCTGTTTATAAAAATGTAATACAAAGGTATTGAACGAAGAACGCTTGATGGATGGTCATCCACACTAATGTATCTTCAACAAATTCATTGTATTTAATCGCAGTCAAAATATGATTACAGAGAGAGACGAACAACAAAACACGAAAAAAGTTACAGAAAATGAAAAAAAATGCAAAAAGAAGAGGGGCCAACGGCACGCGGTGTTCCCAAGCGGTCACCCATCCAAGTACTGACCGCGCCCAATGTTGCTTAACTTCGGTGATCGGACGAGAACCGGTGTGTTCAACATGGTATGGTCGTTGGCGAACGCTGATACTGCGATAGGAATCATATTTGAGAAAAATTATATTTTTTAATCATTCACGTTTAGTTGAGTAGTGAACTTCCTACGAAGGCACTGTTTAAACGTTTACATATTCCGATAGATGCCTCTTTCTCTGCATATACGGAAAGAAAATGCAAAAGAAAATTATATAAAATAGCAACCCTGAAGGTTTCGGTGGAGAAAACTGTAATGATGTGTTAGTAAAAAGTTTGTATTCGAGTGGTGTGCCGATGGTGCTTCGGGGTGCCGTTCTTACACCATCTAAGCATGGGCAGGATTTTTTTAAATGAAATTTTAACCCTTAATAATTGGGTAATTTGTAGAGCGCCGTTTTTGTGAGAAATCACCTCAAGGGCGAAATATAACTGGGCCTCTCACCTTCTGCATTATAAAATGTGTAGATATGTCGAAAAAGAACCAAGTGAGCTAATAACACTGCCGATTATTCTCTTTTTTTTAAATTAATAAATAATGTTGCCTCTATCACAGCTTACTAAATAAATTGTGGGAGAATGTCAAAATTCGTTTTCGTAATGCCAACAAATTGAAAATACATGAGTTTTTAAAGTGGTCTAAAGGTCATTATTTCTTTGAAAACCCTTATCGAGTAATAATTTTCGTGTATGCAGGTAAGTGTGGAAATAATAAAACCAGCTAATTTTTTTAGATAAAGTTAGCTATGTAAACGTGAAATATATTTTGATAATAAGACTTATTTTCTTGTAAACAAAACACCATTGGAAAAAAAAGAACTCGTAGCTATTTGTCCGAATATGAGCAGAACTTTTCGCGCGGTTCTATTTATTTTCGACCGGCTATCGAGTGTTTTCCTGGGATTTTTCTTCCGGCTCTCCACAGGTAGTATTATTCCTAAAAATTAACTTTAAATACTTTGTCGTTTTCGAAGCAACCTGTTTATAAAAATGTAATACAAAGGTATTGAACGAAGAACGCTTGATGGATGGTCATCCACACTAATGTATCTTCAACAAATTCATTGTATTTAATCGCAGTCAAAATATGATTACAGAGAGAGACGAACAACAAAACACGAAAAAAGTTACAGAAAATGAAAAAAAATGCAAAAAGAAGAGGGGCCAACGGCACGCGGTGTTCCCAAGCGGTCACCCATCCAAGTACTGACCGCGCCCAATGTTGCTTAACTTCGGTGATCGGACGAGAACCGGTGTGTTCAACATGGTATGGTCGTTGGCGAACGCTGATACTGCGATAGGAATCATATTTGAGAAAAATTATATTTTTTAATCATTCACGTTTAGTTGAGTAGTGAACTTCCTACGAAGGCACTGTTTAAACGTTTACATATTCCGATAGATGCCTCTTTCTCTGCATATACGGAAAGAAAATGCAAAAGAAAATTATATAAAATAGCAACCCTGAAGGTTTCGGTGGAGAAAACTGTAATGATGTGTTAGTAAAAAGTTTGTATTCGAGTGGTGTGCCGATGGTGCTTCGGGGTGCCGTTCTTACACCATCTAAGCATGGGCAGGATTTTTTTAAATGAAATTTTAACCCTTAATAATTGGGTAATTTGTAGAGCGCCGTTTTTGTGAGAAATCACCTCAAGGGCGAAATATAACTGGGCCTCTCACCTTCTGCATTATAAAATGTGTAGATATGTCGAAAAAGAACCAAGTGAGCTAATAACACTGCCGATTATTCTCTTTTTTTTAAATTAATAAATAATGTTGCCTCTATCACAGCTTACTAAATAAATTGTGGGAGAATGTCAAAATTCGTTTTCGTAATGCCAACAAATTGAAAATACATGAGTTTTTAAAGTGGTCTAAAGGTCATTATTTCTTTGAAAACCCTTATCGAGTAATAATTTTCGTGTATGCAGGTAAGTGTGGAAATAATAAAACCAGCTAATTTTTTTAGATAAAGTTAGCTATGTAAACGTGAAATATATTTTGATAATAAGACTTATTTTCTTGTAAACAAAACACCATTGGAAAAAAAAGAACTCGTAGCTATTTGTCCGAATATGAGCAGAACTTTTCGCGCGGTTCTATTTATTTTCGACCGGCTATCGAGTGTTTTCCTGGGATTTTTCTTCCGGCTCTCCACAGGTAGTATTATTCCTAAAAATTAACTTTAAATACTTTGTCGTTTTCGAAGCAACCTGTTTATAAAAATGTAATACAAAGGTATTGAACGAAGAACGCTTGATGGATGGTCATCCACACTAATGTATCTTCAACAAATTCATTGTATTTAATCGCAGTCAAAATATGATTACAGAGAGAGACGAACAACAAAACACGAAAAAAGTTACAGAAAATGAAAAAAAATGCAAAAAGAAGAGGGGCCAACGGCACGCGGTGTTCCCAAGCGGTCACCCATCCAAGTACTGACCGCGCCCAATGTTGCTTAACTTCGGTGATCGGACGAGAACCGGTGTGTTCAACATGGTATGGTCGTTGGCGAACGCTGATACTGCGATAGGAATCATATTTGAGAAAAATTATATTTTTTAATCATTCACGTTTAGTTGAGTAGTGAACTTCCTACGAAGGCACTGTTTAAACGTTTACATATTCCGATAGATGCCTCTTTCTCTGCATATACGGAAAGAAAATGCAAAAGAAAATTATATAAAATAGCAACCCTGAAGGTTTCGGTGGAGAAAACTGTAATGATGTGTTAGTAAAAAGTTTGTATTCGAGTGGTGTGCCGATGGTGCTTCGGGGTGCCGTTCTTACACCATCTAAGCATGGGCAGGATTTTTTTAAATGAAATTTTAACCCTTAATAATTGGGTAATTTGTAGAGCGCCGTTTTTGTGAGAAATCACCTCAAGGGCGAAATATAACTGGGCCTCTCACCTTCTGCATTATAAAATGTGTAGATATGTCGAAAAAGAACCAAGTGAGCTAATAACACTGCCGATTATTCTCTTTTTTTAAAATTAATAAATAATGTTGCCTCTATCACAGCTTACTAAATAAATTGTGGGAGAATGTCAAAATTCGTTTTCGTAATGCCAACAAATTGAAAATACATGAGTTTTTAAAGTGGTCTAAAGGTCATTATTTCTTTGAAAACCCTTATCGAGTAATAATTTTCGTGTATGCAGGTAAGTGTGGAAATAATAAAACCAGCTAATTTTTTTAGATAGAGTTAGCTATGTAAACGTGAAATATATTTTGATAATAAGACTTATTTTCTTGTAAACAAAACACCATTCGAAAAAAAAGAACTCGTAGCTATTTGTCCGAATATGAGCAGAACTTTTCGCGCGGTTCTATTTATTTTCGACCGGCTATCGAGTGTTTTCCTGGGATTTTTCTTCCGGCTCTCCACAGGTAGTATTATTCCTAAAAATTAACTTTAAATACTTTGTCGTTTTCGAAGCAACCTGTTTATAAAAATGTAATACAAAGGTATTGAACGAAGAACGCTTGATGGATGGTCATCCACACTAATGTATCTTCAACAAATTCATTGTATTTAATCGCAGTCAAAATATGATTACAGAGAGAGACGAACAACAAAACACGAAAAAAGTTACAGAAAATGAAAAAAAATGCAAAAAGAAGAGGGGCCAACGGCACGCGGTGTTCCCAAGCGGTCACCCATCCAAGTACTGACCGCGCCCAATGTTGCTTAACTTCGGTGATCGGACGAGAACCGGTGTGTTCAACATGGTATGGTCGTTGGCGAACGCTGATACTGCGATAGGAATCATATTTGAGAAAAATTATATTTTTTAATCATTCACGTTTAGTTGAGTAGTGAACTTCCTACGAAGGCACTGTTTAAACGTTTACATATTCCGATAGATGCCTCTTTCTCTACATATACGGAAAGAAAATGCAAAAGAAAATTATATCAAATAACAACCCTGAAGGTTTCGGTGGAGAAAACTGTAATGATGTGTTAGTAAAAAGTTTGTATTCGAGTGGTGTGCCGATGGTGCTTCGGGGTGCCGTTCTTACACCATCTAAGCATGGGCAGGATTTTTTTAAATGAAATTTTAACCCTTAATAATTGGGTAATTTGTAGAGCGCCGTTTTTGTGAGAAATCACCTCAAGGGCGAAATATAACTGGGCCTCTCACCTTCTGCATTATAAAATGTGTAGATATGTCGAAAAAGAACCAAGTGAGCTAATAACACTGCCGATTATTCTCTTTTTTTTAAATTAATAAATAATGTTGCCTCTATCACAGCTTACTAAATAAATTGTGGGAGAATGTCAAAATTCGTTTTCGTAATGCCAACAAATTGAAAATACATGAGTTTTTAAAGTGGTCTAAAGGTCATTATTTCTTTGAAAACCCTTATCGAGTAATAATTTTCGTGTATGCAGGTAAGTGAGGAAATAATAAAACCAGCTAATTTTTTTAGATAAAGTTAGCTATGTAAACGTGAAATATATTTTGATAATAAGACTTATTTTCTTGTAAACAAAACACCATTGGAAAAAAAAGAACTCGTAGCTATTTGTCCGAATATGAGCAGAACTTTTCGCGCGGTTCTATTTATTTTCGACCGGCTATCGAGTGTTTTCCTGGGATTTTTCTTCCGGCTCTCCACAGGTAGTATTATTCCTAAAAATTAACTTTAAATACTTTGTCGTTTTCGAAGCAACCTGTTTATAAAAATGTAATACAAAGGTATTGAACGAAGAACGCTTGATGGATGGTCATCCACACTAATGTATCTTCAACAAATTCATTGTATTTAATCGCAGTCAAAATATGATTACAGAGAGAGACGAACAACAAAACACGAAAAAAGTTACAGAAAATGAAAAAAAATGCAAAAAGAAGAGGGGCCAACGGCACGCGGTGTTCCCAAGCGGTCACCCATCCAAGTACTGACCGCGCCCAATGTTGCTTAACTTCGGTGATCGGACGAGAACCGGTGTGTTCAACATGGTATGGTCGTTGGCGAACGCTGATACTGCGATAGGAATCATATTTGAGAAAAATTATATTTTTTAATCATTCACGTTTAGTTGAGTAGTGAACTTCCTACGAAGGCACTGTTTAAACGTTTACATATTCCGATAGATGCCTCTTTCTCTACATATACGGAAAGAAAATGCAAAAGAAAATTATATCAAATAACAACCCTGAAGGTTTCGGTGGAGAAAACTGTAATGATGTGTTAGTAAAAAGTTTGTATTCGAGTGGTGTGCCGATGGTGCTTCGGGGTGCCGTTCTTACACCATCTAAGCATGGGCAGGATTTTTTTAAATGAAATTTTAACCCTTAATAATTGGGTAATTTGTAGAGCGCCGTTTTTGTGAGAAATCACCTCAAGGGCGAAATATAACTGGGCCTCTCACCTTCTGCATTATAAAATGTGTAGATATGTCGAAAAAGAACCAAGTGAGCTAATAACACTGCCGATTATTCTCTTTTTTTTAAATTAATAAATAATGTTGCCTCTATCACAGCTTACTAAATAAATTGTGGGAGAATGTCAAAATTCGTTTTCGTAATGCCAACAAATTGAAAATACATGAGTTTTTAAAATGGTCTAAAGGTCATTATTTCTTTGAAAACCCTTATCGAGTAATAATTTTCGTGTATGCAGGTAAGTGTGGAAATAATAAAACCAGCTAATTTTTTTAGATAAAGTTAGCTATGTAAACGTGAAATATATTTTGATAATAAGACTTATTTTCTTGTAAACAAAACACCATTGGAAAAAAAAGAACTCGTAGCTATTTGTCCGAATATGAGCAGAACTTTTCGCGCGGTTCTATTTATTTTCGACCGGCTATCGAGTGTTTTCCTGGGATTTTTCTTCCGGCTCTCCACAGGTAGTATTATTCCTAAAAATTAACTTTAAATACTTTGTCGTTTTCGAAGCAACCTGTTTATAAAAATGTAATACAAAGGTATTGAACGAAGAACGCTTGATGGATGGTCATCCACACTAATGTATCTTCAACAAATTCATTGTATTTAATCGCAGTCAAAATATGATTACAGAGAGAGACGAACAACAAAACACGAAAAAAGTTACAGAAAATGAAAAAAAATGCAAAAAGAAGAGGGGCCAACGGCACGCGGTGTTCCCAAGCGGTCACCCATCCAAGTACTGACCGCGCCCAATGTTGCTTAACTTCGGTGATCGGACGAGAACCGGTGTGTTCAACATGGTATGGTCGTTGGCGAACGCTGATACTGCGATAGGAATCATATTTGAGAAAAATTATATTTTTTAATCATTCACGTTTAGTTGAGTAGTGAACTTCCTACGAAGGCACTGTTTAAACGTTTACATATTCCGATAGATGCCTCTTTCTCTGCATATACGGAAAGAAAATGCAAAAGAAAATTATATAAAATAGCAACCCTGAAGGTTTCGGTGGAGAAAACTGTAATGATGTGTTAGTAAAAAGTTTGTATTCGAGTGGTGTGCCGATGGTGCTTCGGGGTGCCGTTCTTACACCATCTAAGCATGGGCAGGATTTTTTTTAATGCAATTTTAACCCTTAATAATTGAGTAATTTGTAGAGCGCCGTTTTTGTGAGAAATCACCTCAAGGGCGAAATATAACTGGGCCTCTCACCTTCTGCATTATAAAGTGTGTAGATATGTCAAAAAAGAACCAAGTGAGCTAATAACACTGCCGATTATTCTCTTTTTTTTAAATTAATAAATAATGTTGCCTCTATCACAGCTTACTAAATAAATTGTGGGAGAATGTCAAAATTCGTTTTCGTAATGCCAACAAATTGAAAATACATGAGTTTTTAAAGTGGTCTAAAGGTCATTATTTCTTTGAAAACCCTTATCGAGTAATAATTTTCGTGTATGCAGGTAAGTGTGGAAATAATAAAACCAGCTAATTTTTTTAGATAAAGTTAGCTATGTAAACGTGAAATATATTTTGATAATAAGACTTATTTTCTTGTAAACAAAACACCATTGGAAAAAAAAGAACTCGTAGCTATTTGTCCGAATATGAGCAGAACTTTTCGCGCGGTTCTATTTATTTTCGACCGGCTATCGAGTGTTTTCCTGGGATTTTTCTTCCGGCTCTCCACAAGTAGTATTATTCCTAAAAATTAACTTTAAATACTTTGTCGTTTTCGAAGCAACCTGTTTATAAAAATGTAATACAAAGGTATTGAACGAAGAACGCTTGATGGATGGTCATCCACACTAATGTATCTTCAACAAATTCATTGTATTTAATCGCAGTCAAAATATGATTACAGAGAGAGACGAACAACAAAACACGAAAAAAGTTACAGAAAATGAAAAAAAATGCAAAAAGAAGAGGGGCCAACGGCACGCGGTGTTCCCAAGCGGTCACCCATCCAAGTACTGACCGCGCCCAATGTTGCTTAACTTCGGTGATCGGACGAGAACCGGTGTGTTCAACATGGTATGGTCGTTGGCGAACGCTGATACTGCGATAGGAATCATATTTGAGAAAAATTATATTTTTTAATCATTCACGTTTAGTTGAGTAGTGAACTTCCTACGAAGGCACTGTTTAAACGTTTACATATTCCGATAGATGCCTCTTTCTCTACATATACGGAAAGAAAATGCAAAAGAAAATTATATAAAATAGCAACCCTGAAGGTTTCGGTGGAGAAAACTGTAATGATGTGTTAGTAAAAAGTTTGTATTCGAGTGGTGTGCCGATGGTGCTTCGGGGTGCCGTTCTTACACCATCTAAGCATGGGCAGGATTTTTTTAAATGAAATTTTAACCCTTAATAATTGGGTAATTTGTAGAGCGCCGTTTTTGTGAGAAATCACCTCAAGGGCGAAATATAACTGGGCCTCTCACCTTCTGCATTATAAAATGTGTAGATATGTCGAAAAAGAACCAAGTGAGCTAATAACACTGCCGATTATTCTCTTTTTTTTAAATTAATAAATAATGTTGCCTCTATCACAGCTTACTAAATAAATTGTGGGAGAATGTCAAAATTCGTTTTCGTAATGCCAACAAATTGAAAATACATGAGTTTTTAAAGTCGTCTAAAGGTCATTATTTCTTTGAAAACCCTTATCGAGTAATAATTTTCGTGTATGCAGGTAAGTGTGGAAATAATAAAACCAGCTAATTTTTTTAGATAGAGTTAGCTATGTAAACGTGAAATATATTTTGATAATAAGACTTATTTTCTTGTAAACAAAACACCATTGGAAAAAAAAGAACTCGTAGCTATTTGTCCGAATATGAGCAGAACTTTTCGCGCGGTTCTATTTATTTTCGACCGGCTATCGAGTGTTTTCCTGGGATTTTTCTTCCGGCTCTCCACAGGTAGTATTATTCCTAAAAATTAACTTTAAATACTTTGTCGTTTTCGAAGCAACCTGTTTATAAAAATGTAATACAAAGGTATTGAACGAAGAACGCTTGATGGATGGTCATCCACACTAATGTATCTTCAACAAATTCATTGTATTTAATCGCAGTCAAAATATGATTACAGAGAGAGACGAACAACAAAACACGAAAAAAGTTACAGAAAATGAAAAAAAATGCAAAAAGAAGAGGGGCCAACGGCACGCGGTGTTCCCAAGCGGTCACCCATCCAAGTACTGACCGCGCCCAATGTTGCTTAACTTCGGTGATCGGACGAGAACCGGTGTGTTCAACATGGTATGGTCGTTGGCGAACGCTGATACTGCGATAGGAATCATATTTGAGAAAAATTATATTTTTTAATCATTCACGTTTAGTTGAGTAGTGAACTTCCTACGAAGGCACTGTTTAAACGTTTACATATTCCGATAGATGCCTCTTTCTCTGCATATACGGAAAGAAAATGCAAAAGAAAATTATATAAAATAGCAACCCTGAAGGTTTCGGTGGAGAAAACTGTAATGATGTGTTAGTAAAAAGTTTGTATTCGAGTGGTGTGCCGATGGTGCTTCGGGGTGCCGTTCTTACACCATCTAAGCATGGGCAGGATTTTTTTAAATGAAATTTTAACCCTTAATAATTGGGTAATTTGTAGAGCGCCGTTTTTGTGAGAAATCACCTCAAGGGCGAAATATAACTGGGCCTCTCACCTTCTGCATTATAAAATGTGTAGATATGTCGAAAAAGAACCAAGTGAGCTAATAACACTGCCGATTATTCTCTTTTTTTAAAATTAATAAATAATGTTGCCTCTATCACAGCTTACTAAATAAATTGTGGGAGAATGTCAAAATTCGTTTTCGTAATGCCAACAAATTGAAAATACATGAGTTTTTAAAGTGGTCTAAAGGTCATTATTTCTTTGAAAACCCTTATCGAGTAATAATTTTCGTGTATGCAGGTAAGTGTGGAAATAATAAAACCAGCTAATTTTTTTAGATAAAGTTAGCTATGTAAACGTGAAATATATTTTGATAATAAGACTTATTTTCTTGTAAACAAAACACCATTGGAAAAAAAAGAACTCGTAGCTATTTGTCCGAATATGAGCAGAACTTTTCGCGCGGTTCTATTTATTTTCGACCGGCTATCGAGTGTTTTCCTGGGATTTTTCTTCCGGCTCTCCACAGGTAGTATTATTCCTAAAAATTAACTTTAAATACTTTGTCGTTTTCGAAGCAACCTGTTTATAAAAATGTAATACAAAGGTATTGAACGAAGAACGCTTGATGGATGGTCATCCACACTAATGTATCTTCAACAAATTCATTGTATTTAATCGCAGTCAAAATATGATTACAGAGAGAGACGAACAACAAAACACGAAAAAAGTTACAGAAAATGAAAAAAAATGCAAAAAGAAGAGGGGCCAACGGCACGCGGTGTTCCCAAGCGGTCACCCATCCAAGTACTGACCGCGCCCAATGTTGCTTAACTTCGGTGATCGGACGAGAACCGGTGTGTTCAACATGGTATGGTCGTTGGCGAACGCTGATACTGCGATAGGAATCATATTTGAGAAAAATTATATTTTTTAATCATTCACGTTTAGTTGAGTAGTGAACTTCCTACGAAGGCACTGTTTAAACGTTTACATATTCCGATAGATGCCTCTTTCTCTGCATATACGGAAAGAAAATGCAAAAGAAAATTATATAAAATAGCAACCCTGAAGGTTTCGGTGGAGAAAACTGTAATGATGTGTTAGTAAAAAGTTTGTATTCGAGTGGTGTGCCGATGGTGCTTCGGGGTGCCGTTCTTACACCATCTAAGCATGGGCAGGATTTTTTTTAATGCAATTTTAACCCTTAATAATTGAGTAATTTGTAGAGCGCCGTTTTTGTGAGAAATCACCTCAAGGGCGAAATATAACTGGGCCTCTCACCTTCTGCATTATAAAGTGTGTAGATATGTCAAAAAAGAACCAAGTGAGCTAATAACACTGCCGATTATTCTCTTTTTTTTAAATTAATAAATAATGTTGCCTCTATCACAGCTTACTAAATAAATTGTGGGAGAATGTCAAAATTCGTTTTCGTAATGCCAACAAATTGAAAATACATGAGTTTTTAAAGTGGTCTAAAGGTCATTATTTCTTTGAAAACCCTTATCGAGTAATAATTTTCGTGTATGCAGGTAAGTGTGGAAATAATAAAACCAGCTAATTTTTTTAGATAAAGTTAGCTATGTAAACGTGAAATATATTTTGATAATAAGACTTATTTTCTTGTAAACAAAACACCATTCGAAAAAAAAGAACTCGTAGCTATTTGTCCGAATATGAGCAGAACTTTTCGCGCGGTTCTATTTATTTTCGACCGGCTATCGAGTGTTTTCCTGGGATTTTTCTTCCGGCTCTCCACAGGTAGTATTATTCCTAAAAATTAACTTTAAATACTTTGTCGTTTTCGAAGCAACCTGTTTATAAAAATGTAATACAAAGGTATTGAACGAAGAACGCTTGATGGATGGTCATCCACACTAATGTATCTTCAACAAATTCATTGTATTTAATCGCAGTCAAAATATGATTACAGAGAGAGACGAACAACAAAACACGAAAAAAGTTACAGAAAATGAAAAAAAATGCAAAAAGAAGAGGGGCCAACGGCACGCGGTGTTCCCAAGCGGTCACCCATCCAAGTACTGACCGCGCCCAATGTTGCTTAACTTCGGTGATCGGACGAGAACCGGTGTGTTCAACATGGTATGGTCGTTGGCGAACGCTGATACTGCGATAGGAATCATATTTGAGAAAAATTATATTTTTTAATCATTCACGTTTAGTTGAGTAGTGAACTTCCTACGAAGGCACTGTTTAAACGTTTACATATTCCGATAGATGCCTCTTTCTCTGCATATACGGAAAGAAAATGCAAAAGAAAATTATATAAAATAGCAACCCTGAAGGTTTCGGTGGAGAAAACTGTAATGATGTGTTAGTAAAAAGTTTGTATTCGAGTGGTGTGCCGATGGTGCTTCGGGGTGCCGTTCATACACCATCTAAGCATGGGCAGGATTTTTTTAAATGAAATTTTAACCCTTAATAATTGGGTAATTTGTAGAGCGCCGTTTTTGTGAGAAATCACCTCAAGGGCGAAATATAACTGGGCCTCTCACCTTCTGCATTATAAAATGTGTAGATATGTCGAAAAAGAACCAAGTGAGCTAATAACACTGCCGATTATTCTCTTTTTTTAAAATTAATAAATAATGTTGCCTCTATCACAGCTTACTAAATAAATTGTGGGAGAATGTCAAAATTCGTTTTCGTAATGCCAACAAATTGAAAATACATGAGTTTTTAAAGTGGTCTAAAGGTCATTATTTCTTTGAAAACCCTTATCGAGTAATAATTTTCGTGTATGCAGGTAAGTGTGGAAATAATAAAACCAGCTAATTTTTTTAGATAAAGTTAGCTATGTAAACGTGAAATATATTTTGATAATAAGACTTATTTTCTTGTAAACAAAACACCATTGGAAAAAAAAGAACTCGTAGCTATTTGTCCGAATATGAGCAGAACTTTTCGCGCGGTTCTATTTATTTTCGACCGGCTATCGAGTGTTTTCCTGGGATTTTTCTTCCGGCTCTCCACAGGTAGTATTATTCCTAAAAATTAACTTTAAATACTTTGTCGTTTTCGAAGCAACCTGTTTATAAAAATGTAATACAAAGGTATTGAACGAAGAACGCTTGATGGATGGTCATCCACACTAATGTATCTTCAACAAATTCATTGTATTTAATCGCAGTCAAAATATGATTACAGAGAGAGACGAACAACAAAACACGAAAAAAGTTACAGAAAATGAAAAAAAATGCAAAAAGAAGAGGGGCCAACGGCACGCGGTGTTCCCAAGCGGTCACCCATCCAAGTACTGACCGCGCCCAATGTTGCTTAACTTCGGTGATCGGACGAGAACCGGTGTGTTCAACATGGTATGGTCGTTGGCGAACGCTGATACTGCGATAGGAATCATATTTGAGAAAAATTATATTTTTTAATCATTCACGTTTAGTTGAGTAGTGAACTTCCTACGAAGGCACTGTTTAAACGTTTACATATTCCGATAGATGCCTCTTTCTCTGCATATACGGAAAGAAAATGCAAAAGAAAATTATATAAAATAGCAACCCTGAAGGTTTCGGTGGAGAAAACTGTAATGATGTGTTAGTAAAAAGTTTGTATTCGAGTGGTGTGCCGATGGTGCTTCGGGGTGCCGTTCTTACATCATCTAAGCATGGGCAGGATTTTTTTAAATGAAATTTTAACCCTTAATAATTGGGTAATTTGTAGAGCGCCGTTTTTGTGAGAAATCACCTCAAGGGCGAAATATAACTGGGCCTCTCACCTTCTGCATTATAAAATGTGTAGATATGTCGAAAAAGAACCAAGTGAGCTAATAACACTGCCGATTATTCTCTTTTTTTTAAATTAATAAATAATGTTGCCTCTATCACAGCTTACTAAATAAATTGTGGGAGAATGTCAAAATTCGTTTTCGTAATGCCAACAAATTGAAAATACATGAGTTTTTAAAGTGGTCTAAAGGTCATTATTTCTTTGAAAACCCTTATCGAGTAATAATTTTCGTGTATGCAGGTAAGTGTGGAAATAATAAAACCAGCTAATTTTTTTAGATAAAGTTAGCTATGTAAACGTGAAATATATTTTGATAATAAGACTTATTTTCTTGTAAACAAAACACCATTGGAAAAAAAAGAACTCGTAGCTATTTGTCCGAATATGAGCAGAACTTTTCGCGCGGTTCTATTTATTTTCGACCGGCTATCGAGTGTTTTCCTGGGATTTTTCTTCCGGCTCTCCACAGGTAGTATTATTCCTAAAAATTAACTTTAAATACTTTGTCGTTTTCGAAGCAACCTGTTTATAAAAATGTAATACAAAGGTATTGAACGAAGAACGCTTGATGGATGGTCATCCACACTAATGTATCTTCAACAAATTCATTGTATTTAATCGCAGTCAAAATATGATTACAGAGAGAGACGAACAACAAAACACGAAAAAAGTTACAGAAAATGAAAAAAAATGCAAAAAGAAGAGGGGCCAACGGCACGCGGTGTTCCCAAGCGGTCACCCATCCAAGTACTGACCGCGCCCAATGTTGCTTAACTTCGGTGATCGGACGAGAACCGGTGTGTTCAACATGGTATGGTCGTTGGCGAACGCTGATACTGCGATAGGAATCATATTTGAGAAAAATTATATTTTTTAATCATTCACGTTTAGTTGAGTAGTGAACTTCCTACGAAGGCACTGTTTAAACGTTTACATATTCCGATAGATGCCTCTTTCTCTGCATATACGGAAAGAAAATGCAAAAGAAAATTATATAAAATAGCAACCCTGAAGGTTTCGGTGGAGAAAACTGTAATGATGTGTTAGTAAAAAGTTTGTATTCGAGTGGTGTGCCGATGGTGCTTCGGGGTGCCGTTCTTACACCATCTAAGCATGGGCAGGATTTTTTTAAATGAAATTTTAACCCTTAATAATTGGGTAATTTGTAGAGCGCCGTTTTTGTGAGAAATCACCTCAAGGGCGAAATATAACTGGGCCTCTCACCTTCTGCATTATAAAATGTGTAGATATGTCGAAAAAGAACCAAGTGAGCTAATAACACTGCCGATTATTCTCTTTTTTTTAAATTAATAAATAATGTTGCCTCTATCACAGCTTACTAAATAAATTGTGGGAGAATGTCAAAATTCGTTTTCGTAATGCCAACAAATTGAAAATACATGAGTTTTTAAAGTGGTCTAAAGGTCATTATTTCTTTGAAAACCCTTATCGAGTAATAATTTTCGTGTATGCAGGTAAGTGTGGAAATAATAAAACCAGCTAATTTTTTTAGATAAAGTTAGCTATGTAAACGTGAAATATATTTTGATAATAAGACTTATTTTCTTGTAAACAAAACACCATTGGAAAAAAAAGAACTCGTAGCTATTTGTCCGAATATGAGCAGAACTTTTCGCGCGGTTCTATTTATTTTCGACCGGCTATCGAGTGTTTTCCTGGGATTTTTCTTCCGGCTCTCCACAGGTAGTATTATTCCTAAAAATTAACTTTAAATACTTTGTCGTTTTCGAAGCAACCTGTTTATAAAAATGTAATACAAAGGTATTGAACGAAGAACGCTTGATGGATGGTCATCCACACTAATGTATCTTCAACAAATTCATTGTATTTAATCGCAGTCAAAATATGATTACAGAGAGAGACGAACAACAAAACACGAAAAAAGTTACAGAAAATGAAAAAAAATGCAAAAAGAAGAGGGGCCAACGGCACGCGGTGTTCCCAAGCGGTCACCCATCCAAGTACTGACCGCGCCCAATGTTGCTTAACTTCGGTGATCGGACGAGAACCGGTGTGTTCAACATGGTATGGTCGTTGGCGAACGCTGATACTGCGATAGGAATCATATTTGAGAAAAATTATATTTTTTAATCATTCACGTTTAGTTGAGTAGTGAACTTCCTACGAAGGCACTGTTTAAACGTTTACATATTCCGATAGATGCCTCTTTCTCTGCATATACGGAAAGAAAATGCAAAAGAAAATTATATAAAATAGCAACCCTGAAGGTTTCGGTGGAGAAAACTGTAATGATGTGTTAGTAAAAAGTTTGTATTCGAGTGGTGTGCCGATGGTGCTTCGGGGTGCCGTTCTTACACCATCTAAGCATGGGCAGGATTTTTTTAAATGAAATTTTAACCCTTAATAATTGGGTAATTTGTAGAGCGCCGTTTTTGTGAGAAATCACCTCAAGGGCGAAATATAACTGGGCCTCTCACCTTCTGCATTATAAAATGTGTAGATATGTCGAAAAAGAACCAAGTGAGCTAATAACACTGCCGATTATTCTCTTTTTTTTAAATTAATAAATAATGTTGCCTCTATCACAGCTTACTAAATAAATTGTGGGAGAATGTCAAAATTCGTTTTCGTAATGCCAACAAATTGAAAATACATGAGTTTTTAAAGTGGTCTAAAGGTCATTATTTCTTTGAAAACCCTTATCGAGTAATAATTTTCGTGTATGCAGGTAAGTGTGGAAATAATAAAACCAGCTAATTTTTTTAGATAAAGTTAGCTATGTAAACGTGAAATATATTTTGATAATAAGACTTATTTTCTTGTAAACAAAACACCATTGGAAAAAAAAGAACTCGTAGCTATTTGTCCGAATATGAGCAGAACTTTTCGCGCGGTTCTATTTATTTTCGACCGGCTATCGAGTGTTTTCCTGGGATTTTTCTTCCGGCTCTCCACAGGTAGTATTATTCCTAAAAATTAACTTTAAATACTTTGTCGTTTTCGAAGCAACCTGTTTATAAAAATGTAATACAAAGGTATTGAACGAAGAACGCTTGATGGATGGTCATCCACACTAATGTATCTTCAACAAATTCATTGTATTTAATCGCAGTCAAAATATGATTACAGAGAGAGACGAACAACAAAACACGAAAAAAGTTACAGAAAATGAAAAAAAATGCAAAAAGAAGAGGGGCCAACGGCACGCGGTGTTCCCAAGCGGTCACCCATCCAAGTACTGACCGCGCCCAATGTTGCTTAACTTCGGTGATCGGACGAGAACCGGTGTGTTCAACATGGTATGGTCGTTGGCGAACGCTGATACTGCGATAGGAATCATATTTGAGAAAAATTATATTTTTTAATCATTCACGTTTAGTTGAGTAGTGAACTTCCTACGAAGGCACTGTTTAAACGTTTACATATTCCGATAGATGCCTCTTTCTCTGCATATACGGAAAGAAAATGCAAAAGAAAATTATATAAAATAGCAACCCTGAAGGTTTCGGTGGAGAAAACTGTAATGATGTGTTAGTAAAAAGTTTGTATTCGAGTGGTGTGCCGATGGTGCTTCGGGGTGCCGTTCTTACACCATCTAAGCATGGGCAGGATTTTTTTAAATGAAATTTTAACCCTTAATAATTGGGTAATTTGTAGAGCGCCGTTTTTGTGAGAAATCACCTCAAGGGCGAAATATAACTGGGCCTCTCACCTTCTGCATTATAAAATGTGTAGATATGTCGAAAAAGAACCAAGTGAGCTAATAACACTGCCGATTATTCTCTTTTTTTTAAATTAATAAATAATGTTGCCTCTATCACAGCTTACTAAATAAATTGTGGGAGAATGTCAAAATTCGTTTTCGTAATGCCAACAAATTGAAAATACATGAGTTTTTAAAGTGGTCTAAAGGTCATTATTTCTTTGAAAACCCTTATCGAGTAATAATTTTCGTGTATGCAGGTAAGTGTGGAAATAATAAAACCAGCTAATTTTTTTAGATAAAGTTAGCTATGTAAACGTGAAATATATTTTGATAATAAGACTTATTTTCTTGTAAACAAAACACCATTGGAAAAAAAAGAACTCGTAGCTATTTGTCCGAATATGAGCAGAACTTTTCGCGCGGTTCTATTTATTTTCGACCGGCTATCGAGTGTTTTCCTGGGATTTTTCTTCCGGCTCTCCACAGGTAGTATTATTCCTAAAAATTAACTTTAAATACTTTGTCGTTTTCGAAGCAACCTGTTTATAAAAATGTAATACAAAGGTATTGAACGAAGAACGCTTGATGGATGGTCATCCACACTAATGTATCTTCAACAAATTCATTGTATTTAATCGCAGTCAAAATATGATTACAGAGAGAGACGAACAACAAAACACGAAAAAAGTTACAGAAAATGAAAAAAAATGCAAAAAGAAGAGGGGCCAACGGCACGCGGTGTTCCCAAGCGGTCACCCATCCAAGTACTGACCGCGCCCAATGTTGCTTAACTTCGGTGATCGGACGAGAACCGGTGTGTTCAACATGGTATGGTCGTTGGCGAACGCTGATACTGCGATAGGAATCATATTTGAGAAAAATTATATTTTTTAATCATTCACGTTTAGTTGAGTAGTGAACTTCCTACGAAGGCACTGTTTAAACGTTTACATATTCCGATAGATGCCTCTTTCTCTGCATATACGGAAAGAAAATGCAAAAGAAAATTATATAAAATAGCAACCCTGAAGGTTTCGGTGGAGAAAACTGTAATGATGTGTTAGTAAAAAGTTTGTATTCGAGTGGTGTGCCGATGGTGCTTCGGGGTGCCGTTCTTACACCATCTAAGCATGGGCAGGATTTTTTTAAATGAAATTTTAACCCTTAATAATTGGGTAATTTGTAGAGCGCCGTTTTTGTGAGAAATCACCTCAAGGGCGAAATATAACTGGGCCTCTCACCTTCTGCATTATAAAATGTGTAGATATGTCGAAAAAGAACCAAGTGAGCTAATAACACTGCCGATTATTCTCTTTTTTTAAAATTAATAAATAATGTTGCCTCTATCACAGCTTACTAAATAAATTGTGGGAGAATGTCAAAATTCGTTTTCGTAATGCCAACAAATTGAAAATACATGAGTTTTTAAAGTGGTCTAAAGGTCATTATTTCTTTGAAAACCCTTATCGAGTAATAATTTTCGTGTATGCAGGTAAGTGTGGAAATAATAAAACCAGCTAATTTTTTTAGATAGAGTTAGCTATGTAAACGTGAAATATATTTTGATAATAAGACTTATTTTCTTGTAAACAAAACACCATTCGAAAAAAAAGAACTCGTAGCTATTTGTCCGAATATGAGCAGAACTTTTCGCGCGGTTCTATTTATTTTCGACCGGCTATCGAGTGTTTTCCTGGGATTTTTCTTCCGGCTCTCCACAGGTAGTATTATTCCTAAAAATTAACTTTAAATACTTTGTCGTTTTCGAAGCAACCTGTTTATAAAAATGTAATACAAAGGTATTGAACGAAGAACGCTTGATGGATGGTCATCCACACTAATGTATCTTCAACAAATTCATTGTATTTAATCGCAGTCAAAATATGATTACAGAGAGAGACGAACAACAAAACACGAAAAAAGTTACAGAAAATGAAAAAAAATGCAAAAAGAAGAGGGGCCAACGGCACGCGGTGTTCCCAAGCGGTCACCCATCCAAGTACTGACCGCGCCCAATGTTGCTTAACTTCGGTGATCGGACGAGAACCGGTGTGTTCAACATGGTATGGTCGTTGGCGAACGCTGATACTGCGATAGGAATCATATTTGAGAAAAATTATATTTTTTAATCATTCACGTTTAGTTGAGTAGTGAACTTCCTACGAAGGCACTGTTTAAACGTTTACATATTCCGATAGATGCCTCTTTCTCTACATATACGGAAAGAAAATGCAAAAGAAAATTATATCAAATAACAACCCTGAAGGTTTCGGTGGAGAAAACTGTAATGATGTGTTAGTAAAAAGTTTGTATTCGAGTGGTGTGCCGATGGTGCTTCGGGGTGCCGTTCTTACACCATCTAAGCATGGGCAGGATTTTTTTAAATGAAATTTTAACCCTTAATAATTGGGTAATTTGTAGAGCGCCGTTTTTGTGAGAAATCACCTCAAGGGCGAAATATAACTGGGCCTCTCACCTTCTGCATTATAAAATGTGTAGATATGTCGAAAAAGAACCAAGTGAGCTAATAACACTGCCGATTATTCTCTTTTTTTTAAATTAATAAATAATGTTGCCTCTATCACAGCTTACTAAATAAATTGTGGGAGAATGTCAAAATTCGTTTTCGTAATGCCAACAAATTGAAAATACATGAGTTTTTAAAGTGGTCTAAAGGTCATTATTTCTTTGAAAACCCTTATCGAGTAATAATTTTCGTGTATGCAGGTAAGTGTGGAAATAATAAAACCAGCTAATTTTTTTAGATAAAGTTAGCTATGTAAACGTGAAATATATTTTGATAATAAGACTTATTTTCTTGTAAACAAAACACCATTGGAAAAAAAAGAACTCGTAGCTATTTGTCCGAATATGAGCAGAACTTTTCGCGCGGTTCTATTTATTTTCGACCGGCTATCGAGTGTTTTCCTGGGATTTTTCTTCCGGCTCTCCACAGGTAGTATTATTCCTAAAAATTAACTTTAAATACTTTGTCGTTTTCGAAGCAACCTGTTTATAAAAATGTAATACAAAGGTATTGAACGAAGAACGCTTGATGGATGGTCATCCACACTAATGTATCTTCAACAAATTCATTGTATTTAATCGCAGTCAAAATATGATTACAGAGAGAGACGAACAACAAAACACGAAAAAAGTTACAGAAAATGAAAAAAAATGCAAAAAGAAGAGGGGCCAACGGCACGCGGTGTTCCCAAGCGGTCACCCATCCAAGTACTGACCGCGCCCAATGTTGCTTAACTTCGGTGATCGGACGAGAACCGGTGTGTTCAACATGGTATGGTCGTTGGCGAACGCTGATACTGCGATAGGAATCATATTTGAGAAAAATTATATTTTTTAATCATTCACGTTTAGTTGAGTAGTGAACTTCCTACGAAGGCACTGTTTAAACGTTTACATATTCCGATAGATGCCTCTTTCTCTGCATATACGGAGAGAAAATGCAAAAGAAAATTATATAAAATAGCAACCCTGAAGGTTTCGGTGGAGAAAACTGTAATGATGTGTTAGTAAAAAGTTTGTATTCGAGTGGTGTGCCGATGGTGCTTCGGGGTGCCGTTCTTACACCATCTAAGCATGGGCAGGATTTTTTTAAATGAAATTTTAACCCTTAATAATTGGGTAATTTGTAGAGCGCCGTTTTTGTGAGAAATCACCTCAAGGGCGAAATATAACTGGGCCTCTCACCTTCTGCATTATAAAATGTGTAGATATGTCGAAAAAGAACCAAGTGAGCTAATAACACTGCCGATTATTCTCTTTTTTTAAAATTAATAAATAATGTTGCCTCTATCACAGCTTACTAAATAAATTGTGGGAGAATGTCAAAATTCGTTTTCGTAATGCCAACAAATTGAAAATACATGAGTTTTTAAAGTGGTCTAAAGGTCATTATTTCTTTGAAAACCCTTATCGAGTAATAATTTTCGTGTATGCAGGTAAGTGTGGAAATAATAAAACCAGCTAATTTTTTTAGATAAAGTTAGCTATGTAAACGTGAAATATATTTTGATAATAAGACTTATTTTCTTGTAAACAAAACACCATTGGAAAAAAAAGAACTCGTAGCTATTTGTCCGAATATGAGCAGAACTTTTCGCGCGGTTCTATTTATTTTCGACCGGCTATCGAGTGTTTTCCTGGGATTTTTCTTCCGGCTCTCCACAGGTAGTATTATTCCTAAAAATTAACTTTAAATACTTTGTCGTTTTCGAAGCAACCTGTTTATAAAAATGTAATACAAAGGTATTGAACGAAGAACGCTTGATGGATGGTCATCCACACTAATGTATCTTCAACAAATTCATTGTATTTAATCGCAGTCAAAATATGATTACAGAGAGAGACGAACAACAAAACACGAAAAAAGTTACAGAAAATGAAAAAAAATGCAAAAAGAAGAGGGGCCAACGGCACGCGGTGTTCCCAAGCGGTCACCCATCCAAGTACTGACCGCGCCCAATGTTGCTTAACTTCGGTGATCGGACGAGAACCGGTGTGTTCAACATGGTATGGTCGTTGGCGAACGCTGATACTGCGATAGGAATCATATTTGAGAAAAATTATATTTTTTAATCATTCACGTTTAGTTGAGTAGTGAACTTCCTACGAAGGCACTGTTTAAACGTTTACATATTCCGATAGATGCCTCTTTCTCTACATATACGGAAAGAAAATGCAAAAGAAAATTATATCAAATAGCAACCCTGAAGGTTTCGGTGGAGAAAACTGTAATGATGTGTTAGTAAAAAGTTTGTATTCGAGTGGTGTGCCGATGGTGCTTCGGGGTGCCGTTCTTACACCATCTAAGCATGGGCAGGATTTTTTTTAATGCAATTTTAACCCTTAATAATTGGGTAATTTGTAGAGCGCCGTTTTTGTGAGAAATCACCTCAAGGGCGAAATATAACTGGGCCTCTCACCTTCTGCATTATAAAGTGTGTAGATATGTCAAAAAAGAACCAAGTGAGCTAATAACACTGCCGATTATTCTCTTTTTTTTTAAATTAATAAATAATGTTGCCTCTATCACAGCTTACTAAATAAATTGTGGGAGAATGTCAAAATTCGTTTTCGTAATGCCAACAAATTGAAAATACATGAGTTTTTAAAGTGGTCTAAAGGTCATTATTTCTTTGAAAACCCTTATCGAGTAATAATTTTCGTGTATGCAGGTAAGTGTGGAAATAATAAAACCAGCTAATTTTTTTAGATAGAGTTAGCTATGTAAACGTGAAATATATTTTGATAATAAGACTTATTTTCTTGTAAACAAAACACCATTGGAAAAAAAAGAACTCGTAGCTATTTGTCCGAATATGAGCAGAACTTTTCGCGCGGTTCTATTTATTTTCGACCGGCTATCGAGTGTTTTCCTGGGATTTTTCTTCCGGCTCTCCACAGGTAGTATTATTCCTAAAAATTAACTTTAAATACTTTGTCGTTTTCGAAGCAACCTGTTTATAAAAATGTAATACAAAGGTATTGAACGAAGAACGCTTGATGGATGGTCATCCACACTGATGTATCTTCAACAAATTCATTGTATTTAATCGCAGTCAAAATATGATTACAGAGAGAGACGAACAACAAAACACGAAAAAAGTTACAGAAAATGAAAAAAAATGCAAAAAGAAGAGGGGCCAACGGCACGCGGTGTTCCCAAGCGGTCACCCATCCAAGTACTGACCGCGCCCAATGTTGCTTAACTTCGGTGATCGGACGAGAACCGGTGTGTTCAACATGGTATGGTCGTTGGCGAACGCTGATACTGCGATAGGAATCATATTTGAGAAAAATTATATTTTTTAATCATTCACGTTTAGTTGAGTAGTGAACTTCCTACGAAGGCACTGTTTAAACGTTTACATATTCCGATAGATGCCTCTTTCTCTGCATATACGGAAAGAAAATGCAAAAGAAAATTATATAAAATAGCAACCCTGAAGGTTTCGGTGGAGAAAACTGTAATGATGTGTTAGTAAAAAGTTTGTATTCGAGTGGTGTGCCGATGGTGCTTCGGGGTGCCGTTCTTACACCATCTAAGCATGGGCAGGATTTTTTTTAATGCAATTTTAACCCTTAATAATTGGGTAATTTGTAGAGCGCCGTTTTTGTGAGAAATCACCTCAAGGGCGAAATATAACTGGGCCTCTCACCTTCTGCATTATAAAGTGTGTAGATATGTCAAAAAAGAACCAAGTGAGCTAATAACACTGCCGATTATTCTCTTTTTTTTAAATTAATAAATAATGTTGCCTCTATCACAGCTTACTAAATAAATTGTGGGAGAATGTCAAAATTCGTTTTCGTAATGCCAACAAATTGAAAATACATGAGTTTTTAAAGTGGTCTAAAGGTCATTATTTCTTTGAAAACCCTTATCGAGTAATAATTTTCGTGTATGCAGGTAAGTGTGGAAATAATAAAACCAGCTAATTTTTTTAGATAGAGTTAGCTATGTAAACGTGAAATATATTTTGATAATAAGACTTATTTTCTTGTAAACAAAACACCATTGGAAAAAAAAGAACTCGTAGCTATTTGTCCGAATATGAGCAGAACTTTTCGCGCGGTTCTATTTATTTTCGACCGGCTATCGAGTGTTTTCCTGGGATTTTTCTTCCGGCTCTCCACAGGTAGTATTATTCCTAAAAATTAACTTTAAATACTTTGTCGTTTTCGAAGCAACCTGTTTATAAAAATGTAATACAAAGGTATTGAACGAAGAACGCTTGATGGATGGTCATCCACACTGATGTATCTTCAACAAATTCATTGTATTTAATCGCAGTCAAAATATGATTACAGAGAGAGACGAACAACAAAACACGAAAAAAGTTACAGAAAATGAAAAAAAATGCAAAAAGAAGAGGGGCCAACGGCACGCGGTGTTCCCAAGCGGTCACCCATCCAAGTACTGACCGCGCCCAATGTTGCTTAACTTCGGTGATCGGACGAGAACCGGTGTGTTCAACATGGTATGGTCGTTGGCGAACGCTGATACTGCGATAGGAATCATATTTGAGAAAAATTATATTTTTTAATCATTCACGTTTAGTTGAGTAGTGAACTTCCTACGAAGGCACTGTTTAAACGTTTACATATTCCGATAGATGCCTCTTTCTCTACATATACGGAAAGAAAATGCAAAAGAAAATTATATCAAATAGCAACCCTGAAGGTTTCGGTGGAGAAAACTGTAATGATGTGTTAGTAAAAAGTTTGTATTCGAGTGGTGTGCCGATGGTGCTTCGGGGTGCCGTTCTTACACCATCTAAGCATGGGCAGGATTTTTTTTAATGCAATTTTAACCCTTAATAATTGGGTAATTTGTAGAGCGCCGTTTTTGTGAGAAATCACCTCAAGGGCGAAATATAACTGGGCCTCTCACCTTCTGCATTATAAAGTGTGTAGATATGTCAAAAAAGAACCAAGTGAGCTAATAACACTGCCGATTATTCTCTTTTTTTTAAATTAATAAATAATGTTGCCTCTATCACAGCTTACTAAATAAATTGTGGGAGAATGTCAAAATTCGTTTTCGTAATGCCAACAAATTGAAAATACATGAGTTTTTAAAGTGGTCTAAAGGTCATTATTTCTTTGAAAACCCTTATCGAGTAATAATTTTCGTGTATGCAGGTAAGTGTGGAAATAATAAAACCAGCTAATTTTTTTAGATAGAGTTAGCTATGTAAACGTGAAATATATTTTGATAATAAGATATATTTTCTTGTAAACAAGACACCATTGGAAAAAAAAGAACTCGTAGCTCTTTGTCCGAATATGAGCAGAACTTTTCGCGCGGTTCTATTTATTTTTGACCGGCGATCGAGTGTTTTCCTGGGATTTTTCTTCCATTTTTCCACAGGTAGTATTATTCTTAAAATTTAACTTTCATAACTCAGGTGCGGGGCATACGTCATTCCTATGTTCACCTACGTTAAATTGTCGTGAAAACAAGCTTATGTGCCCAAGCGGTTAAATACTTTGTCGTTTTAGACGCAACCTGTCAATTCTGCCACGCGTGCTTTATGTCGACCAACGACGTAGCGCTGACGAGCTGGATCGTTGTTCCTCACACGCAGCGCTTAGCGAATCGCGTGGTACTACAGCTATTGATTCGATCGTCTTACATATTACCTACGCAATCGACGTACGCGATCGACATACGCGCGGCACTATTTCCTGGCACTGGATAACTTTTCCATATAATTATCATTAATAACTTACCAATCACTTTGTTACTTTGAGTTCAGGCGTTATAAATACGAGTTTCGAGCCTCGTTTAGCCAATTTCGATATTCTGTTTTTAGTTTCGAAGCATTCGAAGAATCAACACAACGGCGTACCATCGGCAGTTTAATCGACATGTGTTTTTGAACAGTCACGTGACCTCCTTAGCGCTACGCAATTATAATGATATTATTACGAATTTAGGCTGCTATAATGATTATACGTGTTATTTAGTTAATTATTTACTTAGATGGTGATTAATTAGTTAACAAACTGCTATAGCCAATACTCCGCGGGGTTCAAATTTTTTGGAACCATAAATTTTTCGGAACCATAATACATTCAAATTAATAGACAAGCAGTTTTTTAAAAATCGGACTCTTCAAAAGAAGTGAAACATTTTTTATTTTTATTATCTCTATAATAATATATACTCTTTTAAACTTGACGTGGGATTTTTATTGACCCCCCCCCCTTTCGGTATAATGAGATTTGGTGAGATTTTACTGCCCCCCCCTATCTTTTGCTCACGTAATTAATGTATGCCCCCTAACCGTCCCGCTTTCTGTGATTTACCAATAAATTAATTTAACAGTATACAGGCAACTCTGATGTAAAAAATTTTAAAATATATATATACATTAATTTATGATCAAGAGGTGCCCCCAGCTCGTCGACATGATTCCCAGAATTAAATTTGCAGTAAGCCTGTAGAGAGCCAATCAACTTACTTGACAATTACAGTGGATACAACTAATCTATTTTTTAATTATTTTCAATGAAAAACTGTTAGATATCTGTGATGAAATAATGCAAAGACTTTTAAAAACAGATAATACTTTATTTTCAAACAAACACATAAACAATCAATTAACATATTATAATAATGTGTACACAAAATGGCCACAACACAAAATAGCATTATAATTATAAGTTTTCAGCTAAACATTAGAAAAAACAGAAAGACATAATAATTCATCACTAGGAAATGTAATAATAAAATTGCGTGAGTCAAAAGCTGTAAAATGGATTTAATATTTTTGTAATGGAACACGCAGTGCAGGATTCTTGGTAAGCGTTCACAGGTCCATATCGTACGTATCTGATGGATCGCATCAAAGGGATTCATTAGGCTGTCCACTGTATTAGGATATCCGACGCGACGGCCATTTGCAAACGGATTTTCCACAGGGAAAATGAACGGATGATAGAATGAAAATTATCGTCCGAGATATACATTTGACACACCTTTTGATTACAAAAATATTTTTTCAGTTTGGTTGGGTATTATGGCCTCAAATCCAAAACTACGTTTTGTATGAAACCGGCCGCGCAACCAATAGCCGATTTTCGTAGCGAGTGAACGAACTGTGTGTAGGACAGTCCGATGCGTGCGGTCCGTCCGGAGATGATCGCTGGACGCTATGACTAACTAGACTTGAATTCTAAAATCCGTCTGATTCGTACGATCCGGACCTATGGACACCTACCTTTAAAAATTGTGCACTTAATTTGTAAAGACGTTAAAATTTAAAATGTAAGGCGGCAATGCACATTTTTTCTTAACTGATATTAAATTGTAAGGGAAATTAAAATTATTTGAATATGCAATAGTTAAGCATATAATAGGATTAATTTTATTAACAACAAACAAAGCAAATATACAAGTAAAATACCAAGAAGTCAACCGCATTTTCAGAAACATAAAAATGGGCGTTTCGCTGGCATTTTGAAAAAAAAAACTAAAATATACAAACTACACAACTATGTAGGGAAACATCAGATTACAATATATGTTCTAAGTACTTACATTATAGCTACAAAATTTATTAGTACATCAAACACAAATAAAACCATTGACTAATCATTTTGGCTGCCATATAATAAACTCGTCCAACTAATTAAGCCTCTAAAAATTGCTGAGACAACATCCCAATTTTGATACGTTTCAAGATTCGAAAACAATCTTCGATTCGAAAATTTTGATTGAGTATGAGACCATTGTAAACAAGTTTCAATTGAGAATGAGACCATTGTAAAATCCCAAAGATTGCGATGGATGGATATGTAGAAAGAACGCTAGATGATAGGACACCAACAATTGTGACCAAGTGAATGCCACAACAAAAAGGCCCACCGGCAGACCAAGGATGATAATATGGATGTACTGTGTGGAACAGGATTGGAGCAGGATGGAAAGGTCTGGAGAACAACACAAAATCCTTCAGGATGAAAGGAGAGACATTTCATCGATCAGCTCTCTCTATAGAAGACTCGCGAGAATCTAACCTTGGCGTGAGAAATTTTTAGCTCGTGTCTGACCCCACAGAAATACAGCCTGGGCCTCGTCGTCTTGTAGGATCTGGTCGTCGTAAGATAACGTGCTCCTACATCCGGTACGCATGATGTCCAGACGGGGCCAAAAAGTCTCGATGTGTGAATGGTTAACTCGCATATCTTCCCTGGCGATGAACATAACGAGGTAATCTTTGTTGTCTCAATAAGGGACCGAAAGCGCCACACAGCAGAGAACCCCACTCTTATTTAATAGCCTTCCAGAATATGTCAAGTCATCTAATTCCTTGTATACCTTTAAAAAGAATCTCAAATTATTTTTATTTGCCGAGGATTGCCAATTAATTTTTTCATCTTTGTCCTTCATAAATTAAAAGTATATTCTATGGTCTAAATCATTTTTTCATCTTTGTCGTGCTAAATTAATAGCATAATATATTATATACATATATTTATTATTTATCTTAGTCCTTCAAAATTCAAATGAACTATGGTCACCCTACTTTGTTTACATTGTAATGTGCCAAGACTGCCAAGGGCCTTTAGCTTGAATATTATCTGTGTAACAATATTGTTTTTTGAAGTATCATTTTTATTTTACCTACATTATTATTGTTTTTTGAAGTATTATTGTGTTTTTTGAAGTGTTATTTTTGTTTCCTTTTCCTTTTGTGTTATTTTGTTACTTTGTAAATAATTGTTAACCTCAACACAGGCTTGTCCTAGTGAGGTTAAAAATTGTATTTTAAACTGAAAACTAAAATGTGAAGAAGAAACAATAAACAATAAACAAAAAAAGTCACAACTAATTTATTAGTATCATTCATTGGTTAAAGCTCCTTCCATATGAAAAGCAATTTAGTCCCATTTTCGAAATTGATTGATGTCAAAGCATTTTAAAGGCAAACATGATAATTGTTTGAATAAATCATACGTACTAGCAAAAAAGCTACAGTACCAAAAGGTAACATGACAATTTATACGACTTGTACAGTGGCAAAAGCACTGAAAGTGACCTTCTTTGGAGGCTCCGCACTGCATGTCCTCACAACTGGTCTTTTGGATCCTTCCTGGGGAGGGCTTTTTTTAATGACTGGTTTCAGGGTACCTTTTTCTTTCTCCTTCTCTTTCCTTTCAGGTTTGACCTGCCACTGCTGTTGCCGGTTCTGAGTGTTCTGTCCTAGCTCTTTCAGCTTATCTGTTAAGCCATACAATCTGTTTGAAATGTTTAGATAGTTCATAGATCCTCCTAAAGTATTTCTCTTGTATTCTTGATTGAACAGCATCTTTCCATACTTTTGTTCTTGCTGCTTTTGGTACGGAATGCGTTCTTGTTGGAATGGCTGTTGGTTGTTTGTCCTCTTCGGCTCTTGATTGGGTATCTGTCCCACTATTATGTACTCCGGTGATGCGAAGTTCTTGGGGTGGTCTTGGAGGTTTCTTTGATTCCTCTGGGAGGACTTTCTGGGTGCTGGCTGGGGGGGTTGGGCGGCTGGAGGGGAAGATGAGAGACGGTAGTAGACAGCTAAAGCCTGGCGAGCTGGTCTCGCGAGACTGTGGAAAGCGCTGCTTGAGAATGTGGATCTGCTTCTCCATTCTTCTCTGTCTGACTCATAACCGCTTGCACCTGGAAATAAAGACAAATTGCGATTAAAATAAGTGTAAAAAAAACTGTGAAGACAACATGATTAAACAATGGACTTTAAATATGAAAAGTGTAAGAGGAACATTAATCATCTCTCGTTTAGGTACCTTATAAATTATTGGATACAAATCGCAATGAAAAAACTCAATAATATCGTGTTATTTTAGGTCAAGCACGCACATATGTTTTCAAGTCATCATTAAACGCTGATTTTCTAGATCTTAGATACCGATATTACACTAATTAGTTTATTTACAGATTTGTGAAATTTGCGATACTCTCAAGGTTTTGCTTCAATCTTAAAGAATGCGTAATTTTATGAAGGTAGTCGAATCGGTAAGAAGGTCGTAATAGCAATGGAACTTATAGCAAAATATATTGAACCAAACCTCGCAAACTAAACAAACTATAGAAGGACGTGATATAAAAGATACAAACAAGCAAAACTAAGAACGGGTTTGAACAATTCATTAAATATCAAAGTCAAATTTCAAGTTCTGTAAAGATTATTAAAGTTCTGTTATTAAATCATTATTGGCTATTTGTTTCACGTAACTGAAATGATAATACAACTTAAATAGAACTTACGCAGAACTTTAAAATTAACTTTGAAATTTGATGAATTGTAAGAATTCTGTGGATGTTAGTTACTCCCTGCCATATTTTTTAAAGAATCAACTCGCAAATAAAACCATCGTAAAAATAAACAGCATTTTGAAACGTAGTGTTGAGAGACCTCTAATAAAATCACATAAAAAACATATTGATGATATCTATGCTTATGTATACACGGATTTAGTGCTAAGCTCGTTAAATAACATTTCCGAGTATACTGAAATACTGTCCTATGCTGTCACAAGGTTAACATAAGCTTTGGAATTCGCTTCCCTTAAATATATTTCGCATCTGATAAAATAACAACACGTCCGAGAATTGAATAATCCAATAATAATTAATTTATGACAGGAAATCACGTGCGAAAACTTTCAACCTTTTGGGAAAGATGCATTCAAATTTCCAAATGTATGGTGACTCGAGGATAACTTCTCATAATTGTATGGATATCTCAAAGAATTCTCGACGTAATTGCATGATTGCCGGTTTCCCAACACACCATTACAAAATACAGGACTTTCCTTCAATGTTCGGGTAATTTCTGCGAATATATTATTAAATTATTACGTACATAGGTACTATTTATTACAAGTCACAATAATTATTTGAGTATTACCTACTGCCTGATTAATGTCATCACGATATTAAAAATATTATCCCATCACCGATGGTTAATGATATATATTATCATGAGGATAGTTACAATAATTAATGTCGGCAATAAAAAAAAAAAAAACAACGCTAGTAGGCTACCTAAGCAGTAAATGAGCTCAACTAAAAGTGCATAATATACAGGGTGTAACACCATGTACCCAAAGGATTTTAATTTTAACCATTAATTCCGAGCATATCATAAAAAGCGAATGTCATTTAGTCATTTTGATGATTTTGCGGGTCATGTGATACGCACGCTGTTTCGTGAGTTGCCGTGCTGCTGATGAAACGAGATGGAGTGCTTTACACGTGACCCGCTTGGCTGTACCCGACTACTCAATTGCAACGTGTGATGGGAAAATAATTTTATTGTTTTTAATTGGAATATTTATCATCGGGACAAGAAAAAGGCATTTGCATTTTTTACTCAAAACATGCTCATGAATCGCTGGTTAAGAGGAATATAAACGCCAAAAATATTTGACTTATTAACTCCGCGTATTTTTAGTATTTTCTGCGCCAGGAAAGTAACGCCAAAGTTGTTTTTAATTTGTTTTTATCAATAATTATACAAGACGAAAGAAAGTTAGTCAATCAATCGAGGCAAAATAATCTTAGCCATAACGGGGTATTTTTAAAAAGTTGCTTCTTATAATATAACTTTAAATTTATCCAATGAAAAAACAAATTATTTAGTACTTCGCACTTATATTTTTTGTAACGTAGTTAATAATTTTATTTGAATTCCATTAAATTGAAAAAGTAGGAAAAGCTTGAAAGTATCCATAACATATTTTTTCATATTCACAATGTAAACCAATTCGTAGTAAAGATAAATCTAAATAGTGATTTGGCGTATAGCTTCATCTTAAAATCCCTCGGGTACGTGCTATTACACTTTGTATGGGAATGTACATAGGTATGAATGAATCAAGAATTACTCTGGAACGGTCACCTCTGGCGTAATGAAATTTGCTCTGTCTTTTCTGTCTCGAATTTATTGGATAACGTAACTATTTTAAGCACGCAATACAATTTCCATTTTGAGCTATAGTGCTTAATCATATTTTTGTTCTATATTTTTCAATTGTAAGAAAATATTCTCAAACCATGAATGTTTAAATTCTCGCCACTATTTTCAGCGCGCGATGCCATTTCCAATATGCAATACGGAGCTAAGAAATATTCATTTTACTGTCAAGAAATACAACAAAATTTTAATTATTTTTTCTCCGTATTTTTCAACTTTTTCATAAAAAATATATTCTGAAATCATAATTTAAGATTTGAAAGGTTTACGCAAATGTTTTTCTGAAAGCAATCACATTTCCATCGTGAGTTACTATGTTATTATGCTTTAAAATGTTCATTATATTTGGATGATTTTTATATGGCTCACCTCAAAAATCACCTCAAGGATATTTAAAATACATAAAATTTTCATCCCTCATAAGCTATACATTAACTCCACACAGGAGGCCTTGAGGAAAATAATGTCCCTAAGGGCCTATGTCATCTTAGAAGATGCTGTGTGGAGGGTCTGTTTGAGAAAAGGAAGGAGTTAACTTGGGTCTTGAAAAAACCCCTGTTGTAGAAGGGAAGAAATACAGAGGCAGCACGTCGTTCCACAGCCGAGCTGTTGAATTTAGGAACGAGTCGTAGAAACGAGCCATTGTCATGTGACAAATGTCAATTGTACATAATTTTTTGGAGCGCGTTTGGTGTGTTTCCGGACTGTGCACCTGTGCCAAAGGAATCAATGACTCTACATCCTCGGAGTATATTCCATTGAAATACTGGTAGAGTAAGGATAACATTCCTACCCGACGCTGTGCTCGGAAAAATTACAGTACGTTTGTTAAGATAGGAGAATCTATCAAACGGACCGCCCGTTTCTGAACAGTTTCGAAGAATTTTTTTAGGTATTTTGGGGCGAATCATGAGGTGTGTACTTTCGAATTAACAGGGTTAGCAGTAGTTGTGTACTATTATTGGATCAATTGCAAAAAGGGTTTTTTCCTGAAATAATCAAATTACCGCCATCTATGAACGAGCAGATTATGAATTATTTCAATTATTTAATTTAATTAATCGACGTATATTCCAACAGTAAAATAGGCTCATACAATAAAGGAAAACTAATTGAGCATCTTTTAACGAGAAACGGAACATGGGCAATGCCGGTCAAATCAGTACCTTAAAAATTAGCATCTGGCATGACTTCACGATGAAAAGTTTATTACAAATATCTGAATACCACCTCAGCTACTGATAATTAGGAAGACTTTCGTGTGCACAGATTTCGAAAGTGATTTTATGAGTCATTTGACTGAACAAAAAAATTAGTGGATTAGTATCATGTATCATCAACCTAATGATCTTTAGACCACTTATTCATGGGTCGAATTAATTTATTTGCTTTGAAGAGAGAATGTACTTTCATTGAGGATGCAAGTGTCTAATGAAGTATTGAGAAAAAATTGTATTATTTATATTAACGACTATATTGAAGTAAATGGTAAACTAACGCAGATAATTGAAAAATAACGTCGTTTCGTAACGACGAAAAATAAATATATTTATATTCTTAAAATTTAAAAGAAAATGTATGTAGTATCAGGGGTACCTACCCACCGAAAGGTGGTCGGGGTAGGTACTAATGCTAACTCTTAATTGAATACTTTTCAAAATTAGAACGTCGGTTTGTTTGAATGGCAGTTGTTTGTTTGTGTTGATGTTCTTTTGTTTTTTTTTCACAGTAGTCAGTGGAGTCAGTGTTTAAAAAATGTAAAGAGCTGAAAAGATGTTTTTGTAAACTTTGGATTTAAATTTTAATAAAGGTTAACTAAGAAAAATCAATCTATCCACTTATTATTGAAATAGGATACTACATGTATTTAAAAAAAAAAATTCCACGGCCGGGAAACAAAAATGTGAAAAGAAGGCAAAAATGTTTGTTTGTGGCAAAAGAAGGCAAAAATGTTGAAAACTACTACACCAACAAATTCTGTAACAACGGCGGCATAAATTCATTGTACTTAAAATAAGAAGTATTTTGTATTTAAAAATGAGAGATTTTTGAAATTCAAGCCGAAATAATATGGTTTAATAATAATAATCTACAGCTAGGTTTTAGATTTAACAAAAATATTATTGTCTACTTAAAAATAAGGTTGAAAAGTGCCTGGTTTATTCAGTTCTAGTCACCAAACACGGCCAATGCCATTTCAAGCAACATTTCGATTTTGAAAGGCTTTCTTTCACGTTGCTCTGGTGTTAACAAATCATATTTGATTTCCATGAAAGACTTCAACTAAACTCAAAACATAACTTTTTAAGTTTAATTAAAGTAAATAGTTTTTTTAGTTATTTATTTTTAACTTAATGAGTCAAACCTCTAATTGTAATATTTTAATTAATGAAAACATCTGGAATCCCAGATGTGACCGTATCTTTTTTTGATTTTTCTGTTTCAGATTTTCGATTGAGTTTCGCTTATATTGCCTTCATTAATTAAAATTTAAACAGTTTTTATTTAATCTTTTCGCAACTATTATCAAGTTCAAAAACTGTTTGATACAAGTTAATATTAATGTTTTATGAGTTACGGCCTGTTAGATTTATGTCAAACTTGGATAATGGACTGAAGTCTTTTTAAATACACTTTTTATTATTGTTTGATATCCTTCTGATAGCTGCCAAAATCATAATATTCTTTTTTACATTTAGGGGGTTTCTCACCATCCTCCCAATAGCTTATCCATACTATAAAGTTTTTCGATTTACGATTTACGGTTTATTTATTTATTAAGTGGGAGTTTATTATTCGGTATTCGCACCTATGAATGGTTCCCGGCGAGTTCATCGAAAACAAGTTCATTCAACTAACTAAAATTCAACCTAACCTAACCTAACCTAACCTAACCTAACCTAACCTAACCTAACCTAACCTAACCTAACCTAACCTAACCTAAACTAACCTTTTTTGTTTATTTTGTAAATTTGCTTTTGTAAATTTGCTTTCGATGAATTGATTTTCGATGAACTCGTCGGTTACCCCTATGAATAGTGGCTATATATTGGATAAGTTGACCGAGTTTTCTAACTATTGCAAGTATTTTATTTTTATTTAAAAAAATATTCGTTATAGTATGGATAAGCTATTAGGAGGATCCATGTTACATACTGATACTTAGTAAATGTATAGATTTCCTAGGAAATGTGTCTAATATAATGTATTTCACACATTTTCGGGCGATTTTAGGAACTACATACATTTCCTAGGAATTGAATACAATGACGGATTACATAAATTTCCGTTATCATGTATAAGTAATAATAACTTAACTGTAAATTGTAATGATACCTATCTTTCCTTATTGAAAATTTAACGCCATTGTGAAAGTCCGTTTACTACACTAATAATATAATCAGTCGTCTTTATGAATATTTATTTATTTCACTGATTAGTGTGATATAATATAAATGTAGAAGATGCAAGGCGAAATAGCGGAGCTTAAAACGGAAATAAATGTTGATATTTCCCATATCACAAGCTGGTTGCGAATAAAAAAAACTAACCCTTAACGTAAAAAAAAACCATTATATACTTTTCGGTAACAAGAAAAATTTCACCCTCGATATCAAAATTGGTGACAACTCCCTCAAAAAGAAAATCAGCACAAAATATTTTGGTCTGATCTTTACATAAATCATGTAAATGAGAAAATTATTCACATAACAACTGGTGTACTATATAGGCGTCAAGGATTACTACCTATTCCTTTACTAACTTAAGTATACTATGCCATGGTACACTAACACCTTTCCTATTTTTTATTTATTTATAAAATACATGATAATACACATTAAAACATTTACATCCATCATACATTAGATCACCATACTAGGCGACTGCCTGTTTCATGGTGACCAACGGAATATAGTAAACATAAAATTATAATGGAATTAGAAAATATAAAATGGAAAACAGTAAAAATAAAAAATAAAAATAATTAAAAAAGAATAAGACATGCTATTATGCAGGGTTAGATCACATACATAACTATTTTTCTAGTTGTATTTGTGTGCACGTATGCACACACATAATCATACACATACACGCATACATACTTATACATATATACATATACACACACATGCACACACACCAACACATATATATACACATACATACATATACCTACTCATTTGTACTACTATATGCTACTGAAACTAATTTATTCACACATATATTTTACCGACATTTACAGTTCCATCTGAGTTTGAGAAACAGGCTACTAAATTGTCACATTCACCCGTCAAAAAGTCCGCAAGCGTCTTTCTGAAAGTGTGATATTTAGCTACAGACTTTATTTGAATTGATAAATTATTAAATATTTCAGGAGCAAGAAAGTTAAGCTGTGATTGTGCTATTGAGGTTTTAGTGTACTGGAATAATATAGATGGATTGGTTGGACTATCTTGTGTTATGGTTTATATAGTCTGCTGTATCGGGGGCTTTGCCTCAAAGAAATTGATAGCTGACCTGCAGATGGTTCATGTTAGGGACATCTATTCAGTTTCCGGTATCCTTCCTATCAAAATCCTTCCTAAACATGAAATCACAAGCACCATCTTACAAATTCCCCAACAATCAACTCACACTAACATATAGCCACTTTACAATGAAGACATCCACAATACTCGAAATAATAATAAAATCCGCGTTCCTCAAACACGCTCTACAAAATATGGGATAAAATCTCTATATTGCCTATACACTGTCACTATATAACTTCCAGATATGTACAAAAACATCCAGCATAATAAAAAATTGCAAATCAATGCTTTAAAGGAATATTTTTGAACTACATTTAAAAATGAAAATATGTAATATTTGTCTCTTCATTTTTTGTTCTATCTTATATATTCGGATCCTTGTTTTTCTTTCTTTATTTGTTTTCTCTTTTTGTTTGTTCTATTAAGCTGTCTTTATTTTTTTTTGTGCTGTACTTAATGTAAAATTTACATTTTGATATCAAAATAACTTTGTAAAATTGTAACTACTACCTCCTACCTATGAATTGTAAGTTTCTCCTTTCCTAAAATGATTTTGTAACTCATCGGGAATTCTCTAGCAAGAAATAAAAACAATAAAAAAATAAAATCAAAAACTATACATATATTACGGAGAAAAAATGTAGTGAAGATTTATTTATAGACGCCTCTACTGTGTGGTAAAAACAAACAGAATCCGGTTTTAAGATTCGTATTTGTCAAAAATTAAAATGTAAACAATAAATTTACCACCATCTGAAGAAACAAAAAATAAATAATTATACATACATATGTACCTATGTAATTATTAAGCAGTTAACTTTTTAATTACACTTTTATTATCTTAAACATCTGCCTTTATCAGGGAACAACTTTTTTGCTTTATTCATATTATAATTAGAATAATAAAAACTACACTTTTTTACAAACATAATGTAACAACGCATACTAATATTTTTTGTCTTTATCAGAATGTTTTATTGATTTTTAGACATAAATATTTCATGTGCGTTTCCATAAAAATTTCCAACGTACAAATTTTTTTTCTATGAAAATGATTAGTATATCATTGAAGAAGAAGATAACAATAATAAACTAATTTTTTAAAATATGAAAATAAACAAGACACAGAAAAATAATAAAAGATAACGGTCGAAATGTAATATATAAAAATATATTACATTGATGGGAATAACCTTCAAAAGTTAAAGAGAGTTTTTCTAATAAAAAATATTAATATTCATTTAGACTTTTATAAAAAGACAACGTACAAATTTTTTTTCTATGAAAATGATTAGTATATCATTGAAGAAGAAGATAACAATAATAATCTAATTTTTTAAAATATGAAAATAAACAAGACACAGAAAAATAATAAAAGATAACGGTCGCAACTGGGACTCGAACCCAGAACCTTACGTCTTACCGGGACATACACCTCTACCAATTGGGCTACTGCGATCTTATATGAGACTGTCGTAATTATCAACTTCATATTTCAAATTTCAGAATTAACAATATTATCTTCGACTAATGTTTTTTTCCATATTATTGGCAGCTACCTTTATTATTGGAAACAAGTATTCAAATAATGTATTTGTTACCTAGATAGTGTCTCGGATAAATATATCCGATTTTATTTTTATGGAACACCTGTTGTCTTTTTATAAAAGTCTAAATGAATATTAATATTTTTATTAGAAAAACTCTCTTTAACTTTTGAAGGTTATTCCCATCAATGTAATATATTTTTATATATTACATTTCGACCGTTATCTTTTATTATTTTTCTGTGTCTTGTTTATTTTCATGTTTTAAAAAAATAGATTATTATTGTTATCTTCTTCTTCAATTATATATTACATTGATGGGAATAAACTTCAAAAGTTAAAGATAGTTTTTCTAATAAAAATATTAAAATGATGAGTATTTTACGCAATTAGTGACTACACGTATTATTAGCTATTCGACATAATTACTGATTTACTGAATACATAAAGCATGACAAAATAGATCGAATGCGACTTTTAGTTCGGTTTTGACAAAAATGTCACTTAGCGACTTCTTGCAGTACACCCACAATATTAGTAATATGTACGTAATTAGTTCAAAACGATGACTTCCTTAACATTTTACAGGCTTCACAAAGCAGTTGGCTTTTTCATCATCCGTTACAAGTAACCAACTAACCACCAAGTTAAATGACTGCATTTACCATTTACCACATTGGCCTGGTCGGGAAACTAACGCGTCGTCTTTATTGTATTTATATGATGATTGCCTTGTGCAACTCGCGTGGAGAAATTCTGTTTGCTTTGTGAGCTGAATACACACAAACTGAACGAGGAAAAAAAATATCCACTCAACTGGTGACGAAATGGGAAAACTCGTCGTTTAGAACGGTTATATAAATAATGCTTTATTTGCACACCTGACAAATTTATTTATGATGTATGAAGCCCATAACGAAATACAAACGTTTACCTGTTTTGCACCATCACAATCATATTGTTTTTAAACTTGTTTACTATTAGATAGGTACCTATTTTACATGGGTTTCCTATAACACCCGGTATAATATTTATTTATTTATTGGTAAGAGACAAACATGTAAAATAATAATTTTTATATATATTGTTATTTATTAAAAATTTAAGCATATTAGATTTGTCTAAGAATTTGTATATAAAAATGCAAAAATCAGTAATTTTTAATACATGCAGGATTACGAAACAATTTTTAAATATTTATATTGTGGGATCAGTAGCATTTATCGGTCAAATTAGGAATTCCACCGAGCCGAACCCTCTGATATGAAAATATCTGGAGTCGGTGAATTATTTTCCCATTTAATAGTCTGGTAGGTTAACATGTTGTTCTTGTATTGTTTTGTATTATTATACTTATATAATACACTTGCATAGAGTGGATTTTGCTAGATGATCATTTTTATGGAAAAGTGTGTGAAAGGGTTTAGTTTTTCCTATGGGGAACTAAACCCGGACCTAAAAGTCTGGTGCGTGTTTAAAAAAAATTATATATAATATAATGATTATGTATTTTGCGACGGGGTAGAACTGAATCGTAGTGTTCCAAAACCCTTCCTAATGGATTTTCATACTTTTGAGTAAATCAAGAAAAACGTGTGGGCTGATGATTTTTCAAGATTAAAGTATTTTTTGTTTTATTGCGAAATTAATAGAATAAGCATGACAAAAATCAACCAAACGGCCAAAATTTGTACGGAAAGAAACTGTGATCTCCTATTTGAATTTGTTGAAATACTAACTTCTGATTAATTAATTCGTCTCAATTACGGAGTATTTTGGAACCGAAAATTTTGGAAGGTCGATATACGATTTATAAAGAAACTAAGAGGAATTTGGAAATAATAACAACAGCATTACATTCCTGGTTGAAAACACAAAATATGGCATTCACAACTCATTTTCAACAAAAAATCATTAGGGAGGATATTGGAACTCAACGATTCAACCCTTAACCTCAAGACCTACTGTTAAATGAGTAGATAATGAGTTCTGCAGAGACCGAGAAGAAGAATAAGATTTTTTCAAATAAAATGTATGAAATAGATTTTTGCTTACCCATATGTGCTCGAGGCACCTGTGAGTTAATCCGCAATGGAAACCCATCTGATTCTTTGGTAGGAACTCTCTCTCCTCTTTCTGCGCTAATCTTGACTATCGTCCCCTTTCCTGGCTCCTGTGGCCTTCCTTGTTCTCCACCCCATCCGCTATCACCACCCCCCGGTGGAGGGGGTGCCTTTCCCTTTATCCTCCTCAACAGCTGCTTACGTCTCTGAGGCTTCTGTGGCACCTCCACAGCATTAGAACTGGCGAGTTTGGTATTACTGTAGTTCATACTGGGATATTCCATACTCTCGTATTCCACATCTGTATAGATCAACCCATCAATCTCACCTTTGTCTCCTGTTTTGCTCTCGTTCTTATTGTTAAAACCTTTATTTTTTTCTGTAATCTGCGAAAGATTGTACTCTGATTTGGAATTTTTCCCGTTCAATATTCCTACTTCTCCAAAATCTCGAGTTTTCAGTTCTTTATTGTTGTATTCTTGGCTTCTGTTTTGTTTCACCCTTTGGATGTTGTTGATTGACATATAATCTAGACTCTTTGACGGGTAGTTTTGGTGGGAACCTAAATCATTGATATTTTCAAACTTTTTAATGTAATGGCTGGCGGTTCCGTTATTGTTTTTGGAGTAATCGAAAACTTTTCCACAGTAGTCCGGTGAACTTGATCCATTCTCGATGGAGCTCATACTAGATTTACTCTTGGTAGATAGGCTTGGACTAGCACTGCCGTCGCTGTGTTCACTCGAGGAAGAATTGGCCAATCTGTTTCTCATCTTGAAGTATTTGTATGTGAAAAGAGTCCTTCTGAATTCTTGTTCACTCTCAAACTGAAGAACCATTTCTTCTCTTAGATTCTTTTTTAAAACTTCAACGATCAGTGCATTACTGAAATCACCAGATTCATTAGCGAAACAGTCGATTATTTCATCTATTTTAAATGTTTCTATCTTTATAATTCTTCCGTCGAACGTGTTGATAGAGTTGATGTTTTCTTTATTGTTTTTTGAGTCATCTTTATCAGTTGTGAATTTGAGTTCTAGTTCGTCTCTTGCGTTGAATTCCACGAGGACGTTTATAGGACGAGCATCCACTTTGTAGAATGATCTCCATTCAATCCTCGGTCCATTGAGAGATCTGTTGACCCTGACGAGAAGTCTGGCAGACCCTTTGGAGAGAGAGTTCTTCCCGGCGATAGTCATCTGGGAAAAAGAAAGAAATTATAAATAAGTATCCATGAAAAAAAAAATCATTCAAATTATTACAATTACACCAAATTGTTACAATTAAGCCAACCGGTTTCAGTTTAATCTTGTAGGTTGCACTGAACTAATATAACACGATGATTTCTAATTAAAGAATTTCCAGTCAAATTAGACTTTTATTTTATCAAAACTCTTTCATTTAAATCAAAAAGTATACACCGGACCATTAAAAACACACTTCAAATAATCTTTTTATCGACCATAAGACCGATTTGTCAACATAAAACCTACAAAAACAAACTAATCTAAAATGCGAAGCGAAAGTCTATCTACACCAAATTGTCTCAATTACCATTTTTTTAGCTTTTTTATCCAAATCCACTTCACAATAATTGGCACTGAGAGAACACTGTGGACGTCGCTTATTCGTAACGATTTAACATCTATTTTAAGCCCTTACATAGAAGTAACCATCACAGCGAGCAAAAATTTAAAATTTTTATTTTTTTAGGTCCAGATTTTTTTATTAGACAGTAATTACAGAATACACAACAGAGTTCAAATTATATTAATAAAGAATTTTGAAATAAATAATGTTTTTTTGCCTGATTATTGTACTGTCCAAAAATTGAGCTCCCTAGCTTGTGGTAGGGAGCTTAATTGAGTGGTAGGTAAGAGCATTGTAAACATAATGCGACCTCCGTTATGCGACAATGCCAATACATTTTGGTGATTTTCAACAATAATTAGCTATGTAGAGTAGACAAAATATAATAATATAAATAATTTTGAATAGCAAACATGATTTGGCTAGAATGACCACGGTAGACATCAAGCTGATTTCAAAGTGAAGGAGATTCGTTACTAAAGGAGGAAGAGCCAAAATTCTTGCGAGGGAAGGAAAAAATAACAGAACAGTAGTCAGAGTAAGATTAGTAATCAATAAAAGTTGAGGAGAAGATTGAATAACAGCTCGTTTGTTGTAAAAGACCACGAATCGCATCCAAAATCCTTCTAAAATCCGTGACATTGAAACCTACACTTTCTTCCACGAGGCAAGTTTTCTTTTACCTTTGACAATGACCCAATAGCGAATGTATAAACTGACCACAGAACATACCTATTCATTTATTTATGAACTAGCTCGGTACTAGCTGGACATTTTCTGCCGAAATTTGTGAGAACGATGAAAATGACAATGTTCTTTCGATTGACGAATAAATTGTTAAAATAAAAATGATTACGGTACGCGCAAACAACTTAAATATCGTCCTGAACTTGAAACGATCTATTCTCGCGCAGGTACCGTCATTTTACTTACTGTATAACGACCGTAAGCGAAAGAGAAAGATGAGCAAAAACATAAGTGCGACAGCGAAAAGCATTCCGATTTCCTATTGCGACGATTTCTGTATCAACGGTTGGTATTAAAGTCTGGCGTGTACCATATACCTACAATGTAAAAGAGCACCAAAAGAACATTTTCCGGTATTTAAAAAATATTTATTTATTTATACGCCCATTGGGCTTTTTACATAAATAGAAAAAAAAAACAAAGAATGTTTATAATAAGTGATAATAATCTCATAATAATATAATAAAATAAAATTATTCACGCAAAACACTTCAGTTATCTCAACCAAACGTATGTTGACAAACTTTCGTCAAACAAATGGTTGAGTATTGGAGAGTTGAGCGCAGAAATAGAAGGATTTATGCTTGCTATTCAAAATAGAGTCATTAATACCAAAAATTATAGGAAGCATATAATCAAAGATACAAATCAAATTGATGATTTATGTATAAAATGTATGGCTTTTCCGGAAACTATAGAACATATTATAACGGGATGTTCTGTATTAGCGCCGTCTGAGTTTGAGGCACAATCAGGTTTTAAAAATAATTCACCAAAGTTTGGTAATTAAACATAACATGATTGACTGTCATAATATAGTACCATATTATGAATACATTAATATTACATGCATCTATGGCTGATAAAACCTAATTAAAATTGTCAAAACCGATTTTCCTCCAAAACTGGACCGATTGTTTAGTTTTTTTCACCAACTGTATTAAAATAAAATATTCTATATCTGTACGATTTAATTTTTACAAATACATTGTCAAATTTGTGTACTGAACGTCTGCTGATATAATAATTTTGGAGGGTCCAACTCCTGTGAGAAGAAACTTATTAAAAAAATGAAAACGTAGCGATAAACCTATATCTATATATTTAATATTAAAAAATATTAGCACTAGTGTCAAAATGAACAGATGAAATAAGGGAATACGTTTGTATAAAAAAAAAGGGAACGATGAGAAGTTACCGAAAGTTTTCCTATCAATCCTTATCGATCGCGTGTGCTAGGAGGCCAGGACGGGGCTGACTAAATATCAAATAAAATTAATGATTTAAAATACCCACCTAATAATAAATTATATCGAAAAAAAAATCTTCCCTTTGACTATTCAGTAATAAATTTGTAAATTTAAAAAATAGGTTAGTGAAAACAGTAAATTATTTTTCTTCAATTAGTTTTTGTAAGTCTTAAGAGAAATACGGTAATTCGAATGTTAGAGGGAGCACGTTAAAAACGATAAAATATTTATTGAAGCAAAAATTGTGAAAATGTTGAATAAAACACGACTCGTTTAACATAGAGCAAAAATTTCGCATGGAAAGAAACTCTGTGAATTTTTTCAAACATTTTTATGTGTTAAATAACAGAACGGTAGGTACGTGTTTTTTTTTTAATTTTCGAAGCCTTTTGCTTTGCGATTTTATTTACTATCGAGGGAATTTTTTGTGATTATCGTTTTGGCTCGACGGTATCCAGAGATTATCTTTAAAAATAACATACTCAGTTTTCGGTATCCTTCCAATCACAATCCTTCCTAAAAATGAAATCACAAGCACCATCCTACAAATTACCCAACAATCAACTCACACTAACATCAAGCCACTTTACAATCAAGACATCCACAACCACAATACTCGAAATAATAATAAAATCCGCGTTCCTCAAACACACACTACAAAATATGGGATAAAATCACTGAACTATATTGCCTATACACTATATAATTCGCTTCCAGATATGTACAAAAACCTCCAGCATAATAAAAAATTGCAAAGCAATGCTTTAAAAGAATATTTTTTAACTACATTTAAAAATGAAAAAATGTAATTGTCTGGTTATTTTTTGTTCTATCTTATATACTCGTACCGTTTTTTTTCTCTCTTTACTTGCTGTACTGAATGTAAAACTTATATTATGATATCAATACCTTTATCATCACCTTTGTAAAATTGTAACTACTACCTCTTACCTGTGAATTTTAAGTTTCTCCTGTCCTAAAATGAGTTTTGTAACTCATCGGGATTGCTCTAGCAAGAAATTTAAAAAAACATATTTTTTTAAACGAGAAGTAGAAACGTAAAATGTTCAAGGGACATATGTTATAAATCGGTAACAACTTTTACAAGATTATTTTGTCGCGAGTGTGCAGGGTCTTAATTATTTAAATAAAAAATACGCAACGATGTGGTAAGCAATCCGTCGTGGATTCACCTACTTTACCCATATTTCCATATTTGTTTCTTAGCCGACGAGTTTTTTGCAATCATTTTAGCATACTTGTAAGTGGGAGATCAACAACTGCGAAAAGTAGGCTTATAAATGAAAGTTTAATTATGAATTCTGCAATGAACATATCTAGATGTAATTAATTATGATAGCTGATTGTACATGCTATGTATTTTAATATGGCAGATATCATAATGCTTGAAATACGAATTAAATGTATAGATGGGAATAACCCATGAAACGCAACCGTTTAGTTCGTTAGGCACTTTTGATGTAGTATATATGTAATATATCATTGAAGAAGAAGATAACAATAATAATCTAATTTTTTTAAATATGAAAATGAACAAGACACAGAAAAATAATAAAAGATAATGGCCGCAACTGGGACTCGAACCCAGAACCTTACGTCTTACCGGGACACACACCTCTACCAATTGGGCCACTGCGATCTATTATGAGACTGTCGTAATTGTCAACTTCATATTTCAAATTTCGGAATTAACAATATTATCTTCGACTAATGTTTTTTTTTTTAAATTAGATTATTATTGTTATCCTCTTCTTTAATGATATATTACATTTTTTTTTACATTAACTCCACACAGGAGGCCCTGAGGAAAATAATTTCCCTCAGGGCCTATGTCATCTTTGAAAATGCTGTGAGGGGGGTCTTTTTGAGGAAAGGAAGGAGTGAACGTGGGTCTTGAAGAGACCCATGTTATAGGAAGGAGGAAACACAGAGGCCGGCAAATCGTTCCACAGCCGAGCTGTTGAACACAAGAACGAGTCGTAGAAGCGTCCCGTTCTCATGTGACAAATGTCAACCGTGTACATATGTTGGGCGAGCGTTTGGCGTGTTTCCCGACTATGCACCGGTGCCGAGGGGATCAATGAGGCTAGTTCCTCGGAGCATCTTCCATTGAAATACTGGTAGAACAAAGATAGCATTCCTACCCGACGCCTGTGCTCTAAAGATTGCAATCCGTTTGTTAAGACGGGAGAATCTATCAAACGGACCGCCCGTTTCTGCACAGAGTCGAGGGTGTTTTTCAGGTACTTTGGGGCTCCAGATTAGAGGTGGATGCCAAATGCAACCGTGGGGCGCACTTGCGATTTGTACAGGGTTAGCAGTTATGTACTAGTTGTGTACATTGATGGGAATAACCTTCAAAAGTTAAAAAGAGAGTTTTTCTTATAAAAAAAAAGTATATATGTATTTATTTATGTATTTATTATGGGCATTCCTTTTCGAGTAAATCGAGTCCAAAGTTGTGTAAAAAAATCGGCGACTAAGGGGTTAATATGAGCTGTTTAATGTGTCTTAAAATTCTTTTGCTGTAAGTGGTTGTAAGGATCCTATGATAATAAGGCCGCGTTAATTCGCTTAAATGGTCATATTGCAATCATATTGAAGTATTAACGAATTACATATCGTTACCGTCAACTCACCCCTCTCCGCCCCGCTACAGTTGGTTATTACCCCTCTCCCTGATTCTCTAGTCTATGTTATATTCATATGTCTGTGGTTCTAACTGAAAAAGCATTGTATTGTGTAAGACGTTGATTAGTATAATTTTAATTATCTGTTTCCATTATTTTGCAACGCACCGCTTTCCCCGCATTCTCAATTGTAATACAAATAAAGAAAGTATAAATTTGCATTCTACATTGGCGATGGCGTAACGCTATATAGTTGTGTTGAATTATTATGTTCATCATAGATCCATTGCTATTCCTCAAGATTAGCGAGTATTACGATGGGAACTGCGGGCGGCTTTTCGTTCTGCTTCGCCCAGTTTAAGTGTTGGTGACTATTTATAAGGCATCACCCTTTTGCAAAACTAACTACTATTATTAACATTAAACTACAAAATACTTATATTTAATAGGTAGATATATAATAGTAGACATTCTTACATTAATACCGTGAATAATGAGAGGAACATAAATCTTCTTAATATTGAATGAAAGCGAAAAATGTTTCTTCTTCTTCATACTTTTTTCCTTAAATATAGTATAATAGATGGCGCCACTTCCGTTTGCAAAACGCGTATGGGCGAGATCTAAGTGTGTATATTACGGCAGCATCTCCGCGGAAAAATGCACGTTCACGGACGGCTCAGAACGGTGTCCATACAGTGTGTCGTTGGAGATTTACTCGGAGTCGGGTTCCTTAATTTGAACCGTACGGGCATTACCGTATTAATAATATACTTCGATTTTAACTTAATAAGTTAAACCTCAAATTGTAATGTTTAATTAATGAAGACAATATTTTAAGAGAAGTAAGATATTTTGATAGTTCTTAGTTCTTAGTCAAAGTATGATATAGTTAAATACAACCAAAGAGGATAGGGCCCCATTAGCTCACTGGTCCTGGGTTCGATTCCTGATGTGACCGTATCTTTTTCTGATTTTTCTATTTCAAATTTTCGATTGGGAGTCGCTAATATTGTCTTAATTAATTACAATATATTTTATATTTAAATGAAAAAACTGAGAAATGAAGTTCACTTTCTTCTGAAATGAAGCTAACGGCACGGTATCGCTTCCAACTAAATGAGCACACACTTAACACTACAAATTCACATCGACGGATCTGCCCGATCTGCTCTGATGATGGACACTGCAACGCTGTCCGAAACGTCGGCTAAAGAAGGAGGTAGCACAACACGGCATAACACCCCAAAAACAAACAACGAAAAAAAAAAAAACCTGACAATGTTTGAAAATCTCCTACTATCACAACAGTAAGCGGCAAATGATGCTTGTGTTGTGATGAAGGACTTAGTCAGCCGAGGAATTGAACACGAGACGGCTGAGTGGGACCCAGTTTGCAGAGTAGAGAACCCAAGTTCCAGAGTAGGTCAATATTTCTCTAGTGAAAGATCAGTATTTAGAACCGAAATGTTGCTCGATAAGGCTTTAGCCTTGGTTTGGTGACCAGATCTGAAAAGCCAGATACTTTACTACCTTCTTCTTCCTGTCTCCTTTCCTTCCTCACCCCCTTCGGCCTCAAAATATAACGCGATCGGTATTCACATTAAAAACACCTCTGCATCATCTAGTGACTACCAAGTAATGCAAAAATATGTCATTGAAGAAGAAGATAACAATAATAATCTAATTGTTTAAAATATGAAAATGAACAAGACACAGAAAAATAATAAAAGATAACGGTCGCAACTGGGAACAACAATCTCATAATATATCGCAGTAGCCCAATTGGTAGAGGTGTATGTCCCGGTTAGACGTAAGGTTCTGGGTTCGAGTCCCAGTTGCGACCGTTATCTTTTATTATTTTTCTGTGTCTTGTTCATTTTCATATTTTAAACAATTAGATTATTATTGTTATCTTCTTCTTCAATGATATATTACATTGATGGGAATAACCTTCAAAAGTTAAAAAGAGAGTTTTTCTTAAAAAAATACAAAAATATGTGATTTTGGTTTAAAAATTAAATACATAGCACTCTTCTCAGAGTGAATTGCCTTATACACAAATATAAATATTTTAGATATTTTAATTTAAAGAGTTGAATACATATTTGCATTTGAAATAATTGAGTATTTTTTTATTAGTCTTTTTATAAGTCCAATAAAAAGGCCTATAGAAACTTCCTTAATGTTTAAAATCTCCTACTCACGAACCCTTTTTCGGATACGGTTTTTTATGTATAATGTGTAAAATTATATTCTTTAGAAAATGATCGTAAAACATGTAAATATTTGTGCCTGAGCTTCGCAAAATAAAATAAAACACGCTTTTTGGCGATGATTTTTTACTTGAATAAATCGAAACAGGCGGCTAGTGTTAAACGGGAATTTACATTAAGAGCGATTGACCAACGGCTGAGAATAAAAGTTTAAAAATGCTTGCAACTGTACAGGGAGGTTCCATTGAGAAAGATCGATTATTCCCTGTATCAAATTTTTAAATAAAAAATTTAATATCGATTTATTTCATTCAAAACTTGCTTTAATATATACCTTCATTCAAGTAAGCAATAAAAATGCTCAAAATGTACGATGATAGTATTTTTTGATCATAAGTATTTATGATTTTGCAATAATGTTTAGACAAAATAATTGTGTAAAAAATGTTGAAATGTTTTAGTTTGTAAGACCTTAAATAAATATCAAAACTGAGGTATTTTTGTCACAAAACACTTTCTCGGATTTATTTTTTAATGATTTTAATTTAACTGAAATTAAAATTCTAAAACTGTGTTTACTAGATTATGTATTGATTTATTTTGTTGTATGATTATATGATTTGAAATTTGTGTTATTTAGTAGAATCTATCGTTTAAAACTGAACAAATCTGCCAACGACCAACGGTATATATAACCTTAGTATATTAAAAATGAACTTAGTTTTTCCAAATTTTATAACCGCGTGTACCATATAAAATAACAATCTTTCCAAATCAATTTATGTTATTTTGTAAAAAAGAGTCAATTCGTCTAGAATTTGATTTAAAAATGACTAATTTCCGGTATTCTCTGGTAATACCCTTTTAAGAGTGTTGTTGTTAACGACCTGATCCCGATTTTGCAAAATTAGCACGGAAATGAGCATTGTATAACATGAAATATGTACCAATATAAAAATATTCTTATGATATGCCTTTCTTACATTGTATTCTATTCTTTTGATGCCTCTCACCAATAAAATCTCCTACAAAATTACGATCTAAAACAATGCTTTATTTTTATTATTATTAGTGGTAAAATAAAAGCAAGTGAGTTTCCTTCCGGTACAGTAGGTAGAATGGCGTACAGTAGGTGAATGGGGTTGACGGCCTTTATAATGTGTATTGACAGTAGTGGTGGAAGGCAGACTCGACTTCTTGTACCATCGGGCAATAAATCCAATTGTTTGCAATAGGCGTTTCAGGGCTGCGAAAATAAGCAGGTACCTAATTAATAAATATTGGATTTAAATTAATATCACCAGAGTAGTTCGGCGAACATTTGTCCTCGCATTAAAAAAATATAAATTTCTGATTTTGTGTTACTAGATAAATTAAAATCAAAATTTCAGTTGAAATTATAAGATTTGTAAATTGGTTCTTAAATACCTACCTAATAAATACTTAATTGTAAACTATATATTTAGCAGTGAGGCATGGAACTGGCAGAGGAAGGATGAAAGTAGACTGAATGCTGTAGAAATGAGATCCTGAAGCGAAATGAGTAAGATTAAGAAAGGGACGATCAGATGGTTTAGAGCAAATGTAGAGCGAATGAAAGAGGAAAGGAATGTAAGGAGAATTTATGACGCAAATGTGAATGGAAGAAGAAATCTGGGACGCCCGAGGAAGACATAACACGACCAAGTGAATCAGATACTTGAGTCAGGCCATGTCAAGAGTCGGAATAATAGGAGCATGTGCTAGACGATGTGTGGTAAACAGATTTAAGAATTAAAAATGACAAGGATCTTAATGAAAAAAATACAAAATCTGATTATTAAAAAGAGTGATTATATAGGTACATTTTACAGGGCGGGGTTATTACCAAAAAAAAAAGTGAATATCTCTCACAAGTCACAACTGCTCCCATCTGGAGCCAGTGAGACTATGGCATCCCCAAATGGTGTATGTTGTGAGGCTGAAGGTTAGTGGGGAGGGGAAGGAGATGGGTGAGGAAGGTGGAGAAGTACCTGGCTATATAGATCTAGTCACTAAACACGGCTAAAGTCATTTTTACGCAACGTTTCAATTCTGAGTGGTGGTCTAACACCAGGGCGATACAGAAAGTATCTTCCACTCCAAAAATAAATTTAAAAAATGCGGTGTATAAGTGTATATATATTTGTGTATGTGAACGTACATGTGTGCTTATGTGTCTGAATTGTATTAATTAGAAGATTTTTTGTAAAGTAATAAAATACGTTTTTAAACATAAAATCACCAATATATGGCCCAAAACTAATAATCCTGACTAACTTCTGTTTATGGAGTAACTACTATTGCAAAGTGGGCTATAATTTAGACAATGCTTGTACAGTAGGGGTGTGGCGATCTTATCTTATCTTATCTTATCATACTAATATTATAAACGCGAAAGTTTGTATGAATGTATGTATGTTTGTTACTCTTTCACGCAAAATTTACTGAATGGATTTTAATGAAACTTTACAATAACATAGCTCATACATCAGAATAACATATATAAAGCTAGCTATGAAGGGCATATTTTATAAAGCTAGCTATTTATTTTCAATAATATATTGAAAATAATAATTATTGTTTAATAGAAAATGTCAAAGTTTGAGAATGAGATTTTGCGAAACAATGATTGTTAAATCAAAATTCTATTTTAGAAAATATTTAAATTAGTCAATTTATTTGAAGTACTCGCCTAATACTTTGAATCGAACAAGAATTATACATATTTTAAATAAATAGGTTAAGAATTTTGGTATAAACGTGTATGGGAATAGTAATAGAACCTAGGAATAGAAAATAGATTACTCGAAGTACTAATCCTACGCAGACGAAGTCGCAGGCAGAAGCTAGTATTATATAAAAAATACTATTTTTGAAGATATATCGATTTAAAACCAATTCCATTTTCTCCATCGGGCTCCTTTGTTTTCGCTAGCCTGTGAAGTGTGTTAATAATATAACTTTTGTATTTCGTGACAGCCCTACTCGACAAGGTAAAGATGGAAGAAATGATTCTCATATGTAGCGAGTAGTGGCAAGCCGTACAAGGCGACTTTTGCTCTAAAAGCCCACATTTTTTTGCTAGATCGACTAACCCGTCCGCAAACAGAGTCGATCTCTCTCCTTGTATTTTATTATTTCCCCTGCACCCTCAATTCCAGACTGCAATACATAAATATACATTAAGCACGGAAAAAAATGTTATTCTAAAATACGATCATTTTATTCGTAAAAACGGTTAAGTCCTCCTATTATTCACATATTCAGTGGTAATTTTTTCTATGTTCATTGGCCATTCCTGTACAGCTTAAAGTTATGTTAAGCTTGGTATAGCTTTCCTGAACTTTATATGACATTATTATTCATGTCATGTACAAATCACACCCAACGTCATTCATAAATCACACACCCAATGTCATGCACTACTTACGAGTAGGTACTCCTCCAATGTCACTATATTTTCCATGTCATTATAATATTTTGAATATAAAATACGACGACATCGACGAATTGCATTCGTATGATTATAATCCACTTTCGAGATAATTGTAGTACATACTACCGGAAGATTTTTTATTTATTTTTTTATATTAACTACACACAGGAGGCCCTGGGGAAAATAATTTCCCTCAGGGCCTGTGTCACCTTAGAAGATGCTGTGTGGAGGGTCTTTTTGAGGAGAGGAAGGAGTGAACGTGGGTCTTGAAGAGACCCATGTTGTAGGAAGGAGGAAACACAGAGGCCGGCAAATAAACACAAGAACGAGTCGTAGAAGCGACCCGCGCGTTTAGCGTATTTCCCGACTATGCACCGGTGCTGAAGGGATCAATGAAGCTAGTTTCTCGGAGCATCTTCCATTGAAATACCGGTAGAACAAGGATAGCATTCCCACCCGACGCTTGTGCTCTAAAGATTGCAATCCGTTTGTTAAGACCGGAGAATCTATCAAACGGACCACCCGTTTCTGCACAGAGTCAATGGTTTTTTTTTCAGGTACGTTGGGGCTCCTGACTCAACCATTCGTACAGGGTTATTTTGTTGGTTGATTTGTACAGGGTTAGCAGTTGTGCACTATTAAAGTATCTGCGGTACAGTACGCCCAGTTTCTGAGAGGCCAACTTAACTCTGGCCTCGATGGAGCCCCCGTACCTGAGCTGGTCACTTCGAGTTACATCGAGCATATCAATGGAGGGCCTGTTCGGAAGAATGCTACCGTTGAAGGAGACTAGATTGTCATTTCGATCCCTTTTAGACGTAATCAGACATCATTCTGTCTTTGAAACATCGAATTCGATGAGGTTATTCTTACCCCAAGAGAAAACACTCTCGAGGTAACCGTACATTTGCTTCAAAGCACTCCGAGCCGTTTGAATTTGTGCATCATTTGGGGGCTTGTCAAACAAAAGGCTATCATGGACTGTTATTTATTTGTTTGCGAGTACCCGGCGTGCGTCGAAATGCCACTCAAATGCCACTGTTGTTTTAATTCTGTTTAATGAAGTCCTTTTGCATACACAATATTTTTTGTTTTCCGGTCTCGTGCGTGCGTACACGAATAAATCAGAAGGTTTTTCGACCCTTGAGCAGGCCACATTCAGCATACAGTGTGAGAAGTATGGATTTTTCAAATTTCCTCCCTGTTTTCCCCTACCATCTCGTTTAAGTCTCACTTATTGTACATTTTCACCAGACTAAGCACTCCTTAGTCTGGTGGTCGAAAAACTTAAAATAAATTTAATAAACTATTATTTACACTGGATAAAGATTTTTACAAAAGCCTCTCTCATAAAATATCTGTGCACGGAGAAAACTGTTATTAGAAAAAACGATCATTTTGATAGTAAAAACGGGACTGAAGTTCTTACGAACAAATTAACAGGGTTTCAATGTTTATTGGCGGGAAAATGTAAGAATAATTTGTTGGTATACGTACGAAATTGCGTATACCAATAAATTATTCTTACATGTTCCCGCCAATAAACATTGAAACCCTGTTAATTTGTTCGTAAGAACTTCAGTCCCGTTTTTAACCGTTTTTACTATTAAAATGATCGTTTTTTCGAATAACATTTTTCTCCGTGTGGGCAGAATATTCCAGCCACCGTGTCATGTCCGGTCTAAAGTCTTCAGTTCTCAGGTCTCAGGTCCACAAGTCCACAGATGTCAGGAACTACAGCCTCAGTGCTATAAGGTGGCCGCCCGAGGCTCACTTTCTACCAGACCAAACACGTTTCGCGAGCCGTGCGGGTGTCTTCTTCACCGCTTCTTCGCGCTTCCCCCTTTCTTCTAAGACGGAGACAGCGAATTGTGTGAATAAGGCAGGGGTACGAGAACTTTTATGGAAATTTTTTTATTTTATTTTAGTGTGGTGTTTGCAACACTGCCTCTTACTGTATGAGAGATGGGCGGGCTTAACCGCCGAGCAACGTCCCGAACGTTGACGGAGTTGCGACCCGAAGTGGGTCATTTCTAGGCAGCGCGTTACCGAGCGCTGCTCCGGGCTTCCATTAATAATCTTACCGCCAGGCTGGACGTTTACTTTGTAACTATTTGTATTCAATAAACAACATTCTCGTATAACGAACCAGTGTCGTATTTATTTACAACCATCAGTGTGTAGCACTGAGGATAGATTTAAGTCTGAATCCCAATCCAGTTCGTGAACGTATTTATTTTATTTTGTATCTAAAATTATATAAAATAATTGTAATTACAAAATAAATGGAGAATTTAAGTAAAGATATTGTATTTCTTAGTCCTCCTCGCTAGGGGATCCCGTGCCGAGGCGGACTAAAGTTATTTAATGAGTTTATTTGTCTTCTATGTCGTTTTTAGTGTCTTTATTAGAATTTTTTCATTAACCTCTTTCAGCCATATTTTTATTCTTGATTTGTAGTCATATATTTTTTTAATAGTTTAATGTCTTGCGGAAGGATGTTGTGGAGTTTTGTTGCAAAGTAAGTGTAGTTTCTTTGTCCAAATGTGGTTTTATAACTTGGGATGTTTTTTATGCCATTTTTATTAAATCTGTTGTGTTTACTAGTGCTTTTATAAGATATTCCAAAGAAAGAATACAAATTATTTAAAACACCCCTTTAGATTAAAGGAATTGACGGGCGGCGGATTTGTGGAAGTGTCACGTGATGCCAGAAAGCCAGTGCCATCAAGCAACAACAGTTTGCAAATGGCGTTGATTGTTGTTGATACTCGTTATCACTGCTGATTTGTGTGTTGTTTTATCGCAAGCAAATTAAATAAAAATAATGATTAGACTATTCCCAACAGTGAAGTTTACGACTGTAATTTAGCGGTCGTAAGAGATTAAAATTGGTGAAAGTACCTACCTAACTACCTACTCCAGATAATTTTTATTTTATTTTTAACATTAACTCCACACAGTAGGCTTCGAGGAAAATAATTTCCCTCAGGGCCTATATCATTTTTAGGGATGCTGTGTGGACTATCTTTTTGAGGAAAGGACAAAAATAAGGTGTCTGGGTCTCCCGATCCTGATGCATCCACATCACACCATAAACGCTGGAGCGTATGCTAAGTCGCCAAACGTAGCAAGCCACTTGGGGTGACCCACGGCGAAGTGTTGGCTATTGAAAAAAAATGGTTGACGATACCTATACTCGCCTACCAAAACGGTTTTAGCCAATCTCATCTCAGATGTTATTAGGGAATAATACTCAGTAGAACGTAGTACCAAGATAGTTTTTACAATACTGCACGTGTACCAACGTTAGCCCATAGCTGCAATAAGTGGCAGGTGTGGAGACAGGGCAGACATCATGACGGCGGATGTGGAATGCCATTGAGGTGTAGGCTGCCTGAGATCACTCGAGAGCAGGCCCGCAGGGGTATGCAGAGGTATTCTGGCTGATGTTATTTTTAACTAGTAGCTCTGTGAACAGTAGACATCGAGCCCAAAAACGATTTTTCTAATTTAATAAATCCACGCAAAACAAAAAAATCCTCTGAAATTATAATTAAGATTTTTAAGTAGGAACTTGAATACTTATCTAATTATATAAAAATCATATTATGTTTTAAATGGCATATTTCTTTTTATTTCAAATTAGAAAATAAATATTTTTTCCAAAGAAATGTCACCATCTCAATGATAATTCTTTTTTCAAACTTTCTACATGCTGGTAGCAGGGGCGGTTCGTGAGTCTTCAGTGAGCTAGAGTGCTAAGATTAATTACACAATTTCAACTTTTTGTATGAAGATTTTTCAGTTTATGGATGCGGCGCATCCCCAAACTGAAAAAATCCTGAAGATCTTCATACAAAAAGTTGAAATTTTGAAAAAAAATAAAATTCATTTTCAGCTACATTGCCATCAGTAGATAACGTCATTTTTTCAATCTTAGCACTCTTAAAACTCACGGACCGCCACTGGCAGGTAGTTACCGTAATATAGAAAAAAATGTGAATAGGAAAGTCCAAAAAAATCAAGACGATTTCACATTTGAAAAGTTTATAGACAGATGAAGTGTGAAATTGTAGAGTTAAAACAGGGCTTCAATTAAAATATATATAGACCAAGAACCTAGACTTTTATTTCTAATGAATATTGGAAGATTTTACTTGGATATAAATATCTATCAACCATAACTCACCACCATTCAGAATCTGAGAATTGCTTGAAATGTCTTTAGCCATGTTTAGTGACCACACCTGAATAGCTATGTACTTCCCAACTCGTAGAATGCGGGAATCGGTTTGACTATGTTTTCTCCAAATGGGGTATCTTTTAGGACTGAATGGAGCAGGGAAGGGAAGCAAAAGGGGAATAGGAAGGTTAGGATATACCTAGTTATTCAAATCTGGTCACTAAACACGGCTAAAGACATTTCAAGTTATTTATTCATAACCATTGTGATTAAAAATAAATTTGTTCTTGTCTAAGTCAAAAATAACATGGGCAATTTGGATTAAAACTGTCGTGACGTCATTTAAACTTAGGATAGGTAAATGCCGACCGAACTATATTCTATTACAATAATTATTGTAGTTCAGAAACGAAGTAGGCTTTAAGTGCAATTTAAAAATGATATTACTTTTACTTAAAACAGAACATAACGTTTGTTTTCTTTCTAATACTATAATAACAGGTTTTCTTTCTGAGCCATACTTCAAATAATTAAATACTTGTACCAATTTTGGATTTACGTTTCCTTGTCACGACCGGCCGAGGCATTTAGAACAGTGGGCTTCAAAATGATTAAACAATAATGTTGTGGAAACAGTCTTGTAAAGAGTGTCTTGTACAGATTCAAAATCTGTTCTTCTTCTATTATGGTACGCGCTGGTATTTTTTTTGTGTAATTAACGAGTATTTATATTACCTACCTATTTTACCAACGCCTACTTAAAAAAACGACAAAATACTAAGAAAACGTGCACTAAAACAGGCGTCTATAACAAATATACTTTAAACTTTTTGTGCTAGCCCATTTAGCACGCTTTCTGTCTCTCATACATATACCTGATATCGTTTATTTGCCACCCTTTTTGAATTTTGTAATGATGTTAGACCACAGTTTTGAACGGGAAAATTGACTAGACTAACAGACAAACACACCCCAATCTCATTTCTTCTCAAAAAATGTATTATATTTTATGAAAATATCATCGCAAAGGAGCTTAAAAGCTCTTAATACCTAGTACTATTTTTCGGTTATGTTTTTAGATTTTTACGGCCATAAGTATTGCCATTATACATGCCCTGATGATGGAAACTGTAACGCTGTCCGAAACGTTGGCTAAAGAATGCAACACCGCATAACATTGTAACATAACACAAATAACACCCAAAAATAAATAACCAAAATACTATATTAAAAAATCAAACACTTTGTGGCTTGATATTATACAAAAGCTTCGCCGAATCACAACAAATAAAATTTCTGTATAATTCCCTACCATCTATTAATAATTGTAATGTTGCTCCCCAATGGTACAGAATTTTGTATATAAGTAAATTCTCTTCCCTTTGCATATGTAAACTTCCATATATATACTAACAATAACTTAGAAAAACTTTTAAACAACAATTCTAAAGAAAAGGAGGATAAATTAAGCCACTCTGGCATATACAACAACCAATTGCAACAATCTATTGCACGATTGCCCAGCAACCTATATAGATAAAACCGCGCGTAATGTAAATATTTAAGAAGAATATGTCAGGTGTTTAACAAGCACAGGTTTTTTTTTGAGATTTTGCCGACCATAATTGATACTAACCACACGTTTAATAAAAATACTGGAGTCCAAATAATCCATAAAAATAGAATAGGAATACGCCTGAATAATTTAGAAGCATTAGGAATTTCAAAATCAAAGAAAAATAATTGCCAAATTTTAAACAAACAGCTAGAATTAACAAACACAATTAGTCCGACTTTAAAGTTGTTCCCTTATTTCTCCCTATGTAACCCCCACCCTTCCTTTACCCCTCCCCCTACCCCTCTTCCTACTTTTCGACCAACCAGTCTCCGATGTTTTCTGTTCTCTCCCTATAGGCTTTTTCTCTCTACTTTGTTTACCTGATATTATTTCTCTATGTTATGTTTTAGTTTATATATTATTGTTCTGAAGAAGGTTGAGTTCAACCGAAACCGGTCGACCAATATAAATCAAAATAAAGTGGTTCAAAACAAACTATTTTATGTTCTGCATAATTCTGTATGTAACCCCGGTTTGCGATAATGTATTTTGTACCAACCTAATAGGTAATATAATATTTTAACAGAGAATTGTTTTAATTGCAATTTTTAAAAACTGGAAGTGATTTGTCGATAATTCATAATATTCGTGATATTTCACGGGCCTGCTCTAGTAAAATACTAAAAACTATACTTAACTAACATAAAAATGTATTTAAAAATACTAGAATAAGTAAATAATCAAAAATTCAATAAGATGAAGTAATAAATTTTAATACAATACATATAGGCCGTAATGAAATAAAATAATAAATTAGAATATTTTTGAGGTACGATTGTGTATAATGATTTTATAATGGCATCCAATGTTAGGTGTTATGTTTTATTCTTTCAATTTAAAATATTTTTTGTAATATTGCATTTTTTGTTCTAATCTGTCTTTTAATTTTGTATCTGAAATCTTTTTCCTCACATTTTGTATCAAGTAAGGATGCTTTCTTGTGTTCATATTGGATGAAGTCCACTGTACTAGTTCCAGCCGATAATAACACAGCAAATCCCAAAACTGCAAGTGATTTAGTAAAAGCATGTTTGGAAAGCTCCGCGGGAGGCGCTGGTGAAAGAAGGCAGACTTTTGAAAAAAGAACGCAAAACAGACGCGCCGAGAGAAAGGAATATGGGAAAAATCGTGGTCGTGAGAGAAAGAGAGAACAAACGCCATAGATTTCTGCGTACGGGAGAAAAAAACAAAATTGCAGACAGGTGGTTTGCTAATTGCTGTTTAAAGTAAAGAATTACCAATTAACTAACAATAAATTACAAATATGTATCCAGTATTTATCACCCGACTTTGCTGGAGTTTCAAGACTTGGATTTGGATTTGGATTTGTATAGACTACTTCTTCTTCGATGGCGCTACAGCCCATATCGAGCTTTGGCCTCCCGCAACATTCGCCTCCAACTCCTCCTGTCCTCAGCAGTTGACTTCCAGTTTGTTACCTGGAGAAGCTGTGCCGCATCCCCTCTTACCTCGTCTTCCCACCTCAGTCTGGGTCTACCCACTTTTCTCTTTCCACCTGGGTGCCCAGTCATAATTCTTTTTGGGATGCGTGTGTACGGCATTCTCTGTACATGCCCAGCCCATCCTAACCTGAGGAGTCTCATATGGGCTGAAATGTTGGGGGCCTGATATATATCGTATAGTTCTTTGTTGTGCCGGATGCGCCACTGTTCCCCCTCTTTCACGGGACCACATATTCTCCTCAACACTTTTCTTTCAAAAGTATCCAGCATTTCAGCCATCTTTGCCGTCAGTGTCAGCACCTCACATCCATATGCCAATACAGTTCTCACAATGGTCTTAATATAGACTACTAAGGCATCCCCATTAGGAGTATGCTGTAAGACTGAAGGAAGTGAGGAGGGGAAGGAAATGGGGGAGTGGTAGTTTGGGAAGTACCTGGCTAATCAGATCTGTTCACCAGGCACGGCGAAATCCAATTTCTTCCCTTCCTTCCTCCGCCTTCCTGGATGAATTTTGACCTTAAAACATAACAAGTGGTTCGCTACGTTTGGTGATTTAGCTTGGGTGCTCGGGTTCATCAGGTGTGTGTCAATATATTGGCGACAGATATTGACACACCTCACAGGCGCCTACATACCGCTGCGTGGCGGACCGGATAGAAAGAGGCTGGTTTCGAAGACTCTTTGACCTTTCCAACTGTTATCTCCGCATCACCCATTGCCTTGCACCGCATCGGGAGGGATGGATTCATACTTCCGATACTGGACACACTGACCCCTAGATTCCTATTCATCCCTCACCGCTTTTTCCTTCCCAGAACTTCGACTCCTTCCTTTCATTAAAAAGACCCTCCAAACGACATCTCCAAAGATGACTTTAGGCCCTGAGGGATATTATTTTCCTCGGGGCCTCCTGTGTGGGGTTAGAGTAAGAAAATAAAAATACCACAAATGGGGATGCCATAGTCCCACTGGCTCCAAACAGTTGTGTGCAATTGGGCATGTTGTTCAAGGCTACCAAGGCTACCAAAACCTTATTTAAAAAGGACAAAGCTCACAACCACAAAAGGTATTGGTATGTAATAGCTGTACCTAATAATTGATTATCATTTAAAAACCGACCTCTACAATTTGACAATATGAAAATTTAACTAAACACTTTTACGTAATATCTGCAATGCCATCTCCAGACGTTTCCTTGATCAAAAGATATTTCATTCATTCATCTTTCAATGATGCAACGTCTATCTTATGATCTTTGTCTGTGAAAAAGTATTTAGAAGAGGAAGTTATTAGATAACTCACTTCCTATTTTTCTGCAGAAATCATCACACGTGACGCTGTCTCCGTTGTCGCTATTACAATGTCTCCAACGAGGCAGGCCATTATTTATAAATATCTTTCTTCTCACGTGTTATCAAACCATCGCTTTCAAGATAACTTTAGGCTAAAAAAGGTCATAGGCTTCTGAAGGCCTACTCTGTTAGAATGAAAAGTTGATAAGTGCTTTCCAATCTGAACCATAGTTAGCTTAAAGACGTTAATCGCATTATACAAAATATTGCAGTAACTGTCGCTGTTACCCGTCCTTCTCCCAATGCATACTGAGAGAAAGGGACAACTTTACCTTAGAAGGCTAATCACACCACCTTAGAAGGCTGCTCACATACCTCGAGAAGAACAAAATTATTAACGACCGTCAATACGGATTCCGGCGGAACCGCTCGTGCGGTGATCTTCTCGCGTATGTGACGCATGTTTGGGGGCGGTGCCTGGAACGTTTCGGTGAGACCCAAACGGTCGCACTGGATATTTCCAAGGCTTTTGACCGGGTCTGGCACCGAGGACTTGTCAACAAACTGCCTTCTTACGGACTTCCCGCATCCTTGTGTACGTGGATTGCCGACTTTTTGAGGGAGAGGTCGATTCAGACGGTTGCTGATGGCTTCACCTCTTCCTCGCACTCGATAAATGCTGGCGTCCCACAGGGATCGGTTCTGTCTCCGACTTTGTTTTTGTTGCACATCAATGACCTTTTGACATGTGCACCAATTCATTGCTACGCGGATGACAGTACAGTCCATGATAGCTTTTTGTTTGACAAGCCCCCAAAGGGTGCACAAATTCCAACGGCTCGGAGGGCTTTGAAGCAAAGAATGGACGGTTACCTCGAGAGTGTTTTCTCTTGGGGTAAGAATAATCTCGTCGAATTCAATGTTTCAAAGACCCAATCATGTCTGATTACGTCTAAAAGGGATCGAAATGACAATCTAGTCTCCTTCAACGGTAGCATTCTTCCAAACAGGTCCTCCATTGATATGCTCGGTGTAACTCTAAGTGACCAGCTCAGGTACGGGGGCTCCATCGAGGCCAGAGTTAAGTTGGCCTCTCAGAAACTGGGCGTACTGTACAGGGCCCGCAGATACTTTAATTGTACACAACTGCTAACCCTGTACAAATCGCAAGTGCGCCCCACTGTTGAATTTGGCAGCCATCTTTGGTCTGGAGCCCCGATGTACCTGAAAAACACCCTCGACTCTGTGCAGAAACGGGCGGTCCGTTTGATAGATTCTCCTGTCTTAACAAACGGATTGCAATCTTTAGAGCACAGGCGTCGGGTGGGAATGCTATCCTTGTTCTACCGGTATTTCAATGGAAGATGCTCCGAGGAGCTAGCGTCATTGATCCCCTCGGCACCGGTGCATAGTCGGGAAACACGCCAAACGCGCGCCCAACATATGTACACAGTTGACATTTGTCACATGAGAACGGGACGCTTCTACGACTCGTTTTTGTGTTCAACAGCTCGGCTGTGGAACGATTTGCCGGCCTCTGTGTTTCCTCCTTCCTATAACATGGGTCTCTTCAAGACCCACGTTCACTCCTTCCTCTCCTCAAAAAGACCCTCCTCACAGCATCTTCAAAGATGACATAGGCCCTGAGGGAAATTATTTTCCTCAGGGCCTCCTGTGTGGAGTTAATATAAAAAAAAAAAAAAAAAAAAAACACCTAAATAAAATCATCAAAATTGAGGCATTGTTTTCCCTTGTTTTATCTTTAAACCTGGACCGATTTTAAAGATATTTCACCTACTACATTAGAATAAATTTATCTATGCTTCTACGTATTGCTTTTTATTTTTAAATTTGTATTCTGAACGTCTGTTGATGGCGTTCAAACTAGGCAATTATAAGGATTTTTAAATGGTCCTAACTCTTACGCCGTTCTTCCATGGAGCTACGTTCAAGCGACGCGATCGCCGCTCGTCTGTATTTTCAATACTATTATTAGTGTTTGAAATCGCCGCTAGGCGCTGCACTAGCAAAATTGTATGACAGGTAGCGGTAGCGTCGCGTGTAAATAGCTACGTGAACGATGGGCGTTATAAGTAACTTATAAGTAACAAAAAGTACGAACGTGGCAGTGATTGATGTCTATGTTATATTTAAAAATATATTTGCACAGTGTCAAAATCCAGAGAGGAGCTAGAGGAATATGTTTGTGTGGACAAAACGCCACCCTTTCCTCTTAATATTATTATATTAAAGTTTTAATTCCAACAGGACTGCGAGGATAGTGCAATCTATATTACAATATAGATATAATACATACAACTATTACATTTGATGAGAAAAATAAAAACAATTAAAAATGAATCCTTTTAAGTTGTATTCTAGTCTAGAATTACGTTTTTTTAAATGTATTTTTAATGTTTAGACGTAAGTTATTAAAAATATGTTCTTAAGGATTTTTCGAATTTTCAATTATTTTCGGAGTTATAGCTCTTTTTGTGGCGCGTTAACTAAACCGGTCTGGCCGGAACAAATTGAACAATATATGGTAGACGTTGCCCGACTACCTGCAGATAGATTAACCCATAAAACCTTTCTTATATTATATAGCTATATAAAATGTATATATGATCCAAATATAATGTATTTTTAACAGAGAGTGCTATAACGTAAAGTAAGAACACCGTACCCATTATTTGAATAAAACATTATTTTTCTCGAAACTACTTTTTACAAGCTGGCGTACATGATATCTAGAGTTCTACAGAACCGATTTATTTGAAATTTGGTACGAACCTTTTCCACACATCGCTTTGTGGCTCCAAGTAGAATCAGAGAAAACTTTTAATTTTTACTATTTAAAATAAATTTTAAAGTGTTAAAAAAAACGTAAAAAAACAAATTTGTTTTCAAACGGTAGCCATTTTGTGAAAAAAAAATTTTTACTCCTCCGAGGTTGCGGCGATAGCGATATTCTTACTAATTAAGAATCCGTGACAATTTTTTTTTAGATGACCAGACTGGTTGCAATCATGTACACCAGGTCGTCCCGTTTTTTTTGGGTCCCCCACTTTACAAACAAATCGTAAAAAGAAATACACTAAAAATATTCTTCATTTATTTTTTACAGAGCTCGAAAAAACGCCCCAAATTGGTCCCTCTACACTAGAATACCCTTTAATATAATATAGAATAATAACATAGAATTAAAATTGTAAATAATTTTTTTTAAATGGCTACCAATAAATCTAATAACATTAAGCAATGGCGCAATTGCTGAAATGACAATCTTACAAAAAATCCGATTAAATTGTATATTTCTTTAATCTCTAGTTACATGTCTTTAAGACTTTAATTCATATTACAAAGAAATTGCACAACGCAGTATCCTGTTGTAAATTGAGTGTTGCTGATCAAATGATAAATTATATCATATTATCATTGCGCAATGGTTGTGCTGTTGTTAATGACAAATGGTTGCAATGATGGTAATTGCAGATAAAAGTTACAAGTTACAATGATCTTGTAATGAAACTGATCAATTGAAATGAAGCTGTAAATTGGGAAAAAACGAAAGATATATTATAACGGAAGCGAATTAAAGACGCGTCAATAAAAATTATGTACCAACCTACGACTGGTAAGAATAAACTTAGCAATAAGGATGGGGTCAGTGTAAGAACTATCTTGTTACTTGGAGAAAATTTTGTTATCAGAGATTTATTACAAAATTGAATCAATTGTTAATATATTGAATCAAACGGCATTCATGGTCGAAGCAAAGATTCTGGACTAAGAATCTGGAGAATCCAACTCCGGAGTGCACAGTAAATTTTATGGAATGAATTTGGATTGTTTCACAATTTTTTAGTGAGTGGATATTGAATATACATTATTACATCTAACAATGAGATTTTGGATATGATTTGAAATGATTTTTCGCAGCCAAAAGTATTATCTTGATTAATTTTTGGGGTTTTAAACCATGATGCGATACCACCTTCTTTAGCCAACATTTCGGACAGCAATAAATCAATTACATACAGATGTGTAATAAAACATCTGCCCCGATGATGGACACTGTAATGCTGTCCGAAACGTTGGCTAAATAAGGAAGTAGTACAAGAGCACGGCATAATACCCCAAATAAATCACGATAATGAGATTCTGGCTCCAGCGACGGTGATGACATCAGAAAGGCCTATAATTTTCATGTTTTATCTCTGCGGATACATTTTAGTGAGTGTACGAAGGTTGGTAATAATCGTTAAACATTGGTAAATATTATATATATATTAACATGCACTCTTTCTTCAAACAAAAACTTATGCTCTCCAAAATGTCTACTCAGGTTCTTCAACCTGTCATTGGCCGTACGTACTCCGGTGTACCATCGATTTTGGAAGCGATTTAGTCCCTTACGTATAAAGAAATTGTATCAAGAACAAGGTCAGAATCGCTTGGACCATTCTCGTTCTTGACGTAACGAAATACTGCATAGCGTCTAGCCTCTCGAAATAATTTTAATTAATTGTCTATGATGCGGCGGGCATGAAAGATGGCAGACAAAATGGTCGCTGTATCAAAATATGGACGGAGTTGGTTTAGAAACTCTATATTCTTTCATTGTTTTGATATAACTTCATTGTGAAATTATCACAGGTGTATGGAACAAGTATTATCAGAAATATCGTTTTACCTACATTATTTTCATGTAATTTTTGTAATATATCACAAAAGAAATGTTATAAATATTGAATTCGCAAGAAATGTCACATTTCTTACGTCGTAATGAAAAAATATATTTTTCCTATGCTGGCTTTCAAGAGGTCAAACAGCCCCGCAGCAGTCTAAAGAAGTTGATATTAACTGCATTCTTGTTAATGCAGTTGCAAACAATGCGCAGAAAGTAGTATGAACTGAGGTTTATGATGTGATTACAAATAAGAGATATCATAAACCAAGTTATTTTCTCTGCGTACCCAAACAGAAAAAAAGAAAACGCTGTTTGATTGCGGGCATTCTCGAAGCTTGTCCCTCGCTATCGCTTGTTACACCTGTTGTATAACAAATAACAAATGGAGGATCTCACCGCAGATGGAGAACTCGGATGGTTGCACCTTACGTCATTATTTATAATGTGGCTGAGCGTACAAACGTCATGCAACATGTACGAAATGGCGCCTTTCTTTCACACAACTAACTTTCTACTTATCACAGTCCCGCTGACGACCGCCACAGGCGATTTTTAATTGTTGCTGTTTAAATCGTTACAGTGAACTTTAATAGTGCGTCCACACATTTATTTATAAACGTGCAATTATAAAGGAGTACTTTGTCGAGGCATTGTATAATAATTAGAGTGAAATTGACTGGCGTCTGATACAATATTGAAATGCAGGTGTTTTGACATTTTTGATTGGAAGGGAGATTTAAGATTAGATAGTTTTTGATAGACGTATTTTGATATTATGAAAATACTTCTTGTCAAATTCTAAATGTTACGGTTTTGATAAGGACGTGGTTATGAAACTCGTCTTTAGGGCAGGAAGTTGCGGGTTTGATTTTAATCGAAGAGCAAATAAATATATTGAATAACGTGCATACATTTTATTGAAACGACTTTTGTATGTGTTTACGATATGTGTACCTATGTATGGGTATGATATGTTTCCTATAGAATCATTTAAGACGATCCACTAGTCCTTGACTCATTCGTAATCGGGCGGAGCGAACGATTTTTGGGCGTTTACCAATAAAAACCCTAATCTCTAGCCAACAACATTGTTTTGTTATTCCGAAAGTATATTTTTAAAGATCAAAGCTAAGCGTAAACTAAGGCATTTCCGTTCGCCGCCACGGCGTCTGAACGACGGGCTAAAATCCTTCTGTACATGGCATACGGATGAAATTCGCAGTTACAAATTCGTTGGGTACCCCGCCTATTTATATTCACTGAAAAGAAACGTCGCCGAAATGCACGTTTTGTTTTATTTTGTGAAGTTCAGCATAAAATATTAAAATGTTTTCCGATCACTCACTAAGAAACTTAATTATCTACATTATTCAATAAAACCATAACAGAAAAAGGATTTGTAAGTAGGAGATTTTTCACTTTAAATTATTTTTTATAGGTCAGACGCATTATTTTTTTCTAAGCTTATTAAAAGGCTTATCAAAAAAATACTCGATTACTTCAAAGGCCAAGATGTTATCTACTCAAAGTATTTATTTGAAGTATCCATAGTATTTCTAAGCGTTCAAATTTTCAAAACAAAAACACAAGATTTTGTATGATTTTGCATTTTTTCGCGTGGCTTTACCTTAAGAAGGTACCTACACTTAAAGTCCGATAAACAGCAATTTTGCGGAAACGGTATATGATCCTTATAAGTATACTTTGATATTCGTTGGATTCGATGATTCAAAGACATTTGATGGATTCGAAGAAAAAGAGGAAGACATGGCACGATCAAATGAACCAGATGCCAGAGTAGGGCCATACAAATAGTCAGAATAACAGATGAGTATGTGAGAGACGATGTATGAATGTAAATAAAGCAAGGAGTGTATGCGGTCCGTCCTCTCAGCCTACCCCTAGAAATGGAGTGATGGTTAGTTAATTATATAATATATTGTTTTATAACTAATCTATTAGGTAAATAGTACACTTATTTCAACTAAAGGTCAGTGGCTGAGTGGGCATCCTCGGCTGGCTAAGTCCCCCATCACAACACAAGCAAAATTTTACGCTTACTGTGGTGGTAGCACGAGATTTTCAAATATTGTCAGGTTATTCGTAATCTGGGAATGTATCCTTCTTTTAAAATAACGAACATTCTTCTTCTTCTTCGATGGCGCCCATATCGAGCTTTGGCCTCCCGCAACATTCGCCTCCAACTCCTTCTGTCCTCAGCAGCTGACTTCCAGTTTGTTACCCGGAGAAGCTGTGCTTTTATTAATTATTTAGCAATATTATACGCCGTAAAATACTGCACCTGTGAAATGTGGAGCATTTTAAGTATGATCGTTATTTTTTTCACTCGTATACATGTAAATACATAACTACACCTAGATTTAACTCCATCTATCATTTTTAATCGAAGTTCTGCCGGCGCAACCACTCTGGAAGAGATTTGTTACATAAAGGTGATTTAGTTATTGCATAATATGATCTGCAATAAAAAATTATATTTTCACATGTGATTTGTTTCTCCATACTTGGCTTTAGTATAAGTAATACGTTAGTAAAAACCTATTACAGTAAAAAAATAAACGGGAATACATTTCTTTTATATGTGAATATTGCACCTGAGTACCAACTGCTCCCAAATATTGTATGCAAGGAGAACATTTTTATTCTAAAATACGATCATTTTATTCGTAAAAACGGGACTGAAGTTCTTACGAACAAATTGACAGGGTCTCAATGTTTATTGGCGGGAACATGTAAGAATAATTTGTTGGTATACGTAATTTCGTACGTATACCAACAAATTATTCTTACATTTTCCCGCCAATAAACATTGGAACACTGTTAGTTTGTTCGTAAGAACTTCAGTCCCGTTTTTAACAGTTTTTACGAATAAAATGATGGTATTTTAGAATAACATTTTTCTCCGTGTGGCATCCTTAAAAGGGGTAGGTATGTTATGTGGTTGGATGTATTTGAAGGAGAAAGAAGATGGGGGAGAGGTATGTTGAAAAATACATGGCTATTCAGATCTGGTCACCAAACACGACTTGAGTTGTTTTAAGCAACGCAAAGTTTCTATTCTGACGTTTTGATTCTGGATTTTTCACCAGAGCGATACGGGAGAGTATGTATCTATCACTCTGGATCGTCCCACAAACATGATATAAGTAATATAATTTTGTAATAATTATATATGATATATAAAAAATAAAAATATTTATATATTGTTCAATATATATTGCAATATGGTATTATTGGTTGGGGAGGAACTTATAATAATATTTTAAATCCACTCAAAATTGTTCAAAGATTGATAATTAAAGTAATTTTGAAAAAACCATCCAAATTTTCTACTGAAATTCTCTTTTCAATATTCAATGTACCTACAATAGACAAAATATATAAAAAATATTCAATTCTACAAATTTAAAAAGAAGTACAGTTAAATAACTTACCATTCCATTCATCAGCAAGATATCAGAATACTATCAAAATCCCTAAATTTAGTACAAAGCACACACCAAATACTTATCTCTATCTAGGTATAACATATTATAACAAACTGCCATTATATCTGAAAGTTATCAAAAATATTCAGGAATTTCAGCAAAAATTAAAAAAATACCTAAAACTACTATAAGAGTCTATATCTCACTATTATTATTATTTCTTTCAAATCCTTTATTGATAAATCTTGCATTTTCTTAATTATGCCTTTTTTTTTGCCATATTGTATTATTTACTTTCACACATGATATTATATAATTGAAATATAATTGAACTAAAATTCCCTCACTAAACACAAGAGCCTTGTCTCTTTATGGTGAGGAAAAGCTATTCTTATCCACTATTTTACCACTGTATAAAATGTAAAAATTGTGTATTTATTGCAATAAAAACCTTTAAATATTAAATAATAAAAAATAAAAAAATAAAAAATAATATATATATATATATAAATTCGTATATATATATAAATTCTATATATATATAAAAAATATATATATATATATATAAATTCGTACTCATCTTGAAAACGCTAGTGTCATTTTGTTTCCTTTCTATGCTGTCCACATTTTTCACATCGAATCCGTACAACATATGTTTCTACGAGGAATTGCTTGGAGATTAGGATTTGAAAGAGGCGAGTAGGTACTCATATGATGAAATTGAACAAACTTTAAACATAAACATTTCGTCTTTAGAAAAACGTAGAAAGGACTTTGATCTAATTTGCATTTTCAAAATAATCAACAGTATTACTGACACATCTGCTTTGTTACATCTCATCCAGTTCAACATCCCAACCCACATACTACGAAATAATGAATTGCTGTTCCTCGGCCAACATTCTACTAATTGTGGTTACCATTCTTCTTTTTCCAGAATGACATTTCACACACAGTCAAAGCATTGAATTTTTTGGTGTAAGCCTGAATCGCAAACTTAAATATACAATTTTAAATATACATGTACAAGGATTAGGACATAAGTAACTATTTATCATAAACATATAAACAACATCATCAACAATGCAATCAATCGGCTGCCAACTTGCCAAGGATGAAATTTGATAACTTTTAAATGTCAAAAACAAGTAATGTATGTACGCGGAATCTTAGCAAACATTGAAATTTGTTTAATTAACATATAATCTGAAGCTCTCTACGAAGTGTCAATTAATTGATAAATGTTTGGTTTAAGCGTCAATTAAGTAGGACATAATGATTAGTGGATGGTTAGTCAATTAATTAATGGCTTATGGAGACATCACTTTGATGTTTCCGATAGTTCGTCATTGACGGCATAGGAAAAATTATCCCTCGGCCCGCAGAACTAATTTGCCAACGGTAATCTCGGTGTTAATTGCTTCAGATATCGACATATTTTGTGTCGGTGAAGTTGCGTTCAAACGGCAACATGTTGCAACTGGTCAAATAAAAATACACTCTGTCTTTTCAATATTATCATTAAAATTATTCTAATGACATTTGTTGTATAATTGCGACGGTGACCGGATAACTCAGAAACATGCAACTTTAACACCTCCTTTGAAAAGTCATTAAAAGAGATGATTTTTAAAATTGGTTAAATAGGTTACATTAGGTAAGGTTATGGGCTATTTTTCGATTTTATTTAAATAATTTTTAAAGACTTTTTAAAGGGATTGAAATATCACTTTAAAAAGCTAAAATTTCCCATAAAAATATATAAATTGGTTTTAGACACCTTAAATTTTAATCAAACTCTACCGGCTTCGGAAGAACCCTTTCTTGGTCAGGAGAATATTAAAACCGATAATGCTTATAACAAAGTTATTGCTTATTGCAAAATGAAGTATCTAAAATTTACCCTTTGCATCCATGAAATCTGTGGCAAAAGATAAAAATGATCTAGGACAAATAATGATAAATAATTATCAAGGGTTGAAAATACTTCCAGCATTACGCAGTTAATATTTTTTTATAAAAAGCCTTCCGCGTTCTAATGATCCCAAAAAGGTCAGAAATACATAATTTCTTTAGGTCACTCTGCCTGCATGATTTTCTCCTGTACAATAGTTTAGAAAACAGACACAAATACAAAAATAATATCTTACCTTACTTAAGAGCAAAGAGAATTGAAGTGGCATGAATATGTATGCAGTAAGCAGTAAGTACCAAGTACTATAATACGCGGCTCAGCACAAAACAATCGCTTCTGTAAGTGTCCATAATTCATGGAGCAAGTCTCTGCATAGAAGTGTGTCACCAGAACACAGAACGCGGGCCCTAGGTCTACGCATGGTGCATATGTGCACCAGGAATAGTCAACCGGCTGCAGCTATTCGAGATCAAGTTACTGGTAGTTCTGTGAACAGTAGTCCAATTAAGTATATTTGGAATGTAAATCAAATCCAAACATACCTTTGAAGTCATAAGATTTGCAACTCATCTTACTAATATTATATTAACGCGAAAGTTTGTATGGATGTATGTATGTTTGTTACTCTTTCACGCAAAATTTACTGAATGGATTTTAATGAAACTTTACAATAATATAGGTCATACATCAGAAGAACATATAGGCTATAATTTAAAAAGCTAGCTATTTATTTTCAATATATTTAAAATAATAATTATTGTTTAATAGAAAATGTCAAAATTTGAGAATGACATTTTGCAAAACAATGATTGTTAAATCAAAATTCTGTTTTAGAAAATATATAAATTAGTTAATTTATTTGAAGTACTCGCCTAATACTTTGAATCGAATCAAGAATTATAGATATTTTTAATAAATATGTTAAGAATTTGGGTATAAACATAGATACTGCGCCGACGAAGTCGCGGGCAGAAGCTTATATAAAATAAAACACGTTTAACATGAAATATCTAAAATACAAATATGTCATGCTGATCTAAAGCAAAAATTTCCACTTAAAGATTTAATGAATATGGCATAAATTTTAATAAGAAGGTCCAGTTATTTTGCAGAAATTCAAGTGTAACAAAATCATCAAATTGCTATCCATGACCTTGGCCACCCAGCTCCATTTTGTGTTTGATATCTGAAAGGTCGTTAAGTTTGTCATTTAATTACAATTTTTTATAGAAAGCTGAAACACACCTAGAATCAGCATTTAAAGGGAACGCAGGACTGAACTCATCCTTGCCGAGGCTTTGCTCTACTAATAACACCAATATTATCTTCATTGTCTTAACGCATATTTTTATTGGCTGTTATCCTTCTGTATGATTGCATGATTCTGAATTCTGATTACGAACTTAATGCAATCTAGATAGTGTATTGGATATATACATCCATTTCTGTTTTATTGTGCGATATTCCTAGATGCGAATATTTTAAGGATTTTTCTGTTTCAAATTTTCTTTTGAGAGGCCCTAATTTTGTCTTCAATGATTAAATAGGTACCACAAAGTAGTCCATCGGGACTTTTTTGTCTTATTTTGATTACATCTTCAATTAAGTTTTTAAAATCCATACGCTATGCAAAATCTAAACCTTCTAAACTTCCCTTTATTAATCTGTTTTATTTGAATCCGCCTTTTTGAGCAAAACGACGTTGGAGCGGCCTATTCCAATACGCCAAAATGTCAACCCCGTTTAATGATTTTTGAGTGTGGCAGATATACAGGCTTTATACAAGCTTATAATTCAGTGAGTGCACCTGTCATTCGTGTTTGTTAATATTAGGCTTACAATTCGAAGTTGGTTGGGTAAGGTTTGTAGTCCCTGTGGTACACCGGAAACCGCGTTTAAACCGTAAAGAGAGACAATGCATTCTGAGACGGGTCGCATTTGTTCAACTGTCATTACACTCCCAGACGTGTCATAGTGCACTCTGATGCCGTTTCTAATCGCGAGATGCATATCTGTCAGTCTCACTGGGAAATATCTTTCAAGAAATGGGAAAGAGGAAAGCGATTTCATCAAGATAAACCAAGTAACCAAGATACTGTGCCCATAATAGTGGGACAGGAACTTGATATACTATTTTCCCATAGACTGGCGCCATTTGAAACTTTATTACAAGTTTTATGTGTATATAACTCTTACTCATAGTGTGACTACAGCATCCCCTAAAAATTTCATCCCAACCCTCTTTCTTTCGTCCCATCTTGAGTGGAAGATACTCTTTTATATTTCTTGGTGAAGAACCAACATTCAGAATCGAAGCGCTTGCCGTGTTTGGTGGCCAACTCTGAATAGCCAGATAAGTGCTGACCTTCCTTTCCCACATCTCCTTACCTTCCCCGCTCCAGTCTGCCTCACAACCCTAATAATTAGCTTCGTACAGTCGGGAGCAGATGAAATTAATCACTTAATTATTTTTAATTGATAATAATGTTTAAGACAAGATTTGATGCATAGCACAAATTGTAACAATTATTATAAGCAATAATTATTAGCCTGAAACACTCATTCGTATTGAAAAACCACCCGAGAAAAGATACATGCCGCCGACGGGACTTGAACCCACGCCCCTCTGATTGCCGGTCAGGAGCTCTATCCACAAAGCTACGGCGGCTTATCTCTTACTCGCCAAATGATTCAATATATACTAGTGTTTCATTCAACAACGTTTGCAGGTGAAAAAATGTAATAAGCGGTAATTGTTGAATAAAACACAAGTATATATTGAATCATTTGGCGGGTAAGAGATAAGCCGCCGTAGCTTAGTGATGAACAACGTTTGACTTAAGAATTTTTTTGAAACAGAAGAATGCTTCTTATTTGCCACATTTTATCTTGAGGGGATTGGTTTATTTATGATCTTGAATTTGTGAGACAGTAGAAAGTCTAGATGTATTGTAATATAACGTTAATATATTACGTTGGGGTAGCAAAAGTAAAATAGATATATAAATAAATCTAGGATTGAGACAAGACTTGCATAAGATGGCTCGTTTAAATTAAATTATGTAATATAACCATCGTCCATTAGAAAGGCATCAATCATTCAATGTTTTGATTAATTTACTTCGAATCGATTTGTTTTAAAATGTACATCAGATGATAGGTATTCATTACAAAATAAAAAATATAATCTTTAGCTAGTCAGTTTATATCCGCATTGGCCGATATCACAATTATTTCAAAATATTTTTATTTATACATTTATTGCGTACGTGAGATGGGGCTTTTATTAAGGACCATTTCATAAATAATATTTAAGGCTGCATATAAATAGAAGAAAACACGCGGGAGGTGAACAACGAATTATGGGAAAGGAACGAAGTAACTGCAAGCGGCGTTTAGCGCTGTTTGGAAAAGGAATGATCCCATAATTCGTGGTTGGGCTAGCGCTTTTTTCTCCTGTCTATACGCGGCATAACGCTGTATTATTTAACTAAATTGGATCATAATAGTTTATGGATCCTGCCTTTAAATTCTTATATTACCTACACCAGCGTAGTCCCGTCAAAATTCACGGAACATTATAATGGTAGGTTCTGTGAAGCGAAAGTCTTTTATAAAATATTTGCCTCAGGATCATTGCCTCTTAAAAAAATAATTAGAGAGACGATCAGTCGAATGAATGTCGTTAGTAAACTTTGGCAAATCTTTTTTTGTTTCACATAATTTTAGATAGATTTTAGATCTGTAAGAAAATTATACAAAAGAAATACACATTTCAAATAAAGAATTAGCAATATATTTATCTAAACTCGCGTAAGGCATTTATGTTATTAAAAAACATTAATTTCATAAATTTTTTATTAAATTCCCGCGGTAACAGTCAATTAAAAAAATATATGCCAGAAATAACCTCACCAAGACAGAAATCTCATGAAATGTCTGCCAAAATGCGACGTTGCCAGTTCTTTCGCAGCACAGTTAAAAACATTTTTTATTAGTAAGAATTCAAAACAGAGCTCGTCAAAAAGTCTTTTCTTAATGTGTAACTAAATCAACGTTTAACTTGAAGTATTTTTTTATTAGTAATGCTGCAACGTTCATATCTGATACGTACGGATTTTCATTATTTTGTAAATCAGGTTAAGTTACGATAGTATATACTAAACTGGGACGAATGTTATTTTTCAAATGCAAGTATGCAGTGTACGTTACCTGTTAATTAATTGTACCATGAAGGGTGTTACATTACGGCTGGCTGATATATCGGTGGGCCCTACCTGATATTGTACAGGTACTGGTTATTTCATTTCCTCCGGTGTAAGACGACACCGGGACTACCTCACCGTGACTGTTGGTAGCAACTAATGAAACAGCTGTTCACAACCATAAATGATCCTTTAAACTAGCGATCAAATTCTAGTTAACTTATTGTGAAATCCGAAATTCTATTGTAGATCTATCTTAGCACTATAATATCAAAAAACAAAAATTCTCAAGTCTATTTCGAATCTAATTTTGAACTTCATACCTATACTTTTGGTCGTTGTTTCCAATCCTACTGATCAACTTGAGACGAAATTTTGGATCAACATTTGAAATGTACAAATGCGCTCTTTCCTTCCTTCTACAACAAACAAGCGAATCGAGGTTCCCAAACAAATCACTCAGATGATCAGCTAAGTGATTTATTATGAAACTCATTTTGATCGACCAGTTGATTGATGAATAAGTTGGGATTCACCACAAGGACGCTTTTGCATTGGTTATTGTAGATAGCCCTTCCAAGAAAGTAATTTTATAAATTCATTTTAAACTTTTCAAAACCAGTAAACCATGGTTATTTTCTTCCACTCCAAAAAGCCCCTTGCAGCATTCCCAAAGATTGTAACATGAGTTATAAAAATACTATTACTAATAAATATAAATATTAAAAATACTAGTAGTTCGATGTAAGATTATTCCTTGCTTAAAAATCAAATTATCTCAGTGAGAATTCAAAATTAAATGAAAAGGTTAATACGATGTTGGGCAGTGTGAGAGAGACGGTTCCATGATTACTCAAAATCAACTCAACTCAACACCTCTGTGAAAAGTCATTTAAAGCTATTAAAAAAATATATATTAAAAATATATATATTGAAAACTATACAATGAAAAATATATATTGAAAAATATATATTGAAAAATAGCCCTTACCCAAACCTAACGTAACCTGTTTAACCAATTATATATATAATTTTTCATCACTTTTAAGAGCAATTGACCAGCGGCTGAGAATAAAAGTTTAAAAATACTTGCAACTTTACAGGGAGGTTCCAATGAAAAAGATCGGTTATTCCGCGTATCAAATATTTTGAATTAAAAATTTAATATCGATTTATTTCATTCAAAACTTGCTTTAATACATACCTACATTCAAGTAAGCAATACAAATGCTCAAAACGCACGATGATAAATTATTAAATATCGTGTACTTCTTGCATTTTTTGATAAATATATCTATATTTATGATACAATCAAAATTATTTTTTTATCATAAGTATTTATGACTTTGCAATAATGTCTCAACAAAATAAGAGTGCAAAAAAATATTGAAATATTTTAGTTTTAGTTTTTAGAAATGTTTTAGTTTTAAATAAATAGAAAAACTGAGGCATTTTTGTCACAAAACACTTTCTCGGATTTATTTATTAGTGAATTTAATTTGACTAAAATTAAAATTCTTAAAACTGTGTATACTAGATTATGTATTGATTTATTTTTTTGTAAGATTATATGATTTGAAATTTGTGTTGTTTAATAGAATCTATCGTTTGAAAATTGAACAAATCTGCCAACGACCAACGGTATAACCCTAGTATATTAAAAATTAACTTAATTATTTAAAATTTTAAAACCGTGTGTACCAGATAAAATAACAATCTTTTAAAATCAATTTATGTTTTTTTTGTAAAAAAGAGTGAAAACGTCTAGAATTTATTTTAAAAAGAACTATTTTCCGGTATTCTCTGGTAATACCCCCTTAATAACTTTTCAAAGGAAGTGTTGAGTTGAATTCATTCTGAGCTCATGCGAATTCTGGCAGAGTAAAAAGGTACTATCCAGCACAGCTACCATCATGAAAGGATTGACCGAACACGGAATATACAAAAAAAAAATACAGAGAGACGAGATGCAAAGCGTTCGAGTTAAAACAGGACCTCGCTACGCTCATTCAATAACCTAAAACTATATTGAGAAATTGATAGGTAACCTGAACTTGTGAGACCTCAAATATATAATATTTATGAAATACGATGCCATGGATAATTTTTTGTTCTGTGGCAGAAGGTGCAATGATATGGAAAAAAGGGTTTCTTGGTTAAGGAAACACCCCAATATTTATGTAGACAGATTACCAGTTAACGGCATATTGGAAATCAATTACTTAGAAATATTTTGAAAGTAGTTATCAGAGGGTTTTAAAAACGTTTTCCATATCTTCGGAATGATTGGTGTATGGGAGAAGTGGATCCCGCACAAATACTGTAAATTCAATACATAATGCAGAAGTGGACAACTTGATCCAGAGTAATTCATATAGAGTGCATCTTATAAAGACAGCAGGACCAGTAAGAATATAGGTAGTCAATCAAACAACGTATTACTTTTCGCGAGTACCATTGGGTACATGAGGTTTGACTGCTTAAACCAGTCACTTCTCTATTTATTGGGAAAAATTGTACATTTCCCACATGTGTTTACACGGAGAAAAATGTTATTCGAAAAAACGATCATTTTAATAGTAAAAACAGTTAAAAACGGGACTGAAGTTCTTACGAACAAATTAACCGGGTTTTAATGTTTCTTGGCGGGAACATGTAAGATTAATTTATTGGTATACGTAATTTCGTGCGTATACCAACAAATTACTCTTACATTTTACCGCCAATAAACATTGAAACACTGTTAATTTGTTGGTAAGAACTTCAGTCCCGTTTTTAAGCGTTTTACTATTAAAATGATCATTTTTTCGAATAAAATTTTTCTCCGTGTAATAGGAGTAATTATTTTAATACGGGTGATCATCCTTATCTTCTTACAGGAATGCATGAGTTAGGACTGTCCTAAAACTGATTAATTTCCTAGTTGGACAGCTAAAGATCATTGTAATAAGTAATATGTAATGTTTTAAAAAATAAAAAAATAAAATAAAGTATAGTTGAACAAAGGATATTATTTTAAAATGTCTGATGAGGTAGAAAATTCTTTAAAATTAATTGCATTGGTCTCAGCTTGAGGAAGCGTGCGGTAAGGGATTGATATTGTGATATGAAATGAATGTATCATATTTACAATATATCAGGATTTTTTTAAAGATGTGAGATGAGCAAATATGTCAATCACTTCCGATATAATTGGTATTGAAGACAATAACACAATCAGGTTGGAAAACATCAAACAACGACAAATTGTGGGGGTCGGTAGGTACCGATGTCATCTTTAAGGCTCGGTTATAAACGTTCAAAAAGAAAAAGATGGTTTGAAAGGGAGATATTAAGTAAATACGAATGATAGAGGGAGCGCGCTAATATATTAAAAAAACGATTATCATTAACTGGCATAAGCGACTGTTGTGGAAAATAAAACGAAAAATAAAGCATTTGAAAAAATACTGTGAATTTTTCATACCTATTGAACATGTAAAATAAGAGAACCATGTGTTTTTTATAATTTTCGCCAAATACTTTGCGATTCTTTTTTCTATGCAGGGAATTATGTATAATTACTTTTTCAACTCGGCAGCTAAAAAATACTAAATAGATATTATCTTAAAAAATAACATATATTCTTTAAAATCTTAAGGTGATCAAGAGCAGTAGGTACTATGTTAATTCAGAAAGAGGCGTATTAAATCTCCACTCTAACCATAAAGCTGGAGGCCGGGGAGGGGGCAAATAACCCCCTTGGTTACATTTAAGAGGGTATAACCAGACAGTGGTTGAGTGGGCATCGCGTTTGGGTCCCACCCAGGCGTTTCGTGTTCGATTCCTCGGCTGGCTAGGTCCTCCATCACAACACAAGCAACATCTTCCGCTTAGTGTGGTGGTAGTAGGAGATTTTAAAATGTTTTTGGGTTATTCGTAACCCGAGAATGTTTGTTTTAAAAAAAAAATACCGGAAATTTGTCCTTTTTAAATCAAATTCTAGACGTATTGACTCTTTTATACAAAAAAACATAAATTGATTTTGAAAGATTGTTATTTTATCTGGTAAACGCACTTTTAAAATTTTTAAAAACTAAGTTTATTTTTAATATGCTAAGGTTATACCGTTGGTCGTTGGCAGATTTGTTAAATTTTCAAACGAAATATTTTTTATAGAACACACCCTTCAAATCATATACTCATATAGCAAAATAAATCATTACATAATCTAGTAAACACACTTTTCAGAATTATAATTTTAGTTCAATTAAAACCGTTAAAAAATTAATCCGAGAACGAAATTGTGACGAAAATACCTCAGTTTTTACAAACTAAAATATGCCAGATTTTTTTTACACACTTATTTTGTTTAGACATTGTTGAAAAATCATAAATACTTATGATCAAAAGTACACGAAATTTAATAATTTATAATCATGCGTTTTGAGCATTTTTATTACTTACATCAATGTAGGTATATATTAAAACAATCATTGAATGAAATAAATCGATAATAAATTTTAATTATAAAAAATTGATACGGGGAATAATCGATCTTTCTCATCGGAACCTCCCTGTACAGTTGCAAGCATTTTGGAACATTCATTCTCAGCCGCTGGGCAATGGGTCTTAGGAGATGTCATTTAAATTACCTACTAGCAATATTGTTATGGATTTTTATTCGGAAATTCTATTAAATTTGTGAATGGGGCCCTATAGAATATAATATTTATGTCCTTAACGCTCTCTCGTCCCGTCTAAGTGATTGTTTGGCGCTAATGATACAAATTAGTTGTCGCAGGTGAGATCTCCTCACGCCTCACGCCACCTGTGTTAGTTGTCATGACTATCAAATTACCAGGTAAGCTAATAGTCAACAGAGTAATAATATGGACTGGATAATACTTATCTAGGTGTGAGAAATGTGACAAACTGAAATGGGCTGTGATTGTATAGGCGAAAAATAACTTATGCTGATGGACTACTAAGCAATGCAGAATCATGTGATTTTGGTTTGAAAATTTGATCACTTAGAAACATTTTAGTTGCTTTAATTAAATACTACGAGTAGAACACATTTGCTTTTGAAAAAATCGAGTATTTTTATTGTTCTTATAAGTTCAGAAAAAAATATGTATGGAAGTTCCCAATTTCATACTTTCTAACCCCTTTTCGGTAATGATTTTATTGTATAATGTGGAAAATTAAATTCTTTAGAAAATGATTGTGAAATGTTTAAATATGTGTGCCTGAGCTTCGCAAAATAAAATAAAACACGCTTTAAGGCGATTTTCTTTCGTTAATAAATGAAAAAAAACGGCTGGTGTTATTGCCATCTACATAAGGAGTGTTTTTTTAGCGATTTTACACGTAATAGGATTCCATGTCTAAACGGACTATGAGATCTCAGCGTCTGAATTACCATAGTAAATTTATTCAGCCACGATACTTCCTCTCGTGATAATTCATCACATCATAACTCACATTAACCTAGCTTAACCTTACCTTACCTAACCTAACCTAACCTAACCTGACCTAACCTAACCTAACCTAACCTAACCTAATCTAACCTAACCTAATCACAATTATCAGTTTTCAACGCTTCGAGACATTATGAATTATCATGTGAGGAATTAACATGCGATGAAAAGTTTGTACTCAATATTCATACACTTAAAAAGTTTCCACTGAACATTCTGGTCACCATTAAAAAGGATAATATTTAAGCGAAAATTGTGAAAATGTTCAATAAAATACGACTCGTTTAAAGTATAGCAAAAATCTCGCGGAAAATGTCTTAATTAGCATTTAAAGAACAACTGTGAATTTTTTCATATAAATAACTTGTAAAATAATAGAAAAAAAAGTTTGTATAATAATTTTGGGAGCATACTTTTAATAAAAATTACATTATTTCAGAATATTAAATGTTCAATAGAAATATGTTATAAAACGTTAAAAATTCGAAATGCCTTTGCGTACATATTATAAAAAAATATTCAGAACAGACTGAAAATTACTCATTATCTAAGTAATATTCACATTAAAGTTCCTAATAGACGTTATTTAAGGAGTCATAAAACATTTCATCTTATTTAATAACAATAAAGCCTATTTTAATCCAATGTGTCTAATATATAATGTGTATAATGCCATAGAATGTAAAGCTATATACATTTTTATAAACTTTTTTTAGCTATAAGCTAATATGACGTCTTGGTAAATATAAGTATTTGAATTATGTAATTGCGTTATTATATTTTCTTTGTGAGAAGGTTCAGATTTATGATATTAAATGCGAAATAATCCTGCGTGATGTAATCATTATTTATTAATCTTAATTGCTCACATCATCTTGTATACTAATAATGCTAATGATTAAAAACAAAAATATATAAACATGAACACTATTTGGCAAAAATAGGCATTTGGCATGCGTAAAAATATTTATTATAATTTGAACCAAGCGATACAGTAGGTACTTACTAAAATTATTTTATTTTTAGAGTGATCGACCAGCGGCTGAGAATTAAAGTTCCAAAATGCTTGCAACTGTAAAGGGAGGTTTAAATAAGAAGTTCGATAATTCACCGTGTCAAATTTTTAAAATTAAAACTTTAATATCATTTTATTTCATTAAAAACTTGCTTTAATATATATCTACATTCAAGTAAGCAATAAAAATGCTCAAAACGCACGATGATAAATTATTAAATATAATGTATTTCTTGTAAGCATTTTTTGATCATAAGTATTTATCATTTTTCAATAATATCTAAACAAAATAAGTGTGTAAAAAAAATTTGAAATGTTTAAGTTAGTTAGACCTTAATTAAATAGAAAAACTGGGGTATTTTTGTCACAAACTACGTTATCGGATTTATTTTTGAATGATTTTAATTTAACTAAAATTTTAATTCTCAAAACTGTGTAGACTAGATTATGTATTGATTTATTTTGTTGTATGATTATATGATTTGAAATTTCTGTTGTTTAATAGAATCTATCGTTTGAAAATGGAACAAATCTGCCAACGACTAACGGTATAACCTTAGTATCATAAAAATACACTTAGTTTTTCAAAAATTTTAAAACTGCGTGTACCTGATAAAATAACAATCTTTCAAAATCAATTTATGTTTTTTTGTAAAAAATGGTCAATTCGTCTAGAATTTGATTTAAAAGGGACTTATTTCCGGTATTCTCTGGTAATACCCTCTTAATAATGATTTTGAAATGTATGTGTCTTTTGTTTAAATTTTTGGCAGATCTGTTCATTTGAATCACTAATGATTTGTAAAGTATACCAACGGTATTCATTCGAAAGATAACTTCCGATAACTTTTTTGATAGGCATTGTCCTGTGGCAAATATTTTATAAATTATTTTATCTTCAAAAATGTTACAAATATCATAATATCCAGTAATTTTTCACGGTTCTGAAGAAATGTTTACATTATTCACGACATTTAAGTCTCATTAGGTAGGAACCAATGCATATTTTTTTTGTAAATGAAAATATAATTTAAAAGCTTACCTTTTTTTCTTATGTAACTGACATTGGCGAATGCATGGATCGTGTTCAGATCTGTTGACTCATTTGGTGTAGAACCTGAAATAAAATAATAAAACAATTGTTAGAGATTCGTTTGGGTAATTATGGGTACATTTAACCCCAAGTGCTCTTTTATATAATAAACTCAACAAAAATTGGTAATAAAAATAAAAATTATGTATTATGATTTCTAAAACCATAAACTATGGATGTAACATAACAACATAATCATATTTTTTTCATGAGAGAAAATCTTCAAAACTTACAATGTTTCAAAAAATGTTATGTATTTTTACGAACTTTGATACGAATCATAAGAATTAAAAATATTTATAATAAAAACTAATATAATATTGCACATAATTTATATTTTGACAAAATAAATTAAAGGAAAAGTCTTAGATTAACACAAATAAAACTTTAAACCGTTCGTCACAAAATTAATATAAAAAAATATTTTTGTATATTTTATTTATTTTTTGATATTATATATTTTGATATTTTACCTTTTAACCTGTTATAACAATAAACTTATTTAAAACCACTGGGGTGATTTTTGCCACGTATTGGCGCCATTTTAAATGTCTCCGATTGCTTTTCGGATAAAAAAAACCATTTTCTCTTGATACGGCAATTTTTTCTTGAAATAATTATAGCTCCCACGTTTGTTATTTTGGACTTAAAACAAGCTATTAAAATGATGTATCTATTATGACCATAGATGTCGCAAATCAGAAGAACTTCGTAGACTATTTTAGAACGATGTTAAAATTTCTGATCAGCTGTTTACGGTTAAAATTAAGTCCTTTTTATAGCTATGTTACCTTTCATTATCAAGTATACAAGAGACAACATACAAAAATCGAAAATATTCTATGTTGACTCGAATAAGTAAGTGCCTCTCTCAGTAGTTTCAAAATAACAAACACGCAGGATTCGCGCGGTTATAAACTTTACGATTTTATTATAAATCCTACAAATATGAGAAAAACGGTAAAATACAATTTAATTCATTGACCATATAGCACTATAATAAGTTTTTATGTCTCCATATTAAAATTCGAAGGTATGATTTTTTTAATCGTAGCGATAAATTTAAAAAATGTTTATCTGGAAGTCTCGAGCAATCGAGATTTTTTGCATAGCACAAAGGGTAACAATTATTATTAGCCTGAAATAATTATCCATATTGAAAAAACCTCCCGAGAAAAGATACATGCCGCCGACGGGACTCGAACCCGCGCCCCTCTGATTGCCGGTTAGGAGCTCAGTTAGTGGATAGATATGCTAGGGATGTGGAAAGTGGAAAAAAATATCGATGTGTCGATATTTATTGAAATATCAATTTCGACATCGATATATCGAGGAAAAAATATCGATCTATCGATATATCGGTCAAATGTTCAGATTGTACGTTTTTAAAATAAAAGTGTATATATATATACACAATGTACAATATTTTGATCAGGCGCTTCCCCCCCCCCCCCCCCCCGAAATTGAAAAAATATTGTTTTTGATACAATTTTCGATATTGGATATTTTGTATTGATATATCGATACATCGGTTCAAAATATATCGGTTAAAAATGTCGATATATTTCATTAAGAATATCGATATATCGATGAATCGATACTTTTTCAACAAGCCTAAGATATGCTGTATCTTTTCTCGTGAGGTTTTTTCAATGTGGATGAGTGTTTCAGGCTAATAATTATTGCTTATAATAATTGTCAAATTTATTTATTTCGCGTGGTCACTCAAGTGGTTAAATCACTGAAGATAATATTAGCGACTCTCAATAGAAACTCTGAAACAGATACGTAAGAAGTTTAAAAGCTTTTGCATTCGTAAGTCTCCCAAATACCAATATTAATACCGTTGTATGATAATATACATTATTCTAATCTGCCAGACAAAATCGTTCATTGTCGAGGCTAGACCAAATTCTCGTATGTTAATAATAAATTAAATCAACATCCACTTGACTCTGCGACGATGTGACTGGATTTGTGTCTACATTTCGGCCCGTTCATCGAACTACAATCGGATCGTAAACAAAAAAATGGCACAAGAACCGACGACCTGTCGCCCAAATTAAACATGCACATTGCAAAAAATACATCAGATCAAAAAACACATCAAACGATGAACAGTGCAGTGTTTATTCCTTTTGTTTTATATTTATGTATTGATAATAAATTAATATAGACCAATTAAAACTAATTTTTAATCCGATTAAGATTGCATGGCTGACTATTTTTGGAGCAATCTATATAATATTTTTTAATAATCCTGTTCATAACACATTATTATTTATTTCTGTTCACAATACTTTTGATTGCTTAGTCCATAATAAAAAAAAAGAATTTATTCTGAAAGCAGAAACTACACCTCGTGCTATGATAGAATCTTCTTCAAACTCGGCAAACCTTTTTCTGGCACCATTTTGATTCAAAATTATTGTAATATTTAGTTTTAATTAACCACTTTATTATTTTTTTTTTAGATTTTCACGGCCAAAAGCATTTTTGTTGTTGGTTTTTGGGGTGTTATGCCGTGTTGCGCTACCTCCTTCATTAGCCGACTATTAGTTTTTCAAAATTTTAAAACTGCGTGTACCAGAAAAAATAACAGTCTTTCAAAATCAATTTATGTTTTTTTGTAAAAAATAGTCAATACGTCTAGAATTTGATTTAAAAATGACTAATTTCCGGTATTCTCTGGTAATACCCTTTTAAAACACTTTTTTTTATAAATTTTGGATAAGTAATCAATTTTAAAAAGTAATCTCAATTATAGCAATCACCATCATGGGGTCTTGTTCTGCCAATGAAATATAAAATTACGTTGCACTGCAGCTATAAAATACGCCTAATGGATATTCTAATGGATTACATCAATCTAATGTGGGCGATTTACGAACCTTTGTGTGTTTTATGTTCCCTTTATCTGGATGATAGTTTGTTTATCTTAAGAATGTCGTAATTGACGCCATTGAGCCTATCGTGAATACGATTAACGACCATCTGTTATCTAATAACAAGCTCGTGAGGATTTGACGACGATAAAACATGCTAATTAAGACACAACCTCATGTTAATGTTTGAGAGGTAAACTTGGAATGTGGATCGAATCATTCAAGATTACCGGCGCTGTTATTCTAGGAGAGTTCTGATACCTATATAGAAAATGGTTCCATTCCTGCCGCTCTTACACCTAGAATTTCTTTTGTTAATTATGTTTATTACCAGAGAATACCGGAAATTAGTCATTTTAAAATTAAATTCTAGACGTATTGACTCTTTTTTCCAAAAAAAAACTAAATTGATTTTGAAAGATTGTTATTTTATCTGGTAAACGCAGTTTTAAAATTCTGAAAAAACTAAGTTAATTTTTAATATACTAAGGTTATACCGTTCGTCGTTGGCAGATGTGTTCAATTTTCAAATGAAATATTGTATTATACAACACACATTTCGAATCATATAATCATACAGAATAATAAATTAATACATTATCTAGTAAAGACAGTTTTCAGAATTTTGATTTTAGTTATATTAAAATCATTAAAAAATAAATCCGAGAACGTGTTTTGTGAAGAAAATACCTCAGTTTTTCTATTTATTTAATGTCTTAAAAACTAAAATATTTCAGTTTTTTTTACACACTTATTTTGTTTAGACATTATGGAAAAATCATTAATACTTATGTTCAAAAAATACTTACAAAAAATACACGATATTTAATAATTTATAATCGTGCGTTTTGAGCATTTTTATTGCTTACTTGAATGTAGGTATATATTAAAATAAGTTTTTAATGAAATAAATCGATATTGAATTTTTAGTTTAAAAGCTTTGATACGGGGAATAATCGATCTTTCTCACCTCTCTGTACAGTTGCAAGCATTTTTAAACTTTTGAGTATATACATCTTATTTGTTACGTATTCATTGTTATTGATGGCTCTTACCTAATAGCGCGGTTGTCCAATTTATTTTTATTAAATTGTATGGGCACCGCCGCCCTCCCCGGGAACGGCGTGATGGTTAGTTGTTAAATAAATAAAATCTAATGTCTTAAAATGAGGGAGGCGTAAACAGCCAAAACATTCTGGTAAAACTTGTCATAAGAAAAATGAGTAATTGGAGTGATTCTACGCAGATACCATGTTCATTGCTTTTAAAGCCAAATATCTCAACGCACAGTCAAGCAAAGAACTTCCTTTTGTTTCCTGTTCCTCCTTCCATCAATATGCACATTGCACATTCATGTACCAAACCAGGGCTTCAAAAAATATAAATTCGAAATTTAATGCTAAATTACCTTTTTGGAATAATCTTCATAATAAATCGATTTTTATTACGACTACCAAAAAATATGCATTTTTACTCAACTGATTTTTTTTGTATCGTTTGGCTGGATAGTAATAATATTAATTTTTTATTATTTTATGAAAAGAATAAGTGTAAACCACTAAAAACTGTTTTTTTTAATCGGAAATGTATGAACTCATATTAGAAACTCCTCCGGTAAATTTCTTCGTTTTTGGGTTCATCTCATAAAGGTCTCTTGGAAATCGTTGTGTCTCCCTTATATCGTGATGAGAAATATGATCTAAAATCTAAACGGTACCTTTTAGAAAGAAAAAAATACCACGTTTTATATTTAAATCTAAAAGTTATACAATTTTTTTTAATAATTAAAAAAAAATTATGGTGAGAAAATCTGTGGCAGTTTCCCTTAAATAAATATAAAACTTTCTTATAAAATTATTCATAAAATAAATAAAAAAAACATTTTTGCGCATTTACCGACCGTTTGCTTCTACAGTGAGCCCGTTCGCCTCGCAACGCATTTCAATTTCCGTTACACATTCGCCATCTTATTACCCAAGTCAAACGTGCGTATTGACTCTAAAAAAATGCTTTTGTATTCCTCCGGAAGTAGTAGATAAGTAAATTAACTGTGCAGAACTTTGGCAGATAACGCCGAGAAAAGATGCAATGATCTTTTAAAGATTCACGATTAAAATGACTTCATTCAATTCACACCTAACCTCCTAAGAAGACGCATGATGGCATCTTTTCTATTATTATTCAAGTCGCCTCCTCGAACCAGTAAGAATTAATCCACGAATGATATCACTATCACACACTGTTACGGCAACAACGCGCGTGTTCAACAAATAAGATCGTTAATCGTTCTAACTCGAATAAACGTCAAGTGATCAGTGATCGTATCGCTCCGATCATCTGATGAAAGTTTCCGATCACGGAGCGATCCCGACACCCGTTATAGTGCCACAATATACGTAATGCGATCGCTATTTGCATAATATAACAATCATTTTTGAAACGCACCGGTTTGTACGGAATCTGTTTTTAAAATTATAAAATTGATTTAATAATAAAGCGCGGTAAATGGTTTTGACAGGTTCGATGCTCTAGCTGTACATTGGTAGCGATCTTAAGATTGATAAAAAATAACGGAAGAAAGAGGCAAGTTTAGTTATGTGGCAGGATTAATATGTGTGGAATTTTTATTGAGTTGTTTAATTAAGCGTTTGGGCACACTTTGATCGTTTGCTTCCAATAATTCAAAGGATAATCTCTACAGTTAAAGATATAATTAAATAAAACTTGAGTGGAATTAGAAACGATAAAATAATGGATCTTTTGAGATTATAACTAAGGTTCTTACTTACTAAGTAAGAACCGAATATGGTGAAAAATAAAAAAAAAAAAACAATTTAGTTGGATCGAAGAAGAATAGTTTAATTTTGTGTACGTTCTTAGTTATCTACATAATATGCTTACCATTTATGGATAACCAACACCCATTGTTATAGGTTACCCCAAGTGGTTCGCTTTGGTGACTTAGCAGGGGTTCTCGAGTTCATGGGGTGAGGTTTGTCTAGGTCTCGTGGTGCCGAGACAAACATCACTGCGTGGCGAGCCGGATCGGGAGAGATTTGTTGAAGAAGTCCTAACCTAGACCTCTCCAGCCGAACTCTCTCAATCCATTGCCTTGCACCGCAATGGGTACGTCCGTCGATCCTAGATTCCTACCCACCTCTCATACTTTAAAACTTCCCCTCCATACTTTCCCTAAAAAGATCGTTCACATAGAATCTACAAAGATGACACAGTCCCTGATGGAAATTGTTTCCTCATGTATGGAGTTGATACGAACAAATTCCTCGGTACCTAGAAATATGTAATGTCATTGACCAAGTGTCCTTTTTTGGTTGATGTGTAATGTATATATATTTTGACAAAAAGTCACGTTTTTTGCTGTTTTTTTAATATTATTAATTTATTTATTTTAAAATTGCATTATGAATTTCTACATTACGTAAGAATTTATTGCTTATCTTTATGCACGGAGAAAAATGTTATTCTAAAATACGATCATTTTATTCGTAAAACGGTTAAAAACGGGACTGAAGTTCGAACAAATTAACAGGGTTTCAATGTTTATTGGCGGGAAAATGTAAGAATAATTTATTGGTATACGTACGAAATTTGTTCTAATAATTAAAAATAATAATTTATTCTTACATTTTCCCGCCGATAAACATTAAAACCCTGGTTCATTTATTCGTAAAAACTTCAGCCCCGCTTTTAACCGTTTTACGAATAAAATGATTGTATTTTAGAATGACATTTTTCTCCGTGTGCTCTTGGGGAAAGGGTACTTGAAGTACATAGCAGAAGAAACTTTTATATATGATAGAGTAATAAATAATAAAGTTTAATTTAAACAAAACTGATTTACAGCAAAAAATACAGCAATCAATACCTTGATAAATAGAAATATGGATAAGCTCTTACATAAAAACCAAATTAATAACATAAAGATAGCTAGCTACTAACGACCGGGTAATTGTTACAAGTACTTACTGCATAATTACAAACTAACTGCGGATATTCAACTTGCAAGACCCAAAACTTTCTCAATTTCCCTTCTATTTTTTGTGAGACATCGTCATAACAATTCTACGAGAGGATTAGCAAAGACTACGAAGCAGTCAGTGACCTTATCCTTCACTTTTTATCCCATTAAAACAGACTGACCTGTCACCAGTCAATCAGCGTATCCAAAGGCAATGATTGTATCTACAACTCCACCGGTAACCGGACAAAACGGAACAGTGAAAAAACAGAACATGGCAAAAATGTTAGGTTAGGTAAGGCAACGAATGTACCTACCTTTTCACCGGTAACCGGAGAAAACAAAACAGTGACAAAATAGAAAGAAAACATGGTTAAAAAAAGTTCAGATTAGGTTAGGCAACGAATGTACCTTGCGTTCCATCGGTAAACAGAAAACAACAGAACAGTTACAAAAAAGGTTAGGTTAGATTAGGCAATGAATTTACCTACCATTTCACCGGTAACCGGAGAAAACAAAACATTGACAAAATAGAAGGAAAACATGGTAAAAAACGTCAGGTTAGGTTAGGCAACGAATGTACCTTGCGTTCCATTGGTAAACAGAAAAGAACAGAACAGTTACAAAGAAGAACGTAGTAAAAAAAGGAAAGGTTAGATGAGTTTTTTTTTTCATCCCATTTCATAATTTTCTTCAAAGTCTTAGCCAGCACAACTATTTTTATATAATTAATGAAGACAACATTAACGACTTCCAATCGAAAATGTGAAACAAAAAAATTTAAAAAAAAAACTATTATTAGCTGGCAGCATCATTTCCATCAAAATGTACAAATTTTCAAAAAACTCTTTGATCCATAATTAAATTTTTTCTACATGAAAACTATTTTTAACTAGAAGGTATGCTGGGCAATACATTCTAGCTCTTGTTACAAAATAACAATGAACTTTCGATGGGCTTACTTCATTTGTAAACATTTTTGTAAATAATCCAAAGTTCACACAGCTTTGGCAGCCATACTGAATACCCAAACAACCCAAAGAAAATAGCTTATGTAACGCGTTAGCTGCTCTCCCATTATGTATTTAGTCTAAGTGCATCTGCATGTGTTACCTTCCGTGAGCTTGCTTAAAGTGTCTAGGCACGATCTAAAATTTGGAATCGAACAACAGTACCGCAACCCAAAATGCGGGTCACTTGGAATATATGTATTAAATGTTTGTGTTTGGGAACTGAGGTGGTCTCATTACGATGGTACCATAATTAAAAGCGGAGATGTCTTTGAACGTTAATACGGTAAAAATGTGGGATTCCGTAAGATTTTATTTGGAGTCGTATTAGGTCATGTAAGTAGTGAGTTCCGACTTGATGTGGTTACGAAATATAGTAGATATGTGTATATTTACTCGAACATGTAATGTTTATATAATTTTAAAGACCTTTTAGTCAAGGTTTGGTTCATTCATGTAAATACTGCAAAATGTTGACATAATCGTTTAGATCAAATACTTTAACATTCAGACCAAATAATTTGAACGTATTTTAAGAAACATTGGACTTTGAATAGATTATGAATCAAAAAAATATTTGTGAAAATATAATAAGAGCTCATGACAAAACTTTATGTTAATAATTAATATTCCAATGATTGGAATAATATAAATGTAATTATAAAAATAAATAAATAAACATAGATCAATTTTATCGTTTAAAATGATCGACTCTACCAAAAACCATTTGATTTGTTTACAAATCAAACCCACATCGGTAGATTCTTATTTATGTTATAATTGTTATTATATTATTATTATTTATGGGGTATTTCACCATCCTCCTGATAGCTTATCGGTACGATAACAAATATTAATAAATAAATATTCCCAACAGGTAGAAAACTACCTTATCCTATCAAATTTATAAAGAATACTTTATCCAAATTCACCCCTCAGATAGCATAAGCAATAGATTCAAAACTAATGGCTTAATAACAATCCCTATGATAAGAACGACCACGGCTCAGCATCACTACTTCTATTTAGGTGTGAGATGGTACAATATATTATTGTCCTAAAACAAAATTAGTGTAACCGAAACTTTGAAATATGAACAACTCAAAAGCAAATTAAGTCCCTGAAATTGGATAATGATATATTGTACCCTTAATTTACCCTTAGTTTACCCTTACTTAATCTTTACTATAAATGTTAAAAGTATAAATGTACTCGTATATTGGTATTGTCTTTCGATAATATATTTTTTCCTAAATTGTATACCTATGTTATAATGTTTGTATTTATTTCATAAGTCTTTGATTATTGTTTACATATTTAATTAGAACATTATTTTTTGCATGTAAATACTCCTCCCATAAACACGAGCTCCTAGAGCTCAACTTATGGAGTAGTAGAATAATAATGAATAATTGTATAACTTTGCATAATGTAATCACTTGTAATGTAACATTTTTTTCTTATAAATAAAAAAAAAAAAAAATTCTTCTATTCATAGGTTTAAGTTTCGAATAGTAAACTCAGACTTTGTAAATTAATAAATCGTGTTTAATAGATCGTAAATGTACGTTATCGTATGGATAATCTATTAAGAGGATGGTGAAATACCCCAACAGTATGTTAAGGGCGTACTTGACTCACTTAAACCAATGATTCCTGACATTACTTAGAGTGAAAAGGTAAATGAAATTTTGGTCTCTGGTAATATTTTGGTGAATTTTATTTTGTTGTTCAACCAAAAACATAAAAATCACTACGTATCGGACAGTAGGGTTACCCCGGTGAGGGGTAAGGCGGTTACTCGGCTGAGTGACCAGTGACGACATGAGAAAAGTTTTTTTTGTTTAATTTTCAGAAGACATTAAAAAAGTTACCGGAGACTAAAATTTCATTTACATTTTTACTCCAAGTAATGTCAGGAATCACTGGTTAAAAGTAAGTCAAATACGTCCCTTAACACCCTTTGTGTATATAAATATATGTAGAAGATAGATTGAGAAAAATCCTGTATTCATAAACAGCTACCTAAAGTAATTAGTACCTTATTCTCAATTACAAAAAGTTACCTAACAATAATTTCAAATTAGAAGGTACTCGAACATAAACAACTTGATTACGTAAAAAGACAAGCAATTAGTTCGTTTAATTATTCACAAGACTAGTTGCCAACAAAGTAGAAAGTTAAATTTATAATTATTAATTCAAAGGTGACGGATGTAAGTTGGAATAGCAGCAATTTGATTCGAATAAGCGTCTCATTGTTCTGATATTATAACCATTTCTTCTTCTCCGTAAACAAGGTTATTTAAAGTGAAATCTTCTATTTTGAAAGAAGATGTCCCATTCTGACAGTTCAATGGCGGATGGAAATGTTCTCATGGAAGGGATTTTAACATCAATAAAGTAACAATACAAGTTTTAGGTCTATGTAATTTATTTACATAAATTATGGAGGTTGAAATGCGTCATTGTTTTGCTGGTATTTTGAAGAAAGATTGATTTTGAAAACGATAAATATTCAGTACATACTTGCGATTATCTAAGATTATTAGGTAGGTAATATCTTTTTATGCAAATGACAAAAAGAGTTTCTTTGGTCAGAGCCAGTGGTACTTTGGCGCCTCGACTACGTACTCGACCATCTTAATTATTATAACTTAATATGAATTTAAAAAAAAAACTTTATATCTTAAGAGTAGGTTATAGGGCAAAAAGGTGATTTGCAGCAAAACGACCCTCTAAAACAGCTGAATTACTACCTTTCGTATGACATTGTCAGACTTCATATTTTTTGTTGTTATTTAATGGACTATTATTTTTCAAACAGCGGATTTTTTTTTGTAAATGATGTAAGCATTCGACCATAAAAAATAAAAACATTGATACACCATACAACCCACTTTTCAAACTTCGATTTATGACTATGGTATAATTAATGATTTTACACAATGTCTTTAATTTAAATTATGTATGTAATACACATATCTGTCAAGGTACGGGTTCATATTGTCGTTATGATATCTGTGAATATTAACAATTAAATAAATACTTCAATTTCACCATATTTTACAACACTTCAACAGCTTTCTTGCCATTCCGGGAGAGAAGCCCCCGTTGAACAGAGGTGAAACTGTACGTTCCGTGTTTCACAGCATACGTATTTACAATATGCCATCAAAATGTTTTATTACTGGGTGTAAAAGATCTAAAGGAACTTACTTGAAACATTGCAATAATTTAAGAAGCCAGAAAAACAGTCAGAACTCACAAATTCCCTTTTTTTACGTAATTTTTAACATAAACTGTCACATTTCTTTCAAATGCAAGAAATATTATGTTTGAAAGGGTGTTCGCGTTCAGTGTATTCCGAATTGTTTGTTACTATCTTCGTGTTGTTTTCAGTTACAAGTATATGTAAGAATTCATTGTCTTTACGAGCTCTGACCTTGTGTGAGTGAACGTTTTTTATGTTATGTCTTGTTGGGCAGTGTACACAGTGTTTGGAAATAAATACTTACTTATTTTTTATCTTTAAAATTTCTAATGAAGTCAATGAAGTTGAATGTACACGGTGTTTGAGAAACAGACCAAAATCTTTTTAAGGAAATTAACAATTATGTATACAGTAGTACCCCGTTTATTTGAACCCCGATAATTCGAAAAATGCGTAGATAATTCGACATTTTCAAAAAAATATTTCATACAAAATGTTTTTTATTCGAAATTCTTTAATTCTTAATTGGAAATTAATTTTTGTCCGCACACTTTTTGTTTGTGTAATTCGAGAAAAACATCGATTTTCGAATTACACGAAAAAAATTATGATAATCATCAGATATTTTTCGTAAATCGGAATCTGACAGACAGCCATGGCGGTAAAACGAGCTTAAATGTGGATTTAAGCGGTTGGAAATCGTCCTAATTCGTACTATTATTTTGTAAATCGGAATCGGTTTCCAGTGGAATGTGGTATATTTACGAATTTACCTAAATGTCAAGGACCGGCCGCGACGGCAATCGGTCGTAAGAATTTGATTTACGAGGAAAATATGCGAAATTTTACGAATTTACTTTGAATTCTGAATATGAAGAGCTAGTTGTGACGGATATCGACTGCGAAATTTCGAATTTATGCGAAAACATATCGTATTTTCACGAACTTACTTCAAATTTCTGAGTTTAAAGGGCCAGCCGCGGCCGTAATCGGCAGCGATAATTTTATTTACACGGAAATATATCGTATTTTTATGAATTACTACGAGTAGGTATCTGAATTAATGGCCGGATACTACGGGATTCGAGCACCAAAATATTTTTTCGCGATAATTATATGGTATTTTTACGAGTTTACTTAGAATTTTTGAATTAGAAGAGAGAGACGGAAATCGGTTGCCAAATTTCGATTTAGGCTTTGAAATATAACACGAATATACTTTTTATATATCAATTTAAAAGGCGGGCTGCGAAGGATGTCGGCCGCGAAATTTCCATTTATGCGGAAATATATCGTATTTTTACGAATTTATTTAGAATATCTGAATTTAAAGGGCTGGAAATTGGCAGCGAAAATTTTATTTGCACGGAAAAATTATATATTGGTATATATTTTTTCGAATATAAGACCGACCGTGGCGGTAAACGGCTGCGAAAATTCGATTTTCACAGGAATAAGTCGTATTATTACGAATTTACTCCGAAGAACCTACCCGAATTTAAATTTTCGAACGAAGAACTCGATTTTCGGCGACTGTTTATAATTTATTTTTTCATAAAATTTCGATTTACGTGGGAATTTGTTAATTCGAAATTAGATTTTTGGTGTCCCATGGATTTCGAATTAACGGGGTTCTACTGTAGTAATCGTAATGATGAGTTCTATAAAATATAGTTTAAAAGGCTGAATATTTAGAAGTTAAATAAAAAAACACCATTAAATTGACTTTAAATGTGAACCACGAAATTCCAAACCATTCTTCTTCTCGTGCCCTGTCCGTCCAACGGACGTTGGCAATATACGCATGTTAAATGTTGAACATTTTAAGTCCGAGAAGGGACTATCACCGCCACCTAGCGATGTAAAAATGAAGATATTTTGACAGGAAATGAATTGTTCCAAGGGTATAATATACGCTTAAGTGGAGATGGTGCGTGGGGATCATAAGTGGAAGGCAATTAAAAATACGTGTTACTGATTCTTTGGTTTGTATAATGTCAAGAAATATTGTCAATTTTGTGGGGGTCACTGTCAGTGACGGCTCGTGACTTTTGGGTGTGCTAGAAGGTTAATATTAAAAAAAAATGGCATTACTTATATATTTTTGAAGTCGAAAACGATTTATTTTCGAAATACGCTTTTTTGTATGAAGATTTTTAGGATAATTCAATTTGTACGGGAAAACCTGAAAATTTTCATAAAAAACCGAAATTTCGAAACAACAACACCAATAGTGCCATTTTTTATATTTTAGCACTCTAGCACACCAAAATTCACGAGCCGCCAGTGGCCACTGTCCCATTGTCCTAAAAATAAGTAACATTGAAATGGAATTCTACCATGAATATCTATTACCTGTTTCAAAACTACCATTTCATCCTGGAAAAACCAAATTTTTATTTTATATGAAACCTACTAATGAAGTACCTAATACTTACTAATGAAGTGGTACCTATTAATGAATAAAGCAGTACCAACTAATGAAGTAGTACCGACTAATGAATGAAGTATTACCGACTAATGAATGAAGTAGTTCCTACCAATGAAGTAGTAATACTTAATAATTAAGTGGTACCTAGTAATGAATAAAGTAGTACCAACTAATGAAGTAGTACCGACTAATGAATGAAGTAGTACCTACTAATGAAATAGTATCTACTAATGAAGTAGTACTTACTAATGAAGTAGCACCTACTAATGGAGGGGTACCTTCTAATGAAGTAGCACCTACTAATGAAGTAGCACCTACTAATGAAGTACTGCATACTAATCAAGTACTACCCACTAATTAAGTAGTATTTACAAATGAAGTAGTACCTACTAATGAAGTAGTACCTACTAATGAAGTAGTATCTACCTACTGTCTTAAAAGCGCCCTTGAGGTAATTTTCTAATGAAAACGGTGTTATAGAAATAATCCAAACATTATAATACATCTAATAACTAAAAACATTAAATTTCACATTTTGTGGGTCCTCTCGACGAGTAAATAAAAAATACAATAAATACTTTTAATATTTAACATCGATAAGTATGTTTTCGATTATGTATTTTTCCACATCTTGCGTGTTAGGAAAAGGAGGAATACAAATACAAGAATTATGCTAATGACAGTTTAAATCGTCGACATCTATTGTTTTCTGATAATAAAATGCGTTTTACATTGAAATTGCGTAATTATTATCTTGTTTATGTAAATTATGGTTGACTGTTAGCTACTTTGCGGCTTCGCCCGAGATTAAACTTTTTTTTTAAGATAAAAATATATTATACAATTCTGTATTATTATTTATCTATTTTTCTGCGGGTAAATGGAAATTTAACAGTTTAACAACCGATGGTGGAAAAGTCGTGAGCTGAAAATAGATTTTTTTTAGTTCTTATTTCGATTCATGAGATTGAATAAATGAAAATTGAAGCAGATGGACAAGAGGAAGATTCGAAATTACCTACTTGGCCATTCAGATCTGGTCACTAAAGCTGGCTGAAATAACAGCAACCAACGACAACGATTCGATTCTAATGTAGATGGACAAGAGGAGGGTCGGGATGCACCTACCTGGCTAATCAGATCTGGTCACTAATCACGGCTAAAGCTGTTTCAATCAACGCCAAAGACTCGATTCTGATTGGTGGTCTTTCACCATTGCGATATTGCGAGAATTTATCACTCAAGACGACCGTCCGTGGTCGAGTGGTAAGACACTTGACTCCCATTCGGAAGGTCGCGGGTTCGAACCCGGCGTGCGCAAATAAATTTTATTTGATTAATTTGTGATTTTTCACAATTAATTAATAAAAATAATATATGTTATATTTGCGGCACGTTCCAGAGTGGAAGATACTCTCAGTATCGCCATGGTGTAAGACCACCATTCAGAATTGAAACGTTGCTTAATAATGGCTTTAGTCGTGTTTAGTGACTAGATCTGAATAGCCAGGTACTTTCCCACCTTCCTCTTCCCCATCTCCTTCCCTTCCCCACTTACCTTCAGCCTCACAACATACTCCACAATTGGGGATGCCATAGTCTCACTGGCTCCAGAAGGGAGCAGTTGGGACTCTTGTGAGGTTTCTCTATAAAAAAAAAAACTGGAATGAAGTGAAAATAGTCCTACTATGTGCATAGGTATATATTATTTTATTTTAAACATATATGAATTAAATATTATTTAATATTCGCGATTTCCGGATTGGTAGTCGAGAGCCTTACTCCTCGACCACGGAGGCCATACACAAAGATTATATTATGTAATAATAAAAAAAATATAATATAGACAGTATAGACACCGATGTACATCAAATTTCTGTGACGTTAGTAATGCGTACACTCTCTCCCACCAACTTTTCAATTTCTTCGGTGTCACTCTCCAACACTCCTAACCTCCAACCCTCTGAGGGCACCTGCTTTCACCAAGATCAACCCCTCACGAATACAAAGAGAAATTCCATCAGAAGAAATAAAATTCCCAAGCTGCTGGAGTTACCGCGACATCAATATATTATTAGTGTTTTCCCATCGCCAATTGAATTCACGAACAGAGCTCTAACAAACTATAGAGAATGTGTATCAGAAAGAAACGTTTTATATATTTTTAACAGTCTTTGGTTGTCTGTTGCATCCAATCTGCTAAGGAATAATAGCATCAGATGCACTTTAAAATGGACTGTATGTAAATAATTGAATCGAAACGAAATTATGTTTGCTGGAAATGGGTGTTTAATATGTGTAGGAAAAATAAGGTATGCAAGGAAAAGGGATAACCAATCACTTTTCACTGTATCTCTGCGAAAGAGCACACAATACAATCACAATATAGTTATAAAGTCCCATCTAGATACCTCTAGGTAATTAATAATGAATTAATTATTTATATTTTTAACTTTTTAACTTAAAGAGTTAAACCTCAAATTATAATATTTTAATTAATGAAGATAATATTAGCGAAAGTCAATCGAAAACCCGAAACAGAAAAATCAGAAAAAGAAACGGATACATCTGGGACTCGAACCCAGGTTTCGTATCTTTTTCTGATTTTTCTGTTTCGGATTTTCGATTGACTTTCGCTAATATTATCTTCATTAATTAAAATAATATAATTAATTAATTATTAAAACGATAAAGATGGTCAATTCCTAACGTTTACTTAAAAACTAGATCGTTCGTTTAGCTGTTTAATTGTTTTTATTTTTTATTTAAAGGCAATAACGCTTTTACATTAAAGTGATACAAGAGATTATAAGTATACATTGGTAAATAGGAGGGTATCAGTAGATATTATAAAAAGAACACAATAAGAAGAGTACACAAAAATAATATCGCTGAAGTGATACAGTTGTTATTAGAAGTACATTGAGATAATATTAAAGAGAAATAGAAAAGAAATATGTACTCCTGTAATAGTTAAATAGTAAACTTGGTTTATATAAGAACTGACATAAAACAAAGTATGATGTATATATGATAAAAGCTAGTAATTAGGTGTAGGATTAAATTATTTAGTGTGTCCAAAAAAAAGTGAAGTACTCTTAAGTTATATAATGTAATAATAACAGAACATTTTATTAAAACAGAATAAAAATATGTAATAGGGGTGACTTGTTAGCAAACGGTTCGGTAAATAATTGTCACTGTTTTCTTGGTATTTTCATCATTACTATGTCTCCCGTTTACATGATCTTAATATTCGTAGTACAGTGACCTAGAGAGGAGAATAGTTCCCACATCGGGAGTCGAATCCGCGCCCGTCACAATACTCGCGTGCGCGGTACAGTTGATCCGCCAATCCGCCGATCCGCTGATCCGCTCATCGGCTCGTCGACACGCTACGCCATCACATGACATTTGCACTTTTAATGTGACGATGCACAGTGTTCGTTTTATACAACCTAGACGGAAAAAACTCAAACATTATTTCAACTAGGTATCTATCGAAACATTTGTGGAATTTACGTGAGATTTGCTAAGAAGACACCGGCACCGCTTTCCAGCTCTCCTGAACATTTCGTGTTTTGGACTTGAGTATGCGTCTTGGGTACAGATTTAACCGTAAATTGAAAAAAAATGCGGTAAACCAAATACATTTTTTTTTTTATAACACCCGTACATTTAAATTACATTTTATACAAATGTCTTACAAAAAGATTTATTTACCTCATTTTTGGTCATTTAGGAGTAAAATTAAATTAAACACTTCTCTGCTTTTCATCTTTTTCACCACTTATACTGAGCTTTTCAAGTTACTTATAATGTATACATTTTTTGAAACCTTTCTTTTTTCGGCAAACTAGGCAAACTCCTGCATTCCTGAATGGAAGTCTCGTATGTGGAGGATGTAATATAACGAAATAAGCATGATGTAAACTCATAAACAAACTTATAAGGTCGTATTGAATCAAAGTAACCATATAACTGATCAATAAAACTGAATAAATAACTGAATAAATAACTAAATAATAACTAAATCCATATAACTGATCAAAATGCCCTGGAAAGAATCTCAGACTTGTTATCTCCCGAAAGAAACCATTCATCTGTTCTGTATGAAATTACTAATGTTATCCAAAATGACCCTGGTAAAATAATTACATCTTGGCGATTCTTTCAAGGAAAAAGAAACAATCACGTCACTACAAATGCAACTACTAATGTTCTCAAAATTTGTCTTGACAGAATCGTCATTCCTTTCCATTGTAAGAATATGTACTAAAACACAATTTGGCTGTCCTGAAACGGGAATCTTTCCCAGTTGGACATACAAAGGATCATTTTGTATTGTATTGTTTGTAATATATAAATAAAAAAAAAAAAATAAAAAAAAAATAAATAAATAAATTCATTAACTAATTTATCCAACTATGAGGCTCTGGTATTAGTCAACCAGTGCGTTAATCAATCGAATTAAAAATGCATTTGTCACACTGACCTAGTAATACCCCCATGACAATAATGTGTTTGAATTATAAAGAGATTTAGCTATCTTCTAGTTTGTATGGGACGGTACACAGTGCGACGCGACTGTTTCTGGATATTGGTTAGGCGGCTTGAAGCGATTGAAGTTGACTTGGTTTGATGGGCTTGATGAGATGATGGGATGAGATAGTTTTTCAAAACATTTGTTTCATTATTAAGCTCTTTCTAAATGTAAGTTGTATAGTTGATAGACAACACGAAATCAGTTTTAACTCGACCGTTCCGTTTCAGTTCCAAGATAGTGGCTATTTTAATGGTTCAGTAAAAAAAAAAATTAAAATTCATTTGGACTTTCTTATTCGAATTTTTTTTTATAACCGATGTGATTGAAGACTTAATCAACGACTGATTAAATAATTCAACTAGAAGTTTGACAATCTGCTGATTGACCGATAATAGAAGTTAACAAGGGTCCAACCAAAAAACAAAAACAAAAAACCTAAAGACCGCTGAATGCCGATTTGTGATGGCGTCAAATGTTTCGGGAGTTCAAACTCTTGGACCGTAGTGTTTATTATTGTTTTAAATTTTATATTAAATGTAATGTAGCTAAAATAAATAAAATTATCACACTCAAGCTGAGCAATCAACTACTGTTATTATTTTTTAGCTGTGTACTCCAATAATTTCCCAACACGAGTTATCGATTTTTCAAATTTCGACTGTATAAATAAACTCGTTTTCGTTTGTTTTCTATTCGAAAATAATATGAATTCAGAATCCAAATGTCACCTGGAAACTTCTCTGTGGATGTTGACACTTGACCCCGGTAGTGTTGGTTCATTTATGACCCCGGTTCACCTTTATCAGTTTGCATTCAAATTTGCACACGAAAGTGTTGGTTCTCACACGGTGACAGAACAAAGCCCAATAATATAATGTAATCAATAATTATAGGTAACATCGCAATACATCATTTTGAAGGCCCGTTTTCCAAAACGGATGATACTTTCTGTATAGCTGATGAAAGATAACATTCAACAATATACGATTCTACCTCTGTATGCTTCAATAAGTAAAAATTTGTCTTTTTTATCAAGGCATCTTTGTATGCTTTCAATAGCCAAAAAACATGCAGATATTTTTTTTTTCATTTTTTTTTTCATGTCATTTCACTTTGATCAAAGTACCGAAAATACGTGACGTTTAGGGCAATGAGCTTTAGAATAAACTTGTCACTGCATGCAGAATTAAATAAGCAACAGATAGGTTAAACACCCTCTTCCGACCCCCACAGTATTGTAAACAATGGGAAGAGTGTTTAAACGTGTTAGTATCGCAATAAAAATCTTAGGGTAATAATGTACTTTTTGTTCTTCGACTGAATTTGAACGTGACATAAACTTGCGCCAACAAGAACAAAAAAATATTTTCTATTTATTGTTTATGTGTTTAATTCGTAGAACTCCAATTATTTTTTTAACTTTAATTTAAATTAAATTTGACAATGTTACAATTAAGTTCTGCAAGTAATTTAGTTTTTATTATCGTGACAGCTGTTTCGGCCTAATTTCAGCTAAATTTAAAAATAAATAAATAATAATAATAAATTTCATTGATTTAATCTTGCGTTAGACCGCATTTTGTAAAAATTACTTAAAATAAATACTCAGTTTAAAAACCAACTTCTTGCCCTTTTTTGTTAATATAAAATGTTTATATAAATTATTTTTTTGAAATTATAAAGCAAAGAAACAACTCAATACTATAAAACTGGATAGTGTATTTACATACCCAATTAAAAATAATAAGGGTAGGTACAAAAAAATTACAACATCTAAAATATACAAATAACTTTGACCTAAGTATTCGTAATGGTGTTGTTCAGCTGTCGTGTTGCTTCTAGGTACATTTATATTCCCAGATGTTCTAGTTCTTCATAGGTCCTTACACTTCACGTTGAGAACAGTCCGGATTCTTTAAAAACTTTTGAGAATTCTTTTAACCAACAGGACCGACCGGACAACCGACAGGACCTTAAATTTATCAAAAAGTTCACTGGTTGCAAAATTTATGGCTTTTAATAAGAATAACTTAAATAATATGTTTTTTGTGTTTTTACTATCGGATTCAAGTTAGTCTTATAAATGCTTCCCCATGTAGTTATACCATATTGCACAACTGACTGTACTAGAGCAAAGTTAGTAAAGAGTAAGTTAACCAGACTAATTGAAAGATTTTGGATATTTCATAATCGCAAACATATACAGGTGATATTTTAATTCTTTTAACACAGTTATACACATGTTTCTCAAATTTGATATTATTTTATACTTTATAGTGATGCCCAGATATTTGACATTTGAGGCTTTCTTTAAGATTTTACATTTATCATTACATACACATGTTAATATTGTGATGAGGGAATTTAGCTATGTTGTATTATTTGGCCTTCAACCTTCTTGTACATAATGCACAACCCATGGAAATTTACATATTATTGCATACTTTTTCTTGGAAATGTTCTTTGAGGAAGTAATGTGGTACCTATCTAACTGGTTTTGCGTACGATTTATGTAATTATATGTAATTATTGCCCATCTTTAATCAGATATACTAACAATTTGTATAATATCAAAGAGGCGCGTTCTTGTATTTGATTAATAATTAATTACCATTCTTTATTTGGATATTATATGCTATTCATTATTATTAACGATCAATCAAAAATTAACACAATTATTAGATTCAACACAAATAAAAGCATTACGACCCCAATTAAAAAAATTCAGCATAATGATATTGTCAGGGTTACGCCATTTCAAGGATTCAGAGGTATATATTTTGTGGTGGAAAACCACACTAGCCCGTTTAATCACAGGAGCCCATATTTGTCCCAGCTCACATAGGTCTCACAGAAATCGTTGTTTCTCCCTTACTATTATAGTCAGAAATGTGATCTAAACGGTATTGGAAAGAGAATATAACAAACTATATATTCAAATCTAAAAGAAAACCACAAAAAAATTAAAATTTACCCCTTTCTGAAACCAAAGTTTCCGATAGCAATTTGAAAAAAAAATTATGGAACTTTGTGAATTTTTTAAGAATTTTTTTTACATGAAACGAAAAAAAGTGAGGTGAAAGTAAGGTTTATAATTCGTTTATCTAATGAAATAAGCATGTGTTTTATTTTTTTTTCATTATCAGTAATTTTAGTTAGAAAAAAAAGTAAAGTGAGCCATTTTGAACACCTTCTTAAGTTTTCGCAAAAAAAAAATTATTTAAAAAAATACATAGTAATTTTTACAATAGAAATTTGAAAGCCTATTTCATCACCTTTCAAAAACAGTTTTTAGTTTTCGAATACGTTAACAAATGTTTCATTTATTTGTATTTTATTGCAAAGCGGGAATATTTTTAGCCTCTGAAAAATACGCCAATTTTTTTAAGGGATAAGTACCTACTCGGTCTTGGAATATACTTCATGCTTCATCGACAATTATATACATATTATCCTATCGCAAAAAACTATTTTGTTTGTTTTTTTTCTATTGACATTACGGCGCTTGTAACAACGAGGTTCTATCACTGTCATAATAAGTTTCTCACATTTTTTTCTATTTAAAGTGAAGCACCACGTCGTGTAAAATTCAGGATCAGGCCGGTAACAATAACACTCCTTATGTAGCTGGCTATAAGATTTAAATTTATGTTCAACACCAGCCACCGGTTTTGATTTATTTACGAAAAAACTTCGCCAAAAAGCGTGTTTTATTAGGCCAAATGGCTTATGTGAAAGATATATGTTCAGATTTATCAGTAAATAAAATCATCCATAAAAAATCCATTTTTAGTGATTACTAAAGGGGTTAATATATAGTAGGCAGATTGATGTAGGTGCACGGAGAAAAATGTTATTCGAAAAAACGATCATTTTATTCGTAAAAACGATTGAAAACGGGACTGAAGTTCTTACGAACAAATTAACAGTGTTTCAATGTATGTTGGTGGGAAAATGTAGGAATAATTTGTTGGTATACGTAATTTTGTACGTATGTATACCAACAAATTATTCTTACAATAAACATTGAAACATTGTTAATTTGTTCGTAAGAACTTCAGTCCCGTTTTTAACCGTTTTTACGAATAACATTTTTCTCCGTGTGGGTTTTTTTGACTTCAGTTATAATCAGCAAAGACGGCAAAGGCCTAAACCTGACGATTCTATAATACACTATTTGTATTAAATAATTCATGACAGCACGGAACCACAAACTACTTTCTAGCCATCATAATATTATTGCGTCTCTCGCGTGTTATTAATATTACAAACAAATAATATTTATCCGACACAACATATTGTTGCCTGACGTCCAATGAACCTAAAAGAAATTTTAGGCTTTGATTGCTCCTGATACACAGGGCCGGACCTACAACATTTTGCGCCTAACCTAACCTAACCTAACCCAATCTACACTATTTTGCGCCTAACCTAACCTAACCTAACCCAATATACACTATTTTGCGCCCGGTGCAAAGAGTAATTGACATACTTATATATTTATATAAAGAAGAATATAAATTTTATTTTTTCGCAAGCTGATAAAATTGAGATTGTTGAAAATTTTCAGACATAACCTTCAAAACAAGAGTGTCTACATTTTATTGTGAAAAACTATGCGTAAAGCCCGGGAAACGCCGGGGACTTCAGCTAGTTATAATATAAAGGCTACAAAACACTGACATTTTTTTATGATTTTAGTGGCATTTTTGAAAATTATTTTTGAAAAATGGTCGCTAGAGCTACCCATAAGTATGATATACATAAAGTTAAAGAAAAATAACGACAAAAATAAAGTGTTTTGTTGGGTCAATCTTGATCGTAAAAAATCACATATCTTTTGTTATTTGAAAAATATAAAAACACAGATGAATTTAACGAACATCTAAAGATGGGTTTAGACTAAACGAACCAATGCTCATTCTAGTCTGCTCTTGCACATTATTTTGTTGTTATTATAAAGCGTTCTTTCGGTGCTCAGAGTGATTCACAGTAATCGCAGTAAGTGCACGGAGAAAAATGTTATTCTAAAATAGATCATTTTATTCGTAAAAACGGTTAAAAACGGGACTGAAGTTCTTACGAACAAATTAACAATTTTTCAATGTTCCCACCAATAAACATTAAAACTTGTTAAATTGTTCGTAAGAACTTCAGTCCCGTTTTTACGAATAAAATGATCGTATTTTAGAATAACATTTTTCTCCGTGCACCGTAAGTGACTGAAGTTATGCACGATATACGTTTATACATTATAAACATGAATTATTTTTTAAATAATTTGCACATGGTAAATTCGGCCCTGATATTACCTACGTCGTCTGTTTGGCGAGATTAGTTGACTCCCGTCTTATGTTGCGTAGATAGAATAATATATCGATTGATTTTGATTAGTTAGAAAGGTCCGTGAAGATATTATTTAAGAGTACGTATGATCTAATGCCTAATAAAATAATTCGTACTCTAATCTTTAATCGGTAGTACAAAAAGTGCGTTCAATTTAAATTGCCGGCTAGAACAAATTGATAATTATTTATAAAGCCAGGCTTAAACGTAATAATGGTAGTAGTTTTTTTGTTACTTTCGGAGGCTTTCATGTACCCATTGAATTAAGCGCTTATCGTTGTAAGCTCTTTCTAATCAATTATCATCTGCCGACTAAATATTAAATAATATCAAATTATGCGTTCCGAAAGGTATTAAGGCCGTTATAATGCTATTCATCACGATATCAGAAGGAAAGTATAAACTTGTCTAACCTAATCTGCTTTTTTCATAATTTTTCAGGAGAAAAAAGCTATATGCCCACAATTACGTTTATGTAGGTATCAATTTATAGGAATAAGCAACTGACATTGTTTGATCTTTCTTCCTACTTTTTAAAAGGACAACGCAATAATTTCTAGTCCCTCACTTCATTTTCAACGTGAGCTATGGAGCTTTGAAATGTTGACTTTAACTGTAAAATAATGCAGAATATTTGATAAAGTTATTTTCGATTGCATCAAAATAAGATAAACATTATCTTGGGCGAATCCGGATACCCAAGGGTTGTGGCTGTAGCATTCACATGGGGGGAGTTCGACCCTAAGATAAATGGAGGGAGGGGTGTGTTCGATCCTGAGGGGGGAAAGGGAGAACGAAGGGGACAATTTGTTAGAACATTTTTTGGGCCCCTTATCTATCAAAACTTATAAAATAAACGGTGCAAATAATATTATTGTTGTATTTTCCAGGAATGTAATCTACGATTACAATTATATTTTTTCCTACGCAATACTGAAGCCGATGGCGTGGAGCGGGGGGGGGGGTGAAAAAGGGGGTTGAACCCCCTAACCCAACCCCCACCCTCAGGTTAGGGGGTTCAACCCCCCACCCCCTAAGGTTAGGGGGTTCAACCCCCCCACAATAACAACGGTCTGCATATAGCCGCTGCTTATCTTATTCGTGTGACAATTACTTATCATAATCTCTTGCCCAGTCCCTTTAGTAAAGTTCACCAATACTTTCATTGGGCTGACGAATGTCCAATGGTTCCAAAATTTGACTTCCTAGATCACCAACCGGTTGACGTTTTAATTATTAATTTTACATAATAATATAAAGCGTTTCTTTTTCTGTTTTTCTAAATGTATTTAAGAAATCAATATATCGTTATTACGATAATCAAAAGCAGAAGAAAGTGTCGGAGAAATTTTTAGGCCTTATGCAACACTAGAAAAAACAACTAGAAAACCCACGTTAAAATGACAACACTTTACGATACCGATATCGTTACGAATCTGATTGATGACTTCATTTCTTTCATGTTGTTTGATAAAATATTACAAAAGAGGCAAAGTTGTTTAATGAAATTAATGTGGGTGAGGTTTTCTATGATTATGTCTAAAATGACATATTCATTCTAGAACTCTCCAAACCGATAAAAAATAAATAAACCTGTTTTTATTTGAGGTAATAATATGTAACTTTAAAAAAAATTACTGTTATATCACTTTCGTAGCTTTGGAATATGCAGAGTAAGGTTTTTTTTTTTTAATGTTATAAGAAAATAAAATTTTAACAGTAATATAATATTATAGCTACTAACGTAGACGTGAAAAATCCCGTTGTATAATTTGTGAAGCCGTTTTTATGTGAATACCGCACAAGAGTCCCAAGTGCTACTGGCTGGAGCCAGTGAGGCTGGTATCCCCAATTGGGTACGTTGTCAGGTTGAAATAGTGGGGAGGGAAAGGAGATAGGAAAAGGGAAGGTGGAAGTACGACGCTATTCAGATCTGATCACCAAACACCATTTAAAGAAACATTTAAATTCTGAATGATGGTCTTGCACCAGGGTGATACTGAGAGTATCTTCCACTCTGGAACGTGCCTTAAGAATTATTTGGAGACTTCGTCTCGTTCCAGCAGCACGGTAACACACAAAACAGGGTTCGTATCACGTGATCCCGTCGCGACGTGCAGCAGTGTGATCAATGTCGACGAATGATTGAAAATATCTGTTTTTTGTATTTAATACAAAAAAATATCACCGGACAGCAAACTGACATCTACTTTTTGAACTCCAAATATGCCCAGGAGTCGCTGGCTAAAATCTTTTTAAAATTTTCTGAAAAATATATAGTTTACTAGCTGACTCGCCCACGCGTCGCTGTGGATAACGAAATACAACGCCATCTACTGGATGGTTACCTAATCTAGATAACGAAGTGTTGTGTCAATAAATTAACTCACACCGCCACCTGTCAGAAACTTATAGAACTCACAAAAATTAAAAATCATTTTCCCATAACAAACATTTAATGAACATTTAATTCGCAATAATTAATATTGAGGTCAATAATCGAGATAAAAACTATCCTATCCTTTAAGTTTGACCAAATTACACACAGTAAGCCGAATTTAATCAAAATCGGTCAAGTAGTTTCGGAGTTTACCTTGGACGAACATTTTGACGCGAGATTTTTATATATAAAGATTAATAATTGTTAGTGACCTAGCTTTTCACTCCGGTCCAATTGGTTCCGTAATATAATATCACAATAAAAAGATACAGAAATATTAATCAGCCTTCCAAAAGCCAGAAAGAATAGAACATTTGTTTAATTGAATTCATATGAAGCCATACATCAAAATCATGAGAAGCAAAACTCCCACCTGTCTTGTAATTAGAATCATTATATCAACCCGTGCACCGCCAGATTTATTCAAGTCGAGGTTTTTGGATATATATATATATTTTTAAATAGGCAATTCACCGTAAAGAGAGTGCATTAATATGATAAGAATATGTACTTTTAATGTCTCTCAGCAGATGTCGTTTGAGTATGTAGTTATATGTAGTTTCAACAGGTGTTATTTTAGTTATTAGTATACGGAGAAAAATGTTATTCTAAAATCATTTTATTCGTAAAAACGATTAAAAACGTGACTAAAGTTCTTACGAACAAATTAACAGTGTTTCAATGTTTATTGGTGGGAAAATGTAAGATTAATTTGTTGGTATACGTAATTTCGTACGTATACCAACAAATTAATCTTACATTTTCCCACCAATAAACATTGAAACACTGTTAATTTGTTCGTAAGAACTTTAGTCCCGTTTTTAATCGTTTTTACGTATAAAATGATCGTATTTTAGAATAATATTTTTCTCCGTGTAATACTCCACGATATGAACAAATGTAGCCCATTCTGGTCTAAATCCGAACGATTACGAAGTTATCCGACCTATATGTGGGCACTCACTCTCTCACCTCTCGGCGGCTCTCCGGCTATCGCACGATAACAATAATAAACAACCTCGTAATCTCGACGAACCTAATTATAGGGACAAATATCGTCCATTCTGAAATATTTTGTCATCTCTTACCCATCGCCTTCCACCGCAGCGGAAGGGATCATACGTCCATCACTCCCGGACACAGTGTGACACAACTCAGACAACGCATTACACCTTTCGTAACGCATTCGCCAGTTTACCCCCTTTTTTAAGTTTTACTTCAAAAGCTATATATACAAGAAATTATAGCCGTGGTTAAGAACGGGTTAAGTAATATGTAAGTATAACAATTAAATGTAACGAAGCGAAGAACGTCTTGTTAAATGTACTCTAGTAATAATTAGTGTTATTACTCCCCAAGAAACTAGATCTAGTTATGAGGTTCATTATAAAAGCATGTCGCTTAAAAAACAAAGGTAATGAGATACATACTTATTACTATTTACTGAAAATATTTCAGATGTGTAAATATAACTCTCTTTTGAATTAGAAACAACTAACAATAGTTACGGTTATAACAATAGCTATTACTTACGTTTAACTGTGCAGTTCGAGGCATTGCTTTTGTAGATTTTGTACAAACAATATACTTATGATTTTGAATACTAAATAGTCTCAACTGCTCCCAACCGCCTGGATCCAGTGAGACTATGGCATCCCCAATAATGATGTGTTGCGAGGCTGTAGATAGTGGAAAAAGTAGGATATGGAGAAGAGGAAGGCGGGCGATTGGCTAGTCAGATCTGGTCACTAAACACGGCTAAAGCACCGTCCGTGGTCGAGTGGTAAGACACTTGACTCTTAATCGGAAGGTCGCGGGTTCGAACCCGGCGTGCGCAAATAAATTTTATTTGATTAATTTGTGTTATTTCACAATTCATTAACAAAATAATATATACTACATTTGCGGCACGTTCCAGAGTGGAAGATACTCACAGTATCGCCCTGATGTAAGACCACCATTCAGAATTGAAACGTTGCTTAATAATGGTTTTAGCCGTATTTAGTGACTAGATCTGAATAGCCAGGTACTTCCCCACCTTCCTCCTCCCCATCTCCTTCCCTTCCCAACTTACCTTCAGCCTGACAACATACCCCAATTGGGGATGCCATAGTCTCACTGGCTCCAGACGGGAGCAGTTGGGACTCTTGTGAGGTATTCTCTATTTAAAAAAAGCCATTTCAAACAACGTTTCAATTCTGAATGGTGGTCTTACACCAGGGCGAAACTTAGAGTATCTTACACTGTAGAATGTGCCACAAATGTCTTATATTATTTTAAATGATTAAATTCTGAAACGATACAATTCAATCAAATAAAATTTACTTGCTCACCCGCGACCTTCGGATTGCTAGTCGAGAGCCTTACCACTCGACCACGTAGGCAGTTAAAATTTACAAAAATTGTTTAATAGCAGCCAATAAAACCACGGGAAAATTAGTTGAAGATAATATTATTAATTCGGAAATTGAAATATGAGATCGAAAGAAATGACGTTTAAATCAGGTCACAATGCGTAGTGGCCATTGCGACCTACGTGTTCGAGTTATCAGCAGTCCGGTGGTCGCAGGTTCAAATCTCAATAAATTAATTAAAAATAATATATCTATAGCATATTTCGCAGCGCGCTCCAGAGTGGAAAATAATCTCATCATGGCCATGGTGGACGACCATCATTCAGAATTAAAATTGCTTGATATGGCTTTTGTAGTGTTTGGTGACCAGATCTATTTATTATATTATATAGCCAAGAACTTCCCCGCATTCCTCTTCCCATCTACTTCCTCACCCCACTACCTTCAGCCTCACAACATCCCCAATTGGAGATGCCGTAGTCTCACTAGCCCCAGACGGGAGCATTTGGGACTCTGGTGCGGTATTCACCATCCCCCAAGAGTCCACAGATAATATTTATTCCTCCTGAGGAATACCAGTACCAGTGGTGGATTTTTTTTTACATTTACTCCACACAGGAGACCCTTGAGACTTCAAAAGACAGGGAACACACAAGACAGGGAAAAATGGAAGAGAAGAATAGAGGAAATTGCTGCAAACCAACCCCAGGATTGAGGAGGATTGAGGAGGAGAGAGAGAGAGTGAGAGAGAGAGAGAGAGAGAGAGAGAGAGAGAGAGAGAGAGAGAGAGAGAGAGAGAGAGAGAGAGGAGATCCTAAGGTAAAAATAAATAAACAGAATTTTGGAAAGAGTAGCTCTCGTAGGTATATGAAATTCAATGTGGTTAACCGCTTGGGCTTATTTTCACGACAATTTAACGTAGGTAGACATAGTAATGACGTATGCCCCGCACCTGAGTTACATCAGACCATTTAAAATTTTGAATATAAATATAAAATCCGATATAATTCTTTTTTTTTTATTTTTTTTTTTTTATTGAATAATTTTTGATACAATGGTACATAAAATAATAAAAATATAATATTGTATGAACAAAAAAATCCCATAAAGGCAAATGCCTGAGCGTGGGTATAATATTGAATTTATTATAATTTTATTGTTGATTTAGTTTATTTTTAGGTATAAAAAGAGAAAAAGTAAAAGAGTAAAAGTGCCTTAAAACATAGAGCAAAATAACAGCCTTTGTTGTTATTATTGCATTTGTAAAATTTAATGAAGAATTAATGTTAAAGGCGTAATTAAAAAAACAAAAACATAGCAAGCAATATAATATTTCTACTTTAAAAGTTGTCTGATGATAAACATAATTAACGGCTTTGTTAAATCTTATAAGAAAAAGATATCTGTTTCATTGTTTTTTAGCCAAGTTTTGATATATTTTTTATAAGATTTAAGATTTTGACACGTGGGGCTTTAAATGTTGCACGTAATGAATTATGCATTTTTGGAGCAATAAAACTAATATCTAATCTTTGATCTGAAAGTTTATGTCCATACTTTACGGTTTCCTTTTCACATATTTTGCATTATAAAACGTTGATAGATGGTTTGATGTTTCCTAATACATTATTTTATAATATAATAAAACCACTAGACACCTACAATACACAAGCCACAATGAAACTACCCATAACAATGACTCATTCATCTTCGTATCAACGTTCATCTTTAAATCACACGGAACTAAAATTCCTCTGTTTATATGCCAGTAAGGAAGCTAGTTTACGAAGCCTTGTCGTTTTGTGAACAGAGTGAAAATGAGTTGATCGTTTAATGAGAAAGATTTTATGGACAGTAGATATTTTATTGACATGTTGCAATATTTTATTGACGTGTTATAAATGCTAAGAATTGCGTCAACAATAAAAAAGTACCGTTAAACGGGATGACTTGATGAAATTTCAACTATGGAACGAAATAAAAGTTATCTATTTCAATATTACATTTAATTAGAAATTGCACAAAAATCAATTACTAAAATTATGTATCAACAAACCAAATCTAATCCTTCCAAGCAATTATTAAGGAAACCGATATTTTGGACCTTAGACAGACCTTTAGTTTGCAATGTCTTAAATTTATGTACATTAGTTTACAGATAAACTTTACTAATCAAAATACTATAATTTCCAAAATTCATCAGAAATGAATCACGGAGGTTAAAATGCATACGACGGCCGGCGTAGTCCAGCGGTAGGGCGTTGGACTGCCATTCCGAAGGTCGCGGGTTCGAACCCGGCGTGCACAAATAAATTTGATTTGTGTTATTTCACAATTAATTATTTAAAATAATATATAGTATATTTGCGGCATGTTCCAAAGTGTAAGATACTCTTAGTATCGCCCCTGGTGTAAGACCCCCATTCAGAATTGAAACGTTGCTTGAAATGGCTTTAGCCGTGTTTAGTGACTAGATCTTCCCCATCTTCCTCTTCCTCGTCCCCTTCCCTTTCCCAATTACCTTCAGCCTCATAACATACCCCAATTGGGGATGCCAGAGTCTCACTGGCTCCAGACGGGAGTAGTTGGGACTCTTGTGAGGTATTCACTATAAAAAATATATGAATCGGTAAAAAGTATTGCAGGCGAAGTTCAAAATACAATGACGTTTGGTTCTTTATCCGCTAAATTCAATATTTATTTTATTTTCGGGAAATCAACAGTTTATAATGTGGTTATACATGCGTAATTTACCTAGCTGAGAAACCAATTATAGATTTCCTTAATATACTATAGAATTATGTGTCTAAAAATTTAAACACTATACTTATACAACTAAAAAAAAATTACATTATTTTAACAAGAGGGAGATTAATATAACAGGAAATAGTACATAATAAACGTCATTACTCATTACATTTTAAGCAGTTCGGTACACTTTTAATACAGTTTTTATATTTATTTTGATTACAATTGAAGATATCTACATTAGACTGAGTATTATTGTATGTTGAACATATTCTTATAAGACAAATTTTTTTATTAGAATTTGTTTTACAATGTTTTTCTTTAAATAGAATACAAGAACGTGTGTGCCGTGTAGGTACTTTCAAATCAATTCTGTTTAATAGTTCAGGACACTCGGTAATGTTCTTCATGATTTTATAAAGCAAGATTAACTAACTAACTAACCATCACGCCGTTTCCCCGTAGGGGTAGGCAGAGAGGACGGACCGCCAAACAACTCGGTCCTGCCTCATTCACATTCATACATCTTCTCAAATAAAGCAAGATTGCATCTGATAATTGTCTACGTACACTCAATGTATTAATTTTGATTTTTTTTTTGCATCTATATAATAATGAAATCGATTGTGTGATTTGTAAGAAATGAATTTTATGATTTTTTTCTGAATCGATTCAATTTAATTTATATATAATGCATAATGGAGACCAGACAGGCGATACAAATTCTAGATGGCTTCGTACATATGCATAGTATAGTTGTTTGATAATAACAATGTTGGTGAATTCTTTTGCATTACTTAAGATGAAACCGAGCATTTTAGCTGCTTTGTTTGTTATTTGATTAAGATGACATTGATATTGTAACTTACTATCGAGAATCACACCAAGAAAATACTGAAAGGTTTTAAAAGAAATCCTCAATTTCTATCAGTACCAACTCTTTATGATTTTTCTAGCTAGGTAGGTACTCTTAGTTAGATGTAAGCTTATAATATATTGCTTAAAGTTATTTCCCTATTGGCATTACGCGATAGGATATTAAACGATGATCAAGAAGTGACACCTTCAAAGGAGAAAACCCATTCAAGCTGGGAACCAATCTGCTAGACTGACACTGGGAATTACTTCCGTAAGAGGAACACTTTATGCTACCATAAACATTCTACAGTGTACTAGAACTTGCGTGTTTAATTATTTATGTACACAAATCGTAACTATGCAACATAATATTGCCAGTTCAATATTACCTGGATGGGTTGATGTACAAAATGCACTTACAGAACACGGTAGGAATACATGTAAAAGCCCATCGAGGCCTTGAAAATTAATAAATAAATTATAAAAGGAAAGTCTTCCCCCGTTCGTCCATGGAGATACTTTCAAGCGACTCGATCGCAGCTCGTCTGTACCCTCCATACTACTACTATTCGTGTTCGTTAACGCCGCTACGCGCTGCACTACCAAAATAGTACGGCGGATAGAGGTACACGAAGAAAAATGATATTCTAAAATACGATAATTTTATTCGTAAAAACGGTTAAAAACGGGACTGAAGTTCTTACGAACAAATCAACAGGGTTTTAATGTTTATTAGCGGGAACATGTAAGAATAATTTGTTGGTATTCGTAATTTCGTACGTATACCAACAAATTATTCTTACATCTTCCCGCCAATAAACATTGAAACACTGTTAATTAGTTCGTAGGAACTTCAGTCCCGTTTTTAGCCGTTTTTACGAATAAAATGATCGTATTTTAGAAAAACATTTTTCTCCGTGTAGCGGCGATCTAGTCGCTTGTAAGTAGCTCCATGTACGAAGGGCGTTCGAATAACCGAATCACAGAGTAAAGCTAGAAATACACAAACCTGCAGTAAATTGAATTCAGAAGGTTCAATCCTGTATTTCATTCTCCACACCTGTGTGGCGAATGAAAATGACCGTAATTTTGTATGGTGTCCACTCCCCCTTGCTCCCCACTCTCTCCCCGCCAGCTCCCGTCTCCCTACACACTCTCCACTCCCGACCATTTCCTTTCTAGGAAGTAAGAAGTCAAAACAGATGACAAGCTAGAACCCACGCCACGGTGTGTTCTGTGCAGGAGGGGATCGTAAAATGGGAAAAACACGTACATAATATTCTAACTATCCCAACAATTATTATTATAAGCAATAATTATTAGCCTGAAACACTCATCAATATTGAAAACTCTCCCGAGAAAAGATATGTGTCGCCGACGGGACTCGAACCCGCACCCCTCTGTTTGCCGGACAGGAGCTCTACCATTAAGCTACGGCGGGATACCTCCTACCCGCCAAATGATTCAATATATACCTAGTGTTTCATTCAACAATTATCGCTTAAGTGCTATGCATAAAAAAATCTTGTCCTAAACATTTGTTTATCAATTTAAAAAATTATCCCAACAATATTATTATTATTTTTTTTTAAGTTTTACAGATCTTTACAGAAATAATTAATGTAAAAACCAAAAAAAAAATATTTTTTAGAAACAGATAAAACACAAGAAAGAAGAAAAGAAACATATTTAAGAATAAATAAGACTGAATATAAATATAAAAATTAAAAGTACCTAAGCTGAAAAATAAATTTAAAAAATATGTATATATGTATACATATTTAAAAAAAATATATAGAAATAAAATTTTAAAATATTATACATTAAGATTACATAGAAATAACAAGTTAATTTTATTATGGTATGTATTTTCTACAGTTTCATGTTTACTTTTCTTCCCCTCTTCGCCTTTCTTCGCCTTCCCCTCTCCCTCGTCCCCCCTCCCGCGAAGCCCCCCTTCTTAATTCCCCAACCAACCCTCCTCCATACCCCTCCCCCCAGACTTTTTTCCCTGCCGCCTAACTCCATAAAATACACCCATTTTCCAACAACTCTCGTGACCTATTTAATTCTTTAATGCAAATTTCATAATGCCAGCTTACCAGTATAGATATAGAAGTATTCACAGGTATGTTCACAACAATTCAAAAAAAATTTAATAGCAATCAGATGAATTTTAATCGCAATCGTATGAACAGTATAGGAAATAATTTCATAACGCCAGAGCTCACTATCCTATAACCATCCCGGGTATGCGCACATCATATTCCCAAAGTTTCATTGCAATCGGATGAACGGTATAACCGCGCAAAAGGTACGAACAAACAAACATAATTTTAATATTATAGATATAACTTACTGTAAATAAGTCATAATCATGTAAAAACTTAGCTAAACTAAAAATAAAAATTAAATAAAATAAACAAAATACATATTTTCCAGATCCGGCCCCACACTTAGCGCTGAATGCTCTCATAAATAAGCTCCTGGAATGGCGGAAGAAGCGCGCAGTAGCGGTAACCGAAGCGTCGGACCCGTGCCGAGACTGCCGAGACCAGGGTCCAGGCCTCCAGGCCCAGGGCATAGTGGTCCTGTGATGAATGCCCTGCAGGAAGTGTTCTGTACCTCGCGGTCAGAGCCCGGTGCGAACAAACATCTAAACGTCAGGTGGGTAAGAACTAACAACCACTGTATATATAAACTGTAGAACTGTAGTTGTTCTGTATGCCCGAAGTATGGTCAAGTTTTACTTAGTTTTAAAAAAATTGAGCACACTTTTCAATCAAATAACGAATTCTTGAACATATAGTCAATTTCACTTGCTTTTCTGGGTTCCATGAATCGACAAGTCTTATCTATTTATATAAAGAAGGGTGTCTGCGGCGGGTGGGCGGTGTTTATTTGGGTGACCAGACAACTCAGAAACACGCAGTTTCAACACCTTCTTTGAAAAGTCAGTGAAAAAAATATTTTTGAAAATTTGTTAAACAGGTTATGTGGGGTTAAGTTATGGGATATTTTTGAATTTTATTTTTAAACTTTTATTGAATTTTTAAAGGGCTGTTAAAATACCACTTTGTTGAGTTGTCATGGAACCTTTTATTTGATTTTTATAGAAATCTACAGTTTTATTCAGAGACTGCTAAAATTTCTGATAAACCTCACCGCATGAACCCGTGCACCCCTGTTCAGTCAACAAATGTATCAACCCTGTTAAGGAAATGTATGCAATTTCGAAGCTGTTTAGGAAATGTATAAAATATTGTTTTAAAAATTATTGAATACATACATATCCTGGGAGATGTATACATTTCCTAGGAATTGTATATAATTCCAATATCGTATTAGAAAATGTATAAAAAGAATGCTTTCTGTAATAAAACACGTTGTTTGATTTATTATATTCTTATAAAGTTAAACTTTTATTTGGTAAGCAATCAGTATGTTATGTAAGTAATTAACATAGTTTGTGATACAAAAAAGTGCCCCCTTTATAGCGCCTGCTCGCGTCAAGACAAGAAAAACATCCCAGTTTTCAAGTAGTTTAGCGGCTATGCTAGGTTTGTGTAACGTGATTTGTGATACAAAAGCAAGTGCCCCTTTACAGTTATATTATTATTAAATGTTTTACATTTCCGATTGCTATTTAGGAAATGTATAGATTTCCTAGGAAATGTGTCTAATATAATTTATTTCACACATTTCCGGGCGATTTTAGGAACTACATACATTTCCTAGGAATTGAATACAATGACGGATTACATGCATTTCTGTTAACATATACATTAGCATTTGTTATAGCAGATTTATTTATTTTTTCATACTTCTAGGTATTTTCCGTTCAGTGGCAGGAACCTACACTAGTACAAGCAGCTGAGTTCGCCGTATAAGGGTATTGAATTTTATGGATGTTTTTTGTGGTTTTTAACTGTCGTCGGTGTTGCTGAGGATGAAAGGGGACCGGGTACTGTGGAAATGTTACCGTTAAGGGAATGAGGGGACTGTGTGAACAATGGTGATACAATATTACATGTACAATATACAGTTGTATTTATTTCTTGCAGGGGTACCTGACAGGCCTGGGCGCGCGACCGCCAAATTACGAACCTGTCGCTAAGTAAACTCTGTGGCGCGTGTGATGGATGAAGTTCAATGATTCCCAAAATTGTATAAAATACTATCACAAGTGTAATTTTTTTATATAAATAGGTACCGCATAAGAATTCCAACTGCTCCCAATCGTATGGAGCCAGTGAGACTAAGGCATTCCTAATTTTGATATAATGTGAAGCTGGGAAGGAGAAGAAGTCTCCAAAGAGTAGAAACGGGCATTAGTCGCGCCGTATGGGAACTTTTTATTGGACGCTTGGGGTGACCTCTGACATAGGTCGACCCAATTAGTTCAATATTTTTGGTGTCTTAGAAGGGGTGCCCGGGTTCATGGGATGACGTTTCTCCGGATCGAAAGAGAGGGTATAGATAAACCTTTAGACCTCTCCAGCAGGACTCTCGGAAGGTCACCTTGCACCGCAGTGGGAGGGATAGGTTCATGCGTCCGTCACTCTTTCCTAAAAAGACCCTCCACACGGCATCTCCAAAGATGACAAATTATTTTCCTCAGACCCCCTGTGTGGAACTAATGTAAGAAAGCCATTTCAAGAAACAATTTGATTCTGAATCGTGGTCTTTCTACAAGGTAAAAGTGTCTACCACTATCCAAAATTAATACAAAGGCTCGTTAGAAACTTTTAATTGGGATATACGAAGAAAGAAGATTATTTGAAATAAGCAATAAGTTTTCAATACGATAAAACATTTTTTCAAAATTCATACCTACCATACATGATACCTATAGTTCTACACGATGAGATGGGTCCAATAAAAACAAATTCCTGCTATCGTAAAAATGATCATTCGAATGTGTTTTGATAATGTTTATTGGTTCCACATTAACGTAGAAAAATCTAGGTTGCTTCTATCTAAATATACGCGATTGTGGTTTTTGGTCTTCAAAACTACAGTAGTCTTTGTATAGGTATTATTAGAAAATTAGCTGTAGAAATTATTCAAACGTTCAAAGATAATATGTGTACCGGTAAGACAAGAGATCCTGGTTCTTACAAAGGGTAACAATTATAATAAGCAATAATTATTAGCCTGAAACACTCATCCATATTGAAAAAATCTCCCGAAAAAAAAACCTGTCGCCGACGGGACTCGAACCCGCACCCCTCTGATTGCCGTTCAGGAGCTAACCCGCCGTAGCTTAATGGTAGCTTATTGGAGGAGCTCTACCATTAAGCTACAGCGGGTTAGCTCCTGACCGGCAATCAGAGGGGTGCGGGTTCGAGTCCCGTCGGCGACATGTATCTTTTCTTGGGAGATTTTTTCAATATGGATGAATGTTTCAGGCTAATAATTATTGCTTATAATAAATGTTTAATTGGCGACTAAAACCATGATTGCATGGTCCAAGGCAAATCAGTCAACGATTTTCTCTAAGACTGATAATATTCATAATAAAGGTTATACATAATAATAAATTATTATCCTCAACACCTTCTTATCTTACAGACACCTGCTGTAATATTATTACTAATATAGACGAGAGAGCTCAATGCGCGCAACACAACAAACCCGCGAGTATGTAAAAGTTGCTAATCCGACTTGTTATAACTACTTTCTCGCATAAATGTCTGTTCATTCAGCTAGTTTGTGTTAGTACCGGCAAGCAAGCAAGTTTCACGAAACAACATAGATCAAATTTCAAAGCTGCGGCGTCTGGTGCAACAGATATTATTAAAAACGAAATAGAAGAAAATTTGGTAGACACTCCATGGATCTGGAATCCGATTATCTCAGAAATCGATGTCTAAGATTGGGTACGTCCTGCTATACCTTTCCTGAATTATAGTAATATTATGGAATAATTTAATAACAAACAACAAAATCATTTGACGTATCCACAGTTTATAGGTTGCAGTTACTTTCTGCGATTTCCGCGATGAAAAGTTGTGGTTACATTTTTTTTTATGGTTCATATCGTTAACATTTTTTATACAAATCCCATCCTCAAACGTAGTTTTCAGTTTAATTTTTTTTTGGAAATTATGTATTACTGAAAAATAAGTAGAAATTGATATAACAGCTAGTAAGTATATATTTAGGAATAAAATAACGACACATGTTTTTGGAGAGGTTTTTTATAATTTTTTGTTGTATTTTCGCAAACTGAATGTAAAACCATTGTAAGAACAAAATTGTCAAATATAGGTACATCTGTTTAACACTCAGTGTTAAAATGCAGAAATGTGGTGAAAAAAAAAACAAAACAGGCCCCAAAAAGCTTTCTTGTGGCACACTCTTATTCGTTATTTATCCTGGATTCTGATCCCGCTCGTTTTTGCATTCAAGACTTCACCCTTCTATATAACCCCTTAAGAATGAATTAAATCATTATTTCAATGAAAAAAATCAAATATCATTAACAAATTATCCCTACAGTTGAGGGAAAGCAGATCCAACATTCACTCCAAAACATGGGATAAAATCTCTGAACTACATTGTCTATACTCTTTATAATTCGCTTTGAGATGTGTACAAAAACATCCAGCATAAGAAAACATTTAAGATAATGATTTAATAAAATATTTTTCACAACCTTTAAAAATTAAAATACTTAATTTTCTATTCTAGTTTTGTTATGTTTTTCCTTTTTTTCTCTCCTTTTCTTTTCCCTGTATTTGTAATCATCCATATTTATATATCATTGTTTGTTTATTTATGTATTTTTTTCTCATGTGGTTTGTTCTATTGTATGCAGTGGCGGTTTTCTCTAAAGTGCGTTTGTGCGGCGAACCCCCATCAAAAAGATGAGAAAATAAAACAAACTTGTTTTGTAATAATATAAGCACATCATAGATTGCGCGCCACTAAAATTCCGTCTTAAAACCCGCGCCACCGTAAAATACGGTAGGTATCTATCCCATTTTGTGCGTCTTGAAATCCGCACAAAACTCCCCATACTAAAGAATCCTATTCGGTAGAATCCCTCTGGCGGTGATTTGTACAAAACTAGGAATTTCTTACCAATATAAGGACAAAGGTGTGCGCCGCGTCGCCGCGTGTGATCGCGATTCATGATGTCACGTGACCTGCGAATGCCATACATACAGCGAACATAGACGAGTCTCACCGATGATTCCCGAGCCCGAGATGTCCGCAGACTGACCGGCTAACGGTTGACCTTTGCACCATAGGGATGCAAGTTAGATGTTATTTTTTTACGTTATATTACGGTATTTATCTTTTAGTCATATCAATCTTGTAGTCATTTTTGTACATTTTTATTTTCTTGTTTCTGCATTTCTCCAACCGTTTGTCAATGGCATTTGTGAATCTACTATTGAAGTAAACCGATTTTGACTTCTGTTTTCGTATATATATATTTTTTTAGATAAGTCGTTATATCCCTTGGTTATATATACGAAAGCTTCGGCAAACGCCGCATGTCGTCGCTAGTTATGCAATTTTGTGTTCTGCATTCTCAGTAGGTATTGTTTCGAATTTCCAATTGAAAGCGTTTGCGTTTGTTGATTGTCGCGAATATTCTGTCATAATTTGTTTTACACAATGGCGGAATACAGATTTGTGTATATAAAAAATAATGCTAATACTTATGAAAAAAGGTTGGAAATTAAAAATAAAGGACCTCCGCGTCCTGAGCTCTCATTAAATCAAGTTTTTGCCTATATCTTCTCTTGAATTTCTTTTTTATAGGTATTAATTGAAAATAATTTCCCTGGGCCTATGTCATATTTAAAGATGCTGGGTGGAGGGTCTTTTGAGGAGAGGAAGGAGTGAACATGGGTCTTAAAGTGACCCATGTTGTAGGAAGGGGGAAACACAGAGGCCGGCAAATCATTCCACAGCCGAGCTGTTGAACTAAAGAACTATCGTAGAACCGACCCGTTCTCATGTGACAAATGTCAACCATGTACATAATATGTTGAGCGCACGTTTGGCGTGTTTCCCGACTATGCACCTAGTTACTCGGAGCATCTTCCATTGAAATACCGGTAGAACAAGGATAGCGTTCCCACCCGATGCCTTTGCTCTAAAGATTGCAATCTGTTTGTTAAGACGGGAGAATCTATCAAACGGACCGCCCGTTTCTGCACAGAGTCGAGGGTGTTTTTCAGGTACTTTGGGGCTCCAGACCAGAGGTGGCTACCAAATTCAATCATGGGGCGCACTTGCGATTTGTAGAGGGTTAGCAGTTGTGTACTATTAAGTACCCAAGATAAAACACTCTCGAGGTAACTGTCCATTCTTTGGAACTTTGGAGTCGTTGGAATTTCTGAACCCCCTGTTGAAAAGACCACGAACCGCCACTGATTGTATGTCCTATTATATGTAAAACACATATTTTTGATATCAAAATACCTATGTAAAATTGTACCTGCTACCTCCCACTTATGAATTGTAAATTCCCTGGTCCTAAAATGAGTTTTGTTACTCATCAGGATTGCCCTAGCAAGAGATAAAAACAATAAAAATACATAAAGATTCCTGTTAGTCCCAGATAAATTATTAGGACATTGACCACATCAAATGCTTAATCTTTTAAACAATGAAATTACTAACAAAGTAGCGAATGAGCAATGAGTGCAAGCCCCTCCGTGGTTTAATTGTGTATATTATATTTAAATCTTTTCGTGAATTGTTTAATTTGTCTTAACTGATATCATCATAGATGTTCGCCAGAGCAGAGCAATCGGTCAGTGTTTGGTCCAAATATTACGTGTAATAAAACTCTATGGCTAATTTTTCAGTTTTTTGGTTAAATGTTACACATCTTCAGTGAATGTAACGCCTCATAAGCAGGTAATCGGCACACTGATTGAACTGAATGAGAACGTTTTTATTTTATTTTTGTTGCGTTTAATTTTCAAAGATTATATAAATATCACGGTTTGGTTGGATTAGTATAACATGGGTATGAAGAGTGCAATGAACTTTTTGGCATAGTTACAATGCATTACAACGAATCTGGAATTTAGAGGTCTTATGTTATGATAGTGACCAATTTCAATCCTTCAGTCGACATCAAAAATACCTTTAATAAGTTGGTAGGTATGGATATAAATCGAATTTATTTACAGTATCGAATTTTTGTACTTATATGCTGGTGTACACAGCACTTGATGCATTTTAATGTGTTATGGTAAACTTCCAGATTCGAAAATACAGGGTGTCCGGGGGTAAAGTACCTTAACTTTGGGAGGGAATTCTACATTATAGTGTAAGAAAAAATTTTTTTTTTCGAAACTCCACATTTTAGGGGTACTTTTTCGTTTAAAAGATAAAATTAGTACGGCGTGTGCGGCCGGCACTATTAGGTATTTTCCGGTGTTACAATACGCGCCAATCAAAACCAACGTCGCCAAAACGCGCCCGTATAACTCACAGTAAATTTATCGGGTAAGTTTATATTTTACACTAAGGATTTTTAATAGGTACCTACGTCTTTTTGTATGGGAAAAAAAAGTTGGAATTTCGAAAAAGTTGTTAATCTTTTTTACTCCTACCATCATGTAGAATCACCACCCGAAGTTAATGTACTTTATCCCCGGACACCCTGTATAGCGTGGTGTTTTCTCTTTCAAACACCGTTTAGACCGTAATTCTCACCAAATAGTAAGGGAGATACAACGATTTCTATGAGACCTACGTTTGCTTCTACCAAAAGCGAACAAATTACCCTGAGGTAGACGTGGGCAAAATTGAATGAATGATTTGAATGAATCAATTCAATCTTGTAACACACTCGATCTGATTCTCATTTTCAGAAGGAATTAAATCTTCATTCCTTACAGATTTTTTAAACGTCACCATATTTTTATTTCTATTTATTTTACATTAAAAAAATATTTTATGTTAACGATTTACATATTTTAATGCTTCGTAGAAATTTTATTTAATATTATTCTGTATGTTTACTGCGCGGTTAAGTTACCTATAAGCGCGCGCCGCGAAGATTCCGGAGGTAATGTGCTATATGCATTGTACTACCTCTATCACGTATAGTATATCCCGCGCCGAAAACCCATAGGTCAGAGAGTCCCCACACCTCCAGCCCAGGCGACAAAACGTTGCGAGTCGAACGAAGTAGTTCCGAGTTCCGAGCAACGCACCTCTCTTTTACAGTCCCATATGTCCCACTCATTCATTGAATTAATAAATGTATTCCTTATTCAGTTGTATCGTCATAGTCCTACAAGTCTCTCCGGACCGAAGCGGTCAAACCCAGTCTCTGTGTCACTTCTGTTCCACTAATTCAACGAATGAGCGAATTAGTATGATCGCCTCTTTTCAAATCCCGCTCCCATGATCGAGTATGTACTGCCTCTGTTGAAGTGAGTCGTTAGGTTCGCGGAACGCAAGTAAATTAAGTCACAGCAAGTCAAAAGACACTTGCTAGTCGGAAGTTCCTAATCCAATCCTTAACGACCGCTGCGAATCGGTTCGTCGTTAGTCCCCGCGCAGCGGAACCGTCAATTTAGTTCCCAGTCACAAGTCCCAGGCAAGACACAAGACACTGCTCAAAAGATACAATTCATTCTCAATGCCTGCCGCAAATCCGTTTGGGAGTGCAGTGCGATTTCCCCGTGGGCCGAGCCGTCAATTTAGTTACATCGTAGGTCGAAAACTTCCGATTTCGAGCCCTGCGTAAATTGGGTAGAATGTGTTTTATATTCGATCACGCGAAGCGGAACTATTTTAAGTTTAAAATAAATATAATAAAATTAGTAAAACTGTTTAATTTGATGATTTATTTGATTTATTATATTCTGGATATAACTACTTATAAAAATACATTTTTCTATCGGTTTTGCTGTCATAACATCACATTAAAAAATTCAAAACCCCGTCGTCATGGTTTTCGTCGATCAGTGTCTAAATTTTTTTATTTTATTAATATATAAATATATATATATATATTTTTTTTTTTTTTGGGAATTTTATGAATTAAAGGATCGAATGAAAGGAATCAGATCAAAAAGCCGAGGGAATCGATTCACTACTGTGAATAAATCTGCCCATGTCTACCCTGAGGGGTTAAAATATATTTTAAAGTCTTTTTTATTGTACGTTTCTGGTTAGATTTACAACAAATAATGTAGTTGTGTGAATATGCATGCGTGTCAGTGTTGAGTATCTACTGTATTATAAGGTGCGTGTTCAAATCCATGAAACACGCGTACGATTTATCTTATCGAAAGTGAAAAAACGCGCTACCCTATTTAGCAGTAAAGCCTTCGGCAGTCAAGGCCAAAGGCAGTATTCACGCGAAGCCTACTTTTAGTTATTATACTGTTTAAGGAGTTGTCACACTATGATGTATGCTTACATGGATTCGCCGCGGGACGATGGAAAATGAAAAATTGGTTCATATAAATCGGACATGATCCAATAATATCGTAAAGACACCTGTTCAAACTACCTAGTTTTTATACCTACAAGGGCAGTTGTAATGCATTGGATATTTATCAACAGATTTACGATTTTCGTAATACAGAATTTCACAAAAAGCGGAAATTTTTAGTGGGCGCCTCAAATGAAGAAATAATGTCGTAGGCACATTAAAAAAATTAATACTTAGGTTGTAAAAGAAAATCAAATATCAATGTTTTCTAACGAAAAAAAAAAAATTAAGAAACGTTTTAATACAAAACAAAACTCTTCGATTATTGAAATTATCAAAAACCTCGCAAAGGATTTCGTCATTATGCTCGACACTTTTTTAAAAAACATTTTTGCATTAGCTCCACACAGGAGGCCCCGAGGAAAAATATCCCTCAAGACCTATGACATCTTTCAGGATGCTGTGTGGAGAAGGAAAAGGTATGAGGTGTGTGTAGGAATCTGCACAGAGAAAAATGTTATTCGAAAAAACTATCATTTTAATAGTAAAAACGGTTAAAAACGGGACTGAAGTTCTTACGAACAAAATAACAGGGTTTCAATGTTTATTGGCGGGAACATGTAAGAATAATTTCTTAGTATACGTAATTTCATACGTATACCAACAAATTATTCTTACATTTTCCCGCCAATAAACATTGAAACACTGTTAATTTGTTCGTAAGAACTTCAGTCCCGATTTTAACCGTCTTTACTATTAAAATTATCTTTTTATCGATTAACATTTTTCTCCGTGTCGTGTTCAACGTGTCCAGGAGTGTCGGACGTATGAATCCATCCCAGATGATGGTCGAGAGAGTCCGGCTGGAGAGATCAAAAGCTCTCCCTCAACCAGTCTCTTCCGGATAACCAGGCCCGCCACAAAGTAGGTGGGCAAACGCATCTGGACCCAGACCGATACAAACCTTACCCCATGATCCCGGGCAACCCTGCTAAGTCACCAAACGGTACCCATACCGGCAAAACAAATTGAAAAATACTACCCAGATCCACCAGTGCAAAAAGAAAATATTCTAAAAATATACCAATCATTATTATTACTGTGATCAGCTGAGAAAATGAGCAAGCAAGAGTGAGCCGTATTCGCGAATAGCCCGAGGGATCATGTTAGTGTGCCAATGGCCACAGCTGACATACTTCTCCTTGCGCTAATTTGTACTCTCATTAAACGAGTCAGACGAGAAGAAAAATATTATATTATCTGCCTACCAATAGACTACCAAAAGACTATCAACCGACTACAAAAGACTATCAATTGACGGCCGGCGTAGTCCAGCGGTAGGGCGTTGGAGTACCTTTCCGAAGGTCGCGGGTTCGAACTCGGCGTGCGCAAATAAATTAAATTTAATTTATGTGTGTTATTTCACAATTTATAATATATAATATATAGTGGAAGATACTCTTAGTATCGCCCTGGTGTAAGACCACCATTCCGAATTGAAACTTTACTTGAAATGGCTTTAGCCGTGTTTAGTGACTAGATCTAAATAGTAAGGTACTTCCCCACCTTCCTCTTCCTCGTCTCCTTCCGTTTCCCACTTACCTTCAGCCTCATAAAATACCCCAATTGGGGATGCCATAGTCTCACTGGCTCCAGACGGGAGCAGTTGGGACTCTTGTGAGGTATCTTGTGAGTAAAAAACTCACTGTCGAGATTACGAGGTAGATCTATTGTATCTTCGAAGAAAATCAAAACTTATTTATTATCAATTTTAATTATCATTTAAAATCAAAAGGACATAACACATCAGAACGGTAAGTTTAAACATCTTAATATATAAAACCAATTCGGGTTAGTTACACCATTTATAACTCAAGAACGGCTGGACCGATATTAATGATCTTTGATTTGTTGGATTTGTCTCCGTCCCGATTAACAGAATAACTTTTAAAACATCGGAAAATATCGCGGGAAAAATAATTATGAAGAAAATACATTTTTTCATATATTTTGTATAGAACGGCTTTTCAAATAATGTGCGTTGGTCGACATAATTTGAATCAATTCGAACAGCTAATAAATTAGACACAACATTTATTGATTCTGAGGCGGTACGAAGTTTGCCGGGTCAGCTAGTTTTAAATAAATTAGATGCATCTTTAAAATAATATGTTAAACCAAAATACTGTACACAAGAATGAGTTTCATAATCAGAAATGGTTAAATAAATTATTAGAATTCTTCTTTGCAACTGAAACTCAGAACATGATAAGGCGAATTTAGAACCCTAACCAACTAAAGTTACGAACTGTATAAGTTTTTAAAACCTCTCAAAGGTCATTTTTGAAAAAAATATCGGTTAGGTTAGAACCTTGTCTAACTGTTGTGACGAAATGTCAATATTTGATGTCATCTAAATCCTGCGATTGTAGGCGAAGAAGACGAACTCGACAAAGTAGAGAAAACACTAACGCTGTTCTTCCATGTAGCTATTCACAAGCGACGCTACCGCTACCTGTCAAACAAATTTGCTAGTGTAGCACCTAGCGGCGTTTTCAAACACTAATAATAGTATGGAAAACACAGACGAGCGGCGATCGCGTCGCTTGAAGGTAGCTCCATGGAAGAACGGCGTAAGAGCTCGTACGCACTAGCGGCTGGCCGCACTTTTATTTTAATATGCAACAGCTCATTTCGTACGCAATATGCCCCCGAAAAATTCAAACCAAATTCAACCGCTAATCGAACCGACTAGGCGGCCAGCCGCTAGTGCGTACGAGCTCTAAGGAGTCCACGCCAAAATAATCGTATCACCAAATAGACCGCATTAACTTTAAAACGAAATCGACAGAGCTTTCAATGGACTTCGCTTTATAAAAATAGTTGAACCTATGACCTTATTATCAAAAAGCAACAACATTTCTACCTGCAAGTACCTACGTACACTTTTTTCTGACCTGTCTTGACTGTACGATTACCAGACGATACGCAATTTTGTTTGAACAAAAATGGCCCATTGTCAGCCCACTAGGTAGTTATAGCAAAAACAATACTTCATAATAACTGTTTGTAGTTATATTCCAAGCTCGTGTCATTATTAACGGAATGGCCGATTGTAATATCTGCTATTTCGCAATAAATAAATGCCCTAACATTATAAGTTTAGGAGAGGCAATCCAATATCTATTTTTACGGTGAGAGGTTATTTTAAGACTCATTTAAAACCTTTTGAGGTTGGTACGTTTTCTTATATCTAATTCCATTTCAATATATTGTAAATAATAATCATTGATTTGTTGATCAACGTATTTCCCAACCGTTGGGTTAGAACTCAAAAAAGGCCCTAAACATAATTTCGTAGTCCACAAACGCAATACTACAAATAAAAACATTTATCCGGAAATTATAGATGGGTGTTAGGAAATTGTAGAAGTGAATAATCCTCAAGCTGTAATCTTATAATATACAGGGTGTTGAGATACGTACTTGAATTACTTTAACCGATGATTCCTGACATCATTTGGAGTAAAAAATGTGAATAAAATTTTTGTCTCCGATGACATTTTTGATGGTTTTTTTTTCTACAAAAACATAAAAAAGAGTAGGTGTTGGGCAGTTGGGGGTGGGGAAGTAGTGGAATGGTTACTCGGCTGAGCGACCAGTGACGTAATGTGTAAGAATTTTTTTTGTTTGATATTGAAGAAAAAAAATTGAAAAAAAAGTGCTCAAAAAGTCACCGGAGACCAAAATTTCGATAACATTTTTTTACTCCAAATAAAGTCCGGAATCATTGGTTAAATTAAGTCAAGTACGTACCTTAACACCCTGTATATGAAGTATATACTAAATTCCAAATTGGACTATAAACCTATATACATACCCTAAAAAAAACACGATAAATTCCATAGTAACTACACATAAGTGCAAATTGCTCATTTTCCGATACAGCGGTTTCACACTTTGGAAAACCAATACTTAAGGCTCCGTCAAACAGAAGGCGTACTTACGCGCGTCAAGGCGTTAAAACGTCCCGGACGTATAACGCTGCGTTGTGTTGTATTGAACACGTCGAAGCCGTTCAAACAGAAAGTAAGCGACGTTACGGCGTTTTGGTGCCTGTTTGTAGGAGCCTTACCGCTGACGCCTTGACGCGCGGTAAGTACGCCTTCTGTTTGACGGAGCCTTTAAGGCTCTGTCAAACAGAAGGCGTATTTGCCGCGCGTCGAGGCGTCAGCGTAACGTTGCGTACTTTCTATTTGAACGGCTTCGACGCGCAAGCCAGAGCGTTCGGCGTCAGTAACTGTCAGTCAGTTTTCGTCACGAGGTCCAGCGATTTAGATGAAGATAAGTAGTTACTGCTATGTGCATTATCACGTTCCCGTAATAATAGAATATGGGTGCACGATATTAATAAGAAGAAGAAAGAATTTGGAGAATATCATCGTTTATTCCGGGAGCTTTCATCACATGAAGATCGCTTCTTTCAATACTCACGTATGTCACGCGAAGATCTGCATTCCCTTCTGCAACACCAAATAAGCAAAGGCACCACAAATGCACTGTTCCTCGTGTCATACAAACAAGGATGTTTTCGGACACATTCAATTAATTTTTCAGCAACCATTTTTACCACAGTCAAGCAAGAACTCCCGGCGTCAAAGGAAATTTTGTAACAAAAATACAACGTGGCGTTCTGCCGCTGCGGCAGAGTTTCGCGTATGGGTCAAAACACGTAGAACGCGGGTAAAGCAGTCGGCGCATGGGCGGCCGACGGCCGACTAGAATGTTTGTATGTAAACGTACTAAAGCGCACACAGTGAAGCCAGATTCCGATATCCGCAACTCGGTACAAAATACCGCCGGCGCGCTCGGGCGCTGTGCGCCGGTAGTCCGAAAGCCGAAACACGCTTTCTACGTGTTTAGACCCTATGGGTCTAAACACGTAGAAAGCGTGTTTCGGCTTTCGGACTACCCGCGCACAGCGCCCGAGCGCGCCGGCGGTATTTTGTACCGAGTTGCGGACATCTGAATCTGGCTTCACTGTGTGCGCTTTAGTACGTTTACATACAAACATTCTTGTCGGCCGTCGGCCGCCCATGCGCCGACTGCTTTACCCGCGTTCTACGTGTTTAGACCCTATGGGTCTAAACACGTAGAAAGCGTGTTTCGGCTTTCGGACTACCCGCGCACAGCGCCCGATCGCGCCGGCGGTATTTTGTACCGAGTTGCGGATATCGGAATCTGGCTTCACTGTGTGCGCTTTAGTACGTTTACATACAAACATTCTTGTCGGCCGTCGGCCGCCCATGCGCCGACTGCTTTACCCGCGTTCTACGTGTTTTGACCCTATTGCTACACGCTCGCTCTGTTTGACCGGTTTAGACATGTTCAGTACAACACAACGTAGCGTTATACGTCCGGAACGTTTTAACGCCTAGACGCGCGTAAGTACGCCTCCTGTTTGACGGAGCCTTTAGGTGATATTGAAATGTTTAGTGTAAACTAGGTTAATTTCGTCATATTAAAAATCATATTAAAAACCCACTCCTACACCATTCACAAACCTCTGGATGTCTCCTTGTAAACCTATGTGATCACAGCATTTTTTTCAATTTTGATTTTTATATTTTTATTTCATGTGTGTATTATTTTGAACAAGCATCGCCAAACAACATAATGTAGACGTTTGAAGGAAATCCGATATACCTAAAACTTTTTTTTTTGAAACTTTTTTTAAAGAAAGAAAAACATTTTCGGGTTACGAATAACCCAACAACATTTGAAAATCTCCTACTACCACCACACTAAGCGAAATTAATATAAATGATATAATATCAATTTTGTTGTAATTTTACTGCATGTAAAATCTCAATAATGTACATTTATACAAAACAAGCTTCTGCCCGCGACTTCGTCTGCGTATAGGATTAGTACTTAGAGTAATCCATTTTCTTTTCCTAGGTCCCATCTACGTTTATACCAAAATTCTTTACCTATTTATTTAAAATATCTATAATTCTTGATTCGATTCAAAGTATTAGGCGAGTACTTTAAATAAATTCACTAATTTAAATATTTTCTAAAATAGAATTTTTATTTAACAATCATTGTTTTGCAAAATGTCATTCTCAAATTTTGACATTTTATATTTTAAACAGTAAATAATTATTATTTTTAATATATGGAATATAGCTAGCTCCATAAATTATAGCCTATATGTTATTCTGATGTATGAACTATATTATTGTAAAGTTTCATTAAAATCCATTCAGTAGTTTTTGCGTGAAAGAGTAACAAACATACATACATCCATACAAACTTTCGCGTTTATAATATTACAAGCTTCTGCCCGCGACTTCGTCTGCGTAGGATTAGTACTTCGAGTAATCTATTTTCTTTTCCTAGGTCCCATCTACGTTTATACCAAAATTCTTAAACTATTTATTTAAAATATGTATAATTTTTGATTCGATTCAAAGTATTAGGCGAGTACTTATAACTAAATATAAATATAACCATTAAAAGTCCATACATATATTTAAAAAAAGATAGAAATAAATATATAAAATATAATACATTAAGATTACATGGAATATGTGGAAAATTATATTGATTATTTTAAACATGATAAACGAGATATATTTTAAACAAGATATATATATATAGGTATATACGGAGGTTATTTATGGTAAGTATTTTCTACAAGAGTTCATGTTTATAGTCACATTTGAATTTCGTGATATGAAAAAAATTGGAAGAAAAGCTGTAAAGAATAAGTAATTCTATATTTTTTTTCCTTATTTATTTAATTATTTTTTAAATTATTTATTTAATACTTCTCACGCACGCTTGACTTAGGGGTAAGCTGGCGAAAGTGTAACGGAAATAGAAATGCGTTGCGAGTCGAACGGGCTCAGTGTAGAAGCAAGAGAGAGCAGTGCGAACGCACATTTCTTTCTCTCTTCCTCTCATAGCCAGTGCATGAAATATTAGTATTTATAGTCAGTATTTTGAAATACCAGTGACACACCAAACGCGGCGAAGAGCGGACGTCGATGCGCACGGCTTGATCGGGCGAAGCGAATGATAATAAATTTAAATAAATATTTTTAGAAAATTATATTATGTATATACATGCATATATTTTATACTAGCTTCTGCCCGCGACTTCGTCTGCGCAGGATTAGTACTTCGATTAGCCTATTTTCTTATCGTAAGTCCCATCTATGCTTATACCAAAATTCTTAACCTATTTATGTTAAATATCTTTAATTCTTGATTCGACTCAAGGGTGAGTACTTCAAATAAATTCACTAATTTAAATATTTTCCAAAATAGAATTTTGGTTTAACAAAATGTCATTCTCAAATTTTGACGTTTTCTATTAAACAATAATTAGTATTTTCAATATATTGAAAATAAATAGCTAGCTTTATACATTATAGCCTATACGTTATTCTGATGTATGAGCTATATTATTGTAAAGTTTCATTAAAATCCATTCATTAAATTTTGATTTAAAGAGTAACAAACATACATACATCCATACAAACTTTCGCGTTTATAATATTATTAGTAAATTAGTAAGATTGGTAAATAGAAGAAGAGTTCTATTATTAAATAATTGAGATCACATCAAAGGTCTGCAGGTGTTGTTTATTTTAAGACCTTATTTAACCTCAACCGCAGCTCCAGTCATTCTCTGATTAAATTAAGACGTTTATATATCAATGAGTTCCAAAATAAAGTCCATTAACCGTCATGCAGTAACCAGGAGCGGTATATATACCTACCTACACCTGTAATATTCTGCGACTTGGTCATGGCCAACAGATTGAGATTGACTTTCTATTGCAAAAAATATGCTTAGATATTATACCTGTTCGTACATCGACTTAAAAACAGTGTCATGAGATGCGTGCGGATGCGTCATAGCTAAAAATAATATGTAATTTGTTTTAAATTGACAATTGTTTTTTTCTTTGGAGTAGGTAGATGAGTTTGTGTGTTTAGGAAGACTGTTTACGAGAGATGGGAAGGCTGATAGATATATTCAAAGAAGGGTAAATGCATAATGGAGGACCAAAAAACTATCCAATATCCGATATCCAATATCCGATATAAAACTAAAAACTATCCAATATCCGATATCCAAAGAAGCGTCCACAATGGAGTGCTCGTATCTACCCTGGGGTGCATCGTTCCCTAGGACAACTGCAGATCGCAAACGAATAGGTGACAGATCACAACGACTAAGTGTCCTTATTATATTCGATATCAACTGTTGTTTGTACGTTAGCGATCTGCAGTTGTCCTAGGGAACGATGAGAAGTTACCAACAATTATCCTACCGATCCTTATGGATCGACCATGCTAGCACCCTAGATGTATTGCAGCTAGGCGTGTTACTGGCAGAGGAAGGGTGAAGGTAGACTGAATGCTTAATATGTGTAGAAATAAGATCCCTGCGGCGTAAGTGTGGTAAAACCATATATGATCGTATAATAATATAACGGTAACTGACGAGTTCATCGAAAATCAATTCATCGAAAGCAAATTCATCGACAACGAGATGTCAGGTTAGGTTAGGTTGAACTCGTTTTCGATGAACTCGTTTTCGATGAACTCGCCGTGAACCTAATATAACGTATGTAAGCGTAATCAGTAAAATTAAGAAAGGGACGCTCGGATGGTTTGGGCATGTAGAGCGAATGAAAGAAGAAAGAAATATAAGGAGTGTAAGTAATATGGCACATAGGTATGCGAATGGCAGAAGACGTCAGGTTGTCCGAGGAAGACATGGCACGATCAAGTTAATCAGATACTTGAGTCGGGGCATGCCGAGAGCCAGAATAATGGAGTATGTTTGAGACGATGTAGAATGTGAATGAGGCAAGGAGTGTGTACCAAGACCGAGTTGTTTGGGGGTTCAACCTCTTTGCCTTCCCTTGCGGGGAGACGGCCTGATGTTTAGTTAGTTACTAAGATAACAAATATATATGGGATAATGTAGTAAGTTCCAGAAATATTGAGTTAATTTATAATTCATTATTTGAAATGTATTTCTTTGTTTTCGACAGATTTTGTACGAGTAATTTTTCAAACATACTAAAAATAAAAACTTACTTAATATTTACGTTAAATATCTTCTATAAATGCATGCAAATCGTAAAATAGGAAAGTTCACTCCCACACGGAGAAAAATGTTATTCGAAAAACGATCATATTAATAGTAAAAACGTTTAAAAACGGGGCTGAAGTTCTTACGAACAAATTAACAGGGTTTAGTATACGTACGAAATTACGTATACCAACAAATTATTCTTACATATTCCCGCTAATAAACATTGAAACCGAATAAAAAAAATAAACCGAAATTTCCAACTTTCAAAATACACTCATATGCTCCCGTGCTCCATGGCCTCACAAACACGAAGGACTCTAAGTGGTAAAGATAGAAAAAAATCTATTAGCTACATCGTTTTATTAATGACGCACTTTGGTCCATTAGCTCTATCTCCTGCCTCCTGTTTACTTTATCGACTTGTCGTGTTCTCTCTCCAACCCACTCCTCATCGTCTATCAAAACATCTACCATCTCTTATCTAACCACTCTCCTATTCTAAATACCTTCATACTTCCCTTCTAAGACATGTCCAAGTCGACTGTGGGGAGATGGAAGAGGGTAACCCTCATTTATGTTGATATATTAGGTAAACTTTTCTTTATTATAAAATAAATTGTCACTGCGAAATGAACGCGTTAAAAAAACTCGATTAAATTCGATTATAAACTAAATGGAAAAATAATACTGTCTTTAGCGAAATCCATGAGGGACTCCGAGGTCATATCTTACTTTTCAGATCATGTAGTGGAGTTTTCATCATCATGTTACAAAGTTATTGGGTTTGTGTTAAGAACGAGTAGACAATTTTCTAAGCCTGAAGCAATGCCGTCGATGGTCAACTAAATTATGCGTTCAAAACTTCTGACGTTTGGGCCATACCAGCAAAAATACGTAAAATTACTATGGTATCTTTACACAGAATACACGATAAGTACCTACCCGCAATTCTTGCATAACATGGATTTGCTCTCTGAGACGCGCTACGGAAGTCACCAATCAAGAAGGAATGGGGCCCTTTCAGTAAGAACATTAAAAATTATAAACTATTTTATTGAGAGTGCTCCTGGAATGCTGTAAATTGTTCGTAACGAACAACTATCGCCAGAGTCGGCACCACGACCGGCTATGTATTGCACATAACATAACGGACATGCATGACAAGAGTTATGGTGCTGCTAAATGATATCTACAGATCAATTGACATTTTCAACAAAAACCTTAAGGTAGCCTGAAGAAATGTTAAATACATTATTATTTCATAGTTGCAATTATTTTTTAAGTTGTGTAAATTATTAGATGTGTGTTGTAATGGGATTAATAAATCTATAACATTCATAAAAAGAAATTATCTGTAGCAAAATACAAAAAACATCGAAGATATGTCTCAAATGAGTCGTAATATGCATTTTTTTTCTAATTCGTAGTCCCTTGGCAGGAGTTCAGCCGCTAGACGCTAGAGGTTGCTAGGATGTTAGGCTTCGGTAATCAAAAAGGCAATTCAAAACAAATCACATTTTTCGGCTTTTATTATCATAGGTGAAAGGACACTTTTCAAAGACCAACGAAAAGACAGACGTGAACCAGAGTTTTCCGATTTTTGAAGAGATTTTTCAAATCCTGTAAAATTTTTCAAATACGTGTTTAGTCATTCTGTGTCTGTTTCATAGTCGATAGACGGGGCGTTATTATATCCCAAATAAACTTCTCACCACCACCAATCCAAATTAAAAATACCTAAGTCATAATATATACTACAGTTAAAGTTAAAATGGCTAGCTTTACACTTATAAGTTTTGTCGTAAGTTTACGACTTTTGGCCAATGGGCACATTGGATTTTCAAAATGCAATAAGCAAAGCTAGCCAATTTAATTTTACTGTAGCTAGGGTTGAAACAACAGCCCTTAAACATTTTCATTTTGCAAATCTGTTAATTAATACTACGGTGTAAATTTGTATATGGTATGTACTATAAGCCCAAACAACAGTACCTATCTACTTTAAACATACGCATGTAATGAGAAATAAATATACAAGTAATACGAAACACGATATGCGATAAACAGAAGCGTTGGCAGAAGGTGAACCTCAAGGCTGAGGAGTCTCAGAGAGTGGTTTGACAGCGCCGCAGTGCAGCATCTCTATTCCGGGCTACAGTGTCAAGAGGTCAGGGGTCAAACATGTTGTCTAACCTTCGATAAGAGAGGAACTTCAAATTAGGAAAGTCACTAGTTGTAAGTCACTAGGTATAAATCTTAGTTGTAAGTGATATAAGATATAAGCCACTAGTTACTAATCTTAGTTGTAATCACCTAGCAATAAATCTTAGCTATAAGTTATAAGCTCAACTATAAGTTTTAGTTGTATAAATTTGTAAAGCTTCGTTGAAGTGATTTTCCCATGAAAACGGCGCTTTATAAATAATCCAATCACCAAATAGTTATGCAACAGCATTATATTCGGCAATATTTTCAATATTATTATATAGGCTTAGTGATGTTTAAACCATTTTTTTGGAAAATGGAGGCCCTTTAAAGGGATAAAAAATTGATTTAAACTGTTTTTTTTATAGTTGTCTATAGTGTTAGATATTTCAGATCAATTCAGTTTCACATTCAAATTCTTTCATCATATCGTTATGGGCCATTTGCTTCATAGAAATGAAATAATAACAGGACGTAAATAGAACTTCACAGAACTTGAAAATTAACTTCCAATTTGTTGAATTGTTCAAATTCTGTAAAATAACTGGCACTAAGCTTAAATGTTTAGATAGAGATAAAGCAAAACTTCATAAATATAATGAAAATTGTCTATTTGGGACGTTGTGGTCTGTAAAAATGTTCAAAGTCTATTGGAATAAACTATCAGGATTGGAAATATGAAAAGCTTTGAAAATATGTTGTCCAACATTTTCAAATGTAGAAATTCTTTCTTTTGGATAATTAAATCCATTGTTTTGTTTTTGTTAAGTTTATTAAGAGGTATGCACATTTTTTTCATACATCTAGTAAGAAAATATGGTAATACAAATTAATAAATACAGTTTAAGAAATACAAATTAAAAAATACAATTTAAGAGATTAATTTAAGAAATACAGTTGACTACAATTTAATAAATACAGTATAATATTTGTAATCAGATCAAATATTGTTTTTAACATACAAAGCACATGTCCTACGAAAAGTGCTAAGGTTTGAGGCTTCCTTAATGGCATTCGGTAGGTTATTATAAAGTTTTTGACCTTTATAAAACACGCTGTTTTGGGTGCACGAAAGTTTAGTTTTGTAAAGCCTAAAATCTTTGCATCTTCTCGTAGGATAATTATAAACATTTTCGTGATATTACATTTATATTACTTTTCAGATAACTTGGCAGCATATCATTTTTGAGTTTGTACAACATTGTTAGGGTATTATATATTATATGTTGTTTGGTTGTCTTCATATTTAAATTTTGTAACATTATTTTGACTCTAGTGAAAATGTTGCACTTTGAAATCATCCTCATGTATGGTTAAGGTGTGTATTCGTATCTGTTTTCTTTCTAATCGACGTACCTTCCTAGATCACAATTCTAGGGTGTATCACAAACTTAGTAGTTAGTGAGTGTAACGAATGGTTATGAAACTACATTTGACTCATGGACCGCTTTTAGACAGTGTAGGTACACAGCGGAGAAACCCATCTTATTTGGGTCGATAATCAAACATCCTATAAAGTGAGTTCAACAACTTTAAAGCACTAAACTTGTTGCGTTGTGCGTCATTTTTTCAGCTTACGAAACCTCCAAATAAGCAAAGTATAATTTTTTAAATAAATTTCCTACTTTGTTCATGAAATTTAGACGAACATGTGTTATTCCTCCAAGATTGAGGCAATGCGAAATGATTTAGGAACATAAATTAAAAATAATTAAATAATTAATAGTAGTTAACCAAAAATACATTCTTGAATATTTACGTCATTTTTTTAGAACTGACACTAGATCTCAAAATGTTGGCAATGAAGAAAAGCAAACAGTCTGAAACCTCTCCATAAATTTTAACCAACTTATTAAGGCCAAAGGAAACAAGATGGAAAAAGGGTAAATTCAACTTGCCTTGGAGTGTACTATAATTTACTCCTTGTGGAGGTGGGTCTACATGGCGCCAAAAGCAAAATTATATACGTATATTGAAATATTATTGTATACATGTATTTCTCCTACATATCAGAACATCTTCATGCATTCATAATTCTGTATAGGTGGCTGGTGGTTGATGCAATACATTGAGAAAAGTAATGGCGAAAATTTTACAATTTTTTTTTATAAAAATCTGATAATTTATGAAATTAAGAAATATTAAGAAGTACAGAAATGATGTGATATAGCAAAAAATAGATGTTTGTTTAAATTTTGGCATTTCACCTCTTCCATACACATGCGATTACAAAAATCTACCATTACGTACAAAAAAATATGGGTATTAGAAAAACAAAAACATCACAAATAAAAATGAATAAAGGAAGGACCGTGTAGCAAGACAGTGTTATGTAGTGATCCATTATCTCTGGCCTGATGGCGTGATAGTTCGTATCTCCCTTACTATCATAGTGAGAAGTGAGATCTAAACGGTATTGGAAAGAAAATAGAACACGCTATATATTCAAATCTAAAAGTTAGCCATAAAAAAATTAAAATGTACACCTTTATGAAATCAAAATTTCAGATCGCAATTTGAAAAAAAAAAAATTAAACTTTAAGAATTTTTTATGATTTTTTTTACATAAAATGACAAAAAAGCGAGAAGACAGTAACGCTTATAATTCATTTGTATAATGAAATATGTATGTGTTTTTATATTTTTTCATTATCAGTAATTTTAGTTAGAAAAAACGTAAAGTGAGCCATTTTTAAAACTTTTTAAAGTTTTCATCCAAACATTTTACATTTTAAAAATTACATCGATATTTATAATAATAAAATTTGAAAGCTCATCACCTTTCGAAAACAGTTTTTTAGTTTTTCGATACGTTAACAAATATATTTTTTTTTTGATTTTATTGCAAAGCGGGAATATTTTTCGCTTCTGAAAAAATACGCCAAATTTTTGAAAGGTTAAATTATTTTTAACATTGTAATTTGATTGCGAAGACAGTCAGTACAGTACACTTCACCCGATGAGGTGGTTATTTTTATTATTTATTGTTATTATTTTTATATTTGTTGTTATTTTTGTTATTATTTTTGAACATTGTAATTTGATTGCGAAGACAGTCAGTATAGTCCACTTCACGCGATGAGGTGGTTAAATACCACTCGTTACTGAGTCAAGAACGACATGTTTTGAGAAGAAAACGAAGAGTAAAAAAGGAGATTTCTCAAATAAACAAGAAAAGAAAAAGACCTGTGTGGCTTGATAAAGCTGATGATAGCGGCCATACCTCGAGGCCGTTCACTTTATCCCAGGGTGACCAAACAGGCCAGTTACCATAGGCCAACGTACTATTTTAATTACAAATAATTTATTTAACTAGGTACCTGCCTATTTAGTGTTGTAATATATACATATCGGTAGCACAGAGAGGACGCTTGACAGAATATGCGAGAAAAAGCATCTTTCACTTTTGGCATCCGGACAAATATTCGCAAAAAAGGTCAAATAGTTTTTGTCTCCTTAGGGAACATGTATTAATTACGTGATCTATTGAGATGAAGTGAGATTATGTGAGATTAAGTGAGATTTAGTGGGACCTCCTCCCCCCCTCACGTGAGATGTTTTCTTACTCTCGAAATAAATGTTTTTCATAATAGATATTATTTCAGCGGGTAAAATGGGACACTTCAAAAGAAGTGAAACAATTAAAAAAAATATTATTATCTCTATAATAATATTACCTATACTCTTTTCAAGTTGACGTGAGATTTTTATTGACCCCCCCCCCCCCCCTACGGTATAATGAAATTTGGTGATATTTTACTGAACCTCCCCCCCATCTTTTGCTCACGTAATTATTGTATATACTATCAAAGAAACATCGTGTGGATTATAAGATTTAAAGACATTTTTGGTAGTCAAAAGTAAATAACTGGTAGTTCTGTGAACAGTTCGCGTCCAAAAAAATTATCTCTTATTTTAATCAAAACTAAATTTAAAAAAAAATAAGATATATAGTTAAATTTCCACCTACTTTTTATCAAACCGTTTAGTTTACGTAGCATTTAAAAAAAAATCGAAAACGTAACATTCAAACGACAATTCCTTTTTTCATATTATCTTCAGGTAGGTGAACCATAATATTGAAAAAAAAAAACGATTAAGAAGTACAAAGTAAATATGACGGTATCACATTTAAAAAAAAAAAACAAAACATCTTACTGAAACATTGAAATGGCCACCAATGAGCCAGAAACCGAACGTACAAGCTAATTTATTCATGCACATGCGCTGGAATCCATGTTTGCGCATTACCATGAACCATGTAATACAGGAAAATTTTACGCATTTTGCTATCATTTTTTCTACCCTCCTGTGGAACTATGTTATGCATGTAGTATGTGGCACGACTAAAATACCACTTTTTACGATTTCAAATGGTTGGCAAAGAGAAAGATCGGTAATTAGAGATAACAGGAAATAAGATTTTATGTTAAAGATTTGTTCGAAGAAGCGTTTATGTAGATATTTTAAAATAACTTACCGTTTTTTCTGCAGATGGTCAGCTGACAGTACTATTTTTCGAGTAAATTCCCAAGATCTGTAACAAAAAAATTTAAAAAACTTAATTTTCCATCGAATATAAAGCGATTGTAACTTTATAAAATTTTGACGAGATTATAGTTTTCCCAATATAGGAGATTATTTTTTATCAATGGTAATAGAGTTGGGAGGGGTTTAAAAAATACGAAATTCAAAAAAGGGTAAGAGTGTTTTTTTTATATTTCTTTCGTGAAAATTCGATTTTGGAAAAATCATCTCAATCTCAAGGTAGTTAAAAACTAAAATTATTGCTTATAAAAAAATACTTTGCAGTATTTCCCGTACCGGGAATCGAACCCGAGCCTGCTGGGTGAAAGCCAGCTATCCTAGCCACTAGACCATACGGGATATTGAACGAAGAACCAAAGAGACTTTTCTTATTCAATCTAGTTTTAAACTACAGTTTAACATATAGATGCAGTAAATTAAATTATAACAATTGGAAAATTTGAAAGTACAGTAGTTATTGTGAAATATCACCTCCATAGTAAGGGCACAAAGACAGACTATTTTAATTTCTAGATTTATACCATTCGGTGGTCATTTTGGTCACTCTACACGGAGAAAAATGTTATTCTTAAATACGATCATTTTATTCGTAAAAACGGTTAAAAACGGGATTGAAGTTCTTACGAACAAATTAACAGGGTTTCATTGTTTATTGGCGGGAAAGTGTAAGAATAATTTGTTGGTATACGTAATTTCGTACGTACACCAACAAATTATTCTTACATTTTCCCCCCAATGAACATTGAAACTCTGTTAATTTGTTCGTAAGAACTTCAAAAACTTCAATCCCGTTTTTAACCATTTTTACGAATAAAATGATCGTATTTTAGAATAACATTTTTCTCCATGTATGATACATGCGTATAATTGATGTGCATATTATTGAATTAAGTTTTTAATATCCTCTACAGATATAATCAGTTGTTTTGTGTCTAGTAAAAAAAAACTCGATCTGGAAACTTTGTAGACACTGAAATTACACTGCTACATACACATTATGTGTTACACTCATAATATCACAAAACTTCAGGGTGTGATATCTGTAACTTATGTAACAAACTAGAGGTTGCAATGGAGCTCTCAGCGACAGTACTAAATAATCGCAAATCTATAATTCATGATGCCAAAACAAATAGTTGTTTTAGTACAACAATTGCTTTAACTGTCTGACCAACACACCTACACTATTAGGATAAAAAAACCTCAAACCTAGATGCTTAACTACATTTTTGGGCAAGAAAAACCATAATCCAAATTAAAAATACTAACGAGATAAACAAGTTTAAAAATAAAATCAAAATTTGACTACGAAAACATGAATATAAAGAAATTATAGGCATTTTGAAGACTAGATAAGTACAAAAATAACAATTTTAAGACAATATCAAAATCTAAGTAAAAACACGATATGTCATTTTTCACCTAAACTTGCAACAAGTTCCTAACATAGCGGTCGGTGCAAAAAGACATTTCGTGTTTTTAAATGGAAAAAATAAACATTAAAATGCACTTTTTTTAAATTCCGGCAACTGAATTGATTAGTACTAGTTAATATCTAACTACTGTTTAAATTATTTTTTTTCGTCCGTATTAAGCGTGTCCCGGTTTTGTAAATATTTTCCCTTATATTTCACACAAACAAGGGACCAGATGACGTGAGACGACGTCACACACTCTCCAATCTCTTACCGGGCGTTTTCGCGGGCTTTAATAAAATTCAAACTTGTTGAATTAATTTAATTATGAAAACGAACTTTAAAAAAAATACTGGTATTTAAGATGATAGACTTCGCTTTTCAGCCCATACAAAAAGGACGCCCGGGAAAAAACACTTTTCTACATTGAAAATTGCACAATATGAATATATTTTTTTTATACTGCCTTCTAGAGGGTGAAAACTATGTCGGTATGTTTTCGAATTTTCGATGCGTTTCGTATTAACGTAAACATTCCATGTCAAACATGTACGATTTATCAAAAAATATTATTTAAGGAAAAAGTGCTGCTAACTCAACTCTCATAAAGAATTATAAAATTATAAAAAGCTACCGACGTAGCTTCTTCTTTCTAAAAAATATATATTTTTTTAAATTTCAATTTCGTGAAAGTTGCGGTGTAGAAAAGTGTATTCTCCATAAACTCCTTTTCGAGCGATTTCTGTAGGTAAATTTGAGCGTTGTCTCATTCGCACATTTCGCATTCGCATGTATTGTAAGTGTGCGTGAGCTTATTGTGAGCGGGACAGAATGACAGACGCGGGTATTCCGCGTGTGGTTTAAAGTCTAGCCTCTTAAGTTTGCATGTCATCTACATGAAAATATTTTTTATAAGTAAAATATTTTTCACTCAACTTCCCTATTAGCGAAATGTAGTCGACATTAGACACAATCGTCGATATTTGCCTAGTTTTAACAATAGAAAAACTTGACTATCGTAAGTATTGACTGTAAACATAGTTAGTTAAGTATTTATCGCATAATAATGCTAATAAATGGACCAAATGAATCTAATTGCGATGTTTGTAAAGTACGTAACTTGCTAAATGCCTTGATTTAAATAATATTAACTACACTTTTAAAGAATGACGGATGCACCTATAATTTACCAAAATATGATAAGATTTTTTCCTGAAGTTATCTCAACTGTCATGGTGAACTCACCCCCTGAAATGTTGCGGTATCGGCGTGAAACACTGTAGAATACAAAACTCACACACTTAAGAGGCTAGACTTTAAACCACACGCGGAACACCCGCGTCTGTCATTCTGTCTCACTCACAATAAGCTCACGCACACTTACAATACATGCGAATGCGAAATGTGTGAATGAGACAACGCTCAAATTTACCTATAGAAATCGCTCGAAAAGGGATTTATGGAGAATACACTTTTCTACACCGAAACTTTCACGAAATTGAAATTTAAAAAAAAAATATTTTTTAGAAAGAAGAAGCTACGTCGGTAGCTTTTTATAATTTTATAATTCTTTATGAGAGTTGAGTTAGCAGCACTTTTTCCTTAAATAATATTTTTTGATAAATCGTACATGTTTGACAGTGAATGTTTACGTTAATACGAAACGCATCGAAAATTCGAAAACATACCAACATAGTTTTTACCCTCTAGAAGGCAGTATAAAAAAATATATTCATTTTGTGCAATTTTCGATGTAGAAAAGTGTTTTTTCCCGGGCGTCCTTTTTGTGTGGGCTGAAAAGCGAAGTATATCATCTTAACCATTTGCACACACAAATACACACCCATCCATTGTTGTAATATTATTAAGTACCTCGGTGTAACCACTAAGTAGTAACCAGTAACAACAGATAACCTTTATTAACCGTCCCGCCGCGATGGTTCCGTCCCACGGGCACTGAAACGTGAAGCGCCTTCCCCCTTGTCTTTGGGTTAATATAATACAATACTAAACAGTCACCCATTGACTTACTGTTGTATAAAATGGGATACCATGCCATTAAGTTGTCATTAATCTAATTTGGAGAGAGTGGCTACTTCATAATAATGATAGTAAGTGAATACAGGTACTACAAACGTCATTGTGAGGTTTGTGTTTGTTAGTGAGACAGCAATGCATGGTTGCACCAAACATAAAGAGCGCATTCTAGTTGGGTTTAGTCCTTTATGGAGTCCAATGTAGGGTTGTTCGTAGGAGCGGAAATTTCTAGAATAATTATGTTTCAAAGCATTTATAGGACGATGTAAAAGGCGCCCAAAAATATTTTGTAAATACTAAAAAAAAAATTTAATTTGAATTATTTTAGTTTGTTACACCTTAAATAATAGAAAAACTGAGGTATTTTTGTCACAAAACACGTTCTCGGATTTATTTTTTAATGATTTTAATTTATCTAAAATTAAAACTGTGTTGACTAGATTATGGATTGATTTATTTTGTTGAATGATTATATGATTTGAAATTTGTGTTGTTTAATAGAATCTATCGTTTGAAAATTGAACAAATCTGCCAAAGACCAACGGTATAACATTAGTATCTTCAAAATACACTTAGTTTAAAATTGCGTGTTTTTTTTTTTTTTATAGAGAAACCTCACAAGAGTCCCAACTGCTCCCTTCTGGAACCAGTGAGACTATGGCATCCCCAATTGGAGTATGTTGTGAGGCTGAAGGTAAGTGGGGAAGGTAAGGAGATGGGGAAGAGGAAGGTGGGAAAGTACCTGGCTATTCAGATCTAGTCACTAAACACGGCTAGAGCCATTATTAAGCAACGTTTCAATTCTGAATGGTGGTCTTACACCAGGGCGATACTGAGAGTATCTTCCACTCTGTACCAGATAAAGTAACAATCTGTCAAAATCAATTTATGTTGTTTTGTAAAAAAGAGTCAATACGCCTGGAATTTGATTTAAAAGGGACTAATTTCCGGTATTCTCTGGTAATACCCTCTTAAGCAACGTTTCAACTACGAGTGGTGCATCGAGATGCAAATTTAAAAAACTTGTTGTAATTTTACACATGGTCTTTTTATTTGTCTGTATCGGGTTTCGATTTCGTGACCTCTATTTTGCAACGGAGATCGTCAAGCAAATAAAACTTGTTTGTTTTGTGTACGTCTGGAGATTTAGCAGGGGTACCCGGGTTCATAGGGTGAGGTTTGTCTAGGTATTTGCGGATAAGCGATCCATTGACTTAAATAATGCTTCTAAGACGCGATCAATTTATTCCGTTCGAACATTCAGAAACAAAAATGATTGAAATATGACTAAAGACCTCATTAACTAATTAATTTCGTTTAGTGTCAAAAAGTAAATGCGGACTGCTAATGCATATTTAGGTTGGTATCTCAATTCAACATTGTCAATTTATTAATTTTTTTATATAATTGATTGGCATTTGACGTTTTGGAATGTGAATTCATAGACAGATTCGTCAGAGTTGCCAGCGTATAGCGATTTCTTATTCATTCATTCAATGAGCTCCTGGTGCTACCGTATGCCACGCAACTACGCCCTTTTGAACTATCCGGTCACGCAGCAATGCCGAGAGAAACGCGGACTTCGTTATGGTCTGTTAGTCTCACCAAAACCTGTACCCTTAAGGATATTATAAGAGTCAGTAGTGTAAAACCTTAAAATTGTGGTGGAATGAAGAATTACATAGTATGTAGGTGGTTGACATTCGATAAGGTCCACCTTGGTCAGGGGACCTAGACTTTCATTGACAAACTTGTATAGATTACAGACCTTGGTCAAGAATAGGGCAGGGCCAACAAAGTCGAAATACGAGTTAAAAAATATAATATAATGATTAAAAATAATTGCATTCATTATAAACCGTAAAACATTTTCAAATTTGCGAAGAAAAAGTCGAAACTTCTTGATCGCCGACCCAAAATTTTCCCCGTTTCCCTTTTTTTTACATTGGACCCTACACCACAGCATTTTCATCTATGGGGATGTTGTGTGGAGGGTCTTTTTAGGGAACGAACGGCGAGGAAGTTCTGGGGAGAAAAAATTATGAGGGGTGGGTAGGAATCTGGGAATCAATGTGTCTAGGAGTGACAGACGCATGAATCCATTCATCCCACTGCGGTCGATCCCAGGCTATGGGTCTAAAGAGTCCGGCTGGAAAGACAAACCTCACATAACCTCACTTTATGGAAAAGAATTTTCAAAAGCGAAAATTTTAAAAAATGAGTCAATGTACCAGATTTGTCAATAACAGAAATAATTTAAGATTATTCGGAGGTGGTGAAATTTCCCCTAAAAGTTTAAACAACCCTTATTGATAATCAAAGGTTTGGATTGCACAAACGTTGTTAAGTTTATTCGTGAATCAGTGTTCAACATAATAATAATATTTAATTAAATTACCAAATGACATTGATTAAGTGATTTATTCACATAAATAACCATTATTGTCTTCCTGTTAACAATGTTCATTGTCAAGTATTTCTGAAGCGTTCTGTGATTCATGTTTTTTAATTATCAACAACTTTAGCAGATATAATATTCACTTTATTCTATTTAAGATGTTTTATGATTTGTGTGACAATGAAATGAAATAAAATAAAAGACGAATATTCAGCCTTGTATCAGATACTAGAGATCAAAGAAATAAAGAGGGTATTGCGATGGAGTACGTTAACAGCACAAAACAAATTAAAAATTACTAGATAATCTGAGAGTTGTAATAACATTTATTTAAATCCCTGTAGTAAGGTTTTAGATAATTTATAAAATTGGGAAGATTTTCGGTGGCTGGGTCATATGGAGAGAATGACCGAACACCAAGCAAAGTCCCTGTTAAACTCTAGACCTATAGGACGAAGGAGCCAGGGAAGGCCAAGATTAAGATGGAGCGACAACGACCTCAAAGACCTACCTACCTTGGAGTTTCCAAACTGGAGAGCTGGTACAAAGGAGAGATGAGTGGAGGAAGACTCTTGAGGATGCCAAGACCCACCAGGGGTTGTAGAGCTATGTGATGATGATGATGATGTAGTTAGCTACATCTGAATTTGATTAGTGCCATACTTTTATTAATAAAAATGATTGGAAAATTTGGAAAAAAAAACGGCGCTACAATTTCGAGTTCCTAGACTCTATCTAATTTTATTATTTTTAAACAGATACATAAAACATAGGTAGGTACCTGTAAGGTCGCTTTCGATAAACACTTATTAGAAAATTTATGCTTAGAGAAGATACCACTTTAAGAAGACGTACGCAGTGAACACTATATTTAAAAAATACTTGACATATCGCTAGAAGAACAGAGAAATCGATAACTTTACAATATCGGGATTTATAGGCGTAAGCGCCTCCGCCCACTCAGGCAACTGAAAACTCTCAACTGCCAACTGTCTTTGTATGACAATGTGATGGCCCGCACACTACACAATCACACAAAACCCCGTTGTCAATGGTAACGCAAGCGGTGACTTGCGACCATCTTGCGACTGTCACGGCCGATTGCCCTGGGCGGCCTTTGGTAGTTGCGAACTGTCAGCTGATTGTTCTTGTTCTATGGTTAAACAAGCATTTTGACCAATCAAGACAGAGAAAACAGCCGGTTTTAGTTGGTTTTCAGTTGCCTCAGTGGGCGGAGCGCCTAAGTTTCACTGTTGACAGCCGAACCGATATTGACAGGGGATAAATAAGAAATCAATATACGCTGGCAACACTGGCGAATCTGTCTACGAATTCACATTCCGAAACGTCACGCCAATCAATTAATAAATTGGCAATGTTGGCTTGAAATACTAACCTAAAAAAGCGTTGGCAGTCCGCATTTACTTTTTGACATTAAACGGTAGTTAATTAGTTAATGAGGTCTTTAGTCATATTTCAACCTTTTTATTTTCTCAAAGATCGAACGGAATAAATTGATTACGACTTAGATGCATTATTTATGTCTATGGATCGCGTATACGACTTCTTTCATTTCTAAGAGCTTCATTAGTACAATCCGTTCATTAAATAAGCCTTAATTTTGCATAACGAACGATATTATTCAAAAATATATTGACATTGAAAAATAAATCGTCGGTCAGAATATCTGTTAACAATCGTTGACCGTGCTCGCAAATATTGATAACTGACCATAGATGACGGAATTGGTCAATATCGTATTGATATAGGGTTTTATCGATCGTTCATGCCGGACCTAAAAATAAAACCGGTGTAAAAAATGTATCTACATCTAATAAAGTAAAATCTACGAGAGTTTGACAACCGAAAATCATCGGCCTACTGCATCCTCATTTCTAGAATCACAGCCCAACTCAAGAATTCAACTGCAAAAAGTAATTATATACTCATTTCCTGAAGAACTAAATAAATTCAGCTTTTTAACATAGAAGGCCAGGAAGACAAACAAATCTTTTCATAATTCTTCAAGCATTGAGTGAATATTACAATATTTTTGTTAAATGTCGTTAATACGTTTTTATTTACTGATAAGTCTCAAGGACTTCGCCATTTTTAGTATCCGTTTCCTTTTCTAAATTTTAATTTAAAATTTAAATTTCGACGGAGATGCATATTTATGTAAATTTTTAACACCTTTTTTACATAATCTTTAGAATCTAAGCCTCGAATTTTATGTTAGTGATTTTGTTATACTGTGTTTAAGATCTGATACACTCGACTTACGAATACCTTTATCTGATTTCAACCAATGTCTAAATATGATGACTAGATTTAGCCTATTTTAATATTAATATTTTTGATGAAGATTGTTACTACAACATTTTTATGTGGCAGAAGGTTGAAAATATCGACACAAAGGATTGAAATTTTACCCTAAACTACTATGGAACCATAAAAATACAAATAAAAAATCTGTATTTTTTTTTTCTATTTGTTTTAATTTTAAGAAAGAGTATCTTTAATACAGCATTCCTGTGTAAATCACAGATAGTCTGAATTCTCGACAAATCAGTTCCAATTTTCCTGAACTACTATGGAACCATAAAAATACAAAAAAAATACTGTACCTATAGATTTTTCCATTTGTTTTAATTTAAAAAAAGAGTATTTTTACTACAGCATACCTGTGAAAAATCTCAGATAGTCTGAAGTATCGGCAAATCAGTTCTTTTATTTTTCTGTGTCTTGTTCATTTTCAAAATTTTCGTTTAGATTATTAGTGTTATTTTCTTCTTCAATAACTAAAAAGCCAGTTATTTTGCATAAAGAACGACATTATTCAAAAATTTGTGTTTATTGACAGCTTATCTGTTACTTGCTATAAATTGGCCGCTTTGTGTTGAAATCATAAGTTGACCGTGCTCGCAAATAACGCCAACTGACCATAGATGACGAATTTAGACAATATTGTGTTGACATAGGATTTTATCGATCGACCTACTGCTTAATTAATAAGTCAATCAACTAATTTAAACACCATAATTTCCATCTTATAACCAGTTTGATTCATTAGTTCTCCTGCGGAATCAACAATATGTCCACCTGCATTAACTAAAAATAAAACTGCTTAAATTACAGGTGATAAAACTCCATCAGTTACTTTAATTTATTATTTGTTATAGCTCTTATAACCTTGTAAAAGTCACACATGGTCAGAATATTATAATGTGTTACGTCAAGATGTCATATTGGCAAATATCCGTCAAAATTTACATAATAATGTCATGTTCTCTGATATTTGCAAATTAAAAGTGTTTGTCAAGATATTGCAAATAATTTATATTTTCAAGACACCATTGAAGAAGGTTAGGTAAATAATTGGTATGGTTCGATTTTGTGCATCTCATAATGTTTGCAGAGTTTTGAAATAATTTATTCATTCAGACCCGAATCTTGATAGTTTAAGTATATTTTTTTTAAAAATCTTTATTTACAAACATTGAAGAATTTCTTAATGTTTACAAACCATTTTTAAATCGAGATTTTGAAAGCCAGGCATAAAAAACGTCAGAGGAAGCAAACGTGGATAGAAGGCAGTTGTTTTTATTTACAGTAGCCCCACACAGATGTTATCTTTGGGGATGCTGGGTGGAGGGCCTTTTTAAGGAAAAGCATTTCTGGGAAAGAAAATGTTATGAGGGGTAGATAGGAATGAAGGTTAATGTGTCCAGGAGTGATTGACGTATGAATCCATCCCTCCCACTGCGGTGATGGGTCGAGAGAGTCCGGCTGGAGAGGTCTAGGTTAGGTCTCCCATAACCAGTCTCCCCCGATCTAGCCCGCCACGCAGACGGTGGGTGAACCCATTCGCCGCCAAGACCTAGACAACCCTCACCCCATGAACCCGGTCGACCGCACGGAGAAAATGATATTCTAAAATACGATCGTTTTATTCGAAAAAATGGTTAAAAACGGGGTTGAAGTTCTTACGAACAAATTAACAGGGTTTCAATGTTTATTGGCGGGAACATGTAAGAATAATTTGTTGGTATACGTAATTTCGTACGTATACCAACAAATTATTCTTACCAACATTTTCCCACCAATAAACATTGAAACACTGTTAATTTGTTCGTAAGAACTTGGAACTAGGGCGATACTGAGAGTAGGTATCTATCACTCTGGGAGTGTGTGTAAGCAAACAGTAAGGTATAAAGTTGATTCTCTATTATGCCTAATTGACAGACCGAATGTGGTGAACTTGATGTAAATACGAACCGATGATTTTATGAACACTATGTTATACTGAGAGTTGTACGAAATTAGGTACCTATCAGGTTTTCCAATGAATAATATAAAATTAAATGGTCACTCCTTAAAACCAGAAACTGAACACAAACAACATAGCCGTCAAATGCAAATAATTTTATATACATATCTAGGAATAATATAGACATAAATTTAATCAGTTTGGACATTTCAATTTTGAAAACGTGTTAAATTAAGGATCAGATAGAAAAAATAATAAAAAACACGTTAAGCGTATAAATATTGATATCATATTATAACACATACAATTAGCAATCGTATATGTTTTTATGAATAATTCTGTGTGAAAGGAAAAACCTGTTTTCATGTGAAACAGCACATTTTGGAAATTGTTGCCACGCAACTGCTTGTGAAGTAATAAATATGGCATAAAAAATCGTTGATATCATGTTTAAAGTTCACAGGTATAATATATATAATCGAAAGATTGTTGTATAATACAAAAAAAAGATCAAATTTAAAAGACAAACAAATATATTTAATAACATTTTTTTGTGTTCACGGATGTAAATGAATTTTTAAACATTGACAACTGAATTCTAACAAAAATAGTCAACATTACTCAATAATTATGAAGTTAAATCACAAATTTTTGCAAAAACGAAAACATTTAATTTTAAAAACTTATAAAACCTTCGAAAACATGTAATTTTTCTAGTTATTAAGCACATGGACAACTAAATTAAATTGGATACATATAATTTTTTTAATGTAAATACCGTACAAGAGTCCCAACTGCTCCCATTTATCCGGAGTCAATAGAACTATATAGCATCGTCAATTTGATTATGAGTATGATTATGGATTGAGGCAGGAAGGATTGGGGAAGGGAATGAGTTGGGAAAGAGGAAGGTTGGAAACTATTTGAGAATCACATCTGGTCACTAAAAACGGCTAAAGCCATTTCAAGCAACGTTTAGATTTTATATCATCAGAAGTGATTTTGTCATAACTATACGCATATTCTTATTTTTTTAATTTATTTATTAAGTCAACCTACAAATGGATGTACAAGTATAAGTCGAAAACTCAAAACGAAATAATAACAATAATATTTGTATGATTTCTATAGGGACTTTTTTTAAATCACCTCAAGGACGCTGTACAAATTTATTAAATATGTATACTTCTACAATCTTACTTCTTACTACAGACTTAGATAAAGCATTATAACACCTTATGGCAAAAATATAAAATCCACCAGTTCCACAACACAAATCCACAATAATGCATTTGACCTATTTGACCTATGAACATGTTTATCCAGAGCTACAGGTTTATACAGAGCTCCTGACCGGCAATCAGAGGAGTGCGGGTTCGAGTCCCGTCGGTGATATGTATCTTTTCTCGGGAGATTTTTTCAATATGGATGAGTGTTTCAGCCTAATAATTATTGCTTATAATAATTGTATTTTTTTAAATTTATAATCTCATACTATTTAAAGAAAAGTGTGTGTTGCGGCGTGGCTTTGTTTTTTATACAAATCTACAATTTTATTCCGAGATTTATGAAATTTTTTATGCTTCAAAACAAGACTGTCTAATTATGATTTTGAAAAACTTTCCAGTAACTAATAATTGTGCGTGTAAAAAATTGCTTGGATATGAACATTTTACCATGAATTAGTATAAAATCGAAGTGATGCATGTAAATTAATTACATTTAAACAAAGATAATATTAAAGAACCTCTCCACCTGTAAAACTATGTCAGTAGGTAGGTACCTGAAGACACGCCATCATGGCGAAGTGCGGACGTTTAATACTAGTTTTAATTGATGTTTAAAAAACACTTAAAAGTTAATTATATTATTGCACACCTCATGAGTTGATGAAGCGTTGCCATTCTCAATTATAGTCAGTCCCCCTTACTCATAATTGCGGTATCCGCCGACTCATCCTTGGTTTTGTAAAGTTGGCTTTAAACCTGGTTTAAAGCCGTTTTAACCATGCACACGCAGTGATAATAAGTCAAGTTTTTCACTGTTACGTCGTAATACGATGCGTATTAGTTATGCTACGATTATGAGTAAGAGGGAGTGAATATAAGGTTATACTTACTTTAGTACAAGACGATTGGTTTTCTTAGGCCCTGAGGAAAATAATTTCCCTCAAGGACCATGTCATCTTTGGGGATGCTGTGTGGAGGGTCTTTTCCAGGAGAGGAAGGAGTGAAAATGGGTCTTGAAGAGACCCATGTTGAAGGAGGGAGGAAACAACAACAAATCGTTCCACAACTGAGCTGTTAAACTCAATGTGACAAATGTCAACCGTATACATATTATGTTGGGAGCGCGTTTGGCGTGTTTCCGGACTCCGGGAACGATTAAGGTAGTTAATTGGACAACATACCCTTGCGCCTATGCTTTAAAGAATATTCTGGAATTCTTTAAATTTTTTTAACATTAGCTCCACACAGGAGGACCTGTGAAAAATAATTTCCCTCAGGGACTATGTCATCTTAGGGTATGCTGCGCCTTTTTTATGGATAGAAAGGATAGGAATGAATGAAGAAAGTGTAAAGATAATATATAACGCTAATGTGAATGATAGTCGAGGAAGGCCGACGAAGTCATGGAATATCAAGTGAATCAGATACTTAAGTCGGATCATGTCAAGAGTCAGAATAATAGGAGAGTATTTATGAGTCGATGTATGAATGTGAATGAGGCAAGTAGTATATGCCAAGACCGAGTTGTTTGCGGTTCGTCCAGTGCCTAAACCCTGCGGAGAAATTGTGATGTGATGGTTAGTTAGTTAGTTTTTGGATAAAAAGGGAAGAAAAAGGGTAAGAGGGGGAGTATGAATCTGGGGGTCAGTATGTCCAGAAGTGACAAACGTACGAATCCATCCGTCTAACTGCGGTGCAAGGAGATGGGTCGAGAGAGTCCTGATGGAATGTTTTTCTTTCGTATAAACGTAAAAATCATATAATATTTCTATTTTTGAAACTGATAATTCGTGGTGGAATTCTATTATAATAGTATAATAAAACAAATTTAAAACTTTTTCCACTTTTAATTTATTGACCGTAACCGGTTTCAGCTTGTCAAAGCCATCTTCAGACTGGTGAAAAATATTCTTAACCTAGGGATTTTATACAAAACATATTTGGGAGGGGGGAAGGAGGGGGGGGGGGGAGGGAGGGGTGGTCTACAGGGATTTTATTCAATTATGGATTTAACAATAAAATTAGGTGCTAATAATTCACATTACTTGTAAGGTATTTCCCAAACAATACTAAAGTATGTAAGCTACCAACCCTATGTAATTAGCCTACTGGGAATAAAAAAAAAATTAGATAGTTGGACACTCAAGACCACTTAACAACAAATGTAATAAAATCCATAATTGAATAAAATCCCTGTAGACCACCCCTCCCTCCCTCCCCACCCCTCCTTCCCCCCTCCCAAATATGTTTTGTATAAAATCCATAGGTTAAGAACATTTTTCACCAGTCTGAAGATGGCTTTGACAAGCTGAAACCGGTTACGGTCAATAAATTAAAAGTGGAAAAAGTTTTAAATTTGTTTTATTATACTAAAAATCATATAGGTACTTAGAACCAAAAAAATATTATACAACATTTTTTGGTCAATATTTGTTACTGACCTACTTACTTTAAACAATCTATTCACTTTGTTTTTTTTTTTAGCCACGTTCCGTAGAGAATTATGAACTAATTAAGGACTCGATTACAATTTTTTTGCACTTGTGAACTAGATAAATCAGTCAATCAAACGCTAAAAAACAAACCACCACAACAAAAAAGTAAGATTACGAAAAAAATACAAGAAAAAGTCAGAAAAAAATAGTTGTGCATTACCATAAAATATACTCCAATATTACAAAAAAAAAACAACAACACAGATTGTGCATTACCCGATTTATATATGATATATTATTGACCCTGACCCAATCTGCCGAAATGAAATATGTCAAGTTTGAATATAATGTGTGGATTTATTACGGGCAAACTCATTGCTAGGACTGGTTGGATTAAAATTATAATTCTTTATCAGAGAAAGGTGCCAAGTGAGGACTCACCTCGAAAGTCTGAATTTGATTAGAAGTTGCAGTTGAATGAGACAGTTTTTATGTATTTTTTATTTGTGTATTAATATTGAGGTAAATGTTATGCTTTGTGTTTCTGGATTTAAAATGGTACTGATAGGAAAGATGACAGGTAAGTTTCTCGTATTGGCTGTGTTTATTTGAATCCAGGGAATAGCGGTTTGATCGTGGCTTTATAGTAGTCCCAGAGAGACGTCGTACTAGTGTCTTCGTTCAAATTCATGAAGATGGACACTACAATGCTGTCCAAAACTTTGGCTAAGGCAGCAGGTAGCGCAATACGACACATTATGATTTCGTTTATATTTTATTGTCCTGATGAAGACTGAGTGCAATCGAAACCGTTCGACAAATATAAATAAAAATAAAGTGGTTTAAAACTAAGTATTTGTTTCATTTGGTATAATGTCAAGCCACAAAGTGTTTGCTTTCTTCGATAATTCAAAATTATGATTTTATTTTCTTTATTCATAAAATTTTTAGTTAAAAGTTTTGAGGATTTTTCGGCCACCAAGCTAGGCACATGCCCGTATTGTGGTGGTCGATAATTTGATAAAGGTTCGCTATGTTTGGTACATAGCGGGGGTGGTTCATGGGGTGAGGTTTGTCTAGGTCTTGGCGGCTGATGCATTTGCGCACCCACCGCGTGGAGGACCGTATCGAGTGTGAGTGGTTGAGGGAGACCTTTTTACTTTTCCAGCAGCCTTCTGTGTGGAGCTAGTGTAAAAAAATCATTTTTATGTTTAACTCTGTATGTGAAGCAAGCTATTTAAAATTTTAATTGAGCACGTCGGATTCGATCATCGACTTCCAATACTTCCAAGGAACTTACCGCTTTGCCACAAAGGTTGCTGTGAGTGATATTTTTTATGTGAATATCACCTCATAAGAGTCCCAACTGGTCCCGTCTGGAGCCAGTGAGACTATGGCATCCCCAATTGGAGTATGTTGTAAGGCTAAAGGTAAGTGAGGAGGGGAAGGAGATGGGGAAATAGGAAGGTGTGGAAGTACCTGGCTTTTCAGATCTAGTCACTAAACACGGCTAAAGCCATTTCAAGCAACGTTTCAATTCTGAATGGTGATCTTACACTGAAAGTATCTTTCACTGTGGAACACGGAAGATACTTTCTATATGGAGGAAAATCTATATTCTTATAATGGAGGAAACCATTCCTTGTTCTTGTGCCATCAAAACGTTGCAATCTTGATTCTTTCTATTACTCATTTTCATCGAAACTTCTCACATTAAAAATAAGTATTTAAATATTTGCTGATTCGTAAATCTGTTGTTTCTTTCTGCTCTGCGTGAATGTTTTTGAATGTTAAGTAAAATAAATATGTTTGAAATATAATTGGATGTAATGTTTTTCACAATAAATAAATAAATATCCATTCATATGTCTGTGCTCCTGGTATTTTTGTGACACTGACATATTATAAAATTTGAATAATATGTCAGTGCCGCACGGAAATATGTTAGGTTGGTGTGTGTATCACGCTGCGGTCAAGGACCGACATATTCTTCTGTAAGAGAGTTATAATTAATTATCACAGATCGTATGATGAGTAGATTGAAGTGGGGCGGAAAACGTCAAGACAACTTCTGTTGGCAACTAGCCATCATGTAACAGTGGCGTACAGAGAGATTACGGTAATTGGAATGCCACCATAGACACTATGGGGATATAATTATGTTTGTATTGTGTATAAATCAAATAAGCCTTACACTTTACTTAGAAGTTTATTGAAACAATTTGCATGCGATTACAATTACTTATAATGAATATTTAAATGAAAGTGGTAGCGAACCAGAAACGATTTGCGAAGCTGAAGAATTAAATTAATTCTACAAGTTTGAATTTTATCAAGCCCGCGAAAACGGCAAAATTAAATGTACATGTATTTATCTCATCTTATTAACTATCCGTGATCTGTGATCTCTGCAGTTCTCATTGCAATCTGCCATCACACAGTCCTTCGTAAATTGCTTCTATGAATAGTCCGGGACCATCAACCTCTTGAGGATAACCACTGAACGCACTGAGAACAGAACAGATCATGGAAATTAACAAGAAAATTATTTATGCAATGGGATAATACATTTATACATTGAAAGAGGTCCGTCTGCATGATTGAATTAAAAACAAATATTTAATAAAGTTGTTTTTTTTTAACCTTTTCGACCTAGTTGAATAATTTGTTTTTTTTTTGTTTGACTGGGGATTGAACCTTCCTCCCCGAGGAGTGATAAAAATGAGTAAACACCGCTAACATCCAAGCCAGTGGTTCTTAAACTGGGTTCGATCAAACCCCAAGGGTTCGGTGTGTCAGCCTCGAAGGTTCGGCGGAGGTCAAGACACACCCCCGATTCATATGATTCGTGATGACACACCAATTAAGAAGGGTTTGTTGAATGCGAATATGAAACTGGTGGGGTTCAGTACCTCCAACAAGTTTAAGAACCACTGATCTAAGCCATATCCTGACTGGATGTCACCGGTTTTTTTTTTCGTATATTAACTGCTGTAAATTTTTAAATGTAATGACATCCAATTTCAGAAAAACCGTGGTGTGTGTGTGTGTGTACGTGAGTGCCAACAAAAGTAGACAAAATGGATTGTCAACGAGTCTGAGTTTCAGCTCGATCGGATGTCGGAAAGTGAATTAATTTCCACTTTTCAAGATTGGCATATTTGTTCATGGGGTGAGGTGTGTCTATGTCTTGGCGGCGAATGCGTTTGCAAACCTGCTGTTAGGCAGGCCGAATCAGGAGTTTCAGGAAGACCCAACCTAGACTTCTTCAGCCAAACTCACTCGACCCATGGCCTTGCACCGCAATTGTAGGGAGAGATTCTTACTCCTCTCTCTAACTCCTGGACACATTGATTCCTAGATTCCTAACCACCCCTCACACCCATTTGCTTCCCAGAACTTCATATCCTTCCTTTCCCTAAAAAGATTACCAACATATCAACCGTTAAAGATGGCAGAGGCCCTTAGGGATTTTATTCCTCAGAGCATCATGTGTGAAAGTAAAAAAAAAAAAAAAAAACAATGAATGTAAGTAGTTTGAAGTACAAAACGCGGCCATGCTATCTGTGGTGTTTGCAACACTGCCTCTTACTCTATGATAGATGAGCGGGCTCTACAGCCGAGCAACGTCCCGACCGTTGACGAAGTTGCGACCCGAAGTGGGTCATTTCAAGGCAGCGCGTTACCGAGCGCTATCTTACCGCCAGCTAGGCTGCACGTTTACTTTGTAACCATGTGTATTCAATAAACGACGATCTCGTATAACAAACCTCTATTATATTAATTACATATACTCAGTGTGTAATACTGAGGATAAGATTGAAGACATTATCCCAATCCAGTTCCTGAATGCTACACTATCCAATCTCAATAATGGATTGCAAGATGCTTTCTTTAATTAAATAAAGTTTGCCAATCTTCTGCGATGAAGTCAATTGTACCTGTACTACCTGCCTATAGTTCGGTAGGTAGGTACTGATAGTATCATCCTTGGTCCATCGATAGGTGGCGACCGGGTCAGGTGACCCCGATACGAACCGTTCGAGGTGCGCCGTTCGAAATTTTTTTCATCTCGGTTTTTTTATGCTAATCAACAACGGATCCGATACCTTGCTTGAACCACAAAATATTTTGTATGGAGAGTGGCGAACACGTAATATTTCAGTTATTAAAAGTGATGAATAATTAATTATCCGTACAGTAAATACTTCTTTACGCACGCTTGACTTGAGGGGTGAACTGGCGAATGCGTTACGGAAATTACGGCGTTACGAGAGGCGTAATATCGAACGTTACGAACGTTACGGAGGCGAAGGATAATAAATTAAAATTAATTTTGAGGTTCATTACTCACAATCTAATCGTAACAACAGTGCTCAAATCTATAGTAATGACGATTGGAATGGATGCTGGCCTTCGACCAAGATTATACTTGGTCGAAGGTGCTCGCATTTATTTTCAACTTTGTAAGAATTAATTCAACAATCCCTTTCTAAGCGTAATTCCCATAATAAAATTAATCAAATTTTCGTTTAGAGCGTGCGAACTCAGTGCATTGAAACGACTGATTTGTCGCCATGATTGGTAACAATCCAAACTAATTTTCAATATAGATTTTTATACACTGATGATTGGAACGGTTTTATTCGATGCCAGAAAGAAAATTAGATTAGATTACTAAAGAAGTATTTATTTCAGTCGTGTGGTCTAAAGCACACTCGTATTTTTTTATTTTTTTTTTATTTTTCTTTATTCATTACAATGTTAGTTACATTTTTTGGATTTTACGACCACCATGTTAGGCACATGCCCGTGTTGTGATGGTCTTCACAGAAGTTCAAATATAACATTGTGATCAAACCATTTGGTTCCCGTGAAGGGAATCGGATGCCCAGCTCGTTCCGGTCCGTTTCAGCCCGTTTCGGTCCATTTCGGCCCGTTTCGCCTGTTTCGGCCCGTTTCATACAAATCTGAATTTTGGAATTAAGGCCAAAATTCCCAACCAATTTGAAAAATTATTTTTGTAATCATAAGTAAAATCAAATATCTAGTACGGATATGTGCAACTTTATTTATTTGTGTTTTGAATTACAAAATATAGGACATTAAAGATTTGAGATATTTCATGATTTTAGAGGCAACTTGGGTATTTATTTAATTATTTTCAACATGCTGTCCTGCAAGTTGTTTTGCATATCGAAACGTGAGAATGGCCTATTCGTGATATTTCACCTTATTGTTCGCTTTACTCTTAATAACTTAACCCAAAATATTAATAATAGTACTGTTCAAAAGTTTTTCATGGTCTGGTAAATTTCTTGCAGCACCACTGAGTAAATCGCTACACGCACAACGTTTTACGCCTCAATATAAAAAAGATATTAACCCATCCTCGTCGGAGATTTCATTTAAAAAAATTATCTAAATAAAAATCGTATAATCAAATTTAGCATTCTATAAAGTCATCATGAACAGTAATGTCAAAAATATATATATTTTTTTAATTTAGAGTTTTTAATGTATTCTCACAGAATTACTAACTGATTAAAAAATTTCCGTGATTTCCTTGAAGTAATAAAGTGACTGCCGACCACTTAACACACAACCCCAAAAAGTGTGATCTACCTCGACTTAAACTAACCTAACTTAAGAGGAAGCCAAAAGCCAAAAATGTATGAATTATTAGTGTGCCTTATATTGCCACGAATATACGTAATAGACACAAAAATCAGAGTTTTGAGGTCACAATTTAATGCGCAAAAAGTGTGAATAATTTTACAAGATAGAAAACAAGTTAATCAATAGAAACTTTCACAGATAATGTTAGCCATAATATTGTATTTTTTATAGTTGTTTAAACATGTAGGCATTATAGGATGGGGCGGTACATATACAAATCAAACACAAACAATTTACATACATTATCACAAAAACTAATAATAAAAACAATTTAAAAAAAACCCCTATTCATATATTCGTCAGAACTAATTTAAGGTCAGAAAATTAAGTGCATTATACTTCTGCCATGCAACATTATAAATTTATAAAGATAATATTCAAAATAAAGCTGCACCCTTTAAAAATAACAGAAATCTTAGACAAACGTCAAATTCCTACTCCAAAATGTAAAAAAAAAATTAGTAATATCACGTTAAGCTTCGTCGTAACCCATAGCCCCTTTCCCCATATCCCACCTTTCCCTTCCCCAATATACTTCTTCTCCCCGTTTCGCTCGTTCCCCAATATCCCCTTCCCCTCTTACACGGAGAATTTTTTTATTCTAAAATACGATCATTTTATTCGTAAATACGGGACTGAGGTTCTTACGAACAAATTAACAGTGTTTCAATGTTTATTGGGGGAAAATGTAAGAATAATTTGTTGGTATACGTACGAAATTACGTATACCAACAAATTATTCTTAAATGTTCCCGCCAATAAACATTGAAAACCTGTTAATTTGTTCGTAAGAACTTCATTCCCGTTTTTAACCGTTTTTACGAATAAAATTATCGTATTTTAAAATAACATTTTTCTCCGTGTAAGCTCTAGTAATATATCAATGGTCAAGAAAAGGCGGAAAAGATTTTTTTTTATTTTTTCAAAAAACAGTATATAATTTATTTTTTTACAGAAAAAAATCCTCTTAAAATCCACGTCGTGAAAGACGCGTTTATTTCGATAGAAATATTTTGACGACGCAGATCGAAAGAGTAAAAAAAATGGAAAAGTTGATATTTAACTAATTTTTAAATTTATTGTCCTTTACAGCATTTCAAATTTCCGCTATTGGCGTGTTCAAGAACGAAATTCGATATTTACAAATGTGAAGGAAAAATTGCGATTATTTCGTGCGCACGGACACGCCCACAGCCCACGCCTATCGGTTTAACTCTCAGTGCATGATGTTTCAGATCATCTAAAATACATAGACAGTGACGGGTTAAATGATTTAAATATCCAGCAAATGCAAGAAAGAAAGAAAATTTGATTACTCTCTCCACACATCATGCACGAGAAAGCACAGCATTCGTGATGTTGGCAGCGAGTGGTCACCGTCACCCAGTGTAGATATTATTTGATGGTGATGTTGATGCGATGATGGTAATGACGCTCGTTGATTGGACACGAAGCGTGTGAAGTATGATGAGAGTGATCCGAATCATTTATTACAAGTGAAATGAAAGAAATAATGATGATTCAATGCGCACGATTTTCGGGAAAAAATGATAATATTTGATGATTGGTGCGCGGCTTTCTAAATAACGAATGCGAATTTATTGGTAGGTGGATAATTGGAATTTTCGTGGAAGGGTGTAATGAGTTACTCGTTAAAGTTAAATGAGGAAAGAATATGACACAGAACCTTCCACATCATCAACATCCGTGACTTGTGATATCGACTACAAACGTATGGAAAAATGCTTTTTTAATTTTGTTGGTTTAACATTATTTACATGACCCCGTCCGCGTTTCAGAATTGAAATGTTCCTTGAAAAGGCACATGAGCCCTCGTTTGAGACCCAGCTCACATAGGTCTCAAATAAATCATTGTACCTCCCTTATTGTCACGGTGTGAGAAAGAGAAAACTCCACGCTTTATATTAAATCTATATTTAACCATAGAAAAATTCTACTATAGAAATTTCTGAAAAACCATACCAAAACCATGACGTTGTACTATAAAATTCGTTGAAAACTTATCCAAAACATAGCCTCCCTAAGAACAGTATCTCCTAATGAGTAGTACTTCGAAAACAATATACATTTTATTTTTTATTTATTTATTTATTTACATTTGATACATTTAAAGCCAAAATAACAAAAATAATATTACATAATAAGAGAATATATTTAAAATGAATACAAGTGTTATTAGTTATTAGTTATTACGTTGTTTTAGGTCGATATTCCTAGCTAGGCAGATTGCCTGTTCTAAGGAACAAAGTGTAAGTGCCAAATGCAATTTAAATTATTTTTTTTTTAAAATTAATACCTATAAACTAAGTTTTTATTAAATGTGCCATTCATAGATAACCATGTATAGATTTAAGTCACATTATATAATAGTTTTTCAGACTCCTCCCTACCCAAGCCAATCAACCATTTAGTTATTATTGAACCAATGCAGGACATTTTGCAATTTTTAATATTTAAGTCTGGGGGGATTTTATTGTATAATTTCGGTCCCAGATACGCATACGTCTTTTGATACATCATTAGATATTTATATTAAACATGTATCTTCTATAAATTTAAAAACTTAAATAAATATTAATTAAATATAGCAACTAAATTTAAGCAAAAACGAAAAAATGATTTGTTTTTTTATTTATTTATTTATTTGTGTACATAAAACAGGCATGTGGCCCAAAAATTTACAACCCAACTGAAATTTCTCCATCATGTCAATTTAATTTGTCTGATCTCACCAAGTGTCATAAAATACACATTATTTATTAATTAGCCACATTTCCTGATAGGTGTGCCGTTTATAGTCACAGCTATCAATGGATCTGAACTCATTGAAGGAGTGGTGAACACAAATAATTGTGAGTACTAGAGCTCTAGCTATAGACGGTTCAGCTTCATTATTAGCTGAGCTCAGATAACTCAGAAGTCAAAGGTCAGTGTCCAGTAAGTTTTTTTTAGTTTGTTTTAATATTTCTACACACAACATATAACATTAATTATTAAAATATAAACCAGGATTAAATAAAGGCATTTTTAATTTCGCAATTGTTTCCTCTACGTGCAAACTATATCTAAATTTCTCTAATAGACAATAAACAGACATTAGACATTAATCTCTAGAGACCTCGCAGGTAAGTCACGAGAAATGTACATTTCTTAGTAAGATAATAAAATGTCTATTTTTAAGGGGATACCCGGCGGTGATTTTTCCAAACAAACGTATGCCCTATTTATCTCTCTGGATTTTAACCCCAGAGAAAATATTGTTTTTACATAAAATAGATATCAACTACTAGCTTGTCGGTACTTTTTGTTTTTTTTTTTGATAAGTTACTTTTTATAGAAGTTACGACCTTCCAAAAATCAATAAAATTGACTGGTTTAAACGCCGTCAAAAGACGTTCAGTATACAATTAAGACAATGTTTTTTTTTTTTAAACCAAAACGTACAGACGTAGAATAGTTTTTTGTTATGTAGTTGGTAAAAAAAATTGAAAATCAGTCCATTTTTGGAGGAGAAAAGTGGGGAATACAAAACCTCGATTTTAGTAAGGTATTAGGAGCCCGAGGTGCATTGTCCCTTTCGCTCAATATCCGATGAAGTAAGAGCAACAATTTAGTAAAATCTATTTTTCAAATTTCTCCACCACCCGGGTATCATCTTAAATATTTAATGCGTATTAGTTCATAACCGATCTTACAACTACACAGGGCCTACCTTTTACCATAGATTGGGAAGTACCTGGCTGACAATTATTATAAGCAATAATTATTAGCCTGAAACACTCATCCACATTGGAAAAATCTCCCGAGAAAAGATAAATGCTGCCGACGGGACTCGAACCCGTGTCTTTCTGATTTCCGGTCAACTGCTCTATCCACTGAGTTACATCGGCTTTTCTCTTACCCGCCAAATAATTCAATATATACTAGTGTTTCATTCAACAATTACTGCGTATTACAGTTTTTCACCTGCAAACAACCAACTTTATTTTATATGAGAAAGGCATTGTAAGTGGTAAATCTCCCACTAGGTGGCGTCGAGACATATTATGTCAACATTTTTTCTGTCGGCGGCATGTATCTTTTCTCGGGAGATTGTTTTCAATGTGGATGAGTGTTTCAGGTTAATAATTATTGTTTATAATAATCTTGTCTTAAACATTAGTTTATCAATTAAAAAATAATAAGTAGGTACCTGGCTAATCAGATCTGGTCCCCAACGTTAGATAAAGTCATTTCAAGCAACGTTTTGGTTCTGAATGGTGATCTTTCACCAGGGTGAAACTGAGAGTATCTACCACTCTTTTATACTTATATATGTTGTCCCAACACTAATGGGGCTGACACGCTTGCGATATACTCTCATGGCTTTGTGTTTTTTAGCATATATCACGGAAAATAACGCGCATAAAGCTTGGTCTGACACAGGCGTAAATGTTAATTTGCAAATTTTAACATCTACCTACTAATAAAAACAATCATAAATTTGACCATTTAATTATACACAGATTCACTAATCCACATCCACAATACGATTATTAAATTGTTGTTATAATTTAAACTAACGTAAATTTCTCACTGAAAAAACCGTGAAAATTCATATCGCCAGATCTCACAATACGATAGTTTTTTTCTTGTTCATGCAACCAGATATTACAAGTTACAGGGTGACGGTGTTCAGTCATGTATAAAGGTCACTGTTAAAGTATTGTCTTTTAAACAATTTCAGTTAATTCCAAATTTGGCAATGTCCGATGACATGGGATCAGCAAAAAAATACAAATGATTGATTTATTTTGAAGAATGAGGCCAATCACTTTTCAATCAACCTGTGATTGATTCAAATACCGCTGATTGAATCAATCCGTCGTTTCCCAGGCTTTTGGATTCATTGTGTCGCTAGTTTTCGTGATGTATTATTTATCAATATTTGTCCCTTATGATTGCTGCCAGGGTCAATGTATACCTATAGTTCTTACAACACCACAAAATTATTAAACACATCGGGCGTTGTTGCTAAATGAAACTGAGTTAATGAAAAATTAATTAGAAAAATATAGTCCTCAACGGAAAACTTTAAACCATTATTCTTTGACCGAACATGGCCTTCGTTTACTAAAACTGCGTTCACACATTATAAAAACATGAAAATGATCCTTTTTTATAAAACGCCGACGTTTTCCCAAACTTTTGGAAAGAGCGGACTGATTTGAGGCAATTTGTTTGATATATAAATGGGATAGTAACTTATATTAGGTAGAATAGAATTCACAAATTTATTTCATACAAATTGATGGAAAAAACAAATTACGTTTTATAAAATAAACGGTTCTTTTTCATTTTTTAAAAATAGTAAAATCGACTACCTAAAGTGAACGCTAAGGCGATCCGCTCAACTGGCAACTGTCTTTGTATGACAATGTGATGGCCCGCACACTACAAAATCACTCAAACACCCGTTGTCAATGGTAACGCAAGCGGTGACTTGCGACTTGCACTGCTGATTGCCCTGGCCGGCCGTTGCTAGTTGCTAGCTGTCAGCTGATTGTTCTTCGTCTATGGTTAAACAAGCTTTTTGACCAATCAAGACATAGAAACCAGCTGGTTTTAGTTTGTTTTCAGTTGCCTCGTCAGCAGAGCGCCTTAGGATTAGCAACCATGTCTACGCATCATAACAATTGTTTTGTCAAAGTACTCGTAAATACTTCGTATAATTATTCAATTTAGTTAAATTTATTAATTCAATAGATAATCAATTTATTTTTATTATATGAGTCCAGGGGGCCAGGTAAAGTTGGGAGACGTAACTCCAAAGGTTGTGCGAGAAGAGGCTAAGGCCTACGGATGAACTACGGACGGTTGCCGCCGGAGTATCGTAGAACCGGAGATGACGGATCCACGAAAGCACAAGAGACGATGAACATATAATATCCCTTTTAACCTACTGACCTTACCTAGCAAGCAGAGTAGGTGAAGAACCGAATACCGAATCGGAGCTTAGCTAGCCAATGCATTAAGAGTAGAACAAGGCTGCCCAACCTTTTTAACAGTCAGTTGGGCCAAATTGATGATTAAAAAATCACAGGCCATTTAAAAAAATAAAATACCATTAAAAAATCTCAATCACTGATTACTGACGGTTCCTGTTTGTATTACTTTTGATAACAACTTAAATTAATTAAGGAATTGTGCAACAAAAGAACTGCAACACTAATATATTTTCGTATATTAAAATAATAAAAAAGCATCTTCTGCCAAATTAAGAAATAAAACACGAAAAATCAAAATCTGAATAATTGGTAAAATTAATATGATTTCTGAAATTGTTTGGTATTGGCATCATATTTTTTACTATTTTAGGCACCAGAGGCCCTAGCACGCTCGCTCTATAACGATCGATAGGATAACTATCGGTAACTTCTCATCGTTACCTAGGACAACTGCACATCGCTAACGTACAAAAAACAGTTGATATCGAATATGTTAAGGACACGTAGTCATTGTGAACTGTCACTTATTCGTTGGCGATCTGTAGTCATGCTAAGGAACGATGAGAAGTTACCGATAGTTATCCTACCGATCGATATAGAGCAAGCGTGCTAGGGCCTCAGATCAGATGTAGACAGTAACAACAAATCATACACATGTAACTCATTTAGAAATGTGCTGTATTTATATATTATATAATTAAGATTTGAATACAGCACATCGTTCACCCGGGCATCCTTGCTAAGTCACCTAGTGTAGCGAACCACCTAGGGTGACCTAAGGTAGAGATGTTGGTTATCCAATAAATATTAAAACAGAAATCCGACATTGAGTTGAAGACATGAATGACACGAGGATTTGTTTAAAATAATTAACCCATTCTAAAAGAGCACCTGATATTTTCATTATATAATGAAAGAAAGGACCATCAAAATTTAATATCCATTTCAGTAAGATGTATAGCTATAAAGATAATTATGTTTTGAATGCAGCTGTCCATTGTGCGGCCATGTTGAAAATTTGGAAAGTGTTTACCGCCATTAGTCCTGATGGCGGACCACCTTTAAGTATCGACACTTTGCTGGATAATGACTCTGTATTATTATTATGCTACGTAATATGTCGACATTTTACATGACTGGAGCTCAAAATACAAGTTTCTAGATAACTGGTGAGGAATATGAGAGTGATATTAAATACAGGGTGTATCAGGACGCACTTGGCAGACTTTACAGTACATATATTTTTTCAATTAACACGATTTAAAAAAAAAACTTTCTTATTTCGCCACTGATATGAACCTTTTGCTAGCACACTTGTGCCACCTGATATGCTATACACCGTCCCATTACCAATGCTATGGAGATGGGATGGCGCATACCACGTGGTAGACGCTTTGCTAAAAGTTTCACAAAGAATATCTGAACATGAAAGATAGACACTATTTGAATTCTATCCATGTGTATCAGCACTTACCCATATTTGGAGTTAAACGTGAAGGTTGAAGGTGTCATTTTGCTGTCCGATAATTTTTCAGGTAAAAACAAACATATTTTTTTCGTTACACGTCGCCACTGGGTACAGCCTAGCGGGTCACGTGGTACGCACTCCATCTCGTTCCAGCACCACCGTAGTACAGACAGAGCGCGTGTCATAACTACGTGATCCGTTGTGACGTGTGATAAAAAAAAATTATCATCGGACAGCAACATTTTTAACTTCAAATATATATAAGAGCCTAAATGTACAATATGTATAAATAATTGTGACCATTCGTTCCTCATTTTCAGTTTGTTATTTAATCTTAAACATTTTTTCATATTAATTACCACCTTGGAATAATACATCACAGATTTACAAATTGATTTACGAAGGTGGCTAAAAGAAGGACTTTTCACATTTCATAAGACATTTTCTTTTTTTTATAGTGAATACCTCACTACAAAACAAAAACAAAAAGAAAATGTCCCATGAAATCCCAAGAGTCGCAACTTCTCCCGGCTGGAGCCAGAGAGACTATGGCATCCCCAATTGGGGTATGTTGTGGGGCTGAAGGTAAGTGGGGAAAGGAAGGAGATGGGGAAGAGGAAGGTGGGGAAGTACCTGGCTATTTAGATCTAGTCACTAAATTTTGCCTGGTGTAAGACCACCATACAATTCTGAATGTTGGTCTTACACAAGGGCGATAGTGATAGTATCTAAAGAGAGTATGTATATATTATTTTTAATTAACTAATTGTGAAATAACACAAATTAATCAAATAAAATTTGGTTGCCGGGTTCGAACTTTTGAACCCGCGACCTTCGGAATGGGAGTCTAAAGTCTTACCGCTGGACAAAGCCGGCCGTCAATAGTTATGCACTTACTATGAGGAAACTGAAATTAAGTTTTCTATTTTAGCCTTTTGCTATGGGTAAGATTTTCTTATCTCTGTTTTTATTTTCTAAGTGCGTCGGACATATCAACTTTTTTGTCACATTCTAAGACTAATTCGGTTCATCTATCCCCAACTTCGATATAAAAGTACTTGGCCGAAAATCCCAAATAAAAAACCGCTCAAAATCGTAGACGTTTAAAATACTGTCTTTAATAATTGTGTTCAATTCTTTCTGAAAGAAAATTGTCTGCTTTTGGCAACAACGAGGCGTTCCATTAGAAAAATTACAATAAATAATGATAGTTAGGGCATTATTAACAATTTGCACAATAAAGCGAATCCCCGTCCCCGTAGGGTCGCTGACCTTTGCAAGTATAGAATACAGAGATAACATCGGAGAAAGTGAAATGGCTGACCCTAAAGTGACCACAGGTTGTTTTGTTCTGAATTTGCCTGGGGTTTTCACTATAAACACAGGGCTGACTTTTCGACACACAGGCATAACTCACAAATCACAACTTATTTATACCCACTACGAAAAATGATAATTACACATAAACAATTTTCGTGATTCCTTGCTAACATACAAAACTAAATTATTAAATTTCATAGCATGATATAAATTATTTTAAAACTACTTACACTTAATTTTTCTTAAACTTTTGTTAACAGTCGATACAATTTGTGAGCATATAATTCTTGATATCAAAAGTTCTCTTATTTCACTTCGAAATTTCTCTCTTTTTATTATTATTACTCATACATTTGTTAGTTAAGTTTTAAGAACCGTTCATATCTCAGGCGAAATTACCTAATGATATTCTACGGACTTACGTAAAAGGTACTATAACCACGTAATAATTTAAATAAATCAACAAATAAGGACCTAATTCAACGTCTCATTTTCGTATAGAATTTAGTACCTACCTTAGTAAAATAAGCTTTTTGTCCAAATGTTATTTTTGTAGTTGTATCTCGTTGAAAATCTTTTTGACTTTAGATCTGGTGTTTATAGTATACCAGTGTGTTATTGTTATTTCTTTTGTGTTGTATTTATGAATGTAAAGAATATACAATAAATAAAATGCACTGTAATATCGAGACTAACACTTGTGATACACATAGCTATAAAAGCGCCAGGGTTATTTAGTTTGGCGTATTTCGGCATATCGCTCGCCGTATTTTCCCAATGGGAATATATGGAAAGCGATATGCAGAAATAGGCGAAGCCAAATAAGCTACCGCTTTTATAGCTGTGTCTGTCGGACCCATAACTTTAAGGCTCGGTAGTAAGCGTTAAAAAAGAAGAAGATGACGGTTGAAAGGGAGATATGTTAATACTAATGTTAGAGGGAGAGCGCTAATATTAAAAAATGACTATAATTAATCGTATATTGTGAAAATATAATTAAAAACCCGATTCGTTTAAAACAGAGCAAACATCTGTAGACAAATTTTTGAAGGAGCATGAAACATTGCATTTTTTTTTCATTCCTACAACATGTAAATCAAAGAGCAAAATGCATTTTACGGTACTATTTAGGTATTTAGAGCACACTTTGCGAATTTTTTCTATTGAGGGAATTTCATATACTTACCATTTTGACTTGGCAAATATATAGATATTTTCTTAAAAAATAACATAAATTCTTTTAGGAACTTAAAAACCTAAAGTGTTCAATAGAAATATGTTATAAATCGGTAGAAATTAGGAATGCGGGGGCTTATGTTCGTTCACAAGAAAGCAAGTTTAATATTTTGTTGGCTGGTTTGATTGACCCCAACCGTCCAATGCAGGGTTACAGCAGCATCCGAAGAAGATACGAAGAAGCTGCAGCAAGAGAAAGGCGCGCACTGCACGCGATACTCCGAGCCGAGCACACGAATCCATGAATGCATTCAAATGCAAAAACAAACTGCGTCGTGACGAATTAAGTGCATTCGTGAAGATGCACCAACATTTCTTCAGAGTTTAAGGATTTTGCCGATTCTGCATTATTTGCTGTAATAAGTTTCACTTTGCTTTGATTTATTAATGAATGCAACAATGCTCTTCCTGAATTTCTTCATATTTTAAAGCTTTTGCTAGTTCTGGTTAGAAAATACCTTAGTCTAAATACATGGCTCCTCTCACAGTTATGGAATTAAGAAAATGATTTTATTTATACATTCTAGAAGTGTGGAATCTTTGTAGAATGTATAATTGGCTTATTTGTTAGGTTTTCGTGGTAAAGGGGAGTTGATGTACGAGTATGTATTTCCTATAAAGGTACATTTCTAGCAAATTCATTTTAATATTCATAGCATAGTAGGTAATAGATTTTTTTAAATTATTAATGCAGCTATTCTTTAATGCAGCAGAACAGAGCGATGTGTGAAATAATCCGTCCACTATATAAATAAAAATAATATTATATTATAATCAAATGAAAGGGCGGAACAGCGTTTATCCGAAGACTAGCGATTCCTGAGCATATTTGTGATTAAAAATTGAAATGACATTTGCTGTCCGATGTCTATTTTATAATAAAACAAAATAAAAACATTTTCGATCACACGTCGCCACTGATCACACTCTTACATGTCGCACGTGGATCATAATATTACCAGACTACAATATGTCATGTACTCGGTTGTGCCACGTCCTCGTCGTAAACCTTGGTATTTTAAAATTTTCTAAATAGCATTTCCTATCCTATACAGATTGAACAGTTATGTTTTAACTGCATAGTTTTAAACTCATATCCGAATACACCAATTAGCAACATCAACGAAATCGTCATTAATCTACAATTTAAAAAAACATCTGAAATATGTACTTCAATCGTCCGTGAATTGACCGCATTCAATGATATAAAATATTCTAGATGAGACCTACTATATACCAACTAGTCCCATTTGTTTAATTTTGACATTCATTGACAAATTGGTATCAACTTATCAGGATATATGCACCGTTGTTTCAAAAAACTATAAAATAATTCATCAAATTTTGAAGTTAATATTTATGTTCTGTGAAAGTTCTATTCAAGTTATGTTACTATTCCATTATGGGCCTGTTGTTTCGCAGAAAGGGAATAATAACAAAACTTGAATAGTACTTTCACATAACTTAACCACTGGCGCGACAGTGCAATTTAAAACTTTTTTATCGGAATGTTAAAGGAAATTTTTCCACCCACATTAAAAAAATCATACTTCCGAATTTGGATGTGGAGACATACAAACTGATTATAGTTCCTTATAGCCAATGAATTCACCTATCTTTTGTCTATTATCACATAATCGTAGGATTTATAAAAAATATTATTAAATCGTTAACTTAAAAACATTTTAAAGAATCTAGAGAATATTTATTTTGTTATATTTTTAATGTACAACATATTGTACAAGGTGTAACAGGACGTACCCGAGAGATTTTACCCAGCGATTCCTGAGCATATTTGGAGTAATAAATGTATTTGTCATTTTGCTGTCCGAACTGAGTTTGTCACTAGAGAAGCGCGTTCATATTCTAGCGTATCTTGATAAGCGTTGTGTCTCATTCTAGCAGCATGCCGCATGCACGAAACAGCGCGTGTACTGCTCAAACCCATCGCGATGGGATATTTCTGATAGCGATGGGATCAGTAGCGACGTGTGATCGAAAAAAATATGTTTTGGTTTTAATAGAAAAAAAATATCATCGGAGGCAAAATGACAAATACTTTTATTACTCCAAATATGCTCAGAAATCGCTGGGTAAAATCTCTCGGGTACGTCCTGTTACATCCTGTATAGTCGCTTTAATTTAAAAAAAAAAAAAAAATGCCATATTTTGGCAACAAAGCAATCCGTGGTTTTGGAAATAGTGCCATATTGTGGCAAAAACCGCTTGACTATTTAAGAATTGTCTGAGAAACGACTGGCCCCACGAAGTCGGCTTTAAAAAAAAAAATATGAATTATAGCTAATTAAATCTCCTGAATAGAGTTGTTCAGAGTCTCAACATCGCACCGGAGAAATATCATAATAATAACAATAATAACAGGTGGTCTTTCACCAGGGCGATAATGGTAGTCGATTCTGAATGGATTGTTTTCTACCACAAAGGCCAATCTCGGTTACTTTAAAATAATAACCGCAAGACTTAAAATAGATTCAGATTTTTTGTCACACACGAGACGAAATCAATTTGTTCAATGGCCGGTGACTCCAATCGAATTTCTTCTTGTCCTTAATGTGTAATTATACATTTCTCCGTTAGAGATGACGAGATTGTGCGGTTTGGGCATGCCCACAAACGATCCCAAATCACAGATCGCTTGATCTAAATGTTCTTGATTTGTTCCACATTCGTCCAACACTACTCACATGGCATGATCAATATCCCTTTGCTCTATGCCTTCCATTGTTTTATAGATTTTATCCTGTCCGGACGATGAGTATGCTGGTTTTTGTTCAACTGTAACAGATTGTATCCATTGCAGCTTGTACGATATGTTTTTTTGATTGATTGGCTGTTGGTTTGGTGAAAAAATGTCAACTCATTAAGCGATTGTCCTGTAAAATCTATTATACTAGGTCAACTACCTACCCTTGCAGTTTTAAAATTCTTGTCAAATAATAATACTAAGCTGATTTTAAGATCTTTGGCTAATCACTTGTTTTTGATTAGAATAGAACTTACACAAACTTGTTCTCAAATTAAACCATGCCAAAGTACAAATTTGAAATAGTTATAACATTTTAGCAGATGACTAGTTCATGAATCCTTATTTGCCTCGAACGGTTAAAATTTATATTGGTTTTTGCATATATGTATTATTGTATTACTTATGTTCCTTTAAAATACGTCAATTGAATTCCTTTGTAGGCCCTCTTAATATATTGCGTAAACAATGTTGAAAGGCAACATTTTCGTGCAGGAATATTTTTTACAAACATAAATTTAACTCCACACTTACTACAAAACATGAGATAAAATCTCTAATCTATATTTCCTATACACTATATAATTCGTTTCCGGATATGTACAAAAACTTATATACACGGAGAAAAATGTTATTCTAAAATACGATCATGTTATTCGTACATACGGTTAAAAACGGGACTGAAGTTTTTACGAAGAAATTAACAGGGTTTCAATGTTTATTGGCGGGAACATGTAAGAATAATTTGTTAGTATACGTAATTTCATGCGTATAGCAACAAATTATTCTTACATTTTCCCGCTAACAAACATTGAAACACTGTGAATTTGTTCGTAAGAACTTCAGTCCCGTTTTTAACCGGTTTTACGAATAAAATTATCGTATTTTAGAATAACATTTTTCTCCGTGTAGTGCTTAAAAATTATATTTTTAAGTACTTTAAATAACTCAGGTACGGGGCGGGGCATACGTCATTCCTATGTCTACCTACGTTAAATTATCGTGAAAACAAGCTTAGTAATTTCCTTGTCATATTTAGATATGTCTTGTTTCTTTTTCCCTACTTATATTTTTATTTTACTTGTAATCATCCATAATTTTATATGCTTGTTTTTTCTTTATTTGTTTGCTCTTGTTTTTTGTTCTACTTAACCTGTCTTTTATTTTTATGCTGTACTGTATGTGAAACTTATATTTTGATATGAGCATGCTTTAAAATTGTACCTGTTACCTCACGCTTATGACAAGTACGTGTGTACGTTCCTCCCGTCCAAAATGAAATTTGTTACTCCTCAAGATTGCCCTAGCAAGAAATAAAAACAATAAAAAATTGGAATTAACGGCTCCCAATCATTTATATATGGCCAAACCAATATTTTTTCATTCATAACGAGTTGTATAATTATTAGTAAGAACACTTAAGATGCAGTCGCTTATGCAATATAGAAAGTAGAGAGAGAGAACGTTCATTAATGTAATTTAAAATTACACTTAATGAAGATCTTAAAGATGGTAGATCGACCATTAAAGCCAGATGGAGGCCTGGGAACCAAATAATTCAATTAAACATAATTAATTAACCATACATTAATAATTTCTCTTATCATCTAGAAACTTTGGGAATCAATAGAAATAAATGCAAATTAATATGATTAAAGAATAAAATAATTATATTTGACTGTGTAACTTAACCGTATTGCTTTTGTATTGGAAGTTATTATTGGTCCAATTAAAAATCATTAGTCAGAAATAATTGTAAAAAATTGTTCTACTTATGAATTCAATGAGTGATTAACGAATAAAAAAATGGTTTTTAAAATTAATCTCTTTACTTACCACATTTTTATTTGTGGCTAACGAAGTCGGGAGGGGAATGAGATGGATAAGAGGGAAGTTTCTGTCTATTCAGATCTTGTCACAAAACACGTTTAATACCAGTTTTGACGGCCTCCATGGTCGAAAGGCTCAAATTTTGTCGTGCCCAATAAATTTTATTAAAATAATTTGTGTTATTGCAAAATTAGGTAATTCATTAAAAATAATACATATTAGGGTAAATGTGAAGTACTCCGCTTACGTTTGTATGGATTTGATATTTTCGAAATTTTTTTTAGTCTTTTATTTTCGACTCCCTTACATATAATTACATACATTAAAGTTAGTTAGAGGGCTTAGCGACGGGGTCTAGCTAAGTTTTCCATCACGACTTAAGAGGGTATTACCAGAGAATACCAGAAATTTTTAAATCAAATTCTAGACGTATTGACTCTTTTTTGCAAAAAAACATAAATTGATTTTGAAAGATTGTTATTTTATCTGGTAAACGCAGTTTTTAAATTTAAAAAAACTAAGTTTATTTTTAATTTACTAAGGTTAAACCGTTGATCGTTGGCAGATTTGTTCAATTTCCAAACGAAATATTGTATTACACAACACAAATTTCAAATCATATAATCATAAAGCAAAATAAATCAAATCATAATCTAGTAAAGACTGTTTTTAGAATTTTAGTTTTAGTTCAATTAAATCATTAAAAAATAAATCCGGGAACGTGTTTTGTGACGGAAATACCTCAGTTTTTCTATTTATTTAAGTTCTTACAAACTAAAATAGTTCAGATTTTTTTACACACTTCTTTTGTTTAGACATATTGAAAACTAAAAATTACAACGATATTTAATAATTTATCATTGTGCGTTTTGAGCATTTTTATTGCTTACTTGAATGTAGGTATATATTAAAGAGAGTTTTGAATTAAAGAAATCTATACTAATTTTTTAATTTAAAAATTGTATACGGGGAATAATTGACCTTTCTCATAGGAACCTCCCTGAACAAGCTCCTAGTTGCAAGCATTGTTAAACTTTTATTCTCAGCCGCTGGTCTATAGCTCTTAAGCAACATTTTTCACGTACTGCGATGGCAGTAGTAGATTTCAAAATATTGTCAGATAATTTTCAACCCGGAAATGTATATATTTCTTTAAAAAATGCAATTGTATCGCAATTCCTCTGTCAAAGTCCTATATCATTTAAGCAACATTTTTCGCTAATAGTGATGTTAGTTGGAGTTTTTTAAATGACGTTGTCAGGTTATTCGTTACAATTATTATGTATCGATCATCCAATTGACTAGGAAGACATCTCCAAAAAATCGATATTTGAGTTAAGTATGCAGCAATATCTAAAAATATACCCTCATCTGGTACAATACTCAGATTTCAGGAACAATACCAAATCTATTATAATGCAGAAATAAACTGTAGTGAAATAAACAAAAAAACTGATGTTTTCTGGGTTGCTAGTAGGAAATTTCAAAATGTCATGCTAATGTACCGAACCATTATGCTTCCTAGTGCTATTTACAGACACGTGTATTGCTACAAAATTTTGCTTTCCTTATTATCGCTAAACTTAGGATGGGTTGTTTAAAAAAATTTAAACAATTCATCAAATATTTGAAGTTAATTTTCATATTCTGTGTAAGTTCTATTCAAGTTCTGATATTATTTCTTTATGAAGCAATTGGCCTATAATGATATAATAACAGAACCTGAATACAACTTACACAGAACGTGAAAATTAACTTCAAATATTTATTTATTTATACTGGGTTTTTACAGATGTTCGCACTTCGTGAGAACAATCCTGTTATAAAAACTCAGTTATTGTACAAATAGGAACATACAATTACAAAAAATCTACAATTACTTACAATTAATACAGTTGCATACAATTAGAAAAACAGAAACATCACACGTAAAAAAAATGCAAAATTATATACTAGCTTACTCAAGTTACACACATTACCTTCAATGAGAGGCAAGAGACATAAGAAACACGAGAGGCATGCATACATGGAGAAAAAATTCGAAAAAACGATCATTTTAATAGTAAAAACGGTTAAAAACGGGATTGAAGTTCTTACGAACAAATTAACAGTGTTTCAATGTTTATTGGCGGGAAAATATAAGAATAATTTGTTGGTATACGTACGAAATTACGTATACCAACCAATTATTTTTACATTTTCCCGCCAATAAACATCGAAACCGCGTTTATTTGTTCGTAAGAACTTCAGTCCCGTTTTTAACCGTTTTTACTATGAAAATTATCGTTTTTCGAATTACATTTTTCTCCATATAGAGAGACAATAATTGACACAATATAATTAGTTAAACATATTTTTTACAAATCCGTACAAATTATCGACATAAATATCTACTTCAGCACACTATATCTTGTTATATAGTCGACACATCTGGGTCAGAGGGCTAAAGTAGGGTATATTTGATGAATTTTTTATTTTTTTTTATACAGCCCGTCCTTAGTATTTGTAGATGTCTGTCTAATCAACTGTACGATCGATGTATGTTTTAATGTTTGCAGATTTGGTCTGTGTTTACATTTTTCTACAACTGACCAATTAGCATATAATTTTCAGTAGAATCTGAAAGCTCAGTCACAGCGTAACATTCCGTAACAAGCAACAGATCAGCTTTAATCAGCCGGTTGCTTTTGAAGGGGTCAATTAACTTTCCTCGCTTTAAATAATGGATTTACCGGCTTCAACTTCATCACACTCACCCGAAGAGTTGACTTTCTCCGCGGACCGCAAACTTACCACTCGAGGCAAGTGGCCGTCACATGATCAAGTGCACTTGTGCAACTTGCTTGGACCGGTCATGGAAGACCTTTAAACCCGCAATATCGTTATTTCCGGAAGAATCTTCTGATTATGCGCGATTTCCGGAAATTAGATGTGGAAGCGAGAAACTGGGGAAATTCATCATGTGTTCATTGTACATGAACATTCCCCACTTTCCCTACTGTATCACAATTCTTCTTTATGCACTTCTTTATGGACTTGGGGGTAAACTGGCGAGAGCGTTACGAGAGGCGTTACGAACGTTACGGAGGCGAACGATAATACATTTAAATTAATTTAGAGGTTCATTCTTTAAAATCTAATCCTAACAACAGTGCTCAAATCCATAGTAATGACTAATGAGTAATGACGTTTGGAATGGGTGCTGGCATTTATGCTGACAATAGTTGTGTTGTTGTTTCTCACATTCTAAACGTTAAAATCTAACTAATAACTAGCACTTTTTCGATTGGAATTTTTTGAATTTCCTGTTGCAAATATGAATAAACATCGCTCTCTACCTAGAATCCACATCAAAAAAGTTTTATTTTAAACTTTGTAAGAATTAATACAACAATCCCTTTCTAAGCGTAATTGCCATAATAAAAGTAATCAAATTTTCGTTTAGAGTGTGTCTACTCAGTGCATCGAAACGACTGATTTGTCACGATGATTGGTAACATTCCAAACGAATCTTCAATAAAGATTCTTATACACTGGAATGGTTTTATTCGATGCCAGGAAGAAAATTAGATTAGATTACTAAAGAAGTATTTACTTCAGTCGTGTGTTCTAAAGCACAATCGTTTTTTTTTTTAATTTATACATTTGAGGCGTATTGAAACAAGGACGGCAATCTCCCAATTATTTTCATTTCGATAACACGCAAAAAAATTCTTTTTAGTTCTGTTGGCGTGCTATGAACAATAAAGCATATTTTTTTGTTATTAATTGTTACACTCTACGTATATTTTATTGGGATTAAATGGTAAATATTTAGTTATCTTCAATTATTAGATGGAGATACCCTTTTCCTTCCCAGAACTTCGTCTCATTTTTTTTCCTCAAAAGACCCTCCACATAGCATCCCTAAAGATGAAACAGGCCCTGAAGAGAATTATTTTTCTCAAGGCATCTGGTAAGGAGCTAATGTAAAAATAAATTCGGACTCGATTTACTCGAAAAATAAATCCCAAACAATGGGTATACTGCCGTCATAAGTAAAAAGACAGCTGGAAATTATCAACAGTCACATTCTGATATACTTTTATTAAAATAGTTTGAAAAAAGCGAAATGTCTCGTACATCAGAATGTGTCCATTGAAAATTACCAGAGAATACCGGAAATTAGTCCTTTTTAAATCAAATTCTAGACGTATTGACTCTTCTTTACAAAAAAAACATAAATTGATTTTGAAAGATTGTTATTTTATCTGGTACACGCAGTATTAAAATTTTGAAAAACTAAGTGCATTTTTAATGTACTAAGGTTATACCGTTGGTCGTTGGCAGATTTGTTCAATTTTCAAATGATTCTATTAAACAACACAAATTTCAAATCATATAATCATACAACAAAATAAATCAAAATATTATCTAGTCAACACAGTTTTCAGAATTTTACTTTTAGTCAATTAAAATCATTAGAAAATAAATCCGAGAACGTGTTTTGTGACAAAAATACCTCAATTTTTCTATTTATTAAAGGTCTTACAAACTAAAATATCTATATTTATTTTTTTTACCCACTTATTTTGTTTAGACATAATTGAAATTTCATAAATACTTATGATCAAGAAATATTTACAAGAAGTACACGATATTTAATAATTTATCATCGTGCGTTTTGAGCATTTTTATTGCTTACTTGAATGTATGAATAATCGATCTTTCGCATTGGAACCGTCCTGTAGAGTTGCAAGCATTTTTAAACTTTTATTCTCAGCTGCTGGTCAATCGCTCTTAAGACGGAAGTATAATAATAAAATAAAAAATAAAAAAATAAAAAATATTTAAAAAAAAACTTTATTTCGTATTATTACAATTTCCCGTACCGGGAATCGAACCCGAGCCTGCTGGGTGAAAGCCAGCTATCCTAGCCACTAGACCATACGGGAGGATGGAAATGCGTTAAGATTAACTTTTCTTATACAAATTCATCGGATATGTTTGGACATGTGTGAATTTTGTTTGAGTACAAACGTATTTCAGTCTGTCGTAAAACAAGAGTCAATACGACAACACCAATCAGCAATAAAAAATTCAGCTTTGTAAATATATTTTTTTAGTTTCTTCTTCATATAGTGTAGGAGTATAAAAAATAATATAATAATCCCAACGCGTAACAGCTATTTCGCCTGCCAAATACAAAAATTAATTATCACCTTTTTTCGTCAATGCAACTAGCATCGTAATTGCAACCATGAGCTATGTAACTATGAAAAATTAATTTAAATGTTAAAAAAACACATGGCTTACATAATATTGAAAATTTGTTTTTTTAATGTTTATTGAGGAAAAATAGTGCGACACTACAGAGATTTGAAATAATTTATATAACTTTCAAAATAAGACGTAACTTTGTACAATTATTTTCAAATTGTTCATTAAAGAAAAAAACTATGTTATAACATTGGCGCAATCGGATATTAATAGCTATAATCATTAAAGTATAATTCAATTGTGTGTGTGTCCTGCGTAACTCTGTTTCAATGAACTCACTTTGAATTTAAATTTAAGAATTCAGAAGAGCGACAAAGTACCTACCTGTAATTTAATATTTTATCATAAAATATTTTAATTATCATTTTTTAAAGTGGAACTGATTTGTCAAGAGTTATTTGATAATTTAAAATGATCACAAGTGCGCATATTTGTAAAAGTAGTGGCCAGCTGTATAATTATTACTGTAGAATACAGTCAGTATGGCGAGTAGAGGTACCAAGTGGTTACTGTAAGTTGAATGCAGAAAGAAAAATTCAAAAGAAACCGCTTCTCCAACGCATTAATTAAAAAGGCGGTCCGACACGATCCAGAAATACTTTCTTTTCGGCGCTGGCAAATTCCTTTTATTTATTGAGCCCTAGCACCGGTTGGGCCTACAATTTCATTTAGACCTACGTACACGTAAGAGCACAAGAGACTGGTTGGGACTGACTTTGCAGGTAGAGCTGAAGTGTTTCCTAAAATTCTTTTATTTTAGTTGAACAAGAAACAGCCCGGTAGGTTTTTTTTATTTTATTTAACCACTCGAGCGCTTTTTGCCACATTATGGCACTATTTCCAAAACCTCGGATTGCTTTGTTGCCAAAATGTGGCAAATTTTTTTATTAAAACGATTGTATAATATATTGTACATTCAAAATATAACAAAATAAATAATCTCTAGATTCTTTAAAATGTTTTAAGGTTAAAGATTTAATTATATTTTTTTTATGATTCCTATAAATATTTGATAATAGTCAAAAGACAGGGGAATTCATTGGCTACATAGAACTATAATCAGTTTGTATGTCTCCATATTCAAATTCGGAGGTATGATTTTTTTAATGTGGGCGGAAAAAGTTCCTTTAGCAATCCGAGGAAAAATATTTTAATTGCTCTGTCGCTCCAGCGACTATATAAAATAACTGTACATACAAAATATAAAGGTGAATTTAAGTATATAATATATTGTATTTCTTAGTCCTCCTCACTAGGGAGTCCTGTGACGAGGCGGACTAAAGTTATTTAATTATAATTTATTTGTCTTCTACGCAGTTTGTAGTGTTTTCTTCTATGTAGTTTATAGTGTTTTCATTAGGATTTTTTCATTGACCTCTTTCAGCCATATTTTTATTTTTGATTTGTACTCAATAAAATTTTTAATCTGTTTTATGTCTTGGGGAAGAATGTTGTGGAGTTTTGTCCAAATGTGGTTTTATAACTTGGAATATTTTTTATTTCATTTTGTATGATCTAGTGTGATGGATGCACTATCTAGTAAAAGATTCAGTATTTTTTTAATTGCTTCAATAATATATTTTTGGCATATATTCGTTGTACATTTAGTACGTCAAAGCTGTTGAAAATTTCGGCGTTTTAATTGGTACTTTCAGTATGGTCTTTATAATTCCTTTTTGAATTGTATTCAGGTTGTGTATGCACTTGTTTGTAGCAGATCCCCATCCTATAATTCCGTATTCAACTCGAGAATGACATAACGCGTAGTACACTTTTTTCATATCCTTTTTATTTACCACATTTCTTAGATTTTTAAAGAAATATATAAGGCTTGTGAGTTTTTCCGGTAAGCGTTTAAAAAGAGAAAGAAAGGGAGATATGTAAATTCGAAAGGAAAAGGGTGCGCGCTAATATTAAAAAACGATTATAATTAAGCGAAAATAGTGAAAAAATTTAATAAAACACGACTCTTTTTAAAATAGAGCAAAAAACTTTCGACAAATGCGCAAGTTGCGTTTAAAGATGGACTGTAATTTTTTTCATAGCTATAACATGTTAAATGACAGAACAAAATATGTTATGAATAATTTTCAGTATTTTACTCTTATATTTTCTAAGTTCTGTTTTTAATTCTGTTCAATAGAAACAAACGGTAGATAAACTTTAATTTATCCACATTTAGCACATTTATTTGTATTTATAACTAGCTGACCCGCCAAACTTCGTACCGCCTCAGAATCAATAATGGTTGTTTTTTAATTTATTAGCTCTTCGAATTGATTCAAATTATGTCGACCAACGCACATTATTTGAAAAGCCGTTCCATACAAAATATATTTTAAAAAAAAATTCTTCATAATTATTTTTCCCGTGATTTTTTCCGATGTTTTAATAGTTATTCTGTTAATCGGGACGGAGACAAATCCAACAAATCAAATATCATAAAAATCGGTCCAGCCGTTTTTGAGTTATAAATGGTGTAACTAACCCGACTTTGTTTTATATATTACAAGGAAAATTAGTATGAAATGTCAAAAATCTAACAAAAATTAATATTTGTAATATATGGAAAATAGCTGGCTTTATAAATTATAGTCTATATGTTATTCTGGTGTATGAGCTATATTATTCTAAAGTTTCATTAAAATCCATTCAGTAGTTTTTGCATTAAAGAGGAACAAACATTCATACATCCACTTTCACGTTTATAATATTAGTAAGAAGATGTAAACCCATTCGTATTAGTAAAGATTAATCGATAAAGTGATTTTATAGCAAGCCAAATATTATTTTCGAGCGTATAATTGATAAGTATTCAATCTCGAATACTATCCCATTCTCGCATCGCGTTGTCCCTTACTAATTAGCTATTAGTTGGATGCTGCACCCCGCCACTCAGGGGGTTTTCTCACCATCCTTCTAATAGCTTATCCATCCTACAACGAATATTATTAAGGGGGTTTCTCACCTCCCTCCCAATAGCTTATCTACACTAATAACGAATATTTTCGATTTACGATTAACGGTTCATTTTATTTTTAAGTTGGAGTTTATAATTCGGTTCTTGAACCTATGAATAGTGGCTATATATTGGATAAGTTGGCCGAGTTTTCTAACCACTGCGAGTATTTTATTTTTATTTTTAATAATATTCGTTATTAGTATAGATAAGCTATTGGGAGGATGGTGAGAAACCCCCTAAAAATAATTATAAAATATTGCAAGAGTTAGAAAACTCGGCCAATTTATCCAATATATAATCACTATTCATAGGTTCGAGTACCGAATAATAAACTCCGACTTAATAAATAAATAAACTGTAAATCGTTAATCTAAAATAAACTTTATAGTATGGATAGGCTATTAGGAGGATGGTGAGAAACCCCCTCAGAGTTACCGATGGTCTGACCGATTTATAGGGTCATGTTTTAACTCTGTTAAGTAAGTTATGACCCCCGGTCCGAACGGTGCATCTTAAAGGAAAATCTCTGGCAGAACTGAATCAAAGAGACGTGGTAGTAAAACCGCCTGCTTGTGAGTCAGCTAACCCAGAGTGAATAGGAATCGTAACCCTTTTTGTTAAAAGGTTTAACGAGCGGTTGAGGGAACAATAGAGTATTTTGGGTCATTGTTAAACTATTCATAAAGTTATTGTTGAAGTTTTGTACTGTCTTGCGATTATTGAACTGTTTTATACTTGCAAATTGATTGTACCTCTCCAAATAAAGATTAATTGTGTTCACCGTCAAGTAATTGTAGATTTTAGTTAATTTCAATTTAGCATTAATTTGAAATATCTAAATCTCCAATAATTGATGAGAAATACGTTGTCTTATTTTGTTTCATAGTAAAAATGTGTTGCACCGTCTCGACATGCGAACAGATTCATGAGCACAGTTCTGCTTTCTCCCGGGCCAGCCTCGGGCACAAACTAGTTGCGGCCGGACCAGTATGGCGGGTCGCTGATCACCGATCAATAACAGACTCTTAACTCTCGGCTCTTAGACTGATGACCCGAAAAATTTGCACACTTACAGAGTTAAGACTATCCGTTTCGATGACGATATATCATTAATGTGTGGAATGGTCGTACCTACATACCTACATTAGAGATGGGCAGCTACGACGTTCATTTCGAAATCATTCGAATTAATCATTTATCGAAATTTTAAATTTTGTCACGAATCGAATGTGCCGAAAACAAATATTGAAATTTACACAAAACTATGGTGAATTTAATATAATATGACTTATTCTAATAGTAAGGCCCTCCGCTCATAGAGAAACTAAAACTGGCGGATTGTTATGGTTTCCAACAAAACTTTTATTATAACGGTGATACTAAATTTTAAGATTTCAGTAATTATCTCAGCTTGTTTAACCATAGACAAGGAACACTTCAGCTACCTTCTCACTCATCTATCGCTGTCATATTGGCGCTGGCGACTAAAAAAACAAAATGAAACTAGAAAACTGACAAAAAACTAGCGCAACCACGGCAACCATGGCAACCGGGCAACTTGGCAACGGCCGGCCACGGCAACTAGCACGGCGAGTTGCGAGTCACTGCTTGCGTTACCATGGACAATGGGAAATTGAGAAGTTTTGTAGTGTGCGGACCATCACATTGACATACACAGGATAGCGAGTTGAGTTGCAAACTGTTTTTTGTTTTCAGTTGCCAGTGAGCGGAAACACTAATTGTATCATTTTAACTAGATTAGGATATTATCGTGATTTTCCTTCGGGGTATAACATATGTCGTTTTGTGCTACCTCTTTCTTTAGCCAACGTTTCGGATAGCATTACAGTATCCATCATCAAGGCAGATGTGTAACGCTGATGATGGACACTGTAATGCTGTCCGAAACGTTGGCTAAAGAAGGATGTAGCGCAACACGGCATATTACCCCAAAATAAATCACGATAATACTTTTGGAATTGAAAATCTCAAATTATATCTAGATCGAAATAGTTTGTGATATGAATCAACAAGAATGAAAAATAAAAGGCATAAAATCGCACAATGCCACAAACAGAAAACAATTTTCTATAGATTTTCAAATGTCTATGAAATTATGGTTTTGTTTGAATACCAGTATGCATATAATTTAATTAAATACATAATTGAATAGTTTTAAGAATTTCACGTGAATCATTTTCTGAGAGTGTAAACAAAAACACAATTAAACCGCCTTACCTTAGCACGATGATTTCCGTTTTTTCAAGGACAGATTTGGTTGAAAACAATGTGACTCACTTACCTGAAACAAAACAAAAAAATTAGTTAGTTTACTCAGTTCTTTAAAATAAAAACATTTTTTTCTTCATATATACGTTACTTTCGAAACAGATTCATTAGCATGATTTAAACTCGAATGAATCGCTCGAACATCATAGATACCATCCATGTCCGAAGGAGTATTTCAAAATATCATTGATGATTGCAATGTTTCGAAATTAGATATATTCGAACAAAATTTATTTCGATTTCGTCCATCACTAGTCTTTGTTAATATAAACATTAAATGAAAAAATAGATACATTATTGATTCTCTCATATTGCATCCATTAGCTTTAGATTTGCTATAATCCGGATTTGAACATAACATAAATACCATTGTGATAAAAAAATTCTGATTGATGACCTTAGAAGTTAGCTGATAGCTGGTGCAAGTTTCTACGGATAGCCGTTGTGACAACCCTTCCAATAAGAGGGATGTTTAAAAAGTTTTAAAAATTAAAAAGTGTTTTTACCCTTACGAAGTACTCATCGAACGACGTTTGACAACATTACAGCCAGATACGATACTTAGATATCTTTTTGCAGCTGTAACACCAATATCATGTTACTGGCGCGTACCCGTGAAAAATCACGACATATTATGATTGTATGATTTGTACAGCTGAAATCATTTACTAAAACAATTTGTAGTTAATGCCTTTCAAAATAATAAATTTTCCTTCCGGAGGTTAGTAAAATTGAAAAATGACGACATCTATTAAACATTTACACAAATGAAATACACATTTCAAACATAGAATTATTATTAAATTTTATTAAAATAAAATCATTTTCATGCCTACATTATATATATATTTTTTTTTTTAAGAAAGACAAACATTCCCGGGTTACGAATAACCCAACAACATTTGAAAATCTCCTACTACCACCACACTAAGCGGAAGATGTTGCTTGTGTTGTGATGGAGGACTTAGCCAGCCGAGGAATCGAACACGGAACGCCTGGGTGGGACCCAAGCGCTATGCCCACTCAACCACTGACCGGTCTATATATAGTGTGTGTGTATGGTTTTTACATAAGTCTCAATTTTGAAAAATAAAAATTCATTGAACTTGAATAATTTTTAATTAACTACGCAAAAATAAAATAATTTCAAATCACCCACCCTCGAACCGACCTCAGAAATACAATACATAGTATGTTTAATAATCTGTGTTTCATCACAGAAATTAAAACACCCGACATATTGCACACCGTGACAGATTAAAAAGCAAAGTGAAATTATGGTGGGTTTGTAATTTGGTAAAAAATCGAATTGGACACAGTCAACATCTGCAATTCTCACGCTCGCATTTTGATAAGCTATCAATCACCGACACAAGAAGCGAGAGGCAATATAGTAGAGGAACCGTGTTCACTTGGTCATCTCACTCGCCTTTCCTTTCGCCGGAATCTGGGTTAATATCCGCTCGCCGGAGTGCCGATTATTATTCTTATTACTGTCGATTTGTTGTGTCTGGTATCGCATATCGTAATTCATCGTCATGTGTGTACATCGGATTCTGTATGTGATATGTGTGTATTAAGTCTCCCATCTTCTTCTATGTGCGTTCTACATCCGTTTTGCATATCTTAGTGCCTGACTGTCTGCCGTGGCTATTTGCTACAGTGCCGGTAAATCTATGTCTAAAGAGTTAGTCATCTTTTTTCTACGATAATCTATGAATGGAGAATATGTGAAGACTATGACATCCCCAAATGGGGTATGTTGTTAGGCTGAGGGGAATGGGGGTGGGGAAGGATGTGGGGCAAAGGGAGTTCTGTCTGTAGTGGTTATTTGCCACATTGCCGATAAAAACGATCTTCATCTATGTATGCATAAAGAGTTTGTCTTCTTTTTTATGAGAATCTATGAAGAGGGGATATTTAATAACTATGACATCCCCAATTGGGGTATGTTGTGAGGCTAGAAGAAGTGGTGAGGGGAAGGAAATAGGGCAGAGGGAGATCTGTCTTTCGGGTTTATTTACTACAGTGCCGGTAAAAGTGGTTTTCATCTATCTACGAGTATGTATAAAGAATTGGTCAGAGGGAGGTGGGCATGTATCTGGCTATTCAGAAATGATATCTAAACATGGCTCTAATTTAACTGATTTCGGAAGTTTACAAAATACCTCTCGGCTTTTAATAGTTTTTTAGTATACCTCAACTGTTTTCAGCACGAAGTCACATTTTCATAATAAGCAATATAACTATTAGTAAAAGTATCATTTTTTCATGGAGTTAAATGATTTTTCTGTTTTTATTTGGGCAAGCACACAATTCACAGCTTTCAGACTACATGAAAGACCTCGGGCATAAAATCACATATAATCTATCAGTGGCGTACAGTCCATAAAAGCAAAAAAGCTATGCCTACCCTGGATAAACAAACCATTATAAGATAATAGAAAAAATGACAAATTTGTGAACCATTTATATCCACGAATTTATAAGGAACTTGGACACTCATTTATTCAGTTGACCTTAACATTAAGCGTGAGATGATTAAAAAACGGCCATTTTCAAACATTCAATTCAAAATAATAATTCATACTGTACCTTTTCTCGTGCATATTTATTTACACAAAACACACTTATACACACTTATTTACACACACAAACTTATTTTAAACGCCGATAAATTTCCAACTATACGCGAAGTCCATCAAGTCATTTTAGGAAAAAAAACTGAAAATAAAACCAAATGCACCAAAAGTTTATTGAAAAACACTATTGAGCTTTCGTCAGATCCATCATATGAATAATATATCCATCATTTGCAGTTTTATGTGAATTCAATAGGTCGAAGTTATAAAATTGATACAACTTCTTACTAATATTATAAACGTGAAAGTTTGTATGGATGTATTTATGTTTGTTACTCTTTCACTCAAGAACTACTGAATGGATTTTAATGAAACCTTACAATAATATAGAAGATACATCTGAACAACATATAGGCTATAATTTATAAAGCTAGCTATTTTCCATATACTACACATAATAATAATTGTTTAATAGAAAATGTCAAAATTTGAGAATGACACTTTGCAAAACAATAATTGTTAATTCAAAATTCTATTTTAGAAAATATTTAAATTAGTGAATTTACTTGAAGTACTCGCCTAATACTTAGAATCAAATCAAGAAATATAGATATTTTAAATAAATAGGTTAAGAATTTTGGTATAAACATAGAAAGGACATAGGAAAAGAAAATAAGCTACTCGAAGTACTAATCCTGCGCGGACGAAGATGCGGGCATAAGCTAGTATTTAATCATGGTGCCCCATTAAATATGTGTTTTTTACGTGTTTATGCCGAAGATGCGCAGATCAAAATTAAATTAAATATCCAAAATAACGATTTTGAGATGAAATAGAAATAAGTAGCTGAATTGAAAAAAAAAAATGTTGTTTTGAAATAATAACCGTGGCGATCAATTTAATTTGTTTTTCGCAATGTTGATGTATCCAATTAAAAATAATTATATAATAGCAGACGATTCCTTTTATTGGTTCAATTAAAATTAGTTTCGCTTTTTTTGTTATCCTTGCATCAAATCAAATAAAGAATTCTCATTAGAATCTAATTTCAAGATAGTTATTTGTATGCAAAAATATAATTGAAGCTTTAATTACGTTTTGATCTCTTGTATAATATGGTTGAGAAATGAAATAATTAAGATGAATCGTGTGTTGCATTGTTTGTTTACATTATTATTGCGTATGTTATGACGCATTGGAAAAAAAATAATTGTTTTACCCCATAGTATAAGTTCTGTAATGATTTATTTGTGAGCTGGTTGTTTTACAGTAGGTACTTAGATAGTAACAGAACTTGAATAGGACTTTCACAGAATTTTAATTTTGAAATTTGATTAATTGTTGATATTCTGTGAAACATTCTGTTCTTAGATTTATATCTCTAAATAAGCTACAAGATTATGCTTTTGGGGGACCTGATAGTTGTCCCCCGACAGTTGGTCCTTGTATTGTAAGAATTTATCTTATCTTACTAATATTATAAACGCGAAAGTTTGTATGGATGTATGTGTGTTTGTTACTCTTTCACGCAAAATTTACTGAATGGATTTTAATGAAATTTTATAATAATATAGCTCATACATCAGAATAACATATATGCTATAATTTATAAAGCTAGCTATTAATTTTCAATATATTGAAAATAATAATTATTGTTGTTTAATTGAAAATGTAAAAATTTAAAAATGTCATTTTGCAAAACAATCAAAATTCTATTTTAGAAAATATTCTAATTAGTGAATTTATTTGAAGTACTCGCCTAATATTTTGAATCGAATCAAGAATTATAGATATTTTAAATAAATAGGTAAAGAATTTTGGTATAAACCTAGATGGGACCTACACGGAGAAAAATCTTATTAGAAAAAACGATAATTTTAATAGTAAAACGGTTAAAAACGGGACTGAAGTTCCTACGAACAAATTAACAGGGTTTCAATGTTTATTGGCGGGAACATGTAAGAATAAACATGGAAACACTGTTAATATGTTCGTGAGAACTTCAGTCCCGTTTTTAACCGTTTTTACTATTAAAATGATCGTTTTTTCGAATAACATTTTTCTCCGTTTAGGAAAAGAAAATAGATTATTCGAAGTACTAATCCTACGCAGACGAAATCTCGGGCAGAAGCTAGTAATAATTATAAAATCAGAATTATTGGTGGATTATTTACCAATTTACATTACTGTAAATTAAGTAAGTAACAATGTGAATCTTTTTTCTCAATTTCCATGACTAAGAAGTAATAACATCGCACAAGGTATATCCATTGATATAAATCAAAAGAATAGACAAATTAATAGAATTTTATTGTAATTTATATATTGTTATTAAATTCATAGGTTAATGAACATGGTTCTCACATTGAGTTGATGGCGAAAACACTGCAATCAATTTAGAAAGCAATTAAATTTGAATTACACCTACAAAAACATACCTCCTAACCCAAAGGCACCTGTACCATATCACTCGGTGGGTTCATTGGGTAATTATTATTGGTGGAATGACCCAAGAGGTCAGGAAGAAATTTCTCTTTAATTAATCAAGGTAATTAGTAATTAGCAATCCATTGCATTGTTAAAAGGTACTAACTATGCTTTATGATAGCACTAAATTCTGCCCGCGACTTCGTCTGCGCAGGATTAGTACTTCCGTTAGCCTATTTTATTTTCGTAGGTCCCATCTATGTTTATACCAAAATTCTCAACCTATTTATTTAAAATATCTATAATTCTTGATTCGATTCAACGTATTATTATATTAATCGAGTCCTTGAAATAAATTCACTAATTTAAATATTTTCTAAAATAGAATTTTGATTTAACAATCATTGTTTTGCAAAATGTCATTATCATATTTTGACATTTTCAATTAAACAATAATTATTATTTGTAATACATGGAAAATAGCAAGCTTTGGATATAAACTATAGCCTATATGTTATTTTGATGTGTGAGCTATATTATTGTAAAGTTTCATTAAAGTCCATTCAGTGGTTTTTGCGTGAAAGAGTAACAAACATACATACATCCATACAAACGTTCGCGTTTATAATATAAGAAAGATAGTAAGATAACAGTTAAGATGAAGTCACAAGCCAAAATGTATGTACTCTTAGTGTATCTTATTTCGCCATGAATATAGGTATTAGGCATAAAAATCGCTTGGCAGCAGAGTCTAGACTTTTTTTATTTATTTTTTTAATAATTTCATTATAAAGAAAAAAAATAATTAATGGAAACTGTCACAGAAAGTTTTAACAATATAATCATATTTTTAAAAACTTGATTCTTACATGCGTTCAAACATTTATAATTTTTTTTAAATTGTAGTGTACTCTTATATTTTTTATAAAGTAATTAACGCTTTTACTTTAATTCTTCTTAACGGAAACGGTAGGAAAAGTTTATATTTATCCCAAGCTTATTTTTTTAATATTTATAATGGTAAGAGCGATTGACCAGCAGCTGAGAATAAAAGTTTAAAAATGCTTGCAACTGTGCAGGGGGATCCAATGAGAAAGATCGATTATTGCCTGTATCAAATTTTTAAAATTAAAAATTTAATATCGATTTATTTCATTCAAAACTTGCTTTAATATATACCTACATTCAAGTAAGCAATAAAAATGCTCAAAACGCACGATGATAAATTATTAAATTACTTCCTCGTCTCCTTCCCTTCCCCACTTACCTTCATCCTCATAACATACCCCAATAGGGAATGCCATAGTCTCACTGGCTCCAGACGGGAGCAGTTGGGACTCTTGTGAGGTATTCACTATAAAAAAAAATTAAAAAATACATAGCTACATTTGTTCCAGGGGATGGATTTTTACACACAGACCCCCAGTTTCCTACCCACCCCTCATACCTATTTCCATCCCAGAATTTCCCCTCATTCCTTTCCAAAAAAAAGCCACACAGCATCCCCAAAGATGACATAGGCCCTGAAGGAAATTAATTTCCTCAAGGCCTCCTCCTGTGTGGAGCTAATGTAAAAAAAGTTCGTTCGTATGAAGCAGTTACTTTGTGATGTGACATTATAATTTAAAATAAAACAATAACTTTGTATACACCACTTTTATTTTTTTATACTTAATGTCGACCTGGTTTCGCTACAACCGTAGCTTCTTCAGGGCAGTATAATCTCTACTACTCAGGGCAGTATAGTAGAAATTATACTGCCCTGAAGAAGCTACGGTTGTAGCGAAACCCGGTCGGCATTAAGTATAAAAAATAAAAGTGGTGTATACAAAGTTATTGTTTTATTTTTAAAAAAGTTCGTTTTTAACATAATCTTTCAATCAATAGTCTTAATTTCACCAGCAGACAACCTGACGTTCACATATCTTCTCAAGCCAAAGGCCGAAGTACGGTGCTTCAGTTCACCATAAGCCATAACTCCATAACTCTGGTACTGTGTGAAGTCGCAAGGGAAACCGCCACACTTATTCATTAAATATTTCTTCTTCTCCGTCTTATTCTTATAAGTTCTTCTCGTGTGAAACAATCACCACCGCTCTGGGACCATTGCAGCCGGCGATAACACAATAACACTACAATACAATAACACAATAACATGAAAGTTATCCGCGAGGGACAATGAGACCAGCGTAAATCAATTTTCTATATCAAATCCCACACTGTTACCAGTTCAAATTGTTTTATTTCCATACGACAATATGAAATTACTCTCTCTCGTGGTAATTGTATCTTAATAATGTATTCATTTTCCAAATGATCTTTTATTCTTTTTGGTTTGAACTTTAAGAGTGAGAGAAATTTTTGGTATAACTAATCATTTGCTTTAATATCTGACTGAAGGTATTGTGTTTTAATGGCTTTATTTTAGGTGATCAACATCAAACAAAACAATGAATATGAATATTAAAAAAAAAAAATTAAATGACTGTACGACAGATTAGGGTTACATTTCCAGTATTTATTTATTTTTTTTTTTTTTTTTTTTTTTTTTCATTTATTTTTTTTTGTACAAAAATAAGGGTAGTCCCACAAAGCTGTCACATGGCAGCTTGTCTGTAGGTTCTACAATTTATCACTCTTAATATTTGTTAATACATATTATATAGTTTTAAGGAAACATTAGGATAGATCACATAATAATATTAGATTATTTGAATTACATCTATAAGATATTTCAATGTACATGCCTAGTAATAAGATATGTAGGCAGCTACATTAATATAATCATTTATTACATTATAATTTAACATTATAATCAACATATTTAAAGATACATGGAATTTTCGTTAATTAACCACAGTTTTATCATTTTAGGGCATAGTCTGTCATTTTTTCCAAATTTTAAGTTTTTATTTATTTTATTGAAAATCACTGGTATTTGGTATTCAAGAGTGCGGCTTCCATATTTATTTAATATGATGATGATTAATAATGTCTAAACAAAAGAATTGTGTAAAAATGTTTAAAATATTTTAGATTTTAAGACCTTAAATAAATAGAAAAACTGGGGTATTTTCGTTACAAAACACGTTCTCGGCTTACACACGTACTTCTTGTAAGTATTTTTTGATAATAAATATTTATGATATTTCAATAATGTCTAAACAAAATAATTGTGTAAAAAAATTAGAAATATTTTAGTTTTTAAGACCTTAAATAAATTAAATAAAAACTGGGGTATCTTCGTTACAAAACACGTTCTCGGATTTATTTTTTAATGATTTTAATTGAACTAAAATTAAAATTCTGAAAAATGTGTTTACTAAATTATGTATTGATTTATTTTGTTGTATGATTATATGACTTGAAATTTGTGTTGTATTATACAATATGTATGTCGTTTGAAAATTGAACAAATCTGCCAACGACCTACGGTATAACCTCAGTATATTAAAAATAAACTTAGTTTTTCAAAATTTAAAAAATTCGTTTACTAGATAAAATACCAATCTTTCAAAATCAAATTATGTTTTTTTGTAAAATAGAGTAATTACGTTAGAATTTGATTTAAAAATGACTAATTTCGGGTATTTTCTGGTTATACCCTCTTAACACTTTGGGACTAAACGTGTACTAGAGACTAAACAGGAGTAAATGCGTTAATTGGGTCTTTAGTCGTGTTTCAATTTTTTATTTCAAAAATCTAACGGAATAAATTAATCGCCTCTTAGATGAATTAAATAATTTATGAATGGCGTATATGATTGCTTTCAATTCTAAGAACATTGTTAGTTATTAATAAGCCAGTTATTTTGCATAACGACATAAATCAAAATGATTTGTATATTGACAGCTTAACTGACACTCGGTTATGGCCTCTTTTTACTTTCTTCTTCTTATTTCAAAGAACCTTCGAAAAGGACATAGAGTAGCCCTAGCCAGTAGGGAAATAGAATAAGACTGAAAAGTCAATTTCTTTGGTCAGCAAGAAATGAAAACGTGTCAGTTATATTGACGCAACTGAGTAACCGCAGTAGAATCGAGAATTTATTCAAAAATAAATTTTACAAAACTATAACAAACTAGCTTCTGCCCACGACTTCGTCTGCGTAGGATTAGTACTTCGATTAATCTATTTTCTTTATCTACGTTTATACCAAAATCTTAACCTATTTATTTAAAATATTTATAATTCTTGATTCGATTCAAAGTATTAGGCGAGTACTTCAAATAAATTCACCAATTTAAATATTTTCTAAAATAGAATTTTGATTTAACAATCATTGTTTTGCAAAATGTCATTCTCAAATTTTGACATTTTCTATTAAACAATAATTATTATTTTTAATGTATTGAAACTAAAAATTATTATAAACTATTTATAAATTTATAAATTGTAAATTTATAAATTATACCCTATATGTTATTCTGATGTTTGAGCTATATTATTGTAAAGTTTCATTAAAATCCATTCAGTAAATTTTGCGTAAAAGATTAACAAATATACATACATCCATACAAACTTTCGCGTTTATAATATTACAAGCTTCTGCCCGCGACTTCGTTTGCGTAGAATTAGTACTTCGAGAAATATATTTTCTTTTCCTAGGTCCCATCTACGTTTATACCAAAATTCTTAACCTATTTATCTAAAATATGTATAATTCTTGATTCGATTCAAAGTTTTAGGCGAGTACTTCAAATAAATTCACTAATTTAAATATTTTCCAATATAGAATTTTGATTTAACAATCATTGTTTTGCAAAATGTCACTCTCAAATTTTGACGTTTTCTATTAAACAATAATTATTATTTTCAATATATTGAAAATAAAAAGCTAGCTTTATAAATTATAGCCTATATGTTATTCTAATGTATGAGCTATATGATTGTAAAGTTTCATTAAAATCCATTCATTAAATTTCGATTTAAAGAGTAACAAACATACATAAATCCATTCAAACTTTCGCGTTTATAATATTAGTAAGATTAGTAAGATACATTTCCTAGAACCGAGTCAGTGTGCTCCTTCGGAAGAGTGGCTGTTCCTAATTCATTTTGTCAACAAATTTATTACGATGCTTATTGAATCCCCACGTTGGCGATATGGATGTATACCGGACATGACCATTAAGCCAGTGACACACACAGCGTTAAAAGCGCTAGCGTTTTTGGCTTGGCCTATTTCAGCATATCCCTCGCCATAGATTACCATTGTAAATGTATGGCGAGCGATGTGGTGAAATAGGTCAAGCCAAATGACGCCGGCGCTTTTAACGCTGTGTTTGTCCCTGGCTTTACACAAACGCAACGAACCACATAGATGCTGGGCCAGTTATGAATCATAACATAAGTTAATAGGGAATCATCTAAGTGTCGGACTGGTAAATAATTTAGCCATTGAAGCGACTAAGGACATAATTTTGGACCGCTTTTATTTTTCTGCGATAGATGGCCGTCGAAAATTTGACCAAATTTTCCAATCATTCGTAAAACTTTATAATCTTTATAATTTTTTTATAAATCCTAAAAATATGGGATGATTTTTAAATATAGGTGAATTCGTTGGCTATAAAGCAATTTATTTGGTTTATATTTCTCCGTATATTAAAATTCGGAGGTGTGATTTTTTCTAATCTGGGCGGAAAATATTCGAATGAAATATCTCGATCAATCCGAAAAAAAGATTTAAATTGCGCTGTCGCTCCAGTGCGTAAGTTTATTTGGTAGTTGATGTCTGTTCTATTCATGTTTTTTGGCTTTCCTCAACTAGAATGATTCTGATGCCCATCGTTCACGTAGCTGCTTACAAGCTACCGCTACCTGTCATACTATTTTGCTAGTGTAGCGCCTATCAGGGTTTTCAAACACTAATAATAGTATGGAAAATAACGTAAGAACGGCGTAAGTTAACTAGTCTGATCCCTACTCCGTTTTAATGTTATATTTTTCAAAAATTCTTATTTTCACCATTAATGTAGTTTGGCATACAGTATAGTAGGTTTTCAATATAATACAAAGATAAATAACTTGATACATTTACATTTAATAAATAAATAAATTTATTTCATACTATGTAACTTATAAATAAATTATTATTTATCTGTAACCCACATTTCCATAAATTCATTGTCATATTATCCGTAAACTACACTATCATCAATTATTATATTATCTGTAACTTCGTTAACAAAAATTCAATGTTATATTATCTGTAAATTTCATCTATCACTTATTATTTTATCTGTAAATTTCATTGTCATAAATTACTTGTTATATTTTTTACCTGTAAACATCATTATCATCAATTACTATATTATATGTAAATTTCATTATCATAAATTCATTGCTGCATTAACTGTAAACCTCATTATCATAATTATTATATTATCAGTAAACGTACTTCATTACCTTAAATTATATAATCTGCATACTTCACCCGCCATAACACAGGGACATCCCTAGCATGGCGGGCGAAATAACACAATATCTACACTATGTATAAAATTCTTTTAATAAATAAATAAATATATTATTACATTTTCTTGCTAGTAATTATTTTTATTTTTTATTGAAAGAATAGCATGGATCATTTAAAACTGTTTCATAATATGTAGCTCACAAACCCACGTGTATGTCCATAAAACCATTAATACCAAAGAAACCACTGTTAACTTGCACATATTTTCTTATAGCATAACAATTCGCCATCTAGTAAGCAGTAATACTCACGACAGAAAAATACAACTCAAAATTGGTAGTGGTGTTGTTTAAGTATTATATATTGCCCAGTGTCCACCACAGATGACTTATTCTCTTAGCCACGTGACTGTAAGACAATGCCACGTGACACTCGTAACGCTAACACACAGACCCAGTAACACATATCCACCTAACATAAAATTATCATTATAGGTAATAAATATATGATGAGCGACCGAAGGAAAACAAATTACTTCAGTCACGTTTTTCTTTGTTATGGCTAATAAAAATGGACTTGGTTCGGAGACAAGATGTATTTATCTTTATACCAGGATCAGAATGACCTACGTAATAATTTGAATGACAAATAATATAATGTATACATTTATTTACATACAAGCTTCTGCCCGCGACTTTATCGCGATTAGTACTTCGAGCAATCTATTTCCTTTTCCTAGGTCCCATCTACGTTTATACCAAAATTCTTTATTTAAAATATGTATAATTCTTGATTCTCTTCAAAGTATTAGGCGAGTACTTCAAATAAATTCACTAATTTTAATATTTTCCAAAATAGAATTTTAATTTAACAATCATTGTTTTGCAAAATGTCATTCTCAAATTTTTACGTTTTCTATTAAACTATAATTATTATTTTCAATATATTGAAAATAAATAGCTAGCTTTATAAATTATAGCCTATATGTTATTCTAATGTATGAGATATATTATTGTAACGTTTCATTAAAATCCATTCACTAACTTTCGATTTAAAGAGTAACAAATATACATACATCCATACAAACTTTCGCGTTTATAATATTAGTAAGATTTTATTTTTGCCAGTCGTAGCAAATTTTTAAAAAGATCAAGAGCTCTAGCACAGTGAAATCGATAACTTTGCAATATCGGATCGATAGGTATCTTCTGATGATTTCATATCGATGTTCCAAGCACGGTTTCACCGTTGACAGCCGAACCGATCAATACAGGGAATAAAAAAGAAATCGATATACGCTGGGAGCAATTTTTTAATTTTTTTAATTTTTTTATTTTATTTATTTAACATTATTTTTTTACATATTTCAACATTAAGTCCCGTTAAACTGATTTATATCAGTTTGTCAACGGGTTCTTTTACAAATAATTTTTAGAGAATTTAAACAGGTACATAAAATATACACATTATTACATTATATATACATACATCCACATCTTTTTACATATATAAAATAAAGAGCAGAGGAAAAAACGAATGAATGTATTATCTATGAATTGGCACTCTGTAATGTCACACGCCGAATAATTACGTAATAATGTGAATACATTGGCAATGATGAATTTAAATACTAACCTAAAAATGCATTGGCAGTCCGCATTTATTTTTTGACACTAAATGGGAGTAAATTATTTGATGAGGTGTTTAGTCATATTTCAACCACTTTAGTTTCTCAAAGGTCGAACAGAATAAGTTGGTCATATCATTGAATTATTTAAGTCTATTGATCGCGTATACGACTTTTCTCAATTCTAAGAGCTTCGTCAGCTGAACTCCGTTCATTAATAAGCCAGTGATTTTGCATAACGATTGACATTATCCAATAAATGCGTATATTGACAGCTAGCCGAAACTTATCTGATACTATGGAGGATGGTCTAAAATTATCAATCGTCGTGCATTGGTCGGAATACCTCTTAACAAATAATGTTATTATCGCAAATATAGATAACTGACCAGAGATGACGGATTTAGTAAATTTGTATTGATACAGGTTTTCATCGAACGTCCGTGATCGAATTCTTGATACGTTTTAAGTAAAAATAAAATATTGGCATTTATTTGTCAATTTTTTTTAATGTCTCCTACTTCCATTATTATACTCTAAAAATGTTGCTAGAGGAACACTCGGTTGCTAACTCTATTGATCTTCACTCAAAACGCCTGTTCTGCTATGTTGTATGCATAGCAGATCGTGGTGTCGCATCTGGCAGTAGTTGTTTGGTAAAAAAAAACTCAACTAGCATGAGGGGGTATGAGTGTCAAATTTTGAAAGAATGTGTTCGCTGTTACTGCAAGGCTCCCACTCCTCCTTGACTGGAGACTTTGGTAATGCGTCACAGAGAGCAAATCTAAGCACGCATTCTGATATCTAGATACCTGAGAATATTTTTCTGAATTTGTTACAATATTTCTTGAAGCTACCCATGTTGTAGGAAGGAAGAGGTCCGCAAATCGTTCCACAGCCGAGCTGTTGAACTCAAGACCGAGTCGTAGAAGCGAGCAGTTCTCAAGTGACAAATGTTAACCGTGTATATCACACTGTGACTCAAGTGACAAATGTTAGCCGTGGGGCGAACTTGCGATTTGTATAGGGTTAGCAGTTGTGTACTCTTAAAGTATCAGCCCAGTTTCTGAGAGGCTAAATGCTGTGTGGGCTCATCCAGCAGTAGCGTAGGAACTCTAGTTTTGACCTTGTAATGCAGTTGAACATAGGAGTCGTGGCTTTGGATTTGGTGAACTTATTGCTTGATCTTATAACAAATCCTAATAGTAGCATTCAGCAGGGCAGGAAACATGGCCCGTTTCCCCTCTGCTATCAATATAATAAATTGTTTTGCATGAGCACTTGCAATCAGCAAGTCAAGCCTGAAGAAGTAGTGCTTGTATTAGTTAAAATGAATGCACTGTGACAAGCCCCATAAGTCTTTTATGTCACCAAAGGCAGTTTTTAGAGCGTGGGATTTCAACTTAGCCATTTGAATCGGATGGTGCTTAAGTACGTGGCAAGAACATTACGCATAATGGCGTAACGATGTCACGTCGAATGCTTTAATTGTAGCGATTTGGAAGCCATTAAAAACAAGGTGACTTTGGCCTGAAAAGCCTATGCACATCGGGACAACCAGATTATGAGGCCACAAAAAATTAAAAATTAATGTTTATTAAATTTATAAGCGAATTAGTGGTTACCATCGACTAAGTATAATCCGACTGGTTACTAATGCTGGAATCAGACGGTTCACTCGAGGGAAGGTTTCCGCCATGTTTCCGCCATGTTTTTCGGCCTAATCGTCCATTTTGTTTCATTCCATGTTCACACGGCGCTATAGAAATAAGCGTTCACTCGTCCATTCCGACCACAGCGTCGCCGAGCGAGGTCAACCGCGCTGGAATTCGTTTGTTTTCCAGCGCGGTCCGGCCCCGAATTTAAGGGTAAAACATGTCAGATGCATCGATTTTTACGAAATTTTGTTGACACAATTAAATAAAATAAATATAAAAAACAGTATTGTTTCGTCTTATAAACCTTTTTATTTTTTATGACATAATAACACAATTTGATTTTACTTTTTTTATTACGAACATTTTCCTACAAATTAATAATCTTACATATATTAAAAAACATATAAAATACATGGATAATAAGGGAGACCCAAAAATTTATATGAGAGGTGTTCCCAAAAGCAAACAAATTAGCCGAACGAATACCATTTTGACGTTTTGCGTGCGATTTGATAGCGTCCTTTCATGGTCCTTCCCGTACAGGACGCGAGACAAACTGATTGAGAGTTCACTCGGTGTTCAGACGATTCACTTTGCTCTCTTCCACGCGCATGCGCGCGCGAGTGAAGGATGCCGAAGGAAAATATCCAACATTGTTGGATCGGTTCACCTGAAGATTTCATTCGGCAGTATTCGGCACTTTCGTTTCATTGCATGTTCAGACGTGTCATTCCGAGTAAACTAGGCCGAATGAAATGCGGAAATGAGCGATTAGTGAATCGTCTGAATGGCGCTTAATCGACTTCGCGCGAGATGCATTATTTGTGGCTTGTCAAGAATTTGAATACTTTAACTTGTTTAAAGCCAGCATACAAAAAATATATTTTTTCAATAGGACGTAAAATATTTGACAGTTCTCACCTTTCTTACGAATTCAATTTTTATAACATTTCTTTTGTGATATATTACAAAAGTTACATCAAAATAATGTAGATAAAACGAACTTCCTAATAATCTCTCAAATCTATGCTTTCCACAATGGATTTACATAAAAAATAATTAATAAATATAGACTTCGAATATGACAGCGTTCATATTATCAAGCGGCAGCTATTTTGTCCGCCATCTTTAGTGCCCGGCGCGTCATTGGCAATTAATATGAGTTATTCGGAGTGGCTAAATGTTATCCAGTATTTTGTTATGTCAAGAACGAGAATGGCCCAAGCGATTCTGACCTTGTTCTTCATCCATTTTCTTTATACATAATGGGCAAAATCGCTTAAAAAATCCGGACCCGCAGGGGGGACTGCGGCCTAGGAGGGGTTAACAATCAAAAGGATATTTGAAAACTCCGTAGGGTTTCAAGCTGATAAAGTTAACTTAAAAATTTCAGACAATTTTTTTTAAGTGTCAAAGTTTCATGTCCGCAGTTTCAACATTTAAATCTTTTTGCCCACTGATTTTATTTTTTACTTGCGCATAACCTCGAAAAATCACGGAATATTATAATGTAGGATTTGTGAAGATAAAAATATTTTTTATAAAAAAAAAATTCGGTAAGATCATAAACAAACAGTGTCAATTTACCAAACTGAAATTTACCGTTGGAATGATCACCGTTAGTGCCTCCGCAGACGAGGCAACTGAAAAAAAAAACAGTTTGCGACTAAACTCGCTATCCTGTGAATGTCAATGTGATGGCCCGCACACTACACAATTTCTCAACAACTCGTTGTCAATGCAACGCAAGCAGTGACTCACGATTCGCCCTGCTAGTTGCCGTGGCCGGCCGTTGCCGCAGTTTTTAAAAAATTAATCCGGCCCTTTTTTTCAATAAAATTGTTGACCACTGGCTTAGATCGTATTTTAAAACATGGATTTCGTAAAAATACTTTACGTAGCAAAAATTTGTTTGCTGGTGTGGAGGCTCGTTAATGACAAATCACACCGACCTCTGAACCCTGCCTTACACAAAATTAAACCATTAATACAAAAATCATTTATCTCTCTACTATAATATAAATCCGAGTTTAAAGTGCATGGGAATCATTACTACGAGTACCTTCATACACCATATTATTATATCTGAATGGCCAATAGAAATGACGATGATTGACAATCATGCTGACTCTGGACCCATTGTAGAGACTTGTTGATTGATTCTGATGATCTAATGATTTTCCGTCAGGTGAAATGCAGAATGTTCCTGGTGAACTGTTGAAGTATTTCTATTTCTGACTTTTTGCATCGATCATTTAAGTTTATACATTATTTGTTTTCTCTTTGCGTGGCTTTGTTTGATTCTAGTAATTCAGTTTGATGGTGGATTCAAAGGATGAAAAGGCAATTATATATAAGCAAAGAAATAGAAGTGAATTAAACATTTTGATCGGTTAATAAATAAGACATAAGTTAATTTTAATTTAATTTATAACATCAACCAACAAAGTCAGAAGGCCCCACTACATGATGGGCCATCCGATGGGCCACTCGATGGGCCACGCGATGGGCCACTGTGTGTAGGGGTAATGGCGTGGGATTGCCCATAGTGGCGGTGGGATGGCTGGGCGTGGCCTGGGATGGTGGAGTGGCCGACGGAGTGGCGGAGTGGGCCATTCAATGGGCCACGCGATGGGCCACTGATGGCGATGGGATGGCGACGGGATGGCCTGGGATGGCCTTATAATGGGCGTATGGATGTTAAAGATGACCCCGAAACCAAAATCATCGGTTTCATAAATTGGGTTATTTGAAATTTGATCGATCTTTAAGTGCAAAAAAATTTCTTTATATCTTTTGTTGGTGTGCAGGGTTAAATATGTCCACCAAGATATTTCGATTTTGAAGCGAGTAATGGAGAATTCTCTAATTAGTAATTATGAGAATTTTAAGGGAGTAGAGAGTGAATGAGATGGAAGAGAAGAAGGTGGGGAAGTATCTAGCTATTTAGATTAGGTCACTAACCATGTCTGAAGCCATTTGAAACAAACGTTTTTATAATTAATGGCGGTCTTTAACCTGAATGTATACCTTCTGCGATACTGAGTTATCACTCTGATATGTATTTTGAAGAGCTCTAATCAATTGATTAATTTACAAATTCTTTATTTCAATAACTACATTTCAACAGACCTGGTTATCGCTTTTCAGGATAACAGTTAAACAAACAACAGATAAAATAAAAAAAATATTTATTTAATATTTAAAGTTTTTTTTACAATAAATACACAATTTTTACATTATATAGTGTTAAAATAGTAGGTAAGAATAGCTTTTCCTCACCATCTTAGATTAGAAAACTTAAAAAGAGTGTACTATGCAATTGCTCAATCTATATTGCAATATGGTTATTAATAGTTGGGGAGGAACTTAAAATAATATTTTAAATCCACTCAAAATTGTTCAAAGATTGATGTATTGATTGTAATATTGAAAAAATTATCCAAATTTTCTACTGAAATTCTCTTTTCAATATTCAATGTACCTACAATAGACAAAATATATAAAAAAAATATTCAATACTACAAATTTACAAAGAAATACAGTTAAATATCTTACAATTCCATTCATCAGCAAGATATCAGAATACTATCAAAATCCCTAAATTTAGTACAAAGCACACACAAAATACTTATCTCTATCTAGGTATGACATATTATAACAAACTACCATTATGTCTGAAATTTATCGAAATATGCACGAATTTCAGCAAAAATTAAAAATATACCTAAAACTACAATAAGAGTTTATATCTCACTATTATTATTATTCCTTTCAAATCCGTTAATGATAAATCTTGCATTTTCTTAATTATCCCTTGTTTTGAGCCATATTGTATTATTTACTTTCACACGTGAAATTATATAATTGAACTAGAATTGTTTGTTTAAATAAAATATCTGTTTTCTAGGGTACTTTAGGGTAATATAATTAAACAAATTTTCTTACTCGTATGTTTTTTAATCGCACAATTAAGCAAAAATTGATCAAGATCTTCAAAATAATTTAATGTAATTTGTTTCATTTAATTAAAATGATGCCACAAGGTAATTTGGCAAAGATTGAAGAAATAATGTAATATGATTATGTATTGTTGCTTATTTTTTTAATTATCAAGTTTTTGATTGCTTGTCAAACTTAACTCATGGCTTTATGGCTCGATCTGCTGAGTGCTTTCGTTGCACTATAAATGTCGCTATTATGTTTTTTTCCTGCTATTTTAATATTCGTTCCACACTTCGTAAACATAATCAAATACGCTAAAGATCATGAATACTTAAGTGGTGTTTGATGGGTATCGTAAATAAATTACTATAAATTAAATGTGCTTTACGTTAATGTGTGAACTTCACTTCAATCTAAGCTTTTTCGAAGAATTTAGTTTATCTGTTGATATTTTACAAAGAAATCTGGTTTTATATATATCTACAGATAATTGGACTTACTACTATTTTCCATGTGAATACCTCACAGTAATCCCAACTCGCTGGAGCCTGTGAGACTATAACATCCCCAATCGTGGTTTGTTGTGGGGCTGAAGGTAGTGAGGTGGGGATGTACATGTACATGGCTATTCAGACCTGTACGGAGAAATTTTTTATTATGAAATACGATCATTTTATTCGTAAAAACGGTTGAAAACGGGACTGAAGTTCTTACGAACAAATTAACAGTGTTTTAATGTTTATTGGCGGGAAAATGTAAGAATAATTGGTTGGTATACGTACGAAATTACGTATACCAACAATTTATTCTTACATGTTCCCGACAATAAACATTCTTCTTCAATCCCGTTTTTAACCGTTTTTACGAATAAAATTATCGTATTTTAGAATATCATTTTTCTCCGTGTGGTCAACAAACACGGCTAAAGCCATCTCAAGCAACGTTTCAATTCTGAATTGTGCTCTTTGAAAGAACAAGGGTGTACAAAACAGGGTGGAAAGAGCGAAGATGGAAACAAGAATGGTAAAAAGGGAGAAATTGCATAAATGTCTACATTTGTTGTTTAAATAATAAATTTAAATTTTATTTTTATTTTTTTGGAATAACTTAATCAGTTGACGGCAGGCATGGTCGAGGGGTAAGGCTCTCTCTCTAATTAGATTATTTTGTGTTATTTCACAATGAATTAATTTAAAGAAATATATATATTCTATATTTGCGGCACGTTCCAGCGTGGAAGATACTCTCAATATCACCCTGGTATACGACCATCTTTCAGAATTGAAACGTTGCTTGAAATGGCTTTAGCTTTTTTTATAAATATGGAAGCCGTACTCTTGAATACCTAATACCAGTGATTTTCAATAAAATAAATAAAAACTTAAAATTTGAAAAAAATGACAGATTATGCCCTAAAATAATAAAAATGTGGTTAATTAACGAAAACTCCATGTATCTTTAAATATGTTGAATTGATTATCTTAATGTAGCTGCCTATATATCTTATTATTAGGCATGTACATTGAAATATCTTATAGATGTAATTCAAATAATCTAATATTATTATGTGATCTATCCTAATGTGTCCTTAAAACTATATAATATGTTATAATGTCTGGGATTTGCAATCAATAAGAAAACGGTTGACTTATTATGACGTTTATTGACACCCCGATACATTCCAGGTTATTCTCCAAGTGCCGCTTGTGGGCTACCAACATAACGATATAAATGACAAGAGAATACCAACATATCAATACATAACATCCTTTCCTCCTTTCATTTTTTTTTTTTTTAAACTTAATCACAATGAACTTAACTTAACTTAAACGTAATCACTATGGCTAAACCTGACAGGGGGTTTCACCACTCTGCCAGACCTAGTAATAACATCATTTTTTGTGCTGGGTTCAGGTTCACTATCATGTTTATTTTCTTGGCTTCCCAAGTCGAACAATTTTTCTGGATTTTCATAATTAGATTTAAACTTTAAACAACTTTTTTTTATCTGGTTAATATGAACCTTTTTTATTTCTCCTCCCATTAATTTAATTAAATATACCCATGGACTTAATTTTAGTACAATTATTCCCTGAACCCATTTCATCGGACTTTTTAGATGTCTTAAGTAGGCTAAAACACTATCATTTTCCTTATACTCTTTTATGGCATTTTTCCTCGATTGTGTGACCTTTTGTGATTCCTTACTTTTATTTACATGATTTTCTTCTGACAAAATGTGTAGTGGTGTACGTGGCTCATACGAAAATATTTTAGCCATAGGAGACACACCCGTGACAGAAGTAGGAGTGGAACGATAAGTATACAAACAATCTATTAAACGTTGAGCTGGTGACAAATATTTAGAATTTTTTGAAAACATAAATTTAATTAAAATCTTTTTGAATGTTTGGACAGATCGTTCAGCTAATCCATTTGACTCAGGATTATAAGGTGGAGAAAATAATAATTTAATAGATTTTTCTTTACAAAAAATAGAAAATTCTTTACATGAAAACGGAGGACCGTTATCACAAACAATGGTTTTCGGAAACGCAAATCTGGAAAAAACTTCACCTAATTTTGATAACAAATCCGAATATTTAGTATTTTTCATATAAAAGCATTCTACCCACTTTGAATATGAATCGCAAACTAATAGGTATTTGGAACCTTTTAAATCAAAAAAATCCAAATGCACTCTTTCCCATGGACTTTCAGCAATAGGCCAATTATGACGTACATTTTTATTAGCATTTTGTACAGACTGACACATTTCACATCTAGAAATTATATCTTCAATATCTTGATTCATACCTAACCACCAAACATAAGAACGAGCTAGAATTTTTGATCTGACTATACCAGGATGACCATAATGTATTAGATTAAGGACTTTAGACTTTAGAGACTCTGGTATTACAATTCTGTATATACTTCTCCGCACCGATAATCATACAAAGATATCCAATTTTTTCTTTGTCCGTGATATTAATAATTTTTAAATAAATATGAACTCGTTCCAAAAACATTGCGAAAGTTTCATAGTTCGCTTCGAATTGCGGCACGGGCAAGCTATTGTTAGACATTTTGAAACTGGTTGTTTTTTCAAAGACGAAATCACTGTTTTACACTGGACACATTTCACTCGTTTTTTATTTAACTTATCCGATTTATCTCGTCGCCAATTATAATGTCTGGGATTTGCAATCAATAAGAAAACGGTTGACTTATTATGACGTTTATTGACACCCCGATACATTCCAGGTTATTCTCCAAGTGCCGCTTGTGGGCTACCAACATAACGATATAAATGACAAGAGAATACCAACATATCAATACATAACATATGTATTAACAAATATTTCCTTATGTATAATATTAAGAGTGATAAATTGTAGAACCTACAGACAAGCTGCCATATGACAGCTTTGTGGGACTACCCTTATTTTGTACGAATGTATTTTTGATAAATAAATTTAAAAAAATTAAAAAAAAAAAACCGTGTTTGATAACCAGATATTACTGATAACCAGTACTTCCCCATCTTCCTCTTCCTCATATCTTTCCTCTTGAAAAAAATTGTAAACTGAATAATTAAACACAACAGCTGACGGGCTGGGTTCAATTCCTATTTATTTTTTATATTTCAAATTTTTGTTTGAGAGTCGCTAATATTGTCTTCAATGATTAAGACGATAGACTTCGCTTTTCGGCCCATACAAAAAGGACGCCCGGAAAAAAAAACTTTTCTACATCGAAAATTGCACAAAATGAATATATTTTTTTATACTGCCTTCTAGAGGGTGAAAACTATGTCGGTATGTTTTCGAATTTTCGGTGCGTTTCGTATTATTGTAAACATTCACTGTCAAACATGTACGATTTATCAAAAAATATTATTTAAGGAAAAAGTGCTGCTAACTCAACTCTCATAAAGAATTATAAAATTATAAAAAGCTACTGACGTAGCTTCTTCTTTCTAAAAAAATATATATTTTTTTAATTTCAATTTCGTTAAAGTTTCGGTATAGAAAAGTGTATTTCCAATAAACCCCTTTTCGAGCGATTTCTGTAGGTAAATTTGAGCGTTGTCTCATTCGCACATTTTGCATTCGCATGTATTGTAAGTGTGCGTGAGCTTATTGTGAGCGGGACAGAATGACAGACGCGGGTGTTCCGCGTGTCGTTCAAAGTCTAGCCTCAACAGTTCTCGTTCTTAAGGTCATACGCTATTTTCTAATCTGCCGTTAATTAATCAATCTCCTGCGTAGATTATACAAGACTGGATGCGTGCACATAAAAGCTATTAAAGCCACTTTTAATTTGTCACATTAACATACTGAACGAATATATAATAGGCCTGACTCCGCGATGACGACTTTCGCTTTCCAAGATGGCCGCCGCCGTATATGTCAAGATTAGCATTATTTAATTGTGCGTTGATTAGGCTGGGACCAATCAAATATGCATCTAATTAAATTAATCTCCAAATTATCCACGAATTATTAAATTTAAGACGATATTACTTCATTATAATTAAAGATACGCGTGTGTGATTAAATTTACCGGTTTTTTTTCAATGAAATTAAAAGATATATTGATGAACCAAATCAGACCAAGTCTAGAGATACTAATATCCTAGTTTTAAACCAGATTTAGCTATTTATTTGGTCTTATTACTACTTGATAGGCATAGACGAAAATAAACGAATGAATCAATTGAATTAATTCAGTAAAGCGACATATATATATCATTTCCGAATACAGCACTGAATAATAGATACCCTAAAACGGCAAAGAAATTCAATTTGGGAGGCGGGAATGGATACCGCCGCCCTGGGAACCATTTATTGGATAACCAACACCTCTGCCATAGGTCACCCCAAGTGGTTCGCTCCGTTGGGTGACTTAGCAGGGGTGCCCGGGTTCATGGAGTAAGGTTATTAGTTCTTGGCGGCGGATGATCTAGACACACTGAACCCCAGATTCCTACCCAACCCTCATACCTTTTTCCTTCCCAGAACTTCCTCTCCTTCCTTTCCTTAAAAAATACCCTCCACACAGCATCCCCAAAGATGACATAGGCCTCCTGTGTGGACCTAATGTAAAAAAAAAAAATTGACCTTCCCTTCTACTTATTGAAATTGTAATACGGAATTGATTCGGTTATAGTAGATATTCGGCCGTTTTTGTATTATAATACGTTTGCAAAGTTTATTATATATATATATATATATACCAATGCTCAAAACAAAATTTAATGAATTAAACTAAATTGATTCAATTTTTATGAATGAATTGATATGGATGTGAATTATACCAATCCAACTTTCTTCGAAAATTATATCGATTGAGTTTTTTTGGTTATATGTGGTTTTAAAAGATATTTTCTACAAGCAGGCATCGATCAGAGGATATATCGATACCGATTGACGGGTTTTAGCCATTCTACAATACCATTTATAAAATACTTACATTTTCAAATGATCCCATACGAACACTCCTTGATTTTTCTATGGTCCATATAATTTGCCTCGCCTATATTCACCAATATACTTTCAATTGAATTTCAAAAAACCACCTGTAACCAGCAGCCTCCTTTGTTTTGTGAGCATTTCATTGACACACTTTTGGACAAAATGTAATATAAACAGCTGGGTAGGTCTAAGTACTAAACTTAAATATTGGATTAAAAACTAAAATGATCTTGCATTGAAAGCGAGACCATGCAACTGTAGAAAATACAAACATTTTTACAGATTCATAAATACTAGTTTTCTGTGTCTTGGATTTACATTATTACAATAATAAATTGTTGAAACCCGTCCCACATTTATCTTCTCGAAATTTCAAAATTCTTGAAATCCACGAAGTTCTGGATGTGTTTGTAATTCTAAAGATTCATTTTTGCATTTGAAAAAAACTTTTTTCAGTTAGATAATTACTAAATTTGTTTCATAAAACCTCAGTTGTCTCGTCAATATCGTCTAAATCTCTTAGATTGTCGGCTCGAATGAAGAAATGATCTACGACTATTTACACAAAATGCCAAATGTCAAGATTAATATTGGTTTATTTTGACCGTGACTACGCAAATATAGACCAATTGATTCAACAAGCGTTTTCGGTCAGCACACCCACTGACTCCCGCTCGACCTATTCAGTATTCTTGGGAATGGCAAATTGACAATTTTTTCCGTTTTGATGAGAATATCGCCAATCATATTCCCATAGAGTTTTAATTCAGTCGATGTGAGATACTTTGTACCTTTATATCATGACCTTGTGTCTGTTACGATCTTTGTAGAGAAGATGATCATAAACTTTTCTCTTTTAAACAACAGCGGGGCAAAGTGCACATAATCAAAATAATTAGAAATATCTCACGCTATGTCTCTGCGGTGATGGGTAGACAAGTGAGATGCCAAGACAAGACAAGAGAGTTTAATAAATTGGAAACATCGTTAAATATTTTCATCTTATAATCTAACGTAACTGAAATCTCAGCATCTTTTTAGGGTGAGGAGGGAACGAGACTAGGTCTGATTAACGCAGATCCTGTGATCTCAAAACGAGTGGAGCAAAAGAGTCGTTGAAAAGGGACTACTTTTACTACTCGGCACTTCTTGTGAACCTTGTATGGATGGAGGATTCCCCCTTTTGGTATCTTCTTACTGCATGTTCACAGAATGTAGGTTAAATAAAAAAATACACATTTACTCTTGTCTTTTTTCAAGGAATCTTTCAAACAGAATGCCACTGACTTTATGCAAGGGGGCCGAGGGTTTTTCAGGTAAATCTAATAGATCCAGATCAGAGAGGGCTGTCAAACTCGATAGCAGAATGCACAAATGATTCTACCGAGAGAAACGTTTCATATTCATAATTCTGTACAGTACGCCCAGTTTCTGATCCTCTTACTTATGTCTACCCTCAAAAGAGCTCCGTGTCCGAGTTGATCGCCCAATGTTGTACCGAGTATTATAATGAAGGGCTTGTTGGTCACAAAGAGAATGTATATGATTTCAATTTTACTCGTAGATGACATAAAAAATAATAAACATTAGCCGCTGAAATAAACTTTTGGTATTCCAATATAAATGACTAAGATGTGGACAGAAGAAGAAGTGAAATGACTTATGTGGAAGAAAATGAATGAAAAGGCACGAGTAATGCAGACGAATGGCTAAGAACCAGAATCAGTTGATAAAAAATGTGAACGAGGCCAAATGCCACCCTGGGATAAAACGCAGGGGTAAAGATGTACCTACTAATGAATTGTTTCCGAAATCAGTAGGGCTTGTTTATCGAATACTTTCTGATGCCTTTCAAGTCATAAAAGGTTACCAAATAGATTAATTCTCTTTGTTTTACAGATTTCTTTCACAATGTAACATGTTAACTTTAGCACGTACATAGTAACACAATATAAGATGGCCTTATTACAAAATAGTATTATTTACACGGGTTCTTTACGAGTTTAGGCAGGTTAATTATATCTTGAAGGTTCGCAGGTGAGTACTTTAATTTCATAAGCTAAAAGCCAAAGTACTCGTCTGGTCAGTAGAAGGTCGCGGGTTCAAATCCCGCGGTTGCAACACTTACTGGTCGAGAGATTGTTTTACGAGCCTACTCGAACATAATACGTATCTTCATGATTGTGTCGATCGGTGATGATTCAAATTATGTTTTAACCCTTACTCAATCGGGGTCAATCTGGATCGTAAATGCCTTGCGATTTTATTCCTTGTCAATTAGATATTGTAGCTATTCTGTTGTGGTATATTTTGTTAAATATTACCAACTTGGATAAGAGCTATTTTTAAATCCTTTTTTAAAAATTCAGAGCCAGTGGGGCTATGGCATTCCACATGGAAGGGAAGAAGATGGGGGAAAGTAAGGTTAGGAAGTACCGGGTCGCTGGATCACAGTTAAAGTCTTTTCGATAAATATTTCGATTCCGAATGGTAGCCTGTTTAAATTCTTATGATAAAACATGTTGTTGATACTACGATGTAGGTACTAAAATTGATAAATGTATAAAATCAAACATAATTCATAAATCTTTACCGAATGGCGCACTTTGGTCATAAATGATATAAACATACTTAAAACTGTAGATACCTTTGTTTAAACAAACAGTTTTTTTACAAAACCGTAAGAATATGTTTATTTATCCTGCAATTTTATATTTGTGTCTAGAGTTTTCTACATATTTTTAATAATTTTAAACTTAAGCTACCAAAGTTAGTATTACAATGACTTTATAAATAGTGAAACAGTAAACAATGTAGGCAATAGATTTTCATAGAAACTCTTATATGTTGGTCTATATTCTGCACATTTTTCTTTGAGTCAAAAATTTGCACTTTGAGAGCCGCCGCAATTTTTCCAACGTTTGATGCTTTCCAGCTTTTAAATTGTGATGTTGATTTCAAAATATGATAAATATTCTGAAAATGGCTTTAAAGCTCTCATAATGACCATTGCTAAATCGTTGATAATGAAATTAATATATCATTCCACGTTTCTAGTCCTATTTCAAGGTTAAATCATTTAAATATTTAGTTTGTTAAGCAGTTGTTTAATCAAAAATATTGAAATTCACACACACCTTTTCAAATTTCTGTTCAACCATGTTGGCATGGTAATATTATGCAAAGAAAACAAGACTGCCGTCACTCTTTGATTTGTGTACAGGTTTTATTCTGAAGCCTGGCGCCTCTCCTAACAGAGGTTGTCTATCATCAGACCAATCTTCCCCCAGAAGGCTCTAGCCAGAAACAGTATTCGTACCAGTTACGTAGATTTCGTAGCCATCCAGTACAATAGCGCCTTTCTCAGCTACGCATTCCACCAATTTTCCCTGGATTATCGATATCACTTTGTATTAATTTGTCATTCCTCATTATATGACCAAAATTTTATAATTGTATAATTTTTATGGCTTGTGCAAATTCGTAATCTTTGGGTGAGTCGATGAATAACTACCTTATCTGTTCAAGGAATTTCCAACCTTTCTGCCTATCCTTACGGAGATACTTAAGATTTTCAGTTTCGGAAAAGATATTTATTTTTTTGTTAAATGACTAGGTCGAAAATCCGTGAAAAATAAGTAGAAAAATATAATTGTAGGCTTAAAGTAAATATTTGCATATCAAAAGCTATCATAATTATAATAAGAAAAACGATCAGAATAAAATTTTGGATTGAAAAGGTTTTATAAATTTAAAAAATCATTAGTGATTCAGATTTAAATCTGTCAATTTTCGTGAGGACTTTCAAACATTTAACAAAAGAAATAAGATTTCAAATATAGAATTTATTAAAATAAAATAAAATTTGTACCTACTTAATCGCTTGTCTGCATTGAGCAGTTAGAATTTTGAAAATCATTACCCATCTTACATCACGCACTAAGGCGCTCCGCTGACGAGGCAACTGAAACCAAACTAAAACTGGCTGGTTTCTATGTCTTGATTGGTCAAAAAGCTTGTTTAACCATAGACGAAGAACAATCAGCTGACAGCTGGCAACTAGCAACGGCCGGCCACGGCAATCAGCAGTGCAAGTCGCGAGTCACTGCTTACGTTACCATTGACGACAAATTTTTGAGTGATTGTGTAGTGTGCGGGCCATCACATTGTCATACAAAGACAGTTGCTAGTTGAGAGTTTTCAGTTGCCTCACTGGGCGGATCGCCTTACAACCGTAATTAGTATATTTTTTGTTTTGTTGAATATTTACTTAGATATACAATAATTGGAGTTCTGTCTACAATATTCTCAATTTAATAATTGGAGTTCTGTCTACAATATTCTCAATTTAATAATTGGAGTTCTGTCTACAATATTCTCAATTTAATAATTGGAGTTCTGTCTACTATATTCTCAATTCATCGTTTTGTTTATATTTTATTATGTTTTGACTGTAATTCGTTAGGTATTGGTTTACATTTTTGTAATAGCAATTTTTTTATCTCCTAACTAATAAAAAAAATGTCATGGTACATCGCTGATCGATAAATATTATTTTCGCCTTACGAATATAAGAATAACATGTTGATTAGGCAAGCTAAACAGCGGTATTTTAATAAACATTATCTGCTACACAACATCTTACTGCGTCGTTAAAAATCAGTCCTGTTATTTATCGATTATCCGTAGATTTTTTGCAGCGAATTTCCCAGAGTTCATCATCGCCACGGGAACTGCCCACCTAATGAATGGTTAAAAAATATCGAGACTTGTTCTGTGTATAAGCATCGATTCATTATATTAGATTAGAAGATCAACAGGCGACAAAAAAGGCAATTTATAACCAAAGGCTAATAAACCCAATCCAAACATCTTCTTCTTCTTATTCATGAGCCTTCTGTGGTCGAGTTTTAGACGTAGGCATATCTTTCTCCATATTATATAAAAATCTCGCGTCACAATGTTCGTCCAAGGTGAACTCCGAAACTACAAAACCGATTTTGATGAAATTTGGCTTACTGTGTGTAATTTGGTCCAACTTAAAAGATAGGATTTTAATCTCGATAATTTATTATTTATCATTACCTCAATATTTATTATTGCGAATTAAATGTTTTTTTATGCGACAATTATTTGAAATTATTTGTAAGTCCCATAAGTTTCTAACAGATGGCGGTGTGAGTTAATTTATTGACCCTACACTTGGTTATCTAGGTTAGATAGAAGGTGGCGTTGTGTTTCATTAGCCCCAGCAACGCGTGGCCGGGACAGCTAGTTATAATATAAAAATATTGTTTGGAGTAAAAATTGGTATTGAAATTTTTGACGTCGGTGATTTATTGAAGTTTTTTTTTGTTTTTCATTTTTTTTTTTCAAACCCAAACCAAAAAGCTTTCTTTCACATGTCATCACTTGTCACTCAGCCGATGAACCGTTCAAAATGTCGGTGTCGGTGATCGGGAGAGAGTGTTTGAGGGAGATCTTTTGACCTATCCAGCAGGACTCTATCGGAACATCGCCTTGTACCGCAGTGGGATGGATGGATTCACACGTCCGTCTCTCTTGGACACATTGATCTCCAGATTCCTACCAATCCTTCATACCTTTTTTCCATCCCAGACCTTGCTTTCCTACAAAGACCCTCCACACAGTATCCCAAAATATGGTATAGACTCTGAAGGGAATTATTTTCCCCAGGGCCTCCTCCTGTGTGGAACGGATGTAAAAAAAAAAACTGAAGTAGAAACGATGGGAGATACGGCATGGGAGGGTGCAGACCGCCGCCGAGCTACGATCAACTGAACGGAGTCAATGTATGTAATGTGTTTTGTGTGTAGATAGAAACAAAGGCGCTGCGCCGAAGCGTAGATTGTGCGCAGATGCGATCTGCAGTTGTATGGGTAAACCATCTTGACGATATTTTAGTGTGCTAGGTTCTTTATATACGAATATTTCCCATAAAACTTACAATGCTCATCTTCCGCATATAAATAATATGGTGGGAAAGACTGTTGGTGATAATGATAAATTGTATGATAATATTACCTTTTTTATTTAATTTTCATTCAAAATTGCTTCACAAAGTATCAAATGACGCAGTTACCTGTGTTTAACGGAAAATGGCTGCTTCAATATTAATGTATTATTTCTGAACAAACATGTATGTAACTACGTCAAAACCAACAACAAACTTATGTTTTTCTTGTTTGACTACGACTACCAATACAAACGTAACGTACGAAATACGAAAACACGACTATTTTTTTTGTAATAATTTACATATTTTTCACGAATTTAAAAACAGTTGAATACACAGCATGTTAATTTCTGTGATAATTTAAAAAAGACAAAAGATTTACGAATGGAGTCCAAGAGTCTTTTATATGACCTTCTTTTTCGGTGAATTCGATACGGTTCGAGTACTTGATTGTCACATCATTTGTGAAGCAAATTATTATTTTAGCAACGTTTAGATGTTTGTTCAAGATCTATGAATATTAACGATAAAAAAGTGTTTTTAAAGGCAAAGCAGTAGACTTTATTTATTGACATTCAAACGATTTTCCACGGTACTCGTATGTTGTTTTTAACTTCAGAAGCGGAACCTATTGAAAATTTGATGATACCGTGTTTGTTGAAGTAAGACTTCTTAAAGTACGACTAGTAACTCAAATCTTTTCTGAACGGAAGTAACATTTCATCATAATATTAACGTCGTAGGTATGGCAACAATGAGTGCGAAGCCTAGCAAAGAATAACAAAACGTCAAAGCAAACTCAAACGTCAAACGTCACCCGTTTATTTTTGTTTACTAATGTATAAGTTAAACAGGTTCTTGTTATGTTTTGTACATTATATGATTTAACTAAAGATTTTAGTTGAACCTTTGATTTGTATGATTTTTTACGATGAATATTAACCCTTTTTCTCTCTGATTCTTGTGAATTCTAGCTATTGAAGTAAAAAGTGGCAGTAGTGTGACAATAAAAATACAGTCATGAGACAGTATGCAGCAAAATATTAATGAAGTAAGCAAGGAATGTGTACGAAGACAGAATTGTGGGGCGATCTGCCTGCCCCCGCGGGGAAACGGCGTCATGGTGAGTTATTTTATTTTATTTACATTAGCTCCACGTAGGAGGCCCTGAGAAAAAAAATCCCTTAGGGCCTATGTCACATTTGGGGTTGGAGGAAGATCTGGGAAGGAAACAGGAATGTATCCAAGAGTGACGGACGTATTATCCATCCCTCCCTTCATTACGATGCAATGGGTCGAGAGTCGAGAGAGTCTGGACAAAGAGGTCAAAAGGTCTCCCTCAACCAGTAGAACTCAACTCTCCCGATCCGATCCGCCACGAAGTATATGGCAAACGCATCCGCCGCCAAACTCACCACATGACCATCAAACGGAGCGAACAACTTAGGGCGACCTACGGCACGGGTGTTGGTTATACAATAAATGGTTCCCGGGGCGGCGGTACCCATACCCACCTCCCAATTTAAAAAATTGAGTTAATTAAATATTCTACTTAAATATTCAACTTTGGCCACCATTACAGAGTTAACCATCAAAGCAGATTCGTAAAAGCCTGTTTTAAAGTAACTAGATCTTAGGACCCTTAGGACTGGTATTTCTAGGTCGTTATCACTACTTTAAGCTCGCTACTTTATTTTCATGGTGAGTTATGGAGCTTTGAAAAGTCCATTTATCTATCTAAAGAAGGAAAATGCAATGTTTGAAAAGTCCATTTATCTATCTAAAGAAGGAAAATACAATGTTTGAAAAGTCCATTTATCTATCTAAAGAAGGAAAATGCAATGTTTGAAAAGTCCATTTATCTATCTAAAGAAGGAAAATGCAATGTTTGAAAAGTCCATTTATCTATCTAAAGAAGGAAAATACAATATTTGAAAAGTCCATTTATCTATCTAAAGAAGGAAAATGCAATGTTTGAAAAGTCCATTTATCTATCTAAAGAAGGAAAATGCAATGTTTGAAAAGTCCATTTATCTATCTAAAGAAGGAAAATGAAATGTTTGATAAGTCCATTTATCTATCTAAAGAAGGAAAATGCAATGTTTGAAAAGTCCATTTATCTATCTAAAGAAGGAAAATGCAATGTTTGAAAAGTCCATTTATCTATCTAAAGAAGGAAAATGCAATGTTTGAAAAGTCCATTTATCTATCTAAAGAAGGAAAATGAAATGTTTGAAAAGTCCATTTATCTATCTAAAGAAGGAAAATGCAATGTTTGAAAAGTCCATTTATCTATCTAAAGAAGGAAAATGCAATGTTTGAAAAGTCCATTTATCTATCTAAAGAAGGAAAATACAATGTTTGAAAAGTCCATTTATCTATCTAAAGAAGGAAAATGCAATGTTTGAAAAGTCCATTTATCTATCTAAAGAAGGAGAATACAATGTTTGAAAAGTCCATTTATCTATCTAAAGAAGGAAAATGGTTTGTTTGATAAGTCCATTTATCTATCTAAAGAAGGAAAATGCAATGTTTGAAAAGTCCATTTATCTATCTAAAGAAGGAAAATGCAATGTTTGAAAAGTCCATTTATCTATCTAAAGAAGGAAAATGCAATGTTTGAAAAGTCCATTTATCTATCTAAAGAAGGAAAATGCAATGTTTGAAAAGTCCATTTATCTATCTAAAGAAGGAAAATGCAATGTTTGAAAAGTCCATTTATCTAAAGAAGGAAAATGCAATGTTTGAAAAGTCCATTTATCTATCTAAAGAAGGAAAATGCACAAAATTTTCGTTCCATATTTTCAATTGTTCAGTAATAAAACGGAAATTCGGGCGAAACCGGTTAGTAAAACAAGTAGGCAACAGATGTACAAACTTATCCTTGCAGCTTTGATGGAAATTATGGATTCAGTGCAAAAATTATATATCACTGAAGAAGAAGCTAACAATAATAATCTATTTTTTTTTGAAATATTAAAATGAACAAGACACAGAAAAATAGTAAAAGATAATGGTCGCAACTGGGACTCGAACCCAGAACCTTACGTCTTACCGGGACATAGAACTCTACCAATTGGGCCACTGCGATTATTACAAAAATTATATGATTAGAATAAGCTCATTAAAACTGGTAATATAAATAAATGATGACGTCACAGCCCATTCAAATTTATAATTTCAATAAATTATGACGTCATCATGTTAAAAACACCTTGTACTAGATAAAGTTGTATAACAAAAAATTATTCCATATTTGATTTGCAAAATGATTCGTATGCAGAACAAGATGACCTCAAATAAATCCAAATTTATTTTACCTGTAAAAAAAACAGTGTTGCCTTTGGCACTTTTTTACTATTTATAGTCTAGAAAACATTGCTTCATTGGCAAATCTTGGAGACATAATATTTTGTTTTATATCTTAATCCACTTCAGTGATACTCAACCTTTTTAACAAAACCTATTTTCCGTGGTAAAGCACCTACACATTTTTAATCTGATTACCCCAGCGGCTATACAGTTGAAATTAAAGAACTCGACTTCGAGTACATCTCTGAAGCCGTGCCTTATCCAAAATCATCTTTATAAGTTTGTTACAAATCTACTGGCGAGACGCCCACCGCCCGCAGGGCCTAGCAGCAAAAATATTATTATACGCCTTATATATTTTTTTAATTAATTATTAATGAGTTCGTTTTTTTAAAATAAAATATTTTTGGCTGTTTTCGTGTATAATACGTCTCTTTGAATTTCACTTTGGTTTTCTTGGTTGAATGAATGTATGAACGAAGGGGAAATTAACCCACTTCCCGACAGTCGATCGAGCTAAAACTGAGCAGATAGATTAGTTGTCGATGAAAATGCATCCTCTTAACTTTTGGTAACAATCATGCACACACACGCGGTCATAAACGCATTTCTCTGAAAATTCCACGACATTACAACACAATAAAAGTCGGACTTATCCATTCGGCATTTGGCTCAGTTGGAGGCGTGTTTGACTACAGTTCCATGGTAGAAAGGTTCTATCCTGAGTCAAACTCGTTTAAAAGACATTTGAAAATAGCAAAGTTTATTACAGTTCGATTTTTTTTAAATTTCTTTTCGTGTAACCCATTCCGAAAATCTTTAATAATGTAGATCCTGCACGCCCACACGAAAAAATCGCTGAAGACGAAAAATTTTTAAGATTTTGATCATTCGGAAAGACACATTACAAACACTTAGACACAAAAACTTGGACTTCTATAATATATATGGAAACCTAAGTTTTCCAATGAACTTTAGCATAATAGACTTCTGTGGCTTGACTTAAGTTCACTTGTATATTTATTTATCACTTTATATTATCTAAAAGCTGTTGGTTTCTTACAAATAAATAAATAAATAATATAATATATTATCGAATGTTTATGAGGTCTCCTACAACGAAATTTCATACTATTTACAAATGCATCATAGTAATTAGGACAGAACATTTTGAATTTTGGAAAATACCGAAGATATAAGCCGTCGTATCGTTGATATTTGCAACCGGCCGAAAGGCGTGTGACATCACGGTACTTGCACGGCAGTATACAGCAGTACTGTCATTTGTTTTATGAATTGTACTGCGTGTGACGTCACAAGACACAATTCCGAACATTTTACGAATTTTAACTTTGGAAGTTCATGACTTCGCCATTGTTTTTGAAATATCGAAAAACTAATTTTACTATTGTCGATATTAACTATTTTAATAAAATACATTTTCATAAAATAAAATAGGAGATAACATAACTGCAATAACTAAGCTTCTATATGAAAAAAAATGTACATTTAACCCGTATAATCACGGGAGACCCAATTTGTCCCATGGCATATAATTCATAATACATATAATATTTGTATCTGCCTTACTGTCATTGTGAGAAATATAATAATAAAAATAATAAAAATAAAAACGGTGTTAGAACGATAAAACTCCACACTTTATATTTCAATCTACAATTTAACCACACTAAAATTTAATGTGGAGTTTTATGAAACCAAAGTTTCGGTAGCAATTTGAGAAAAATGCATAAAATTTCGAGAATTTTTTATTAATTATTTTTTATGAAAAGACAAAAACGTGAGCTGATAATGGTGTTTATAATACATTTACCTAATAAAATTGTGTTTATTTTTCTTTTTTCGTAATTTTAGATAGAAAAACGTATGGTGAGCCATTTTTAAAACTTATTAGTTTTGTATAATTAAAAAATTAATATTTCAGAATTTATACGATTATTTCTAATAATAACATTTGAAAGCATATTCTATCACCTTTCAAAAACAGATTTTAGTTTTCGGATACCTTTGGAAATATTCCATTTATTTGGATTTTGACCCATGTCTGTGGATTTTGACCGATATCTATGGTCATGTGGTTTCATATTAACCACAAAAAACCTTCGTTTTTTATCATTCTCTAATTTTGATCCACATTTTTATAAATACAAAACTAGCCACACGGAGTAGGATCGTGAGCCGCGGGTTGTGCATCACTGATCCAAGTCAACGGACTAACTTTTCTCGATGGATATTAGATATTAGCCAATGAGTCTTAATACTGAAAGAAACTATTTCTTTAAGATTTTGTAATTTAAACAGATTTAAAATGTTTAATATGTGTATGTAACCACAGCATGTATCATTATGTTTGTTAGACACGCACATATTAACAGAAAGTATTTTGCTTTTATTTTCGGCGTGGAACGAATCTAGTTCGAATAAATTGATCGAAACGAATCAATTCATACTTAATTCCATAAAGCTTTTTGATATATCCACTTATTTTGTGAAGTAATATTTCACAACGAATATTCATTTTAATATTATAATTCTAGTCTGATGTGTATTACGGTAGGCAAAATTGCCTGTATACGTGTATACCAACATATTATGATATATGTATGATAGACTAACTAACTAACTAACTAACCATCACGCCGTTTCCCCGCAGGGGTAGGCAGAGAGGACGGACCGCCAAACAACTCGGTCTTGGCTCACGCTCCTTGCCTCATTCACATTCATACATCTTCTCATACATACTCTTCTATTATTCTGACTCTTGACATGGCCCGACTCAAGTATCTGATTTACTTGATCGTGCCACGTCTTTCTTGGGCGTCCTCGGCTTCTTCTACCGTTCACATTCGCGTCATAAATTCTCTTTACACTCCTTTCTTCATTCATTCGCTTAACATGCCCAAACCATCTAAGCGTCCCTTTCTTAATCTTACTTACTACGCTCACATCAGCCTTGCATTCTTTTCGGATCTCCACATTCCTCACACGATCATACATGGTTTTACAACACATACGCCTCAGGGATCTCATTTCTACAGCATTCAGTCTACTTTCATCCTTTCTCTGCCATTTCCACGCTTCACTGCCATACATCAGGGTAGGTACCAGTACTCCATTGTGGACTGCTAGCTTCGCTTCTGTGGACAACTTTTTGTTGGCTCCAACGGCGTTCAATCCTCCATTAATGGAGTTACCTGCATTCACCCTTCTTTCGATATCCCTATCAGCCTTCCCATCTCTCGTAAACATACTTCCCAAATATACAAACTATAATAAAGATATAATAGGAATATGGATGAAAGACGAACCAGAAGGATCTAAGACACGAACTGCATGGCTTCTGCGTGACTGATTAGGGTGCAGTTTGCAAAGTGGGAACACTGGGAACACTGGGATGGACATTACAAAACATGGTAGGTTATGCAATTTTACAAAATCTAGACCTTTTGTTCAATCTTTCTGGCTTTTACTCCTCATGGATGCTAGGACGTCATTTCAAAATATGAAGGGAGAAAGATTCAATTTGGGAAGGACACAACACCCCTGCCATATGGATATGGATAACCAGCACCCCAAGTGGTTCGCTAAATTTGGTGACTTTGGTGAAGTCGAATGTATTATATTAATTTTATTTAAATGGGAAATTTCATAATTATATAGAAGAATTGAACTGAATTGGGACTTAGTAGAGATGAGATGTTGAAGGCAGATATTTGGTTTAAATTTCTCATTTCTAACCACTGAAAGTACAATCTTGGGAGTCAATCACGTGAATTTTCTGGGAACGGAGAAACGTCTCATAAAAACGTCCCCAAATAATTCTCATTTGAAAAAGTGTTTATTTATTGGCAACATTGAGGTAACGGGTTTGAAACGATGAAACCACGGTTTTGGTAAGATCACGCTTTGTGAAATCTAGATCAAAACATTAAAAAAAGTCTGTAGTTATTCCCCTAACCGTTTACACTAAACATTTTTTAGTCACAGATAATGTAAATTACACTTTGTTTCAACAATTACTACAAGAAACAACTATATACATACACAATATAGGCTATTAGGTTCTTAGTTTGGGTTATCTAATTAATTCATGCGTATTTAGATTGAAACGAAACTCATACGAATGTCAATCCAAACAAACAAAAAATAAAATGGTGGCAAAGAAATTGTTTCATACGAGAAATTTTGGACTTAAAATTGAATTTTGATGCATCTATCCAAAAGTAATTAGTTGTTTCTTGTAGTAATTAAGTTGAAACGTAGTGTAATTTTGAAAATCTGTGCCTAATAAAATTGCAGCGGTCAGTGGAACATTTACCAAAAAATCAATCAAATTTGTTTAAACATTGCGAAAAAAAACATACACCAATATATTATTACAGAGTGTATACAATGTAAATAAGTAATGGCTAAAAGAAATTAAATAAATAAATAGTGACTATAACGAAGTAAGTAAATAACATGTACATCCTAACACAGTGTACGTTCACATCCTTTCAAAGCGATTTTGAAATAATGACTATCTAAGTCGGCAGGTACACACATAGGCCCGGTATATCAGCCAGTCCATATCCTTGCTAAGTACAACATTCCTCGCTTTAATTTAAGCATGCTAAATCTACCGCCCAAACTTTGATAAACGGCAGAATAGTTCATTTTTTAGAAGCTGAGGCGCATACAGTCATTTATGTTAATAATGTTTTAATGCTTCCCACCGAAATTTACGTAAATTGCCTAATTTTACAAATATGGACTATTATATTCATCGAGCAATTAGGAATGACGATGTTATTAATTGATAATCAAAAATAGTCTGATAAGGGATTTGAAAAGGTTCAACGTCAGGACAATTTGTTTTCAGTGGTTAATTTCAATAATAGTGCACTGACTCTAGCAATACGAATACCAATTAAAATTAGTGTACCCGCTTATAGTATAGTGTGGAGCGTCGATACTCCCACCACCATTGGGACGAGGGGTGTGGAGAGACGCGTCACGGCTCGTCACTCCGTGACAATAGGTGTATCAAGCAACAGCTCTGTTAATTGTTATTTCTTCATTGTCATTAATCAATAAACCAAGTGAGTACCATACTTCTTATTTTATTTTAACATAACCCTACATATTAGATTAAATGTTATGAGAGCTTGAAAACTCCCATAAATTTGGTGACCCCGACGTGATGCAGATTAAAGTGTAAAACTTTACCAAAAGTAAACCCACCTAATAATAAACTGTTGTTTTTGAAATATCGCGATTTTTTATGCTTAGAGATGACAGTAGAGAGCGTAGACAGCGGATTTGTAAGGAAAAAATAAACACATTCCTCAATTAAATGCATAGACAATACACGTAAACATTAGTGACATCTAGGCTTTCGACCTATATACGGATTATGTTCCAAGCTGTGCTAAGCTGGACATTCCAACCAAGCCGAGCTCCAAATCAACTGATTTACCGGGCCATAGTAATAGTCACCCATTAGGTAATTATTGCCGTATCCTTTTTGGGTTGAGCTACACTTGGTGACAGCCAGTTCATTGGGATTCCTACATATATTTTACCTACCTTTAATCTGGGTTGACTTGTACATAGAAAAATGTTAAATAATTACAACATGCCTGGGTATTGCAATAAGCAACATCCTAATGGACGTTTTAGCCGATACATTTTTCGTCGAGTTTCCATACTTGGCCTTTTACCTAAGGATTCGGAATGAATAAAATGATATGTTCTATTTTGTTACCGATTTCGTACAGTTTAAGAGGCTAGTCTTTGAACCACACGCGGAATGTTAAGGTATTTAATTCTGTCTCGCTCACATACATGCGAATGCCAAATGTGCGAATGGGGCAACTGCCGTAAACTCTCATATTTACATACAGAAATCGCTCGAAAAGGAAAGAAATCTCTCGGGAGAAAACATTTTTCTACACCCAAACTTCCACGAAATTATAATTTAAAAACAAAAATATGTTTTCAAAAGAAGAAACAATGTCGGTATGTTTTTATGATTTTGTAATTCTTTATAAAGATTGAGTTAGCAGCACTTTTTCCTTAAATAATATGTTCAGATAAATTACACATGTTTGACAGTTAATGTTTACGTTAATACGAAACGCATCAAAAATTTAAAAACATACCGATTTAGCTTTCACCTTCTAAAAGGCAATATAAAAATAAAATATTTGTTTTGTGCAATTTTCGATGTATAAAAGTGTTTTTCCTGGGCGTCCTTTTTGTATGGCTTTTGATGGCGGACATTATTTGACATCACTTGTCGCCTGTCATTATTTTACGGATAATGTAAAAATGTTGCATGTTTATATTTTATATTTTAAAAGTTGATAAAATATGTAACCATTAAAGGCAATATTGAAGGAAAATGTGAAATAGAAAAGACAGAAAAATATTCAGTAGCATCTGAGGAATCTTGTTCTGACTTTTCTTAATAATGGTAATAATACAATTCATATATTTACAGGTTGTTAAGGGACGTATCTACTTGACTTACTTAACCAGTGATTCTTGGCATTATTTTTAATAAAAAATGTAAATAATATTTTTTCTCCGGTAACAATTTTGATTTTTTTTCTACAAAAACAAACAAAAAATAAATTGCTCCACATGTCGTCACCGGTCACTCAGCCGACTAACCGCCCAACAACTCACCCCGCCCTATTTATCCAATACTAATTGTTTAAGTTTTTGCGCATATTTTTTTTAAATGCTTTTCAATTACCACACTATGCACTACACATACCCGTACTATAGACAAAATTATTATCTTCACATCACAAAAACTCAAAAAGGTAATACAAATATTAAATAATTTAAAAGGGCTTTTCATAGCCATCACCTTTGGTACTGGTAAATTATTGTGGTAAATTTAGCTTTTCCAATCCCTCAATCCCGCAAATCCCGCAAATCCCTCAAATCCCGCAAATCCCACATATCCCGCACATGAAATGTTAGAAACCTGCGGGATTGGGGGATTTTGGGTTTTCAAACCCTAATTTCAGTGATCCTGACCAAAAGGTATTTTTAATGAACTAATAATCGTATTTACGAAAGCTTTGCTTCTTTATTAATGCAAGCACGAGCGACAACAGTAAAATTCCTTTCAAATAATAATGTAACACTTAATTATTATTGTCTCATGTAGAAAGAAGATATCTTGGTAAAAAATCTCAGGTGTAGAAGATGTTCCTTTATTATTTAATAGTCGGGTATTAAAACTTAATCGGCTTTTCGTGATGTGACGTCACATACCTACGTTGGTTTGGTATGATACTCGCGAAGAGTGGCAAATACCTACAGTGGTGTGGATTAGTTTGAAACTAACTTGAGGTGATTTCTCACAAAAACGGGGCTCTACAAATTATCCAATTATTATTATTATTATTAACTAACCATCACGCCATTTCCGCAGGGGTAGGCAGATAGGACGGACCGCCAAACAACTCGGTCTTGGCATACACTCCTTGCTTCATTCACATTCGTACGTCTTCTCATACATGCTCTTCTATTATTCCGACTCTTGACATGGCCCGACTCAAGTATCTGGTTCACTTGATCGGGCCATGTCTTCCAACTTCTTCTTCCATTCACATTTGCGTCATATATTCTCCTTACACTCCTTTCTTCGTTCATTCGCTCTACATGCCCAAACCATCCTAGTTTCATATTAGTTAATTGCCCCGAAAAAGTGTCTAAATATAGGTATATACATACAAATGTTCGTATTCGATTTAATAACCTGCATGGAATCAGACATTCCGATTTTCGGTGGATTTCATAACATTGTTATGTGAATACCCCAAGATCAACTGCTCTCAACCGTCTGGAGCCAGTGAGAAACTATGGCATCCCCGATTGGGTAGTGGCGTGATTCAGCCTCACGCCGTAGTGGGAACGGAAAGAGGAAGGCGGAGGAGTACCTGGCTCTTCAGATCTGTTCGCCAAACACGGCTAAAGCCATTTCAAGCAACGTTTCATTTCTGAATGATTTTTGAAATTTTTTAAGACATTGCATGCTTCACACCAGACCACACAGTGAAGCAGGCAATGTCTATGGAGCTTCATCGACAGTCATCCAGAGGAAGACCAAAGAACTCCTGGATGAAATCCAAAATTCTACAGAGAAACGGCCTGGATGAAAGCGATACTCCAAACCGAAGAAGCTATAATATGAGAACGAGAAGAGCCGACTCCAACAGCCTACCTAGACAATGAGTCGGGACAGTGCAACGAAGAAGAAGAAGTTTTATTTAGCACGCCGCACGGAGAAAAATGTTATTCTAAAATACGATCATTTTATTCGTAAAAACGTTTAAAATGGGGACTGAAGTTCTTACGAACAAATTAACAGTGTTTCATATACGTACGAAATTACGTATACCAACGAAATATTCTTACATGTTCCCGCCAATAAACATTGAAACCCTGTTAATTTGTTCGTAAGAACTTCAGTCCCGTTTTTACGAATAAAATGATCGTATTTTAGAATAACATTTTTCTCCGTGTGGTCTTACACCAGAGCGATACTGAGTGTATATTTCGCTCTGGAACGCCACAAAAATATAATATAATATGCTACATCAAATAAAATTTACAAGCGCAAGCCGGACTTCGGATTGATTTTCGGATTGCCAATCGAGAACCTTATCCCCCGACCACGGAAGCTGACAGACCCGACACCTATAAAACGTTCCTCTTATTTTTGGCTTATTTCAAATTATTGGTACCGCTCTTTCCAGATATATTCTCATGAGTGTAGGTACCTGCGTGGGCTAGGTTTAGTTCAGGAGGTCACAGCCAAGTTCATTAACTCGGACCGATAAAGTCAATAGTGGGAAATGGACTTGTGCTTTTAAGTCTGAAGCGAAATAATAGTTTTGATAATAAACCGTGAATAAAATATTATATATCGTGAATATAATATAATAAACCTTGAATATAAAATATAATAAACCGTGAATAAAATATTATATATCGTGAATATAATATAATAAACCTTGAATATAAAATATAATAAACCTGAATAAAATATTATATATCGTGAATATAATATAATAAACCTTGAATATAAAATATAATAAACCGTGAATAAAATATTATATATCGAGAATATAATATAATAAACCTTGAATATAAAATATAATGAACCGTGAATATAATATAATAAACCTTAATATAAAATATAATAAACCGTGAATAAAATATTATAAACCTTGAATATAATATAATAAACCTTGAATACAATATAATAAACCGTGAATATAATATAATAAACCGTAAATATAATATAATGAACCGTGAATATAATATAATAAACCTTAAATATATAATATAATAAACCGTGAATAAAATATTATAAACCTTGAATATAATATAATAAACCTAGAATTTAATATAATAAACCGTGAATATAATATAATGAACCGTGAATATAATATAATAAACCGTGAATATAGTATGAATAAAACCATTCTCAGCCAATCGGACCGTAGACTCCCAATATTGGGAAGCTTTATGAGCTGATGGAGGAGAAGATAAAAAAATAAATTTCCCAATATGGGCCCAATAAATTATTATCGATATTTCGTTCAATCCTTCAGATTTTTTGCATATTCTGTCAGAAGGTCAGAAAATTTCCGCTTTACAATAAAATCCCCATACATGAAATATTTCTGAATGTATCCGAAAACGAAAATATTTTTTTCGAAATGTGATAGAATATGCTCTCAGGTGTTGATTAGAAATGAACCTATAATTTCTAAATTATTAAACTTTGTAATACAAACTTTAAAAAGTTTTTAAAATGGCTTACCTTACGTTTTGTTCTGTAAAAAAATACTGAAAACGAAAAAAAAAGAAAAACATTCACATATTTTATTAGTCAAATTTTTTTATTCACCAGATTTACAGGAACGGGTTTAGTTTTTCCCATAGGAAAAACTAAACCCTTTCATACACTTTTCCATATAAATGATCATCTAGTAAATCCACGTTATGCAAGTGTATTATATAAGTATAATTAATACAAAACAATACAAGAACAACACGTTAATCTACCAAACTATTAAATGGGAATATAATTCACCGTCTCCAGATATTTTCATATCAGAGGGTTAATTATTAGTTTATTAGTCAAATAATTATAGATGTTATTATTAATTACGTTTTGTCGTTTCATGAATAAATAATTAATAAAAAAATTTCGGTATTTTATAAATTTTTCTTAAATTGTTATCGAAACTTTGGTTTCGTATGGTTAAATATAAAGCGTGGAGTTTTCTCTTTCTAATACCGTTTTTAGATCACATTTCATGACAGTACGGATATATGAGACCTATGTGAGCTGAGGCAAATTTGGTATCCTGTGTTTAAACGATAAGAAGAAACCGAGCGTCGATTTGTCCATACAAGCGTATCCCCCTATTTTAATCTAGATTTTGACCCCAGTGCAAATATTTTTTAATGTGATATTGATAGCGACCACTTGTACGTCGGTACATTTTGCTTTTTTCGATAAGTTACTTCTTATAGGAGTTAGATTCAAAAATCGTTAAAATTGCCTGGTTTGAACGCTATAAAAAGACGTTCAGTTTACAAACCTAACAATGTATTTTTTAAAAAAGCAAAACGTACAGACATACAATATTTTCTTCTAATATAATTGGTAAAAAATCTTAAAAATCGGTTCGATTTTGGAGGAGAAAAATGGGGAATACAATAACTTGATTTTGACGATTTTATTTGGGTATTATCATCTGAGATGCAGTTCTCCATTTCGCTCAGTTTTCGAGGATTGGGGAATTAACAGCGATAATGACAGCAGCATTTTGATAAAATACCTATTATTCAAATTTCTCGGCTACCATGTTCTTCTTGATATGAAATTTCATGTGTTTGCAAAGATGGCAATAAATTCTGTCATTTTCTTTGGGGCAGGATACTGTAATGTCGTTTCTTAAGCTAATTTCCTGTTTTCGTTTTTAGTGATAAACATATGTTTGCTTAACCCATAACAACCGAAAGACATTTAAAAAACCCATAAACAAATCTTTAATAAATTTAACACCATGTTGGCATTTCACACATGTACAAAAACATAATTAGAAACACATTAAACGAAATCGGAAAAGGATATTTTTAAGGAAATAAGCTAGTTCATATGAATATATTAAAAAAGATTTCAAGAAGAATGTAAGTTTAACGAAGAAGAGAACAAAGAAGAAACTCTTAGATGTTTTCGGCCTGTAGAGCTAATTGAAACAGAATAGAGTTTCAGCAAAAAAACTAAGGGGACGCACTTAGTTCTAACCCATTTAGCACGTGCTCTGTCTCTCTATACACTTGCCTGACATCGTTTAATACCACCCCACTTGAATTTTATATAGACGGTGAAAAACAGTTCTGCATATGAAATTTAAGCGAATAATGATCAGACTTTTAGATCAACGAAACACACCCACTTGGCATCTCTTGTAATCTTGTGAATTCTATGGGTTTGAAGTTGGAGAAGTCGGGGATGTCCCAGAAAGAGACGATCAAGTAAAACTAATAGGTAGGAAGAATTGGAGTAACAGAAGACATCGACGATAACAGGATGGAAGGTATGTAGCTAGTAGCTAGCAGAAGACATGAGTGTTAAAAAATATAAATCATATTTATGGTACATTCCAGATATCCTCGTGTGTGTGCGCGATTGCTACCAAAATGAAAGAATGCATTTTCATCGACAACGAGTCCATCTGCCGAGTTGAAAACTCGATCCGATATCAGGAAGATAGAAAAATGGTAGACTGAGGGTTAGAACCTTCCCTCCCAGTGATAGGAATTAACCGCACTACTAATCTCTCTAAATTCCGATTTTTAAAACCGACATTTATTACGTTTTTTTTTTGTTTTTTAATTAGGTCCACACAGGAGGCCCAAAACACCACACAGAGGGACAATAATTTCCCTCAGGGCCTATGTCATCTTTGGGGATGCTGTGTGGAGGGTATTAAGGAAAGGAAGGAGAGGAAGTTCTGGGAAGGAAAAGGGTATGAGGGCTGGGTAGGAATCTGGGGTTCAGTGTGTCTAGATCATCCGCCGCCAAGACCTAGATAAACCTTACCCCCATGAACCCGGGCACCCCTGGTAACTCACCAAACGTAGCGAACCACTTGGGGTGACCTATGGCAGAGGTGTTAGTTATCCAATAAACGTATTTTAATTTCCGGAAATTGCTTATATGTCCGTGTGTATGTGAATGATTGCCACCAAAAGTATCGATATAATGCTTTGTTATTGACAACGAGTCTCTCTGCCGAGAATCAGCTCGATCGGATGTCGGGAAATGCATTAAGCTGTTGGCGTCAACAAAAAGCTGTCCAAAGAAGCGAAGCTAGCAGTTCACAATGGAGTGCTGGTACCTACCCTGATGTATGGCAGTGAAGCATGGAACTGGCAGAGAAAGGATGAAAGTAGACTGAATGCTGTAGAAATGAGATCCCTGAGGCGTATGTGTGGTAAAACCATGTATGATCGTGTGAGGAATGTGGAGATCCGAAAAGATTGCAAGGCCGATGTGAGCGTCATAAGTAAGATTAAAAAAGGGACGCTTAGATGGTTTGGACATATAGAGCGAATGAACGAAGAAAGGAGTGTCAAGAGAATATATGATACTAATGTGAATGGTAGAAGAAGTCGAGGACGCCCGAGGAAGACATGGCACGATCAAGTGAATCAGATACTTGAGTCGGGCCATGTCAAGAGTCAGAATAATAGAAGAGCATGTATGATAAGATGTATGAATGTGAATGAGGCGAGGAGTGTATGCCAAGACCGAGTTGTTTGGCGGTCCGTCCTCTCTGCCTACCCCTGCGGGGAAACGGCGTGATGGTTAGTTAGTTAGTTAGTTAGTCCAAGATTCTGCTACATTCATTCATATCAAGAAAACAAAAGTAAAATTCAAATAGACGTATTTAAAAAATGGTTGCACTTGTCCCGGAATCTTGTCCGTTAAAGCCACCATAAAAAAAGAATAATTTGAAATTTAAAAAAAAAATGTTAGGTTCACGTTTTAAGTATGTTACCGACGGGTTAAACAAAATTACACGTATCATTTTATTTGCTTTGGAGAAATACAAACTTGACTTTCTCCGTCTTCCGGTCGCTCTTCCATACATCAAAACCAGCCGTTATGGAACTTAATTGACACGAATCGCATATTATAAAGTAAGATAACTTTGACTTGTAACAATACTAATTAACGCATTCCGAATCATAAACCGAAATATCTACCAATAAAAATATTTTATGGGATTCCTTTTTAACTATCATATAAATATAACGCAGACTTTTTGACGTATAAAGCAGAAAAATCTAAAATAAGACGTCGTGAAATTTGCACAGTTTTTCGTATAAAACGTAGTTCAGCGTAACTATTTGTAGCTTACAATAATAGCATTTTTAGCGTATTATAAAGGCGTCTCACTAAATCTCTCTAACGGTGAGGTCTGGGGTTATGAAATTTGTGTCAATTTTTGGCCAGCATGGATATTATAGGCCAACGTAAATAGTAAACGCTTACAAAGACATTCCCATCAACCCGCTTGCACAGCGCTGGTGTAAACCGTGCACCCTAAAGATTAGGTTTAGACTTACGGAATTCAATACTTCGTTTGTGTGAAAGCACTAAGAAACTAAACATGATTTTACTTCGACGGCAGGCCAGATAAGATGGGTATATATAGTGTTAAAATTGGAGCGAATCCGGTTAATAAAACTATTTTTTCATTTTCACACATAATTAAAGCAGCTACCAAATTTTCGCCGACCTAAACGAATTTATTAAACTTTGTGATTACTTGGAAATTCATTGTGAATATCGCATAAGAGTCCCAACCGAGAGTCCAAACGTCCGGAGCCAGTGACTATGACAACCCTAATTGTGGTGTGTTGTGAGGCTCTGAGAAGTGGGAGAGAAATGAGACGGAAAAAGGGAAGGTTGGGAAGTGTCTGACAATTCAAATCTGGTTTGAGTTAAAGCTATTTCAATCTACGTTTCGATTCTGAATGGTTGTCTTTTACCTGGGCGATACTGATAGTATCTGCCACTCTCGAACGTTGTTTGCAAAAGTGGCAATAATAATTTTATCCATATGTGTTTATAAATATAAATAAGTTTGTTATGTAAATTATACCAACTCAGTTATATAAATAAGTGTAGTTTTAATTTACTAGTTATAAGTCTTAGTTTTAAGTCAGTAGTTATAAGTCTAAGGGGGTTTCTCACCATCCTCCCAATAGCTTATTTACCGTAATAAGGAATATTATTAAAAATAAAAAATAAATACTCGCAGTGGTTAGAAAACTCGGCCAACTTATCCAACGTATAGCCACTATTCATAGGTTCGAGTACCGAATCATAAACTCCAACTAAATAAATAAATAAACCGTAAATCGAAAATATTCGTTATTAGTGTAGATAAGCTATTGGGAGGATGGTGAGAAACCCCTCTTAGTTGTAAGTCACTGTTATCAATCTTAGTTATAACGTATATGTTGAATATAAATGAAGTTGCAAGTGATTTTCTCACGGCGTTATATAAATTATCCGAATATTATTATTAGTATTATTACCTTAAACCTACAACCGACTCTATAATAATTACAGATAGGAACTTAATTGGTAAAAAAAATTATCTTGGAATGCATTCTGGGTAAAAATTATTTCACTCTGTTAGATAAGTCCTTGGATGCAAGATGAGCATTGTTTTACTATGAAGATATATACTTTCGATAAATATCTTAATAACTTGAATATTTCCATAATAGAATAACTTTTTCAGTGAAACCTCAAATTGTTATATTTAATCGTTCAAGCAATATTAACCATTCTCAAAAGAAAAATGTGAAACAGGAAAACATTCGGTCGCATTTGGAATTGAATGAAAAAGATTCGGTCGCATTGGAATTGACAGAAAAAGATTTGGTCGCATTTAGAATTGACAGAAAAAGATTCAGTCGCATTTAGAATTGACAGAAAAAGATTCGGTCGCATCTGGAATTGACAGAAATAGATTCGGTCGCATATAGAATTGACAGAAAAGGTTTCAGTCGCATTTAGAATTGACAGAAAAAGATTCGGTCGCATCTAGAATTGACAGAAATAGAGTTGGTGGCATCTGTAATTTATTTCTTCAAATTTTGCAAATTCACTTTGTGGCACCATTTTATTAATGACAAATTAAAACACTTTGCTTTTACCACGATAATCTTTATTTTAACAAATCGACATGTTTCGAGATCGATGTTCTCTTCCTTAGGACATAAAATGTACTAAAAACTAAATAATCAAGTATACAAAGCTATACGTGGGTAGAAATTGAAGTAGTGGGGGAAGAGAGGTGGTGAGGGGAGGTGCTTAGAAGATCAACAGATTAAGATTATTAATTATTAAACAAAATTTTGTTTTTGTTTAGTGACAAATTGAAGATGTCCACTGAATTGGTATAATTATTTCCCTCCATTAGAATTCTAGGCAAAGAGGAATACATATCGTAGTTAGTCCCAGAATTGCTACACTGAAATAAATTCCGACTTCTAGTATTCGTAGTGGAATCCGGAAGCTAATCAATTACAATTATATTATTTAATATTTTATATAAAAACACCAGTCAGTGAAAATCCTTCTGTCTGACAATTTAAACTTATTCATATCATTTAAAAGGGGTAGTTTAACATAATTGATGAAATTCTCATTTTATAATTTATAAATGCTCCAATGCGGCGTACCAGGCACACTTACTTCTCTTCTTCATATAGAAGCCCACAACACCAATGCAGCAAATAACTCACCAATCACTCGCGCAAACACAACTTTTACCCATTATGAAAAATTATTACAATTAGCAAATTATTAAATTTCTTGTCGTTTTATTAAACTTTAGTGAGCACATAATTTTTGATTTTAAAGTGTAAATTTTTCTCCACCCATACTCTTTCATTTTTTTTTTATTAGTCAACCAATGTTTGATTCTTTTCATTAGTTTATTAAAATGTTACAGATTTACGTAATAGTTACAAAACCATGTAATTTATTTAAAATGCCTTCAACTTATATTTAATGTACTGTGTTAATCTTATAAAAAAATAAATAAAACTTAAGAATTGACAGAAAAAGATTCGGTCGCATCCGGAATTGACAGGAAAAGATTTGGTCGCACTTGGAATTGAACCCAAGACCTCTGTCTTACCAGGGAAGTGCTCTGACCACTAAGCTAATTAGTGGCTAATTCGCTAGTATGGTCGAATTAGCTCAGTGGTTAGAGCACTTCCCATGCAAGGCAGAGATCCTGGGTTCAACTCGCAGATGAGACCGAATCTTTTTTTGTCTTTTTTCTTTCACATTTTTCGTTTAAGGGTGATTCACATTGGATATTGCTTCAACGATTAAATATAATAATTAGAGGTTTTACTGAAAAATTCATTCCACTATTAAAATATTCAATATATTATTATATGGAAAATAGCTAGCTTTATAAATTATAGCCTATATGTTATTCTGGTGTATGAGCTATATTATTGTAAAGTTTCATTAAAATCCATTCAGTAGTTGTTGCATTAAAGAGTAACAAACATACGTACATCCATACAAACTTTCACGTTTATAATATTAGTAAGATTTATCGAAAGCAAATATCTTCATAATAAAACAATGATCATCTTGTATGATTCAATATTATAATATTGTTGTTTGTGTGAATATCTATCTATAAATTAATATACACAACACAAATCCACAAGAATCTGAGAATCTCGGAAGACAATCGAACGTTTGAAATGTCAAGGAAAACTCGAATTAATATAATATTATTGGAATTAGGTACCTATTTGGATTCCATAATCGGCAGCCGGATTTGTCGTAAATTCATTATTATTAGTGGATAAAGCAAAGAGTTTGAGATAAAACATAGTTTTGTCATTGTCCACCCTTTCTACCTACCCCTGCGGGGAATTGGCGTTATGATTAATTAAAAAAAGCACACAAATACCCGATCGAACACAATAATATCTCAGGTGTGCTAGCACGGTCGCTCGATATGAAGTTACCGACCGATTGTCGGTAACTTCTCATCATTCCCTAGGACAACTGCAGATCTCAAACGTACAAACGACAGTTGATATCGAATATATTAAAGACACTTAGTCATTGTGAACTGTCACCTATTCGTTTGCGATCTGCAGTTGTCGTAGGGAACGATGAGAAGTTACCGATAGTTATCCTATCGATCGTTATGGAGCAAGCGTGCTAGGGCCTCTGATGTAAGTAACATGAAAGATGTAACATTAAATAAATAACAATGTAAGTAGGTATGTACCTATATGTCGTAGAAATGGTTCACGGCGAGTTCATCGATAACGAGTTCATCGAAAACGAATTTTGTATGAACTTATTTTCGAAAACCTAACCTAACTTAACCTAACCTACCTAACCTAACCTAACCTACTATCGTTAGTCGATAAATTTCTAACCTAACCTAACCTCTCGTTGGTCGATAAATTTGCTTTCGATGAATTGATTTTCGATGAACTCGTCGGTTACCCGTAGAAACGTATGATGTGTGGGAAATGTGGAGATTCGCAAATATCGCAAGGCGTAGTAAGATTAAGAAATGCACGCTCAGATGGTTTGAGGTTGTAGAGCGAATGAACGAAGAAAGGAGTGTAAGGAGAACATATGACGGAAATGTGAATGCTAGAAGACACGGCACGATCAAGTGAATCAGATGCTTGCGTTAAGCCATGTCAAGAGTCAAAATAATGTAAGAGTATGTATGAGACGATGTATGAATGTGAATGAAGCAAGTAGTGTGTGCCAAGACCGATTTGTTTCGCGGTCCGTCTACCTACCTACCCCTTCCGAGAGACGGCTTGATGGTTAGTTATTTAGTGACTTACTTAGGATATATTAAAATAACTGATGAAGACAGAACGTAGAAGCAGTATTTTCCAGAATTAATTCCATTAATGGACACACATTATCCGTTATTTAAACAAATTAATGTTTTGAAAAAACTCACACCTGATTTAATTACACTTGACACAAATTTAGCTTTATTTTTATACCTGTCCAATTTATTTACGGACGTACTTACGGACGTAACTTACGAAGGTTTCGCTGATTAAATAAAAAAAGAATTTAAAAAAAAATTACTTACATTGTGAAATCCGGTTGATAAATCCAAAATCTTTCAAAAGCACATGAACTAAACCAATAATAATTTATTCCTCACTTAAAACGTTATTCTTAACAATATTAAATATACAATAATCAATGAATTATTATATTTTTAATATCCAAGACACCACATATTATTTTTTTCTGGCATACAAAAACACAGCGATTTTAGTTCCGCTAAATAATATTAATAATTGCTGCCATACTTGTTTCTCCGCAACCAGAATTTGTTCCAATTTCGTTTGCCGGTTTTTTAAACGTAAATTAATTTCACAAAAAAAAATGCGCGCAGTACCACTCAGACACGTCCCTCACCTGCGAATGCGCAGGTAGTACTGACGAGATTACCTGTTCTCGAATCAAGCCGGAATACGCAATCAAGTGGCAATAAAAATATCATGCAACATAATAAACCCGAGTCGACAAGCATCAAGAGATAAAGGCGTGTTAATTTTTCTTCCTTTCGATGGTGTTGTACTTTTGATTAGGCGTCTATTAGCTTTTCTCGAAGACGTTTGTGAATGGGATGTTCCATTGGATAGTATGTTTTCTTGTATGATTCCCTCTGCACTCTGCACCACAAACAATGCCGCTGGCTGTCAATTTCGGAACTGTGTCCCATATTTCAACGTAATAAAGAGAGATGTAAGTGTAATACAGAAGATACCGCGAATAAAACGCTCCTAGTGGAAGTGAAATTATTGGAAAGGAATTATGCTAATCGTTTTTTTTTTTGTTTACCAAAATCTCTCGATTTTGATTTAATTTTATTTATTTATTTGTAAGCGAGGATAATATAAACAAAAAATAATAACTATTCTAGTCCCAGATATAGATCTTATGATATGCGCGTCAACGACGATCGTCCAAAAATCGTTCATAAAAAATCATGAAAGTATAAAAGACCGAAGGTACTAGAATGTCGATTAATCATATTCCTAGATATTTCGCGCTATAGCTAGCAGTTCACAGTTCACAATGGAGTGCTGGTACCTACCCTGATGTATGGCTGTGAAGCATGGAACTGGCAGAGAAAGGATACAAGTAGACTGAATGCTGTAGAAATGAGATCCCTGAGGCGTATGTGTGGTAAAACCATGTATGATCGTGTGAGGAATGTGGAGATCCGAAAAGAATGCAAGGCCGATGTGAGCGTCATAAGTAAGATTAAAAAAGGGACCCTTAGATGGTTTGGACATATAGAGCGAATGAATGAAGAAAGGAGTGTCAGAATATATGATGCGAATGTGAATGGTAGAAGAAGTCGGGGACGCCCGAGGAAGACATGGCACTATCAAGTGAATCAGATATATTATTTATTTTTTTTAAATATGGTTATTCAGTTTTAATTTTACAATATTTTATTTTACAAATCTTACGAAACTGATCAATCAGTTTGATTGTACAGTCGGGCCATGTCAAGAGTCAGAATAATAGAAGAGCATGTATGATAAGATGTATGAATGTGAATAAGGCGAGGAGTGTATGCCAAGACCGAGTTGTTTGGCGGTCCGTCCTCTCTGCCTACCCCTGCGAAACAATGGTAATAAAATTCGGATGAAGTGGATCAACTACATACTTATTCGTTGATTATTTTACCGTAAGTAATAATTTCATTATATAACACACTTTGTAATACACTACTTTTTATATGAATTAATATTTAACAGCCAACCGGGTTTCGCTTAGCTCAAGCTAATAAATAGTAGAAATAAAAAGTGATGTATTACAAAGTGTGTTTTTTCATTTAATATATAATGTCGCACCACAAAGTATTTGCTTCCTGCGATAAAAATAACATATTATCATTATGCTGGGGCCGCATCTGCGCCTATCGTCACGAAGCTTCGCGTAAACGTATTATTTTTTTTCAAATTTTCCGCATTACTTCGGGACGATATGCGCAGATGCGGCCCCAGCATTATAAACTATGAGGCGCTTCGCTGACGAGGCAACTGAAACCAAACTAAAACCGGCTGGTTTCTATGTCTTGATTGGTCAAAAAGCTAGACGAAGAACAATCAGCTGACAGCTGGCAACTAGCAACGGCCGGTCACGGCAATCAGCAGTGTGAGTCGCGAGTCACCGCTTGCGTTACCATTGACAACGGGTTTTTGAGTGATTTTGTAATGTGCGGGCCATCACATTGTCATACAAAGACAGTTGCCAGTTGACAGTTTTCGTCCCGTCGTCCCGTCCAAAAGTTCCCGTCCAGGACGCCCATAGACAATGTCTATGAGGACTGAGGACGGCTTATTTTTTGATTTATAATGAAATGAAATGGTAAGTAATTTTAAATATTGTAATTTTAGAATACTTTTTTTTAAGTATTCTAAAAAATTAATATCCCTACCTTTTGTTGTCGATTTGTGAAAAAGTTGGGCTGGGCCAGAACGTCCATTCTGCCAGGTGGAATACAGAGCAAGTCTTGGTGACGACCCTTAGCGATTGTTGTTTGGTACGAACATATAGCATTTTTGGAGGTATGGGCTGTCCTGTCGATAACATAGTTTATTATTTTAAATGCTGTTACTAAATCTGTGTGATGTGTAAATCGCCAATATTCACCATGCATTCTCATTTAAAAACACTTAGATCTTTTTTTAAATTTGTTCTAGCAAGTATATATCAACTGTCGTTTGTACGTTTGTTAGCGATATGCAGTTGTCCTAGGGAACGATGAGAAGTTACCGACAATCGGTCGGTAACTTCATATCGATCGACCATGCTAGCACACCAGGGGTGCTGAACTTTTTTTGTACTATTATGTAAACCATTGTAATTTTTTGTTAAATGTATGTAACAAGAGTGTATCGGACAGCATATGGATGTACCGTCGCCCATTTCTACAATGAATCTTATTGATAAGATTTTTATGACTGTACACGTGTCATATTGCTTTGCAAGGTTGAATTACTCTCACGACAAACCGTGGGAGCTTATCAGTTAAATTTGCGGATTATAAGGCTTGTATTATATCGACTACGGCCCCATGAATTCCTTTATGGATAAGAAATAATTAACCTATTAACACGTGTAGCACTGTATACTTTTTAGGCTAATAAAAAGAGATGTAACTGACTAAATCAGTTAGTTGTCCTGTGACATTCGTGAAGTCTGTGTTTCATTTTGTAAAGCCTTACCCAAGGTACCCTGAAGAGGAAGCCGGCATTTTTATAGTCAATGCTACTGGCGTGAGCGTCCAGTACAAAGAGTATAGAAATAAAAGGGTTGTCAGTGATCTGTCCGAGCACTTTGAAGCGCTCCACAGGGTGAGACAAGGAGATGGATTGGCCTGAATCTTATTCAACATAGCATTAGAAAAAGTTATTCGAGGTGAATAATTTGATAAATAATAATGATTTTCCACGATATAATTCGTTTCTCAATAATATATATCCGTTCGCTAACAACGTTCAGGGTTGCTATTTTATTTAATTTTCTTTTGCATTTTCTTTCAGTATATGTAGAGAAAGCGGCATCTATCGGAATATGTAAACGTTTAAACAGTGCCTTCGTAGGAAGTTCACTACTCAACTAAACGTGAATGATTTAAAAATAATATTTTTCTCAAATATGATTCCCATCGCAGTATCAGCGTTCGCCAACGACCATACCATGTTGAACACACCGGTTCTCGTCCGATCACCGAAGTTAAGCAACATTGGGCGCGGTCAGTACTTGGATGGGTGACCGCTTGGGAACACCGCGTGCCGTTGGCCCCCCTTCTTTTTGTATTTTTTTTTCATTTTCTGAAACTTTTTCGTGTTTTATTGTTCGTCTTTCTCTGTAATCATATTTTGACTGCGATTAAATACAATGAATTGTTGGAGATACAGTAGTGTGGATGACCGTCCTTCAAGCGTTCTTCGTTCAATACCTTTGTATTACATTTTTATAGACAGGTTGCTTCTAAAACAACAACGTATTTAAAGTTAAATTTTTAGAATAATACTACCTCAGGAGAGCCGGAAGGAAAATCCCAGGAAAACACTCGAATGCCGGTAGAAAATACAAAGAACTGCGCGAAAAGTTCTGCTCATATTCGGACAAAGAGCTACGAGTTCTATGTTTTTCCAAAGTGTTTTGTTTACAAGAAAATATATCTTATTATCAAAATATATTTCACGTTTATATAACTAACTTTATCTAAAAAAAATAGTCGGTTTTATTATTTCCACATTTACCTGCAACCTGCATACACGATAATTATTACTCAGTAAGGGCTTTCAAAGAAATAATGACCTTTAGACCATTTTAAAATCTCACGTATTTTCAGTTTGTGCATAACGAAAACGAATTTTGACATTCTCACACAATTTATTTCGTAAGCTGTAATAGAGGCAACATTATTAATTTATGAAATAAAAATAATAATAATCGGCAGTGTTATTAGCTCACGCGGATCATTCTGTTTCGACATTTTTTATTTATTTTTTTTTTTATTTATTTATTTCAATTTATTTCATTTCTTACACACAACAATTTTACATTTTAATCATTGTTTAACAATAGAATAACTAAAATAAAAACAAAAATATAATAAAAAGGTATAACAAAAAGGTGAAAACATCATTTTTTTGGTTTCTACACCAATTAAGAGAACTGGCTCTTGAGCTTGGTGTAGGTGTTATGTAAGAATATACAATTTTTAGTCCATAATTAATATAATATCTTAAGTACTAGATTAAGGACGACATTATACAATATTTGATGGTTTGAATTACAGGATTAAGGTTACATGGTTTTATTGCATACAGTTTTTTAAGAATAGTTTGATCTTTTTCTGGAATAATGCTAAATCTCTTATTTTTTTTTTTTTTTTTTTTAAATATATAGACATCTATATAGTTTATAAAGGTTTGAATTACAGGATTAAGGTTACATGGTTTTATTGCATACAGTTTTTTAAGAATAGTTTGATCTTTTTCTGGAATAATGCTAAGGGGGTTTCTCACCATCCTCCCAGTAGCTTATCTACCCTAATAACGAAAATTTTCGATTTACGATTTACGGTTTATTTATAAATTAAGTTGGAGTTTATAATTCCGTAATCGAACCTACGAATAGTGGCTATATATTGGATAAGTTGGCCGAGTTTTCTAACCACTGCGAGTATTTTATTTTTATTTTTAAAAATATTCGTTATTAGGGTAGATAAGCTATTGGTAGGATGGTGAGAAACCCCCTAAATCTCTTATTTTTTTTTTTTTTTTTTTTTTTTTTTTTAAATATATAGACATCTATACAGTTTATAAAGCAGAAGGTGAGCCGCCCTGTAATATTTCGCCCTTGAGGTGATTTCCCACAAAAAGGGAGCTCTACAAATAATTACCGAATTATTTTAATGGTTAAAATTGCATTGAAAAAAATCCTGCCTATGCTTAGATGGTGTTAGAACGGCTCTCCGAAGCACCATCGGCACACCACTCGAATACAAACTTTTTATTAACTCAACATCATTACGGTTTTCAGCATCGAAACTTTCAGGGTTGCTATTTTATTTAATTTTCTTTTCGTGGATGTAGAGAAAGAGGCATCTATCGGAATATGTAAACGTTTAAACAGTGCATTCGCAGGAAGTTCACTACTCAACTAAACGTGAATGTTTTAAAAATAATATTTCTCACAAATATGATTCCTATCGCAGTATTAGCGTTCGCCAACGACCATACCATGTTGAACACACCGGTTCTCGTCCGATCACCGAAGTTAAGCAACATTGGGCGCGGTCAGTACTTGGATGGGTGACCGCTTGGGAACACCGCGTGCCGTTGGCCCCTCTTCTTTTTGCGTTTTTTTTTCATTTTCTGAAACTTTTTTCGTGTTTTGTTGTTCGTCTCCCTCGATTAAATTTTAAGGCGTTCTTCGTTTAATACCTCGTATTATATTTATACAGACAGGTTGCTTCTAAAAAGACAAAGTATTTAAAATTAAATTTTTAGAATAATATTACCTGTGGAGAGCCGGAAGGAAAATCCTAGGAAAACACTCGAATGCCGGTCGAAAATATAAGGAAACGCGCGAAAAATTCTGATCACATTCGGGCAAAAAAAACTACGATTTATATTTTTTTCTATTAGTGTTTTATTTACAAAAATTAAATTTAAGTGGGGGTACACCAAGGATCTGTCATCAGCCCACTGCTATTCATAATGGTCATGAATTATCTAACAATCCAAGAAATGAACAACAATATTCTCAAGACTATGCTTTTTGTAGATGATGTAGTACTGATAGCAGATAATCATTGTGACTTACAAAATAGCCTGGAAAGGTGGAGAAAAATCCTAGAGTAAAATGGCCTAAAAATTAGCAGGAAAAAGACTGAATATTTGTACTTGCCATTTGAAAACACAAATGCTGAAACTCCTTCGATGCAACTGGATGGAGTAACATTAGCTAACTGTGACACATTTAAGTATCTCGGCTCACTCATCCACAAAGATGGAGGATGTGCAGCAGATGTTAACCACAGAATAGGTGTGGGATGGAGTAAATTTAGATCCGTAACAGGAATCCTGTGTGACACAAAAATGCCTATAAATCTAAAAGGAAAGGTATACCAGACTATTGTTAGACCCGCGATAATGTATGGCTCCGAATGCTGGACCATGTACAACTCCTACACCAGGCAATTTGAATCAGCAGAAATGCGAATGCTTAGATGGTCGGCAGGAGTGTCACTAAAAGATAAAATTAAAAGTTCACGCAATCGTGGTAGCCTGGTTGTCACAGACATAAACAATAAGCTAGAGGAACGAGAGTTGAGATGGTATGGTCACATAAAACGGAGACCACCAGACCACACAGTGAAGCAGGCAATTCATCGACAGTAATCCAGAGGAAGACCAAAGAACTCCTGGATGACTCAATGCTCTAAAATTCTAAGTAGAAACGGCCTGGAAGAGAGCGATACCCAGAACCGAAGAAGCTACAACATGAGAACAAGGAGAGCCGACCCCAACAGCCTACCTAGGCAATGAGTTGGGACAGTGCAAGGAAGAAGAAGAAGAGCGTTTTATTTACAAGAAAATATATCTCATTATTAAAATTTATTTCACGGTTATATAGCAATAATTATCTAAAAAAAATAGCTGGTTTTATTAATTTCACATTTACCTGCATACACGAAAATTATTAATCAATTAGGGTTTTCAAAGAAATAATGACCTTTAGACCCCTTTAAAAACTCATGTATTTTTAGTTTGTGCATCACGAAAACGAATTTTGACATTCTCACACAATTTATTTCGTAAGCTGTAAATGAGTCTACATTTATGAATTGAAAAAAATATATATAATCGGCAGTGTTATTAGCTCAAGCGGCTCTGTTTCGACATACATAAAGTTTTTAAAGCAGAAGGTAAGCCGCCCTATTATATTTCACCCTTGATGTGATTTCTCACAAAAAGGGCGCTCTACAAATTATCCAATTATTAAGGGTTAAAGTTGCATTAAATAAAAATCCTGCTTATGCTTAGATGGTGCTAAAACGCCTCTCAGAATCACCATCGGCACACCACTCGAATACAAACTTTTTATTAAGTCAACATCATTACAGTTTTCACCACCGAAACCTTCAGGGTTGCTATTTTATTTAATTTTCTTTTGCATTTTCTTTCCGTAGATGTAGAGAAAGAGGCATCTATCGGAATAATTAAACGTTTAAACAGTGCCTTCGTAGAAAGCTCACTACTCAACTAAACGTGAATGATTTAAAAATAATATTTTTCTCAAATAAGAATCCTACCGCAGTATCAGCGTTCGCCAACGACCATACCATGTTGAACACACCGGTTCTCGTCCGATCACCGAAGTTAAGCAACATTGGGCGCGGTCAGTACTTGGATGGGTGACCGCTTGGGAACACCGCGTGCCGTTGGCCCCTCTTCTTTTTGCACTTTTTTTTCATTTTCTGAAACGTTTTTCGTGTTTTGTTGTTCGTCTCCCTCTGTAATCATATTTTGACTGCGATTAAATTATACAATGAATTGTTGAAGGTACAGTAGTGTGGATGAACAATAAGGTGGACGATGTTCATTATATTATTGGGCAGAAGAAGCTGAACATCTTATCGATCACTGAGGCGTGGCATGAAAACTACGACTCCACCTCCATTAAAAAGGTGCTAGCCCTTGGATATACGGTCGTTGAAAAAGCAAGACGGAAATTACCGGATGACCCCAGAAGCAATAACATCTCCTTTGTGAATCGTGGAGGGGTGGCGGTTATTGGTAGTCAAGGAGTCCGCATACCCTAAATTAAATATTGGAGATTACCATACTTTTGAATCTCTGGGGTGTTGCATTTCTGCAACAGGGACGTCTTTTACCTTAATCACTATTTACCGACGGGGGTCGGGGATCATCACTGGAGAATTTTTTGTAGAATTTGCGCAACTTTTAGGACGGGTAAACTCCCTACCGGGTGCCCTTATTATAACCGGAGATTTTAATATAAGACTGGACAGGAAAACGGTTTGTAACACGACTAAATTTATAGATGTTTTAGGGGGTTTCTCACCATCCTCCCGTTAGCTTATCTACCCTAATAACGAATATTATTAAAAATAAAAATAAAATACTCGCAGTGGTTAGAAAACTCGGCCAACTTATCCAATATATAGCCACTATTCGTAGGTTCGAGTACCGAATTATAAACTCCAACTTAATAAATAAATAAACCGTTAATCGTAAATCGAAAATATTCGTTATTAGGGTAGATAAGCTACTGGGAGGATGGTGAGAAACCCCCTTAGGGGGTTTCTCAGTACCGGGAGGATGGTGACAGGATGGTACAGGGTGGTGACAGGATGGTGACAGGATGGTACAGGGAGGATGGTGAGAAACCCCCTTAGGGGGTTTCTCACCATCCTCCCAGTAGCTTATCTACCCTAATAACGAAAATTTTCGATTTACGATTTACGGTTTATTTATTTATTAAGTTGGAGTTTATAATTCGGTACTCGAACCTACTAATAGTGGCTATATATTGGATAAGTTGGCCGAGTTTTCTAACCACTGCGAGTATTTTATTTTTATTTTTAATAATATTCGTTATTAGGGTAGATAAGCTAACGGGAGGATGGTGAGAAACCCCCTTAGAGTGTTACGGGTGCACGCAATTAGTAGATATTCCGACTCATAACGCAGGTGGAATATTACAGATATTTTTATATCTAGGAATACTGACCCACCGCTAATAACCGAAGTCATCGACGTAGGACTTTCAGACCACAGGCTTGTGCGTACGGAAGTAGATTTCAACCCTTCCAAACCTATCTACAAAACGAAGACGACCAGAGCATGGCGAAAGTTTGACTTTGATCTAAATTAAATATAAATTAACTTTGATAAATATGACTTAAATAGCAATGTCATTTCGACATCCGATCTAGTGGAAGTTTATAATTGGACCTTAACTGCTCTACTAAACAAACATTTCTACCAAAACCTGTGCTGTTCGCAAATCTGATTCCTGGTTTGATGCAGAATGCCGGGAAAAAAAGAGGACCATGCGCAGACATTAAAATTTATATCACGTTTATATAGCAAACTTTATCTAAAAAAATTAGCTGGTTTTATTAATTCCACATTTACCTGCGTACACGAAAATTATTAATCAATTAGGGTTTTCAAAGAAATAATGACCTATAGACCCCTTTAAAAACTCATGTATTTTTAGTTTGTGCAAAAATAATATTTTTTTCAAATATGATTCCTATCGCAGTATTAGCGTTCGCCAACGACCATACCATGTTGAACACACCGGTTCTCGTCCGATCACCGAAGTTAAGCAACATTGGGCGCGGTCAGTACTTGGATGGGTGACCGCTTGGGAACACCGCGTGCCGTTGGCCTTTTTGCATTTTTTTTTTCATTTTCTGAAATTTTTTTCGTGTTTTGTTGTTTTTGTCCCACGATTAAATTATACAATGAATTGTTGGAGGTACAGTAGTGTGGATGACCATCATTTAAGCGTGCTTCGTTCAATACCTTGTATTATATTTTTATAGACAGGTTACTTCTAAAAAGACAAAGTATTTAAAATTAAATTTTTAGAATAATACTACCTGTGGAGAGCCGGAAGGAAAATCCTAGGAAAACACTAGAAAATACAAGGAACCGCACGAAACTTTCTGCTCATATTCGGACAAAATAGCTACGATCACTATTTTTTTCACACCACTCGAATACAAACTTTTTACTAAGTCAACATCATTACAGTTTTCACCACCGAAACCTTCAGGGTTGCTATTTTATTTAATTTTCTTTTGCATTTTCTTTCCGTATATGTAGAGATAGAGGCATCTATCGGAATATGTAAACGTTTAAACAGTGCATTCGTAGGAAGCTCACTACTCAACTAAACGTGAATGTTTTAAAAATAATATTTTTCACAAAAATGATTCCTATCGCAGTATCAGCATTCGCCAACGACCATCGACCATACCATGTTGAACACACCGGTTCTCGTCCGTTCGTCCGAGGGCAGATGTGTTGATATTATTGATGATGGACACTGTAATGTTGTCTGAAACGTCGGCTAAAGAAAGAGTTAGCGTAACACGGCATAATATCCCAAAAATAAACAACAAAAATACTTCTGGCCGTGAAAATCTTAAATCATATTTGAATAAGTGACAGTTCACAATGATTAAGTGTCCTTAACATATTCGATATCAACTGTTGTTTGTACGTTAGCGATGTGCAATTGTCCTAGGGAACGATGAGAAGTTACCGATAGTTATCCTATCGATCGTTATCGATCGAGTGTGCTAGGGTCTCAAACAGAGCTTTAAACCGTCAGCAGATATCTGCTGAACCGCCAGCGCTTATATTTTGTACTGTTCACACGACGCTATCAAATATTTCTTCCTATGGTAGGAGAGGGGGTCAGGTGAAGCTCCAGGCTGGAATAGACGGTTCCCTAATCGTTCATTTCCGTATTTCATTCCACCTATTGCACTCGGAATAACACGTCTGAACAAGAAATGAAACAAGAGTGAAACTGAGTGAAACGAAGATGGGAACCTTCGCTCGAGTAACCATAGAGTAAACCTTCACTCGAGTGAACCGTCTGAATCCAGCCTGCCGCGAGGCGAGATACCATTTCTTTGTAGATTTTGTAATTGTCTATCTAAGGTTGATCTGCGCAGCGCGGTCTGAAGGGATTGTATGGAGAGCGATATTTGGCGTGCTATGATATTTTATAGTTTATAGCTGTGTCTGAACATTGCTTAATGTAAAATGTATTTAGTTCAAAATAAAGTAAAATGTATTTGTAGTCAAATAAGTAAAAGTGTTATTTTCTTCTTTCGGGAATAAAAACTTTAAAAAAAAACCAATAAATGTTGCCATATCAATTCACCATACTAATTTTCGGTTTCCTATCCCTCCCCCCGCCAGACAAAAAATGCTCAGCCTGACTGCAGCTATTGCTCCAAACTCCGAGCATTTAAATCGATGAAACATTCGATTCTTTTGACGTTTCGGTTATATAGATGTTTCGATTTGGTTATTTATGGTTTCGATCATTCCCATCACTAATTTAAATCGATGAAACATTCGATTCTTTTGACGTTTCGGTTATATAGATGTTTCGATTTGGTTATTTATGGTTTCGATCATTCCCATCACTATGCAGGCATGCTGCCTGCAATGAAATCTCTATGCTTACGAATTTGACGTTTCAAGTGAAAATAAAAATAACAATACTTCACGGCGTACTGCTTGTTTATCATTGTTTAATTATTGTATTGTATATCGTATTAAGTTACAACAATGGCAGATAGATTAACGCAACTACAAGACACAATCAATCAGGTTCGAAATCTCCCCAAGGATCAAATGGAAACATTTGTTTTTACGATGAATGCTTCTGCCTTCACAAATAATATAATGAACAATATTATTTCTTTTAAAGAAAAAATATAAATTAATAGTTTCATACTCCGCCTACTGGTTAATACGGAATATTTTTTATTCAAACAGTTAGATTTTGCTTTATTATTACGAAAATTGAGTAATTATGTCGGGGGAAACGAAAAAACATGCATTTTGTATTTCAATTTTATAAGATTATTTCACTTACGCGAAGTATTTGACAGCCACGTTTGGCCAAGTAAAACGGGACTTATACAACTTCAATTACTACAATATACAACTATTTACGTGCACAAAATAGGTTATTAGATTCTTAGGCTGGGTAACCTAAGTAATTCGTGCGTATTTAGATTGAAAAAAATCGCAAATATCAAATCCAAAGAAATGGCGGCAAAGGAAATGTTCCGCTCCGTATTATCCGCGCGTATCCGTGTATCGAAATTCGAATTCCGTATTATCCGGTAAGCGGAGTAGTAAACATTTACCAAATATAATTTCCGTTTGTTTCAGCAAGCCGAACATTTCTGCAATAGCATCGGTATTCTTCAGCAGTTTTCAACACCCAGTAAATTCACGGGTTTTGACAGAAGCGGGTCCCAGACTCCAAGCCAGCAGCAGGGACAAGAAGACTATGCCCTTCTGTTCGCCTCCCTCATCTCCCGATGCGCTAAAGATATTGATATTCTGATAGACTCCCTGCCCAGCGAAGAGAGCTCCACAGAGCTGCAGGTACAGAGCTTAAAGAGGTTGGAATCTGAGAATAAAGAAGCTGCGGAGAAACTAGAAGAGGTAACATAACACTATTCTGTAAACAGACTATTAAAATCACGAACTGTTTAAGGTAATTAAGTATTGGATATAGATGGAAATGGTTAATACGCATTTTTTTTTTGAAAAACTATTTTTATTCACCTCAATTACATTAAACGACAACTATTTGCATTGGGGGCTGTGGAAAATATTTCATTTTAAATTTCAATTACGTAAAATTAGAATTAGCTTCGTCTTCTGAAATTTGTCCCATTTTGTAATCACTGTCACTTTGGTTGTTTGGTCACTGTCATGTTGGTATTCCTGATACATTTTTATATATAACAAGCGGCTAGAAGATTTTGAAGATATCACGAAATCTGGTCGTATTAGGTAAACACTAATTTAGGTACCGGAAGTTTTGAAAATAAAATGACGAAAAAAAACATGTTTTTTTTCTAGTAATTTAAAAAATAAAAATAAAACATTCACTTTTACAAAAAAATGCCCCCTTTACAGCAGGCGCTGTGAAGGGGACATTTTCTTTTTCACAAACCATGTTACACAAACCTAGGCATAGCCGCTAAACTACTTGAAAACTGGGTTGTTTTTCTTGCCTTGAGGCGAGCAGGCGTTATAAAGGGGGCACTTTTTTGTATCACAAACCATGTTACACAAACCTAGCGTAGCCGCTAAACTACTTGAAAACTGGGATGTTTTTCTTGCCTTGACGTGAGCAGGCGCTATAAAGGGGGCACTTTCTTTTGTATCACAAACCATGTTACACAAACCTAGCATAGCCGCTAAACTACTTGAAAACTGGGATGTTTTTCTTGCCTTGAGGCGAGCAGGCGTTATAAAGGGGGCACTTTTTTGTATCACAAACCATGTTACACAAACCTAGCGTAGCCGCTAAACTACTTGAAAACTTGGGATGTTTTTCTTGCCTTGACTTGTCAACTTTGGTAATGACTGCATCATCCCACGTGGTTTCTCGTCACCCCACTCTTGTGCAACCTCATATCTTGTTGAGTAACTTGAGGATACTGAAGGGTGATTGTGTATCTTTTGCGTTAAGACAGCGTTATGAGACAATTAAGAAAAAAGCAAAATCTGTAGGATATCAGAAGGCGTCCGTTGGGTGGTATTAGCTGTCAAATTTCTGTGATTTTCTATGACTTGTCTGTGCCTGTCGTGTGTCAAATGTTTAAAAACAAGAATTACTATTTATTAGTTATTAAAACTACTTGCATACAATGACTCTCCGTCGTAAGCAATGACATTCGATTTGCAAATTTTCCCATTTAGGATCACCCGGCAAAACGTGACACCATCTTTGGCGTTTTGGGTAACTACTTTTAAGAGTTGGTGTTTTAACACAAGTACAATATTTTGGTCCTTAGCGCAATATGGAATACTGAATTTAACAAAACTGTCAAAATGTGTCATTTTATTTTATTTATGTATTTCCTTTATTTTTTCCCCTTTTTTTGCATGTTGACATTACAGTTCAATAATAATAAGAAAGGGAAACCCACTAAGGCGCAGCGTGTGCGTGGGTAATATAAGTCTTTACATTTTATTTTTGTACCTAAAAATAACAGAATATATGGCCGATTTAACATGTTACGCTGTCGCAAAAGAAGCAGAGCATTCAGCGAAATCAACAATCGCGATTTCAAAAAGTTGTCATCTTTTTTCGAAAAGTGCGACTGATTTTCGTTTTTTTCGTTTTGACTGTTGCGTATATTGATTCCTGACACACAGTATAATAAAAAATGCACTTCCCCCGTTTGAAAGATAACCGATTGATTTTTTTCCAGGTTGTCAGACAAGGAGAAATATTGTTAGAGAAGATACAGGGTGCCCTCAGTGACATCGCCCAGGCACAATTGGACATGCAAAATCCCAACCTGACCATGGAGTCCAAGCCGTAGTTGTCTACATATACAGGGTGCCCAGTAACCCACTCTCTTCTTATGAAACGATGGCCCTAACCTGTGACAGAACATACCAACGAAAGACAGCAATTCTTAAATCTGTCTTATAGATTATTGTGGGTTTTCAATAATTTTCTTTTTCCACAGCATCTTGCCGCTCAGAGCTCCGTTGTAACCTCTCTTGCATTGTTTATGAGAAAAGAGGCAGATAGGTGACAGCGGTATGCCTTTCCCCGGTGTGTGCCAAGGTTAGGATGTAACAAAACTTTAAATAATGTCCGTGTGGTTGATCTATTGTTACAGCAGCTATCTTTTTCAAAATTAGGCTAATTTTTATACCTCAAAGATAATGTATAATCTTTTTATTTTAAGACAGTCTAATAAATTTCCACAAAGATTCACCGTATTACATAATGTTTTTTTGGTTAATCTTTAATTTAGTATTAAAATCTTACAACATTGTTGCATCTCGTCCAAAACTATATCGTTTATCTTGTTATAAATTGCCAGAATGTTCATTTCATCAACCTACGTTGTCGGTATGATATAAAAACCAAAAAAATAATAGCTACGTAAAAAGTGAAATTATTTGAGACTATGCAGATGTTGAATTTGTCGCTAAAGCCGTTCTTCCATGGAGCTACGTTCAAGCGACGCGATCGCCGCTCGTCTGTATTTTCTATACTATTATTAGTGTTTGAAATCGCCGCTAGGCGCTACACTAGCAAAATCGTATGACAGGTAGCAGTAGCGTCGCTTGCAAGTAGCTACGTGAACGATGGGAGTAAGGCATACATTTTTTTTGAAAGAATCAGTTAGGCTTTTCACCCGAAATTCTTATGGTGATTGGGTTTATTCTGATAATGGCTCTGTAAGGTTATCCGAAAAGTTGTCTAAAGAAGGTGGAAGTTTACCTCTGTAAATAACAAGGTTCCATCTAGTGCCGACCCTATTTTGAGAAAATGGGCTTCATAGTTTTGAATGACTATATTTCGATAATTAATCAATATATTGTTTTGAGTATGCAAATACGGTTAGTTGTAGGTTATTTACCTATTTTAAATATCATTAACAATAATTTAAGCTTAGAAGTATGAAATCTGGAAAACAATCTTATCAGTTGAAACCTTGTGATTCAATTCAAGTGATTTCAAGTAAGTTAACAAGGTTCCATCTTGGAATGGAATATGATAATTTTGTTTTTTATGTGCATCTCTCTTATAAAATTGTGTTAATGTCCCACTATTAGGAAATTTTGGAATGAAATCAAAGAACAAATAAAATAGATTTTTTTTTAAAATTTTTGTTTATTCATTTTCTTTGTTATAAGTTTATTTTACATATCTTTTTGACTACCAAGCTAGGCGAATGCCCGTATTATGGTAGTCGATTAAAAAATAATAACACAACACCCTTAAATTAAAATTAGGATAGAAATTTTACATGATTTGAGATTTTTCAGTGCCAAAACTATTGTAGTGATACATTTTTTTTAAATTTGGGATGAAATTTATTTTTTAGGATTTTTTTTAAATTTGCCAGGTCACCCCAAGTGGTGTGCTAAATTTGCCAGGTCACCCCTAGTGGTGTGCTAAATTTAGTGACTTAACAAGGATGCCCGAGCACATGGGGGTGAGATTTGTTCAGGTCTTTGCGGCGAAAGCATTTCCTCTCCTTCCTTTCCTCAAAAAGACCCTCCACACAGCGTCCCCAATGATGAAATTATCCTTAAGTATAAATATTTTCTTCGAGGCCTCCTGTGTGGACTTAATGTAAAAAAATAAAAACATTTTGGTTTATAATGCCATGTTGCGCCCCCTCCTTCTGTAACCTAATGCATAGGGTTAGAGTGTCCATCATCAGGGCAGATTTGTATGTAGAAGTGATACCCTGTTCTATTCATTGATAGTTCAGTACTCGAGAGACTAACAATGACAACGGAGGAAGATGACCCTCTCAGTTGCACTGTGAGCACTTTAAACCTCTAGTTTGCAGGAATGGCCAGGTGTCGAGTATTTCATTTGGGGATTTTCTTTAAGGAAACTGCTGTTCTAATATAATAATTTCTATTTTGCGGAATTTTGCAGCAACCAAGCAATTTAAAATGTATAATCTGAAATATTATACATTTTAATTTTTTAGATTTTCACGGCCAAAAGCATTTTTGTTAATATATCTTTTCTTGAATTTCTGAATCCCCCGTTAAAAAGACCACGAACCGCCACTGCTTGTAGATAATATCTACCATAATTTAACCTGCGTTCAAAACAATATACCTAGTATATAATTTTATTTGTTTTATAATCTTAAAGTTTAATATTTTTATTTCTTTCTTTAAAATATTTATCTCTCTTTATTTTTCAGCTCACTATTATTTTTATATTTGTATTAAGTTTTATTTATCCTTAAATATGTTTTTTTTCTTTTCTGCTTTCTTATTTTTGATTATTTATTACCATAGTTTTTATTATCTGTTTCTATACAAATGTATTTTTTTTTAGTTAATATATTTATTATGTATGACTACCACAACACGGGCGTTAGGATTGGTATGGTAGTTAAAAAAAAAATATTATTAATTCAACGCTGTCCAAATTCATCTGACGATTATGATAAATGATAACACTAGAAGTGCCTTCCATACAAATTTGATACAACCCCTCAGCGTTCCGTCTCACTTACACTCGCCTGAAATCGTAGATCGCCATCCTATTGGAGTTTCGTAAACGCATGTATTGAATTATATGCCCAAATTGGGCCTATAAGTGGTTCACGAGACACGCTCAAAAGGTAATTCTTGCGTTATTCTTTATTTTATACTTTGAGCAGATAACCCGTTTTTGTCTCTCACTAAAAACTCGATAGAGATGATCCCTGGCGTCTTAAAATTTGCCTAAAGTTGTACATAAAATTTTGTGAATCAGTCTTAATTGTTTACAAATATTGCTAATACGATATAGATATGTATCTTCAGGCGATGTTTTGGACTAAATACGAGATTAATAACCACATTGTGTGTTTTCGTTGTTTGTTGAATTTGTTGCCTACCGTGTTGCGCTACCTCCTTCTTTAGCCGACGTTTCGGACAGCTTTGCGGTGTCCATTATCAGGGCAGATCCGGCAGATCGAGAAACAACGAAAATGCTTTTGGCCGTGAAAATCTAAAAACATAGATATCTGACATTGTGTGTTCATTGTAATTTTATACACTTGAATTTGGAAACATCTCACTGTAAAACATGACATTTTCTGACAAGTTTTAATAATTGGATTAATATTAAATATCAGTTATTTATTTTCAGAAAAAAATAAAATGTGCATCATATATGTGAAACTCGACGGACACTATCGGAACACCCCTTCACATTTGATGTTGGCTTCATAAGAACCGGTCGATTTTTTTTAATCGTCATTTTGTCGGTCGATTTTTATCGATTTCTTCGACTTTTTTTTGCATAGTCTGCTAGCATGTGGAACGAGCTACCGGTATATATTTTCCTCCTTTATATAAACCGGGCCTCTTCAACACTCGCTCTAATCAATCCCTTTCTACAGCCCCTGCCTTCCTGCCCACAATGCTACTCAACCAGGTGGCGATGTAGTTCCTCAGTCTTGTTAGACTGTGCTGACAAGGGAACTCTTGTGAGGTGTACCAAAAAATCATTTTAACTTTAAAAACTTAAATATTTTAGTTTATTATATTGGTGCAACCGGTAAGTGGCTAATTTCGGAACGTGTTTCCGTCCCAGGTGTCGTTTGTTCAATTCCTCGGCTGACTAAGTCCTTCATCGCAACGATTTTCAAATATTCTGTGGTAACTCCATTAATGGGGGTCTGGATGCCGTTGGCGCTGACGTATGGCAATGAGGCATGGATCTGGCAAAGTAAGGATGAAAGTAGACTGAATGCTGTAGAAATGAGATCCCTGAGGCGTATGTGCGTTAAAACCATGAATGATAGAGTGAAAAGTGTGGTGATCCGCAAATAATGCAATGCTGATGCAAGCGTAATGAGTAAGATTAAGAAAGGGATCCTTTGGGCATGTAGAGCGCATAAACGAAGAAAGAAGTGCAATGAGAATATATGACGCAAATGTGAATGGTAGAAGAAGTCGGGGACGCCCTAGGAAGACATAGCACGATCAAGTGAATCATATACTTGAGTCAGACCATGTCAAGATTCAGAATAATATAAGAGAACGTATGCGACGATGTATAAATGTGGATGAGTGTGTTCCAAGACCTAGTTGTTAGGCGGTCCACACACAGAGAAAAATGTTATTCGAAAAAACGATCATTTTAATAGTAAAAACGGGACTGAAGTTCTTACGAACAAATTAACAGGGTTTCAATGTTTATTGGCGGGAACATGTAAGAATAATTTGTTGGTATACGTAATTCCGTTGTCGAGTGGTAAGACACTTGACTCCCAATCGGAAGGTTGCGGGTTCGAACCCGGCGTGCGCAAATAAATTTTATTTGATTAATTTGTGTTATTTCACAATTAATTAATAAAAATAATATATATTATATTTGCGGCACGTTCCAGAGTGGAAGATACTCTCAGTATCGCCCTGGTGTAAGACCACCATTCAGAATTGAAACGTTGCTTAATAATGGCTTTAGCCGTGTTTAGTGACTAGATCTGAATAGCCAGGTACTTTCCCACCTTCCTCTTCCCCATCTCCGTCCCTTCCCCACTTACCTTCAGCCTCACAACATACTCCAATTGGGGATGCCATAGTCTCACTGGCTCCAGAAGGGAGCAGTTGGGACTCTTGTGCGGTTTCTCTATAAAAAAAAAAAAAAAGTTGGTATACGTACGAAATTACGTATACCAACAAATTATTCTTACATGTTCCCGCCAATAATTTATTTATTTAATCGTATTTTAGAATAAAAATTTTCTCCGCGCATCCGTCGGGTGGGAATGCTATCCTTGTTCTACCGGTATTTCAATGGAAGATGCTCCGAAGAACTAGCGTCATTGATCCCCTCGGCATCGGTGCATAGTCGGGAAACATGACAAACGCGCGCCCAACATATGTACACGGTTGACATTTGTCACATGAGAACTGGTGGTTTCTACGACTCGTCCTTGTGTTCAACAGCTCGGCTGTGGAACGATTTGCCGGCCTCTGTGTTTCCTCCTTACTACGACATGGGTCTCTTCAAGACCCACGTTCACTCCTTCCTCTCCTCAAAAAGCCCCTCCACATAGCATCTTCAAAGATGACATAGGCCCTGAGGGAAATTATTTTCCTCGGGGCCTCCTGTGTGGAGTTAATGTAAAAAAAAGTCTCTTCTTCCTTCTTTACCCAACGTTTCAGAAAGCGTTACAATATCCATAATCAGGGAAGATGTAATACTATCAGGGACAACGCCGTTATGCTTATTGGTTCATGGTTCAAAACTAAACGCAGAAAACCACATTAAGAGGAATATCGCTTCCGACACGATATAACTTTTGCTCACATAACCACGATCTATCTTCAATGTATACATGGTTGACATTTGTCACACGAGAACGGGTCGCTTCCATGACTCGTTCTTGAGTTCAAGAGCTCGGCTGTGGAATGATTTGTCAGCATCTGTGTTCTCTCTAAAACATGTGTTTCTTCACTCCTTCCTCTCCTGAAAAAGACCCTCCATGCAGCATCTTCAAAGGTGACATAGGCCCTGAGGGAAATTATTTTCCTCCTATCTGGAGTCAATGTAAAAAAATATAACGTAACGCTGACCAAAACGTTGGATAAAGAAGGAGGAAGCGCAACATGGTACAGCCACCCAAAAATTAATCACGTTAATTTCTTTTGCCATGAAAATCTCACTCATAAATCCATCTTCACTAAAAGTGATTTAAAGATTATTTATAAATTATGTTTTTGAATTTATTTAGAAACTGCCGGCTCTATCTGAAATATATTCTCAACTGTATTACTTAGTATCAAATAATAATAATAATAATATTTGGATGATTTATATAGCGCAGTTTTGTGAAAAATCATCTTAAGGGCGCTGTAGAAATTTATAGTATATTTCTGCTATCTTACTTCTATTACAGACTAGACAAAACATTATAACAACTTATGGCTTAAATATTGCATCCACAGGTTCGTCGATCACTGATGCGAACTATATTATGTAGAATTCTTTTGACCAATACACGCGGTGGTGCGTAAAAATGTATGGAGGCAGAAAATATTAAAATTTGGATAATACTGGACCCGACAGGTTACATGACATTTACACAGTTTATTTAGATACAGTTTGCATGCAGAGGGCATAATTTGACATCCGCGGATGCGGATGCGGATTTCAGGATTTTTTAAAGCTATTTCATTTATTAGTACATAAATAAATGAAATTTAATTTTCAGTTTAAGTATCTAACTATTATAATAAGATTTAATTTTAATATGTTTTATTTAATCATATTTTAACTTATTTTTAATAATTAGTGAATTATATTTAATAAATGGTAAAACAAAATAAATCCAGATACTTATTTATTTATACTGTTTTTTTTTTGTGGCGGCACTTTTATAACTTTTTCTCCTAATATTTAAATCGAAATATTCATCAACCACGCAGAAAACCACGGATAAACACAGTAAACAAACACTGTAAATTGATTCACAATGGGAATGACATCGATAACTAAAACCAAACAAACAAAACCTCTTGGATCTTGTCATCAATGTGTGCCTTCCTATTAGAGAAAGTTGAGAAAGAACTTTGTGCTAGTTGCTATTTTCATTTAACGAAGATAGCAACTAGCAAACACGTGCGAGGCACGCGCCACTCTGGCCCCGTCCACTTTCTTTACATGTCGTTACTTGTTGCAGATATGAATCCGCATCCGTAAAAGCTCCGCATTAATTGATGCGGTTGCGGATGCGGAAGACCACCACAACACGGGCATGTGCCTAGCGTGGTGATCGTAAAATTCTCAAAACATGTAACTAGCAGTTTAATGAAAAAATAAAAAATATACGTAATACCCCTGTTAGGAAAACATGTTATGAGAAAGTCGTTATTTAATTCTGGTTCATATTTTAATAATAATATGAAATATGTTATTAATTTAATATACGGGTTTGGTAAAGTAAAAGCTAAATATTGTATCTATGTACCTATATAAATGAATTATGTTTATATTATAATTTTTTTAAAGTGTTTTATCAGTCAAATGCTTTTTATTACTATAAACTTTGTACGCATATGAATACACGATCTACAAACTAGATAAAAGTAATTTCAAAACTGAGTAAGTAATAATATAGGCCAATTGTAAAATAGGCTTGAATTCTGGGTTTGTTTACTGGACGTGACTTTGGGTAGGACAATATCAAGTTGTCGCTTAGTTTGTGCTAATACAGATTCTGGGCACGTTGCTCCACCAAATATATAGTAAGGACGCGCAAGGTTGCCGATTTCTTCTGTCTGAGTTGCGAATAGGGATGGCAATAACAATGCTATCAAAAATCACAAAAGTTTTAATAGTCATCATGTAACTGGCTTTCGATTTCAACATTTCTTCATTTAAACAAAACATCTTCACAAAACCAAATATACTTTAGGTACCTTTTATATTATCTGGGTAGTGTGTTAACGAGAGATGGGAAAGCTGATAGGGATATTGAAAGGAGGGTAAATGCAGGTAACTCCATTAACCCGTTTAATCACAAGAGACCATATTTGTCCCAGCTCACATAGGTCTCACAGAAATCGTTGTTTTTCCCTTACTATCATAGTCAGAAATGTGATCTAAACGGTATTGGAAAGAGAATATAACAAACCATATATTCAAATCTAAAAGAAAACCACAAAAAAATTAAAATTTACCCCTTTCTGAAACCAAAGTTTCCGATAGCAATTTGAAAAAAAATTATGGAACTTTGTGAATTTTTTAAGAATTTTTTTTACATGAAATGAAAAAAAGTGAGGTGACAGTAAGGTTTATAATTCATTTATCTAATGAAATAAGTATGTGTTTTATGTTTTTTCATTATCAGTAATTTTAGTTAGAAAAAAAAGTAAAGTGAGCCATTTTTAAAACTTTTTAAAGTTTTCGCAAAAAAATTATATTTAAAAAAAATACATAGTAATTTTTAATATAAAAATTTGAAAGCCTATTTCATCACCTTTCGAAAACAGTTTTCAGTTTTCGAATACGATTACAAATGTTCCATTTATTTGGATTTTATTGCAATGCGGGAATATTTTTAGCCTCTGACAAAATACGCCAATTTTTTTAGGGGTTAATGGAGGACTGAATGTCGTTGGCGCCAACAAAAAGCTGTCCAAAGAAGCGAAGCTAGCATTCCACAATGAAGTACTTGTACCTATCCTGATGTAAATTAAAAGATCAGAAAATCGTTAAATTTAATACATTTTAAAGAATCTAGAGAAATTTAATAATTTCATAACGCCAGAGCTCACTGTCCTATAACCATCCCGGGTATGCGCACATCATATTCCCAAAGTTTCATTGCAGTCGAATGAACGGTATGGTCGCGCATAAGGTACGAACAAATAAACAAACATTAATTTTTATATTATAAATGTCGAGTAAGTTCTTTTCCTTCGTCATTGGAACGTTCTTTATATACAGGGTTTTCATTCGGGAGAGCTGATCCCGCTCATCCAATTTGCACCTGAAGATGTCCAGGGTATTCTCGATGGATGCCACCTCCGACGCCATTCGGTTCGGTTGACAGTCTCCAATCTCATCACTACCGCATTTACCCTCTTTTCCGTGTCGGACATGGCAGCCAGGACGAACGCTAGGCTCTTCTTTATATCGGATATCTCACCCCAAGTGGGCTTATTGCTTATAATAATTGTTACCCTTTGTGCTATGCATAAAAAATATTGTTTTATTAAAAAATAATAATTAAATAATAATTTTTTCTATTAAATTTATATTTTCCTCTTGTTTGGCTTCATTGTATTCATTTAGTGTGTTTTGTTTATTTTTTAAGTCATAATCATAACGAATGGCTCTACAACCCGTGGTTGGCTTCCTCAGAAGTCTTGTACCAGCTCTCTCCAGTTTGGCAGTTCCAAGTTATTTTTTATTTTAATTTTTTTATTATAATCATAAAACTTAAATTAACATGATAATATATATTTAAAATTATATAGGACTTTGAGGACGTTGTCGCTCCATCTTAATGTTGGCCTTTCCAGGCCCCTTCGCTCTACAGGTCTAGATTTTAGCAGGGGCTTTGGTGCTTGATGCTCGGTCATAAATTACTTATCAATATATTGCTTCAACTTGTAAAAATATGTTTGTAATCACAATCGTGTGATTTACAAAAATAATGGTAATTTAACTTCTTAACTAAAAAAAATGACATCTTGTTCTGTGAGTGGTTAGCGTTTTTTTTAACTATTATATTTATAACTAGCTTCAGCCCGCGACTTCGTCTGCGCAGGATTAGTATTTCGAGTAGTCTATTTTCTTAATAGGTCTGATATATGTTTATACAAAAATTCATACAAATTGCGGTTTAGGCGTGAAGGATTAAAAGACTGACAGAGTTAATGCTATGTGTAATGTATGTAAATTGAAAATAAGAATTTTTGATGATGATTCATAATATTTAAAAGTTATAAATAAATAGTTAGTTACTGCAATACACTTCTATAAACTACGTAAATTTTTTTTTTTATTCTGCGTAAACATGCATATTTTGCGATGTAGAAACTCACGCTACGTAGAGTTTAAGAGGAGAATATGGGACAACCCAACTTTGTCAACCAATATTTTTCGTGTATTTCCATCTCGGGGTTTTTAGAGTTATCGTACGTCCACTATCTGGTGCTCTACACCTGTACAAAATATATAATTTTTATTTTATTTTTAGTATATTTTAAATGCGGCTTGCGATATTTTTTGGTAAATTTTCCTTCCCTTATGCATAGTAATAAATGTTTAGTGCATCACAGGGCCTGTGAATCATATTTTTTGTAAGAGTATCATAGAGCTTTTGATCAGTTTCTGAATTTCGGTATCTCCGCACTTATGATTTTGTCAACTTTATTAGGACGTAATTTTTACGTCAACTACAGCAAGTGCACGTGAAGCAAACATATTTTTTGTAAATTAATTAACATCATTCATTAACGCGTCTTGTAAGTGAATATAGTTTTCTGTTCACATTTTCGTTTGGTTCAAAGCAATAAATCTTAAGCCCTCACTCTCCATTTTAGCGTACACAAACACCAAAAATTGATGAAGGAGAAGTCTACATCGAAGCCAGAAATTAAAATTATTGCGACATATGATACGTATAAAATTCTTTGCAGGACACTGTTATGTTAGAAATGGGTTGTTGGGTAACTGGGTTTGTCTGAGGAATGTCAAAGCTTTATCCTTCTTGTCCTTTCCAAAAAAATATTGGCTATTTATTCATAAAATCTATGAATAAATAGCCAATATATTCTAGTGAGTCAGCCATTGTGCGCCTGAACAACGATTTACTGAGACGTAGTTTATTCACTACTAACTACTACGGCAGCTATTTTATTTGAGTTCGGGGTATTGAATCTTCTTTCTTTTTTAAAACGTGGTAAACTATCTCGGTGTATTACAACCTTGTAATTATCTCTAGTAACTCTATCTTTAGCTATTTTTAATTCATGCAATAATGTTGTGATCATGTAGAACTTGTTGTATTTTTTTACATTGTTTCTTTCTACACTTGTGCTTCTCGACTTGTGCTGCTTTATCCCCCCTGAAATAAACTTGCAAAAGATTTGGGTACCTATTTGTAGCAGGAAGCAAAGAGCCAATTGTGTGGTATATATACTTGGATTGTGAAAGTCGGGCAAAATCCTGCCATTGATACCATGTTATCCGCCCCAAAAGATGTCACGTGGAAGCATTTATTGTATTTCCTTATGTTTTTTAGAAAAATGCAAGACTCATCTGTTTCATAACAGAAAAGTTCTTTAATGAACCTCTTACTGGCTCGTCTGTTGAAGGAAGGGCTACTTTTCCGGCCGAACAACATATGCCTGCTGCTTCCTCTTTTCATTTAAGAGCATCGCAAAATCTGCATTCTTTGCCCCTCACTTCTTTTTTATAACCTTTTAGCTTTTATAATCAAGAGTCTCGTCTTACTCAAATGGAAATTTATTGAAAACACCCCACGTTTTACTTGTGAATATTTGACGTCGTTGTTGTGCCCTTTCAGCAACAGCGCATCTGCGAGATTCTGCTGCTTCAACGGGCTCTGTAGCTCTTTTGGACGCATTGTATGTCGCAAAGAGTAACAAACACACATACATCCATACAAACTTTTGCGTTTATAATATTAGTAAGATAAAATAAGATAGCTTATCCATTCATTCGTTTTTCCATTAAAATCCATTCATTAGTTTTTGCGTGAAAGAGTAACAAACACACGTACATCATTAATAATAATATAAAGTAAGATTTATACAAATCTCATAAAGATATAAATCACAATTGATAAATAATATTTCAGGTACTCCACCAGTACTTATTTAATTCAAATTTAAAAAAAATATTTAGTGATCAAAGTGAATAGAACAAATTTCAAATCAAAATGACAGCTAAAGAATTCTCATATGAAATGTCAAGTCAAAATTTGAATACACAAAATTCCAATAAAAAAATAATTTTACACACTCAAAATATTAAAATTATTTATTGAAACCGTAATAGAAAACAATTATTTACATATTAACACCACAAACGGATTATTAATGAATGAAGGCAATAACAATCTTCAGTACATTTTAACCCTAGTAGCATATTGTTATTATGGTTGATAAGGAAAATTAGTATGAAATGTCAAAAATCTAACAAAAATTAATATTTGTAATATATGAAAAATAGCTGGCTTTATAAATTATAGCCTATATGTTATTCTGGTGTATGAGCTATATTATTGTAAAGTTTCATTAAAATCCATTCGGTATTTTTCGCATTAAAAAGGAACAAACATTCATACATCCATACAAACTTTCACGTTTATAGTATGTATTAGTAAGATAAGATAAGATGTAACATAGATAGGGTTTGGTATACTACTAAATTTGTACATATTCCCCCTACACTCAATCAGCTGATACTGGCTAGAACACTGCTTTAGTAAAAACTCCTTTGGTAAAAAGTTATTAAATAAAACAAACACAATATTATTTATATGAATTCTATTGCAAAACGCACCCACTCCTACCCACGAGAGGAAACATTTGAATAATATAAAAAAAGGAATGAAAATCAGTAATCAGTTTGCTGCCTACAAAATAAGCATGATTATTTTTTCATTCTCTTTTTGGTTACGACATCGATTTATTTATTTATTTATATAATGCAAACATACAATACAAGATGATCCTTTGTCTGTCCAACTGGGAAGGATTCCCGTTTCAGGACAGCCAAATTGTGTTTTAGTACATATTCTTACAATGGAAAGCAATGGCGATTCTGTCAAGACAAATTTTGAGAACATTAGTAGTTGCATTTGTAGTGACGGGATTGTTTCTTTTTCCTTGAAAGAATCGCCAAGATGTAATTATTTTACCAGGGTCATTTTGGATAACATTAGTAATTTCATACAGAACAGATGAATGGTTTCTTTCGGGAGATAACAAGTCTGAGATTCTTTCCAGGGCATTTTGGAGAACATTTACAATTGCATAGTTAGAATTTCCACATTTATAAGCTAGTTATCTTTATACTTTACTTTATACTTAGATTATCTTTATACTTGTCTTTATACTTTCGTCGAAGTTTTTTTTTGTGTAAATTGTTATTTACCACAGTTTTCAAGCGAAATTATGTTTATATTAGTGATCTAAGTAAAAACAAGTGTGTATTTTCTGAAGATGGATACGAAAGACGGAGAACAGAATGAAGGCGGTTCAGGGAGTGAACATTGTTATTCTGGATCTGAGGAAGGGAACGAGCAAAGAAGACAAGTGGACGATGTCGCAAGAGGTTCAGTGAAAGTGTGGAGGGGGAAACGCAGAGTTAACATTAAGGCGATCCGTCCACTAAGGCGATCCGCCCACTGAGGCAACTGAAAACTGTCAACTGGCAACTGTCTTTGTATGACAATGTGATGGCCCGCACACTACACAATTACACAATCACTCAAACACCCGTTGTCAATGGTAACGCAAGCAGTGACTTGCGACTTGCACAAAAACATTTAGTTCGAGTTGAATCATGCCATCATAAATAAAGAATAAAAAATAAATAATAATCGGGCCATGACAGTGACGGGCCAGTCAGAATAATAGAAGAATATGTATGAGAAGACGTATGAATGTGAATGAGACAAGGAGTGTGTGCCAAGACCTAGTTGTTTGGTGGTCCGTCCTCACTGCCTACCCCTGCCGGGAAACGGCGTGATGGTTAGTTAGTTAGTTATAAATAAAGATAGAAGCCAATGAAACATACGTTAAGAAAATGAAGATAATGTTGGTAGTTCTCAGTCAAAGTATGATACAGTTAATTATGACTGATTTGGATAGGGACACTTTAGCTCAGTGGTTAGAGCATCTGCCCGGAAAGCCGAAGGTTCTGGGTTCGAATCCCAGATGTGACCCGATCTTTTTCTGATATTTCTGTTTTAGATTTAGATTGAGTTTCGCTAATATTGTCTTCATTGATTAAAATGAAGAATATTTGGACGCAAATTAATACGAAAGGAGTTTGTATGTAGAGGAAGTCTATCGGATGAATTGAGGATGGTAACAATGAAGAATTTTAAAGAGAAGAGGAATTGATTCATTCCTCCAATATAAAAGTGATTTCATTTGAGCAGAGAATGCAGAAAATTAGTTTATCAGTGGGTAATAAGGCGCTCCGCCCACTGAGGCAACTGAAAACCAACTAAAACCGGCTGTTTTCTCTGTCTTGATTGGTCAAAAAGCTTGTTTAACCATAAATGAAGAACAATCAGCTGACAGCTCGCAAGTAGCAACGGCCGCCCAGGGCAATCAGCCGTGACAGTCGCAAGATGGTCGCAAGTCACCGCTTGCGTTACCATTGACAACGGGGTTTTGTGTGATTGTGTAGTGTGCGGGCCATCACATTGTCATACAAAGACATTTGGCAGTTGAGAGTTTTCAGTTGCCTGAGTGGGCGGAGGCGCTAAGAGAGACTAAAGCATTTAAACAAAAAATTGTCAGCCAAGAACTGTCTTCTAAAATGATGAGAAGCCTCCACACCACAACCTCCAATTGTAAAGCGTTAATTGGGAATGAACGAATTGCTTCGATAACCAATCCGCACTTCATAAATTTAACGATTCTGGCAAAGAAATCATGTTTGCTTGGATACCACGAATTGAAAACACGATTCCCACATGGTAGAATAATTGAGATGAATCTAGTAAAACAAAACGCATTTAAAAAAATAAATATAGTTCACGATTCCTTAAAAACCGTGGTTTTTCAGACTCTCTTTAAACACATTCTCAACTGCGGACACATTGCTACCACAAAGTTCACCTAACAAAATTACATGGAATTCTGCCGTATTAGCGTCGTTTTGATGAAGAGGACCTTAATCACATTTTTCTGTTGCCATATAAAAAACTCCTACAAAAATTTCATCCATTGAATGTTTAGCAATTTTTTTATGTAATTTAAATAGGTTCTTGTTATTATTACTAAATTTGTATGTATTTCCCCAAGATTAAACTTACATTACTAACAGCCGTTGTGTCCAATCGTAATAATCAACTACTGAGTCGAAATCTCGGCTCAACCCTACTTAAATGCATAAATATATTCTTTCCAAACCACAATCATTGCCATACACTACTCAACGTAAGGAAGCTACCCTGGGTGTCGATTCTGGACCGACGACCAACAGTTAACTGTTATGCGCAATCTGCGACCGAAAAATTTTTCGTCGCCTCTACAAACTTTTACGATTGATCATAGTTTACGTATTCTGGAGTTGCGTGTGGTCGACGAGATTGTTGTATTGGTAACCCTGAGAATATTGTCTATGCTTCTGATTTTTTTTACGTTTCTATGGTGGAAATGTCAAAAACGTTGCGTGTTATGGTTGCCTGGAAACGTCAGATTTTGTTCAGATTTTGTTTAATTATGTTTCTAAAATGCCTGGAGGCATTTCGCAAAATCAAAAACATCTACTGGTTGAGCTAGTGAGTGCCAGTGAGTGCCGACCCGGAGCTGATGATGGGAAAGTTTACATCGGCATTCACCTTCGCCGTATCGCGGCGAAGGTGGTCTGAAATAGCAGACAAGCTAAACGCAATCGGAGGGGCCAACAAAGACTTTAAACAGTGGCGAAAGGTTAGTTATTAAATACTTTAATTTGTGTATACCTTACATTTAAAATGTTTTCTTGTTACCTTACGATGCTGTCTTTGACGAAACGCGATTCGTATCGTGAAACCTAACCTCAATGCCGAGTGTTTATCGAAGAATATTGAATATTTAAAGTTATTATAAAGTGTATTTCGGGGGTTTAGTATCACAGGGGCCTTTTTCAAAAAACTTTGTGAAAAGACGAAAGTTTTAAAGCGTTGAAACTTGGAAAATAGAACACGTTTGTGTAATACATTTTTTTTTATTTACAAGGCAATATTTCCCGCTTACTGTGGGGGTAATAGGATATTTTCAAATATTGTCATGTTAACAGGCAATACGCCCTTGTATTACTAATTTTATATTTTAATTTGTAGAATGTCCAACCTTATCTCAACAGCTTTATATTACATGATTATGGCATTACCGAAACTTACATTTCAAATCACCATTTTTGTAGTTAGGCCCCTGTGATCTTTAGAACCTGATTTCTTTCTATGTTACTGTCAATAATTAATATTATTCAAAATTATTTCCAGACATGGCAAGATTTACGCTGCAAAGCGAAGTCAAAGAGTTTGATGAACAAAAAACATGCTGCCGGGACTGGAGGAGGACCACCAGTGCCAGAAGCCAGTCTGAACGCGATTGATGAGTTGATACTTCAACTCATTAGTCACGTTTCAATCTCCGGCCACACGGGCACATCTGAATCGGTGGTCGACTTCGACTTTTCCTCCCTCGGGGGAACTCAACCTGAGGCTGGTTGCAGCAGCTGGCAGACTCCCGAGAGAGTTGTGGCCCCATCACGCCTGGAGGCGTCACCACCCTTGAGGGCAACACCTTCTTTGGAGGAACCCATCACATTGGATACTTCACCCATACAGACTCGAAGGCCAAATACGGCAACACGTAGAATGATGGAAACATTAAATGTGTCCAAGAAAATGGTAGAACTGGGGGAACAAGCCAATTTTAATCAGGCCATATTTTATAAAGATCTGCTGGCTTTACAGACGAGACAAACAGTTGCCGCTAAAAGAAACAATAACATTTTAAAAGAGTTGTTAAATGTACTTGTAAAGCTGCTAGAAGAATTGAAAGACAAATTTAATACTTAGATTTGGAACTTAATTCTTCTTACAGCTTTACAATTACATTTAACTGCTCTATTAAATTAGTGGTTTTCAATAGAAACTGTTTGCCTCGTCATTAAAGCAAGCAGCTCATTATTTGCATTTTTTTTATAAATAATCATCCCGCGAAGGTTCCAGTGAGAATGCATTTAATGAGTCTACCACTCTACGATATGGCATCTTTCGCCTCGGAGTCTGCACGGGTGGAGGTTCAATGGTGAGGGGGCTGATATGTTATGGTTATTATTTTCATTACCCGTTGGGTTATTATGTAAAATATGAGGCTTGGCGTGTCCCCTCACCATTGACTGATATGTTATGGTTGTTATTTTCATTACCCGTTGGGCTACTATGTAAAAATATGAGGCTTGGCGTTTCCCCTCACCATTGAATAATATGTTATGGTTATTATTTTCATTACCCGTTGGGTTATTATGTAAAATATGAGGCTTGGCGTGTCCCCTCACCATTGACTGATATGTTATGGTTATTATTTTATTATTTTCATTACCCGTTGGGTTACTATGTAAACATATGAGGCTTGGTGTTTCTCCTCACCATTGACTGATATGTTATGGTTATTATTTTCATTACCCATTGGGTTACTATGTAAACATACGAGGCTTGGCGTTTCCCCTCACCATTGTCTGATATGTTTTGGTTGTTATTTTCATTACCCGTTGTGGTTACTTTACTAAATAAAACTAAATGTGGTGGTTAATTGTGTCTCAATCTTTAGCTTGTATTCAAAATATAATTATTCTTTTATAAGTAAACATTATTTTCTATATTATACAATAAGAATTGTGATATTTTTCAACATATATTTTAAAATAATGTTTTGGTTTACACCATTTTTTTTATAAGTAAACATTTGACAAAAATTGTGGTATAAATGAGCATAATGAATACATGTTTAATATTTATAATGGATAAGTATAATATTCTAATTTAAAATTAATATCAAAGATGCTAGTCTTATTTAAAATTTACACCAAAGATGCTAATAACTAGAATACATTGGACTTGTTTTCAGTGTTTTTTTTTTCTGTAGCTTATATTACAAAATATATTAAAATAGTACAACTGATTTCTGACACTGTATTTTATATAAAAAATTGTGTTATTTTCTGTATTATTTGATAAAGATTGTGATATATCTGAGCGTAATGAATAAATGTTTTATATTTATACTGGAAGTAACTAACTAACTAACCATCACGCCGTTTCCTCGCAGGGGTAGGCAGAGAGGACGGACCGCCAAACAACTCGGTCTTGGCATACACTCCTCGCCTCATTCACATTCATACATCTTATCATACATGCTCTTCTATTATTCTGACTCTTGACATGGCCCGACTCAAGTATCTGATTCACTTGATCGTGCCATGTCTTCCTCGGGCGTCCTCGACTTCTTCTACCATTCACTTTAGTATCATATATTCTCTTGACACTCCTTTCTTCGTTCATTCGCTCTATATGTCCAAACCATCTAAGCGTCGCTTTTTTCATCTTACTTATGACGCTCACATCGGCCTTGCATTCTTACTGGAAGTATAATGTTCTTATTTAAAATTTACACCAAAGATGCTAGTAACTACAATACATTGGACTTGTTTTCAGTGTTTTTTTTTCTTTAGCTTATATTACAAAATATATTTAAATAGTACAACTGATTTCTGAAACTGTATTTTATATAAAAAATTGTGTTATTTTCTGTATTCTTTGATAAAGATTGTGATATATCTGAGCGTAATGAATAAATGTTTTATATTTATACTGGAAGTATAATGTTCTTATTTAAAATTTACACCAAAGATGCTAGTAACTACAATACATTGGACTTGTTTTCAGTGTTTTTTTTTTCTTTAGCTTATATTACAAAATATATTAAAATAGTACAACTGATTTCTAACACTGTATTTTATATAAAAAATTTGTGTTATTTTCTGTATTCTTTGATAAATCTGAGCGTAATGAATAAATGTTTTATATTTATACTGGATGTATAATGTTCTTATTTAAAATTTACACCAAAGATGCTAGTAACTAGAATACATTGGACTTGTTTTCAGTGTTTTTTTTTCTTCTTTAGCTTAAATTGCAAAATATAATAAAATTATACAACTGATAACTGTTTTCTGACACTGTATATTTTATATTGAAAATTGTGTTGTTTTCTGTATTATTTGATAAAAAATGTGTTCTTATGTTAAATACACTTTTATTATCACACCATTGTTCTCATTTTTATTTATTTAGACAGGGTTTTTTTTACAGATGTTCGCACTTACGTGAGAACAATCCAGTTATGAAAACTCAGTTACAATATACAAATAGGGACATACAATTACAAAAATGTACAATTAAATAAAATACAATTGGATAAACAAAAACATCACAAATAAAAATATAGAATTATATACAAGCTCGTGACACATATTACGATGAGAGATTACTTACGTAAGAAACCTGAGAGGCATAAATAGAGAGACAAGTGACACATATTACGACGAGAGATTATATATAGTCTTGTTATATAGTCTACACATTGGGTACGTAATCACGACGTATGTCGATGATCTGATTCTTCGATTCTCTTAAAGATAATTTATCTTAGGCTTTAATTAGGCAAACCAAAATAAAGTGGCGCTTGCAAAGTTACTAATTTATTATAATCATATAATTATAATTGGATAATTTGTAGAGCGCATTTTTGTGGAAAATCACCTCAAGGAAGCTGTGCATATTATATTTTAAGTGTTGTGTGTGGATAATCCACCATCATTCAATAATAAAACCATGACAAATAATATAGAGTAAACAGAATAACACAAGGATTTAAAAAAAACTAGTATAAACTTTTAACCAAAATGATTTTGCACTATCCTATTTTGAACGGCCCTACCGGCTACTAAATCTCGGTTAATTCTGTTAACAGGCCCATGGTCAGCAGCCGCTTCACCAGCAATCAGTCCTAAATCTAGATTATGATCAATCAGGTATTCTGGAAGATCAAATTTATCTTCTACACACATATTGTGAAGCACTATGCATGCATTGATAATTTTGGACGCCTTTTCAGGAGCATAATGCAGAACTCTGTGTTTACAAAGGCAACGAAATCTCATTTTTAAGACACCGTTACATCTCTCAACAGTTGACCTGATTGACCTTAGTTTTGTGTTAAACCTATCTTCAGGAGATCCAGGTACAGCCCTATCGACTTGAGTCATTAACCAAGGTCTCAAAGGGTACCCAGAGTCCCCCAAAAGATAATATCCGGACTGACCACTAGTATACAGCTGCTTCAGCACGGGTTCCACAGAACCTGCCTTCCAGATGAAGGCATCGTGAGTGCTCCCTGGGAAACGTGCATCCACGTGCAAGATTCGGAGATCTGAGTCACAAATTAATTGTACATTTATGGAGTGGTACGACTTCCTATTCACATAAATATACTCTGGAGTGTCTGGATCTCTTGTTTTTGGAGGGAATATGGCAACGTGGGTGCAGTCGATGCATCCTATTATCCCAGGGAACCTGTATTTATTGTAAAATCAAAAATAAACAAATATTATTGATAGAGCAAACGTTAAAATAAATAAATAAAGTAATCATAATGTTCCTCTAATAAAAACTTACTTAGTCCTTATCTGGTTTAGTGCCTGGATATTTGGGGGAAATTTTACCCATTGGTTGAAGATTATGGGGTTGTTTAGGGCATTCACCACTTCATTCAGTGCCCGTGATATTGACGGTTGTGAAATTGCAATGTGCAAATTGCACCCCACTGGTAACTGGTAACTACCCGTGGCAAAAAAGTTTAATGCTGCTAATACCTGCAAAACGACATTGCAACCGATTAATTAGAAGTTTACATGTGAAAACTATCAACGGTTTTTAAAATAATTTTTATAATCACTTTAGTTTCAACATCCAGAGCTGAAGAACGGGGTGGGGGCGTTATGTACGGAGATACGAGGATTATCAGCCGACGTACTAAACTTTTGCTTAGCCTAAAATTTCGGATGAAGTTTTCGTCTGTTATCTCAGCGAACGAATCAACCCTCTGGCGAAAACTTCTTGTCGGTCTCAAAGCAACTTGCTCAGCTTGCTCCACATTTTGTACTGCAGCAAAAATCGCCGGTAAATTCGCCATTATATAAAATTTGTCACAACACTGACTCAAAAACTCGCCGTCCTTTAAAAAGCGCGCGTGTCTGTTTGACAGCTCTACTGTCCGCGAGTTGCAACGACTGGTTTTACCAGTCGTTGCCGGGCTCGATTGACTTTTGACGTTTTGCGTGTAAGTATGAAACTCAGGAATACGCACGACGATCGATGTACGTACTTTCTCGTGCGCTTGCGAGTGGCCCTGAGTCAGGAATAGCGACCCTGGTGGATTAGGGTTTCCTGATGATGCCGTACTTATAAAAACTGCCAACAGAGTCTGACATCTGTCATCTCATTTACACCAATTCACACTCCTGCCGGTTTTTTAGAATTGCGTTTTTTAATTTGAATTATGGACATATTGACTACAGTAGATATAGTGGGATGGACGAAAATGCATGTTGATTATATTATAGGGTCACACAAGAGGCAATAATAGGCAGATATTAATTATATCGAAATAAATAATGGGAGGATTTTCCAACCGTTTTAAGATGACATAAAATGTGTTTTTTATATGTTTTGCGCCCAATTTTGTAATGAAATCAATTGCTTGTAGCTTTATGATTCTCTGCAACTGGAAATGTTCACATTAGAAATCGAAACTGTTTCAAAATTTGCCCATCCGCATCCAACAAAATCGTAATAGAACAGCTGTTAAACGTCAGACTATGGTCAAACTGTAAAATAAATAAAAAAGAAAGTCAAGCCAACACTTTATTTTCAACATATTAAATACGTTTGTTTAAAAAATATAAAATGTCAGTTTATGTATTACACTATTTAAAAGAAATAATTTATGTAAATAATAAATACAATTATTAACGTTTTAATATTAATTTAACATGAAAAGTGTTTACTTTGACGTCATTTTATTCTCTATTATAAACAGGAAGGTCCCACACACGAGTAGTCAAAGTTATTACGTTGGACACAGGCAAATAGGAGCGTTTCCTGAGGATCTCTATAGGATCACTTGACTGAGTGGCGCTTCTCGGTATACTCAGATTTGTCAATTGAAAAGTTGGTCACAACGGCTGTTACAGATGTAATCACTTAACAATGGCTAAAAAGCAGTGGCTGTTTTCTCTAAAGTGCGGTTGTGCGGTGAACCCCCATTAAAAATATGATAAAACAAAACAATCTTGTTGTATAGTAATAATATAAGCGCATCACAGATAGCTCGACATTAAAATTCCGTCTTTAAAACTCGCGCCACCGAAAAATACGGTATCTATTCCCATTATGTGCGCGTTGCGATCCGCACACATTTGTCCATACGAAAAAATCATAGCCGATACGAACCGCTGACGGTAGAATGGACAAAACTACGCAGCTTGGTGCGCTGATCACGAGTCAAGATCTCACGTGACCTCCGAACTTTGACGAGTCTCGCCGAAACGAAGGCCGAGATTGTCGCAGGATGACCGGCTGACGGTCGACTTTTGCACTGACGAATGCAAGTTTGTTGAAAGTGGTTGCATTTATCAGTTGTCGCGAATATTCTTTCCTAATTTTTTCACACAATGATGGAATACAGTGTTATATACAAAAAATAACGCTAATGCTTATGAAAAAAGTTTGTAAATTAAATATAATTATTTTTTGTATACGCGTATAATGGATTTTTTGTGTAAATGAAAAAAGCTCATTTTATTTCGTGCCACCTTTATTTGTGTTTCTTGTTTATGTTTTAAAATATCAATTATATTATATTCTACATTCTACGCAATTTTTCTTATTGAAAAAAACAATCATAATTAGCAACGTACGTTGTAAAAACCATTAAACAATTTAAATCCTCTAAAACTTTTTCTGGTTGTTTAATAATTGTGTCGAGGAGTGTCAAGTTATTTAAAAACAATAGTACCTATTTAGGTACTCCTCCAGTAACTTTATTTAATTTGTATGACAAGAGTAAATTTTGATTAGACAATATATCTTCTCTTGAATTTCTGAACCCCCCGTTAAAAAGACCACGAACCGCCACTGCTAAAAAGCCAATAAAGACAAACAACATTATTTATTTGAAATCTGTTGCCAAGCGCAGCCGCTCCTACCCGAGAGAAGAGGAATTGGAATAAAAATAATAATTTTAAAATATCGAATTAAAATTAAATGCTTTTGTTTGCAGCGTACAGAAATTATTTTTTCATTCCCGTTTTTGTCACGATCTCGAATAGTCGTTCAGTTTTAGTCTCGTTGGAGTTTTTTGTTGTAAATTGTTATTTATCCACAGTTTGGAAGCAAAATTCTAGTAATATTAAATATTAAACAATAGATACGTTTGTATTTACCGAAGATGGACTCGAAAGGCGGAGAACAGAATGAAGGCGGTTCAGGAAGTGAATATAATGATTCTGGGTCTGAGGAAGGGAACGAGCCAAGTAGAGAAGTGGACGATAACCACACTTTTGCTGTCCCCGTGATAGTGCGAAGGATGAAACGCAAAGTGGTCAGATCTCGCGGCAGGAAGGTTCCCGGGGTGATGGTGGGCAGAAGGAGGAGGTCGCGCTCCAGGAGGAGAAGGCGTCGCGGATCAAGGAGGCGTCGCCGTCGCCGTCCCATGTACCCCGACGATTGAAGATTAAATTAAATCAATGCATTCAAAATTCCAAATTAAAGTGCCAATCTCTATCACCCTTTAAAACAAAATAATTTCTACATGAAATTTTACAAATTTCTCAATATGATTTAATTTTCGCGAATATTCGTGTGTGTGTGTACATATTTTTTTAAGTGATATTTTTTTTTGCTTTGTTTTACTATTATTTGTCGAAACTAAATTCAAAATATTTCTTATTTTTTGTATGTTGTTTAGTTCTATATTTGAATCGCTTGAAAAATATGTACAGCTGTATATGTTTGTTCGAGATTTTTTTTATCTTTTGAATGTTGGTGTTTTAATAAATGGGATTTTTTAATAATGTCTTTTTATATATCTCAAATAAAAATTATGTTTGGAAACGGATGTTTGCTTCTCGATTAAACTTTGATGTGAGCCTGTCCTATTAAACAAAATAAGGGGTCTGTAATCCGCCACACAATTAAATGACACAATTACTTTGAATATATAAAGAAAAAATATGCTATGTCCAGAAGTCAATGACCCGTACCAATACGTCTTCCACGATCCTTAGTCCCGTCAAAAAATAAATACAAATATTTTGTCAATTTGCTCAGTTCGCTTTTTGAAATTTTAAACATTTGTTAATTATTTCTTCTAAAACGGTACCGGGGAGTAAAGGAGGATTTTTAAAAAATAATGTTTTATGGTACCTTCATTTAGTTGAGTAATTTAATAATTATAATTTTTTTATAATACATTTTTTAATTCAGATTTATTATTATCATTACAATTATCATTACTCGAAGAAGTGTAACTTATGAAATCGTATTTTCAAAGGCGACATGTATTAGCGCCTTGCAAAAGGAATTCAGGCAATCTACATTGCTTCAAAGTAGTATAGCTCGCGGAATCGTATTTTCACAGGCGTCATATATTAGCGCCTTGCAAATGGGATTCAGGTAAACTACATTGCTTCTAGTAGTGCATCTTGCGGAATCGTATTTTTACAGGCGTCAAATATTAGCGCCTTGCAAAATAAATTCAGGCAATCTACATTGCTTCGAAGTAGTGTTACTTGCGAAATCGTTTTTTCACATGCGTCATATATTAGTATCTTGCATAATGAATTCAGGCAATCTACATTGCTTCAAAGTAGTTTAGTATGCGGATTCGTATTTTCACAGGCGTCGTATATTAGCGCCTTGCAAAAGAAATTCAGGCAATGTACATTGCTTCAAAGTACTGTAGTTTGCGGATTCGTATTTTCACAGACATCATATATTAGCCACTTACAAAAGGACGGGCGATTCCGCATCGAACGTCGGTAGTGAGTGGTTGTGTTTACCGGTGCTCTGTGTTTGACGATCTACCTACTTACCTCCTGATTCTACTGCAGATAAGAATTCATTTATTGTTACACTTTTGTTTTGATTATAATTTATTTGTATTATTTTGTTTACGATAAATTCGTGTGTACAGTCAATCAAATAGACTGTTTATTATTTTTAAATTATTATTTTTTTTGTGTTTAAATAATTTGTAAAAATGGAGGAAGACGAAAATAGACCCCCTGATCCCGAATCCATATCCAACAATGCAGATGAATGTGACTCTGATGATAGCCATATTTCTATAACTCTCCCTTCTCGTAAAAGAAGACCTTCGCTTTCTCTTAATGTACCTCCCAAAATTAAATCTCTTTCTCATACCAATCAAACCTCAAGCTCTCAGGGAAATCATAAAGACACCATTCTACCTGAAACTAAAAGTGCTGATCTAATGTATTCTCTTTCCTCATCTGCCCCTTTCATTGTTAATGTTCAAAGAACTGAACATGGGAAGATTATTCATCCGCTGGATTTTGGGAAATTTATTTTCAGTTCAAATAATAAAAACCTTGGAATAGTTAATGGATCAATCAAACCGGAAGGCCGCTACAAATTATCCATTGAGTTTAAATCCGCCACCCTTGCAAATGAATTTGTAAAAAAAATTGATTCACTTTCAAACCAAAAATTTAAATCATTTATTCCTACATATAACCTTACAAGGATGGGGCGGGTCAGGGGTATTCCACCTGATCTCTCAGAATCAGAAATCGTTGATGCTCTTAATGATTCTCAAGTGACTCCTAAAGTATTAAAAGTACGTCGATTAAATTACAAGGATACATCTACTGGAACCACCATATGGAAACCTTCGCAATCTGTTGTAATAACATTTGAAGGTCAAACTTTGCCATCCCGTGTGTTCATCTATTACAACTCACTTCCTGTAGAAGTATATAAATTTCCGACGATTCAATGTTTCAACTGTTGCCGGTTTGGACATTCGAAACCCGTATGTCGTTCCCCTCCATGTTGTCTTCATTGCGGAGAAAATCACGCTTTTGATAATTGTCAAAATTCATCTAATGATCCAATTTGTATTCATTGTAAGGGCAATCATACCGCGGTTAGTTTGGCCTGTCCAGAATTAACTAGACAAAAGAATATTAAGCAAGCAATGGCTTCAGACAATATTTCTTACTTCCAGGCGTCAAAAATATTCCCCACTGCGAAAAAATCTTTTGCAGAGATAACTTCTACCTCATCTCCCTTTCAATTCACTTCCTCTAAACCTCCTCTATCATCTTCTCACTGAGAACCGTTTTTTAAACCGTTAAAACCGAAACCTAAATTTATTCCCTCTTTTGACAAAAAGCAACACAATGAACTTTTGTTTTACCCAAATGGGAACAATAAAACTCAGGAACCCAATGGGAGTGTTTTAAAAAATAATTCTGCTTCACCTATTTTCCCTAAAGTTGTTAATGAAAATTCTTCTTTCATTCAGACATTAATTACCCTCTTAATTTCAATTCTTTCAAACAACAATAATGTACCGTCCAACGCTGCTGATTATATTAAATCATTACTCTCTTGTCTTCCCAATGTCTCTGAAACTGAACAGAATACTTCAGTGGAATAGTAGAAGTCTATTCTCTAACAAATCTGAGCTTATTCAATTACTCAATGTACATGATATTTCAGTCGCCGCCATCTCCGAAACATGGTTAAAACCCTTGTATCAATTTAAGATTCCTGGATATCATTGTCTTAGACATGATAGATTGTATGGTAAAGGTGGCACAGCTCTTATTATTCATGACTCTATCCCTTTTAAACAAATCATTTTTCATACTCTCCCCATCAATTTTCAGATAGTAGCAGCTGTTGTATCTGACATTACAATATTATCAATATATATCCCTCCCTCTACTATTTTTGACGAAAACGAATGGTCATTATTAATATCTCAGATTCGTCCCCCTTATATGATATTGGGCGATTTTAACGCTCATTCTCCCTCTTGGGGTAGCGAATTAACAAACCGTTCGGGTCGTAATCTGTTAGATTTTATTGATACTTTTAATCTTTGTATTTTAAACGACGGATCCCCAACTAGATTCACCCCCCCCTCAACAAAGGAAAAGTGCCGTTGATTTGTCCCTTTGCTCATCTTCAATGATTCCTAAATGTTCTTGGGACATACTTAAAGACCCCCTTTCCAGTGACCATTTTCCTATCATTATTCTCTTCCACCAACTAACTACCTTGCGTTCCTTTACTGTAAACAATAATTTTAAATTCAAAACTAAAGACGCAGATTGGAGAACTTTCTCTAATGAACTAGACTCCCTTGTTCACTCGACAAAGTCATCCCTTGGGAACATCACAAGAGAATGCGAATTGTTTCCTAGTCTAGTAATAAAAGCAGCAGAAAAATCCATTCCGAAACGTAATGCTACTATTAAGATAAAACATTCGACTCCATGGTGGGATGAAGAATGTACTAGGTCTGTTAACTCTAGAAAAGAAGCAATTTCCATTTTCCGCAAGTGTATGTCGTTCGAAAATTACTTATTAGTGAAACGCGCCCAGGCAGAAACTAAACGTATATTGAAAAATAAAAAGCGTTCTGGATGGCGAAAATTTTGTGAAAGTTTGTCTCCTGAATCTTCCCAGTCATCTGTTTGGACCAGTTTAAAAAAGTTCGGTTCATCATTTGCTCCGCAGCGTACAAAGCATATTCCAGAAGAAATTTTAAATAGTTTTGCTGACAAGATAGCCCCTCCATCAGTTGCCAGATATGAAGAAATGCCTACTTTTATTTCCTATCCTTCTCACTCTAACTGGCTAGACTCTCCTTTCTCAGTTAATGAAATAAAACGAGTAACTAATTCCCTTTCAGACTCTTCTCCTGGTCCTGATGGAATATTATATAGCTTTATCAAAGCATTCTCTGACACGTCGTTGAATACTTCTTATCTTTAATTAATAACATGTTTGAAACCGGATTTATTCCGGATATCTGGAAAATTCAAAAAATCCTCCCGATTTTAAAACCAGGGAAAAATCCTTCCGAAGTCTCTTCCTATCGTCCTATCGCTCTTTCGTCGTGTTTAACGAAAGTAGCGGAGCACTTGATAAAGAACAGATTGGAGTGGTTTGTTGAAAATCACAGTATTATCTCTCAAAATCAATATGGCTTCCGGAAAAAGAAATCAACTATGGATAATTTAAGTATATTTACAACAGAAATTCGTATTTCCCAATCCCTTAATTCTTGCACACTGGCCACATTTCTTGATCTTTCGTCAGCTTATGACGATGTATTAATTAATATTTTAAAAGAAAAATTGATAAAAATAAAAATTCCTATGAAATTGGTTCAATTTATTATCAACTTGCTATCAGACAGATCCATTATAATCCACTCTTCCTCAAAAATTTTAAAACGTAAATTATGGAAAGGGTTACCTCAGGGGTCTGTAATTAGTCCATTGTTATTTAATATTTATATAAGCGATTTAGACATTTTAATCCCTTTTTATATCAAGCGACTTTATTTTGCGGACGATTTTCTTATATATATAACACACAAAAATTTATCCCATGCTGCTAAGGAGTTAAATTTGGCTTTGCATTATATTAAAGTTTGGTTATTGTCAAATGGAATGAATTTAGCGACTTCTAAAACTAAGGTAGTGGCTTTTACGCGCAAAAGAAAATTGCCCCCCTTTTCTGTCTCATTTGATAATGTTCATCTCCAAACTGTTAAACAAGTAAAATTTCTTGGTATACTTTTGGACCATAAGCTTTCCTGGCTCCCACATATTCAACACATTTCTGCTAAGTGTGAAAAGGGGCTTAATATGATGCGAGCAGTTTCCAGAGTATGGTGGGGATCTCATCCTACTACCCTGAAACTAATGTATAACTCCCTAGTTCGAAGCCACTTGGATTATGGCACATTTCTTTTCGACCCCCTTCCTAAATATTTGGATAAAAAACTTGAAAGAATTCAATCCAAGGCGCTCAGAATGATTATTGGGGCGATGAAATCTTCTCCTATTAACGCGCTCCAGGTGGAATGCGTAGAACCACCCTTATTTTTGAGAAGACAATTCCTTGCTGATAAGTTTATTTTCAAATCTTTATCTCTGTCTCGTCATCCTTTAGAAGAAAGTCTCGATCATTTGTTTAATAACTTAAACAACGGCAAAAGATTGACAGATAAAAATCGACAGTCTTTCCTTCTAAAAAGTTTTCTTTCATACAGATCTCTCTCTTCTTCTCTCCAAAACGTACAAAAAGATCCAATCCTTCCTATTTACAAAATCCCGTTTGATACTATTAATTTTATCCCCAATGTAATAACTTCCGACTTTCGGACGAACATTTTAACATCATCTAATAACTTTCAAAATGTGGACGATCATTTTAAAAGCATTACGTCTTCTAAGTTTCCTGGGTTTTCCCTAATTTACACAGATGGTTCCAAGTCCGAGCTCAAAGATTGTGGCGCATCTGTGTATATTCCTGAATTCAATCTAAATCTTTCTTATAAATTGCCTAGACAAATTTCTATATTTACCGCAGAATGCTTCGCAATTGAACAAGCTTTAATTCAAATCCAGCTTCTCAATATTCGTCAAGCCATACTATGCACTGACTCTCTAAGTGCTGTATTAAAAATTTCCTCTAATATCGTTCGATGTCCAGAAGACTACATTATTTGTAATATTAAAAACATCCTCAACTCTCTACACGAATCACAATTTGAGACAATATTGGTTTGGGTCCCTGGCCATCTAGGAATTGAGGGTAACGAGAAAGCCGATTCTCTCGCTAAACTTGGAACGATCTCTGGTTCTATCCCTTTAGATTTTAGAATTCCTATCTCTGACGTCTTCTCTATTCTTAAATCCAATATGTCTCGTTCCTGGGAAGAAAATTGGACAAGTACGAAAACCCGAACTGGATCTTTCTACGCTGGAATACAAAGGCATATTCCGAGTAAACCTTGGTTCCACGGCAAAAAAAAATCCAAAAGATTTATTTCCTGCATTTCGAGAATGAGAATTGGTCACTGCTCTATTGCAACTCATTTGTTTAAGATCCGAGTCCTCGATAGTCCACTCTGCGAGTGCGGTGTGGAGGAGGAGACTCTTAACCATATATTCTTTAATTGTAAAAATCATTCTTCCTTCAAAAACATTTATCGTTTGCTTATTAAAATTACCCACAATTCTCCCCTTAGTATTCCGTATTTGCTGTCTCTCAACAATTCTCGCGTTTTTTCAGTTTTATACAAGTTCATAGACTTAAATGAGTTCAATGTTTGATTTGTCCTGTCCCCTCGTAGATTAACCTAAAAAATTTAACTATCTTTCTTAACTTTAATGGCACAAAGCACTCTTCTTAGGGTAAATTGCCTATTCCATAAAAAAAAAAAAAAGGACGGGCAATCTGCATTGCTTCGAAGTAGTGTAGCTTGCGGAATCGTATTTTCACAGGCGTCATACATTAGCGCCTTGCAAAAGAAATTCAGGCAATGTACATTGCTTCAAAGTACTGTAGTTTGCGGATTCGTATTTTCACAGGCATCATATATTAGCCCCTTACAAAAGGACGGGCAATATGCATTGCTTCGAAGAATTGTAGTTTGCGGATTCGTATTTTCACAGGCATCATATATTAGCCGCATACAAAACTTACAATTGCTTCGAAGTAGTGTAGCTTGCGGAATCGTATTTTCACAGGCGTCATATATTAGCGCCTTGCAAAAGAAATTCAGGCAATGTACATTGCTTCAAAGTACTGTAGTTTGCGGATTAATATTTTCACAGGCATCATATTTTTTTTATTTTTTTTATGGAATAGGCAATTCACCCTAAGAAGAGTGCTTTGTGCCATTAAAGTTAAGAAAGATAGTTAAATTTTTTAGGTTAATCTACGAGGGGACAGGACAAATCAAACATTGAACTCATTTAAGTCTATGAACTTGTATAAAACTGAAAAAACGCGAGAATTGTTGAGAGACAGCAAATACGGAATTACTAAGGGGAGAATTGTGGGTAATTTTAATAAGCAAACGATAAATGTTTTTGAAGGAAGAATGATTTTTACAATTAAAGAATATATGGTTAAGAGTCTCCTCCTCCACACCGCACTCGCAGAGTGGACTATCGAGGACTCGGATCTTAAACAAATGAGTTGCAATAGAGCAGTGACCAATTCTCATTCTCGAAATGCAGGAAATAAATCTTTTGGATTTTTTTTTGCCGTGGAACCAAGGTTTACTCGGAATATGCCTTTGTATTCCAGCATAGAAAGATCCAGTTCGGGTTTTCGTACTTGTCCAATTTTCTTCCCAGGAACGAGACATATTGGATTTAAGAATAGAGAAGACGTCAGAGATAGGAATTCTAAAATCTAGAGGGATAGAACCAGAGATCGTTCCAAGTTTAGCGAGAGAATCGGCTTTCTCGTTACCCTCAATTCCTAGATGGCCAGGGACCCAAACCAATATTGTCTCAAATTGTGATTCGTGTAGAGAGTTGAGGATGTTTTTAATATTACAAATAATGTAGTCTTCTGGACATCGAACGATATTAGAGGAAATTTTTAATACAGCACTTAGAGAGTCAGTGCATAGTATGGCTTGACGAATATTGAGAAGCTGGATTTGAATTAAAGCTTGTTCAATTGCGAAGCATTCTGCGGTAAATATAGAAATTTCTCTAGGCAATTTATAAGAAAGATTTAGATTGAATTCAGGAATATACACAGATGCGCCACAATCTTTGAGCTCGGACTTGGAACCATCTGTGTAAATTAGGGAAAACCCAGGAAACTTAGAAGACGTAATGCTTTTAAAATGATCGTCCACATTTTGAAAGTTATTAGATGATGTTAAAATGTTCGTCCGAAAGTCGGAAGTTATTACATTGGGGATAAAATTAATAGTATCAAACGGGATTTTGTAAATAGGAAGGATTGGATCTTTTTGTACGTTTTGGAGAGAAGAAGAGAGAGATCTGTATGAAAGAAAACTTTTTAGAAGGAAAGACTGTCGATTTTTATCTGTCAATCTTTTGCTGTTGTTTAAGTTATTAAACAAATGATCGAGACTTTCTTCTAAAGGATGACGAGACAGAGATAAAGATTTGAAAATAAACTTATCAGCAAGGAATTGTCTTCTCAAAAATAAGGGTGGTTCTACGCATTCCACCTGGAGCGCGTTAATAGGAGAAGATTTCATCGCCCCAATAATCATTCTGAGCGCCTTGGATTGAATTCTATCAAGTTTTTTATCCAAATATTTAGGAAGGGGGTCGAAAAGAAATGTGCCATAATCCAAGTGGCTTCGAACTAGGGAGTTATACATTAGTTTCAGGGTAGTAGGATGAGATCCCCACCATACTCTGGAAACTGCTCGCATCATATTAAGCCCCTTTTCACACTTAGCAGAAATGTGTTGAATATGTGGGAGCCAGGAAAGCTTATGGTCCAAAAGTATACCAAGAAATTTTACTTGCTTAACAGTTTGGAGATGAACATTATCAAATGAGACAGAAAAAGGGGGCAATTTTCTTTTGCGCGTAAAAGCCACTACCTTAGTTTTAGAAGTCGCTAAATTCATTCCATTTGACAATAACCAAACTTTAATATAATGCAAAGCCAAATTTAACTCCTTAGCAGCATGGGATAAATTTTTGTGTGTTATATATATAAGAAAATCGTCCGCAAAATAAGGTCGCTTGATATAAAAAGGGATTAAAATGTCTAAATCGCTTATATAAATATTAAATAACAATGGACTAATTACAGACCCCTGAGGTAACCCTTTCCATAATTTACGTTTTAAAATTTTTGAGGAAGAGTGGATTATAATGGATCTGTCTGATAGCAAGTTGATAATAAATTGAACCAATTTCATAGGAATTTTTATTTTTATCAATTTTTCTTTTAAAATATTAATTAATACATCGTCATAAGCTGACGAAAGATCAAGAAATGTGGCCAGTGTGCAAGAATTAAGGGATTGGGAATACGAATTTCTGTTGTAAATATACTTAAATTATCCATAGTTGATTTCTTTTTCCGGAAGCCATATTGATTTTGAGAGATAATACTGTGATTTTCAACAAACCACTCCAATTTGTTCTTTATCAAGTGCTCCGCTACTTTCGTTAAACACGACGAAAGAGCGATAGGACGATAGGAAGAGACTTCGGAAGGATTTTTCCCTGGTTTTAAAATCGGGAGGATTTTTTGAATTTTCCAGATATCCGGAATAAATCCGGTTTCAAACATGTTATTAATTAAAGATAAGAAGTATTCAACGACGTGTCAGAGAATGCTTTGATAAAGCTATATAATATTCCATCAGGACCAGGAGAAGAGTCTGAAAGGGAATTAGTTACTCGTTTTATTTCATTAACTGAGAAAGGAGAGTCTAGCCAGTTAGAGTGAGAAGGATAGGAAATAAAAGTAGGCATTTCTTCATATCTGGCAACTGATGGAGGGGCTATCTTGTCAGCAAAACTATTTAAAATTTCTTCTGGAATATGCTTTGTACGCTGCGGAGCAAATGATGAACCGAACTTTTTTAAACTGGTCCAAACAGATGACTGGGAAGATTCAGGAGACAAACTTTCACAAAATTTTCGCCATCCAGAACGCTTTTTATTTTTCAATATACGTTTAGTTTCTGCCTGGGCGCGTTTCACTAATAAGTAATTTTCGAACGACATACACTTGCGGAAAATGGAAATTGCTTCTTTTCTAGAGTTAACAGACCTAGTACATTCTTCATCCCACCATGGAGTCGAATGTTTTATCTTAATAGTAGCATTACGTTTCGGAATGGATTTTTCTGCTGCTTTTATTACTAGACTAGGAAACAATTCGCATTCTCTTGTGATGTTCCCAAGGGATGACTTTGTCGAGTGAACAAGGGAGTCTAGTTCATTAGAGAAAGTTCTCCAATCTGCGTCTTTAGTTTTGAATTTAAAATTATTGTTTACAGTAAAGGAACGCAAGGTAGTTAGTTGGTGGAAGAGAATAATGATAGGAAAATGGTCACTGGAAAGGGGGTCTTTAAGTATGTCCCAAGAACATTTAGGAATCATTGAAGATGAGCAAAGGGACAAATCAACGGCACTTTTCCTTTGTTGAGGGGGGGTGAATCTAGTTGGGGATCCGTCGTTTAAAATACAAAGATTAAAAGTATCAATAAAATCTAACAGATTACGACCCGAACGGTTTGTTAATTCGCTACCCCAAGAGGGAGAATGAGCGTTAAAATCGCCCAATATCATATAAGGGGGACGAATCTGAGATATTAATAATGACCATTCGTTTTCGTCAAAAATAGTAGAGGGAGGGATATATATTGATAATATTGTAATGTCAGATACAACAGCTGCTACTATCTGAAAATTGATGGGGAGAGTATGAAAAATGATTTGTTTAAAAGGGATAGAGTCATGAATAATAAGAGCTGTGCCACCTTTACCATACAATCTATCATGTCTAAGACAATGATATCCAGGAATCTTAAATTGATACAAGGGTTTTAACCGTGTTTCGGAGATGGCGGCGACTGAAATATCATGTACATTGAGTAATTGAATAAGCTCAGATTTGTTAGAGAATAGACTTCTACTATTCCACTGAAGTATTCTGTTCAGTTTCAGAGACATTGGGAAGACAAGAGAGTAATGATTTAATATAATCAGCAGCGTTGGACGGTACATTATTGTTGTTTGAAAGAATTGAAATTAAGAGGGTAATTAATGTCTGAATGAAAGAAGAATTTTCATTAACAACTTTAGGGAAAATAGGTGAAGCAGAATTATTTTTTAAAACACTCCCATTGGGTTCCTGAGTTTTATTGTTCCCATTTGGGTAAAACAAAAGTTCATTGTGTTGCTTTTTGTCAAAAGAGGGAATAAATTTAGGTTTCGGTTTTAACGGTTTAAAAAACGTTTCTCTGTGAGAAGATGATAGTGGAGGATTAGAGGAAGTGAATTGAAAGGGAGATGAGGTAGAAGTTATCTCTGCAAAAGATTTTTTCGCAGTGGGGAATATTTTTGACGCCTGGAAGTAAGAAATATTGTCTGAAGCCATTGCTTGCTTAATATTCTTTTGTCTAGTTAATTCTGGACAGGCCAAACTAACCGCGGTATGATTGCCCTTACAATGAATACAAATTGGATCATTAGATGAATTTTGACAATTATCAAAAGCGTGATCTTCTCCGCAATGAAGACAACGTGGAGGGGAACGACATACGGGTTTCGAATGTCCAAACCGGCAACAGTTGAAACATTGAATCGTCGGAAATTTATATACTTCTACAGGAAGTGAGTTGTAATAGATGAACACACGGGATGGCAAAGTTTGACCTTCAAATGTTATTACAACAGATTGCGAAGGTTTCCATATGGTGGTTCCAGTAGATGTATCCTTGTAATTTAATCGACGTACTTTTAATACTTTAGGAGTCACTTGAGAATCATTAAGAGCATCAACGATTTCTGATTCTGAGAGATCAGGTGGAATACCCCTGACCCGCCCCATCCTTGTAAGGTTATATGTAGGAATAAATGATTTAAATTTTTGGTTTGAAAGTGAATCAATTTTTTTTACAAATTCATTTGCAAGGGTGGCGGATTTTAACTCCATGGATAATTTGTAGCGGCCTTCCGGTTTGATTGATCCATTAACTATTCCAAGGTTTTTATTATTTGAACTGAAAATAAATTTCCCAAAATCCAGCGGATGAATAATCTTCCCATGTTCAGTTCTTTGAACATTAACAATGAAAGGGGCAGATGAGGAAAGAGAATACATTAGATCAGCACTTTTAGTTTCAGGTAGAATGGTGTCTTTATGATTTCCCCGAGAGCTTGAGGTTTGATTGGTATGAGAAAGAGATTTAATTTTGGGAGGTACATTAAGAGAAAGCGAAGGTCTTCTTTTACGGGAAGGGAAAGTTATAGAAATATGGCTATCATCAGAGTCACATCCATCTGCATTGTTGAATATGGATTCGGGATCAGGTGGTCTATTTTCGTCTTCCTCCATTTTTACAAATTATTTAAACACAAAAAAAATAATAATTTAAAAATAATAAACAGTCTATTTGATTGACTGTACACACGAATTTATCGTAAACAAAATAATACAAATAAATTATAATCAAAACAAAAGTGTAACAATAAATGAATTCTTATCTGCAGTAGAATCAATTTAGCTTGCGGAATCGTATTTTCACAGGCGTCACATATTAGCGCCTTACAAAAGGAATTCAGGCAATCTGCATTGCTTCAAAGTAGTGTAGATTGCAGAATCATATTTTCAAAAACGTCATATATTTGCGCATTGCAAATGGGGTTTCGGCAATATGCATAGCTTTAAAGTAGTGTTACTTGCGGAATCGTATTTTTACAGGCGTCAAATATCTATATTCTCAGAATAGGGTCGGCACTAGATGGAACCTTGTTATTCCATAGGGTCGATATATTAGCCCCTTACAAAAGGAATTCTGGCAATCTGCATTGCGTATTTCCTCGAAGAAGTGTAACTTATGAAATCGTATTTTCAAAGGCGACATATATTAGCGCCTTGCAAAAGGAATTCAGGCAATCTACATTGCTTCAAAGTAGTATAGCTCGCGGAATCGTATTTTCACAGGCGTCATATATTAGCGCCTTGCAAATGGAATTCAGGCAATCTACATTGCTTCAAAGTAATGTAGCTTACGGAATCATATTTTCCCCCTTACAAAAGGAATTCAGGCAATCTGCTTTGCTTCGAAGAAGTAATGTGGAATCGTATTTCCACCGGCATCATATGTTAGCGCCTTTTTTAAAAAAATCAGGCAATCTACATTGCTTCAAAGTAGTTTAGTATGCGGATTCGTATTTTCACAGGCGTCGTATATTAGCGCCTTAAAAAAGGAATTCAGGCAATCTGCATTGCTTCGAAGTAGTGTAGATTGCGGAATCGTATTTTCACAGGCATCATATATTAGCCGCATACAAAACTTACAATTGCTTCGAAGTTAGCGTAATATATAAGCGCCTTGCAAGAGGAATTCAGGCAATCTGCATTGCTTTGAAGTAGTGTAGATTGCGGAATCGTATTTTCACAGGCGTCATATTTTTGCGCCTTACAAAAAAAAAATTCCGGTAATCTACATTGCTTCAAAGTAGTGTAACTTGCGGAATCGTATTTTCACAGGCGTCATATATTAGCGCCTTTCAAAAGAAATTCAGGCAATCTGCGTTGCTTCAGAGTAGTGTAGCTTGGGGAATCGTATTTTCACAGGCATTGTATATTAGCGCCTTAACAAAGGAATCAGGCAATCTGCATTGCTTCGAAGTAGTGTAGCTTTCGGAATACTATTTTCACAGGCGTCATATATTACCGTCTTGGAAAAACGGCTGGCTAAAAACGTTGATTAAGGGTGTGATTTTATCTTTAACATCTTGTATATGGGTTTTTAAAGTTAGATGCTTATCGATGCACAGCCCATGATATTTTTCCTTTATCCGGATTTGCAAATCATTCTTTTCAATTTTTAAGGGTACGTGAGGAGGAATTATCTTACGGATTGTGCTTAAAACCATGTATCCTGTTTTTTTATGTTCATTGTTAGGATATTTGATTGGAGCCAACTGCAAATTTTTTTTAGGTCACTTTGTGTATTTTCTAGAAAGATGTTTAGGTCTTTACCCCAGTAGAATATTGCAGTGTCATCCGCATACAGAAAAATCTCACCATTTATGTCTAATTGCGAAATATCATTGATGTACATTTGGAACAGTAGTGGTCCTAGTATGGATCCTTGCCGAACTCCATAGTTTATTGGAAGATGCTTGCTATTATGATTGTTAATGCCAACGAATTGCTTTCTATTGCTAAGATATGATTTGAATAGATTAAGAGCAGGCCCAACTACACCAATTTTCTCAAGTTTCTTGAGAAGTATATCATGGCTTACTATATCAAGGCTTTTTAAAGGTCAACTAGTATAGATAAGATATAATTTCCTCCATGAATGCCGCTCCGAAGTTTACTGATTACGTCGTTTATAGCCGCAAGTGTGTTCGATTTTTTCCTAAAGCCATATTGTTTTTTATAAAAGAATGATTTTTTGCATTGGTTCGAAGTAGTGTAACTTGAAGAATCGTAGTTTCACAGGCGTCACATAGCCCCTTACACAAGGAATTCAGGCAATCTGCATTTTCAAAGGCGTCATATATTAGCCACCCCACCCGCCTTTCAAAAGAAATTCAAGCCATCTTCTACATTGCTTCAAAGAAGTGGAGTATGCGGAATCGTATTTTAACAGGCGTCATATGTTAGCGCCTAGCAAAAGAAATTCAGGCAATCTGCGTTGCTTCAGAGTAGTGTAGTTTGCGGAAACGTATTTTCACGGGCGTCAAATATATGCGCCTTGCTAAAGAAATTCCGGCAATCTGCATTGCTTCAAAGTAGTGTCGATTGCGGAATCGTATTTTCATAGGCGTCATATATTAGTGCCTTTCAAAAGAAATTCAGGCAATCTGCGTTGCTTCAGAGTAGAGTAGCTTGCGGAATCGTATTTTCACATGCATCATATATTAGCGCCTTGGAAAAAGAATTCATACAATCTGCATTGCTTCAAAGTTGTGTAGATTTCAGAATCGTATATTCACAGGCGTCATATATTAGCGCCTAGCCAATGAAATTCCGGCAATCTAAATTACTTCAAAGAAGTGTCAATTGTGGAATCGTATTTTCTTTCACAGGCGTCATATATTAGCGCCTTGAAAAAGGAATTCAGGCAATCTGCATTGCTTCAAAGTAGTGTAGATTGCGGAATAGTATTTTCACAGGCGTCATATTTTTGCGCCTTGCAAAAAAAATAATTCGGGCAATCTACATTGCTTCAAAGTAGAGTAACTTGCGTGTTCGTATTTTCACAGGCGTAATATATTAGCGCCTTGCCAATGAAATTCCGGCAATCTACAGTGCTTCGAAGTAGTGCAGCTTGCGGAATCGTATTTTCACAGGCGTCATATATTAGCGCCTTAAAAAAGGAATTCCGGCAATCTTCAGTGCTTCGAAGTAGTGCAGCTTGCGGAATCGTATTTTCACAGGCATCGTATATTAGCGCCTTGCCAATGAAATTCCGGCAATCTAAATTACTTCAAAGAAGTGTCAATTGTGGAATCGTATTTTCACAGGCGTCATATATTAGCGCCTTGAAAAAGGAACTCAGGCAATCTGCAATAATTCAAAGTATTGTAGATTACGATATCGTATTTTCACAGGCGTCATATTTTTGCGCCTAAAAAAAAATCAGGCAATCTACAGTGCTTCGAAGTAGTGCAGCTTGCGAAATCGTATTTTCACAGGCGTCATATATTAACGCCTTGGAAAAGGAATTCATGCAATCTGCATTGCTTCAAAGTAGCGTTGACTGCGGAATCATATTTACAAAGGCGTCATATTTTTGCGCCTCACAAAAAAAATTTCAGGCAATCTACATTGCTTCAAAGTAGTGTAGATTACGGAATCGCATTTTCACACGCGTCATATATTAGGGCCCTACAAAAGGAATTCAGGCAATCTACAGTGCTTCGAAGTAGTGCAGCGTATTTTCACAGTATTTTCACAGGCGTCATATATTAGCGCCATTAAATAGGAATTCAGGCAATCTACATTGCTTCAAAGCAGTGTCGATTGTGGAATCGTATTTTCACAGACGTCATATATTAGCGCCTTTCAAAAGAATTTCGGGCAATCTGCCATATATTGGCGCCCTTCAAAAGAAATTCAGGCAATCTGCATTGCTTCAAAATAGTGTAGATTGCGGAATCGTATTTTCACAAGCGACATATTTTTGCTCTTGCAAAAAAAAAAAAATCAGGCAATCTACATTGCTTCAAAGTAGTGACGATTACGGAATCGTATTTTCACAGGCGTCATATAGCCCCTTAGAAAAGGAATTCAGGTAATCTGCATTGCTTCGAAGTAGTGTAGCTTGCGGAATCGTATTTTCACAGGCGTCATATATTAACGCCTTGGAAAAGGAATTCATGCAATCTGCATTGCTTCAAAGTAGCGTTGATTGCGGAATCGTATTTTCACAGGCGTCATATTTTTGCGCCTTGCTAAAAAAAAATTCAGGCAATCTACATTGCTTCAAAGTAGTGACGATTACGGAATCGTATTTTCACAGGCGTCATATAGCCCCTTAGAAAAGGAATTCAGGTAATCTGCATTGCTTCGAAGTAGTGTAGCTTACGGAATCGTATTTTCACAGGCGTCATATATTAACGCCTTGGAAAAGGAATTCATGCAATCTGCATTGCTTCAAAGTAGCGTTGATTGCGGAATCGTATTTTCACAGGCGTCATATTTTTGCGCCTTGCTAAAAAAATTTCAGGCAATCTACATTGCTTCAAAGTAGTGTAGATTGCGGAATCGTATTTTCACAGGCGTCATATAGTAGCGCCTTGAAAAATGAAATTCCGGCAATCTACATTGCTTTAAAGTAGTGTCGATTGCGGAATCGTATTTTCACAGGCGTCATATATTAGCGCCTTTCAAAAGAAATTCAGGCAATCTGCGTTGCTTCAGAGTAGTGTAGCTTGCGGAATCGTATTTTCACAGGCGTCATATATTAACGCCTTTCAAAAGAATTTCGGGCAATCTGCCATATATTGGCGCCCTTCAAAAGAAATTCAGGCAATCTGCATTGCTTCAAAATAGTGTAGATTGCGGAATCGTATTTTCACAAGCGACATATTTTTGCTCTTGCAAAAAAAAAAAATCAGGCAATCTACATTGCTTCAAAGTAGTGACGATTACGGAATCGTATTTTCACAGGCGTCATATAGCCCCTTAGAAAAGGAATTCAGGTAATCTGCATTGCTTCGAAGTAGTGTAGCTTACGGAATCGTATTTTCACAGGCGTCATATATTAACGCCTTGGAAAAGGAATTCATGCAATCTGCATTGCTTCAAAGTAGCGTTGATTGCGGAATCGTATTTTCACAGGCGTCATATTTTTGCGCCTTGCTAAAAAAATTTCAGGCAATCTACATTGCTTCAAAGTAGTGTAGATTGCGGAATCGTATTTTCACAGGCGTCATATAGTAGCGCCTTGAAAAATGAAATTCCGGCAATCTACATTGCTTTAAAGTAGTGTCGATTGCGGAATCGTATTTTCACAGGCGTCATATATTAGCGCCTTTCAAAAGAAATTCAGGCAATCTGCGTTGCTTCAGAGTAGTGTAGCTTGCGGAATCGTATTTTCACAGGCGTCAAATATATGCGCCTTGTTAATGAAATTCCGGCAATCTAAATTGCTTCAAAGTAGTGTCGATTGCGGAATCATATTTTCACAGGCGTCATATATTAGCGACTTTAAATAGGAATTCAGGCAATCTGCATTGCTTCAAAGTAGCGTTGATTGCGGAATCGTATTTTCACAGGCGTCATATATTTGCGCCTTGCTAAAAAAAAATTCAGGCAATCTACATTGCTTCAAAGTAGTGTAGATTGCGGAATCGTATTTTCACAGGCGTCATATAGTAGCGCCTTGAAAAATGAAATTCCGGCAATCTAAATTGCTTCAAAGCAGTGTCGATTGCGGAATCGTATTTTCAAAAGCGTCATATATAAGCGCCTTTCAAAAGAAATTCAGGCAATCTGCGTTGCTTCAGAGAAGTGTAGCTTGTGGAATCGTATTTTCACAGGCGTCATATATAAGCGCCTTAAAAAAGGAATTCAGGCAATCTACAGTGCTTCGAAGTAGAGTAGCTTGCGGAATCGTATTTTCACATGCATCATATATTAGCGCCTTGGAAAAAGAATTCATACAATCTGCATTGCTTCAAAGTTGTGTAGATTTCAGAATCGTATATTCACAGGCGTCATATATTAGCGCCTAGCCAATGAAATTCCGGCAATCTAAATTACTTCAAAGAAGTGTCAATTGTGGAATCGTATTTTCTTTCACAGGCGTCATATATTAGCGCCTTGAAAAAGGAATTCAGGCAATCTGCATTGCTTCAAAGTAGTGTCGATTGCGGAATCGTACTTTTACAGGCGTCATATATTAGCGCCTTGCAAATGGGGTTCCGGCAATATGTATAGCTGTAAAGCAGTATAACTTGTGGAATCGTACTTCCACAGGCGTCATATATTAGTGTGTTGCAAATGGAGTTCCGGCAATATGGTCAGCTTTGAAGTAGTGTAACTTGCGGAATCGTATTTTTACAGGCGTCAAATATTAGCGCCTTGCAAATGGAATTCAGGCAATCTGCATTGCTTCAAAGTTGTCTAGTTTGCAGAATCGTATTTTCACAGGCTTCATATAGCCCCTTACAAAAGGAATTCTGGCAATCTGCATTGCTTCGAAGTAGTATTATAGCTTGCGGAATCGCATTTTCACAGGCGTCATATATTAGCCACCCCACCCGCCTTTCAAAAGAAATTCAGGCAATCTACATTGCTTCAAAGTAGTGGAGAATGTGGAATCGTATTTTCACAGACGTCATATATTAGCTCCTTGCAAATGGAATTCAGGCAATCTATAATGCTTCAAAGTAGTGTAGCTTGCAGAATCGTATTTTCACAGGCGTTATATATTAGCGCCTTGCAAATGGAGTGCCGGCAATATGCACAACTTTGAAGTAGTATATGCACAGGCGTCATATATTTTCGACAGGAATTGGTGACACAGTCGACACCGCTTCATTTATTCCCCGGCGGGATTGATGTGATCCACAGGGCTATACCTAAGTCTCTAGATTGGCTCGTAGACCTAGATACCTCCCTGACCACCTTTCCAACATACGAAAAAAAAAGATAAGAAAAGAAGAGAATAGACAAACACTACCCAAAGTAAGTATCGGGTTTGCCGACCAGTTCATCACATTGATTGTGTGAGTCTTTAACTATTGTGATGTCAACATATATGGAGACACGTGAGATTTAGCTATTTGTGTTTTTCTTTAGGAATCAGGGGAGCGAAAGTTAATTTCATGTGGCATGTAATTCCTTACAATGACAGAATAAATCGTTAATTTTATCAAAAAGTTTATTAATTATAAATCCTAAACAGAGCAAGCGTATTTACAGCTACATAACTAAGATTCACTATCATTGGTGTGTGATGAACATTCAAATTATATTATAAGGGACTTTCACTGCTGAATACACTAGCTAATATTTCCATATTTAAAAGAAATTTAGATAAAATACCAAAGATTACAAAGGTTTTTAGAGAAAACTAAGCGTAATAGATAACTTGAATGAACATAATGTCAAGCATGAAAAAATAAAACTTTTTCGACCGACATTAGCAATGGTTGAAAATTTTGTGTAAAACTAAATAAATTTCTGTACAAGTATAAATGATCTATGGTCAATGAAAATATTTGTCATAGAAATGTAATTTAACTAACAATAATAATACCGTTGAATGTTTTTAACAAAATTTATGGATAAAAACATTACATTGACAGTCTCTTGTTACAATATTATGTACACACAGCTTGAAGTATTTAATATAATATTATGTACGGAGTTTGATACAAGATTACAATATTTAATGGATTATTTTTAAAATGACACGCAGTAGAACTTCACAAAAATGGAAAAAATATTTCACCGATATGATTAGTTTACGCTTCACATCAAGATGGCATAATTCATTAGAATAATTATTAGTTTCTTCTATAGGTTAGTTTAACCTTTTGACCTGTTAGCTAGCTCAGGTTTTGTAGTAAACCCCACGAGTAATACAGGCAACCAAAGTTGATATATCAAGGGTTGATAGAGCCAGGTATCATGCTGATTTCTTGCCGTGTCAACTGTTGATACGAACGTGGCCAAAGGGTTCAATAGTACCAAATTGGGTAACAGAGAAGTAGTACAGATCCTCGTTTGGTTGGATTTAATTTTATTCAGAACCGATCAGGAGTCGGAGACCAATAAATAGACACCTGAACACAACAGACCAAAAGTGGGGGAGTGCCTCGCAGACAAACAATCCTTAACCAAATGAGTTTACTATTCCAACAACTTGTACAATTTTCTAACTTCACCAAAAAATTTAAAAGTAGTTGCCTATCCTTTCCAATGGGTAAAAAAAAAAGAAGATTATTATTTTCAATTAATGTTCGGGTTTAGCTTTTTTATTATATACAATATTTAATTGTTATATCAAAAGAGAGGGTTTTTAACCAAAAATCAACAATAAACCTTGAGCCAAGTTATTTGTAATTTTTCATTTTTGCTTTAATGGCAAAAATATTTAGTTTCATAAAAAATTTTTAAAAAATTTCTGCAAAGATCGAATTCTAGATCAATTGTTCCGATTATTTATTAATTTGCATTAAGTTTTGTCTCACAGACCCACCTCACAGCATCCTCAAATATGATAGACACTCCGAGGGAAATTATTTCCATCAGAATAATTGTGTGTGATAATAATCAGAATAATAATAATACGTGTGGAGATTGCGTAAAAAATATCTAAAACATCAAATTTCAAAACTTTTTGTGTAAAAATATTGTAGATCTTAAAAATTCAAGTTCCTTACAAATAATATTAATAATTGTGATGAATAGAAGATAAATGGTTGGAAAGTATGTACGGAGGAGTCTGGATTAGTTGAGGAACCCTCGGCATTGAGGGGCTCCGCAGAGGCAGGGGATCTTCTCATCCTCCAGAGGGAACTTGTAGTCGTAGGTGATCTCCTCGTTGACTCCGATGGGCTGCTTGGAGTAGATGACTATCTTTTTCTGCGACTCGATAGTGATGATCTTTGCGTAACAATTTGGCTGGAAAGAGAGAGAATACAATCAAAATGGAATAGTTTACTAAATATTGTGAAAAAAAAAAACAGTATTAGAGAAAAACCATTTAACCGCTTGGGCACAAAAGCTTATTTTACCTGAGTTATCAAAACTGATATGTTTTTAGTAATAATAATAATAATTGGATAATTTGTAGAGCGCCGTTTTTGTGAGAAATTCTCAAATAATGTTTAATTTCAAAATATGGGATCTGTAGTAGTCCCAGAGAGAAGTCGTAAGTGACACCATCGATGATCGTCCTAAAATGTTGATATAAAAATCTTCCTTCTCACACGTCTCGTAAGAAAATGAAAAGATACAAGAATGATATTATCACGTATGACCTTTCTCTGGGTCCACATTCATATCTCTAAGGGCTGTGGCACTGCTTATTTTTTGTATCTGGCGTAATTGTCGTAATTTGAGACTTTTAGGCTCAACAGGAAGGATTACAAACTAGGGCTTTGTGACATAAACCAATTCACAACACAAATGACAAAGACTTGGAATTGAATGAAAACTGGATTTAAAGCATTGATTTAAATTGGCAAAATAAATATAAATAAGTACTCACATTACAACTGTGATTAATAAACCTGGCTAAGTTCCCGCACTTGGTTGCATCAATAATATTATCCAGATCGATTCTGAAGAGGTACGAACTTCCGATGCCGGTAGCCTCGTAGTGCATCTCCCTCAGATCGGCCACAATGGGGCGAACCATCTGCCCCACGTATTCAATGACCATCTCATCGGCGGCAATGGGCTCCATGGCAAACAGACCCCAATCGTGGATGCCGGACTTGGCAAACTTGAGCTGCTTCTTTCTGAACTTGAGCTGGTTGAACTTGAGGAGGTCTGAATCGTTATCGAGGCCAAATGCGGTGAGGAGTCGCCTCTGGTTGGATCTGGCTTCCCTGGACAGCCCCTGCATCTTGGCCGAGAGCTGCTTCACGCTGTTGTCCAGGGCTGTCTGCTCCGGGTTGTTGGGGTTATTATCTATGAGGGCCAGGCTGCGCGCGTGGTGATACTTGTACTTGTTTTTGATCTTCGAGTCCATCTTGTAGAAACCTTCCGTTCTGGCTGAACCCGTGTTGTGGATCTGTTGACAGGTTAAGGTAGATTTATTATGCGTACGTATATAATATTATATTCCAAATGCTTAACCTTTTGATAGCCAGCATAGGAAAAATATTTTTTGTCATTACGACGTAAGAAATTTGACATTTCTTGCGAATCCAATATTTATAACATTTCTTTTGTGATATATCACAAAAATTTCATGAAAATGATGAAGATAAAACGATCTTTCTGATAATACCTGAAATCTATTCTCTCGACAATGAATTTATATCAAAAACAATGATAGAATATAGAGTTTCTAAACCAACTCCGGCCATATTTAAGATTATTAAAATTATTCCCTATTATTTCTATTATTACTATTCGAGGCTAGACGCTTTGCAGTATTTCGTTACGTCAAGAACGAGAATGGCCCAAGCGATTCTGATCTTGTTCTTGATACAATTTCTTTATACATAAGGGACAAAATCGATGGTACACCGGAATACGTACGGCCAATGAAAGGTTAAATTCCTTCCCACTCATTTCCAGTGGAGCAACTAACCTGTAATTCCTCGGACTGGTAGCCATGCTTTCTGGACTTCTTCTTGGGAGGGCTGTAGGGCACGTCGGTGGGGCAGTGGTCCACCCAGTGCGTGTCGTTGAGCCAGTAGCCCTGCGTATCGTCCGACAGCTCGATCTCGTACGACTTTTTCAGCAGACGGATGTCCTCGGAATCGATGCCCTTCGTGAGGAACTCGTACAGCACATCCATGATGTTGCGGGGTTTGAATACCGCCTTGTCCGGCGATTCTAGCGGTTTTTCGACAACCGTGTTATATTTGTCATCGTGCAGTCTGGGAAATATAACGTACACATTAGCATGGGGGATATAAATGACCAAACATAAAAAACTATTTCATTATAAGGTGTTTCTGTATAACGAAGATGTGGAAAATCATTTACATAATATACATGGGGGCAGCAACTCAACCAGATCACTTTGTGAAATGTTTTTACTGGTTTATGCAACCCAGTGCAATATGTTAAAAATGTATGTACATTGTTTGTTTTCCCAAATAAATTACTGGACATAACAAACTGAACATTGCTTTGAGCATCCAACGAACTCCTCCATACTTAACATCACTAACATGAATATACCTTAATATGATAATATCCACAATACAAGTAGTTAAACTGTGCAAAACTATTTTTTTTTTTTTCATGGCTAAAGAACAGAATTTAAAGTACAGGACACTCTATAAAAGTACCCGAGTTAGACTAAAAATAGTAATCTCTTTCTTTATGGCAACTAGTTGCCTGTGACCCGATCGATAATGTTTATAATGAAACAATTGAGCACTTCTATTTTACCGTGACGACCTGCGGAAACGGCAATTTATTTATTTATTGGTAAGAGACAGACAGCTTATACATAAAATATAAAGATAAATATATACATTGTTAAATGAAGTCTAGTCAAAAAAGTCTCCTATGTTAAAGTTGAATGGAGATGGAGTTTTATTACATACAATTAGTTTTGGGTGAGAAGGAGAGGAAGAGGAATATAGGATGAGGATAGGAGATGCTCCGAATACATTCCACACTCTTGTATTAATTTTCGATCGTACGTGTTACTTCTAATCGATATTAAATATGTCAATATTTTGAAATTTTGTGTTATATTGTGCACATATACGGGGAATTGGTGAATTTTTTCTAAAGTTAGTTCTATGTGTGGGCAAATGAAACAAATGGGATTGCCGTGTTGATCTTGTCGGAATATGAATATTTATTAAGTTGGTTAGTTCTGGCGAGTCCAGGCCATTATTAAGAATTTTAAATAATAAGATTTGGTCAAAAATTAAACGTCGTGTATGAAGGGAGTCGAAGTTATGGTAATTAATAGATTCGGTGTAATTTGAGAAGTTTTTTTTTTTTTTATAATTTATGTGTTTAAAAAACTTTTTTTGAATTCTTTCGATTCTTTCAATGTGAGCTTGGTAAAAAGGAGTCCAAATCGGTGTGCAGTGTTCTAAGTGGGGACGGATGAACGCTGTGTAATGGAACGGCATGAAGCGGAAACGGAAATGGCTCGCGCCATCTCATTTCTTTTGTACAAGTGAGGGAAAGGCAAGAAAATGATAATTTTTTTGTATCTCCCTCACTCGTATTAAAGAAATGAGATGTGCCGTGCCGTTTTTGCAGGTCATCACGGTAATAATAAAAGTGCTTATTAGCTTTTCTAAGAAATATGGAATATCTGGCAGCGCTAACTGCCTTATATTTTAGTCCATTATAAAGTTGCATCAATAAAGTTCACAGAAAAATCTATATTCACCATTTGCACAGGATAGACTGGCCCTAAAACTTACTTATTCTGAATCTCAGTGAGTTTCTTGTGCTCCGCCTTGCTGGTCCGCTCTTTCTTCTTCTCCTCGCGCCGACGCTTGCTCTCCTCGGCGCGCCGCTTCTTGTGCAGTGCCGCCTCCTCGCTGATGGTGTCTCGTGCTTGCGCGATGGACGCCTCCACGTCCATCACCTCCGCTTCCACTTTGGTCTCTTCCACTGTCTGAATCGACGTGTAACCTGCCCAAAGAAACCAAATTAAAACAACTATTTATTTATATGATTTATCTTGCTGTCTGTGGCAAAAACAGATCACCGGAGCACTAGTGAAAAGTCCATTCCTGGCCTGTCTTTTGCTATGCCAAAAGCGTTGAATGTATTTGTAATAAAAGTGAGAGTGTTACCGTGATCATGATGCAGATGGTTGGCGGAGGGGGAGGTCTGTGGGGGCCGCGTGGGCAGGCAGTAGGGGTGGTCCAAGGCCACCTGGGAGGCCTGGGAAGCTGGACTGGAGCCGCCTTCCGACGATTGACTGTTACCACAAACCTGTACAACAAAAAAAAAAGTTAGATTTTAACACCTTAGGCCTCGAACATATTTTGTCAAAAGGTCATAGTATTTCCGCTCTGCAATAAAATCCAAATAAATTGAATATTTCTGAGCATATCCGAAAACTAAGACTGTTTTTGAAAAAAATAACTGATAATGAAAACAACTAAAAACACATATCTACATATTTTATTAAACAAATATAAAATAAACTTTAATGTCACATTACTTTTTTGTCATTTCATGTAAAAATAATGAATAAAAAAATCACAAAGTTTCATAATTTTTTCTCAAATAGCACTCGGAAACATTGGTTTCAAATATATTATGTGTATATTTTAATTCTTGTGTGGTTAACTTTTAGATTTGAATATAAAAAGTGGTATTTTCTCTTTCTAACACCATTTAGATCATATTTCTCACCATGACAGTAAGGGGAACAAAAATTTCTTTGCTGTGACAGGGGTGTTTCTTAAGGCCGTCTCCCACTCCCACTGCAACCGTTCCCACAAACATGGGGCAGGGCCACACTATAGCCGGCGCTATACAAGTCATCCAAATATTATTATTATTGCTACAGAATTGTGGCTTACCTCTTTAACCCCGTTGAGGTCTGGCGGCAGGGCAGTGCCTTCCGGAGACAAGAGGTGGTCTCTCACACGCGTTCGCTTGCGGTCTCCCTTCTGCTTCTTGCGTCGCACCTCCAAACTCTCCTCCTCTGAGGAAACTTCCTTCTTGGCAATCACTCCTACTGGAGGCACTCTGCTTTCCACTGGTGGAGGTGCTTCACTGCTAAAACACACTCATCATGTTAGATATATAAAAAAACCTCTTCTTTTTATAGCGTTCTTAGCCACTCGAGAGCTATTTGCCACAATATGGCACTATTTCCAAAACCACGGATAGCTTTGTTGCCAAAATATGGCAAATATTCTGCTAGTTTCTCTAAAATATTTTAAAGTTAACGATTGAATAAATTTTTTTTTATAAATCTTACGAATATGTGATAATAGACAAAATATAGGTGAATTCATTGGCTATATATAACTATAATCAGTTTGTATGTCTCCATTTTCAAATTTGGAGGTATGATTTTTTTTAAGTTTAAAGAAAAATTTTCTTTAGCAATCCGAGAAAAAAGTTTCAAATTGCTCTGTCGCTCCAGTGGTTAAGTAAAAAAATATAAGCTAGAAACCGAAAGCCTTTTCTATAGTGGAGTCTTTTTCACTAGGCATAACTTTAGTTGAAAATAGAGTAAGTCGTTACTGTAAGACTTTACTTTGAAACTAAATAACTTTTTTATAAAATCATTTGCATCAGAAAATTTTATGTCATATGGATGGCACATATTAAAACTATCGAAATATATGTAAAAACCAATTACAATTTGTGGAGCCAAAAAAAAAAACACATGGGGATCAAAAAGTTTGATTTTAGTGTTCGGCAGGAAACAATATCAGAAAAGAGTTTGTATGAGGTGCTCAATCCCTCCTCAAAAGAGGTGTGACAAAATTTTCGAAAAGCGGGAAGGGGGGGGGGGGGGGGTGAAAATGACCATTGGCATCGTAAATGATTTAATTTAGGTACCAATTATTTATTTATTTAATTTCTACGGTAAAATAAACCATAAACAGTAGTTACATGACACAATTAGAACCATAAGAAAATATTAGCTATTATTATTTTAGATTTGTCGGTCTAATTAGAATTAATTTAGAATTGACCGGTCAGTGGTTGTGTGGGCATCGCGTTTGGGTCCCACCCAGGCGTTCCGTGTTCTATTCCTCGGCTGGCTAAGTCCTCCATCACAACACAAGCAACATCTTCTGCTTAGTGTGGTGGTAGTAGGAGATTTTCAAATGTTGTTGGGTTATTCGTAACCCGGGAATGTTTGTCTTTCTTTTTAAAAAATAATTTAAAAAAAAAAAAAAATAAAGAATAACAAATTAACTGTGGCATTTGATTGTGAAATGACATCAGAGATATGAGCAAGAGATAGGTACAAATATATCCAAATTCTATAGTATAAATAAGGTAAACTTAGATTGAATTAATATTGATCGAAAATATAAGATAGCATATCCCTTTTGTATCTACTTTCCGTGCAGTTAAATATATCCGCTACATCAGCGTATCTTTAACTAACTGCATGCAACCTAGGTACAAGCGACTTAAGTTTTAGCTCTTCATATAATAAAATTATCATTCAATTTGTGTTGGTATTATTAATCACGTAACCTACAAGAAATAACGAAACATAATACTCAGATTTAGGTACTGATGTACAGTTGAAAAATAATACAAATGTATGTATTACTATTGTTATTTGAGTATTGTTGAATCCCACAACTGGCTCCAGACGATTGGGAGCAGTTGGACTCTGTGGGGTATTTATAAAAAAACCCTACCTACCCCCAATCCCCCCCCTCCTGCACAAAAAAATTATAATTATAGAATAATTATATATACTCAGTGTGGAAAATAGGAAAATGGGCGCAACAGGCAATAAATAGAGCAAACGTAAAAGGGGAAAGCAATATGCACTGTGCAAATCAATCAAAAATACATATAAAAGTACTGACCTGGGTTTACTATGATTATTAGCCGATGCCGACAATTTGATGAGCGCTTCAATGGCCATATCACTGGCACTTTCCTCCTTCATGTCCACATCCTCCTGGCTCAGGTTCAGACTGTTGATAACAATACTATCCTTCGTATCCTCTTCCTTAACAATTACCTCTATCTTCTTCTCATTCTCTTTCTTCCTCCCGTCTTTCTTTCTCTGGCCCTTCCTGGCAGTGAGGGTTTCACTGGGCGCACTGGGAATGTCTTCTACTTTAGGTTTGCTAGTGGCTAATATCTTTTTCTTTTCTTCTTCCTGCTTTCTACTCTCTTCTTCTTCCTTTTTCATCTGCTGCTCTTCCATAAACTCTCTCTCGATCTGCTCCATGTATTCTGTGTTTCTTCTCCGCTTTTCCTGGGGAACAAATAAAATTAATTAATTTATTACCAAAATGAAATACATGATGACCAAGATAGCTCTACATATCGCATACAAGGTCTGTTATAAAAATAAGGTGATTTATCAATTTTCTCGGGCTATGTACATTCGATTTTTGAAGAAAAAAAATCTTATGTTGGTACACATGTCCCCAACATATGTTGACATTATCAGCCTTTTTGGATTTTTAGTTATATAGATATAAATGTTAGACGTGTTTTGGTGTGCTTAGCGATTTTTTGCTATCAAAAAATGTATCAATGAATCTCTATTAAATTTTGTGTGAAAAATAAAATTAAGCTCTCCAACGCCTTTAAAATGTTGACTGTGGCATTTGGCGAGTCCACTTTGAGCAAAAAAAATGTTTATAAGTGGTACAAGCTCTTCACAAAAGATCGAGAAGATGTTAATGACGATGTCCGCCCTGGACGCCCCAGCACGTCAACAACCGATGAAAACGTTGAAGCACTGAAGAAAATTGTTACGGACAATCGTCGAATCACTATTAGAGAATTGCTGAGGAAATACAGAAACTTTGAAAAAAAAAAATTAGATCAAATAGTCAGATCTGGAAGTAGTTTTCAGTTCAGTGCTGATAAATCGGCATTTATTTAAATAAAACTTTAACTTGTTGAAAGCCAGCATACAAAAAATATATTTTTTCAATACGGCGTAAAATATTTGACAGTTCTCATCTTTCTTACGAATTCAATTTTTATAACATTTCTTTTGTGATATATTACAAAAATTACATCAAAATAATGTAGATAAAACGAATTTCCTAATAATCACTCAAATCTATGCTTTCCACAATGGATTTATATCAAAAACAATGAATAAATATAGACTTCGAATATGACAGCGTTCATATTATCAAGCGGCAGCCATTTTGTCCGCCATATTTGGTGCCCGGCACGTCATTGGCAATTAATATGGATTATTCAGAGTGGCTAAATGATATCCATTAATTCGTAATGTCAAGAACGAGAATGGCCCAAGCGATTCTGACATTGTTCTTCATACAATTTCTTTATACATAAAGGGCAAAATTGCTTCAAACATCCGGACCCGCCGGGGGGACTGCGGCCTACAAGAAATTAAACATTTTCATTAAAAAAAAAAAAAATTAGTAGGTACCATAATTAATTTTCAATTTAGTAGTAAAAATATAAGAACCAGAGAAGACAAAGAGTGAAAGATACTCTCAGCATCACTCTGGTGAAAGACTACCATTCATAATCGAAATGTTTCTTGAAATGGCTTTAGCTGCTCCATCTCCTTTCAGTCCCCACTCCCTTCAGTCTTACAACATATCCAAATTGGGAATGACTCGCGTGCGGTATTCAAATAAAAAAACATACCTGGTATTCTCGTTCCTCTTCGGAATCCGAGTATATCCTATCCATGGGTGGTCGCAGTTGGGAGGAGGGTTTCCCGCTGGAGGCAGGGGGGGCAGGGGAGGCGGGGGCTGCAGCGGGGGGTGGCGGGGGGGGCACCGAGTCCTCATCCTCCTCGGGGGACAGGATGGGAGAGCCTAGGCGGTCCAGAGGGGGAGGGGTACTCGATTTCACTGGAAACAAAAAAGATTGATAAGCTTCCATGTATAGGCAGAAAACATATATTACTGGACATTATTAGGTGAATGATGAACATACTAGTCCCAGGGAGAGATTGTATCCACTCCAAGTGGTAACAGATGGTCATCCTAAAAGTTGTTCATATAAATATTCATTCTCACATGTCTTGTAAGAAAACAAAATAGACAGAAGATACTATCATGTTATTAGGCAGGTATATTGAGATATTTTATAGATGTAATTAAAATTATCTAATATTTCTAAGTGATCTATTCTAATGTTTAACCTCTTGTGGGCCGCAGTCCCCCCGGCGGGTCCGGATTTTTGAAGCGATTTTGCCCCTTATGTATAAAGAAATTGTATGAAGAACAAGGTCAGAATTGCTTGGGCCATTCTTGTTCTTGACATTACAAATTACTGGATAGCATTTAGTCACTTCGAATAATTCATATTAATTGCTAATGACACACCGGGCACCAAAGATGGCGGACAAAATGGCTGCCGCTTGATAATATTAACGCTGTCATATTCAAAGTCTATATTTAGTTATTGTTTTTGATATAAATCCATTGTGGAAAGCATAAATTTGAGTGATTATTGAAACTTCATTTTATCTACATAATTTTGATGTAATTTTAGTATTATATCACAAAATAAATGTTACAAAAATTGAATTCGTAAGAAAGGTGAGAACTGTCAAATATTTTACGTTGTATTGAAAAAAAATATTTTTTGTATGCTGGCTTTCAACAAGTTAAAATATAAATGAATTTAAAAATATTTTCTTATGTATCACATTAAGAGCTCGTACGCACTAGCCGCGGCGGCTGGCCGCACTTTTATTTTAATATGCAACCGCTCATTTCGTACGCACTAAACTGCCAAAAAATTCAAACAAAATTCAACCGCCGATCGAACCGCCTAGGCGGCCAGCCGCTAGTGCGTACGAGCTCTAAGAATGTTTAATTGGTAGAATATACAGACAAGCTGCCATATGACAGCTTTGTGGGACTACTCTAAATTTGTACAAATTTTTTTTCTACTAAATAAATATATAAAATAACAGAAAAACAATGTCAATGTTCATATTCCTATGGACATTTCACGAAAGTCTGTTTGTTTCAAATTTTGTAAATAAATAAAATTATTTTCGACTGACTACGTAAATATGTGCCTATAAATAAATAAAATTGTTGTACTAACTCGCTTTTTTATTTCGATTCCACATATTTATTAATAATGTATGCTACAAATTAAAATGTATACATCATCATTGAAGGTACTCTTGATACTAAGTTAGCCACAGATGGCAGGAGTTATTTAGCTTCAACTGGTTTCCGTCAGATGGCAGGATAATAGAGTTCTCGATAGGATCGCATGTAGGCGATGAGCACAGGGCCGCGGGCCAGAATTTACCTACCAGTCACCTTAGAGCATAGCTCAGAGTTATTATTTGTAAATAAACAGTTTGTAACGAATCAAGTATTATTGAAGAAACTCCCAACTGCGTTTGAATGTGAATAAACCAAACACATATATTATGTTGTAAAGGTCAATTATAGAAGAATGGTCACTATCACCCATCAATATTATAAAAAAACAAGTTACGATGTATACAAGCTCTGCCTTGAAATACTTTACTTGGAGCAAATGGATAAGTTTGTGTATTTGGGAAGTATGTTTACGAAAGATAGAAAGGCTGAAGAGGATATTAAAAGAAGGGTAAATGCAGGAAACTCACAGTCCACAATGGAGTGCTGATACCAACCCTGATGTATGGCAATGATGTATGAGGCATGAAACTGGCAGAGGAAGGATGAGGGACGACTGATGTTGAAATGAGAAATGAGGTCTCTGAGGCGTATGTATGTAAAATTTTGTATGACCATGTTAAAATTGCAGAGATCCAGAAAGAATGCTGAAGTAAGTATAATGAATAAGATAAGGAAAGGGTCGCTTAGATGGTTTAGGCATGCAAAGCGGATGAACGAAGAAAGAAATGTAAGGAGAATATATGGCGCAAAAGTGAACGGTAGTAGAAATCAGGGACACCCTAGGAAGACATGGCAAGATCAAGTGAAACGAATACTTTAGTTGGGCCGATGAAGAATCTGAATAACAGAATAGTATATTCAGTTTCAGTGCCGGCAAACTGGAAATTTATTTTAATTTATTTACAAAGTACCCGCCTCATTAGACAAAGTCTATTTCGAGGCGGGTAATGTATGAATGTGAATGTGTAAGAGTGTGTGTCAAGACAGAGTTGCAAAACGGCACGGTGGTTAGTGAGGTTTTAAAAATAATGTTAAATAATTTAGAATTAAATTATATAATAATAAGTGTGAATTGGAGAGCTTTGAAGCATAGGAGTAAATAAAGCCATTTGTTGTCTGTACCTTGAGGTTTTCTTCTCTGCGTGGTAGCCTCAGAATCACTATCAGAGGTTGACGAGTACACCTTCCTCGCCGCTTCTCTCCTCTCCTTTGTTGACTTGGTCGGGCGCTGGGGAAGGTGGAGCTGTAACAATATTTTAAAAAGAATTTATAAAATTTTCATATTTACTAAATACAGTAGAATCCCATTAATTAGAAATCCATGGGAGTTAATTATAAATCCCTGTTAACTATAAAAGCATTGGAGGTATTCATATTAATAAATACCTTAACAATCTTCTAATCGCAAAAAATTTTTCCTATTAGCATTTCGTGAACTTTCATATATACATTTTTTTTAACATTAACTTCACGTCTTTTTGAGGAGAGGAAGGAATGAAAATAAGTTGTAAAAAGACTTAACAAACTCGGCTAAAGGGTAGCGGGGCAAGAGACCATCAATAGTTTCGATGGGCGGTATAGACACGTGAAGAATCTTGCCGTACTGGCAAGATTGTCACGCACCCACATAACATCGAATATGGGTGTTGCAGATTCAACATTCGCACACAGTTGAAGTCCGCTCGGCTATAGAGGCGCCTCCTTTTGGTCTGAACTTGCCTATGAAGGTGAAGCCCGGGCAGTTCAGATAGAAGGAGTCTGAAGACTCGGCTATTTGTGTTTCGTAAGGAAAAGAAGGTTGGGACGTTGTGATAAAAGGTGGTGATGGATGGAATTAAAATTTTTGTGCAGGCCGCGAATGTTGGTGAAGTTTATCAACACTTTTAGCCCTCATGATTTTTTTGAATTTCAGATTTTTAGTTTCAGATAATTTCCAAGGACTCCAGCATTCCGGCCGATTTGGTCGGACCCTCTGGTAGCGGCCGAATATTCAAGTCAAATTTCAATAGTGTTTTTTCTTGTTCAAATGTACCTTTATAGATAACAAAAGTTTCGTGAACTAAAATAAATCATATTATTGAAAAAAAAAAAAACGCATTGGAAAAAACACTTGGCTGGACAAGAATCCTCTCTAAAGGTGAATTATTGAACCAAAATACCTTATCATCTTCATCAGTGTCGGTGTCCGAGTAGATGGCGGTGGGCAGGCGAGGTCTGACGGCTTCTCTCGCTGCCTTGGAGAGAGAGGCTTCAGAATCGCTGGAGGAGCTGCTTTCACTGGAACTGTCTGATGATGAATGTGATGACCTGAAATGGAAAACAAATATTTATGTATCAAAACTTCTTACGGCTCCCAGCATCAATTTTATGGTTATTTTGAACCTAAAAAAATATATTTCATTCGTTTGGCAAGGATATAATGTACATACAGTGAAACCCTCTTAAGAAGTTCTCGCTCAAGATGTTTTCCTTCTTAAGAAGTTTGTTTTTTTCGGTCCCTTGAAGACCAAATGGCCCAATTTTTCCCGCTTATAAGGTTTTCCCGCCTAAGAAGTTTTTTTTTTCCGGTCCCTTGGAAAACTTCTTAAAAGGGTTTTACTGTATTATTATTCAAGCTTGTCGTTTCGTCACTTGAAAACATGTTTACTATATCTGTGAAAAGTTCGCCACAATATTCCATGTCAAATGTCATAATTCTGATTTTCAGAAGTTACTGTATTTATTTAGAGGAAATTCTCATGACTTATTTTTATTGTGAAGTAGATTCTTTCAGTATTGTCCTGGTGAAAGTGCACCATTCAGAACTGATACGTTGCTTGGAAATGGCTTTAGCAGTTCATATTTGGTTAGCAGATCCGAATAGCCAGACTTCCTCTTCCCTATATCTTTTCCACTCTTGCGGTACTCACATTAAAAAATATAATAAAATACTAACCGTGATGAACTGCTCTTGCTGGAAGATCTCCTTCTGGCAGTGGTGAGGTAGGAGCCCCCTATTCGGTGGGGACTGGGGATAAAGGCCATTCTAGTAGTTTCCTTCTCTGTGTCTGAGTTCTGAACTATTTCCTCCTACAATATTCAATGTCGTTGTCAGATATTAAAAGGTAAAATGAAATAAGCAAAAAAAGGATACAATTAGATTGGACATTAAAATGAAAGAGATAAAATTGTTTGATATCCTAATGGCGCGTTCTTAGCTGATCTATTCTACGAGTTCCTGCGGTCAAAGAAAAAAGTTGAAATCCATTTTTGGTAAAGCCTGTTCTCACAAAATCAAAGAATAGATCAGGATCGTGACTTAATAACAGAAGTGAGAAATTATGGAGAATGCGTATCAGTGCCCTTGATTTATCGATACATAAATGGTGCTATATAAAATTGACCAACAATAACATTGATGCTTAGAAACACAAAATATTGTCAGGTTAATGTGAAAAGCAAACAATTAAAAACCATATTATAAATTCTTGCTCGGTCGTGAAAAAAAATTACTCAAAGCAAATCAAAAAGAATCTACAAATACGTTACTTGGTGACTTTCACACTGAACTACAGTGCTAACTCTACCAGAGTTCAGAAAATGATTTAAAAAATATCTTCTTTAATTGCTAGCTTCAATAGAGTTTATTTATTATTTTTGTTAATTTCTACATAAAATTTTAAATGACATGGTTGATAGTCAAGAATTGCTTGCATTGATAAGCCTTCGGATTCCATTACGTAATACTAGAAGTCAGGATTTATTTCAGTGCAGAAATTCTGGGACCAAAAATTAAAAAATGGTTAATAGATCAAGCTTTTTTATATTGATAGTTTTTTGTAATCTTATCTTATGTATAAATATAAATATGAGTAATTTGCCTGTGTTAAAACTGTATGTCTGAATATTTTATGCCATTGTATTGTAGTTACTTAAAAGTTATTCCTCTGTATGTTTTTTCCATATGCCTTTGTATTGTTATTATATCATAAGTTCTTTCTGTACTTATTTTGCATATTGTGGTTTCTTGTAATATGTGTAATTTAGCATTATATTATAATTATTGTTAAATTGACCTACTGACAAACTGCTTTGGCAGTTTAGCGGGTGCTCAAATAAAAAAAAAAAAAAAAAAAAAAAAGTACCATATGTATTTTTCTTTGCCCAGAATACTAATGGAGGGAAATAATTATGCTAAGTCAGTGGACATCTTCAATTTATCACTAAAAAAATACATAAAGTTGTTACTGAGGCAGTTCAGTTATGTAAGATAAATACTCTATAATCTTTACTACTCACATGTAAAAGCCCCAAAGAATAAATGAATAAATAAAACAGTTATGTATTGATGTACCTGGTCACTGAGTCTTTTATTTGAAGAATCTTCATCCATCACCACTGGCGAAGGAATCATCCTCTTCTTCCTAAAGCTCGGCATCTTTGGAATAGTAGCCCTCAATCCCAAACCCACGGTGAGTCCATACCCGCCCAAGTCCAAACCCAAATCCCGATTCGAGTCCAAGATGGACTTGAACGAGTCAATCTTATCTTCCTTCTTATTAGAGATATCCTGCAGAGGAATATTTGGGACAGCTATACTATTTGCAAGGGGGATTTGATTGTTTTCCCGTCTGTCTGACTTGGAGTTTGAGTTTGAAGACGACTTTTCAGTTTCGGGTTTGCCTCTAAGTTGTTCATCCCACCACATCTCAAAGTGTTTGAAGGCTGTGTTTTCAATCATCTTCTTGTTAAAGTCCTTCTTGAGGATTTGTTTCAACTCCTCGGTGACTCGGTGCACCACTTCGTTAATGGTCGGATAGTAGGGGTCCTCACAATGCTGGAAATAACAAACGGATTCATTAAATAAATACATAGAATAGCAAACATTTTTAATAAAATTGCTGAGGTACAATAATAGAAACCCTTTTGAAATGAAGACCTGAAGAGCCGTAGACCAACTCAATGACCTCAGTTGACCTCGGACATGAAAAACAAGCACCGTGAACCCAACTGTTAAACTGCCAGGGTTCTCTCTCCTTTCGCTAAACCGCATCTGGTGTAGTCATAGTCGCTGTAACTACACACATGATGACAAATGAAACCTAAGGATTGCTGAATAGCGTGGGCATATTAAAATAACAGAACATATTGCAGCAGAGTGTCCCCTTCATCAGTTTCCCTATGGCACATCTGTGCTGAACCAAGTGACTCCCGGTGCCGCCGAATGGCTCCATAACCTTATCATCCCATTTTCACCTCCACCAACTTTTCTCCACCATACGGAGAAGAACAATTCATAATACGCATACCTGAGTTGCATAGGGCAAGTGGCCCCCAAAATGTGGGGGAACCTGAAGTGGTGGGGCATAGAGGGTCCCCGGAGCATACACCGGGCCAGCATACCCGGCAGGATACACACCTGCAAGGGGCAACAGATAACATTGAATCCGAACTTTTTCTAAAATTCTAAATTTAAAATAGAATTCTAACTAAGGCTAAATTCTAAGATAATACACGGAATGCTTCAAAAAGTTGGCATTGACAGCGAGCAATTACTGCATAGTTTTCATAGGAAAAAACACTTCAAAACAACAATCTATATTTCAAATGGTGACCGGACAACTCAAAATCATGGAACTTCATGGAACATGGAAAATTAGTAACAGAGCCATTCAGAGAGGCTAGAGCTTTGAAATATAAAGCAACGTCTGGAATGATATTGGCGCAAGCAATTCTGACCTTGTCATCATCAAAATCGCATTTTATTTTTTAACCTGTCATCTGGACACCAGTGTCCGAGCGACAGATGAGTGGTTAAAAGTGATGAAATTTTTATTTATTTAAATAGGTTACATTAGATTAGGTTATGGGCAATTTTAAATTTTTTTTTCATAACTTTTAATGCCTTTTCAAAGAGGTGTTGAAATTGCATGATTCTGAGTTGTCATGGAACCATTTCAAATATCAACTGCTTGTAGCACATTGTGCATTCCCAGCCAAATTGTATTTTTTTTAGACAACTATATCAAGTTTTTTTATTTTTTTAAAATTACATTTAACAATGTTATTATTAAGTTCTGCAAGTATTATACATTTGTATTTTCGTTACAGCTGTTTCGGCTTACAAGGCCATTTTTAAACTGTGGTTGAAACCACGCTTAGACAACTTATACACGATTTTAAATGTCTATTTTGAACGTGCATAAATTGATTTATTACCGGTTAAGGGTTAAACCAATGTATGTTTTCTCAGCACTCATTTTTAATGGTTCTTAATTTTTTAACTTGTTGAAAGCCAGCATACAAAAAATATATTTTTTCAATACGACGTTAAATATTTGACAGTTCTCACCTTTCTTACGAATTCAATTTTTATAACATTTCTTTTGTGATATATTACAAAAATTACATCAAAATAATGTAGATAAAACGAACTTCCTAATAATCACTCAAATCTATGCTTTCCACAATGGATTTATATAAAAAACAATTAATAAATATAGACTTCGAATATGACAGCGTTCATATTATCAAGCGGCAGCCATTTTGTCCGCCATCTTTGGTGCCCGGCACGTCATTGGCAATTAATATGGATTATTCAGAGTGGCTAAATGCTATTCAGTATTTCGTTATGTCAAGATCAAGAATGGCCCAAGCGATTCTGACCTTGTTCTTCATACAATTTCTTTATACATAAGGGGCAAAATCGCTTAAAAAATGTACTATTTTTGTAGTCTAGTAAAATATTTTATGTCGTATTGAAAAAATATATTTTTTGTATGCTGGCTTTCAACAAGTTAAACACCCGATAACCTTTTTGGACACTTGTATATTGTTTGTGAAACTTTTGTATTCTAGCTTTTACTCATTCTTGTTTGTTACTTACTTTTACATATTTAGATAATTATTTTTGTGGCTATTTATGTAAGGATTTATGTTATACATTGTAATTAAATGATCCATGTATGTAATTTTTTGTTTTATGTACTAAAATAAAAAATGAATAAATATCAGAAGTATGTAAGTTACCTTGCTGCGGCCAGCCCGGGTAGGCTGAGTAGCCGGCGGGGGGCAGGGCGTAGTGTGCAGAGGGGAGGGGCGGTGGGGCAGGGAAGTTGCTCTGGCGGGGCAGGAAGCCGGGCGGGGGCGCCGCCGTGAACGACACGGCCTGCTCCTCTATCTTGGCCTCCGTTGATGACAATGACGATAGAGACATCTGGCGGAAAATTTACACATTAGTTCAAGGCAAAGTCACATTAGTCCAAATTTGGACCTAAATCGCTCCATCTCTAGTTTCATTGAATTACTCTAGTCACCCTCCCATGTTTAAATGGATAAAGAACCTGTTCCACATCTCTGGTAACTGGAGCCGCAGTGACAACCTATTTCAGGTACCAACCGTTTCTAGTTTCATTGAATTACTCTAGTCACCCTCCCATGCTTAAATGGATAAAGAACCTGTTCCACATCTCTGGTAACTGGAGCCGAAGTGACAACCTATTTCAGGTACCAACCATTTCTAGTTTCATTGAATTACTCTAGTCACCCTCCCATGTTTAAATGGATAAAGAACCTGTTCCACATCTCTGGTAACTGGAGCCGAAGTGACAACCTATTTCAGGTATCAACCATTTCTAGTTTCATTGAATTACTCTAGTCACCCTCCCATGTTTAAATGGATAAAGAACCTGTTCCACATTGGTCTCTGACTGGAGCCGCAGTGACAACCTATTTCAGGTACCAACCAAACCGTTGTTTGAACACGAGAATATAACCTTTAAAAAATATATAATTGAATAATTTAGATTATTGTAGAAAGTAATCACTTTGTGTAATACAGTAGAACACCGTTAAGTCGAACCCCGATAATTCGAAAAAATGCGTAATTTGAAATTTTTACCAAAAAAAAAAAACTACTGAAATTTGTTTTCATACTACTTAAATGATTTTTTAATTCGAAATTAATTTTTGTCTGCACACGAAAATTTGTTTGTGTAATTCAAAAAGCATCGATTTTTGCAAAAAAAAATTTATATAATTTCGTAAATCGGAATCTGACACAGGCGTGGCGGTAAAACGCGTTTAAATGTGGATTTATGCGGTTGGACATCGTCCTACATCATATTATTATTTTGTAAATCGGAATCGGTTTCCACTGTAATGTCGTATATTTACTTTGAATATATGAATTTAAAGGGCCCGCCTCGACGGTAATCGGCAGCGAAAATTTGATTTACGCGAAAATATATTCGTATTTTTACCAATTTATTTAGAATACCTGAATGTCAAGGGCTGACCTGTTAATCTGTTGTGAGAATTTGATTTACGAGGAAAATAAGCAGAATTTTTACGAATTAACTTTGAATATCTGAATGTAAAGGGCCGGTCGCGGCGGTAATCTGCAGCGTAAATTTGATTCACACAGAAACATATCGTATTTTCTTTGAATATTTACACAGAAATATATCGTATTTTTATGAATTTACTACTAATAGGTATCTGAATTAAGGGCCGGCAGTGACAGGATTCCCGCACGAAAATATTTTTTCGCAAAAATTATTTGGTATTTTTACGAATTTACTTTGAATGTTTGAATTTGAAGGGCCGGCTGAGACGGAAATCGATTGCCAAATGTCGATTTATGCAGGAATATAACATATTTCTACAAATTATAATTAATATCTCAATATGAAAGCCTGGCTGCGAAGGATATCGGACACGAAATTTCGATTTCTGCGGAAATATATTGTATTTTAAGAATTTATTTCAAATACCTGTATTTAAAGGGCCGGAAATCGGCAGCGAAAATTTGATTTACGCGGAAACATAACGTATTTGTATGTATCTATTTCGAATAAAGAGCCGACCGCGGTGGTAAACGGCTGCGAGAATTCAATTTACACGGGAATAAATCGTATTATTACGAATTTACTCCAAAGAACCTACTCTAATTTGAATTTTCGGCCGAAGAACTCGATTTTCGGCGACTTTAGTTGTTTTTTTTTTTTTTATAAAATTTCGAATTACCTGCGAATTTGTTAATTCGAAATCTGATGTTCGATGTCCCATGGATTTTGAATCAACGGGGTTCTACTGTAATTTAATAAAAACTTGTGGTTTTAAACAAAACAAGTGTTTTATTTTTATTGAATAATTTAGGGATTCGACATACCTGATCATCATCCAAATTTCTATCCTCCATTCCTGTAGCCGTAGAATCCATGGTGTTATCTTTGCTGGCGTCTTCGTCAAAGTTGATCTTGGGCATCCGGGCCATGCGGGGCGAGGGGCTCCGGCCGCGGACCTTCCTGCGGCGGGGGCCCGAGCGCGCCCCCGTGGCCCCGCCGGTCAGGAGCTCATCCTCGCTGGAGGAGATGTCGGAGCCCAGCTTCTCGGCGATCAGACGGCGCTGCTGAGCCATGGAGTTGAACTGCTTTTCTTTTTGGCGGGCTAGCACTGCCTGGAAATGGAAAATATGTATTAGTCACCGTTCGCACAGCTTCCCCAAAGATGAATTAAGTCCTAAGGGAAATAATTCCCTCAGGGCCTCCTTTGCAGAGTTAAAAGGTAAAAAAATTATTTAAAAAGCAAGTGTTTCAGAGTAAAACCGAGGTGGAATCGGGACAATGGGTTTTTGCACAGAGGCAGGGCACTGACAATCCTGCATATTTTTTCAATATAATAAGTATAGTGAAGCTCCCTTGTAAGGTTTCAATATATCCTAAAAAATTCTTATTTGTGGTCATAAATTTAGTCAGTTTTAGGTTCAATTTTTTATTATTATTAATATCCAAACTTATTTTTTATTCTCATGTAAGACAGAAAGAGACCCTCAGATGGTTTGGGCATGTTTAGCGAATTAATGAAGAAAGGAGTGTAAGGAGAATATATGAGGCAAATGTGAATGGTAGAAGAAGTCGGAGACGCCCGAGGAAGACATGTCACGATTAAGTGAATCAAGATACTTGGGTCGGACCATGTCAACAGTCAGAATAAGAATGAGACGATGTATGATTGTGAATGAGGCAAAGAGTGTGTCAACTGGCGATCCGAGTTGTTTGGCGGTCCGTCCTATTTGCCTACCCCTGCAGTAAACAGCGTGATGCCTAGTTAGTTAGTTAGTATGGTACATCTAATTCAAAATCATTGCATTAATTTGACAATATCATCATTGGCCACCTTTAAAACATCTATGTATTAACAAGATTTAACCCCTAAAAAAATTGCGGTATTTTGTCAGAAGCTAAAAATATTCCCGCTTTGCAATATAATCCAAATAAAAGGAACATTTGTTAACGTATTCGAAAACTAAAAACTGTTTTCGAAAGATGATGAAATAGGCTTTCAAATTTCTATATTAAAAATTACTATGTATTTTTTTAAATATAAATTTTTTTTGCGAAAACTTTAAAAAGTTTTAAAAATGGCTCACTTTACTTTTTTTTCTAACTAAAATTACTGATAATGAAAAAAAATAAAACACATACTTATTTCATTAGATAAATGAATTATAAACCTTATTGTCACCTCATTTTTTTTCATTTCATGTAAAAAAAATTCTTGCAAAATTCACAAAGTTCCATAATTTTTTTTCAAATTGCTATCGGTAACTTTGGTTTCAGAAAGGGGTAAATTTTAATTTTTTTGTGGTTTTCTTTTAGATTTGAATATATAGTTTGTTGTATTCTCTTTCCAATACCGTTTAGATCACATTTCTGACTAGGTTAGTAAGGAAAAAACAACGGTTTATTTGAGACCTATGTGAGCTGGGACAAATATGGTCTCCTGTGATTAAACGGGTTAAAGCTCCCTATCATGTTCCACTAGCAATGCTTCTAAACCACAAGTAATGCACTAATAGTAAAAAGGTATTATAATAATGTTTACATGTATGTAATGGATTAGTAACTTGCTAAGGTGTAAGTAATATATTCACCAAAATGATGTCCAAATATTTGAAAAGAATATTATGTTATCAATGCTGTTTGTCTTTAATTAGTGATAGTATCAACCATGCCTATTGTAATAGGGAAGTTGAGTGAAAAATATTTTGACTTATAAAAAATATGTTCATGTAGATGACATGCAAACTTAAATACTAGTATTTTTTTTATTAAAATACGTTTTCATAATTAAATTAATTCTACAAGTTTGAATTTTATTAAAGCCCGCGAAAACGTTGGCAAGAGTATAATACCGTGCGGGAGAGTTCGTGACGTCACCCGGTCCTTGATTGTGTGAAATATAAGGGAAAATATTTACAACACCGGGACACGCTATGGATGAAAAAAATAAATTTAAAAAGTTGTAGTAGTCAGATATTAAGTAGTGCTAATCAACTCAGTTACCGGAATTTTGAAAAAAGTGCATTTTAATGGTTATTTTTAAAATTTAAAAACACGAAATGTCATTTTTCACTGATTGCTATGTTAGGAACTGTTGCAAGTTTTGTTGAAAAATGACATTTCGTGTTTTTAAATTTAAAAAATAACCATTAAAATGCACTTTTTTCAAAATTCCGGTAAATGAATTGTACTACAACTTTTTAAATTTATTTTTTTCGACCATATTAAGCGTGACCCGGTTTTGTAAATATTTTACCTTATATTTCACACAATCAAGGACCGGGTGACGTCACGAACTCTCCCGCACGGTATTATACTCTTGCCGGCGTTTTTCGGGGGCTTAATAAAATTCAAACTTGTAGAATTAATTTAATTATGAAAATGTACTTAAAAAAAAATTCTACTATTATTTAAGTTTGCATGTGAACATTGATAAAAAAAAAGACTCAACTTCCTTATTGTATTTGTGAGAGCTTTGATGTGAATCACTGTTGACAAACCTTCAAATAAATAAAAATTATAATCTGAATGAATAATTGATTGGTGCACTACCTGTTCCACAGCATTTCGATGGCACTGGAGGTAGGTCTCGAGGCTCAGGAACGGGGAGGGCGGGGTGGAGAGGGGTTGCTCGGGCTCAGGTGTCGCCGAACCTGATCTAGAACTCATCTTCCAGTCATCTGAAACAGCAACAAGTGAACATTTTGTTACGATTATATGCACAAATTATCTGAAAGCTCTATCAAGGTTGGTGGAAAGGTTGGGTGATGTCTGGAAGGGAGATTTCTTCAACTTCAAAAAAAAAAAACAAATTTACATTATAATACACATATAAGTCAGGGCCTCATTGAAGCCCAAGTTTATCTGGCTTCCAAAAAGCTGAACCCAACCTACAGCTCACGGGCCGATTGAGGATTTTTTGCGGCCCAAAATGAAGTTTTAAGCTTTTCATGTTTTGGATTTTGGTATTACTATTATCTCGTAAATTTATTATATTATATTTTGTGAAATTCGAAGTTCCTTGTTATTGGACCCCGGATGGTGGTTTTGATTTATTACTTAAAAAGTGCCAGGTGCATTGCCGCACTAGGAATTTATTTTAACAATCAATTCCAACCAGTATATTTTTGTACACATTTCTTTCTAAGATCAAATGCAACTTACCTGATTTTAATGGGCCTTCTAGTATTGAAGTTGGCAGTTTTACAATAGGAAGGTACATTAAATTACCCAATTTAATGAAGGTGACGGAAGGAAGCTTACCATGTCCAGAGAGAGCATTCTTGTGATTGGTCGACTCGTCATCTTCCTCTGAGCCCAGTCCCAGTTGCAGGAAAGGGGGCGCCATGCCACCGCCTCCCGCTCCCTTCAGCAGCATTGCTATTCTGTATTCACCACAACACAATGTTGATTTAATAATTGAACTAAGTGTTTTTTATATAAAACAATAATTTTGTAAATACCATTTTTATATTTTATACATATCGCCGATGAGCTAGCACCATACTCAGAGTTATTGTTTTATTTTAAATTATATTGTCACATTACATCTGTTTCATACCAAAAACAAATGAGTAAGTGTTGTTTACAATGAGGTTGGAATATAATATGGTTATTTACACAAGTTTCCGAAAAGTAATACATACTGCTGTCTTTCGGACCAAACTTATTTAGCTACATTTTTTAAGATTTCTTGCAAGTCGCAAGGAGAAGTGGGTCTGAGGGAGTAAAAAAATAGCCTGACGGGTAACGGCACACCGCTGATAGTTCCATTGTAGCCTCTCCCTCTCTTTCAAACGATACATATTGATTTACCTCCTTATTTATAAACGCGGTGTAAATATAATCAGTCGTGTAAGGTCGGAACAGTGAAACTCTTGAATTATTTCTATGGCGGGCCCTTATTATACCAACGTGGAATCTGCGTATAAGAATCTAATTAGTAAGACGGTTAGAGTTTTAAAGTACCTGGTGTCCAGATCCACATTCTTAGCAACGTCAGATACAGATGGTTCCACTTTCACCGGAGTGGTGCTCTCCGCCTTCACTTCTTTGGCTTCCACAGGAACCACTGGGGGATCTTTCGACTTTTTAGACTTTGGGGATGCATCCTGAAGTTATCAAATGAAAATATTAAGAATCAGTCCGACAAAATTATACATTCTATACTACAGGGATAACCAAAAAATACAGAAATTTGACAGGATTAACGGACATTTTCATAATGAAACAAAAAAATATAGTGCACTTACATACATGTTAAACTGTGAACTTACATACATGTTAAACTTTGAAACACGCAAACCTTAAAAGGATGAAATTCTTGTAGACAATGAACCCTTCGATAAAAAGCAAATATATTACATAATACAATATCATGAAAAGAAAATTTCTGACAATACAACAATTTATTATCTGTCAATGCTATCATCATCTGCTCCGGTTGAAAGATATATGTATGTACCTCCCACTAATAAATAGTTCTTCAACCATTACTGGCATGTTATAATATAGCAGATTGGGGTATTTGAGGTCTTTAATGCCTTGTTCTGACCTGACAAGTAGTAAGTCGAATGGCGAGTAACTCGCTACTTGACTCTGTCAAGTAGAGTTCATTAGTAAGCGACGCGTCGCGACATGACGGGCTGCAACGCAATAAAGTAAATACGCTAATTAATAATAATAATAATAATTTTTTATTGAATTCTTACATAATTACAAATTTCAATTTATTACATGTAAGAAATAATGTCATATAAATATATTATAAAAAATAGTTTATATGTAAAAGAAATTTCAAAGAATCTAGCAATTTCAAAAAATAAAAAATCGCAGGCAGTAATGATGATTTCATCAAAGTGGAGAGATCTTTCAAGAATCGAAAGAATTTCTCTTTTGAATCTCTCCTTATCGACGCCAAATATATCAATCTAGGAGGAGATTTGGTTAAGCTGATTGTAATGATTATTTTAGAAGAAATGGAAGAATAAATTAGTGAGATGAAAATAAATAAACTATGGTCATGAAAACAGATTAATAGCCGAAAAAAAAGAATTTTATAGTAGAATTTTCACGCCAACGGGACGACATATTGTGCGTGTGTGCGTCTACGAATGAACTGCGCATGTCAGTGTGCAGGGACGCGTGGAGGGGGACTCTACTTCCGAAAAAATAGAACCAAATGGATTCAATCTACTAAAGAGCTGATTAGCCTACTCTACTAAAATTATGGTGTTCGGACACGTTTAGTTACTAATATATTAGCTACTTGACTAAAATACTCTCTCAGTCAGAACAAGGCATAAGTACTGCCAACCATATCAAGCCGTGTTGCGATGGCTAATACCATGGTGGCATTCCTGGGAACTGATTTAATCCTGGATTAAGCATTAATATAAAGCTTACTCAAGATTTGAGTGATGCTTGTATATAAGGCTCCAAACAAGGATTAAACTGTCAAAGTAAAACTTGACCTTAAAGCCATGTACACACATATATAAAAAAGTGTTGAGCGAGTAGGTACATATGTTGAAACATGTTCAAATGAACGTAAAACCACCGAGCATGAAAGAGCATGGGTACTTACCATTAGAGTGAGGATATTGGTAGAGTAATTTCACCATTAGTAAATTCACCATTAATACTTTTACAGAAGTCGTGTCACCCACACGCAAGTGTGTGAGTGTCCGCCGAGGCATATCATTGGCTGGACGATACCGGGCAGCAGTGCACGTTTTCAAATCTTGTCCAAAAGGCCACATTTCGACCAAAACTAGAGGAAGTTAATATGAACCATTCTATACCAGAAGATCTCAAAATGGTGAAACTATGTACTTACAAAAAGTATGATTTCAAATATTTCAAATAGTTTGTATTTCCCTTATACTTGCTTGTAATAAAAAGAAGGGTAATGTAATTTAAATTCTTCCATTGCTTTGAGCCCAAGTAAAACGTGAAATACTTACTCTAGATTTATTTTTCTTGGACTTTTCATCCTTGCTGGACTTCTTGCTTGGTTTAGGTTCTTTGGGCTCGATGACGGGGGGCTCTTTGGGCTCCTTGGGAGTGTGCGGCGGGGGCGCAGGGGGCGGGGCGGGCGTGGGGGGCGCCGAGGGGGTGCCCCAGGACTGCGGGGTGCCGCCCTGGCTGGCCGGGGGCGCATGCAGGCTCTGCCGAGCAAGCAACCGGGGGCGGGTTAAGTTAGTAGTAGGGACGAGCGAGTTAGAACGAGATGTTAGAACGGGGATACGGTGAAAACTTTGAACACAAAAACAATTAAAGTTTTTTTTTGTTAGTTGAATGTCAGATTTACCCCATTATAACATTTTTTTACATCAGCACCACTAGGAGACCCTGAGATAAATAATTTCGCTCAGGGCCTATGTCATCTTTGGGGATGCTGTGTGGAGAGACTATTTAGGAAAGTAAGGAGAGGAAGTTCTAAGAAGGAAAAAGGTAAGAGGTAGGAATCTGGGGGTAACTGTGTCCAGGAGATGAATCGATATTCCGAGAGAGTCGTACTGCAGAGGTCAAAAGATCTCCTTCAACTAGTCTCTCCCGATAACTGCTAAGTCACCGAACATAGCGAACCGCTTGGAGTGACTTATGACAGAGATGTTGGTAATTCAATGAATGGTTCCCGGGGCGGCAGTACCCATAACCGCCTCCCAAATTGTTGTTAGATACATTCAGTAGGGTTATATAATGTAAGGCATAGTAAGAATATTTATATGTTTTATGATGATGAATGAAAACAAATAAAAGCTTTACAGGTTTCGTAACATAGGATACATTATCGGTAATTGAATCATTCAACATTATTGAAATGGCACACAATTTTGATAGAGTGAATTGATATTACAACCGTGAACCATTTATAAATCTTTTTTTCTAGTTGGTTTAACTTTCTTGCACGAGACAGATTGATGAAATCTGAGGGCAATTGTATGAAACAAAAGCATCCATGTTGCATTATTAAAAGTGAAATGTTGCCAAAAGTCATGACCTATGACTTTTGGCAACATTTTACTCCTATACTATCTTAAAGAATTGAATAAACCAAGTTGAACCCCAGTTCCTCAGTATAATAAATGCTGAAAAGCAAAACAAAACAAGGAAAAGCAAAAATCCAAACATACAGATTAATAACACCAAAAATAAATAAAAAGTATAATTAAGAGTGATTGACCAGCAGCTGAGAATAAAAGTTTAAAAATGCTTGCAACTGTACAGGGAGGTTTCAATGAGAAAGATCGATTATTCCCTGTATCAATTTTTAAAAATTAAAAATTTAATATCGATTTATTTAATTCAAAACTTGCTTTAATATATACCTACATTCAAGTAAGCAATAAAAATGCTCAAAACGCACAATGATAAATAATTATTAAATATTGATCATAAGTATTTATGATTTTTCAATAATGTCTAAACAAAATAAGTGTGTAAAAAAACTTTGAAATATTTTAGCTTGTAAAACCTTAAATAAATAGAAAAACTGCAATATTTTTATCACAAAACACGTTCTCGGATTTATTTTTGAATGATTTGAATTTAACTAAAATTTAATTTTTAAAAACTGTGTTGACTAGATTGTGTATTGATTTATTTTGTTGTATGATTGATTAGAAATTTGTGTTGTTTAATAGAATCTATCGTTTGAAAATTGAACAAATCTGCCAATGGCCAAAAATACACTTAGTTTTTCAAAATTTTAAAACTGCATGTACCAGATAAAAAAACAATCTTTCAAAATCAATTTATGTTTTTTTGTAAAAAAGGGTCAATAGGTCTGGAATTTGATTTTAAAATGTCTAATTTCCGGTATTCTCTGGTAATACCCTCTTAAATATTAGAAAGTCGAAAAATTCAGACGGTAATTAGGCGGTATTCAGATGTTCATTATGGAAAATCAGTTTCTCATATACATAATGTTGGAAAAGGACATGAAACATCTTCCGAGCAAAGCGAATAATCCAAAAAATAGATTATGTACATAAAATACCCAAAAATATAACAATTCCGGTCAGAGGGAGGTCAAAAATTTCAACAGTAATAAGGGGGCACCAAATGTTATTGCACAGTGAATTTATGTTTATAATTAATGCTGGAAAGGGATATTTCAATGTTTTCCGACCCTAGCAAAATAAGGAAAAGCGAAAAACCCAAAACATACAGATGATAAACACTCAAAAATATATGTAAAAAAATATTAGGATGCCAAAAACATCAGACAATGTAAGGAGGGTCCCATTTGTAATTGTGGATAGGGGCAGTTTGAATGGGGCTCTATTACCTCATGAGACTTGTGCCAATCAGAGGGAGGGTGGTGGGGCCAGGCGTTCCCTGAGGGCGTGTGGGACCAGTGGGCGCCCCCGGAATGGTGGTAGCCCCGATTGTAGCCACTGTAGCTGTGAAATAAAACAAAGATGTTACAATTCTATTCATTATTCAGTTCACAACACAATTTTGTGCATTTCTGCCTTTAAAAATAAAATTATAAAATCAAAATACAGATTTCGTTGACTTGCTGCCAAATTTATTGCTATTTGCAAAAACAAGCATTGACGTTGCTAAGTTAGTACAAGTTGATGAAAACCAACATAAGTAGCTAATATTTTTTTGTGATTTCGATGATGAATCTAAAAAATAACTACTTGATTATAAAATGGCAATAAAATGAACTGAACAGTAATACCTTTTTTATTGGGCACAATATTATCTTTATTAACATTATTGTAAGTATATGAAGTTATCACAAAAATACTAATACAAAGTATTTTTGTGATAATTTTTAATATATTTCACTGGATAATAATAAAGCAGAAATTCAAATAGGTTCAATTCTAGTTTAATAAATTTTAATGTTGCCGTAAGTATAACACAAATATTTAGCTGAACAACTTTATAAATTTCCTCCAGATGTTGCCAGAGATAAAAAAATGTATATTGTGATAGGTACATACCCCTGGGATGATGAATAGTAGGGGTCAAAAGGAGGGGGAGTAGGCGCAGCCGTGCCGGCATACCCTTCTGAAGATTTTACAGAAGAACTGTAGCCTGGGTCTTGGGCAGAGACTGACAGAACATCAGAACTGCGAGAGTTGTGTCGACTGTGCCTGTAAAATCCACATTAATTTAAAAAAAATTATTAACTGAAAATTACATTTTTTTAATTCCTGTAAGTTTATATAGCCAAATGAACAGAAAAAAAAGTTACCTGTCTCTCTCTCGGTCTCTATCCCCTCTTTCGCGGTCTCGCCGACAATGCTTTGAGTGCGCTTTCCCTCTATCGTGTTTTCTAATCCTATCTCTATGGGAGTCGCGCTCTTCGTCAGACCACCTCGATGAACTATTTCCATCTCTTTCATCTAGATCTCGATCTCTGTGGTGTGAGTGGGAATCCTTACTGTGCCGTGAACTAGGGTATGAGTATTCTTTTTCGTGTAATTTTGAATCGTGTTCCGATCTGGAGTCTAATCTAGATTGTTCCGATCTGGATAGTTCTGATCTGGACTCTGATCTAGATTCTGATCTAGACTCTGATCTGGAGAGATCAGATCGAGATTGTTCCGACCTGGATAGATCCAGTCTAGATTGTTCCAATCTGGATAGATCGGATCTTGATAGTTCTAATCTAGATTGTTCTGCCCTGGAAAGATCTAATCGAGACTGTTCTAATCTGGAGAGTTCTGATCTGGATTGATCCAATCTGGACTGTTCCAATCTAGGTTCTGATCTAGTTTGTTCTAATCTTGAAGGGGTAGGCGGTTCTACTTTTGTAATAGACGAGTGTCTAGAACTTTCATCTATGGAGAGAGACGCCATGCTGGTAGCGGGTATTGATGACGACAAAGGGGGCGGAGGTTTCTTTTCCACAGTGAAGTTCTCGAACATCGCTTTGACTTGCTCTCCGAAGGGATCAAGAGTTACTTTCAGCACCTTAAAAAATGAATAAATTAAATAATTTATTAAAATAATATTGAAAAATCTGTTTCTGAAAAAATAAGAAAGTATACAGATTTAGGAAATGAAATTAAAAGAATTTGGCATTCTCAGACTATAAAAATATTACCATTTATTGTTTCGCCTACTGGCATTATACCTAGCTCTCTCATTAAAAATTTAGGCGTATTAGATTTGTCAAAGAATTTGTATATAAAAATGCAAAAATCAGTCATTTTAAATACGTGTAGGATTACGAAAGATTTTTTAAATATCTATATTGAGAGATCAGTAGGATTTATCGGTCAAATTAGGAATTCCACCGAGCCGAACCCTCTGATATGAAAATATCTGGAGTCGGTGAATTATTTTTCAATTTAATAGTCTGGTAGGTTAACATGTTGTTCTTGTATTGTTTTGTATTAATTATACTTATATAATACATGTGCATAGCGTGGATTTACTAGATGATCATTTTTATGGAAAAGTGTGTGAAAGGGTTTAGTTTTTCCTATGGGGAAAACTAAACCCGGACCTAAAAGTCTGGTGCGTAATAAAAAAAATATAGATAATCTCCTAATTACACTGTATACTTCTGATTTAATGTATCAATTTTATGTAAAAGTCTTTTTGAGTGTTTAAATAAATAAAATTTTTAAAAAATCACAAATTAATTTCAGAATATGCAATTTTTTTTTATTGCAATGTGAAACTTCCACGGGGAAGATTATTGGATAAGGGAATTATACACATTAAAAATACATACAAAAAGTTATTTTATTCAACTGTGGCTGGGACTGCGCTTTGTCCAACCCACCATAATATGAAAAAAGGGTAAACAAAATTGCACAACATTTGAAAAAAAAGTGGACTCACCTTCCCCATAACAGATTTTCCATGAAACTTTTCAACACACATTTTGGCGGCCTTGACTTCTTCAAATACGATCCTGGAGAAGCCAAGATGTTTGTTGGTGACGGGATGGTAAAAGATGTTCAGTTCCTCGTAAGCACCGAGTTTGGATATCATATCGCTGAGGAAGGCTCGATCAATGTTGTCATTCAAATTGCTGATAGCCACTTCCAACTGAGGTGGCTCCCCCACATAGTTTTGATCTATCCGGAATCTGTTGAAAGAAAAAAAAAACATTACATGATTTTTAAATGTGGCAACATTCTTTAAAAAAAATAATATTGTAATTATTTAATGGTACCTATCTGTAAGAAATCATTTTCATTTACTTTTACTTAGAAACATCATGTTTGTTAGTGAAATAGTTGAAAAATTCTAATTCAAGGTCAATGTTCTGTCAAAAACAATTTTTTAGGCAGACATTTTTTTTCACTTTGAAACAATAGAAAAATATTACCATTATAATAGTTTGTTATTAGATTCTTATTATAATCATTAATTTGTAAATGTCACTCAATTCAAATTTCCCACCAATATGAAACAATTAAGAATGCCGATATTGGCAGACCTGAGTCTCATTCCATAAAAAAAAAACAATTGAATCATTTACTGAAATGCAATCAATTTTTGACATTAATTCGTAATATTTTCAATTAATTACAATTAATAACCATAACAAATAAGTTTTCAGGTGTCAGCTTATGCAAACAATCTTATTTGTGTTGACATGAGTATTTGACACCGAAGGTTTGACATTTGTTGACAATTTGTAATAAATAGTTGGAAATAGCTGAATTTGGAGGCTAAATATTTGTATGAATTGTGTGCAATATGCTTCAATTAGACTGAATGGAATTTTCAAGAGTAATGTGAGATATTTATATGTTTGGGTGATATGTGACAAGCCATGTTTGCACAACATGAAAATAATACAAATGAATGTTTATACCTAGGCACTGAAAGATCCAATGGCTCCATGCGAGTCCTGATCCTGGTGATCGCCAGTTGTGATCTAGGGTCCCTGCAGAGGATAGGAGGGTACGTTGGATCGTTAGGAATGGATCCATCATAGCGATAGATCTTCTGGGACCCTTTGGAAAATGTCGGATCTACTATTAGCTTGTAGTTTCTGGGTGCCTTTGATGGAGGAGGAGGATTATGATTCATGTACTTGTGATCCATTGCACCATTCATTCTGCAACACAAAATACAATAAACATTAAAGGTGATAACCTCAAAATTTTAGAATTTTGAAAATATATCGCAAGACTGGCCACATGCTGACAAAAGCGTGGCTTAAGATTTTCCAGGATCATTCCCTCCAAAATAATTGACATCTGGAGCTGGAGATACAGTGGAATGACAAACCTTTAACAATTTTTTGATGTCAAAAGAAGAGTGATTTTTCGCAATTGTGATCTATGCATTTCACGAGCAAACTTATGAAGTACCATCGTATTATAGGTAAAAATAAAAATTAAAGCAATATTTACACTGGCTACAATAAAAAATGAACCCTTACGGGCCTTCAATAAAGAAATATTGTAAAATGCTAAACGAAAGCCCTCTCCATGGTGACGGATAGCTCACTAACCTCCATTTGTCAGTCGCGAGTCGCGATGTCTAATGTTAGGGAAGTTTTTTAGTTTTTGATCGCGGAAAAAAATATCCACGATAGTTTTTAGCTTTCTCTGGAGCTCAGAAACGATAAAAAATAATTAAATGTTATTTATTTGCCATTGTTATTGTGAAATATGAATGCCTATCTTGACTCGGATTCATAGCATTGACCAATCGGAACGCTCCCCGCTAGGTCCAGTAGCGTTGTCCTTGTTTATCCACAGTTCGAGTATTTCTCAAGTTGGCGACATTGCGACATTCATTTCTGATTTGTCTGGTTTTGTGTGGTTTGCTCTCAGTTGCGTCATCGATCATCAGTTTAAAAAAAATCAGGTAACAGCGATTCATTGTGATATAAAACTATGTGTGGATGGATTGGGGTATCTGTGTTGTACCCATTGCCCACTTTAATTGTCCCCGAAATATAGAATAAAGCGAGATCTTCGTCCTTTCCAGGTGCCATGGCTGACAAGATATTCCCTGTTGTGAAGGCCCAGGAGGAGCCTGAACTTGTGGATCCCCAGGCAGCCCTGAGGGTGAGTAACATAGTATATAGCTCAAGCTCTTTATAACCAAAAGAGGTGGCTGGAATACCAAATAATGTAATGAATATTCCACCATACAACATAACCTAGTTTATCTTAGTATTCGTAGAATAGTGTTCAATTTTTTTTATTATGTAAAATACAGCTTGAAGTGACTTGGAAATACGTTCTTTTCGTGATGTAAATTTAATTTGAAAAATAAAACCATCAAATTGTGTCAATCCCAATCAGCTGTCATTATTTGACAGTTTTTGGGGCACTATCATGTTGACATTTTAATTTATTAGTAATTATTTACATATCGAAAATTAATACAAGAGTGTGGAATGTATCTTCATCCTATATTTTCCTCTTCCTCCCCTCCTCACCTAAAATTAATTTTAATATGTAATAAAACTCCATCTCCAATCAACTCATAGTAGACTTTTTTGGCTTGTCTTCATTTAAAAATATATATATATATATATATGTTTATCTTTTATGCTGTTTGTCTCTTACCAATAAATAAATAACCGCCGCACATTCAGGCAAATATTATGGAATCCACACTTTGTTTCAAAAATTACTACAAGAAGCGGTAAATATTCCACTAACCGCTGCACTTTTATTAGGCACAGATTTTGGAAATTACCCTATGTTTCGACATAATTACCACAAGAAACAACTTTACGTTTGGATAGATGGTAAAAGATGCATTAGAATTAAATTTTTATTCAAAGTTGTAAATTTCCCATACAAAATGATTCCTTTGCAATATTTTTATTTTTTGTATGGATTGACATTTGCGTGAGTTTTGTTTCAATCGTGAATTGCAATCAACGCATGAATTACTTAATTTACTCAAACTAAAAACCTAATAACCTATTTTGTGCATGTAAACAGTTGTTTCTTGTAGTAATTGTTAAAAAAAGTGTAATTTCCATAATCTGTGCCTAAAAGTGCGGCGATTAGTGAAATAATTACCCAAGAAACAACCATTTACATGCACAAAATAGGATATTATTAAATTTATAGGTTATTAGTAAATTAAGTTATTTATATTAAAACGAAACTTCAAATTTCCAACTAAAAAAATCAAAATGGCGGCAAAGGAATTGTTTTAAAATTTGGAATTTTTAAATGACTTTTTTGTAATTTCTTAATTTTTTCTGCTCCATGCAGCTATCGCAACTGTTCGTGTCTTGAATAAAGTTACGATGAGAGCCGAAGGCTTTTGGTAGAGTAATCCGCCGCCGTCAGTCGGAACGAGCTTCAGATCTAATTCCTATCCAGTTTGATAAGGACGTCTGTCCAGTATAATATAACATTGTAAATATACACAATAATAGATAAACAACTTGTAACTGAGAACCTAATATGTATTCATTGGAAGAGCCCAACACTTCACAAGATGTCTGAATGTGAATAAAGCAGACATTACAATTTTTTAAATATGAGAAAATCAGAAACATTATTTTTTGGGTGTGAGGTCTACAAACTGTTCACAATATATATTATATATAATTGTTAACTGTTCACAATATATAATATATATTCACAATATTTATTATTATTGATTTTGCAGGAAAAGTGCTCCCAGGAGAAGCACGCCCAGGGTCTGTACTCCAAGCTGCAGACATGCAACGAGCGGGTTCTATCTCGCAAGAAGACCGCTGAGACCTGCACCGAGGAGCTGTTTGACTACCTGCACGTATTAGACCACTGCGTCACCGAGAAACTCTGGCCCAAGCTGAAGTAAACCAAAAAGACCACCAAAATTATTTATTCACCATCAGCATGCAGCAGTTATGTTAATTTATGAAAAATCTGTACACAATATTGTGCACTAATATTTGTTAATTATGTATATAGTAAAGACGATTAAACCAAATTGTTGAAACGAAACATAGTTTTTATTTATTCTGTTCTTATAAACCCGTAGGGGCCGGCAAGAAACTACAATAAATAAAAATATTTCAATAAAATAGAGAAGCCAACAAGTAGACAATACCATACTTGATAGTGACATTTATTTTTGTCTGTAACCTCTCATAGGCCGCAGTCCCCCCGGCGTGGCTGAGTTAACATCGTGTTTGAGTCCTCAGCTGGCTAAGTCCTCCATCACGACACAAGCAACTTTTTTTCGCTTACTGTGGTGGCAGTAAGAGATTTAAAAATATTGTCAGGTTATTCGTAACCTGGAAATAATTGTATTTAAAAAACAAAAAATTTGATTAAAAATTGAAATTTTATTCAATTTTTAATTACCGCTATCTATCCATCTACCTAGTAGTTGGCTTAATGTTTCGTAATCTTTCGGTGTACCACAAGATGAAAGGACTTGTCAATTTTAAATTCACCCCACAGGCCCCCGCACTTCATACTTTGTCACTAAGCTGGTGACAAGTCTTGCAGGAATTGTTTATATGACCACCTCTCCCTTCTATCCGCCATGTGCAGGACTAAATTTATTTTTATGTGATAAGACTTCCCGCCAGCTATCAAGATGCTAGGTCACAATTTAAGAGGTGTTCAGTAAGCGATTTGTCTGATTGACAATCCGACATTGACAGATCGATTGCCATCTCTAATGCACAGACACAATGTGGCCCTGAATTTAATGGACCTGCTCTAAGGAGCTAGTAGCATTGACACCCGGTTCACGTGCATGAAACTCGACGGACACAAGGTTGATGTTGGCTTCATGAGAACGGATCGTTTCTTCGACTATGTATATGGATATATATATATACATCTATACTAATCGTATATGAAATAAGCTACCAAGTTAGTTCCTAAAATCTTTTTTTTTTTTTTTAAAGAAGACAAACATTCCCGGGTTACGAATAACCCAACAACATTTAAAAAACCTCCTACTACCACCACACTAAGCGGAAGATGTTGCTTGTGTTGTGATGGAGGACTTAGCCACCGAGGAATCGAACACGGAACGGCTGGGTGGGACCCAAACGCGATGCCCACTCAACCACTGACCGGTCTCCTTCCAACCACTGACCGGTTTCCTCCTTCACATAAAATCTTCAAGGCCCCCATTAATAAATCGTTTCCTATAGTCTCTCCCTCAACCTGCCTCACATTGCTGCTCAACCGTTGGCGACATAGTTCCCCTGCCTTTACATCTCTTGTGAGGTGTCACAAAAAAGTACCTTCTACAGATTCATTCTTCCACATTTTGTCAGTAGGTACTGCAAGACTAAACACATTTTGTATGTGATAAGAGTTCCAGTTATCCAGAATCAGTAAGTAACAAACTAAGGCATGCTCATTTGGGAATGTTGTGGAGAATGGTTATAGTAATTAGGTAGAAGAAATGTGAAACAAATTATGGAAAATGGAAAAACACAGTAGGTAAAATGACAAGACAGACTAAAGAAATATAGCTTTTCATACGAAATGCCTAAATATATTTGAAAAAATAACAAATGCATGATACAATAAAATTATTATTATTTTAATATTATGTATGGAATGATATGGTGCTAAAAAATAAAGCTTTATTGCAAATTAAAAAGCCTACAGAATTCACCTCCAAACTGTGAAAACCATATCTTGCCAAATTTTTTTATTATTGAATTAATGAATGTCAAAAACTAAAGCGGGGTTAATCTTCAAAATCTGATATGAAAATATTGCAAAATTTGAGCTTCACAAAATAAAATAACATGCTTTTTGGCGAAAAAAAATTTGCAACTGACATTTTGAGACGATTTTAATCTTACCGCCGCCAAATACTAGGAGTGTTTTTACTTCTCCCGAATATCCATTATTATGATGAGAAAAACTATATATGTACACTAGGCTGCTTCAAAAAGTAAAAGTTCATCTTTTTTATATTAATATACACATGCTTTTTTTTTTCATTTAGATAAATCTTAGGGGTCACAACCATTAACTTGTAGAAGGCCAACATACAAAAAATATATTTTTATAAATAGACGTAAAATATTTGACAGTTCTCACCTTTCTTACGAATTCAATTTTTACAACATTTCTTTTGTGATATATTACAAAAATCACATCAAAATAATGTAGATAAAACGAACTTCCTAATAATAACTCAAATCTATGCTTTCCACAATGGATTTATATAAAAAATAATTAATAAATATAGACTTCCAATGTGACAGCTATCATATTATCAAGCGGCAGCCATTTTGTCCGCCATCTTTGGTGCCCGGCGGGTCTTTAGCAATTAATATGAATTATTCGGGGTGGCTAAATGCTATCCAGTAATTCGTAATGTCAAGAACGAGAATGGCCCAAGCGGTTCTGACCTTGTTCTTCATACAATTTCTTTATACATAAGGGGCAAAATCGCTTTAAACATCTGGACCCGCCGGGGGGACTGCGGCCTACGAGAGGTTAATCAAAGTTTCGAAAATACGCATCGTTTAGGGCAATGATTGCAGAGTAAACATATCAGCGAATGCAGAATTAAATAAGCCACAGATAGGTTAAACTCACCCTTCTCCCGACCGCTGCAGTATTGTATACAATAGGAAGTGTGTTTAAATGTGTTAATATCGCAATGAGTAATAATGTACTTTTTATTCTTAGACTGAATTTACAATTGTAACATAAAATGGCACCTACAAGTGTATGTGTAACATATAATAATTTCAATGATTTTATTCTCGTGTTAAACTACGTTTTAATTTGCTTAAAATAAATACCAACTTCTTATACATTTTGGTCAAACTCCTACATTTTCACAACTGGTAGCGACCCCTAAAACCTCATTAAAAAATCTGAAAAAAAAACTGTGTAATTTTTTAGACATTTGGAAACATATCGACAGCCCCGAAGAACAATGTTAGATCTGCTAAAAATTGAAAATTGCGCTGTTGGCTTTTAATTTCTTTTTGTTGATTTAAAAGTCTGAATCTTCGGAGTTTTCGATAAAACGAAATGAAATATATATATTTTTCTAATATGCTATAATTCTTGATCTCAAAAACAGTAAAAATGCAGAAATGAAACATTAAACAACTCTACTGCAAAAGTACAAATCGCACATCCGACATAGTTCTTTGGAACCATCGATATGAAACGGTGCCCCACAGAAATTCAATCGTTCTTGAGGCAACCTAATGTACATTGATTTTCACTTATACAGTTCAGTCCATATAGTTGCTTTCTGTATTTGTTGGTTTTACAACTTGTTTTATAGAAAACTTAGTTTAAATTCACTAATACAGTATGTAATATTATTTATAAATCATTATGTGACCTTTTGATTACGACGTAGAAATATAATAGAAAGTAATACATCCACATTATCTTTCATTAGAAAATCCTTGTTTCGGATAGTTTATTTTTTAACTACATTTATTAGTGCAATGTATAAATTTGATTTAATCTCATTTTCATATAATGGCACATACTTTTGTGAAGATTTCTAAATTTATGTAATAAAATAACAATAAGATTAAAAAATCACCTTCTATAATAAAATTACAAATTGATATAATTTATCAACAAATCTCCAAACGAATAAAAAAATATAAATCTAACAAAATATTATATTTAAAACAAACAACTTAATTTTATAATTTTATTTTTCTCAGCATATTATTTACGTATGAATGTCTTTAAATTGAAATTTTCAGTTCCATGCTCTCTATCTTTAACCACTTAGGCACATAAGCTTGTTTTCACGACAATTTAACGTAGGTAGACATAGGAATGATGTATGCCCGTACCTGAGTTATTAATATTATAAAGCTTAAGTTGTAAAATAAAATAGTATTGTCGAATAACTAAATAAACTATATTTCTTCAATGGGTATTAACCACTGGAGTGTTTTTGGCCACATATTGGCCAATTTGCACCCTTGAGCGTCTGCTGGCCAAAATGTGGCCAATTTTAAGAGATATTTTAAAACATTTATTGGAATTATGACAAAGGTTCCCAAACATTATAATCGTCTATTAATTACAAATATAACTTAGTAGTTTCCCTTTAAAACAAGAGATTTCTTGCATCTTTCCTGAATTATTTGTTATTGACACTACGACCCTTTGGAATAACAAGGTTCCATCTGTTGCGGAAACGTCACGCGGTTACGGGATCTATGGTAAGATACCTTAGAGTTCATTATCGCATGACGTTAAAGCAACAGATGGAACCTTGTTATTCCAAAGGATCGACAACAAGAACAGAAATTATTGAAATCTTTCTTTTTACAAATCGTTTACAATCATGCCTAGAATTGTATCTTTGAATTTAAATTTATATCTGTGATTATCTAATATTTAATAGACGACAAACAGAAGTCATAATATTAAAAAATAATATACAGAATTCATGCATTTATAAATTTATCAATTTTTTATAATTTTTCTATGATTCCTAAAAATATGGGATAAACGGCCATATATATGTGCGTTCAATGGCCCTCTAAGATTATAAGAAGTTTATATGTCTCCATATTAAAATCAGGAGGTATGATTTTTTAGAAAGAGAGCGGAAAAATTCTAAACCGAATGCCAAAAAAAAATTTTGGGCGCTCAAAGGCGAAATTGATTATGTATTTATCGAAACGCTCCAGTGGTTAATCATGAGTTGTTTGAAAAACTATACATTCTTGGGGATAAAGCAATTGAATATTGATTGGATTGACGATACTGATTTCAATTATAACAATTTTAACAGCTTAGATTTGGTTAAAATAATTCATTATTGAATCTTGAGCCGAACAAAAAAATTATTATTTAACTCATTATTTGGATTTTCAATGTTTTCAAACAAAATTATTTATAACACAATAATTACTCATTACCAAATAGTGTAAAAAAATTTCATATCTACAATTTCCATTGGATTACTAGTGAATTTGTACATATAAGCAGTGTACAAATGCACATGTTTTCAAATGCACTGAAAAGTGCAAATGCACAAAAACTTGCAAAAATTTAATAATATGATAAATATTATTCACTGATAAAATAATACCAAAGTTAATGGTAGAATTAAATAAAGTATTTATTTCTCCCCTTCGGCTGCAACAAAGTAAGCAGCAAATTTTTATTTAACCATTTTTTCACTAACAGCTTCATATCATTGTTCGGCATGAAATACCAAGAATGTGACATGAGAAAAATTTTCAGGGGAGAAATTTTGCGACACTTATTATCCGGTATTGGCCTTGGAAATCACAAACGTGGTATCACATATTGTTAAAAAAAAAACCCAACATTTTAAGAAATATTCGGCAATCTATTAATTCGACAAAACGATTACGAATCGCTTTAAAATAGCATTTTGGGAAAATTGTCACATTTGCGATATTTCACGCCGAATGACGATAGGAAGTGCAAATAATTTGTGATTACGCACATCTATTACGTAATTGCCTGCTATTCTAGAAACATTGTGAATGCGGTTAAAAGGCTAAACGACATTGAAAAAATTACATCATATGCAGAAAATTGCAGCGATTAACGAAATCAAAAATCAATTTAGATTTACTAAACATTTTCAAGTCCTTGCAAAGCTTAGGCAAATGATAATAATAATATCTTAAGTGTATGACATAAAAATACCATGTGCAAATGGTAAAATCATACCAAATAGGCATTGTGTAGAATAAAAGGTAAGAGATGAGATAAATACAATAAGATTGATTGAAGGAATAGATTGTTCCTGGCTCCTGACTCTTGGTGACTAACTGGCGCCCACTTGAAGGACGGTGAAGCAGATGCCACAGACGCGGACGGCCTTGCTCTGATTGAACTTGAGGATGGGCACATCTTGGCTGGAGCACTTGGAGCAGAGCATGCGGCCACAATGTCGACTGCAAATCAAATTCAACAACAAAATATAAGTAACAATCGCCTTTCTTGTGTCTAACCCTACTGAGACAGGTTGGGTGGTGCTTCTACAGCCGTTGTACCCACGCGATGCACAGGAAGGCAAAGTGTAATTGTGGTAAGATGCAGACAACTTACTGTGCATGTAGTCAACGAATATCTGTTTCATGCATTCTGCCCAGGAATTGATAGAGGCGATGCCTGAGGCCTTATGCTCAGGGATCTTGTTGTCAATCTTTGACCCCAACCCAAGACATTATAAATATTCACATTGTAAAAAGTAATGCCTTCTATTATTTTCTCTTTTAATTGGCAAGAAATTAAAATGTAATTACACAAGTTGAAAACCACACTATTGACGATTAATCTCCATACATTTTTACAGTTTTAGTTCGCATTTTAACAAGGGAATGTTTTCCAGTGCAGTAAAAAGCACAGTCCTGCTTCCTTTATAAGCCATTGACGCTTGGAAGTTTTCACTTTCAGAGTGAATCCCATGATGAGCTTCACATCACACTCACATTTACTGAAAGAGCATCACAATTCATCTGTAGTAATCCGGCGGTCACTGCAGTGAACTGCCTACCGTTACGCTTTTCGTCAGCCAACCGCATCTGTCCTTCAACTTCGTTACAGCGACGAACCCATCATCTAACAGTGCTGACACCCACTGTTGCATCACAGTACACATTTTTCAGTCTTTCATGATTGAGAATGGGCGCTTCACCTTCTACATTCAAGAATTCAACCACAGAACGCTGTCTGATACGAACCTCGATGTCTCGTATATCGATGCTGGAAAGGAAAAATGGCTAGAGTGCCATACAGCTGTGACATTAAAGATGAACTACACAATAAGCCATATTGTTTGCTTGTGTTGTCAAATCAAGTTTTCCAGAACATATGGGAAACTCTAGAAAACTTGATGTGATGAACACAAGCCCAAACAAACAATATAGTTTATTGTGTAGGTTCATCTTTAATGTCACAGCTCTATGGGGTTTAGCCATTTTTCCTTTCCAGCGTCGATATTATTGCTGGTAAAATATTAAAATTGCCTATATTGTTCCTATTTTAGGGTTATGTATTCTACTGCAAGTTAGGTAAGTCCCTAACATTGATTCACGGTTTGTAAATAATAAAAGCACTTTATAATTGTTGGTTATTTATTTAAGATTACAGGGTTTAATATCAGCTTATAGCTCGATCGTCGAAGCTGGAATGTTCGAGTTGCGTCCTGCGCACTCGGGTCTGCGCAGGAGGGTTGCCAGTGTAGGAAACTGCCGCAAATGTTTATATCGCAAAAAAATGCGAATTACAGTTCCTACACTATGTAGCCTTTCAAAGCTAATTTTGGAATGTTCTAGGGATATGTACATCAGGCGCGGTCCCTTCATACATACTGTGGATGCTGCGCTTCCCTTCCTTTCAAGGCTTATAATAAATATAATAATAATTAGATATTATTTATTTATTCCGAATTTAAAAAAAATTTGTGCATATAAACAGCAATAGATACGGCAATTTAACTTCACCGTCCCAATCTCGGAGACTAACAACAAAAAAACGCAGCGCGCGGTGCGAATCGAGATATTATACCTACATATTATAATAACATTCTCAATGCTCGAATGTCGCCTAAACACACCAATGCACACCAATACCAACAACAGTGGATTCTCTGCTTCGTTCCATATCTACGAAGCTAGAAGAAGTTTGATATTCGCGCATGCGCATTGAGTACAGCGTGCCTAAGCTTGCTTGAAGCCGGATACGTTTTCGATAAGAGCATCCAACGCACAGAAAACAACTGTACAGAATGGCTTAGCCGAAGTGAATTTTTTATTTATTTTTTAAATTTTTCTTTATTTATTTTGTTTGTTACAGCTTTGTTTTACATAGTTTTTCGACTGCCAAGCTAGGCAAATGCCCGTATATTATGGTACGCCCGTAGTATTATAGCCGAAGCGGATTGATAACTGAAACCGATTATGTTGCGTTATGATGCGTTGAATATCTTTCGAATACTTATTTAATTAATTTAATTTTGGAACTGTGATAATTGATGTAAAGCGTAAAGGATTTATAGAGCTAATCTGATATGGGTACTATTTTTATTAGTAATTGCATCTTGTTCGTGGGCTAGTCTATAGATTTTTATATTTGATAGTAGGTATATACTTCAGCATCCCTTATACAAAAAGTCACCGACCACCACTGATGTACATATACTTTGGTTGCGGTGTATTTAACCACTCGAGTGCTTTTTGCCACATCATGGCACTTTTTCCAAAATCTCAGATTGCTTTGTTGCCAAAATGTGGCAAATTTTCAAAAAATTTTTTTTAAAATTAAAACGGCTATAATAATATATTGTACATTCAAAATATAACAAAATAAATATTCTCTAGATTCTTTAAAACGTTTTAAGGTTAAAGATTTAATTATATTTTTTTTATAAATCCTACAAATATGTGATAATAGACAAAAGATAGGGGAATTCATTGGCTACATAGAACTATATTCAGTTTATATGTCTCCATACTCAAATTCGGAGGTATGATTTTTTTAATGTGGGCGGAATAATTTCCTTTAGCAATCCGAGAAAAAATTCTGTCGCTCCAGTGGTTAAGGTATTGTAATTGAGCAAAGTAATAATATTTTCGTAGAGGTATTTTGCTAGTAAATAATAGCATGACACTAACCAGTGGTGTTTTCGCATGGTGAGTGTAAATTTAGTGCCGCATTCCTGGCAGAGGTCGCTCTCTCCCCACGGAGCCTCGGCTGTCAGGGAGTCCAGCAGGCGGTGGAGCAGTTGCTTGGTGGCCACCTGCACATAATTACTTAAACATAAATATGTCACTCAAATGGGAATCACTTTTTTTTATTTATTTTTTTATGGTTAATATCTCACAAGAGTCCCAACTGCTCCCGTCTGGAGCCAGGGAGACTATGGCATCCCCAATTGGGGTATGTTATGAGGCTGAAGGTAAGTGGGGAAGGGAAGGAGACGAGGAAGAGGAAGGCGGGGAAGTACCTGGCTATTCAGATCTAGTCACTAAACACTGCATTTTTATACTTAATTACTGTAACCAATGTATAAAATATTCATGTATAGGCCCATTAGGGCGTGAATAAATAAATAAATAAATAAACACGGCTAAAGCCATTTCAAGCAATGTTTCAATTCTGAATGGTGGTCTTACACCAGGGCGATACTAAGAGTACCTTCCACTCTGGAACGTGCCGCAAATAAACTATATATTATTTTAAATAATTAATTGTGAAATAACACAAATCAATTAAATAAAATTTATTTGCGCACGCCGGGTTCGAACCTGCGACCTTTGGAATGGAAGTCCAATGCCCTACCGCTGGACTACGCCGGCCCCCTACGGACTACCCTCAATCACAACAATTTATCAATTCTGGAAGACCTGGGCTTTTAAAGCGGCCTCAACTGTCATATAGTTATGTGACAGCACAATTTGATAGAAAGCTATGAAAGCTAAGAAACCGACACAGAATAGGCATTTAACATCACTCTACATTTTAGACAGTTTTCTCCCAAAATAGAGATTTTCTTTTTTTTTAAGATAAAGCTAGCTATTCTTGGGAAATGCCTTACGATATAATCATGAAACATAATTGAATAATAAGACACATTATCTGGTAAACAAAAAAACAATTATCTTAATATATAAAACAAAGTCGGGTTAGTTACACCATTTATAACTCAAGAACGGCTGAACCGATTTTTATGATGTTGGATTTGTCTCCGTCCCGATTAACAGAATAACTATTAAAACATCGGAAAAAATCGCGGGAAAAATAATGATAAAGAAAATGAATTTTTTCATATATTTTGTATGGAAAGGCTTTTCAAATAATGTGCGTTGGTCGACATAATTTGAATCAATTCGAACTGTCAATGGTGTAGTGTGCAGAACATTTCGTGCTTAGTCAACAGCTCAATTTAATTTTTTGAATTTAGAGTAGGTACCTATTTATTTTAACGTAATAAAAACTTAATTTATTTTAGCTAATAAATTAAACACAACATTTATTGATTCGGAGGCGGTACGAAGTTTGCCGGGTCAGCTAGTAAAAAATATAAAACACTGTTTTTATTCTGATATTTGAGCAAAACTCACCAAGGTAAATTTACGTGCAGTTCTATAAATTCGCAGCCGACACTCGGAGGTATTTTGAGGATTTTCTTCTCCAATGTTCAAGATCAATGTTAAAAAAATAAATTACCTGATAATTGAAGATGGTGGCGCCATCTTTGTTTTCTGTAGCCAGGCAAGCATTGGACTTCACCAAAACTCTACACAGGGGGCCATTTCCTCTCATATACGCCAGCAATAAGGGAGTGTTACCCTATGAAGAAAAAAATCAAGAGTTCTTAATTTAAGCAATATTAAATCTAATCTAAAAAATAACAAAGGTTTAATAACTTTTTGGACCTACCTGTAAATCAGTCTTATTAATTGGATAGTCTTTCATACATTCGAGAAACAGTTCACAGATGGCCGCAGCGTTTTCCTTCCCACAACGGCAGAGTTCATGCAGCGGGTTGCGACCTGGAAAGAAAATAAAACAATTTAGGTGAAAGTTAAATCCATAAACTTGCCAATAATTTTTTTTTTCTATGATGAACCTACGAGGGTCTAGAGCAGGCATTCCTAACCTAGGGCTCACGGGCCGCATGCAGCCCAATTGAAGATTTTTTGAAGCTCAAAATGAAGTTTTCAGAAAAAAAAGGAAAAATCATTCTAATAAATTTATATTGTATATTGTGAAAATAGAACATTCTTGTCAATAGACCTCAGACTCTCGATGGGGATTTTTATATATTGCTTGAAAAGTGCCGTCATTATGCCGTATTAGATTTGAGTGCAGCATTCGATACCATCGACCACAATTTCCTGATCGAAAGACTGGAGAAAACTTTTGGACTGGGTGGTGAAATCATTCAGTGGATAAAATCCTACCTCTGTGGCCGAACCCAATCTGTACAAGCGGGTGATAAAAACTCTCCTTTTGTAACCCTGACTTCTGGAGTCCCCCAGGGTTCAGTGCTGGGACCCCTACTTTTTATTTTGTTCATCAACGATGTTGCCAAAATAATAGAATCATTCAGACTTTTTTCCCATTGCTACGCTGACGATCAGCAAATCTATTTCTACTGTGCACCGAATGAAAAAGACAGATTAAAAGATATTATTGTTAAATGCATAACAGGCTGGATGTCTTCGAACAAGCTAAAACTAAATCCATCAAAAACAGAACTTCTCTGGACAGCAACAAAAAAGCGCCAGTCATTACTAGACAAAACTCATTGCTTCTGGTTGTAACATCATCCCTAAAAATGGTGTTAAACTTCTAGGTGTACATCTAGATGAAGATCTCTCACTTAAATCCCAGATTAGCAAAACAGTAAGCGTTTCTTTCACTTGTGTCAAATCAAATCTATAAGGAGAAATATTCCGACTAATGCCACAAAGATGTTGGTAAACTCCTACGTTATATCACGACTCGACTATTGCAATGGCATATATGCAAATCTCCCTCAAATTCACACTGACAGACTCCAATTAGTTTTCAAAGCTGCAGCAAGGCTGATAACCGGCGTTTCCAAATATTCTCACATATCACAACATCTGCAAAACCTTCATTGGCTTAAGTGTCCCGAGAGAATCCAATTCAAACTCTGCTGGATGGTTTTTAAAGCATTACACGACATGGCGCCACCGTACCTGTCGGAACTATGCATTCCAAATTATGTCAATACCAGCAAGCAACCCTTCGATCAGCATCTTCAACAGCCATATGTAGACTCTCAGAACCTAAGCGCAATCCAAAGACCAATTTCGGAGACCGGGCTTTTGCAGTAGCAGGCCTGACAGTTTGGAATAAACTCCCTTCACATTTGCGAAAGATCCACAGCTCATCTGAGTTCAGAGCAAAACTCAAAACTCATCTTTTCAAATTGTCGTATCCAGAACAATGACCGTATTTTTTCAGTAGTATTTCATTACTCAGTCCATCGATTTATCTTTCTCCTTTTTAACAATTTACTAAGCGTAAACTTCTTTTGTATTTTTTTTTCACAACTCACCACTGACAGCACGGGCAGTATTTATAGCAATATGTGTTTTTAAATATTGGTAAGTTTGTTACGTAGTAGTAAATGTATGTAGTTTTTAAGATAGTCGTAAGTCATAATACGAGTAAATACCCACTCGGTCATTTAAATAAGTATAGTTTTAAGTCACTAGTTATAGATAAGTCTTAATGTTATGTCACTAGTTATAAGTTTTAGTTTTAAGTCACAGTTATCAATCTTAGTTATAACGCAAATGTTGAATGTATAGATTAAGTTGTAAAGCGCCCTTGAGGTGATTTTCTCACAAAAACGGCGCTATATATATTATCCGAACATTATTATTATTGTCACATGGCCGCACTAGTAAGTTATTTTTGCAATCTATTCAAATTTTTTTGGCATATTTCTCGGAAGATCGAATGTAACTGGCCTATTTTTAATAAGTGGAGGGTATGTGCAAAGGACACACATAGGCGTGTGTATAGTCAGTTTATGCCTTCTAGCAATGAAGGTCGCGGTTTCACAGCAATAGCAATTTTAGACACCGGTAAAAATTAATGGCAAAATCCTCAGTAATATTTTTTTGGGTTAGGGTTGGGCACCTCTGGTCTAGAGTTTAAAAAAACAATCTTATTTAGTTTCCTTACCTTTCAAGTTGACGGCCTCCGCGTCCAAGTTGGACTCTGTGAGCAGCGCCCTGGCCACGGCCGTGTGCCCCTCCCTGGCCGCGATGTGCAGTGCATTGTCCCCATTGGAGTCCACCGCGTCGTACTCCGCGCCGTTCTGCAGCAGGGCCGACACGATGCATGCGTGGCCGTCACGCGACGCCACGTGGAGGGCTGTTTGTCTGGGAAGATAAACAACTAAAATGCAACTTGTAATGCAACTGTTGTATCTATAAGTAAACAGCAGTATCTACTCACAAGTATAAAATGGTTTTGTATATTTTTTATGGCATCCCCCTTTGGGAACTGTGAGGATCAAGTGGCTGGGATTAGTTATTATAGAATACTTAGTTATCTATTCACTAAACATGGCAAAAGCCATTTCAAGAATCATGATATCTCACTAGGGTGATTCTGTTGGCATTTGTCACTCTGAACCAAGGTACAAATGAATGTAATACATTCAAAAACATTATTCACCCACTTTGAAATGAAGTTCAATTGAAGTTGAATACCTAAATGAAGTTAACAATCAATCAAAAAAATAATAATTTAACAGTGAATTCCACGTTTTTTATTGCAATCACATTTTTGTGGGCTACGCCACTTCCGTGTTGACCGCCTCAAATTTGAACCTGTATCATCTTGAGTCTAAAAACAAGGAGCAAAAACGGTTGTCAAACATGTTCCATGATAATTTTATGAAAGAAATAATGAAGAAAATCAATTTGGAACCCACCGAAAGCTGTTGCGTTCTTTTTGCAATTTCAACAGGGAAATTCAGAGTAAAATGGAATATTAAGTGTTCTCTTTTAGGTTATGTTGTTCGGCAGTTGCAATAATGTTAAACTGTCTCAGCGAGAGATTGTACGTGACGTCATCGTTCTAGTATCTTCTTCCTTTTTCGATTTTATATAATATGTGTGAAAAAGAAGAGGACGATCATCGATCGTACGAGCTCTTGCTGGGGTTATTTTATCAGCAATTGGGTATATTAGTAATATTACTAACTTGTGAACGTCTCTGTCATTGGGTCTTGCCCCCGCCAATAATAAACTGCGAACGAGTATCTCGTTTCCGGTGGCAGCGGCCAGTAACAGTGGTGGCGCCAAGGCTGCATCCTGTACGCGGGAATTGACGTCAACCTCAACAGATAGTAGGAACATCACGCTCTCCAGGTCCTTCTTCTGGATGGCGACGTGAAGGAAGTTGCGGCCTTTGGTATCCACCTACAAAAACAAAAAAAATGGAAATTGAATTGTAAGCCATCCATTTCTAGAGTCGAGTATGGGTACAGCCGTCTCGGGATCCATTAATCGGATAACCAACACCTCTGCCATAGGCTACCCTAAGTGGTTAGCTAATTTTGGAGCAGGGGTGCCCGGGTTAATATCATAGGGTGAGATTTGTCCATGTTTTAACAGCAGATATGTCGACAGGCGGGTTGAGGGAGACCCTTTGCCCTCTCCAGCCGAACTCTCTCGACTCATTATCTTGCACCATTGGTTTCATATGTCCGTCACTCCTGGACCTACTGACCCCCAGATTTCTCCCTTTTCCTTTCCAGAACTTCCTCCCCTTATTTTCCTTAAAAATACCCTCCACACAGCATTCCCAAAGGGGCTGGAAACTTTTACCACACCCTCGTACATTGAAAAACGTACACTATGATGATAGTAAGCATTCATATTTAATTATTGTAGAATTGTTGTTCTTTGTTACCTGTTCTGCAGCAGAAGGTAATCTATCCAATATAGACTGCGCCGCCTTGTTGTTCCTGACGGTGAGCGCCGTGGCGAAGGGAGAGAGGCCCTGCTTGTCCCTCAGCGACAGGTCGATGGAGGGGTGCGACAGCAGCAGGCTGATGATCTCCGGGTGCTGGTTTTCTATAGCGATGTGGAGGGGTGTCTTGAATTCCACGTCGCGGGTGTTCACATTGGCTCCGTGCTCTACGAGGGTCTAAAAACATACACAAACACATTGAGGAAATAATAAAATTTGGAAAATTGGTTTCTTACAAGTAGGACTAGCAGATTGCCACACTAAACTACACATTGAAAGGTGTGTAAAATCCCACCACTACAAGGAATAAGACCATCCAAAGTCCAAAGTAATATATTATATTTAGATGTGTAAATTTAAGAATGAAATTTACGGGTCTGTGTAATAAGTATATTCCTTAAGCGTATATTATACCCTTCGAACAATTCATTTCCTGTCAAATTGTCTTTATTTTTACATCACTAGATGGCAGTCATAGTCCCTTCTTGGACTCTAAATATCCAACATTTAACATGCGTAGATTTCAAACGGGCGGCGTCGGCGGCGACGACGCACGGCGTTTGGAATTTCGTGGTTCACATTTAAAGTCAATTTTATGGTGTTTTTTTATTTAACTTCTAAATATTCAGCCTTTTACTGTCGTTTAAACTATATTTTCTAGAACTCATCATTATGATTACTACAGTAGAACCTCGTTAATTCGAAATCCATGGGACATAAAAAATTTAATTTCGAATTAACGAATTCCCACGTAAATCGAAATTTTATGAAAAAATAAATCATAAACAGTCGCCAAAAATCGAGTTCTTCGTCCGAAAATTTAAATTCGGGTAGATTCTTCGGAGTAAATTCGTAATAATACGACTTATTCCTGTGAAAATCGAATTACCGCCACGGTCGGCCTTATATTCGAAAAAATATATACCAATACGTAATTTTTCCGCGTAAATAAAATTTTTGCTTCCATTTCCAGCCCTTTAAATTCAGATATTCGATATATTTCTGCGTAAATCAAAATTTCGCGGCCGACATCTTTCGCAGCCCTCCTTTCAAATTGATATATTAGAAGTATATTCGTATTCATATGTTATATTTCATAGTCTAAATCGAAATTTGACTCGTAAAAATACCATATAATTATCGCGAAAATATATTTTGGCGCTTGAATCCCGTCGTAGCCGGCCGTTAATTCGATACCTACTCGCAGTAAATTCATAAAAATACGATATATTTCCGTGTAAATCAAATTTTCACTGCCGTTTACCGCCGCGGCTGGCCCTTTAAACTCAGAAATTTTAAGTAAATTTGTGGAAACACGATATATTTTGGCGTAAATTCGAGATTTCGCGGTCGATATCCGTCGCAACCGGCTCTTCATATTTAGATACTCAAAATAAATTCGTAAAAATTTCGCATATTTTCCTCGTAAATCAAATTCTCACGACCGATTACCGTCGCGGCCGGACCTTGACATTTAGGTATTCGAAGTAAATTCGTGAAAATAAGATATATTTCCGCGTGAATCAAATTTTCGCTGCCGATTACCACCGCCGCCGCTGGCCCTTTAAATTATTATTATTATATATTCGAAGTAAATTCGTAAATATACGACATTCCATGGGAAACCGATTCCGATTTACAAAATAATAGTACGAATTAGGACGATGTCCAACCGCATAAATCCACATTTAAGCGCGTTTTACCGCCACGGCTGTCTGATTCCGATTTACGAAATTATGATTTTTTTTCCAAAAATTGATGTTTTTCGAATTACACGAACAAATTTTCGTGTGCGGACAAAAATAAAGTTAGAATTACGAAATAAAGAAATTCGAATTAAAAAATCATTTTGTATGAAAAAAATTATCAGTGGATTTTTTATAATTTTATAATAATGACAAATTTTGGATTTATCGGGGTTCGAATAAACGGGGTTCTGCTGTATACATAATTGTTAATTTCCTTAAAAAGTTTTTTTTGCCTGTTTCTCAAACACCATGTACATTCAACTTTATTGACTTCATTAGTATCATCACAATTCATTCAATAGAAATTTTAAAGATAAAAAATAAGTAAATATATATTTCCAAACACTGTGCACTGGCATTCCCCCGCCGACTGCAGGTTATGCCAAACGTATGAAAAAAAGGTATGAAAAAACGTTCACTCACACAAAGTCAGAGCGCATAAAGACAATGAAATCTCACACATACTTGTAAGTATGGAGCTAACAGCCCACAAACATGAAGTGTGTAACAAACGCTCGAACCATTCCGAATAGAAACGTAAGCGTAAAGTTATACATATTGCATTTTAAAGGAATATGACAGTTGGAAAAATGCTATTTTGAAACATTATATGAAAAAAGAGAATTTGTGAGTTTATACTGTTTTTGTAGCTTCTTAAATTATTACAATGTTTTAAGTGAGTCCCTTCAGACCTTTCAGACCCATTTATAAAACATTTTGATCGCATTTTCGAAGTATATGTGCTGTCAAAGATGGAACCCGTGACCCGGCTTCCAGCGGACGGGAGATCCGAGCCCGTAATGAAGAGATAGCTCTGAAGTGTTGTAAAATACGGTGAAAATGAAGTATTTATTTAATTGTTAATATCCACAGATATCATAACGACAATAAGAGACCGTAATTCTACAGATGTGTGTATTATATACTTATTTTAAATTAAAAATATTGTGTAAAATCATTACTAATACGGTAATCATAGATCGAAGTTTGAAAAGTGGGCTATATGGTGTATCAATGTTCTTATTTTTTATGGTCGAATGCTTACATATATAACAAAAAAAAATCTGCAGTTTGAAAAATAATAGTCCATTATTTGTTAACAAAAAATATCAAGTCTGAGAATTACATACGAAAGGTAGTATTCAGCTGTTTTAGAGGGCCGTTTTGCAGCAAATCACCCTTTCTGCCTTATAACCCACTCTTAATAAAATTGTGTAGGGTTATTAAAAGAAATCAACCTAAGAGGATAAGGTATACATGGAAGATAGCGCAACCGGCCCGAGGTCTTAGCGTTTACGAGAGCTGTGCAGGCAATAATAACAATGTATCTTTTTTCGGGAGGTTCTGTCCTTCAACAGAGTTGTTAGTATAGGTAGTTACATGTAGTTTTGACATGTCTCAACAGTCAGTAAAGTATTACCTTAGGAGAGTGGCAACTGTCACTGTTCGTGTCTAATACGTGGAAATAGCCGATTATATTCGATCGACTGCTGGGAATAACTCGTTGCCTTGCTTTAGAATTACACTGAGCATCCATTAACCTCTTGTAGGCCGCAGTCCCCCCGGCAGGTTTGGATGATTGAAGCGATTTTGACCCTTATGTATAAAGAAATTGTATGAAGAACAAGGTCAGAATCGCTTGGGCCATTCTCGTTCTTGACATAACAGCATTTAGCCACTCCGAATAATTCATATTAATTGCTAAAGACGCGCCGGGCACCAAAGATGGCGGACAAAATGGCTGCCGCTTGATAATATGAATGCTGTCATATTCTTTATTCATTGTTTTTTATATAAATCCATTGTGGAAAGCATAGATTTGAGTGATTATTAGGAAGTTCGTTTTATCTACATTATTTTGATGTAATTTTTGTATTATATCACAAAAGAAATGTTATAAAAATTGAATTTGTAAGAAAGGTGAGAACTGTCAAATATTTTACGTCGTATTGAAAAAATATTTTTTTTGTATGCTGGCCTTCAACAAGTTAAAGCGGATGTTTTGTCCAGTTAAATATACATTGTAAATCACGGAATAAGGTAAATAAAGGAACTTGTACCACGAGCTTTATTGAAGATTCCCGAACATACATCAAGTAATCCCAATCACTGAGATTGAAGAACATTACACAAACTATGTTGCAGATATTTAAAATGGTTTTCCTTGTTCTCATCAATAGCCTTGGTACAGTCATCACATTGGCGAGGGTTTACCTGTATGACATTGATGAGACCCCAAGCGCAGCAGAGGTGCAGCGGGGCCTGCTGCTCCGATGCCATCTCGGCCCCCTGTCCCCCGGGACCCAGTCTGCGCGGGGACTCCACGTCGCAGCCGGACCTGATCAGGAACTGCGCCAGGGTCTCCTTGTTTTCATCGATAGCCCTGGAAATATTACATATATGTACATATGTAATTATAAATATGTGTCAGATAGAGATGTAGTTTTATGTGATAGGTCATGAAATGTTACAATTGCAAAGGGCTCACTAGCCATAGGGCCGCCGAATTACCGAGAAAAGCATATCTGGGGATTTATACAAAATGCCTAGCTTCTGGGAGGCTTACTTAATTCTGGCTTCAATGGAGTCACATGCATGAACTGGCCACTTTAGGTTACTAGGGAATCAATGAAAGGCGTAGAGATGGGAGAGAATTTAAAATTTAAAAAAATATATTTAAAGATAGAGTCGAATTCGCTTAATTGGTACACCGGTTTATCAAGACAGCCGGTTATTTGTGACAAAACTCAAGGAACAGAAACCAAATAAAGAAACTAATACTAATTTACTTCGGTTGTACAGAAGAGACAAAAAAAACTTTTGAGGAGTATCAACGCGGCATGTCAAAACTATGTTGTACCTTCGATACTCCCGCCATAACATAGTTTTGGCGGTGGTTTTTCATTAAAAATATAACTGATTTCAGTTGTCTGGAATTTCTTAATTGCCGCTGTGCACAATATGCAGTGAGATGGGTATACATCCAGTATTATGAACGAAATATACAGAGATAGGCGGAATTACCTTTTCTATCGAAATTCACAAAAAGTGATTTTTATACTGTTTATCACTTAGCGGCATTGTTTCTTGGTCAACGATATACGATAAAGAATACTGGGCAGAACCATTACGCGAAACCACTTACAATTACAGGGTTGGGGAGTTAATGCCATGTCACCGAATACAATGTACATTTCAAGCAACTTTTCAAATCTAAATCACAACCTGAGATTTTATATATTACTTGTGCAAAAGAGTCTGAAGACAGCCATCAGGTCCCGGCCCCCAGCAGTCGGCGTCGGCCCCATTCCTAACCAGCACGCTGGCCACCTCCTCCTGCGAGGAGTCCAGCGCTGCCCACAGCGGGGGGATCCCGTGCTGGTCCAGCCGGCCCATGTCCACCCCACGGATGCACATGCCCTCCACCAGCAGCCCGAGGCGGCAGTGGATGGCCAGCTGCAAGGGCGTTTCTCCTTCTTCCGTGCTGAAACACGCAACAAAATATTTTATTAGCTTCGTCTACACCAGCAGTGCCCAACCCAAATAGTTTGGTGGGCCAAAACAAATATTATTGTTTTTGAATTTTTATTTAGACGTACGCAAATTTTTTCATACATCTAGTAAGGAGAATATAAAATATACACATTAAAAGATACAGTTACATTTACAATAGGTTTTAAAAATTACATTTAAGAAAATACATTTAAAAAAAAAATCAAAATTAAATTAAATCAAAAATTATTTTTGAGACATGAAAAGTGCTAAGGCTTGACGCTTTCTTTACGACATTTGGTAGGTTATTATAAAGTTTTTGCCCTTTATAAAATACGCTGTTTTGTGTGTACGAAAGTTTAGTTTTGGGAAGCTTAAAATCTCTGCGTCTTCTCGTAGGATAATTGTGAACATTTTCATGGTACAAAATATTACTTTGCAGATAATTTCAGATAAGATCCGTCCATGACTATAGGTAAATTATGTTAATTTTTACCGGTAATTCTGTGTCCAAAAACACAGTGACCTATGTGTGTCCTTTGCACACACCTTCCATTTATTAAAATCAGGTAGGTCAGTTGCATTCGATTTTCCGTGAAGTGTGCAGATAAATAAACTGATTGGAATTGATTGCGAAAATAAATTCCTAGTGCAGCTATGCGCCTGGCATTTTTCAAGCAGGAAATCAAAACCCCATGGGAGTTCGAGGTCTAATAACAAGAAAGTTCTTACTTCACAAAATATAAAATAAATGTTGTAAATTCATGAGAACGATTTTTATTTCTTTGTATGAATACCAAAATCCAAAACACAGAGAGCTGAAAATTTAATTTTGGGCAACAAAAAATCTTCAAACATACGGCCCGCGGACCGGATCCAGCCCTTCAAAGTTTCTCATCCGGTCTTCCGAAAATTCTCAATTTCAGCATTTAAATAATTCACATAGGATAAACTTATTTTTATAGAATTTTATTATTTGGTTGGGGATTCACGGCAGATATATTTTAATTCATCAATCGGAATTTGATTAGTCAGTAGTGGACCAAAATTAAAAAAGTTAGGTATTTGAGATAATCAGAGTTTTCGGTGTTTTCAGAGAATTCGGTGTTGAGACGATAACATTTCTTTTGTAATATATTACAAAAATTACATCAAAATAATGTAGATAAAACGAACTTCTTAATAATCACTCAAATCTATGCTTTCCACAATGGATTTATATCAAAAACAATGAATAAATATAGACTTTGAATATGACAGCGTTCATATTATCAAGCGGCAGCCATTTTGTCCGCCATCTTTATCCAGTATTTCGTTATGTCAAGAACGAGAATGGCCCAAGCGATTCTGACCTTGTTCTTCATACAATTTCTTTATACATAAGGGGCAAAATCGCTTAAAAAATCCGGACCTGCCGGGGGGACTGCGGCCTGCAAGAGGTTAAAAATTCTCCGACACTTTGATTAATTTTTTGAATTTCTAAGAACATAGTGCAGGCAAGATAAAAAAAGGTGATTCAGGCAAAAAAGAGGCCGAATCCAAAGGCCACCCATCGCTTGATTATCCTGTCAGCTTGAAGTGGAATAATAATAGTGATTAACGGAGATTTCCCTATTTGAGGGTGTTTCTAAAATTTCGATTGAAATTCATTAAATTATAGCGCCCCAACAGGCGCTGATGTAAAGAAGCAGCTCGAAAAAAAGTTTTTCGACTTTACTAATTTTTCGATTGCGCTGGATGAGAGTGAAGATGTAAGTCACACAGCTCAATTGTTAATTTATATCCAAGGCGTAAACGAAAAGTTTGAAGTAACAGAAGAACTAGTAAGATTAAAAAGTTTGAAAGATAGAACTACCGTTGAAAACGTATTTTCATGTGTATCAGAAATTGTTAATGAACTAAAACTTAAATGGAATCTATTTTCAGTGGTTACTAAATGGTGGATGGTGTTAAACATATGCTTGGCTCAAATATTGAATTTATCAGCTAACTTAGTGATTTTCTTGAAAAGAAAACCGTTTAATTTTCATTGCATATTTCATTCTAATCGGAATAAGAATTTATTTTTCATCCGGCACCCAGGTTTTCAAAAAAATTAATCCAGCCCTTTTCTCTAAAAAGTTGGTGACCACTGGTCTAGAGAATGAACATTCCCTAACTAGCAAATAAATAATTAGCCATCAAAAGGGCAAAATCAAGTGCATGAAATCATTTGCAACAATATATTCGGGCAGTTCAATCGACTTGTCTGGCTTTTGGGCTATTTTAGAGTCCTTCTTTATGATAGCCTAGTGAATCAGTGAGAATCAATGTGAACCCTTTTCTGTTCCTGGCATTGACGTCAGAGTGGAAGATACTGTCAGTATCGCCCTGGTGTAAGACCACCATTCAGAATTGAGACGTTGCTTAATAATAGCTTTAGCCGTGTTTAGTGACTAGATCTGAATAGCCAGGTACTTTCCTACCTTCCTCTTCCCCATCTCCTTCCCTTCCCCACTTTCCTTCAGCCTCACAACATACCCCAATTGGGGATGCCATAGTCTCACTGGCTCCAGACGGGAGCAGTTGGGACTCTTGTGAGGTATTCTCTATAAAAAAAAAAAAAAAAAAGCTCCTAATATGAGGAGAGTAATTAGTTTGCAGTGAATAATACGTACAGAGCATTCATGTCTGCCCCATGATCCAAGAGGAACAGGGCTGTTTTAGAGTCCTCCTTCATGATGGCCTGGTGTAGCAGTGTGAATCCTTTTCCATTCCTAGCATTGACGTCAGCTCCTCCTAGTATGAGGGGAGCAACTAATTTGTGGCCACCTGGAACAACATACAGAAATTAAAAATATCAGCTTGTGAAAAACCAGGACAGTTTATTTATCTTTCCTCTTATAATCATCTATTCAGGGGTATCGGAAGATTGTCATCAATGCTACATACTTCTTAATGTGCAAACAATGTAACAAAACTCTCCAAGCACTCTCTTCAATGACTGAGATAACCATAAATAACAAATAATAATGTAATAGACTTAACCAACCTCCGCTAAGCGCCAAACTCAGAGGCGTATCCCCTTCAGAATTCTTGAGATTGAAGTTGGGGATCAGTACGCTGTTTGCCTTGTCTGAATTCTGTAGGTTCTTCTCCAAAGTCTTTTTCCTCTCGATGATTGCCACAATGGGTGCCTCATGGTTGTTCAGGACTGCCAGATGCAGGGGAGTTTGTCTGCAAAATAATGTATGAATATTTACTTTAAACAAGTTGCAAACATGTACCTACATAGCACTCTTCTTAGGGTGAATTGCCTTATACACAAAAAAAACAGGTACTTGTGGAATACTTTAGTTAGAATGCAAGCAAAAGAAGATGCACGCAGATTGCTTCAATAAAATATATTTTCCCATAACTACATATAGATTCATATAGAACAAATGTTAGAAAAAATTTCCCAATTCCCTATATAAGTGCGCAGTATAACACAAAATTTCATTAGACATTTATTAGACATTTTTAGCAATAACCTTCACAAATATGGAACTGAAGTAACGCGCAAGATCACAAAGTGATGGAATGATTGAATGAAGCACAGGTGTGAAGTTCGTAAAACAAGTCAAGTTCACTGCATGCCTGTCATATACGTGTGTGACTGACTGGCAACCAGGATACAAATAAAATTTATGCAGAATGTGTAGGATAATTATTCAATCCTAAATGTAAAAAAAACGTATTAAAACAGAATGATTAAAAAAAAAAGTTTAAAATCAATCAGCGCAAGACAGATTTCTGAGGTTTTCGTGGAGCGGTGTAGGGGTTAAAACAAGGTGGTAAACTGTACAATTTTTGGAGATTTTGGTCTACATGTGTTACCTATAAATGACGTCGGCATTCTCCCCGTAGGAGGTCTGAAGGTTGGGGTTAGCCCCCTTGTCCAGCAGCTCCGAGGTGAGCCGGGAGAGCCCCTCCTGACAGGCGACGTGCAGTGCCGTGTAGCCCTCTGTGTTGGCAGTGTCCATGTTGCCAGTTAGATTTTCGCAAAGGAATATGGCGGATTGCTAGAAAGAAAATAGAAAGCGTAATGTGTAGAAGAGAGACAGGAGACAGATTAAACAAACAAAAACTGGTATTAATCCTTAAGGCTAATTTTTTCACTTTTGCTAACAAATACTTATTACCTGTATAGTCAATTTGTTCAGGGAACAGCTTATATGGTCTCATAGAAATCATTGTCTCCCTTACTGTCATAGTTATAAATATGATCTAATCAGTATTAGAAAGAGAACACACTACGCTTTTATTCAAGTCTAGAAGTTAACCACAGAAGAATTAAAATGTACATCTCTATAAAACCAAAGGTTCCGACCACAATATGAGAAAAATGTATGAATTTTTTATTAATTCTGCGCATAGCATAAAATGATGCGAGTAGTATAAAGTGATCTGCGTAGCATAAAATGATGTGCGTAGCATAAAATGACCCACATATCATAAAAGAATGCGAGTATCATAAAATGACAGGCAAGGCGCTGGAGGCAGTCACCGAACAATAGGTTATTAACCTGTTGAATGTCAGATGATATTTTAAAAAACCGAGACGTTAAAAAAACGAGAGGTTAAATTCAACAAATCTAAAAAATTAAAAATTTCATCTCACCTCACACTTTTTCTTGGCCAGCAAAATTAGTAGATTATCCCAATTGCTTGAATAAACCGGGTTCAGCTGACATCCCTTCTCAATCAGCTTGCTTGCAAAGCCCGACTCCAACGGATCCCAGCTAGAACTGGAGTCAGCACTCAATAATTCCGGAGGCTCGTCAGAGAAGGGGTTATTACTGTCGGTTTCACTGGACGGGGACGAATCAAACGGATCCAGTCCGTTGGTTCCCTTCACAGAGGTGCCATTTTGAGATATGGGACTCTCATTGACTAGGGCGTAGTAGAGAGGGGAATGTTCTTCGTTGATAGTTCTGAGATTCACATCCAGTTTGTCGTGTTTTAATAATAGGTCGAATATTAGATTGTTCTTTGACATGATAGCGAGGTGAAGAGGTGTGCTGAAAAAAATTATAATTAGTAATTAAGATTTATTTCTATAATATTAGTCAAAAACCGTCACTATTACGGTGTACTATCTCAGAATATAACAGACAAATAAACACACACCTGTATTTTTCACTTGTTTTTCATTATTTACATTTTTTTATAAAGCGTGTCTTTGGGTAGTAATTTTAATATATAAATGACATGTTTTTGTTCCAATGTAAATAGGTAATTTATAATTTAAATTTACACCCATCAAAATTGTTTCTAAAAAAAAAAAAATGTGGAAGAAGAAGTGGAAGATACTCTCAGTATCGCCCTGGTGTAAGACAACCATTCAGAATTGAAACGTTGCTTAATAACCGTGTTTAGTGACTAGATCTGAATAGCCAGGTACTTTCCCACCTTCCTCTTCCCCATCTCCTTCCCTTCCCCGCTTACCTTCAGCCTCACAACATACCCCAATTGGGGATGCCATAGTCTCACTGGCTCCAGACGGGAGCATTTGGGACTCTTGTGAGGTATTCTCTATAAAAAAATAAAAAAATTTACTCGCAAATAATTGTCTAAGTTGCCTCTCTAATCATAAAATATTAAAATTTTTAATAGCCTATATTTTATAATTTAAAGCAAAAATAAATAAAGTAGCTCCTCTGTCCGAGATAGACATTTGACATACCTTTTGATTACAAAAATAATTTTTCAGTTTGGATTGGTATTTTGGCCTCAAATCCAAAACTACATTTTGTTTGAAACCGGCCACGCAGCCAATAGCCTCAACGTACATGTTTTATCCCACTTGGGTTAAAATTGCTTAGTTTCAATTTTCAATACGTCGTAAGCGACATTTTGTACAATAAAACATATTACATCAACGCGTTATTAAGATTTCACTTAATATTTTCTAAGGTTATATGTCGAAGCAACAATATTTGGGTTTATTATTTGTGAAGTAATGCTGTTTTTTCGCTCTCCTTTAAAATTGGTATTTTGTGGCTTACAACGTATTATGGTTGCATTAACGATATTGTTGATACAAACAATGACGAGAGCTTTTAAAGCTTATTGGATAGAAAAGAATGTAGCAATTTCGGTATACTTACAATCCGTTTTTGTTCTGCCTGTTGGGATCGAGTCCTTTGGCCAGAATCTTCTCAGCGACCTTGGCCATATCGGCCAGGGTCTCCGCAGCGCAGGTTGCGGGGCCCTTGGTCGCTATCAGATGCAGCGCCGTGTCACCTTCTTCTCTGTCAAAATAATAACAACATTTTCATAAAGGGCACTTCTAGAGAATACATTGTAAAAAATATGATTTATTTATTGTTATCAAGTTTAATTTGTAGAACTCCATTTTAATTGGAGGTTTATTTATATGAATTAATAATATTATTAAATTAAAAAAATATCAGTTTATTTATAAAGAAGTTACGCTGTGTAATTATTATTACATGTGACAGATGGTTCATCTTTAAATCAAACTGAGGTGAAGCCACTTACAGATATCTACCACTTGTGATGCCACTTGCAGATCCTCTGTAAGTGGCGTCAGAATTCCTTGTCTGAAAAATTCAGACAAGCGATAAAGTTTTTTAATTTATTTTAAACATATTTAGAGTTACAATATTTACAACTTAATATAAATATAACATTTGAATCACTCTCCTAATAAAGCAGTTGCTTGTGTTTAGGTAAAGTAAGTACTTACCTATAATATCGACGCTGAAAAGGAAGACTAGCTGGCGAAAGTCAAATGTAAAAAAAAATGGATTTAATTTAACTAGATCACATATTTTATCTAATAAAACAACAGAAGAAAAATATTTAATTGATAAATTATAATCGTTCCACTTCCAGAAGACCTTCTAGTTTTTCTTCCAGATTCATTTCTAGTCTCCCTTTCAGCTTCCATAGTATTAATACCCCACACAATTTCCTTCCAGTATCCCTTCCCATCCTTCCCTTTCAGTTTCCCGTAGTAATCCCTACAATTTCCTTTTCAGTATCCCCTCCAATTACCCTTTCAGTTTCCCTTCCTCCCTATCTACCTTAGAGTTTCCTTCCAATTACTCTTTCAGTTTCCCATAGTAATCCATACAATTTCCATTCCAGTATCCCTTACAATTACCCTTTCAGTTTCCCTTCCAGTATACCATAAAGTTTCCCTTCCAATTACCTTTTCAGTTTCCCTTCCAGTATACCATAAAGTTTCCCTTCCAATTACACTTTCAGTTTCCCTTCCAGTATACTATAAAGTTTCCCTTCTAATTACCCTTTCAGTTTATGGAACAATGTCCCATACAATTTTCTTTCCAGTATCCCTTCCTAGTTCTCTTACTTAGTAATTAGCGTAACATCCGCCCCGCTGTCCACCAAGAAGTCGGCCGAGTACGCGTCACCCGCGCGCGCCGCCCGGTGCAGCGGGGTGACACCACGGCGTGCGAGCGCGGCGTCGGGCGCGGCCGCGTGCTGCACAAGCGTGCGCGCGATGGCCGCGTGGCGCGCGCGTAGGGCCAGCTCCAGTGGCAGCAACTCTTCACCGCGGGAACTGAGCGCGTTCACGGTCTCCGACAGCTGGAACAAGGGGAAAAAAATATATTAGTCATGAAAGTGGTGTAATGTGAAATCTGTCAAAAATAACACGAAGGTCTTTGATGAATGGTATCTGATTACCCCAGCGACTGTAAGGTTAAAATTTAACAACCCGACTTAAGAGTACATCTCTGATGCCACGCCTTATGCAAAACCATCTTCGTACGTGAAGTTTGTTACAACGGTATTATCGTGTCGTTCGCCGCGCGGGTTATTAACTGCTAGTCAATACACACCAGCTAGCAAGTCTATCTATATTTTGCTGAAGGATAAATGCATCATTTAAAAATTTTATAATTTTAAAAAGCTTTAGATCATTTGCAAATAGAATGAATTCGACATTATCGAAACATAAAGATAAATCATTTATAAATATAATGAAGAGAAGTGGGCCCGGATGAGAGCCTTGAAGCACTCCCGAATCATAATTTATACGAAACTTTATTATTCAAATTTACCAGTAGTTTATTGGATGTATTCCATGTGAACCAAACGAGGGAGGTAAAACATAGTTTAGCAAGAAAAAAGGAACAGGGAAAAAATGGGGTTAGAAAATGTAGGAGTTATTTATAAAAATTTAAGGCAAGAATAAATTGTTGTGGAAATGGTATTAGGTATTATAATCTATAATGACTGATATTCTGGTAAAATACACTGCAGAAAAAGACACGCAACAAATGTTGCCAGAATAAGTGTAAATGTTACGTAATTTAATCAAAAGAACCCAAACACGAAACACTGTTATCTAAAAGATCGATATATATTTTTGAAAACAATATAAAAATGTTTTCGCAAAAAAAAAATTGTGAAAATAACTTAAGTACCTAAATACTTATATTACACGAGTGCGGACCCGTGAAAAATCACGGGATAGTCTCTTGACAAATCCGTTTCAGTTTGGAAAATGACAACTAAAATATTTTTTTGTTAAAAATATTATCTTATATAAAGGAGAGTGTCAGTGGTTTTGTGGCGGGCGGGCGACGTGGATTTGATTCGTATACAAATCTACAATTTTATTCCGAGTTTGATGAAATTTTGCACACCTGACCATTAAAGCAAAAGTAGGGTCAACGTTTATATCTGATTTCGAATCATCCGATCATATGACATGTAAGGATGTTATCATCACAAGAAGTAAATTAGGTTTCAGTAGGTAACACCCAACAATGAATAAATTGACCTGATAAATTTAATTAAAGCCATTATTTTATTTGTTGAGTTCATTGTGCCACTGAATAAGATCGCAAGAACGAGTCCCTGAACTATATCTAAGAACTTTTTATCAGTGACCAGCGACACAGGAAACATGATATTCAAATAGAACAACTATTATTTGAAATCAAAACTTTGAACTACTATAAAAAACAGATGTTACCCCAATTACTGCTCATTCACGCACTTTCTGTAAATACAGGGGAAAAAAAACAGAAAAAAAACAAGTTTGATGACCACCAACTCGAAAACCCGGTCGCCGAGAAAATTGAACAATAGGTATTTCACCAAACTGTTGATGTCACTGTCGGTCTTACTGCCCCGAATACCAAGCGAAAGGGACAACTGCACCTCAGGCTGATAATACCTACATAAAATCATCAAAATCGAGGTTTTGTATTCCTTATTTTTGTCCCCCAAAACTGGACCGAATTTTAAGATTTTTTATTTTAGAATTACATTTTTCTCCGTGTAGTGGTCGATTTCTATGTTTCTAAATTTATTTTCCGCACTGTAGGAAAATCACTAAAGCGAGTCAACAGTTAGGGCAGTAGAGAAGACAGAGATAGAAACAATAATAATTGTATTAAAGCCCTCGCAGTAAGGCAGTGTATTGTGAAATCAGCAGGTAAAGTTTGGGTTCAATATCCGGCACGTAGCGCAATCAGCCCGGTTTCCGCGGTCCCACGGTTTCAGCACGGATTCGCTCCGGGACCACTCTTGATGGCCTGCGACGGTAATTGAGGATCTCTAGCGGTACACTTTTACCACGAAGACATCAAACCAAGAACAAATTATTAATATTGTGTACCATCGGCCTCAAAAGAGACCATTTCACAAGCCTACGGGTTACGGAATACTCCCCCAGAACATTCAAATTTTAAAGCAGAAAATTCTCCAACGGAGAGCTCTGGAGGATGGCTATTAGATATTATGTACAGTTTCTTGTATCTAAAATTCCTAGATCAACCTAAATATGTCCAGCTTCACTGTGCAGCATTAAATACCAATTTAACTATCAAACAATAAGAGACGATGCCATATTGCGTCACGTATAATTAATTCAATTGATCGACCTACGTGCCGTTTTACAAATTGGAGATATTTTATAAGTTCTCATGCTGCCGGCATAAACTGCAAACAGGTGTTCCGCCGGTGTTATCGGCTGTGTTTATTGCTGGTGCACCAGTGTGCAGCGAATCGTTGAATCCAGTTAATCAAACCAGTGAACATTACAATAAAACCATAAAAACACACTCCGCATGCCGACGTCTCTTCTCTGAATAATATTAAATGATAATAATAAAATTAGTAATCTTGTCAACAATGGATTTTTAATCAGACGAATGTTTGTACTCAAGTTGTGGTTTTCTTCAGATGGTGATGATAAGGTCTGAGCAGTGCCGGATTAAGACTACTTGATGGCCTAAGCAATCCACGCCTGTGGGCCCCCCTATCTATAAGTAAACTAGTATCCGCCTTTAAAAAAAAATACCTATTTGATACAACGAGATTGAAATGCGACTTGCTACTTTTTCGGGCAATAAATTCGCGGAAAATAGTTTATAAGTCCAACTTTTTTAGCATATCTATATAATATTGATAGGGCATCGAGCCTTTCCTGGAGCTTCGTGGTTTTTTTTTCTTCATTTTTTTATTATTATCAATTTCGAAAAAGATCATTCCGCGGTGCAGTTTGATATCATCAGGCATACAAATATACACAGGGCTGTGTCCACGTTAGGGAATGCTGATTCAATTTTATCATAGTGAACTATTTTGTACAATTGTGCGTAAGTTTGATTTTTTTTTGGTGTTGTTTCTGGTGCCCCCCAAGACGTGATGCCCTAAGCAATTGCTTAATTTGCTTAGGGGCTAATCCGGCACTGGGTCTGAGTAGCCGCAATATCATTACGGTACGCTAATTTAAAATGCATCCGTTATTTTATGTTTCAATCCGTCTATCCTTTGCGGTGGTCGATTATCACGAAACTCATCAGTCACCATCAGTAAGTCACGGAAACCTGCTGCATTATGTCAATTATCTTTTAAAATATTTCGTCCTATTTGTGTTGTCACGTTCCGGCGACAATACTGATTTGATAGTACAATGCAATATACACGGTGTCTGGAATCTCCTAGCACAAGCGCTACAAACTGGAAACTGGTGAATCTACATCAGTACATCACATAGAACCTAAAAACAATTTTTTCCGATCTGACCAATTCAATTTTTTTCGCAACATATAGCCTATAGACTTGACAAAACAAAGACATAGGTTGACTTTCATTCCAATCTGGAAAACTATAGTCAATGATACAAACCTAATATAGATATATATATATATATATATCATAAAAGACAATTTCATAGCCTATTTGAAAAGATAATTTTCACGATATTTTCATTAAACAACCATAAAAGGACATGTCCAAAAAGGAAACAATGTTGCTAATGAAGATTGTATCTTATCAATAATATGGAGCTATTTAAGACGCTTCGCTTTTCGACCTATACAAAAAGGACGCCCGGGAAAAAACACTTTTCTACATCGAAAATTGCACGAATTACATATTTTCTTTTTATATTGCCTTCAAGAAGGTGAAAGCTATGTCGGTATGATTTTAAATTTTCGATGCGTTTCGTATTAACGTTAACATTCACTGTCAAACATGTACAATTTATCCGAAAATAGTATTTAAGGAGATAGTGCTGCTAACTCAATTCTCATAAAGAATTACAAAATTATAAAAACATCCCGACATAGCTTCTTCTTTCGAGAACATATTTTTGTTTTTAAATTACAATTTCGTGAATGTTTGGGTGTAGAAAAATGTTTTTCTCCCGAAACCCTTTTTCGAGCGATTTCTGTAGATAAATATGAGAGTTTACGGCAGTTGTCCCATTCGCACATTTCGCATTCGCATGTATCGTAAGTACGTGTTAGCTTATTTAGAGCGGGACAGAATGACAGATCTAAACATTCCGAGTGTGTTGCAAAGTCTAGCCTCTTAAGCATTTAATTTCAGTAAAAACAAATCGTAATGGATTTAAGATCCGTTTTGAATGACTTATAAGGTGAAATCTGGAACAGCAACTTTTTGTTCCAATGTGGACAAGTCCTTTTTTATTGTCACCATCTCAATTAGACAAATATTAGCCAGATTTTAACGGCTTTAGTCTTTTTTTTACACAGTAGAACTTGTTTATATATAAGCTATTTTTATAGATAAAATAATAATATTATTTTATTGAAGAAGATAATACTGATAAATCTAAAAGAAACATGACACAGAACAGGAGACAGATTTTTTTAAATGTTGTCTATAGATTATTCCCACTCTTTTGTGCGGTCTACCAAGTAACGAACCGTCAGCGATATTGACGGCAGACGTTCCCAAGCTGTTGGAACTCGGGAGAATATGTGGATTCATTTAGAGAAGGAACGATTTTGCAGTATGTAACCTTATCATTCAGTTTTTTTTTAGGTAACACGATGACGTTAAGAAACCAAGTGGGTGGGCTTGGACATAAACAATAGAAAGATACGCAAGCAAAAGAATGCAATAGGTGCACACTGCACAGGTTTTAACGGCAATCTTCTCCAGTCACAAGATAAAATTACAAAGATAAGGTTAAAAGCAGTGGCTAATGTAATGACTTATTGTCTTGGGCGTGGGAGTAGATGGTTATAGACAAATAGACAATGCTTATATTTACGAAGAAGTTATTTTCGAAACCATACTTCCGTCAGTCGAATCCAATATATTTATGTACACATGTACCTACTACATACATATACACATAATATGTCCATTGTTTATTTAAGTGTGCAGCTTTTTTGTTGTTGTTAGGTTATTATTTTTTACTATCAGGGAAAAGTATAGTATGAAAATTTCAATAGTTCTAATCGAATATTATAGATGGCACCACTTCCGTTTGTATCTAGTACGAGGAGCGAGTATGTATGACAGACGTTAGCGTATTAATAAGTGTAAACCCCAATCAGTGTCGTGCAATGCGTACATCAAATATTAGGATTTATTTTAAGAAAAATTAAAAACTTTGAATCTTTACGAATCGTAAAATTGTTGTACATATCTCTGGTAAGAAGCCTAAACGATCATAACTCAATAGTCTGGTCACCCCTCTACAAACTTCATATCCACAATATTGAAAGAATTCAAAGAATTTTTTTTACGATTTGTAAATTTTAAACTTACATCCCTATAGAGCACATAAATTACCTATCATTCATTAATATTTTAAATATTCCAACTTTAGAAAACAGACGAAAAATAACCAACCTAACCTTTTTATTAAAATTATTAAACTCTAAATTTGATTGCTGTGAACTTTTGCATTTAATAAATCTACATATACCTGCACGAACTACCAGACAAACATTAACATTTTATATACACACATCTCATTCTTACTATAAATTGCATACCCCAATACACCGATTACATAGTCTTGGTAACCAATTTTTAAACAATATTGATGTATTTGACAATAATTTGAATTTGGCAAACTTTAAACGCCGTACGTGCGAACTATTTTCTACTTAATTCATAAACTATTGTAAATACCAATTTTATACATTTTTATTAATATCTATTATTGTTGATTTGGAGGATATTGGCAGGCTATCTATTTTTACTTTATTTATATTCTGTATTACCTAGATTTTGTCAATTCATATTTTATCTAACCTATATTATATTTTCTGTTACTTACCTGCATTTTATTCACTTCTACTCTTCACTATAATGAATCAAAACATGTATTGCTTTATGTATGTAAAAGTCTTATGGGCGTTTAAATAAAATCACTATAACACGAGCAAAGGTTGGGTTGCGTCTGACTTTTCAAGTTCGGATATGAAGTATTTTGCATTGAATATTTGAAAATGACCGTGTTATAAAATCCATTTTGCGGTCAACTGAATAAATGGTGGTACAAATTCCGTATAAATTCGTGGAAAAATCCATTAGAGTTGAAAATCGGTAATTTTTTTCTAAAATCTATTAATGATTTATTTTTCCCATGGTAGGCACAGCTTTTCGTATTTATGGACTGTACACCACTGCCCTCAATATTGAAAAAAAATCAAAGGTCGGGAGTCGGGGCATTTTGAAAATTTCCTTAATATTTTGTCCATACTTTTTTATATATACAATATACATAATATTGCATTCATTTATTACAAAAAATGTACATTTTTATGTACGTCGATAACAATATAACGAAAAACTCCTGATTGGTTTGAAAATGTAGCTTTTTTTCTATGATTACAGTATTTACAATATAAGAGTCCTGGGATTGCCTGGATCTGGTGGGATTGTGTAATTCCCAAAATGGAGACTGGTATAGGGAAAGAAGACTAGGAATATGGATAGAAAGATTGGGAAAAACCTGACTATCAGATATCAAATCAAACACAACCAAAATCGTTTCAACTCTAACGCCCTTCGTTCACGCAGCTAATTACAAGCGACTAATCGCCGCTACCCGCTACCTGTCATACTATTTGGCGTTTCAAACACTATGGAAGGTACCGACGAGCGGCGATCGCGTCGCTTGAAAGTAGCTCCATGGAATAACGGCGTTAATTGTGACCTATCACCTGGACGATACTGAGAATATCTATAATATAACTTTAGTAATCATCACATTACATCCAAAAGAACGCGAAAACACAAAGTCATTCAAATTCAAAGCAGCTAAATTTAATATAGTTGAATAATTTGTAGAATATAATACAACAGTAAAACGAGCATTAAAGTATGTTCCTACGTACGTACGTACAAAACTCAAATAAAAATTAAATGGAAAAAATATTTATTGTTTAGCAATATGTACATGCAAGTATATTTTTCATATTAGCCGCGCTGAGCATTTTCACAATTTCGTACTACCTTATTTTTTTTTTTTACATTAGTTTCACACAGGAAACCCCGAGGAAAATAATTACTCTCGAGGTCTTCTTTGTGATGCTGTGTGCAGGGTCTTTATATAAAAGGAAGGAGAGGAAGTTCTGGAAAGAGAAAATAAATGAGGGGTGGGTAGGAATCTGGTGTCAGTGTGTCCAGGAGTGTAATGGATGTATGAATTCAACCCTTCCACTGGGATGCAAGGCTATGTTCCGAGAGAGTCCTGCTGGAGAGATTATAAGGTTTCTCTCAACCTGTCTCCCCATACGGCCTGCCATGCAGTTGGTGGGAAGACGCATCTGCCACCAAGACCCGGACAAACCTCACCACGAATACGGGCGTAATTTCAGTTTATTTACCCCAGTTTCCCGACTTGGAATAAAGCCTGATAGAGGATAATTGCTTTACATACCTAAATCCATTTCAATCGATATTTTCATTTGGGATTGCTGCCTTTCATCAAGGATTTACATAATACTTAGCTCAATTAGATATAAAATTATGTAAATCAGTCATAAGGCATGATTCAGAGATTTATCGTTAAGAGAGATTCTCGAATTTACGTACTTATAGGATTATTATTATAATATAATTAGATCCTCTTACGAAACATTATACCAACCTAAAGCAACATTAATTTAACCTGCATAATTAGTGTTAATCTTAATTGACTGAGCGCAGCTAAGTCCTATTTTAACTCGACCGTTTGTCTGTAAATTTGTTTGTATCTACGTTCCGTTTCCGGTTCAAGATGGTTCAGTAAAGATTCTTTTTTCATTATCGAAGAAAGCAAACATTTTGTGGCTTGACATTATACCAAATGAAACAAATATTTAGTTTTAAACCACTTTATTTGTGTAAACCACATTATTTATTAAAAAAGTGGTTTAAAACTAAGTATTTATTTCATTTGGTATTCTTTTTTCAAATGTGAAATCGTCGTGTGCATTTAAATTTTCTTATTTGCATTTTTCAACATCATGGAAACCTAAAGAGTTGTGACTTTTCTTTGGACAAAAAGTGACTTTTCTTTGGATAAATTATATATTCATTATTTTGAATATTTTTACGTTAAACATTTAAATACATGTTTATAATTAAGTAGTTTCGATATAATAATAATAACAATATAATAATAATAAGCATTTCTGGACTTCTGTTAGGTACATGAATTTAAACATTTTTTGTTTGTTATAATATGTTTGTTGTAATATATCCCGAAGCTCAGTTTGCCTCTTGGAATAGGCCTTCTCTAACATTTTCCATTGGGACCTGTCACGCGTTACTCTTCTCCATTGATGTCCAGCCGTGAGTTTTAGGTCGTCTTCCCATCTTATGTGTTGACGTCCTATACTTCTCTTGCCATCTCTGGGATACCGGTCAGTGACATTTTTGCACCATTTCTCTTATGGATCGCGGATCATGTGACCTGTCCATCTCCACTTTTGTTGGTCTATTCGGGTAACTAAATCAGCAACTTTAGTTTTCTCCCTTATTATGCTACATCTCACCCTGTCCTGTTTCCTTATTCCTGTCAAACTTCTCTCCATGGCTCTCTGGCAGCGTTCCAACTTTTCTCTGTGGCGTTTGGTGAGTGCCCAAGTTTCACATCCATAGGTGATGACTAGAAGTACACACATGTTAATAACCTACTTACAAATCTGATAATTTCAGAGAAAATAATGGATTTGATTTATTAAATGCGATAAAATAGAAACACACCTTTTTGGATGCGAGGTCTACTGTTCACATAACTACTAGCTTATCATAATTATCCTGATACTATTTTTTGTTTGTTTGGCACGTTATCAATATTGGGTACCGATACACTTTACCAAACATACCACTGAAAGCTTATGAGCGCATCACGCAAGAAAGTAATGCGGGTTTGGACTAGTACTCAATGCCAAAGTCCGAACTGCACACACAGTGCAGCTGTTTTCGGTCGTGCTTTAGATATATTTATATATTTTTTATTTATTTTTACAACAGTGCCATGACTAAAACAACGAACTGCTTGTCATACTGGTAGCAGCATTAAAATTTACATAGGTCAAAGGTTTGACTCGTGAGACAACTCACAAATTCAATTGTTTTTTTGGCCAGAGACAATTTATTTGAAGTATATTTTTATTGAACAAATCACATAATATTTAATTTAAGTTGTATTAGTGTGTCGTGAGTTATCAAAAAACAATTTCGGTTTCAAAAAGAGCTATGACGCATTGAAATTTCCATTGAAAACCACAACTAGATATTATGTTCATTCATTAAAAAAAATGATTAAAATGAATTCTTTGAAATTTTATCATTAAATTAACTTTATTGAAGAAGTAGAAAACAATAATAATATTATTTTTCTTTGTCTTGTTCCCTTTCATATTTAAAAAAATTAGATTATTATTGTTATCTTCTTCCTCAATCATGTATTACATTGATGGGAATAACCTTCAAAAGTTAAAAATAAGAGTTTTACTTATAAAAAAATAAATAAATTTTATGCTAAAGAGGGATTTAAAAAATTAAAAAATATTACAGCTTGACACGGTTGAATCTTCAAGTGCCCAAAAAAGGAACTAAAGAACTAAACCAGCTGATTTGATGTAAATTTTTATTTACGTTTTTAATCCAGCAGAACTGGAAGGATAGTTACATATTAAAAATAAATAAATAAAAATTTAAAAAAACATAATAGGTAGGTTCCTGATGATAACATAAAATAAAAACAACACTTAAAAAAGTAAAATAAAATAGGTATAAAAATCTAAAGTACGTACGCCACTAAGCTGTTGATCACGGATTTACCCAATTCAATCGGTTAAGATGTAGTTCGTATTTAGCGAATATATTTTTTTTTATTATAATATGAAAATCGCTATAAAAAAAACATTTCGTAGGGCAGCAGAACAGCAATCCCGATTTTTTTTGCCGATATACAGCTGAAGTCTTCGCTAATGTCAAATGCGAAAATGGAATTATGATTCAACGCGTCATTCAAGGGAATTGATTCATATGAATTCATTAATTCAGTTGCATTGCTTTGATTAATTGGCTTTCGGTGACGTATGACAGATGAAAATTAGTTAAAAAAAATTCCCTTTACACGGAGAAAAATGCTATTCGAAAACACTATCATTTTAATAATAAAAACGCTACTTAAGTTCTATCGAACAAATTAACAGGGTTTCAATGTTTATTGGCGGGAACATGTAAGAATAATTTGTTGGTATACGTAATTTCGTACGTATACCAACAAATTATTGCTGATAATAAAATTACGATTCGCCTCCATACCAACCACTTACAGTAACTACTTGCAGTCAGAAAACCTATTATACCTACTATTAAACATTGAAGAAGAAGATAACAATAATAATCTAATTTTTTAAAATATTAAAATAAATAATAAAAGATAACGGTCGCAACTGGGACTCGAACCCAGAACCTTACGTCTTACCGGGACTTACACCTCTACCAATTGGGCTACTGCGATCTTATATGAGACTGTCGTAATTGTCAACTTCATATTTCAAATTTCAGAATTAACAATATTATCTTCGACTAATGTTTTTTCTCTCCATATTATTGGCAGCTACCTTTATTATTGGAAACAAGTATTCAAAGAATGTATTTGTTACCTAGATAGTGTCTATAGTTATATTTATATTTACTATCTATAGAGTCCCAGTTGCGACCGTTATCTTTTATTATTTTTCTGTGTCTTGTTTATTTTAATATTTAAAAAAATTAGATTATTATTGTTATCTTCTTCTTCAATGATATATTATATTGATGGGAATAACCTTCAAAAGTTAAAAAGAGAGTTTTTCTAATAAAAATATGAATACTATTAAACATTTAAAAATATAAAACTGGACGTCGGATTCCACACAAGTGCAGCCGGCATCATCAATGGCCCGGTATGATGAGCAATAAGAGTGTATCGCCAGTTTGTAGGCAGCAGTCAACTATCAGCAGTTCCTATTCCCTTCCTATTGAGTCATTGATTGTGGATTGTAAGCAGATGGCTAGATCCTGTACTGCTGTACTCTGTACTATAGAGTCTGTAGTTTTATTGACTGTATGTATAGTACTGACATAGAGTAGCGCCCGGGAGAAACGCATTCCGGGGAACGAAAATGTTACAGGATTGATAGTAGAAATAAGGATGCAGCATCAGGATAATAACCAGAAAAAAATGTTTTTCAAAACGACAATATCGTCAAGTTTTATACACTTTTTATGCGTTAAAAGCATCTAGATTGTTATATTGTGACCCCCAGCACGGTCGATCGAAAAGGATTGTTTCGATAACTTTCGGTAACTTATCGTTATCTAGGACAACTGCAGATCGCTAACGTACAAACAACAACAGTCAAATATATTAAAAACACTTTGTCATTGCGAACTTTATTTTATTCGTTGGCGATCTGCAGACATGCTAGGGAACGATAAGATATTATCGATGCAATCTTTATCGATCTACCGTGCTAGGGGTAATGACAGAAGGAAAACTACGATGCTAGAGAATCTCAGAAAGTTTCTTATAAGAGTGAAATTTCTTATTACGCAGAAAAAGAAAGGGATCGATAATAAATATGTAAGAAGCTTATATTAAAAATTAACTAAAATTTCTTATTACGCAGAAAAAAAAAGGAATCATAATACATAGATAAAAAGCTAATAACAAAAATTTACACATTACGTAAATAAAAGTATATATATATATTTAAAAAAAAACTGTACGGTACCTACCTACGTAGGAAATGCGAGAGTTTGAAGCATATTTACAGACATTTTGATATATTTATATAAAGGGCTATGAAAAAATATAGAAGAAAAAAAAGATACGTGAGAATTTTAACCGGATGTATCTTTACTTATGTATTTGTAGTTCATATGTTAATGCACTCTATAGATAACTGACCACCACAACACGGGCATGTGCCACGCGGTGGTCGTAAAATTCTCAAAACATGTAACTAGCAGTTTAATGAATAAAGAAAAATTAAACAATAATAATAATAATCTAGAATAATTCTTAGAATATCAGAAGATTAAAATTCACGATTTCGCAAGATTCACCAAGTTAAAAAAAATCTATCAGAATAACATATCCTCAGATCCGCATAAATCTACATATACGGGCTTTACCAAGAACGCGTAACGTTCTTCCTTTTCTTGCTCACAAAAGGACAAAGAGGCTCCTTTCATCCAGAATTCAAATCGTAGTGGAAAGAGAGTACGATACTAAATAATTAGTAGGCAGCTTTATCTAGCGAGAAACTGATTCTGTTGGAAGGATGATGCATAGTCAGCGGTAATTAACTTAATTGCCTGTAAATTAAATGAGGCAAGTTGTTCTATGTATTTGGTCGGTTTTGTTGGACGACATGTTTACATAGGAAGAACACAAAGATCAGGGAATAAATTAAGAAGAAACTCATTGAAATCAATTGTCCTGTACTCAATAATCAATTAGAGGTATCTAGTAGCCCAATATTAGGTATGTTTCCATTAAACTATTAATAATTTTCTTTTGTCACTTTTGATAACCCATTAGTCTATAATTATATGTTGGTTTTTTTCCCAATTCATTTGTATTAATGTATCCCCACTGTTTGTAATAATTTTAAATTGTTATATTTAAGAACCTACTTACAAATCTGATAATTTCCTTAGAAAATTTTGGATTTGATTTATTAAATGTGATAAAATTAGAAACACACCTTTTTACCCTTAGAGTCTACTCTCTAAGGGTCTACCGTTCACAGTATTACTAGTTTAACATAATTACCCCGATACTATTTTTTGTTTGCTTGGCACGTTATCAATGTATTGTAGGGTTACCATTTAGAAAATTAAAAAGTCCTGGCAAAAAATCCTCTTTCTATATATATTGTTGTCTCTCTTATATGTATAAATAAGCACACATTTTGTAGTTATTGTTTAGTATTAATTTTACCCTGAAGATACCCTGAAGCGAAACCGGTCGGTAAAGTAAATTAATAAATATCGTGGTTTTAAAACAAAAAAGTGTTTTATTTTTAAGAAGAAACTTGTTTCCCGAGAAATTTTAACAATATGTATTATACTAAATTGTTGCTGTCACTGTCGTTTACCACCGCGAATTCCGAGAGAAAGGGACAACTGCAGCTCAGGCTGATAATACTTTATTATCAAAATCGAGGTTTTGTTTTCTCCAGTTTTTTTTCTCCTTCAAAATTCAACCGATTTTTAAGATTTCCTTTACCCACTGTATTAGAAGAAAATACTCTACGTCTGTATGTTTTGCTTTTTTAAAATGGTAGAAATTCCATGAAAAGATCTTCAGTCAATAGAAATTAATCTAAAAACTCCTATATAGCATGGAGATATTTAAATAATTAAAAAAAACTGGTAGAATTCCCGCAATTACCCCCCCTCCCCCTTTGACCTCCCATTCCAGCACCTAAATTTTTGGTATATATTTTTCAATGTTTTGTATCACAGGTTAGTTTTAATATTATCCTGACGAAGCAAGAGTTCTTCCGAAACCGAGTGTAATTAAAATTTAAAGTGGTTCAAAAAGAATGTATATATTTTATTAAAAAAAAAACTGTTTATTTGAAATAAATAAGAATAAAACTTAAAAAATATATGAGGGCATATTGAAATTTTGGTATAATGACGGACATCGTTCTCAATGCAACAAAAAAACTGCAAAAATAAAGAGTACCACTAAATATAATCATTTTTTAAGCGGCTCATGTAACGTTGACTGTATATAATTTTGATAAAAAAAATTAAAAAAACATTAGTAGTTTTACAATAAAATCTTTAAGAAACTATGAAAAAAACAGAACAACCTTGAATCTAGTTCTAGAAATTCACAAAAAACTCAATACTGGAGTGGGTAGGTAGGTACTCCAATGACATATACCAAAGAAATAATACAGTATCTTACTTTAAAAATAAAGCAGAAATCTATTTCCATGAAACAGCATGCAAATATTAAGCAGAGCTCTGGCGTTATGAAACTTGAGCAGACTTTTTAATCTGGAATACCTAGGTCAAAGGACATATTTTGAACTATTAATAGTTAATTCCATCACGAACTACAGAACCTTGACATAAGACGCGAAGATAAAATAGTAGACAACTTCTAACCTTGCACAAATCACAAGTGCGCCCCACGGTTGAATTTGGCAGCCACCTCTGTAAAATACCTGAAAAAATCATCGAATCTGTGCAGAAACGGGCGGTCCGTTTCATAGATTATCCTTAATCTTTAGGGCACAAGCGCCCGGTGAGAATGCTATCCTCGTTCTACCAGTATTTCAATGGAAGATGCTCAGAGGAAGTAGCGTCATTGATCCCCTCGGCACCGGTGCATAGTCGGCAAATACGTCGTGTGGAGTTAATGTAAAAAAAGAAGGCAAAATGCTTGATACGTATATTTAATTTGTTCGATAAGGACCATGGTAAAGTATTTATATAATGATTATGATTATAAAGAATCTTCAGTTCCGTTAATATAATATTGAATCAATTCATTTAGATTTATTCAGAAGATAATAATTATTAGGGTCGGCATAAGCTGGGGGTCAGAAAGTGTCGCGCGTTCAGACGACGCAGGAAATGTATGGGCTTATACGAAGCATGTCGTACAAGTACATACATTTCCTGCGACGTCTGCACGCGCTTCACATTCTGACTCCCAGCTTACGCCGACCCTTACGCTTGGTAATGAGATTGCATATCCTGGAATCTACGAAACACAGATAAAAGGCGAGCAATTCGCCTGCACCGCATGCCTCGGGTGACCTCAGACCTGCTACAGAAATAAACAATGGAGACAGATGATTAAAAAAGAAGAATAAAGTTCCGCCAAAATACAGCAGTTCTCCCAGTGTGCGGTGTTGGAAGAACTGAAGAGGATGTGTAACATTTTTGAAGGGTAATAAAATGGCTGTGAAGTCTTTTTCCGTAAATAAATAAACGAAATTAGACGTATCCGTATCTTTTTCTGATTTTTCTGTTTCGGATTTTCGATTGACTTTCGCTAATATTATCTTCATTAATTAAAATATTATAAATTAATTTCATTTCATCAATATTTGCAAAATCACTTTGTGGCGTCATTTTTAATTAAATGAAAAAAATAACCAGTTATATAGTGATGATATAAGTGGTGTACACCAAGTTATTTGATTCCTTTAATTAAATTAATTTAATTTCATTGCCGGCAACCCAGGAAATGTTTACTAGGTATTATATTTAATACTTACACACACGTACGTCACACGCCTCACTAGACGATGTCGGTTCTGAATTTTTTTTAAATATTTTTTTTACAATAGCTACACGCAGGAAGCCCTGCTAAAAAAATTCCCTCGGTGCCTATGTCATCATTGGGGATGCTGTATGAGGGGTATTTTAGGGAAAGGAATGAGAGGAAGTTCTGGGAAGGAAAAGGGTATGATGGGTGGGTAGGGATCTGGCGGTCAACGTGCCCAGGAGTTACGGACGTATGAATTCATCCCTCCCACTGTGGTGCAAGGCGATGAGTCGAGAGAGTTCGCCTGGAGAAATCAAAAGGTTTCCCTCAACCAGTCTCATCCGATCCGGCGTTCCACGCAGTGGATGGGCAAACGCATCTGCCGCCAAGACCTAGACGAACCTCATCCCATGAACCCGGGGACCCCTGATAAATCACCAAACGCAGCGAACCACTTGGGGTGACCTGTGGCAGTTGGTTATCCAATAAATGGTTCCCGGAGAACCCATACCCGATTCCCTAATTGAAAATATTAAATTCTGATATCAGATCCAATTACAACTTGACACACTGCCAGTGGAAATCAGTCTATTAAAGTAGCCCGTGCTATGATCAAGTCTTATTATTATTATTGATCTACGAGTGCTTTAATATCTGTTATACAACCCTCTATGCAATGACCAACTCCACAGCGATCTGTTAGTGTTTTCTTGATAAAAATTAAAATGGAGTTCTACAAATTAAACTTGATAAAAAAAAAAAAAAAAAATAAAATGATCTCTTAGTGCAGAGGTTCATAAAGTGGGTGCCGCGCCACCTTGGGGTGCCACAGAGAGACATCAGGGGTGCTAGCATGGTCGATCGATATGAAGTTACCGACCAATTGTCGGTAACTTCTCAGTAAACAGCTGTCACAATAATAAAAACTACAACACTTGCAGAACGTAATAATAAATATTATTAAATTCAATTTAAATTAAATTTAAAAAAAAAAGAGAATGAGACTAGCTGTATCAAGCCTTATTCTCCGCTTCGAAAAATTGTGCAGTGAGCAGCAGTATTAGTGTGTTTAATTGGAGTATACTAATGAAGCCCGTGCAACAACTTCTCAGTGAAATCTGGGCTGTGACCATCTGCCATTACCTCGGTGTGTATAAGTTCGAATCTCTCATGTTTAATTGTGCAGTGAATACTAACAGTATCCTTCAAGGTCATGAGAACGACCCTTATCAACAAGAATATCAGAAGACAGGGATAAGTCAGTCCTTTACCATTCCAATCTCACTAACTCCCACAGTTGTGGCAATTTTAACTTATTTAAAATTATTGATTACAGTCCATAAATTGATTCACAGAATATATGCGACTACATACCAAGAGATGAAAAAATGTTTAATAAATCATTGAATAGTTGATGATGGCAAAACAAAATACCTACACCAGGTGAAGATTCTGACGTTCATCCTTACGGTGCATCATTTTCCTTTCTATAACCTAAAACCCGTTGCGGGGCAACCGCGAACATGGCCACCATGCCGACGGCTCTTGCGCCCAACAAACTCAACAAGCTCGCGACTCGCGAATTATTAAGTATTTATTTAGTTTGCTCCCGGCATTTTCACCGAGAGGACGTCTCTGGCGCGGTACGAGCGACTCCACCAGGTGAAGTGGCGGAAAAGATCGCGATAAATTTTTTTTTTTTTACACAAAGTCAACTTCTTTGATAGATTATTTTATTATTGAAAACCGACGTGAAGTGAGCTGTATTTTAAAGTGTGTTCGTAATACTCACCTATATATTAGATCATTAATAATTTATAAAGGTTTTTTATTATTAATTTAACTAAGGAAAAATGAGTATTGTTTTTTCCTTTCTAAGTGGTAGAATATCGCGCGTTTTTCGCAGTGAATTGAATGGAATGCGTCTGAAGTTCGTTTCGGCTGAAATGAGTTTATGTTTTGAATGAAAGTATTTTTAGGTGCAAATATTCCGTCCATTTCTCCTCGCACTTCCTCGCCCATAAAAAGGTTGGTTTGTATTTTCTGAATTCTAATAATTTTGCAAGCAGTGTTATCCAAACATTGTTTGGCTTCTGATCCTTGGTTCAACAGACTCATTCATATAAATCATACAGTTGAATGTAAAGAACATTGTGGTTATCCATTAAAAATAAATGAAAAAATGTTTATTGGTTTGAACCTTGTTTGAACCGATATATTTATTTATAAAACATAGTGGTTCCAACAAAAAATATTATTTTATTTATTCATTTTACTGTCAGTTTTACTGACACTTTAGACCTTCGAAAGGTGTTAATTTGGTTTATTTTTTGAACTGTAAATTTGGAGCTCACAATGTAAGAAGAGGTACAGTCAATTTAAGAGTACCTACTCGACTCAGTAAGACGCATAAGGACGACACATTCACAAACAAATACGTCCATATATTGTTGATAATTGCAGTTTATTATTATTATTTTTTAATTTATCCAATTGGTAACACTGTAATGTAAGAAACATTAGCAACCTTTTGTTTATTAATTTTATTACTAACCCATGTGTAAAAAAAATGTAAACATTATGTACCCAACGTAAAAGCCCAATGGACGAATTAAAGGGTTAATAAATAAATCAATAAATTTAAAAAAAAAACTAATTAGTAATTACATAAAATGAAAGCGCCACAGGCGGAATCTCACCTACGGAAAAAATGCTCTATTTCAAATGGTTCAGCACGATATATTCATTCATGTTTTAGCATACGAAATTATTGATTGTCCATCATTATTTGTCGTCGAACTGGTCTTAATTATGATGCGGAGAATCTGCGAACGGTGAGCTCTGGCGTCATGTATTTAATGTATTTTTATTAAATTGTATTTATTAAATGTATTTTTAACACAGCTTTTTTCTTTTAGAATTTATAGAACATTGCAACTGTTTTCTTCATCTCATCTCATCTCTTATAAGAGTTAAGAAGCTTTGAAACTTCATTTGGAACTGTCATAATATGACATGAAGTCAAGAACTTTTCACCTGAATTTTGACACTCTAGTTCAAGTGAATAACAAACTATTTTTAAAACGTCATAATAATATATATATATATGTGCCAATTAATTTTTCGAAGCTCCTGACAGTTCCATACCTATTTCTCAATTACACAAGAGTGTTTAAGTTGGCGATTTCTTAAAATGGAACGATTTTTTTATAACGGTGTGGGAAATTTTTATAAACCACACTAAAATTAAGATAGAAAAAAACACGAGTCCATATTAGAGATGATTTATCCATTTTTGACTGGTATAAGACTACACATGGAAGGATGGAAGCATAAATTTAATAACGTAACCTAAAGTCGACTTTTTGCCTTTTGAGAAGTTGTATGACAACTCTATATACTGAAAGCCAAACTCCACAGAGAATGAGGTAAGAAATGTATGCATGAGCTTTTTAACTAGTCCATAAAATTAATGCAGGATAGCGAACAAAAAATTTCCCCTTCAACCGAAATTGTTGGTCACCCTTTTTAACCCTGCAATATCTCACATTCGGGAATGGTTCCTATTTCAGCTATATAATATCGGTAGTTACCACCCGGCTTCGACCGAATTTTAAGACTCGTAGTAATAATAATAATTATTAAACGGTTGAAAATATTTAAAAAAACAAAACAATTTTGTAAATATTCAAATAGCTAAATTAATATTTCAAGGGCTTAAATAACTTACGATGGAATTGTAATGCGCCGACATATAAAATAAAGATTTGTCCAAATTTAAATGGCCGGAGTTCACCGGTCTCGAGGTTTTAGTGGAAGATAGATGCAAACAGGTCGCTAAAATTTACGTCTTTTATATAAAACGTTACTGAATTCCTCGAACTAGCTGAAGTTCCCGGCGTTGCCCGAACTTTACGCAGAGTTTTTAGAAATCAGATGTATAGAGTAGTTTTCCTGTTATTTTGAACTAAAAGAAGTTTCAAAATTCTGCTTTTAGGGGGGAGAACCAAAATAGGGGTGGTTTTTCGAAATCTCTTGTAGATAATAAAATCAATGTGCGAAATTTCATAAATTTCTAAATAAAACCTTAGATTTGTATTAAAACAAAACCACTCCACCACAGACACCATACTTTCATAGAAGACGAATAGATAATGTTTGTAGTAATAGATAAAATTTTTATTTTTAATCACCAAAGGCCCTTAGCACACTCGCTCTTCTGTCTCTCAACTGTCGGTAACTTCTCATCGTTCCCTAGGATAACTGCACACCGCTAACGTTCAAACAACCGTTGATGTCGAATATGTTAAGGGCACTTAGTCATTGTGAACTGTCACTTTTTCGTTGGCGATCTGTAGTCATGCTAGGGAACGACGAGAAGTTACCGATAGTTATCCTATCGATCGCTATCGAGCGAGTGTGCTTGGGCCTCAGACGTATTTAGTATGACGATGTAATGATTAATAGTAAAATCAATGCGTCACAATTTATTAACAAGAACTGGAAATTCTTTTGCATTAAACCTTGTTGATAATCAAGTACCATGCACGCAAGGAAAACACGATATGTACACATAAACACATAGATACGTATTCACGATTTTTTAAATGAACTCTAGATTGTGTGAAGAAGCAAACACGTTGTCAACACATAAGTTTCTTCAGCTGCGCTGTGATTGTTCAGTTGAAAAGCACAGAATGAACAATAAATAATCGAACAGAGTGAATAGAGAATTTAATAGTAAGGCAATTTAGTAAAGAAATATGTTTTGTAAATACGCTAATGATGAAAGCAATAAAAAATGAAACTATCCGGAATCACACTGTAATCTTATATAACTATATTATTGAATGCGAAGGAAAACGGAAGGGAATGTTTAATATGAGTTACGGTTATTTAAGAGGCTAGACTTTTAACGACACGCGGAACACCCGCGTCTGTCATTCTGTCCCGCTCACAATAAGCTCACGCACACTTAAAATACATGCGAATGCGAAATGTGCGAATGAGACAACGCTCAAATTTACCTACAGAAATCGCTCGAAAAGGGGTTTATGGAGAATACACTTTTCTACACCGAAACTTTCAGGAAATTGAAATTTTAAAAAATATATATTCTTTAAAAAGAAGAAGCTACGTCGGTAGCTTTTTATAATTTTATAATTCTTTATGAGAGTTGAGTTAGCAGCACTTTTTCCTTAAAAAATATTTTTCGATAAATCGTACATGTTTGACAGTGAATGTTTACGTTAATACGAAACGCATCGAAAATTCGAAAACATACCGACATATTTTTCACCCTCTAAAAGGCAGTATAAAAAAATATATTCATTTTGTGAAATTTTCGATGTAGAAAAGTGTTTTTTCCCGGTCGTCCTTTTTGTATGGGCCGAAAAGCGAAGTCCATCATCTCAAGAGATTCCATAATATTTTGATGTAGCATATTTTTATAATGTAAGATCTGTTGCACATATTTTTGTATTATTTCTATGTATCTATAATGTAAAAACTTGTTACTCTATTTTGTTTTTCTGTATTGTAAACTTTGTCTTGTATTACTTTTTGTTTTTCTGTATTGTAAACTTTTTCTTGTATTACTGATCTGTAAATTTCTAATATTAACTTACACTATATATTATTATTTTTATGCCATCTGCAATTTAAAAACTGGTTTCAGTTTAATTTATTTTAACTTTTTCTCTTTTATTATAATATAATATTTTTTAATTACTTTTATACCTACCACTTTTATAAAGTCCATTTCTATAAGTTTATATTTCTTATTTAAACATTGTATTACAAATATATATCTGTATTATATACTTATTATGTAAAAGCCCATTAGGGCGTTGAAAATTAATAATAAATAAATAAAAACCTTTTTTTCTATTAACTCCAAAAATAAGGCTCTGACGTTTCCCCCGGATATGTCATCTTTGGGGATTTAAGGATATCTTAAAGAAAACCGGTAGTGGGAAGTAGAGGAACGCAGAAGTCGACGATAAAAACGACCACTTCCCTTACACTAAAACTCAACAGCACGGAGATAAATGTTATTCTAAAATACGATAATTTTATTCGTAAAACGGTTAAAAACGGAACTAAAGTTGTTACGAACAAATTAACAGGGTTTCAATGTTTATTGGCGGGAACATGTAAGAATGATTTGTTGGTATACGTAATTTTGTACGCATACCAACAAATTATTCTTAGATTTTCCCGCCAATAAACATTGAAATACTGTTCATTTGTTCGTAAGAACTTCAGTCTCGTTTTTACGAATAAAATTATCGTATTTTAGAATAACATTTATCTCCGTGCTGTTGAGTTTTAGTGTATGGGAAGTGGTCGTTTTTATCATTTTTCTCCGTGTACAAATGTAAGGCACGCGTTTGGTGAATCGTATATATACACCAATATTACACTGACAGAATTACTCATAGAAGGAATTACATACAGAGAGAAGTTAACCTACTTAAATTATATTTACTGGAATTACGCACGTCAAAAAAACCTACTCTAATTTTTTTTTTCAAACATTCCCTTATGTACCACACTTAAACACTCTCAAATTTAAACCTATGATATTTTTATTTGGATGGCAGATCAAAAGAAAGACAGAACACAGGTGATTTACACCTTCATTACATCTTTAAATTAATCAGAAACTTTCGTTCACGTTCAAATCAACATATGTACGTTCATTACACAGAGTGTTCAAAGTTAAAACGCCGGGAATATTTTGTATAACAAGTACCTAATTAAAATACAGAGACGATTTGTTTATTTTCTAGAGTAGAGCAAGCCAAATCAACAAGACATGAAAAAACTACCAATTACATTGTTTGTTATTCTTTTGATTTAAACTCGTTTGCGTACTTCGCATCCTTCGCATCAACAACTGTCACAAGTTAAACTAAATCTGTAACGAATCGTTGGCCTATAATTACACTTATTTTAAACTCGTTCATAGAGTATCTACTCAGACCACTTGTCAGTCACACTTAAAACCTGAAAAATTCCCACTTTAAAAAAAACACAACAACTGGAATGGATGTGGTACCATTATCCAAATTCAATTTCAAAAGAAATTCTGCAAACGAATAAATTATTTGACCCATTACTTACTAGTTACTGTCCGGCCTTGTCTAGTTACAGACAGTAATTTTACGACAGACTAACAGATTTCTGCTTTGTAGTTAGTTAGTTACCAGTAACTGAAAATCGACAAAGGCAACAGGTATTTTAAGTAATTGGCAATTTATTTGTGTTAAAGTTGATAAACTAACCGCCGTTGTTTCCAACTTTTCGATCGATCAATCTGAGTCTCCGATCAGCTAAGTGATTTGTTTAGTAACGCTCGAATCGCCAGTTGGTCGGAGAACTAGTTACGTTGGGAAGAGTGTACTTGTGCATTTGAGGAATATTGAGCCAAAATTTCGGCTCAAGAGTTGATCACTAGGATTGGAAACAACGGTTGTTACGGCCGTTGTTTCCAAGTTTAATAATCAACTGCTGAGCCGAAATCTCGGCTCAATACTGCTCAAATGACCAAATACGTTCTTCCCAAAAGCATAATCCTCGCCATTACTGCTCAACTTAAGAAAGCTGAACTAGAGGATTGAAGCTTCCTCAGGAACATCTACTTATAAAAACTGACAACAGAGTCTGACATCTGTCATCTCATTTACATCAATTCACATTCTTGTCGGTTTTTTAGAATTGCGTTTTTTAATTTGAATTATGGACATATTGACTACAGTAGATATTGTTGGATGGACGAAAATGCATGATGATTGTATAGGGTCACACAGGCGGCAACAATAGGCAGATAATTATATCGAAATAAATGATGGACGATTTTCCAACCGTTTTAAGATGACTTAAAATGTGTTTTTTTTGCCATGAAATCAATTGCTTGTAGCTTTGCAATTTTCTGCAACTGGAAGTGGATCACATTACAAATTGAAACTGTTTCAAAATTTGCCCATCTACGTTTAACAAAACCGTGACAGATCTGCCGTCAAAAGTCAAACTTAGTCAAACTCTACAGTAAATAAAAAAGAAAGTCAAGCTGACACTTTATTTTTAACATATTAAATACGTTTGTTTAATATATTAAAATATAAAATGTCGGTTTATGTATTACACTATTTAAAAGAAATTATTTGTATACATAATAAGTACAATTATTAATATTATTAATCGGCTGTTAGTGTTAGTATTAAGCAAAACCTATACTTTATTTTCAGTGTTGTAAAATATTCTAAAACAATATAATAAATAGCATAAAACTTTGAGACAAATACTATTCAAGGTCAGAGGTTAATTGTTTCCGATATCGTCTGAATCGTTTGATTGTACTTGTGCATTTGAGGAATATTGAGCCAAAATTTCGGCTCAAGAGTTGATCACTAGGATTGGAAACAACGGTTGTTACGGCCGTTGTTTCCAAGTTTAATAATCAACTGCTGAGCCGAAATCTCGGCTCAATACTGCTCAAATGACCAAATACGTTCTTCCCAAAAGCATAATCCTCGCCATTACTGCTCAACTTAAGAAAGCTGAACTAGAGGATTGAAGCTTCCTCAGGAACATCTACTTATAAAAACTGACAACAGAGTCTGACATCTGTCATCTCATTTACATCAATTCACATTCTTGTCGGTTTTTTAGAATTGCGTTTTTTAATTTGAATTATGGACATATTGACTACAGTAGATATTGTTGGATGGACGAAAATGCATGATGATTGTATAGGGTCACACAGGCGGCAACAATAGGCAGATAATTATATCGAAATAAATGATGGACGATTTTCCAACCGTTTTAAGATGACTTAAAATGTGTTTTTTTTGCCATGAAATCAATTGCTTGTAGCTTTGCAATTTTCTGCAACTGGAAGTGGATCACATTACAAATTGAAACTGTTTCAAAATTTGCCCATCTACGTTTAACAAAACCGTGACAGATCTGCCGTCAAAAGTCAAACTTAGTCAAACTCTACAGTAAATAAAAAAGAAAGTCAAGCTGACACTTTATTTTTAACATATTAAATACGTTTGTTTAACATATTAAAATATAAAATGTCGGTTTATGTATTACACTATTTAAAAGAAATTATTTGTATACATAATAAGTACAATTATTAATATTATTAATCGGCTGTTAGTGTTAGTATTAAGCAAAACCTATACTTTATTTTCAGTGTTGTAAAATATTCTAAAACAATATAATAAATAGCATAAAACTTTGAGACAAATACTATTCAAGGTCAGAGGTTAATTGTTTCCGATATCGTCTGAATCGTTTGATTAAGTTACCAACTAGATTTTATTGCCATTGTGCATTAATTAATAAAATAGTTTTAATGCCTTTGCTTAGATTTGAAAGGAATTATTGGCACTGACGTCCTTGAAAACTGCCGACGTTATAAACTTGTCCACGATGTCGACGACGATTTTAGTTTGTTCAGTCTGTATCAGATTAGGATGGCATTTATTTATTTAAAATCTACACACGTTCAAAACAAAAGCCTAAATAGCAAGCGATGTCCCCCACACCAGGATTGTACCTGTGTTTTGGACGACTAAACTGGAAAAGTTTAACTTATAACATAGAAAAAGATAATAAAATAAGCCTTTATATTTTTATATAAATTTTTTTATACTTATAATTAGTAACCATGTTATCATTTATATATAATGGTTTCATTTAAAAAAAAAATTATTATACTTGCTGAAGTACCCGGCTTTGCCCGGAGCAGAATTTTTCGAAATCAGATGTAGACAGTAATTTTTGTCTAATTTTAAATGTGTGCAAAATTTCATCAAGAAGTATCAACATTCTGCTTCTGCAGGGGAGGGAAAATGGCTAGGGATGGTTTTTCGAAATCGCATATAGACAGTCGCCTTCCTCTTGTTTTGAATGTGTGCAAAATATCATAAATCTCGGAATAAAACCAAGCGTGCAAAATATCATAAATCTCGGAATAAAACCGTAGATTTGTATAAAAAACTCTTTGTTTAGATATTCTTATGGGGAAAATTAGTTGAGGTTAATACATGGTTAATTCTGAATTTGAAATATGATATCGAAATAAAGGCTCAATGGGCGAGTTGGCTAAGGCATTGTGACCCGGTAAGACAAGAGATCATGGGTTCGAGTCCCAGTTGCGACCGTTAACTTTTATTTTTTGTGTCTTGTTCTGTTTCATGTTTCATCTCGTAAATTTATCACTCTTATATTATATTTTGTGAAATCGGAACTTTCCTTGTTATTAGACCGATGGGGATTATGATTTGGATTTTGATTTCTTTTCGATGGGGATTTTAATTTCTTGCTTAAGGGGATACCCGGTGATTTTTCCATACAAACGTATTCCCTATTTATCTCTGTGGATTTTAACTCTAGTGAAAATATTGTTTCTACATAAAATAGATATCAACTACTAGCGTGTCAGTACTTTTTGTTTTTTTGATAAGTTACTTTTTATAGAAGTTATGACCTTCCAAAAATCAATAAAATTGACTGGTTTAAACGCCGTCAAAAGACGTTCAGTACACAAAATACATTTTTTTTTAAAGCAAAATGTACAGACATAAAATAGTTTTTTCTTATGTGGTTGGTAAAAAAAAAATGAAAATCAGTCCACTTTTGGAGGAGAAAAGTGGGGAATACAAAACTTCGATTTTAGTTAGGTATTAGTAGCCCGAGGTGCATTGTCCCTTTCGCTCAATAACCGGTGGAGTAAGAGCAACAGTGACAGCAACAATTTAGTAAAATCTATTTTTCAAATTTCTCCACTACCCGGGTATCATCTTAAAAAGTGCCAGGCTTCCTATTGCGGCTATCGCACTAGGAATGTCTGCTCCCCCCCTTCCCCTAACCACAACCCTGGTTTAGATATATTAGTAAGATATATTACATTGGTGGGGGTTGTTTAAACTTCTAGGATCCTTTCAAATAGAAACACTGGACTGCATCCCTGGAACTCTTTATTTACAAAGATTTACGACATGATTTAGATACTTTTTTAAACTACAGCCCGGTTACCCGATCTAACTTATATATAAGGGTCTAGGCCCTGTTCAGTGGTGGCTTGCTGAATTGAGAGAGAGCATTTTTACGGGAAATCGAGCTTTTATACAAGTAAATACATTTGAATGCTTCAATACCAATGCACTAAAAAATAACAACAGACTCGGACATCTTGAAATGACTGCTTACCGCAAAGCTTGTGCCCTGTCGGCAAAATATCAAGCTTTCCTAGCAAGAGTACGAACCTTGAATAATTAGTAAGACAAAACAAATAAAAAACATAAGATGTCACTAGTGGTACCTAACTATTTCGAATTTATACCTTTATTAATTTATAATTATTTATTGGTGTAACCATTAAAAGTTATTTCAATAAAAAATAAGTAATATTTAATTACATTACCTTTAAAGTATCTACATCAATAATACAGGTAAGCCACATAGTAAGTCTGCAATTTTATTACTTCGTAGATTCGTCTTTTTTAAATTTTATAGTGAATACCTCACAAGAGTCCCAACTGCTCCCGTCTGGAACCAGTGAGACTATGGCATCCCCAATTGGGATATGTTATGAGGCTGAAGGTAAGTGGGGAAGGGAAGGAGACGAAGAAGAGGAAGGTGGGAAAATACCTGGCTATTCAGATCTAGTCACTAAACACGGCTAAAGCCATTTCAAGCAACGATTCAATTCTGAATGGTGGTCTTACACCAGGGCGATACTAAGAGTATCTTCCACTCTGGAACGTGCCGCAAACATACTATATATTATTTTAAATAATTAATTGTGAAATAACACAAATCAATTAAATAAAATTTATTTGCGCACGCCGGGTTCGAACCCGCGGCCTTCGGAATGGGAGTCTAACGCTCTACCGCTGGACTAAGCCAGCCGTCAATAATCTAATCAACAAGCAAGAAAATAACGGACATTTATAGCGTAATTATAATAATATCACCTGCTCTTAGAATAAGCAAGAATTCCGTATGAATGAGAATACACAATTACTGATCTAGATACAGGTCTTGTTCTATATTCTAGGCATTGAGAAATAATGCTGAAGGTTGACCTTTGCTGTAAGACCACTAACCAACTAAACATAAAGCCATTTCAACTCACGGGTAGACAGGGAGAACGGAAACTCCACATTGCTCTACGTCGGAAAATACCTAGGTACTTCTTTATTTATATTCATACTGTTATAAGCTATTCCGAGCAGCTATAGGTAAGGTTAAATCTACGGTGTGTCATAACTAGACATCGAATTATATGCATTAGCATATCGATCGTCCATAAATAAGTCAGACATCTCCAAATACTAAGTTTAACAATATTAATATTCGAATTCTCACCATAAGTCAAAATTTTATGTACACGTGTCTGTTGTTACATATTAAATATGCTATAAAGTAACACCGGAAGGCATAACGGTCCAGTACATTAGTGTGACATTTTGAAACATCATACTGGTGACTCAGAAAACATCAGATAGGGGGAACTCTTTTACATATAACTGCATACTCGATATTTTCAAAATGCATTTAATGCCATTTACTTTGATAGTGCATATTTCCCACCATAACATGGGCATATACTAGCATGATGGTCGTAAAATTATTAACAAATGTGATAAACAATGAACTGTACAATACCCAAGTTATATGTATAAGATAATAAATATAAGCATGTGTAAGAAAGTACATAGAAGCTTGTTTTAGTCGTAAGTGTATTTGAAACTTTCTTGGTCGTTAGTGCATTTTTGGCATTTGAAGTGCGTATCTCTCAATTTTGATAGTGCATATAAGAGGACTGTGTCTAGTAGTCTAGTCATAACTTGTAGGTGCACCGTTCATAAGGAAAATAAATAAAATAAAAACATTTTGGAATATTACCAACAAAATTTTACACCACTTTACCGATAACACGTAAGAACTGATAAAAAAAACAAAAAACCAATTAATTGGTAAATAAACCAAAATCATATAAGCAACCTATAAAAGTAAAATGCTCTTCCGGTGCACTTTAAATTGTCGGTGTAAAGTATATGTACTTAAGGACACTGCATCTAATATCTTACTAATATTATAAACGCGAAAGGTTGTATGGATGTATGAATGTTTGTTACTCTTTCACACAAAAACTACTGAATGGATTTTAATAAACCTTTAAAATAATATAGCCCATACATCAGAATAACATATATGCTATAATTTATAGAACTAGCTATATTCCATATATTAAAAATAATAATTATCTACTGTTTAATATAAAATGTCAAAATTTTAGAATGATATTTTGCAAAACAATGATTATTAAATCAAAATCCTATTTTAGAAAATATTTAAATTAGTGAATTCAATTGAAGTACTCGCCTAATATTTTGAATCGAATCAAGAATTATAGATATTTTAAATAAATAGGTTAAGGCGATCCGCCCACTGAGGCAACTGAAAACTCTCAACTGGCAACTGTCTTTGTATGACAATGTGATGGCCCGCACACTACACAATCACTCAAAAGCCCGTTGTCAATGGTAACATAAGCAGTGACTCGCGACTTGCACTGCTGATTGCCGTGGCCGGCCGTTGCTAGTTGCCAGCTGTCAACTGATTGTTCTTCGTCTATGGTTAAACAACTTTTTTGACCAATCAAGACATAGAAACCCGTCAGTTTAAGTTTGGTTTCAGTTGCCTCGTCAGCGGAGCGCCTAAGAATTTTGTTATATTCATAGATAAAAAAAAAAAAGAAAATAGGCTACTCCAAGTACTAATCCTACGCAGATGGAGTCGCGGGCATAAGCTAGTATAATATATAATCTATAACGACACTAAACAAATAGTCCCCAGAAGTGTGATCTATATACATTTTTTGATTTAAAAAGAACACCGATGTCGTTATTTGCACAAAACCGTGAAACCAATCAAATTGTTCAACTGCTCCAAGAAAGAATTGTTTTATCAATTACAAAAGGAGCAAGGAAATAATGAGCTTACTTGAGGAACAAGGAAAAAACCCATAACACACTACTATTGGTTTATCTCTTCAGTGGCACTGTAGAACTTTACGTATAGAATTAAAACGGATGTAGCCGTTAAATACCATTCACTATAATTATTATTAGGTATTATGAGACAGCCGCATGGTCAATGTTCATGACCGGAGAGACTCTAAACTCGATGGTATTTATTTAATAGTTTATGCTTATACCAAAGAGTAAAGACCCGAAAGACTGAGCATACCTACATAATACGATATTTAGAGAGTTTATTTTTAGAGTGCGAACGCGTCTGGAATTTCTGTTATCTGCGATCCAATTAATTTTGATATAAAACATTTTTTGTCGATTCTTGGTGAGGTGTATTTATAGTTTTTTTTTTACATTTTTACGGCCCTTCAGAGGCTAGACGTCTGTTGTGTTTTAAATGTATTGCCCTTCACATCAGCCCTCATTCACGAATGCCTCTCATGAAAAGGCCGAACGAAAGAGAACGGCAAGGACAGCATTAGAACTAAATACACCTAATTGACGTTATATTATGAAAGTACTAGGTACCAGAATTGTGTAATATCAACAAATGCCAATAGAACATGAAACAGAAAAAGTGGCAGAAAATTAAAAAAAAAAAAAGTAACGGTCGCAACAGGGAATCGAATATAGAGGCGTTGTCTCGCCGAGACAATACTCTAATTGTACTTGCACTATTGGTAGAGTTTTTTGTTTTTGTTCTCTAATTGTACTTGCACTATTGGTAGAGATTGGAGCTAAGAGTATGGATATTAGAGAGACGGCATGTGAAGTGTGCCCGCGCGCTCCAAGTGTGCCTTTTCGAGAATTTTACCCAAACGGCTTACATTGGCTGCTGGTTTTTGGTCGTTTAATACGTTCCGACAGCAGCCATTTTACATGGTGACAGCCAATGTCAACCGTGTGGGTAGAATTCTCGAAAAGGCACACTTGGAGCGCGCGGGCACACTTCACATGCCGTCTCTCTAATATCAATACTCTTAGGATTGGAGTCAAGTTCAGACTTAGAAGAGATGAGATATTGAAAGGAGGGGAGGCAATTTTGCCTAAGGCTTGATAGAAGAGAAGATATTTGTTTAGAGAGGGACGACCAGTGATCTAAAGTTCCCACTTCTAGACCACAGAATGTACAATCTGGGGAGTCAAGGACGTGAATTTTAAACATGTGAGAAGGAACAGAACAATGGTCGATTCTAATTCGAGTAAGTGAGGAAATTAATTTTTTTGAAAAAATGGGGGAATTGTTGAAACCACGGTTTTGATGGGAGAGTCCTTTGCATTGAGGCATAGCAGGCTCCCTTGGATTGACTAGCAATGTGCCGATACTCTGCCCAAATATTGCGGGGGCTATCTTTGCCGACGGAAAACAGGTCAAAATTTGGTTTAGACACCCTGTTGCGTCTATTACCTTTTTATGTTTTGTCTTTTATGTTTCATGTTTCATTGAGATTTACATTTCAATGATTAAAATTATTATTTTAAAATATATTGTAAACATTTTCCTTCGCACCAAAAAAGCAAATTTAAACATAGCGGGGATTGTAATTACTGATAATAATGATTCATTATAATGACGCATTACGGTAAAGCCCAATAAGGGCAGTACAGGGTGACACTAATAAGCATGACACTTTACGAGTTGGCGGAAGGCTTAATGAGATAATTTAAATAACCAGTCGGCAGGACTTATACGGGACGGGATATTGGCAGCCATTATCACACCAAACACATTACATGGATTTACCGATCAATGCTGTCTCAAAACAACTGTAAACCAAACTCACTACCAAACTTTATGACTTATTGTTTATAAGTGTAATTTAGTGTTCCTTAGAATATACCCACGGTAACTCAATTCAGGCCCAGTTGTTTCGCAGATATTAAAAAGTAACACTGTGATCTAATTGCCACTCAGCGCCATTCTGTTTTATATTTGAAAGGTCCCCGTTAAACGCCGATTCTAGATGCGTTTCGGCTTTCCATCAAATTGTAATAAGAAGACAAGCTTAAAATCATAATTATTGTCCTCTTCTCTGCCGATCACAACTTATTCAAAAGTTGAAAAGAATTGTCGTTTAACGGGAATCTTTCAACTGTCAAAAAAACAAAATTGCGCCGGGTGGCTGTTGGATGACTTCGTGACATGTGAATTTCTGCGAAACATCCAGGGGCTAAACATGTTTTAAATATAAATAATTAATTACCTAGTGAACATAAACTAAAAAAAAAATTAAGTAAAGGAAAACCTTATTTCAGAACTAGCTGATTAGTCCAGACAAGATGTACATTAAGGTGGGTCACGAATGTATGGGGAATTTTTTTTTCTTGTTTTGATTTGTCTAATAGTAATAAAAGGGTGTTAAATGAAGATGAAAAAGCGCGTAATTTTTTTGATAATATTTGGATATTATCTTCTTCCTCCGGATTGACTTTGAAATTTCACATATTAGAGAAAAACTCACCCTTGTTAAATATTTAAAAAATATTAGATAAACAAGTAAAAATTATTTATTTTTCAATAAAACGCAAAATAGAGGGAATGTTTCGAATTATTTATTAAAAACATATATGAATATAATTCAAACTATCTCAAGGTAGTGAATTCAAATACCGGCAAAATCCTTCTTACTCTCAAATTTCGGCATTATTTTGCGAGACTCAATCTTCACCTTAATAAGACTTTCTCTTGCATACATCGTACATAAAGTAGTCAAGGCTTCAATAACAGTCGTTACACCTCTTTCAACTGCTTGAGTATGACATGGCAGTCGCAGAAGTGGCAATCTACCTTCTCCCCCTTGAGCTACAAATAATTGAAGATCTTCATCTGATATATGCTTCAGTATTGGGGGTTCGGTTACAATTTTCTTCCAAATAATATGATGCATCGAGGTTTATGTTTGGAAGTTGGAACAGCCCTGTTTTACTTAGTTTCTTACTGCGTGCTTTTAGAACACGACGGGCAGCTAATTCTTGGATATGCTTGTGAGGGTCTGTCAACATTGCAAGCAATAAATTTTCGGGGTGTGCGAAGTATCTGTTTCTTTCTATAACTGAATCAATTATAGTTTTTAGTTCAGCTGATAAGTATCTAGGCGCTGAGATTAACTACCACAGGTGACGTGCTCCATCTTTACAGATGGGATGAGTTTTGATGCTGAACCAAGCGCCGGAGCATAAACTTTAACAACGTACTTTTATAAAATAAAAAGATTCTCTGAAGGAGTTTCCGTTGAAACATAAAGACGAAGAATTCGGATAGCACTGGTAAGCTATTTGGCATGACACATTTTTCCAGGAGATTTGTGGCATAAATCTTCAGGTAATTCCCCCACCATAACTGCAGATACCATTTTAAACAAATATAAGTAATCTGTATCCACGTCTTTAGTAAATAATTCATGCAACTCTCCGTCAATTTTCTGAAAATGAACCATAGGCTTTTTTTCACAGTTTTCCAAAGCTAGTCCTATTGTGCCTATATGTTTGAGGTCCATATGTCTTATCTTCAAGATGTGCGAACAAATGCCGAAATGGTAACTCGTTCATGTGAAGCAAGCAAATTATCCATTGCAATGGTTTGTAACTTTCGAAGTGCCAGAGTTTGGTGCAATAAAACCTAAATATATTGAGTCTGGGTCTTTTATCAATGAAATATGCTCTTCAATGCGTCATCCTCTGTATTGCGTCCCCTCCCTTTCCTTATAATTAATGTTTTATCTTTCCGGCCATCAAAATATATTGGGGATTTTTATAAAACTATGAGTTGTGCCCTTAATATTTCCTCTTGTTTTCTTTCCTTCTCTGCAAAGTTTACTCTCGTCAATAACTGGAATATTAGACTTGATGTCATACAGAACTGATGAGGCAATGGCTGCCACTGCCTTATCCAACACTCCATATCTATCACAAGTTTTAGACAGTGTGGAATGATCAATATTGACCGCAGCCTGCTTCTGAAGCGTTTGAGGTATAACATTAGGTTTGAAAACATCTTTGCAATCGGATTCATTTGATGCAGAAGACGTGGAAATATCGAGTAGAGAGGTAGTTGGCTTACCTATGCTTTTCTTTTTAGACGGGCACAAGGATTTTTGCTTCAAAAGTTTCCCTTTCAACGCAGTTTTCATTTGTTTTGTTGAAGCGATATCCACGTTTCCTATTATCATTTTTCGTATATAACGTTGGTCAGTAATGAAACTCTATTCATTTAGAGGTATTTTTTGATCTCTAGGACAGTCACATTTACTGAAATCATTGCATTTGCAAGACGAAATATCAAACAGCACTTTACTTTTGCGGCGGAATTCCTCCATTTTTTCTCCGATATTAGTGCAATCGGTACTCCCCCGCCCTCACCTCACGCCTCCAATAATCAAAACCGAGACTTTTTGTAAATGATTTCGTAAATATATACTACATTAGCTATGGAAGATTACAAAAAATATGATTAAAAAGATTCATAGTAACTTTTATACACACTAGAAATAACCCCTAAAATTTAAATTTTTCAAAATTTTGAAGTGAATCCGGAGGAAGAAGATCGTATCAGAAAATTAAAAAAAAATTAACACGTCGTTTTGAACCCATTTGGCACCCTTTTATCGCTCTTAGAATTTGAAATTAACACTTTTTTTTAAATGACCCACCTTAATGTACATCCGTGCTTACAAAAGGTCCGACATTTCTGATTTTTTTATATGTTGTTAGGACCTAAACCAATATTAAAAGTGCTGTGCGAGCGGAGGTGTACTAAAAAAACCATGAAATTGTCGTTTTTTTTTCAGTTTTTGCTCAATATCTCAGTATACTCATTTTACACTCTTCTAAAGTACAAAATAAAAATTTGCTACCATTTGAGACCAAGATAAGTGACGATTTCGAAAAAACATCACTTTTTCTAAAAAATTGTTTATTTTTGAAGAACTATAATTGGGAATTACTTGCTGTATAAAGCTCGCCTTTGTATCAAATTGTAGAAAGTTTAGTCTACTCTAAAAAGGTGCGGAATGACTATACCGGTCAGACCCTTCCTTCACTGAGATATTGAGCAAAAACTGAAAAAAGTCCGAAAATTTCATAGTTTTTTGGGTACACCGCCGCTCGCACAGCACTTTGGAAATTGAAAATCTGTTTTTTTTAAATATTGGTTTAGGTCCTAACAACATAAAAAAATCAGAAATGTCTGACCTTTTGTAAGCACGACCCCCTTTTCATGTTTATCTTTACTGGACTAGGTAGTAACCCAGGTTCTATTTGGATCTTTTTAAAATATGTTTAATCTTGACCATTAACCAAATAATAAAAAATAAACCATTTATGGGTCCGCCATATCTATAAATGTGAACCCTTGTTTTGTTAGTTTAATAAATCTTCGGTTAAAGCTGTAGAAATGAGATCTCGGAGGCATATGCGTGAAAATGTGAGGTGATATTCTATTAAATATGTACTTTAAAATTTGGTGCATTGTTGTAATCGACTGTAATATTCTATCAATATATATAAAAATTAATCCGTTTTTTCCTTGGTCACGCCATAACTTCAGAACGACTTTACCTATTTCATTCACCTTTTTAAAAAAAGTTTTCTAATACTTTGTACAAGGTTCTTACGGAAAGAAAAATTAAGAAAATTGCGCAGAAAATTTGGAATAGGGCAAACGCGAGTTATTTGAAAAATTAGTGTATTTTATGGAATTTAGCGGCAGAAAAAAGGCGTGAGGGGGGTGGAATCCGGGGGGTCGCAGGGAAATGAAGGAGGGGTTGTTCGCAGGAGGGAGGAAAAGGGAGAGGGAAGGCGGAGAAGGTGGAAGGGTAATTTGTGAGGGGGAGGTTTGAGAGGTGGACAGTGGGAGAGAGGAGGGGGAGCACGATGTAGGTGAAAAGGGAACGCGGGACGAATTGGAAAGGACACGCAGAAACACAATTTCTTTATTTAAGTGGCATTGCAACGCATGCCGGGTATCAGCTAGTTAATAATAAATTATAGGCAAAACTGAGTATTGAGTGTTTGATATTGTATCGAATGTGCATAACATGAATAACTAGGTACTAACCGATAAAAGATGAGGATGCTTAAAACCTCAAAAAACATTCATGATATTATTTGCTTAGCGAACACCCTGTAATTTGCTTCCGATTCGGCCAATCAAAAAAGAAAACTACTTTACCTACAAGGTCCACCTAAAAACTTTAGTTTAGTAAGGATCTCATAAACAAGAACGTACATTGCCACTATAAACTACGTACCTATATAAATAATGTTATGTTCTTCAAATTTTGGCATAGGTAGTTATACAATTCGATCCTGTAGTCTACATGTAGCGATGATATTTTTTGGTGGATTGACAATGTTGACACGGAGTGCATTAAGAGGTCATTTTTAAGGTGATGCACCTATTCTTGAAACAATCGAAATCGGAAAGGGCGTGGCGTTTTGACAACCCATAAAAAGAAAGCACGCGCTCGACCCGTACCTCTTAAGTTACGCCCTTAAACACACCTGGTAAAATTTGTCAAAAATATAAAAATTATGATTAAATTAAATAATTATACATGATTATCAAAATACACTGTAAAACTCATACATACATCGTCGGCTTAATTCAGCCTTGAGTTGGGTCCGACAAATTAGAAAAACGAATTTGAAGAAAAACGCAATTGACCGAACCGTGCAGGAAAGAAGTTTTTTTTTTTTCTCGGTATTAATGTCGATGAACCTTACAATAATTGATTTCTTTATTGATGGTGTAGACATTGATAAATAAATACAATTAATTTGCCACATTCTCACGAAACAAGAGATAACATACAAGTTTGCAGTAGAAACTGGCATCAAACGATAGAACGAAAAAAAATCATAATGCTTGGGAAATCGAATGTTATGTATTGATAATGGAAATCAAACGTTTTATCATAAAATGTCTGAGCCGCATAATTAATTGGAAGTTATTAACATTCTTACTTAACCCCTCTAACCTCGGCAGTATTTTTTCAGAGAGTCGAAATATTTCCGTTTAGCAAATACCATATTATATGTACAAATACATAACATAATACAAATACATAAACTGTTTTGGAAAGGTGATGAAATATGCTTTCAAATTTTATAATTCGAAATAAACATATACATTTTTGAATATAAAAATTTCGCATGCAAATATAAAAAAGTTATAAAAAAGACCTTACAGTTTTTCTAATTAAAATTACTGATAATGAAAAATAAATAAAAACACGTACATATTTTATTAGACAAACGTATTATAAACGTTATTACCACCTAACTTTTTTATGGTTTCATATAAAAATAATTAACAAAAAATTATCAAAGATTTTTTTTTTTCAAATTCATTGAGACCCATATGAGTTGTTTCTTAAGAGGAATTATAAACGCCAGAAATACTTGACTTCTTAACCCTTTAGAACTCCGCATATTTTTGGTATTATCTGCGCGAGGAAAGTAGCGGTTTTTTTTATGAATAATTTTAAAATAACGAAGAAAGTCAATCAATCGAGTCAAAAATAATCTTAGCCGTAAAGGGGTATTTTTAAAAACTCGTTTCTTGTATGTAGTTTATATTTTTTATCTAATGAAAAAAAATTATTTAGTAGGTACTATGCGCTTATATTTTTTGTAACATAAATAATAATTTTATTTTAATTCCATTAAATTAAAAGGTAGGAAAAGCTTCAATGTATCCATAACATATTTTTTCATATTGATGATGTAAACCGATTCGTAGTAAAGATAAATCTAAATAGTGATTTGGCTTATAGCTTCATCCGCTAAATTGACTTGTTGACGAACAAGTTAACCTCACATACAGTTTCGTAAAGAGTCATGGAAAAGCGTAAAAACGACAATATTTCGGTTAACGGTCTTATTAAACACTTGGGTAAGTGCACCCATTTAAAAATAGTCCAGTTTGATTGGATAATCTACGGCTCTATGATCATTAAATAATAACAGTTAAATACTGGCATGACTCGTTACTGTGTAGGGTAAAGTCATACCAGAAACTTGCTTCACTGGGTAGTCGGACAAAACAGAACAGTGACAAATCAAAAACAAAAATGATAATAAAAAAAAATTAACCCTTGGGATTCACCTGTGCTCTTTGGTTTTCCAGGGGTAAAATGCCAACCCCTCCCCCAGTGCGTTGGACACTATTTTCGTAATAACTTACTTGTTTTGAAATAAAAAATATTCTCAGTTATAAAACCACATTTGGACAAAGAAACCACATGCACTTTGCAACAAAACTTTACAGCATTCTTCCCCAAGACATAAAACTGATTAAAAATTTGAATGAGTACAAATCAAAAATAAAACTATGGCTGAAAGAGGTCAATGAAAAAATCCTAATGAAAACACTACAAACTACATAGAAGCAAACACTACAAACTGAGACAAATAAATTATAATTAAATAACTTTAGTCCGCCTCGGCACAGGATTTCCTAGTGAGGAGGACTACGAAATACAATATATTATATACTTAAATTCACCTTTATACTTTGTATGTACAATTATTTTATATAGTCGCTTAAATAAAAAACAAAATAAAAAAAACTGTCGTTTTTGTAAATTGTACTAACTTACTTAAGTGTTTATATATTTATACATATTGTATACATATATCTAGCCAGTGTAGTTTTCCCAAGGATCGCTATTTATATTGAGAGAAGTGTGTTTTTATCTGTTTTGACTAATCCATCTTTTCGGCCATCAACGCCGTTTTGAATTTTAGACTCTTGCCACATCAAATAGACCTTTAATTGCCCATCAGCTAGTGGAAATAAAAATTTCGTTGATTAGCCGTCTAGCATATCGGTCATCAACATTTGAGTAAAAGCTGACGGGTCGAGAATCGGCGGTTAATGGATACTATTCCTTATTCCTCGAAGTGCAAAACGTTAAATAACTGTGCCTAAATAAGCTTTTGACTTGAATCAGATCCGTTTATATTACACGGTGACTCAAGTTATTACAGAGTCACTCAGCTAAACAGAGCACGAAAGCTCACATCACGACATGTCGATGTATAATTATACATTTTTTAAATAAATGAAAAGAAAATACTTTGTTTTAAGTCACTTTATTTTTATTTAACGTCTACCGGTTTCGGTACCTCCGTACCATCATCAGGACTGTTACAAAAATAATGTCTAAAAATACATAAGTACACATATATGTACATAATGTTGTGAAAGAAATGGACAGAATACTAGAGTGGGACAGAGCGTAAAAAAAAAAAAATATATATATATATATATATATACATATTTAAGCCCTGGAGCCTCCACAAAATAAAATCATGACTTTAAATTTAAAACATTTTTCAAAATAAAATACAGTTTTTGAAAGCAAATTAAATTTTCATCATAATTCTATTAAGCTTGATATTGTGTTTTCCTCTCTTTTGTGTTGTTTATTTTACACGTTTTTATTATTTAATTAATGTATTTTATAAAAATAGCACCGTTTCCATTAAACGTGTTACACGCTAGGCTTTCACCCTCCGGGTTCCACGAAAAATTATATTCGTGCACGGCAGGTTTCGTTTAACTTAATATTTTTCAATTGCAAAAACTTTACCGCAAATATCTGAATTAATAATATTATGTCGCAGAAGTAAATTCATTAAACTCATTCATATGATCAAAATGAATAATTTCGTCGTATATTTTGTTAGTAATTTAACCCGTTTAATCACAGGAGACCATATTTGTCCCAGCTCACATAGGTCTCGAAGAAATTGTTGTTTCTCCCTTACTATCAAAAATAGATGTATGATCTAAACGGTTTTGGAAAGAGAATACAACGCGCTATATATTCAATCTAAAAGTAAACCACAAAAAAAATTACCCCTTTATGAAACCAAAGTTTCCGATCGCAATTTGAAAAAAAATTATGAAATTTTGTGAATTTTTTTTTGAATTGTGAAATAAAAAAGGTAGGTGACAGTAACATTTATAATTCATTTGTCTAATGAAATATGTATGTGCTTTATTTATTTTTTTTATCAGTAATTTTAGTTCGGAAAAACGTAAAGTGAGCCATTTTTAAAACATTTTTTAAATTTTCACAAAAAAAATTTATATATAAAAAATTACATAGTTATTTTTAATAAAGAAATTTGAAAGCCTATTTCATCACCTTTCGAAAACAGATTTTAGTTTTCGGATACATTCACAAATATTCCATTTATTTGGATTTTATTGCAAAGCGGGAATATTTTTAGCCTCTGACAAAATACGCCAAATTTTTTAAGGGTTTTAAGAGGGTATATTGAGACAATATCGGAAATATATCATTTTTAAATCAAATACTAGATGGTTTGACTCTTTTTTACAGAAAAACATAAATTGATTTCGAAAGATTGTTATTTTATCTGGTAAAATTATGTTTTAAATTTTGTAAAAAAAAGTTTGTTTTTAATATAATAAGGTCATACCGTTGGTCGTTGGTAGATTTCTTCAATTTTCAAACGAAATATTGTATTATACAACACACAATTCAAATCATATACCTAATCATACGGCAAAATAAATCAATACATTAACTAGTAAAGCCACTCTTCAGAATTATAATTTAAGGTTCAAATAAAATCATTAAAAAAAATCCGAGTAGGTACGTGTTTTGTGACGAAAATACTCCAGTTTGTCGATTTATTGTCGGTCATACAAACTAAAATATTTTTAGACACTTATTTTGCTTAAACATTATTGAAAAATCATAAATACTTAGGATCAAAAAATACTAACAAGAAGTACAAGATATTAAAAAATTATCGTCATGCGTTTGAGCATTTTTATTGCGTACTTGAATGTAGATATATATTAAAGCAAATTTTGAATGAAATGACATCGATATTGAGTTATTATATTATATATAAAGAAGATATCATCATCGACTACCAAATGTCACGCAAATATACTATAAAGAAGATACTTCTGTTATAATTAACTAATTAACTGTCATAAAATAACCTAATTTCAAACAAAGTGCGAATTTCTGCTATAGAAGAGCAAACAATCTAATTGAAAGGAGTTCATTAATATTATTAAACACGTACTACCATTTTTAATTCTTAATAATTATGGTGTCTTCGCTCGTCCATTTTTAATTGGGCGCAAACGGGTGAAATATTAAATAATTGGTGTGGCAAAGTAACGACCATTCGACACACTATTCTAAATGTGTAGAATTATTTTAACGACTGGGGTATCCAATGGTTATATTTGTTATTTTGAAAATATAAAAAAATATATATAATGGCGAAAGGTTTCTGACTGCACAGTCAACCGCACAAAATAGTAGAATTGATAGAATTTATAATGAAAGGAATGCCTACTTATATTTGTGACATATTGTTGAATTATAATATTATTTGATTTATATGATTTAATCCAAATTATTTATTATACAATATATTATGTGTATTATATTAGAGGCACTGCTAAAAACCAGCAGCATTCCGGGAGAAATCCTGAAGGTATAGCTGAACAGTGACCCATTTGTCAATAGAATCAATTTTAAATAAACAATATGTAATAATCTATTGACAAATAAAGGTTTTTATTGTTATTAATACCATTGAAAACAGAATTATCCCATTGGGAGAAAAACAAATTGCAACTTAAGCAGGATGGTTATAGCAATCAGATTTCGAAGTCCCCAAACAATAAAAACTACCTGACATGTTCAAAAATAAATAAAATTATACAGTATTTACAGGTCAAATTTTTCTAATTATTTGCGTACTTCCGGATTTTTCTTGTCTATATGGCTACATTACTGTATTTAAGTACTTGTCCGACCCCATTTAAATTTAACTGTATTATCCAATTAAACACATCGCCACACTTAACAGTAGTAGTGTTGCAAGAACTTACTAGATTAGCAATAAAACAGTTCGAAGCACCATTTAATCACTACACAATCTGATGCATTATAAAGTAACACTTTGTTCAACATTCAGAGAAAATTGATCTGAGTCAGCCTTGTTATTCGGCTACAATGAACCCATAAAAAGCTGCATCACATTAAAACACAAACTCCAAGACCACGTTCACGACTGTCGCTCAAGCCAATATTTTAGTTTTGCTTCTTTGGTATGGAAGTTGATGCGATTTCACCGATTGCGTAAATCTACCCAAATATACTTTTTAGCAGCAGTACCTACCAGACGAACCAAAATACTTATTCGCCACTTACTATCAACCGCCAGCAAAGTTGTTTAAAAGTCACCTTTGCATGCAAATTGTATAGAAATAGTTGGTTGCGATTTGTGAATGGGGCCAAATGAATCGTGCCGGTCTATGACCTTTGATTATCGAGAGCACATGTTAGTGTATAAAAAGTTGTATACGGAATAGTTGCAGATAGGGAGTGGCCTTTCGTAAAATGTATAGCGAATTATCCGGCTCGAAGGACCATAAATGCTACGAAAAGGTTACAAATCGATGCAGACATCTTGAATGTCCAGTTGTATACGATATTTTGACTTAAAGGACATAATATAGTTTAAATGAGATACTATTGTTTCAAAAGGTGTTTTTTAAGCATAAACTAACAAAAAAATCATAAAAACTAAATGATGTCTGTGCACTAACCCATCTAAATGACGATGCACTACATTTATTTGTAAAAACGACTAGTCATTTGGGCTCCTGATTGTAACAGGAATTTAAATGCGTATCTAATCTAACATTTAGAATTCTAGATAATTTGTTACGTTGGATCCTATTGTAAACTATTTGAGATGTTCAGGAAACTTATTATAACATTTTATTTTGAGTTACGATTATGATAGTGGTTAAGCCTTTATATTTTTATAACATGTCAATTGCTTTTTTAGACTACACCATCTTAACCCAGTCTTTAAATGTAAGGATCTTATTAATTGCGCCGTGCATTGGTTCATCTAAAGATTCGAACGGTTGCATAATAAGTGTCATCTGCATTTGCAAATTGTCGAAATAAAATCTAAATATTTTAGAAAACAAATCTTTAAAAGAGACAATATAATTTTCTAGCTTACTTTAAAGTAATGTATCGTGTCATCACGTTTCAAACCTAAAGATCAACATCACAAACAGACTGGGAGCTCTAATAGAAGAAAGAACGAGGTCCAACAAAAGCCTCTCAAAGTCAAGAATAACCTTGCGAGGGAATGAACGAAGACAATTCACATCTCTTGAATGGTGGGCGTCGGCTAAAAGGATGGTGACTTAACTTGATCCTCCATTAGTCGAAGGGTGCCTCGAAGGGACTGTCTGAGACTCAATGGACAATGGATTCAAAGAAATAAAGGGTCATGATATGCCTACATCCGCGACATTCGAATTATCTCGATATCAAGATCGATGCAACCAATGAAAATTTTTTTTTTTTTACAAAAATCTTGAGATGCATAAAAAATAGTTAAACAATTAAATGTAATATTATTTTGCTGCTGGCTAGATAAGGAATGACTAAAATTGGATAAATAAAAAATTTCGTGATTTAATACCCAAGGGCAATTCTTTAAAAAAATTACCCAGTTTGCACTTTTCAATGTTCACGGAGAAAAATGTTATTCTAAAATACGATCGTTTTATTCGTAAAAACGGTTAAAAACGGGACTGAAGTTCTTACGAACAAATTAACAGTGTTTCAATGTTTATTGGCGGGAACATGTAAGAATTATTTGTTGGTATACGTAATTTCGTGTGTATACCAACCAATTATTCTTATATTTTCCCGCCAATAAACATTGAAACAGTATTAATTTGTTCGTAAGAACTTCAGTCCCAATTTTATCCGTTTTTACGAATAAAATGATCGTATTTTAGAATAACATTTTTCTCCGTGTGGGTTTTAAGATTTTTAGAAAGTTTCGTAAGAATACCTTTGAATAATTTTGAAGAAAAAATAGCTGAAAATAATGAAGTTACAAACCAATAAATTGAATCATTAGAATACTCCTATAAATACAGCATTAATTGAATGATTACACTTAATTATAACGCTTTGGCCGCTACCAGATAACAAATTAACAGAGATCTGATCGTAAGATATTGCATCTAGATGGGAGCAGTTGGGAGTCTCGTGCAATATTCACATAAAAAATAAAAATAAATGTCTATGTTATATTGTGCAAGTGTTGCAAGAAATATAGTGTGTATTCTCGTGGTATATTTTCGGACGAACCAGGTAGAAAATAGATTGCAAAATGACTGGTATATATATATTTCAGAGTGGTCGCGCTTTTGGCTAGACTGTTGGCCATTCATTCGTCCCACCTTTTATATAGAGGATAGAGATATACCGCAAGTCGCACTACTTAGCACCGTACCTAACTAACCTAATCCGATTGGTATGTTTTGAGACGTAGGGAAGTGCAAGAGGAAGGTTGGGAAGCACCTGGTTATTCAGAACAAGGTAAATTCAATACACAATGATATGCGTATTATCTTGCCATCGGTGATACATAATAATAATACACATGCCTAAAAACAAACCCAATTTTAGTTTTTTGTGTGATACGTAGAACGGGGTACGTAGAACGCTTAATGATGAATAGAAATAAATTAGAGAAATAAGTTTTATCTCGTCGGTCCCGAAGAACGATGCCGGATGAGCCATTTTGTGGTTTTGCAGTAGAGCTGTTTAAAGTTTCGTTTCTGAATTTTTACTGTTTTTGAGATCAAGAAATACAGTGTTTTTGAAGTAAAACTTCTTTACGCACGCTTGACTTGGGGAGTAAGCTGGCGAATGCGTGACGAGAGCGTTACGAAAAGTGTAATCGGGCGAGGCGAACGATAATATATTTAAATTAAATATTTGTAGAAAATTAATGTATATATTTTATACATATAAACATACAGGTTGTTAAGGTACGTATTTAAGTTACTTTAACCAGTGATTCCTGACATTATTTTGAGTAAAAAAATGTAAATGAAATTTTGGTCTCCGGTGACTTTTATGACAATTTTTTTTCAAAATAAAACAATTTTTTTTTTTACATGACCTTATTGATTACACAGACGAGTTCCACGAGCCCCACCACTTCCCCCGCCCCCAACTACCCAACACAGACTATTTTTTATGTTTTTATAGAAAAAAAAAATCTAAAATGTCACCGGAGAGCAAAATTTCATGTACATTTTTTACTCCAAATAATGTCAGGAATCACTGGTTAAAGTAACTCAAGTACGTGCCTTAAAATCCTGTATATATATATATGTATACATACATATAGATGGAGCTAAAGAAGTTTTACTTCAGGCGTCTGGTCTAAAGCACATTCGTTTATTTTTTTAAGTCTCCCACAATGCGATAATGAAAGTATTTACTTATTTTCGTAACTAGGACATAGATATAATTTTTTATTTTTATTATTTGCAATTTTAGTCGGGTTCCAAAGCCGCTACCTTCTGGTCAAGAAACTGAGTCACGGAGGTCGTGTAATGGCAGTGTTTCGTCAGTCAGATCGGCAAATTTGGGTCAGTGACCCGAACGGTTGGCAAAAGCTATTGAGAGCAAATAATAGTGACGGTCTATGGGCCATGGCACAGAGGTATGATATCATGGAGATGGACGAAGAAACTTCTTAAATTAAATAGGAAGAAAATCGGTTTAATAGTGTGCTCCACTCTTTTTCGTAATAAACTTTGTAGAAGCAAATTTTTCGAATAATTTTATTACAACTTTAAACCAAAGATTCGTATTACAATTTGACAAAAATTTATGTTACTTTATAAATCTTGCAAATTTTTATTCATTATTTTTACATTGAACGACAAAAAATGAGGTGACAAAACGTTTATATAAAAAATGTCTAATAAAATATGTATGTATTTTTATTTTTTTTTCATTATCAGTAATTTTTGTTAGAAAAAACAAAAGGTGAGCCATTTTTAAAACTTTTTTTAAGTTTGCACGCAAAATTTTTATACTTCAAAAATTATGTTTATTTTGATTTATGAAATTTGAAAATGTATTTAGTCACCTTTCAAAAACAGTTTTTAGTTTTTGGATATGTTCAGAAATATTACATTTATTTAGATTTTATTGCTCAGCGGAAATATTTTGACCCTCTGACAAAATATGGTCGAGGCCTGAGGGGTTAATGAATATTTTAATTATAATGGTTATAAATATGATCTAAACGATGTTAGGAAGAGAAACCGCAGAAACGTTAGAGTTAACCGCAAAATGATTAAAATGTTCACTTTTTTGAATCCAAAGTTTACGAAATTATTAATTTCCAAAGAATTATTAATTCATAAAATAATTTTAGCATCTACGTACCTTTTGTCTGATATTTTAGTAGGTATTTCCAATTTTGAAAATCAAAAGTTCATTGTACTTGAAAAAGCATTACGCGGGAATATTTCACACTACATACTTACGCACAATGTATCTACACAGACAACCGAAATTAGTAGTTTAATTATTTATTTTTACTACAAAGAAAATATAACTGAAGACGGTTGATATAATTAAAATACAAGTACAGACACATTACTGACTTTACAATGACCCTAAGTGAAAGAGAAAGATGCGTAAAATATACATACAACAGAGAAAGGCATGGGCGGGGAGGCATGCCACTTTTCTGACCTTAAACTCGTTTATTGCGATAATTTCTAAATCAACGTGTGCTCTTCGTATATTTCAGCTGCCAATACCGGTCCTATAAATGTGGAACCAATTAGATGGGCAATCTAAGTGAAAGTGGTTGCGACTATTGACCCACTATCAGGGCGTTTTCCAAAAAAGATGTCGGTGACGTAATATGAATTCCACTTAAGTGAGATGCTGCATTTCGATTAAAAATATACGTAAATTTATTAAAGAAAGAATGAACTTCATGACAAAAAGTATTTAAATAGAAAATGTCAATAAACTTCGAAAATAATTGCAATTTAAGTTTAATACTATTGGTAAGAAATTCTTTTACGTCACTTTTATCATAAAGTTTATAAAGAAAATTAAAAGAAATTCATTATTTCAGATTTTTATTTACGAATTGAAAACACAATCAGTCTCCTAAAAAATATGAATAATCAAGCTTATTGAATTAAATATTAAGTTTTTCAATAAAAATATTCTTTTACGCTACTTTTGGATACTTTGTACTGTATATTTTGCGTTCTAGAAAGACGAATATAAGTTTTTGTTTTACGAATGTTTAATTATAACAAATTTAAAATTAATCATGAACTATATCAATAAAAAAAAGAACAAATTTCTTTGAGATATAATAATTGATCTTAGAAAATAAATCACAGCAATAACAGGACAGTGGCGTAAGGGGAAAAATTTGGTAACGTTTAGGAATTCTAAGGCCTCGGCCAGACTGAGAGGCTTGCCCGGTAGCGACAGCGGGCGCGAAATATCAGTCGTATGTGTACGCACGTTGTGGCTACACTGCTGAAAGCGCGACAAGCGACTGGTATGGGAAGAGTGGAAGATACTCTCAGTATCACCCTGGTGTAAGACCACCATTCAGAATTGAAACGTTGCTTAATAATGACTTTAACCTGTTTAGTGACTAGATCTGAATAGTTAGGTACTTCCCCACCTTCCTCTTCCCCACCTTCCTCTTCCCCATCTCCTTCCTGTCCCCACTTACCTTCAGCCTCAAACGTACCCCAATTGGGGATTCCATAGTCTCACTGGCTCCAGATGGGAGCAGTTAAGACTCATGTGAGGTATTCTCTATAAAAAAGGACGATTTTACGTACTACCGCCACCGTGGAAGGCCCCCCGCGCAAGTACTTTTTCTTCCACTTGTTCTTTTTTCTTTTCTTTTTTTTTTCGTTTCTGTTCTCTCCAACGTCTTCTTTTTTCTATTCTTCTTTGGTTAGCTCTCTGATTATATTTTGATGTTATTTTTGTCTTTGTAACTCTTTTTTCATAAAGGCTTCATATTTTTCAGGGTCGTTTTTAATTTTGTCTCTGTACCTTTTTGATTTTTCTGCAGCTTTCAACGGCATATTTGAACATAAAATTAAAATAAATTATTTATAAAAATGCACAAATAATTAGATAGGTAATAATGGGCTACACGTGCATACCGTGTATAGCCTGAAATAGGTAACTAAGCTGAAAGGGTATTAAAGTACTTGTTAATGTACACAACTTTAATTAGGTACAGGATTAACTAAAACACACAGGAACATAAATCATGCTACATTTTATACTTACTTAATCAAAATTGTATGAACCAGCTGATTTTATACTGAATTTCAGAGTTGCCTCTACAGTAATAGTTGCTCATATTGCTGTCTATATTAGTACTTCGACACCATTTCGACTCTTTCAGAATTAATCTTTAATAATCTTAATTAATAAAAAAAATTATACACATAAAAATCAAATAATTTTTTCTTTTTAGCTATGCTGTTCTTTTTTTTCAATGCTACATATATCACTCAACCCACATATCTACATGTAATAGTTACATTTTGAAGATACATGCAAAATATAAATTTAATTAGAAAATTGTAACACACCCAAATACCCTAAAAGACGGACAGAGTGAACCGACCTTTAGAATTCCATTACGTCACTTTTAAGTTCCATTCACGACACCGTTGCGTAAGAGAAGTGGCGTAATCGCGTCAATATTTTTTCGAAATGTATTTATCAATAAATTATGAAACTTTTGTTTGTTCTAACTAAACATTTCATAAAACAATAAATGAATCAATTTAATACAAAGTAGAGTCTAATACATTCTGGTAAATTACCTGGAGAAATACGGAAGCGTTGGTGGAACACTTTTTTAGTACAGCCGAGAACGACCAATTTTGTTACGATTTCTTGGCAAACTGGCTGTAAAAAACCAAGCATGGCCGCCCTTCATAGACTAAATAGGGTTACTATTTTCGAAAATATTCATCAATTTGGTAATATTTTTATTGGAAGACGTCAATAATGTGGTGGCGTAGGCGGAAATTCCACCATACGCTATTTCGTAGGACAACTCAATATCTGGTATTTAAATTATTTTGCACGATAATTAATCTATATTATGGTTGCAAATCGAAAATATTATCATATACTATTAGTAGAATTAGAAATAAATACTGGGATAACATTAAATAACATTAATTTTTGAACTCTTACTGGTAGTGGTAGGTGTAGGACATACCAGAAACAGTGACCTGTAGTCTTACTTATTTTAAAATAATATCGAAATTTAATAGATTTATTCATTATTTTTAGTCCATAAAGGTATTTATTTGTTATTATATTGGTAAAATATATGGTTGGTCATTAAAACCGACACAACAAAAGTTACTGATCCTGAAAGTGATGGGACACTGACTTTTATCTATGTACACTTTTTTTGAAAAACGCCCATCAACGTTATTTTGATGAATAATCCTAATCACCAAATAACTTTCTTTCTGTCCAATGTGCGCACAAAATGTTCTCGTCGAATGCTAACGTTGGCGTTGTCTTGTCGAAAATACTGTGAACTTGACTGTCTGTGGCGCCATGAAAGTTTAATGAGCGAATACACTTTCTCAAATTGTTCACAAACAATAATTGGACAATTTAATGACATTTTACAAACGAGTTGGGCTGGAGTCGTCATTTTATTAGCAAATATGTATAAAATGCATTAACATATCGCATAAAATAAAGAAGAACACAAGACATGTGATGTGGGCGTGTTTCGTGATCCAAAAGTCTGGCCAATCGGGTCTGAAATAATTTACAATACGAACTGAGTTTCATTATTATTATGAAATTCAAATAGGAAGGCGATATACGATGTCAGGCAAGTGTAAGAGTGACAGCGCGCGTGCTAAATGGGTTAGAACCAAAAGGTATAGATAAGTCAATGGCGAATTGGTTTCCATTGATCCTTGATATATCAGGGTGAATCAAAGAAAACTCAAGTTTCATTTCATTATATATATTCAACAGATCACAATTCACAATGTAAGGCATAACTTAAAATACGAAACACGCCCGAACTGACACTCGTAAACACAAAGTAGTAAAATCTCCATGGAAGACATCTTTAGTAATATCATCTATTCAGTGAGATATCGATACACTAGTTGAGGACAGAAACAAGTCTGAAAAAACTACCTTTCCTGCGATTTCTGATTACCATTGTTGGATTTGTCGTTTAGAATGACGACGAGATTTTTGTATTGCCTAGAAAAAAAAAGCAAGAGCTTTTTCCATCTACGATAAGACCAATGCATTGCAAAACCGATCATCAAAAATATAATAGATTTCCCCTTATTAATTAACCTGTTTAAAAAATGTACACAACAATATGCAACCATTTATGAACGGTAAAAGTTTGTTTATGAGTTGTAAAAAATATAAAACACGTGTATAAGGCCCTACATACACGTAACATACGTATATAAATACACGAGTTAAAATGTTTGGTATATTTTAGCTCGTATCGGGTGTGACCTTTAGTATTACCTAAAAAATTACAATAGGAATAATTGTATAGGTACTTCGATTGCTTTTAAAGGAATTAAAAAGTAGAATCAACCTATAGCCACTGTAAATGACATTTTGTTGTGTAAATATGTTTTGACCGCAGAGAGTGGCAAAATTTTAATACTTTTGAAAGGCTGACTGACATTAGCGACAGAATTCGTAAATACGACTAAAATTACATGAATACACATAAATCAAGAACCGAAGGGAATACCCGAAAGCGTGCATGTAGTTCATATATTATAAAATGGGGTTAACCCGTCCTTAGACGTTATCAGAACCAAAAAACGTAAGAGGTACATATTTCAGATCATTAGAAAGTAAATGATGAGTTACGATTTTAAAATCTTTGTCAGCGAAGAACTCGAAAGATACAAATCTGAGCTTTTTAATAGAAAAATAATAATTTTTAAATATCGGCCTGTGTGAACACGTAATCGTTACCTCCCACCTTCCCATTTCCCATGGTACTGGAGTTATAGAAATTACGCGTTGATAAATGCATACCCAAGTGATGAAATTATATTCACCGGTAGTACTTTGACCTGTTAAAATTATGAATAAAACATAACCGAAAATGCAATGACGGAAAAATACAGCAAGGAGAAAGTTACCACGCGGAGTTAGGAGACAATAGAATGATTGTTTTGTATTTTTTTCCCGCCGGAAATTCTCGATTCGGAAGATTCTCATTTTGAATTTGAATTTTTGTTTACTTAACACATAAATTTCATATTCCATTATTCAAAAAAGAAAAACGCTGAAAAAATTTATCCTCAAAAGAAAGAAAAAAAACACTTTAAACAAATCAAGTCATCAAGGTCTCGGAAAAATTCAACGATTTTTTTTTAACAATACGAACAATACAATACAATACGGTGTCTTGTCTTATTTTCATAGTAAAATAAAAGGTTGTTGGTGGAAATGAGGTTTGGAGCTGGAAAAACTTGCGATAACGCATACATCCAAGATAAAAGTGTGCAAATTTCACTACGCCAGTGATCGCCATTTTTTCTACTTCACACACGGGATGCTAAACGGGATTTACCTAACTACTAAGGAAAAATCAAAATAATAATAATATGATTTTTTGACCCCTTCTTAAATATAATATTATCTCCACGTAAAATTATACAAAGGCACAAAATGTTTTTTTTTCATTCCTAGCGTTAAAGGTTTATTACTTGAAATTGATGTAAAATAAAACGTGGCGGTCGGCTTGGTCGAGTGGCAAGGCTCTCGACTCCCAATCCGAAGGTCGCGGGTTCGAACCCATCGTGCGCAAATAAATTTTATTTGATTATTTTGTGTTATTACACAATTAATTGATTAAAAATAATATATAGTAGGCATATTTGCGGCACGTTCCAGAGCGGAAGATACTCGCAGTATCGCCCTGGTGTAAGACTACCATTCAGAATTGAAACCTTGCTTGAAATGGCTTCAGCCGTGTTTGGTGACCAGATCTGAATATCCAGGTACTTCCCCCACCTTCCTCTTACTCATCTCCTTCCCCTCCCCACAATCTTCAGCCTCACAACATACCGCAATTGGGGATGCCATAGTCTCACTGGCAACTCCAGACGGGAGCAGTTGGGACTCTTGTGCAGTATTCATGTAAAAAAGTTCATAATCAGAGTAAGTGCTGCCTGCTAACAAATAATTCAAATGTATGTTTTTTATTGTATTACAGATCAATTGGTGACAAAGACGACTTCGAACCCACGACAATAAACAAATGTAAAAATAAACAAATCTAATCAAAATAATTAATATATACTGATAAAAACGCAAGCCCGAATTAAAAAAAAATATAATACACAAAAGATAACCCCTTCCGCCGAGAAAACGTTATCAGCGCGCATAAAAAAAAACATAAATTAATACATCACATTGTTTTCATACAAGCATTCTAGCTAGCAGTCATTCAACGATTCAATTCATTTCGATTCTGAATACGGAAGGATGCGGTAGGCACTGCAAGCGCCAAACAACAGTTCCTACGCTCAATTAAAATAATTCAGTACCTAACTAATTTTGATGCGTGAAAGTATTTTTTTTACCCTGGCAATTCCTTTACTTGCTTGTTCCAAATTTTGAATAAAATTTCAAAGATTGGTCCGAAAAAAGTGAAACACGATTAAAAAGGTGGCTTATCAAAAGTGTTTTATGTGTTTTTAACGATACACGCGTCTACCTTTTATTACTAAAATAGATGATATGGATCAAGATAACATCGTAAACAAAAGTTGTATTGAAAACAATAATATTGTGAAGTGCCATAAAATTCAGCATACATGAATACATAAACACGGAAAACTAACACAATAACAGTGAAAGTGAAAACAGAGTTAATTTGCGAGAATTGTTTGATTGAAAACAAAAGCTCATTGATTTGGGAAGAATACAAAAGAAACCAAAATTTTAAACCTAAGAACAGTTATGTGAAAAAAGTGTAACGCGATATTTAAAAAAAAGAAGGAATAAAACGATGGGACTTTGAAAGGAAAACTAAAGAAAACTAATTTTAAAACACATAATTTGATTTGTAAAAAAAGTGGAACGTGAACTTAAAAAAAATAATAAAACCAATTGTGTATAAGTGTCAGGTTCGGCTTTATTGTAGTTTGAACTGTGAAGCACGACCCGTTAAACGAGTGGCATACATTTACAGTTAGCTACATACTTCACACTTGGAGAAGACGAGGAGCGATGGCACAGATTCGAGTCTCGCCTATGGATGCCATGGCCAAGGTCTCGCTGTACCTCTGCGCGGCTGCCATCTTTCTAACAGGTTTGTTGTTTGTTATGTTGGTATTTTTTATCGGAATGAAAAAAAGGGAAATGTTTCGCGAGGGACTTTCTCTTCAACGGCGGATTGAGGCCGCTCTACTTACATTGCAATCAGTGTGCACTTTTAAAATCTTTCCAGCATTATATTTTATCATTTGACGAGCACGATCATATTTTTAGATGTAGGTACTATTTAATTGAAAAGTGATCTTACAAATTCAACGACTAAACTCACCAACAACTATCGGAAAAGTAAATTATTTTCAGCATCTATTCGCAAATGGACCATCTCTTCACTCCAGTAAGTTAGAAAAAATGAAATTAACATCCAGTATTTTAAAATTCACAAAAACATTGTAATTTTTTTAGGATTTTTTATAAGTACATATTTTTATTCGAACGCCGAAAACGTACCATCAATTTGTTTAAATGTGTACTAATCTTAGTTGTTAGAAATCGCATTAGGATCATACAATACGCCCATTCTTATTGAATACATAAAAATATGGTAGGTATAATTAAATAATTATACTATGTCAACAATTGTTTAATGCCGGATAAAAGACTTAAGTCTTTTATCGCGGCAATAATCATACCTTTCTATGTAATAAAATGTAATATAGGTACAGTATAAAATTAACAAGTAATTTGCATTATATTATGGTTAAGATGTGACACTGACGCCAGTGCAAATGTGACTATACAGGGTGTTAAGGTACGCACTTGACTTTAACCAGTGAATCCTGACATAATTTGAAGTAAAAAATGTTAATAAAATTTTGGGATCCGGTGATATTTTTTATGTTTTTTTTTTTCTACAAAAACATAAAAAAGTAGTAGGTTTTGGAGAGTTGAGGGCAGGATAACAGGTTATGCGGTTACTCGGATGAGTGACCAGTGATGACATGTAAAAGATTTTTTTGAGTTTGAAGAAAAAAAAATTTGAAAAAAAAAACGTCGTGGAAAAAGTCACCGGAGACCAAAATTTCATCTACATTTTTTAGTCCAAATAATGTCAGGAATCACTGGTTAAAGTAAGTCAAGTACGTTCCTTAACACCTGTATATAATATATTATTTAGTTCATTTCTATAGTTTACTTGACTGAGTAAAAATCACAAAACGATTCTCCACGTCTTTATTATTAGACACAATGTGTGTGGACTACAGAAAAATAACCAACTGGAGAAAGTTACTTTCCTCGATGACACGTGATTTTATAGACAATTTTATTTATTTATTGGTAAGAGACAAACAGTTTATACATAAAATATAAAGATAAATATATACATTGTAAAATAAATTCAAGCCAAACAAGTCTCCTATGTTAAAGTTGATTGGAGATGGAGTTTTATTTTATCAATTAAAACATAGGAAGTTATCGCTTGGAGGTTCCATTCATGAAGGCATTAAAAAAGCAATAGAGAGAAAGTGGGAAAGAAAAGGTCACTGAACCAATTATTTATAATAATAATACCTACGTAATTATCTCTATTCTTCCGGAAAGAGAATAATTACTTGGTTTATCTATTTGGCATTGAGATTAGGATAAAAAAAACGCAATTTTTTTTTTAAAAAACAGCGATATATTTTTTTATCCTTCATGAAGGGCGGTGACACGAAACTAGTTGGGTTACAAATTAAAGCAGATTGACAAAAAAAACATCGCGACACTTAAAATAATTTAAGGTTAGTTAGTTAGGGCTTAAATTTAGTGATGCCAATGATGACGATATCATTTCGTTGTAGCCGCAGGTAATTGAAGCCGCCGAATGTGTATTATGAATATTAAATAAAAAATTCTCAAAGTGAAATTATTTTGGTGATGTGATGAAGGTATTTCTGCAAAATCCATTTAAAATTGAATGGTCGTAAAAAGGTCTAGAAGTTTATATTTTATCTTAAAATAGTGTATTTGAAATTTCTGTTGAAAGCTTCTGTTGAAAAATCATGGGTTTTGGTTTGAAAATTAAAACGCTTAGAAATATTTTAGATGCATTAAATATACTGCGAGTAGAACACATCTTCGCCTTTCAAATAATCGAATATTTTTTTGATTAGTCTTTTTGGTAAAAAAACCCAAAAAAAATAAAGTATCAGGTCTACAAAAACTATTTTAAAGTTCAAAATCTCCTACTTACGAATCCCTTTTCGGTTAATGTTTTATTGTATAAAGTGGGAAATTAAATTATCTTAGAAAATTATTGTAAAACTTTTAAATATTTAAACAAAAAAATTAAATTTTCGTGAATAAATCAAAATATCAGGCGACTGGTGTTAAATTGGAATGTAAACCTTATCGCCAACAACATAAGGAGTGTTATTGTTAGCGGCTTCATTCCGAATTTTACACATAGTGCATCACTTTAAATGATTTTTTTTTCATTTGTCAAAATAATTACTCAATAATCGAAATCTTGAATCAAATTGAGAGTCGTGTGCACCGCAGACTTCCGCATTACATAATCAAGTAAGGGGATAAGTAGGTAGGTAATATCGAAAAGTCAAAATAACCTTGACTGTCCGGTTTACCACGATAAATATAAACGTTTTTATATAAAATTTCTTATCACTTTCAATAGTTCTAGCTTCCTGGGTGCATATCATTTAAGGAAATGAAACCACATGCAGTAATTAATAACTACATCAGCTTTACACGTTTCAATATTGCTTATTTTATGCACTGTTGGGCCCTGGGGCAATAACTTACGGAAAAGTAATATGCAATTAGAAATATTAACGATGCGTGTATGCAATAAAGTGCATTGAATTAGAGGTAAATTTAATATCTCCAGATATCGAACTTTAAAGATAGTAATAATAATTTCTACTTCAATAATCGCAAATTCACTTTGTGGACTCTTTTAATCTTTATATATAAAAATCTCACGTCAAGATATTAGTCCAAGGTAAACTCAGAAACTTTTAAACCGATTTTGATGAAATTTGGCTTACTGTGGGGAGGAATACATTAAGGGGATAACCGGCGGTGATTTTTCCAAAAAAATGTATTCCCTATTATCTCTCTGGATTTTAACGCCGTTCTTCCACGGAGCCACGTTCAAGCGACGCGATCGCCGCTCGTCTGTGTTTTCCGTACTATTATTAGTGTTTGAAAACGCCGCCAGGCGCTCCAATAGCAAAATAGTATGACAGGTAGCGGTAGCGTCGCTTGTTAGTAGCTACGTGGAAGAACGGCGTAACCGTAGAGAAAATATTGTTTTTACATAAAATAGATATCAACTACTAGCGTGTCGGTACTTTTTGTTTTTGTTGATAAGTTACTTTTTATAGAAGTTATGACCTTCCAAAAATCAATAAAATTGACTGGTTTAAACGCCGTCAAAAGACGTTCAGTATACCAACTAGACAATGTTTTTTAAAAAAAAAGCAAAACGTACAGACATAGAATAGTTTTTTCTTATGTAGTTGGTAAAAAAAAATTTGAAAATCAGTACACTTTTGGAGGAGAAAAGTGGGGAATACAAAACCTCTATTTTAGTTAGGTATTAGTAGCCCGAGGTGCATTGTCCCTTTCGCTCAATATCCGGTGGAGTAAGAGCAACAGTGACAGCAACAATTTAGTAAAATCTATTTTTCAAATTTCTCCACAACCCGGGTATCATCTTAAATGTTCGTTATGGGACAATGATTTGAAATTATTTGTAAGTTCCATAAGTTTCTGACAGATGGCGGTGTGAGTTAATTTATTGACACAACACTTGGTTATCTAGGCTAGGTAACCATCCAGTAGATGTCGTTGTGTTTCGTTAGCCACAGCAACGCGTGGGCGGGTCAGCTAGTAGTAACAAATATTCAAATAAAGTTCATACGGACATCATCGAAATTCGTCCTCTTCCTATTCACGCTTCAGGTTTAAAACGAAAAAGACAGATACTAGAACGATTACTTCACGTACGATCTGTCGTTGGGACTAGTGTAACCGATTAATATTGCTGAAATGTTTCCGATATTTCCTTAAATTCATAACTTGATCTAGAATAAAACAAATGTGTTCACAAGTAATAGGTATCACTTTTTTATTGGTTTATACAGCACAAGACTTTCAAAAGCCCGGAGTTCGTGCAACTATGGCAATGTTGTGACGCTGAAGCATTGGCTTCAGCGTCATGCGTCTCCCTTTTTTTAGGGTGTCAAAGTCGAATGAATATCTACTATAGTGTTCATAACCCTAGACGAATGTATCATTCGTTGATGGGACAAAATATAGTTATTGTACACCTTAACTAAAACTGAAAGAACATGACTAATAATCTAACAACATTATACTTGAATCAAACCACACTTAAAGAGCGACCAAATTGAAAGACGTCTGCGATGAAGATTTCCGTGGGGAGAATGCTAATTGAATACGAAATTCGTATATCATTGATTCAGATCCGTATCAGGCCTAGACACTCAATATTAAATATACGATATTGGGCAGTATAAAATAAACACAGAAAAATGTGACGTAGACAGATTATTCCAAAGAAAACTAAGAAAGAAGAATTTAGTTTAATTTTTTGATAATATGAACAGAAGGGAAAAAAAAGGCTACGTCAAATTATTATTTTAAAACAAGTGGGGTTCGTGCATGCAACACTTTTATACAAGGACGTATGCATGTTTTGTATTTAGGGCATACATTATGCATTAAACATACATTTTACTATGGTAAAATATGTTACTTGCATTTAATTGAGTTATGGTAGTACCTTCGACCCGATTTGATGCACTTTATTCTGTGAAAATGCTTAACAGTTATTTAGTTGACTTTTTTCAAACGTTTTCATTTGAAAATTAAGGGTCTTTGTTTTATTTTTTCATAGATAAATGGATTTTCCAAAGGTCATGGTGGAAAAGACATAGCGAACTAAAAAAGTGCATTGATCAATAATTTGCTAATTCCATGATGCCAGAGGACCGTTGAGTTTTTCGAGCATTCAGATACTATGAATTCTGCCCTGGAAAGGGCCATTTTCTAGGTAGGTCCCTAATGTGTATTAAGCGGGACCTACTTTCGTCTCCATAAGGGTGTGTTCACGTTTCTCTAAAGTGACGTTTGCAGGAAAACCGGCGCCGTCTACCAACGTCCGGGGGGAAAATTCTGATTCGTAAACTTGGCACCTAATGCATTCGTAAAAGGCACATTTTCCTATGCGCTGTTGGATAAAAACTTAAACGATAAGTAGGGCGTCTAGGGAGATACAATTTTAATGCGACATTGATATTCCGCCTGTTGCGTTTGAGTGGGTAGAATGGTTTTACCTATTTCCGTTGAAACATGGAATACATTTTTCACGGGAAAGTCACGACGGACGGTATATCTTCCACTAGATCGATAAAAATAGTCAAAACAGTTGATTCCGCTTAATCGGTACACCGGTTTATCGGTACACCCGGTTATTTGGGACAAAACGCAAGGAACATGAATCAAATAAAGAAACTAATACTAATTTACTTATCTGGGACACCATTCCGTTTAATTGGGACAAATTACGATCCGAAGTCAAAGCAAAATGTATCTCAACAAACAAATGTTAGTTTAGGTGCGGGAGTGCGGTATGCGGCACCGTTAGTAGGGGATGCCATTTTTTCGGGATCGGGTTACAAGTAATTAATAAAATAAAAAACTCTAATATTTTAGAGAAGAGTGAAAATTTTTTTTGAAGAAGTTTCCAAATAATATTAATTAAGATTATTACTGTAGGTATGCAATAAATAAATGTGTTACATAAAAACGTGTTTTTACATTGTCTTGTATTTTTTTTCACATTGGAGGAATTACCCCCAGGCGACTATAGATAGTGTAGAATTATTTTTCTCTGATTAAATATGTTTTTGTTTTTAATTTTATAAATATAAAGTTCAAAAACACATTAGAGAGTGCCTACACAAAAAAAAATATATATTCAAACAAAAAAGATCAATAAACAAATAAATAAAAATTATCTCCCTTAAACGTCGCTTATTTGAGACAAGAGCTTATTTAGGACAAAATGTGTGGGTTTCGATGTGTCCCAATTAAGCGGAATCGAAAATTTATATTACATACTTGCAATGTTGCAATATGTTATCTATTTGAGTAATGTAAACCAATTGCAATTCCGGAACACCTTGAAATGCGATTTAGTTGATGACCGATAAAACAAATAAAACTAGTGTTTTGAAGGTTAAATTAATTCGGAAAGGTGTGAATTCAATCTTCATGTCTTTCCTTATCATAATTTTGGCACGTAGTGTATAATAGTCGTAGGGCAGGTACTTATTGAAAGAAAAAAAACATTCACGTTGGTTTTCATGGCCGTATTGGGAAATTGAATAGCACGGAAAAATACTAAAATACGTCTATTATAATAACAGAAAGGGAATATCCACGTTATTTGATCCAATGTCAATGTTTTTGAACGCTAGCTTGTAAAGAATTATTAACTTGAAAAGTACACAACAGATCTACTTAAAAAATACGAAAATATTACGAACGAGCAGGCCCTTGTGAGACTACCGAAAATGTGTCCTAATGCGATACAATCTGTGTCACACCTTGTATACCAACTACATTAAAATAACCTTCCGGTAGTTTTCGGGACTTACTTACTTATTTAAGGTTGTATTCACACCTATGTTTGACTATCTTTGGAGTTATTTGTGAGTCTAGTTTAATTTGAGAAATGAAATTGAACGTCTACAATAAACTAATTTTAATTGATATCAAAAATTTAATAAATGTTTTAAACAATAATAAGTAATTAACAATAATACTATTGATTCTGGAATGTTATTGAACGTTTTCACGAAGAGTACAATACGTTTTCATATAATGTGGCGTCCACATTTTATAAAATACGATATTCTTCAAAAAATAAACATGACACCTCTTTCCAAATATGCCATCTCGATGCAAATCAGAAGTTTTGTTTTTCCATCTCGAATTAACTTTCAAAAGGTTGCGCGACCTTCTAAAAACGGGTACCTATTACCTAAGTATATACATAATTACAGGAAACTTTATGCAAAACTCTAACGCCGTTCTTCCATGGAGCTACCTTCAAGCGACGCGATCGCCGCTCGTCTGTGTTTTCCATACTAGTATTAGTGTTTGAAAACGCCGCTAGGTGCTACACTAGCAAATTTGTTTGACAGGTAGCGTCGCTTGTGAATAGCTACGGAGCTACTTTCAAGCGACGCGATCGCCGCTCGTCTGTACCTTCCATACTATTATTAGTGGTTGTAAACGCCGTTTGGGGCAGCACTAGCAAAATAGTATGACAGGTAGCGGGTAGCGGCGATTTAGTCGCTTGTAAGTAGCTGCGTGAACGATGGGCATATAGAATATATGAAAACCCGAGTACTGTGATTAATAAATTAGTTAGGTGCCTATTTTGGCATTAGAAGAAGAGAAGATCACTTTTGTGAAGTTGAGGCTTAGCAATCCATAACGGAATAACGAAACTGGCAGAGGAAGGAGACTCATTGATTATGGTGCAATCGGGTTCCGATTTACATTATAAGTGCACATATTGCAGCTATAACTATCTGATATTATACAGATGACGAAAATGTTGAGATCCGCAGCAGTAACACGTGGGTATATTATACTGGTTCTACGTTTTATTTCTCGTATGCTAAATCCCGAGGTTCCTAATTCATATTCGTGGCGTCCCGGCGGCGTCGATAAAATATGTATGATGTCATTATTAAAAAATAACGATCCCCAACGACACTCGGATATAATAATGCGATATGACGGTAAAATACTGCCCACTGAAGGCTTAATCATTCATGCCAACGCGTTCCTTATAATTTATGATCAGAATGTTGATTCCAGACATTTGATTGGAGAAAGGTCCGAATTTATAAAACCACGCCGTAGCGTAAGGGCTTTGGATGCGAAAGAATCAATTTCAATAATTATTTTATTTATAATATTTTTATTTTAATGTAGCTTTATTTTGGGCGCTGAATATTTTTTTAAGAAAAATATTCTTGAGTTACGAATAACCTGACAGTTTTTTTAACTCCACCATTATACTTGTCTGACGTGACGTGACGTGACGCGTCATAACAGTATCAGTTTCATACATTTAGTATGGTGACGATTATATTAGTCTGTTGTGGTGTGTCATGATGCGATCTGTCGTGATGCATCAGAAGCGATGTCGATTTTCGACAGAGAGGTGAAGGTGAGGGGCGCGGGGACGGCCGCGTCTTGGCTAGTGTGTACGTACCATGTGCTGTATTGATTTAAAAAATCGTCATAAGACGTCAGAACACAACTTATAGATGTGAACGCTAGCCATCACGGCAGAGAACATCACGACACAACACGCCTTACAAGTATAACTTCACCATAACAAAACATCAATATGTAGTGCGATAACGCCGTATATTACACGAATTGTTTTGGGAGTAATGTGCGTCGAAATCATGTTTCTTTGTCTTATGAGCCGCTCATACTCCGTCAATAATTCGAATAATATACAATAAATTTCATAAAAACAAGTCTCGAGATAAAAATAATTTCACGTCATACTTATCTGTAATATAACATACTATATTATTACGGACACAATTTTATGTCAGCGCTTTAATTCATTTATCACATTCAGCACACCACAAATGTTATTTAATTAATAAAGATGAATAAATAAAAATAAATAAAAATCACGGCGCTCGACAAAAACAAAAACAGCATCTTGGGCATTGATGGTCTTGCGGGTGATAATAGAAGATACGCACTATAATAAGTCTGAGTTCGGTTAAATATTGTAGAATTTATTTAAATCTTACAAAAAACATCCATAATATTATTGCCACAAAAAGTTGATCTTATTTATCTAATATAATTTACATGTAAATTAAATAAGCGACCATTGAAAACACAAGGGCTTAAACAGCACAAAGTTCAAGTTTCAAACTATGACCAAAAATTAATCTCAATGAAGCCAAAACATTATTATTTGACGTCTAAATATTTTAAAATAAAAAGTGTTTTTCAGCATTTGCTACATGTCTTCATTTCACAATAATAAAATGTTGAAATATTGAAGATATCATCTGTAATCGGCTACTTCTTCTATAACTTGTAACTTATCTTCCTTCCCACAAAAACAACAACTTGTGTGGAACTAAACACGTGGGCTGGTCCAGAACAGAGCATGGCTGAATCAACATCTGGGTCAAGTGATGCATTACAAATAATATACGAAAAAACCGCGCTTCTAGGAAGAAAACGGAGTGTATATTTATTTAATGATACAAATAATATGGCAGTCACAACTCTTATGTTTTTCATGATTCAAAGACAAAGAAATAATGTGAAAAGGGGTTAATATATCTCGTGTCAGACAAAGGAAACTAAAGCGTTTTTATTTTTAAAAATATGGAAGAAAAAATGTCACCAGATATCAAAATGAAATCTACACTTATTATTCCAAATAAGCTCAGAAATGGTTGGATGACAAAGACGTTCCATTTTTTGGGAATAAAGTTAGATTGTTAGAAGTTGGGTACATGTTTTTAGAAGACGAGGAGAAGGAAGGTTGGAACATAACTGGCTATTCAGACATAGACATTACACAATTGACGTTTAGATTGCAAATTGTGGTCTTTCACAACACGATACTCGGGTAGGTATGTCTCCCAAACTGAAGCAAAGCATGAATATTCAATTGATATAATGTGTGAAATAACCCATAGAAATGCATTTGTATTCCTATGTGCTCTTATCGGGGCTTGAACCTGTGACCTCTGGGCATATTTAGGGCAATTTAATTACCTTTCTGCCATGGGGGCTACAAACGCCAGCTCTTTCGTTGTTTGCCTTGAATGTTGTATAAGAAAGATATTGTAAAGCAATTGATCGTTGGGACGTTGGAACAGCTGTCGGGTGAAATGGTAAATAATACCCGACTGAGTTAATTAGAAAAAATCGCTTTAGATTTATTTGAATGTTTTAAAATATGGCGGTGACAAAATATGTAATTATGCGTAATTGTAATTACGAATTGTGGTATAAACTTTAAGGAATGAATGTCACGGTTAACGTCTACGGTGCCCTATTAAAATTGTATATCCTACTCCAATGGCGAGTAGGTACGATTCCAATTTGAAATTATCCGAGATTTAAAATAAAACTGTAAACTGCAAACAATTTTGCTTGGCAAATTGCATAAAGTATGTAAAATACACATATAAATCGTTTTGTTTGCTGAACCGAACTAATACTAATCACCATTTTCATATAGAAATCCGACATGGACAAACAATTTTTTTTTTTTTTTTAGAAATGTATTTATACTTATACAAGATGTAACAGAACGTAACCGAAGGATTTTAACCAGCGATTCCTATTTCTAAGCAAGATTTAGTGTAAAAATGTAAATGTAATTTTACTGTCCGATGATAATTTTTCAATAAAAAATATTTTTTCCATTACACGTCGCAATTGAGTAGACAGGAGAGTAGCGCGTTTATAGCCTAGCGGGTCACTTGGTAAGCATTGAGTCTCATTACAGCAGCACGATAACACACGAAATAGCGCGCCTATCGCATGATTCCGTCAAGATGTATAGGAGTGGGATCAGTGCGACGTGCGAATGAAAAATATATTTTTTGTTTTTAATAGAAAAAATATCATCGGACAGAAAAATGATATCTACTTTTTACTTCAAAAAAGCACAGGAATCTCTAGTTAAAATCCTTAGAATACGTGGTTCTTACCACGGTAAAGCGAATTTAGAACCCTAACCAACCTAAGTGATGACATTGCTTGAAATTACTTTAATAGAGATCTGAATAGTCATGTCGAGCTGTATGTAGGTTTTCTGTTCATTCTGCTATCACTCCAACTCCAGGCTCCAGTCGATGACACACTGAATAACTGAACCCGATTGGGCCGGAGTTTCCCGAGGAAGATTGACAGACCCTCCTTTATGCGTACAAGCATCGGCCTATAGTTTCGGTGCATTCATGGACATAGCCATAATGCACTCGTAATGGATATTACTCGGAGTAACTACATACGTAATGTAAGTATTCCTTCAAGGAATATTACGTACGAGTATGTGTGCCTAATGGTCAGGTATTTTAATTCATTATCATTCCATGTAGATATTATAATAATTCTACATGATGGGAAGTGGGATGAACTGCAAACTGTGGTGGCGTCCAGCCGGTAAGTATGTACTAAACGGACGGCAAACCATTTGATAATTAAGAATAAAGGGTTAGCCGTTAACTTTTTTATTACTTTCAATTCAAAAGCAATTAAGTATCCAATCTTACCAAAATTTAAATGCATGCAAAATTCTAGGTACCTAAATCCATCTGTATCCACAGAGTGGTGGATACCTACAGTATCGTTCTGACAATTACGACAATTTAGAATCGAAATGTTGTTTGAAATTGCTTTATGGATGTTTAGTGACCTGCTCTAAATAGCCAGGTACTTTCCAACCTAACTCTTCACCATCTCCTTTCCCTCACCACTCTCTACATACATATCCCTACTCCGGACAGTGGGTACTCTTGCGCAGTCCTCATATTTTAAAAAATCCGTCTATTTTGACAGTCTCTCGGGTCTATCGCCTTTGTGTAGGTTTTTGGTCCTAATGAACTGTCAGATTGACAAAATTTTTGTGTTATTTCCGCTTTATATATAAAGCTCAATAAATGAAATATTTCTGAACGTAGCCGAATACTAAAAACTGTTTTTGAAAGGTGATATACATATGATATATATACGCTTTCAAATTATATTATTACAAATAAATATTAAATAGACCAGAAACATTAAAAAAAATTATAAACGACACACATGTAATGTTTTTTTATGTGAAAACGGTACTAAAATCACGGATAACCTAAAAAAACACTCATTTTATCATGCAAATGTATAATAAACAATTTTATCCCCTCACTTTTCTACCATTTCATACAAAAATATTTAATAAAAAAATAACTAAGTCCAACAAAAAGTCGTGCGATTAAGCGGGTGAAACTGTATCTACAAAATTGTTTATCTTTTTCTATGGACAACTTTGAACAGAAAAGTGAAGGGTGGTTTATTATAGATATTCTCCGTTGTTTTAGGGTTGTAACTAGAACATTCACGGAGTTATAACGATTTCTGTGGGAACACACACTTTAGCTTAAAAACAAGCTTATTGGACTTGACTGCTATCGTTATATTGTCGTGAAAACAAGCTTAGAGGTCTGAGAGGTTAAAGGTCAGTAACGTGCGAAAGCATTACGTTACGTAGATTTTGAAAATAATTTTTGCCATTGATTAGACAGGTATATTAAGTTACAAATACCTTGAAAACTGGAACTTGGTGGGGAAAATTAGAATTACAGCTAGCACTGGTTGCAAATAATAATGTAACACACTATGGTACATTTGTTGATTGTGGGATGCACTTATGAAGTAGGATGTTCGCGAGGTCAGACGAAAACACAATATAACGGTACCTCTACCTATTGCATTCCAGACGGTCGGAAAATTCATTCCAGAAACATGTTTAACACATACAAACAGAGATAAGCTTCACGGAAAGGAGGTAGGTATGCTCATATAATATAAAACTGTCGGTACGGCACGGTTATAGTGTAAAAACCGCAATACAAAAGAAAGAGATATTTTTCTTTGCACATTTTTTTAACTGCCGGGCTCCATGGCTTAGCAATTAAATCCTTTTAAATTCTTTGTCAATCATTTTTTAACATGAAGTGAATTGGTTTTGATTTAGAATACGGGATCGTATTCTTTGAGAAGGTCAGAAAAAATCCGATTTGAGAAAAAAAAAATTATATTTCTGAACCAATCCGAAAACAAAAAAACTGTTTTTGAAAGGTGATAGAATATGCTCTCAAGTGTTATTATTATAAATAAACAAATGATTTTTGAAATATTTAAATTTTTAATACAAACATAAAAAATGGCCTTTCTGTCTAAAATTACTGATAACTGATAACGAAATAAAAAAAGAAAAACAGTTTATTAGGCAAATGTATTATAAACGTCACCTCAAGTTTTTGTCGTTTCACAAAAAAATTATGAATAAAAAATTCTCCGGATTTTATACATTTTTCTCAAATTGCTATCGAAAACTTTAATTTTATTGAGGTGCACATTTAAAATTTTCTATGGTTTAATTCTATTTTTGAATACAAAGCTTGGAGTTTTCTCTTTCTAATACCGGTTAGATCATATTTTTCACAACGATTTATATGAGATCTATGTGGGCCGGGACAAATTTGATCTCCTATGATTAAACAGGTTAATTTAAAATGAGAAGTAATTCAATAATTCCCCAGTTAAATATTGGATTAGTAAGATAAAACGCCTATTAAATAATTTTTGGACATCGTACCAATGTTTTTGTCGGCAGTGAAAAAACATGAGACTAAATACGTGGTAAGGTTAGGAAGGTTAGGGGTTGCCATTATTTGCTTAATCTTGTTCTACACGGAGAAAAATGTTATTCTAAAATACGATCATTTTATTGGTAAAAACGGGACTGAAGTTCTAACGAACAAATTAACAGGGTGTTATGCCGTGTTGTGCTACCTCCTTCTTTAGCCGACGTTTCGGACAGCGTTGCAGTGTCCATCATCAGGGCAGATCCGGCAGATCCGTCGATGATCTGCCCTGATGATGGACACTGCAACGCTGTCCGAAACGTCGGCTAAAGAAGGAGGTAGCACAACACGGCATAACACCCCAAAAACAAACAACGAAAATGCTTTTGGCCGTGAGAATCTAAAAACGTATCAAATTAACAGGGTTTCAATGTTTATTGGCGGGAACACGTAAGAATAATTTGTTGGTATACGTAATTTCGTACGTATACCCACAAATTATTCTTACATTTTCCCGCCAATAAACATTGAAACACTGTTAATTTGTTCGTAAGAACTTCAGTCCCGTTTTTCTAATGCAAGAGAATCGTGGAATTCTAGGTATGAGCGACATTTTTGTAATAAATGTAGGTGCTTAGAATCTTATATGAATCGTGACTTTATTAAAAATGACAAATAAATCAAGATCCTAGGACCTGTCCTAGGACATTGATTCAATTTAGCAAAGCCGGTTAGTCAACTTGTCTTATGAGCATTGCAAGGGGCGATGAATCACGCGTGACTTCCCTCTTCCCTCCCCACTAATCCGATATCCGCACGTCAAGAGCCGTCACTGCCCGTTGCCCGCTGCTGACACCCAATAAAGACGTGAATTGAATGCTGCCTGATTGATTGGCCGGTGATTGATTCCGGCGCCGGAAACCCGCTCCGGTCTCCGGCCCGTGTTTTTATTTACTTATTTGTAATTATTTGATTATGTTGTACTAGTTGTACGTTGACCGGCTGACGGGAGACGCCCACACATTACGACGGACACATGGCGTGTTGATGATATTGTTATTATTTATCATTCGAGCGACGATAAGTTCAATGCGATTCCGGAAGATGCAAGGGCGTTGATTCACCCGCGTGGGAAGGCTTATTTGATGATCTCTAAATATGCACAATTGCTGACCCTATACAAATTGCAAGATTGAAAGATTGATCTTTGAAAGATCCTCTGCGCAGGATACCCAAAGATAACATAGACTCTGAGCACTGAATAATGACTCTCAGGGAAACCCAAGGGTCTCCTGCGTGGAGTTAATGTATTGTTTTAAATTACTTCACGAAATGGCATTTATTGATAAATCATAAGCCGGAAAACAACATTACAAAATTTAACATCGACGCAGTAAGAGAATAAGATTTAAATAAAAATTATTATCTGATAACGCATAAAGGCGAGATAAATAAAGGAAAATAACCGTAACATCCCGCGTTCAATTCCTAAATGCGACTGAATCATTTTCTGATCTTTCTGTTTCACACTTTTCGTTTGAGAGTTGTTAATATTATTTAATTTATTATTTATTTTATATATTGATTAGGCATAAGAAGATAATGCAACTGTAGTAATTGTAAGAAAGCAACACATATGTATACAATAAAATTTAAAAAACTTATTAAAAAAATAAAATAACGTAGTTAATAAAAGGTTTAGTTATTAAAAAATATAATTATATAATAACATTAGTAACCTGACTACCCTACAAAACACGGGCATGTGCCTATATACACCGCCTACCTGCCTAGCATGGTAGTCGACAAATTATCAATAAATGCAAAGAATGAAAGAAAAAAAAGTAAATTAAACTTCAAATTAGGGTATGAAGGTCAACCAGTCTAAAAACATACTACAGTTTTATTTCATACGAAACAAATATTAAGTTGAAAGAATGTAGGTTGCAATATAATATGCTAAAACCAAAGTTACCATTTCAATCCATAAGATGCACACATGTTCATTTTAGCGATGATACATAGCTGTGAATAGATTGGTCCACTATGAAAACGACTACTTTAAAATAAAATCACATACTCATTCTTTGAAGGCGGCATGACAAAGTTTTCGACACGCATTTTTCGCAAATGCATCATCGTGTCGTGAAAACCACAGTAAAAGTTGCACCTATTTCAAATTCATGTAGTAAAGAACTGACATTACAAACTTTTCTAATACTTTTCCCCTCGCATACAACTTCCAACTAAATACGGGGACCACTCGACCACCCAAATCTGCGCAGATTATGTAGATGCACATTCTGAAATGACCTTGAAATTCGGTACTATATAGCAAAAAAACTCAAAGCAATTGCTTGGTTACGTCAACCACCTGACCAGAATTACCAAAAAAATCACCAAAACTGATGATTTTGTTTTAAAAAGTGGGTCCCAATTTCGGATGTAGGTATCGATAAGAATTTGAATAACTTAAATTTCCGCATTGCGCAATAAAACACGTTTGACGTAAAGCTGTTTGTGAGTAGGAAATCCGCATTTTAAATATGATTTTTTTTCCAGGCTAATTAAAATTTTGAATTTAGGTCAAGATGTGTGTTTTCTCAGTATTTATTTAAAGAAAAAGGTATAGGGATTATTTTGGACGATTCTAAAATCATAATATTATCCGAATTTTCTCGAAAAAAATCGCTCGTTTTAATAATTAAAGATAGAACGAAAAATACATTTCCAGCACAAAGGCTCGTCACTTGGGTCCAAAACCCAACAGCATCCTTCCCGTAAGAGATATCAGCTAGCATTTAAAATACATTTACCGTTATTGTTGATCTCGAAATACATTTATTGAGAATATGATTAAGAATTGATGGAATTTACTGAATAACAAGCGTACAGTATCTGCACTGACTCACTGTGAATCATGTTGATGATTTTAAGAAAACTCTTCCAATCTAAATCTACACAAATGATTAAGCCTCCAATGATTAACATAATCCAACTTAAGTTATTATTAAATCCCGGTTTCATAGAAAGGTTCATATTACATATTACAAACCCTATACTAAATACGGTATCCGGAAACTCGTAGTACAGGCGGGAAACTGGTGAATCTGCATCATATATATAGAGAATCGAAACTATTTTTTTTCGGAAACTAAAGGGTTAAAAAAACATTAGGAGCCGGCTCTACACTTCGATGCATTAAAAAAAAACAACCTAACGACTGATTTCTTTCAAGTTTACCTAAAAAATTCCAATTCGGACGCAATTTACGCGAAAGCGAAAGCTCAAAAAAAATTATACCACAAAATCGACTAGAAATATGATGTCGATTCACCAGTTTCCCGGTCATACTACGGGTTTCCGGACAAAGTGTATAATCGCTACTAAATGGGGGTGCAATTCTAAAGTGGTCGGAAGGCGCAAATAGATTGTATGCTAAAATCGTGACAATCTTTTTTACCGAAATAGTTTGGAGGTTTGAAACTGGATTCCATCAAAAATAACAAATTCATATTTTTAGACTTGAACTAAGTTAGAATAAATTGAACCCCTAATTGAGAATCGAATACACAATAAAAATATTACATTTTGCATACTGACGACGAATAAACAATAATGTTGTGCCCAAATTTGGCCAAGTAACACATCAGAGAAATTTATCTTCGTAATAAAAATCGAAAGAAAATTTCGAATTTCGCTTACGCATTTCCATTCTTGGCGCATAATTTTTCTATTTGAAGTAGCTCACAGCACCAAATAAGTAACATTTTATGTGAAATGCTGTCCATGTTTCCATCTCCGTCACTAAACTTGTCTAAGCTCTCTCGCCTTCGGATTTCTTTATTTTTTAAATTCATTAAGAAATGTCTAATTTCTCTCAGACAAATATATTTCTTTGTGCATTGATTTCTATGTACAAGAACTTATTAAAATCATCGATTAATATGCCAAGAAACTCTACACAAATGACAACTGACAAATTTTTAGCAAATATAAATCGCTACCTATTGTTATTTGCGATTATCGAAAGATCAATGGATTATTTAAATATTTAGGAATCGGATCAAACAAACAAAAATATTTGTTAAAAATTAATAAAATATTTGGTTTTAACCACATTTATGGTTTAAAAAACCAACACATTTCGTAAGTACTTCATCAGTGTGGATAATGTAAAAACAAATGTTTACTTAAAACTCCCTATTTTGAGTAAACCCTGATGAAGTAAGCATTGCTTACGAAACATGTTGGTTTTTTTAAACAATAAAAGTGGTTAAAACTAAGTATTTTTTTAAATTTTTAATAAAAATGGTGCCACAAAATAAGTTAAGTAACTGTGTTTTGAAAAAAAAATATTTGTTAGGAGTGGCCGCTCAACGATCTAAATAATTTTTCGATTATTGTACCGGTTTTATGACTCGCGACAACTGTTGAATAAAATCGATAACTTTAATGAAAACACCGAAAAGTTCGAAGTTTTCTCCCAATTCAAGTATTTTGTCTAAGATATTATCCCATAGAGTTAACATGATGACCCAATCGTATTTTGTCTCACATAACATCCCCAAATTAATTAACCAGTCACATTAATCTTCTAAGACACAAAATAAGGTGGTCGATAACCTGGTGGGCAGGACACTTAACCAGCAGTCGGTCAGATTGACTTAATCCTTTTTCAACACAAGCTTGGTAAAAAGATCTTGGGGCCTGTATGCATATTATTTTTAGTTATCATCATCATAACTGTGTGCACCAAATCCTAAATTGGGACTTGGCCTCCTCCAAAAATGTCCTCCACCAGCTGCGATCCCGCAACACTCGTCTCCAATCCTCCGTCCTTCCTATCATGCATCAATCCTCTTTCACATAATCTCTCCAACTCTTCCTCAGTCTGCCTCTGGGTCACTTCCATTGAGATACCCACACAGTCAAAACTTTTTGCAACCTATTATCTGGCATTCTTTCCACATGACCTGCTCTTTGACATTGCAGTCAGCTGACATTGCAGTCTTTGGGTTTTACAGAACCAAACAATGGTCTCATGATCCATAAGAACTTCAAGTTCATGATTCATCTTTATTCTGGAAGATACATTTTCTAGCATAGGTTGAAATTTTTTGTTATAGAATTTTATGCTCAAAGACTGCTGCCGACGCATCTGGCACCATATCTCACAACCATAGGTTATAGTAAAAATAATAACACCAGTATAATATTTGTTCCAGGAAGTGCAACAGGCCTCCAGTGTTATCAGTGCACCATCACTCCTCCCGGGATGCTGAGCAACCAGACGGCTCGGCTGTGCGTGAACTTTGATGGCAGCGACAAGTACATAGTGGACTGTCCCTACTCCACCATGTGCATGAAGCAGTCCTTCGACTTGGTGCTGGCCAATAAAGGTTCACTTTCAACCATTCTTGTTTTTTTACTTTGTAGCTGATTGCTGCAGTTTAACAGTAAATTTATAAAAGATAAAACGGGTATTAATTATATTGGGTAAATTCAATGTGACCTTTGTAACAACTAAAATATGTGGTGCATTCAACTTGAATTCAAGTCGTTAGTTCAGATACATTTTTGGAGATACGAGGTGCGGCTATTAAACAATGAGACTGACGCCATTTCAGAAGAAGTACGCATGCGCCAAACGCCAGCGACCGACAGCTGTTTAGCATGAAGCCTTCTCTTTCGAATGCAGTACCTCTCGCTTTTGTAAACAAATCCGTATAGCCGTAGCCTTCGTCCGAATTTGAGTTGTTTTTTGTTTTGCGGGAAAAATGATAAGTTTAATAATAGAGCAACGAATTGTTGTGAATTTCACATGAAACTTGAAAAAACCGCTACTGAAACTTATAATTTATTGAAAGAAGAGTATGACAATTAATGTTTATCACGTGCACATGTTTTTGAGTGGTTTAAGCATTTTTAAGATGACTGAGAAGACATTGAAGAAGATTTACGCCAGGGTCGCCCTTCCATGCCTTTCTCTGTTGCACATACGTTTTTACCCATTTTTTCTTTAGCTAAAATCAGTGCTGCGCGAGAATGAATCATAACATGTTCAGGCCGGTCTTAAAGATTGGCGTGTACTAAACTTACATGTTTATTCCATTTCATAATTATTACTAGCGCAGACCTTTGAAAAATCACAGGATACTATAAATCCAATTTTGAAAAGGCAAAATAATTTTCTGATACTGTATACTATAAGTCGGTATATGTACTTGTCGCTTGTCTGAATTTGTTCAAAGAAACAATTTCAATTTTGAAAAGACAGTTAAATTCGAAGCAAATCTGTGTTTCTAGAGTTCATTGAAGCGGAGTTACAGGCACACAACCGAAATAAGAATTAATCACCATTTCAAAATCTTTGAGTGTAATGATATTTTATTAATTTCCAAAAGGCGTAATACACGGCGTGCTGAGAGACTGCGCCTCCCAAAAGCACGAATACCAAGTGTACCAGGGCGGCATGTGGCATCCGGCCACCGACGTGCAGGATGTCTACAAGGAGGGCTGCCACATGCAGGACGACAAGGGAGAGCGCTCCCTGGCCACTGAGTACTGCTACTGCCGCAACCACCTCTGCAACGCCGCGCCGCCCACCAAGGGATCCGACCTCAACTACCACACGGACGCCATGGCTGTCATCATGGTCTTCAACGCCATGAAGTACATCCGAAGCATGAGATAGTTTCACTCTACTTATTAGTAAAGACGGACCAAGAGTGAAATACCTTGAATTTGTAATTCGCAAAGGTGAAGTGTATTATTTAAACATTTTTATGTTAGTGGAATTTATTTCTTCATTTGTTGTAAATCAGGTAATTTCATTTCAGGATGTTTCAATCTACATCAAAACCTGATGACCGTCTAATCGACAAACATTTTTACGACGTCATTTTGAATTTGAGTGGTGTTCGTTAAATGCTGATTCTCGGTCAATTTCAACTTTTAATCAAATTGTTGAAAATTCAAAATGGCGCTGACCATTGATTTGAAGGTTATCAGAGGTGATAAGAGTTTGAAATACCCCAACCTAAGAATAACATGGACCAATGTGAATTGATTGCTGAAATGAGTTACTAATATATTGTATAGCCTGATTAATAACCGCCATTGTTTTCTGAAAATTATGCAAAACTAGGACGGGATGATAATAAAATCACGGGATAGTCTGAATTCTTGACAAATCAGTTCCAATTTTAAAAATGCCATAGTTAAAGTATTATATTATAGGTATGTGGCTATATATTTGTGGCTCGTCTGAATTCTTCACAATTCAGTTTCAATTTTAAAAAAACACTTAAATTAAAAGCAAATTTGAGTTCATCAAACCAGATTTCATGCAGGACAGCATTCAGAAGGGGCAGATAACAAAAATTAGAATCTTTGATGTCTGTTTTACATCACATATCAAAATGCTTGAATATCTAAGTTTTTATTTAGAACTGGTCCAAATTAATATTTAATATAAGGTAATATTTTAATAGTTATACAACTTAAACAGTGCAACAAAGCCTGCAATTTGCTTGTCATGCCAGGACTATAAAAGCCTAAGTACAACATGTTTACACCCTCATATTAAAATGCATAATAAAAGCCTTAGGACTGAAAAACTAAAGCAAAAGATAAAATGATTGCTGCAGTTCATTGCTAACCTAACCACAATATATTTTAACCAATTGCTTATGTAAAATATCTTTCAATACAACATCAAAGAAGTTCACCTCTTTGATTGATGCATCACTCTAACATTGTTTACCTGTTTGTTAAAACCATGTTTAACACAGTATTGAATTTTCTTAAAACACATTTAATTCAGTATTTATGTAAATTTTACAAGAACTCTAAAGCGAGATTTGTATTAGACGAACATAATATCGATTTGTACATACTTCATTTCAGCTGAAAATTGACATTGAATATTGTTATTCTACACACAAATATGTACATATTTACTGTAAGAATACGTTTAACTCAAAAGAGGCTGTCCATTATATCATTGTAGATCTATAAAAAAATAATAAATTATTAATTATCACCAATTGAGGAGATTTTAACAACTGAAGTTGAATGCAGATTTAATGTTATCTAATAAATGTTTAACTCATTCCTTTAATTTAAGTTGTGTTTAGGACAAGAGTTTTAAACATAACATTATTTAATTCTGTAAGTACCCACATTTAGGAATAAAAGGATGCAACATATTTTCTAGATTGTACATCAATCAGTTATTTATAAGAATAAAATTAACATAATTAATTAAATAATATTAAGATTATTATAATGTGTACATCGAGAGAATTTTTTTATCCTGTTAAAAGTAAAACAAATGCAGATTTTTTTTGTTTTTGTTTTTATAAGAGTAAATTTTGTTTTTGGTTTTGATAAAACACGGTCAACAAAAAATAATTTGGACCATGGGGGAAAAACAAGGAATGTTAGTTAAAATCCCAAATTGCCATCTAGTGACATTATTGTGAATCTTTCACACTGCTAAATTGTTTTAGCAATAACTTTAATCATTGTCAAAAACTATAGAGGTTTATTTGGTTGTCCATGGCAGGCAAGAATCATCAATCAGTGTCGCACACAAAAAGACAAAAATCAATTCTGATGATGGTGAGAAAAAGCATTAACAATGAATGTCAGTGAGAAAATACAGATTTTTAAACATTAAATCCTGATTTATGTAAATTTGTCTTGAATAGACATTCCTTGTTTTCCCATGTGGTCTTCATATCCATTCTTATTAGAAATCTCTCATTTTCCAGTATATAACGTAGTGAAATTTTTTAACACGGTATTCTGTGATCCTCGTGTAAAAACAGAATGAAGTGTAATAAAATATTTAAGATGGAAATTTTAAACAAGTAAAAATTATTTCATGAACTATTTATTAACCACTCGGGTCTATGGCCTTTGTGTAGGTTTTTGGTCATAATGAACCAGTCTGATTGACAAAAATTTTGTGCTATTTGATTCCGTGATTAAAGTTCAATAAATGAAATATTTCTGAATGTAGCCGAATGCTAAAAACTGTTTTTGAAAGGTAATGAAATACATTTTCAAATTATATTGTCTTTATATATATAAAAAATCTCGCATCGTGATGTTCGTCTAGGATAAACTCCGAATCTACTTTACTGATTTTGATGAAATTTGGCTTACTGTGTCTAATTTTCAACTTAAAGGATAGTATAGTTTTTATCTCGATTATTGAACTCAATATTTATTATTGCGAATTAAATGTTCATTCAATGTTTGTTATGGGACAATGATTTGAAATTATTAATAAGTTCCATAAGTTACTGACAGATGGCGGTGTGAGTTAATTTATCGACAAAACACTTTGTTATCTAGGTTAGGTAACTATTCAGTAGATGGCGTTCTGTTTCGTTAGCCACAGCAACGCGTCGGCGGGTCAGCTAGTTATCAATAAAGATTAAAATTTGTAAATATTAAAATTCACAATGCAAACATTAAAAAAATGTAAAATTACATACTTGTTTTGTTTTTATGTGAAAACGGTACTAAACTCATGGATAACTTAAAAAAACAGTTATTTTATCATGTACAAATGTATAATAAACAATTTTATCACCTTATTTTTTTACCATTTCATACAAAAATATTTAATAAAAAATTAACTAAGTTTAACAAAAAGTCATGCGATTTGGCGGGTGAAACTGTATCTACAAAATAAGTATTTTTTTATCTATTTCTACGGAAAACTTTGAACAAAAATGTAAAGCGTGGTTAATTCTAGATATTCACCTTTTTGTTTTAGGATTTTAACTGGAACGACAACGGAGTTATAATGATTTCTGTGGGAACACACGCGTTAACTTGAAAACAAGCTTATTGGACTTGACTGCTATCGTTATATTGTCGTGAAAACAAGCTTAGGGGTCTGAGTAGTTAAATACGACACTACACAGAGAGTATAATGAAGACAATTAATTGATAAACAATCAAATCTAGCTTTATCAGATCCTTTGGTCTAGTTTCAAAATTACCATTCAATAACAATTGAAAAAGATGGATCAAACAATATAGTCTTTCCTTATTTTTAGAAAGTTACATAGATGGAAATGACATTACAGAATTCAGACAAAAAAGCTGGGCACCATTCAATAGTGAATAAATAGATTTTCCGATTTACGGTAATACATTTTGCCAAAAACGACTATGCATTTACATAAAATGAATTATCCCTAAAATACTACTTTTTCCCTGTATTTCTATAAAACATATTTTTAGTTTTAAATAATGTGAATAGGTATGCAATGTGGATTAAAGTATATGTTAAAATGTAAGCATACTTATAAAGTGCTTGTTAAAAATATATTCCTCACATTATTATATATTTTGTCTGTGATGTATCATAATATGGATAGTTTTAAGTTGCAAATTCATAATAATATCATAAAATACATAGTGTCATTACTACATGTTGCACCAATACATACGTAGCATTAAAATTATAAAAATAGATAATATATATTTGATTTCAGCATTATAAAATAAATTATTCTTTTTACATCATTGTCATCAAAATGTAAATGGGGTATTGATACAATCCCTATGAACTATGAATGTATGCTTCCATTATGTAGTTCACGTAAATTAATTTTACTCCTACAAAATATTGTTCTGTTACTAGATTTATATACTTATTTGAAATAATATTATTGCAGTAATAAATAATACATAATTAAACTGCTCCATAAAATGGCAATCATGATTTTATATGGCTATATAATTTTTATGTAAACTCCACATAGAGGAATTGGCAACTTCTTCAGGACCTATGTCAGCTTTGGGGTTTCTGCCAGTGGCGGCTAGTTCTAAGGAGTGGAGGAGCGACGGATACTCTGAATTTCTAATAATCTAAATATTTCCGAGCACCGAAGAACACCTACATTCAGAGCGGTGATTCGTTTCGCATATCGCTCACAGGATTTTGCGAGAACGTTTACATAATTCTCTAATGAGTCAAAACCGCAAGTAGTTATAATTCTTTGCAAATATTATGCAAAGGCGAACAACATTCCAAAAGTTTTCCACTTCATCAAAAGGAATGGTTTGTTCAGTTGCATGTTAAATGGGGATGCGTTTGTGTCAAATTATTGTCGATATTGTGTCTTTAATTTAACATTTATTCTTTTTCATTCCATGTACCTCTCAGATCGACCAATGGCATTTCTACTAACATAAACAATGCAGAGACATATTGTGGCAGGTCAGTATGTCATTGTGATTAGTTTTTTTTTATGTGACAGGAAAAGTTAAAAATGGATTCTATTAGTTGATTTTATAAAAAAAAACAATGCGCTGAACTTTAAAAAATAGTTTGTGTTAGTTTTGTAATAGTTTTGCAAGCTTCCTAGGCCCATTTTATGTAATAAACGGAGTGCAAGTCAAAACCAAAAATGCATAATAATAATTATTATAAGCAATAATTATTAGCCTGAAACACTCATCCACATTGAAAAAATCTCCCGAGAAAAGATACATGACGCCGACGGGACTCGAACCCGTGTCCTTCTGATTTCCGGTCAAATGCTCTACCATTGAGCTACGTCAGCTTTCTAAGATTTATTTTTTGTTTTTTTTTTTCTTTCTAAGTTTATCAATTAAAAATAATAATGCATAACATTAGTTATAAAAAGGAGTTTTATGATCAAGCAGATTGGTTGTGTGGGTATAACAGTTTTTTTGTTTTCCATGCTTAGGGTTTGGTGGAGATTCAGTTTGGATTGAGAAAGGAGTCACCTATTTGACCAGACACTTGCCGGACAAGGTAAAAAAACACAGTATTTCCCAAATTCACCCGAGGAATGTTATAAGCTTAGCGGTCTTAGGAAAGTTGATATCAGAAACCAATTAGATTCTGGCTACGGAACTCATATAACGCCTAATTCAATATATCCTGTAGGGTCACCGACTTCTTTTCCACCCAGAGACAACGAAGAATCGACCTAATCTACAAATAGGTAGAATTATTTCATAATTAAATTTATTTTAATTAGAGTAGGTATACGTCCAATTTTTTTTAGTAAACCACCCATTTTTGTGAGCACCAGCTGCCACTGTTTCAACCAAGGTCTTAGAGAGACCCATGTAGTTTAACCCGGTACCGACCACAGAGCGTACAATACATAATAATTGTAATACATAGCACAGAGGTAAAGCTCAAGTCATCGATCTTGTAACGTTTAAAGATTGATACCGAAACGTAACACTTTTAACAAAGTTATATCACTGTAATAAAAATTTATAAACGGCAAACGTAGCAATATAGCTCAATTCAAAAAATCAATTAATTTTGTTTATTCACAAAATATAAAATTCAGTCACCTGCCTGGAAGTCAACTATGGTAATCATTACATCCCAACTATTTTGAGAACTGCGGCATAAATTCAAAATGTACCGAAAGTATAAATGCTTCCGTTCACGGGAAACTGAAAAATAAAAACAGTTTCAACTCAATTCGCTATCTTGTGTATATAATGTGATGGTCCGCACACTACACAACTTCTCAAAAACCCGTTGGCATACAACGCAAGTAGTTTAATCGCAACTCTCCATGCTAGTTGCTGTGGCTGGCCGTTACCGAGTTGCCCGGTTGCCATAGTTGCGCCAGTTTTGTTGTCAGTTATCGAGATGATAGTTGAAGTGTTCATCGTCTATGGTGAAATAAGCCGACATAATTACTGAAATCGTAAAATAAACTTGCGCCGTGAGAGAAGTTTGGCTGGCAACCATAGCAACGCGCAGTTGTAACCGGTTTATTTGTGGTTGTAACCATGGCAACAACCAGTTTTAGTTTGGTTTCAGTTTCCTCCATGAGTGGAGGGGCTTAGAATTATGTATTTTTTTAATATTAGAATGTTACAAACATCACATCCGAAATAATATTGTCGGTCAATAATAAATTAATAATTACACTTTGTTTACCGCGTATACAAATATATTGAATTTTAAGTTAAATTAAATACTATGTAAAACAGAACAATTGGTATTTAATAAAACATTTGATCCAAATTCAGGGTCTATTAGCAAAATAGCACTTACCGTAGCATTGTTTTCGACGAGGCATAGGAAGACAACGTCCTCCCGCAGCAGTCGCACGGCCTCGTGCAGGGGCTGGATGGTCTTGGCTTTCAGCATGCGGTACAGCAGCGCACTGGACATGTGCTCAAAGTCCTCACCTGAAACCAAAAACAAGTTGGATAGGATATAAAAATTATAGAATTATTTTATTTATCTGAAAAGAAAGACAAACATTCCCGGGTTATGAATAACCTGACAATATTAGAAAATCTACTACCATCACATAAGCGGAAAATGTTGCTTGTGTCATGATGGAGGACTTAGCCAGCCGAGGAATTGAAGACGCACCGCCCGGGTGGGATCCAAAAGCGATACCAACTCGGCCATCAACCGGTCAAGTTTGGTTTACAAGTATGAAATATATGTATTATATAAAAGATCAACAAAAAAAATATTTATTTTATTCAATATTTTAATTTGCCTTGAGATAATAATAAAATAAAGATGAGCAAATTCCATTCAAAGCATATTTTCAATGGTTCAAAAACCATAATATTAAAAAATATCTTAAGATTGCAGTCTTTGTGACACATAAGTGAGGCGGGAGTCCTGTCCTTGTTCTACTGTTATTTCAATGGAAGACGGTCAGAGGAGCTAGCGTCATTGATCCGCACCGGTGCACAGTCGGGAAACATGCCAAACCTGCATCCAACATTTGTACATGGTTTGTCTCATTCTGGTGTTCAACAGCTCGTGGGTAGGCACGCTGAATTTTTTCTACTAGTATTTCAATGGAATGTGATCGGTTTAATTAGTGTTATTGATCCCTTAGGCATGGTCAAAGGTACGACTAACATTTGTGAAAAGAAAAACATTTACTGACCCTTTAAAAAAAAACCCTCCATACAGCACTTAAAAAGGTTACAAAATTCATAACCAATTAAGCAATTTAGGTCCAAATTTGGACGGCTTTTTTTTCTGCGATTGATATCGGTCCAAAATCAGACCACTTTTTCCTACCATTCGTAAAATATTTATTGTAATTATTTGAAACAATTTTCATAGCCAGCAATTAATTCTTTCAAATAATTGATAAATTAGACTTTATGTATCCCTATCGATTGTCTTTGAATAATTCTAGAATAAATTTTGGCAGTTGGAAAGCTTCAGTTCTACAAATGAACTTCAAAATAATTTTCAAACCAAACTTTTAATTGATGTACACATACATATAAAAAAATAATTTTCTAGTATATATTTGCATCTGAGATTATTAAACAGGCCATAGAGAACAGAAAAACGTAAAACAATATTCATTATAGATATTAAAAATATCCAATGGTGGCAATTTCAAATCTTCAAATCACCAAAGCACAAATTTCACACATTTATAAAGATAATTTTTTTTTTAATAATTTGTCTATTAATTTTTAAAATATAATTAGTAAAATATGGGTGAACTCATTGGCTGTATAGGGCTATAATTTGTTTGTATGTTTACATACACAAATGTGGAGTTATGATTTCTTTAATGTGGGCGGGAAATTGTCAAAATAAATTTTCAAAAGTGGCGAGCACTCAAGGTGGTTTTTTTATAAATCTCTGTGTCGCTCCAGAGGATAAGAGAAACCTCGGAATGTTTGGCTTGGATTTAATAATAAATAAAATGTTATCTTGAGACAAATTAGTGGATATACAAAAACCGAGATTAAAAAGAAATAATAATTTAAAAAAAAAATTGTATACATACAATACATCTACATATTTTAAGTTTTCAAGCTAGTTGCGTAGTCTCTTGGGCAGGCTACTAGCTAATTTTAAATAAAAAAATTCTTCTTCAATGTTATATTACATTAATGGGAATAACCTTCAAAAGTTAAAAGAGAGTTTTTCTTGTAAAAAAAAATTAATATTCATTTAGACTTTTATAAAAAGTCAATAGGTGTTCCATAAAAATAAAATCGGATATATTTATCCGAGACACTATCTAGGTCACAAATACATTCTTTGAATACTTGTTTCCAATAATAAAGGTAGCTGCCAATAATATGGAAAAAAAACATTAGTCGAAGATATTATTGTAAATTCTGAAATTTGAAATATGAAGTTGACAATTACGACAGTCTCACAATAGATCGCAGTAGCCCAATTGGTAGAGGTGTATGTCCCGGAAAGACGTAAGGTTCTGGGTTCGAGTCCCAGTTGCGATCATTATCTTTTATTATTTTTCTGTGTCTTGTTCATTTTCATATTTAAAAAAAGTAGATTATTATTGTTATCTTATTTTTCAATGACATATTACATTGATGGGAATAACCTTCAAAAGTTAAAAAGAGAGTTTTCTTATAAAAAAATAAATAAATAAAAAATAAAAACATTTGTTGGTTTTTCTGAGGATTGAACATTTTCCCCCAAGAATTGGCCCTTACACTGTCGTGAACTTTTAAAATGTCTTTAACCGCTTGGACACATAAGCTTGTTTTCACGATAATTTAACGTGGGTAGACATAGGAATGACGTATGGCCCCGTACCTGAGTTATTAAAAATATATATACATATGTATATATATATTTGGTTTGACCGAGGATTGAACCTTCCTCCTCAGGAACTGGAGTACGGCTAACAACCTAAGCCAAATCATAATCGGATAGAACTGACATTTAATTCCTATATTAACTGCTGTAAATTTAAAATCGTTTCAGAAAAATGCACTTGTGTGAGCTTGTGTGTGCTACCAAAAGTTGATAGAATACATTGTCGATGATAACGAGAGTTTCAGCTCGATCGGATGTCGGCAAGTGGGTTAATTTCTACTTCCAAGATTCCATTTCATTTCATTAATTCATTTATTTATTCATTCAAGAAAACAGAATTAAAATTCAAATACTTATATTTAAAAAGAAAAATTACCAGTAAGATCATCCCAGTGTGAAGATATCAGTGAGGAACAGTGATCTCTGAGCTCTGTGGCATTGATTTCATCAGCTGCAGAGTAGAATTTAACACAGCTCCTGGAACAAGCAAATTGCATAAATTAAATCATCTATCTTATTCAGATAACATTTTTTATATTGGCACAATCACCAGCAAACATGAACCTTAACAATAATTAAATTTTATATAATGTTCATAAATTAAAACATGTTATCTTCAATATATATATATATGTATATACTGTGCAGGAAAACAATGTGTGATAAAGCATTTTCTCTGAAATTAAAGAGCTAATACCAAATAAGCCCTGTTCATGGTCATTCTTATCGGATGGTAGCGCGACTTCATACATGGAGCAGGTCATAAGGGAATTGAACCAGCGGAAGCACCAGTGAGCACCGCAGCGCCTTTCGTATATGGCTATTGCATTACGTGTTCTTCAGATCAACGTTAGGAAAAAAGAAAGACAGGATATAAAAATGACATCTACAGCAATTATTGTTAAAAAAATATACAAGAAGATGGCGAAGGAAATAAAACCATGAGCGTATTATGGTTTAAGAATTTTTTTTTAGTAAAATATATACAGAGTGTTAAGGAACGTACTTGATTTACTTTAACCAGAGATTCCTGACGTTATTTGAAGTAAAAAATGTAAATAAAATTTTGGTCTCCGGCGACATTTTTTTTCTACAAAAAAACATCAAAATCAGTAGGTATTGGGAAGGTAGGGGCAGGGTGAGGAGTTGGTTGGTTTCTTGGCTTAGGGACCAGTGACGACATGTGGAAGAATTTTTTATTTGTTTGATTTTGAAGAAAAAGTTATTGAAGAAAAAAAAAATGAGATCTAAAAAGTTAACGGAGAACAAAATTTCATTTACATTTTTTACTTCAAATAATGTCAGGAATCACTGGTTAAAGTAAGTCAATTACGATCCTTAAAACTCTATATATAAATAGGAAAACAACGGTCACGTAGAGCCTGCGGAAGAACGCAAATAGAAAATTCAATAGATAATTCAATTTGGCAACTACCGCCATAAATATGTGCAGAGGTTCGTACGCAGGCACACGTTGCTGACATTTTGTAAACTCGACAGAGACGCAAGTCTCCTGAATCCAGACAGGCGAGGTCGTCGCCAATCGCTATGTCGAGAAACGTGGTGTCACTTGTGTCAGACATTTTGTAACAATACGTGTTCTTCAGATAACGTTAGGAAAAAAGAAAGACAGGATATAAAAATGACATCTACAGCAACTATTGTTCGGTTGTGAGTTGGGCTGTGAAATTCTAATTTTGAGAATTCAGTAATGATTGGTGGCGACACAGGTTTCATGATTTCAGTAGCGGTGTATTGTTTACGACATAAGTACAAAATGTAAGTATTGGATACTTTCTTATTCCTATGGACAAAGGGCCTTACACTTAGAAGGTATACCAATATATTAGGTAGATTTGTATAATAAATGTACATCCGTTAGTATGAACCAATTTGTTTCCGGAGGGGAAAACCTGCCAGAAAGAGCGGTTAACAATGAAAAATGATAAAATAATCTTTTATGGGTTTAACCCATTGGGTGTGGGAAATGAATTGTTTCAGAATATTGTTAAATACCGATAAATAAATACGTCGAATGAAGAATACGAGAATCGAGTTCAAAAAGATTATTAGAGACAATGGTCAGGGTAATTATAAAATGCACCTAATAGCTTTAATATTTCAGACAAAGTCGATTTTGAAAAGAATCATTTCATTATTTTTATCATAAAAAATACATAAATAGATTTTCGGATTTACTCGAAAAACATGAATTTGACATACGGCAGAAATTGATACTGGACGTCTCAAAAAAATCATATTTATTTGAGGCATTATTAAGACGTAGTTGTAACTAAGAGTAAGTGGACGCCTCAAAAAAATCATATTTATGTAAGAAAGGGACACAGATGATTTAGGAGCAAATGAACAAAGAATGGCGTGTAAGGAGAATATATGATAAATGTGAATGGTAAAAGAAGTCAGGAATGTCCGAGGAAGACATGGTACCAAATCGGATACTTTAGTCGGGCCAAGTCAAGAGTCAGAATAACAGAAAAGTATATATGGGACGAGTATAAATGTGAATAGACAAGGAGTGTGCGCCGAAACCAAAGTGTTTGGCTGTCCGTTCTCTCTGCCTACCCCTGCGTTAAACGTCATGATGGTTAGCTAGTTGTTACAACCCAGCTTTGCAAGAATTTCAACATTCTGTTTCCTTATTAAATATTTAAAAAACAGAACATGATAAAAGAATATGTTAGGTTAGGTTTGTTTGTTCTTTTTCATCAATGATTTTTTTCATGGAACTGAAAATACATATCTCCCATTTTTCAAATGTTAACTGAATATTTCAAAGCTGAAAGTAGTTCACAATGAACGGTTCGGAGCTGACTGCGTAGGCTGCTAGTGGAATAGTTAATCTACCGACTTACAAATAATTAAATTGGAATTTAATTTGCAGATAGTCTCACCTGACATTGACGGAGCTGATGAGCGCCTTCTCACACTTCTGCATGAGGCCGGGCAGCTTGTATTTAGCCGCACATTTCATCAGCTGCGTGGCGAACGTGTCACCCTTGGAGAACTCCACATTGTCCGTATAAATCCAACGGAGCATGGCTTCTCCAACATCGTCGGGAATGTCGGACCAGTCTGGAAATAAATGAAAATATTATAAATAAATTCAATAATCTTGCAACACTCAAAATATATATTACATTCCACTAATCGTGAACATGAAATAAAAATAAATAAAACCAAAAAGCAGCATTTGGCACAGTTTTTACAATAGACTTTTTCTTAGGGAGGAAAACTTTTTTGCTTATTCATCATTTTTTTTTAAATGTGAATACCACCGAAGAGTCCCAACTGTCCCAAACTTTCTGATGTGAGTGAGACTTTGGCATCCCCAATTGAGGGATGTTGCAAGGCTGGGTGGTGATCACGAGGGGAAGGAGATGGGAAATAGGGAGCTGAGAAAATATCTGTCTATTCAAATCTGGTCACCTAAACACGGCTAAAGCCATTGCAAGCAAAGCTTCAACCTCGAATGAAGGTGATGTTTCACCAGGGCAGTACTGATAGTACATTTCAATCTATAACATGCAACAAAAATACTATGCATTATTTTGAATTAATTAATTTTGAAACAACATAAACTAATAATAATAACTAATAACATAAAACATAAACTAATTAAATAAAGTTTACTTGCGCAGGCCGGGATTTGACCCCGCAACCTCTGGATTGCTAGTCAAGAGTCTTACCGCTCAACCAAGGAGGTCGTCAAATTACATACATTTTATCTATGATTTTCTTTATTCAACAAAGGGAGACAACCATTCTAAGCTTATGAATTAGGTGCGAAACCCGCGTTGCCACAGTGGAAACCCAATCATTTTGTCCATTCTGCTACTAACCGGTCACTATTCAAACCCTTTATTGTAACATCAAAAAGAACTTGTGAAACAAAATCTATTTACATAACCACTCGAGCGCTTTTTGCCACAAAATGGCACTACATATTTCCAAAACCACGGATTGCTTTGTTGCCTAACGGCAAATATTCTGTAGATTCATTAAAATGTTTTAAAGTTAACGATTTAATAATTTTTTTTTTTATAATTCCTACGAATATGTGATAATAAACAAAAGATAGGTGAATTCATTGGCTACATAGAACTATAATCAGTTTGTATGTCTCCATACTCAAATTCGGAGGAATGATTGATTAATGTGGGCGGAAAAATTTCCTGTCTAAAATTTAAATTGCTGTCGCTCCAGTGGATAAATATTTCATTGTCACAATCAGATTCCCCTCACTAGGTTATTTTCAGATGAGCTGTTAGAGAGTAAACAGAATGCGGTATTATAGTACAAATTAGCTGTTGTAATGAGAAGATAAATACACACCGATTCAACTATAGCTCCAATAACCCGTCTACATAGGAAGAAGATTCACATACATGGGGAGTCAGTGGAACCAGAAGACATTGTCAAATTCGCAATATGACAACCCTCACAATCCTTTTTAGGTAACTACCAGATTTCTAGAGAGTACATTTACATAATTGCTATGTGACCACAACAACGAAGTACGTATCTGTCTTCATTCTTGATGTGAAAGGGAAATCAGGGAAAGGAGTGTAGGAGGGAAGGAAATAGCAATATTGAGTAAGGGACAACAACCCGATAATGTTTCAACATTGAACAGATATACTACCTAATTCTTCCAATTTCTTCAGCTTCTCCTCGCTGAAATCGTCCGACCTGGCATTTAGCACAAACCGATGCGACGGCACGACCCTTCCTGCCAGCCGCACCCGGATATCGGAATAGGTCTCCTTGGCGTAGAGGCCCGAGACGCCGACCAGCAAGCGCGCCACGAAGGAGGACTCGCTGAGGTCGCCCGCACTGGCGGCGGCCAGGCTATACTTACGCTCCAGCTCGGAGCAGCGCGCCTGCAGCTTGGTGTACTCCTCCTTCAGCAGGGAGAGATGCTGACGGAGCTTGGCCACCTCCGAGGACCCTGCACAAATAAAAATCAAACCGAATTTAGAAAAACATAACGGAAAGGCCTCCCAGGAATGTAGCACCGTGATGAAGCAGTAATAAATAATATTGCCAGTTCGTATTTTTTATGTGACATCTCACAAGAGCCCCCTCCTGGGTCCTCTGTAGTCTTCGCTTGCAACATTAGTAGATATACAGGATAATTATAAAAATATTAATTAATGCACCAAATAAAAGAGGTACTAGGATTTTAAGCCGAATTTAGTGTTTTAACCCATAAGTCTAATTTGTTTGATTTGAACAATTCATATGTCTCGTAGAGATTGTTGTGTCTCCCTTGCTATCATAGGTAAGAAATATGACATAAACGGTGTTAGAAAGAGAAAACACCACGCTTTATATTCAAATGCAAAAGTTAACCACAAAAGAAGTCAAATGTACACATTTATGAATTTAACCAAAGCTTCGAATCGGAATTGAAAAAAAAAAGAATTTTTTGGGAATTTTTATTAATTATTTTTACATGATATGACAAAAAAATGAGAGGGCAATAACCTTTATAAAACATTTATATGTATGTGTTTTTATTTTTTTTCTTTATCAGTAATTTTAGTTAGAAAAAACATAAGGTGAGCCATTTTTAAACTTTTTCGATATTTGCATAAAAAAAATTATACTTCAAAAATTAAAAGTGGAAATATTTTGACCCTCTGAGGGGCTAACAATAGCACGTAAAACATTAAAAAAAAAAAAAAAAAAAAAAAAACTAGGCACCTTTTATATTTTCAGGAATACTTATACCAATTTTAATTTCGAGTGTGAAGTGTCGAATGGAAAATAACAAATCCAATTGGTGTCATTTATATAATAATGCTCTTCTACGTTTTAAAATAACCGTGACCATCTGAGAAAATTCTAGGTGAATTGGCTGGTACTAGAAAATATATTGTTTCATAAACTGAAAAACCATGAGCAATAGGAAAAACAAAAATTATTGAATCCATTAAATTAACCTTTTACAGAAAAAAAGTAAAACATAAACAAACAAAAAAATTCAATATTTATGAATTCTGAAAACAGACAAAGAAGAAATAAATCAGCTTACATTGTAATGGCATTATATGCATGTCCAATTCTTTATAGTAAATCACAGTGCTAAATTATTATAAATGTACATTTACAATCAAAGATTAGAAGAATATATTAAGTAATATTTTAATTTATTACAGTTCCAAGAAAAGAGTTCTTGATTTCACGCAGTATAATATTTATTTATTTATTCACGCCCTTAGGGCTTTTACAATAATCATAATACAAAAATAATAAGTTTAGTAAACGGTAAAGAGAATTTTTGAAATTTCGGAAATAAATTTAGGCAATGAATAAACGAAAATATCAACTGAACTCAATTTATTTCCAAGCCTATGTAGCCTTTGGATTGGGGAGTTAATGAAATAGTTAGTTTTTGGAGGATAAACAAAGAACAGCTCTGGAAGCCTCGTGTTACGATTTGGTACTCGGAATGTTATTAGTTTTATTAAGTCATGTGAGTCAATTGTGCCATTAACTAATTTGAATAAAAGTACCATATCGCTCTTTGTTCTTCTATAAGATAAGTCAGTTAAATTAAGTACTTTCATTAATTTATCATAATTGATTTGTTCAATGGGTATGGAGAGTTTGAAATTAATGAACCTTAAAAATTTATGTTGAACTCTCTCAATTTTTATTTGATGTGCATGGTGACCAAATAGTGGAATTGTATTCTAAATTACTTCTAACTAAGGCAGTGAAGATTATTTTAAATGAATAAAGTGACGTAAAATCTTTATATTATACTGATTTTTATATAATAATTTTTTCTCCATTTTAAAGTGTTTTTTACTATTTTAGCACTAGATGGCTAACCATTCTAAACCATTTTGACGCTTTTGGTGTTAAATGGCAGTTTTTCCCATTTTGACATTTTTGGCTCTCAATGGCAGTTTTTCGCCATTTTCAGAAGTCTCCATATTATACTTACAAATCACATCTAATGTGTGAGGAAAGCGGGTAAATATTCCACTAACTTTTTGTGAATTACATTATGTTTCAACTCAATTACTACAAGAATCACCCAATTACATTTCGATATATCGTAAGATGCATTTGAATTCCATTTTTATTCATTCAAAATTTAAAATTTCTCGTTTAAAACGATTTCTTTGCTGCCATTTTTTTTTGGAGTATGGATTGACATCTGTGTGAGTTTTGTATCGATCTAAATACGCATGAATTATTTAGTGAACCCAAACTAAGAACCTGATAACCTATTTAGTACAAGTAAATGATTGTTTCTTGTAGTGATTGTTGAAACGAAGTTTAATTATCATAACCTGTGTCTAAAATTGCAGTGGTTAGGGGAATAATTACCGAAAAACGTAAAGCATTTTGATTTTGTGAAAAATGGTGCATATTGCTTTAGAGATTAGACATCTCATTCGGCATAGCAAGGAACTTTACCTCCCAATTATTATTACAGGCAATAAGAGTTCATGCATTCCACTAACTTATTTATGGAAATAAGCTGCATTTGTATAATTGTAGGAAAGGCGTTGAGACAGCCAGAAATCTTCTCTGATTCTAATATGATTAATGTTATTGCAGTAATAATAAATAACAAACCAAAAGTATGTTGTGTCACAAGACATTCGTGCTGTCAAAATCGACTTTGAATTTTATGTATGATGGTTCAAAATGAATATAAATATTTAATTATACAATGCACTGGATTCTCGTAATCAGACTTACACCAGAAAGAGAATATGACAACGCCCCCATTACAAAACATGCGGCGAAAATATAATTAGGGGTATTAAACAAACCAGTATTAAATATGTCATCAACGTACCCATTTTGATGTAAATCTATTATTCAACAGTGTTTCAAACTCCCGAAATGATGATGTAAGTTCGAAGATGGTAAATAAAGAAAAAACAGATCAACAAACAAATATTTTGACAAATCGAATTGATTCTATTTAGCAACTGTCATTCGCAGAAGGCAGCCATTTACGAAACATACTGATAGTGTTGCCAATGACGAGATAAGAGATTCCCGGTATCAGAAACATATTTTTAAAGAGGATATTGGGGTAAGAGACTTTAAATCGAAAAATACTAGTGCTGATTAATCAAGAAATCCGATCAAAATTTAAAAAAATAGATCCAAAACATATCTCTGTCCGCTATTGTATAGTAATATTTGTTTTTAAAATAGTTTTAAGGGTACAACGTGTAATTTAAATATGATGTTTAGCAGACTGTTACTCAGTTATCCCCTAACTCCTCATTTAAAAAATAACCACGTAAGAACTGTAAATTTATTTTATATCAACTTTTTAATTAATAATATCCTAAATCCAAAATGTCCAGATGATAACCTTCAAAAGTCAATCTGTCAGAAGATAAGAAGTTCTAGCTAGTCGATCCTTTTGTGTTTATATTTTAAGTTGTATCGGCAATAAAATGGCTACGATCAGCAGATTTAGAGGGCTATCCGGGGCCGCCCAACAATCGGCGAAGTACCTATACAAGCGACACGTTCCTATTTATAATATTAATTTTAATAACACATCTATTCTTATTTTGAAAATTTCCATTTTTATGAATCCTAAAATAGCATCCGTCATCGGTCTGCCTGCTGCCATAACATTACACAATCGGTTTCTTAATCTGGGATAACTAGATAGTTTTGCGAATATTCTATTTTTATTGTTTCTTTATTTACATTACAACAGGTGATGGGTTAGATACGTTTTTAGATTTTCACGGCCAAAAGCATTTTCGTTGTTTGTTTTTGGGGTGTTATGCCGTGTTGTGCTACCTCCTTCTTTAGCCTTCTTTTTTGGCTAAAGAAGGAGGTAGCACAACACGGCATAACACCCCAAAAACAAACAACGAAAAAAAGGTGATGGGTTGTTGATTTATAATGTCGATGTTTCAGGCTGATTTCAACGAGTTCAGTATGCCATGCGGAAGGAGGAGAAGGTTGGCTTTCCAAGCTGCTGGTGAGGAAAATAGAACCCACCAAGGAGTCCCACAGCAGAATGCTCAGCGACAAGGAAGTCATATATTCCCTGCACACCCATAACATAAGGACCGACTCAACGGAGAAATACCTCAAGAATTAGTAGGTTTACCTTACCAATAATCTATCACAACTCATACAAAATAAGAAATTTGTATGTTTGACTCCTTGCCAAAAAATGTCACTGGTTTATTAAAAACGACCCATGCTATGTTATTCACGGTAATACATTTGAAGACATGAAGTAAACCTGTTTTTAGAAAGTTTCTTGCCATAGTTATGTAGATCAAATTAAACAAATCCTTTTTTTTGCTTCTAAATTTCGGTTTCGGAAAAACCTTCAGGATAATGTTAAGAGGGTATTACCAGAGAATACCGGAAATTAGTCCTTTTTAAATCAAATTTTAGACGTATTGACTCCTTTTTACCAAAAAAACATAAATTGATTTTGAAAGATTGTTATTTTATCTGGTACACGCAGTTTTAAAATTTTGAAAAACTAAGTGTATTTTTAATATGCTAAGCCGTTGGTCGTTGGCAGATTTGTTCAATTTTCAAACGACAGATTCTATTAAACAACACAAATTTCAAATCATATTAATCATACAATAAAATAAATCAATACAGTTTTCAAAATTAAAATTTTAGTTAAATTAAAATCATTAAAAAATAAATCCGGGAACGTGCTTTGTGACAAAAATACCTCGGTTTTTATATTTATTTAAGACAAACTACAATATAAAAAAAAAATTTTACACACTTATTTTGTTTGGACATTATAGAAAAATCATAAATACTTATGATCAAAAAATACTCACAAGAAGTACTATATTTAATAATTTATCATCATGCGTTTTAAGCACTTTTATTGCTTACTTGACTGTATATATTAAAGCAAGTTTTGAATAAAATAAATCAATATTAAATTTTGAATTTAACCACATATAACCACTTAATTTAACCACTTTTAACCACTATATAAAATTTTTAATTCACCAGCGCCCTTGAGGTGATTTTTCATGAAAACGGCGCTATATAAATTAGCCAAATTTTATTATTATTATTAAAATATTTGATATGGGGAGTAATCGATCTCTCTCATTAGAACCTCCCTGTACGGTTGCAAGCTTTTTTAAACTTTTATTCTCAGTTGCTGGTCAATCGCTCTTAAACCAACAACAATCAAAATAGGAAGAAATATTAATAACTCAGGTACGGGACATACGTCATTCCTATGTCTACCTACGTTAAATTATCGTGAAAACAAGCTTATGTGTCCAAGCGGTTAAATGTAAGAAAAGGTTTTGAGATAACAATAATGTCTTGTTAAATATGAGATTATGTCAAGATTCCGCAAATAGGGAACGTTAGTATTCACTAGGATCTTTATTACTACCTAATTTCAGCTTTCGTAATTTAAATTTATAAAATAAAAGCTTTATTTGCGTGCATTATTCACGTGATAGTAGGTATACAATATTTAGGGCTGGTATTTTAGTGTATTCAGGAATGTTATCAGTTGGCTTATCTCATCAGGGTTCCTACCAGTGAGCAACTTGACCCACGTATATAGCTCTAGAACCGAGTCTTAACTTGTTGAAAGCCAGCATACAAAAAATTTTTTTTTTCAATACGACGTAAAATTTTTGACAGTTCTCACCTTTCTTACGAATTCAATTTTTATAACATATCTTTTGTGATATACAGTGAAACCCTCTTAAGAAGTTCTCGCTTAAGAGGTTTTCCTGCTTAAGAAGTTTGGTTTTTTCGGTCCCTTGAAGACCAAATGGCCCAATTTTTCCCACTTATAAGGTTTTCCCGCCTAAAAAGTGTTTTTTTTCTGATCCCTTGGAAACTTCTTAAGAGGGTTTCACTGTATTACAAAAATTACATCAAAATAATGTAGATAAAATGAACTTCCTAATAATCACTCAAATCTATGTTTTCACAATGAATTTATATCAAAAACAATAAATAAATATAGACTTCAAATGTGACAGCTATCATATTATCAAACGGCAGCCATTTTGTCCGCCATCTTTGGTGCCCAGCGTGTCTTTAGCAATTAATATGAATTATTCGGAGTGGCTAAATGCTATCCAGTAATTCGTAATGTCAAGAACGAGAATGGCCCAAGCGATTCTGACCTTGTTCTTCATACAATTTCTTTATACATAAGGGGCAAAATCGCTTCAAACATCCGGACCCGCCGGGGGGACTGCGGCCTACGAGAGGTTAAGCATTACTCTGATTTTTATTGTGTCTTTTCTCAGTATTAACTCATGTGCTTTTTTCATTGTGAATATTGTACAATAATTCCAACTGCTCCAGACTGTCCGAAGCCAGTGGAACTATGGCAACCCTTATTGGGGTTTGTCGTGAAAGGAGTGTGGCGGGAGTGGGAAAGGGAAGGAGATGGGGAAACGGTTGTACCTGAAGTAGGAAGCGGTAGCCAATTATTGCAAGCTTTAGGTCAAATACTCTGGTCTTGTGATCGGGTCAAGCTTTAGTCAAATACTCTGGTCTTGTGATCGGGTCCTACTTATAATTATTTACATTATATTCGACGAATAAGTGGCCTATTGGATCTTCCAGCAAAACTTCTGTGGACATCATCCACTCGAAGAAGGCGGACCTCTGCTGCGAGCTGATGGGATCCTGGACTGTCTCCGTGGGAGACATGGATCAGGCGCTGCACCTCTGGAAGTACACCGGTGGCTTTGAAAAGGTCGACCAGAATAAGAGGGACCTTAAACTTGATGCTGTAAGCAAATTAATGATACATACCTTTATATTTATTTAAACTTTTACTATTCTGACGGGATGAAGGTATTGAAACAATAAACCTATAGAAGTGTGTTGTTCCATGTATGCAAAGTTTGATCATTGTTTCCTTACTTCTGGCGAAGTTGATAAACCATTTTTAAATACTTTTTCCCATTCGTCTTTTTATCTTAATCTATTGTTTAATATTTTTTATCTTAATCTCATGTTCATATTTCCAACATAGTTTTTCTATGTAAACAACTGTGTTTGCACTGTTTACCCTCCAATAATTAATCGGTTAAAAAGCATCTTTGATTTTGTCTACAGCATTAAGTAAAATATCTGTAACAAGGAAATTTAAATTTTTTAGTTGTTCCACTACTTACTCAAATTTCATTCCCTTTGAAAATAAAACCCTATGAATTTTCATTTTTAATTTATCAAATTACGTTATCCCGAAAAATAGAACACAAAAATTTTCATTTTTAATTTATACAAAAACTTGATCAAATTTCATGGCTAATATTGCAATGGGCACCTATTGAAAGTGTAATGTTCTCCCAGGATTACGTGAAGCTGGAGAAGGAGCGCGGAGGCCTGCTCAGGTCCCGGCATCTGCAGTACCTGCTGGCCTTTAGCTACTGGCCCATCCCCCTCCCCAGAGTCGGAGGAAACATCTATGAAATCAGATCATACAGGTTATTACTCTTATTATTAACCTCACATCTGTCGCTCGGACGCTGATGTCCGGGAATCATTTTTTTTTTTTTTTTATGCGATTTTAACCCTTATGTATGTTTAATAATGGCTAATTGTTTGATTCATAGAGAATCGGTTACTAACAATGAATTTTGTTCCCGACCCCCCTTTCCTTGCTTCTTGTTTCTCTGTGCCTGGGAGCTGAGTCAACTTACTCCGCTGTAACGTGACGGTTCAAAATCCCAATTGCGCATTCTTATTATATTGTATCGAAAGACATAAAACAAACACGCATCGCATCGCATGAGTAGTTTATTTATTAATCTCATCCCTACAAAAAATTAATTTGTTATTGAAAGTCCGCAGCCTAAACAATGTACATATAAAGAAATTGTACAAGGACAAGGTCAGAATCGCTTGGGCCAATATCATTCCAGACGTTGCTTTTAATTTCAGTACTGTAGCTTCTCGGAATGCTTTGATATTAATTTTCTATGTTACACGGCCATCATGTGACCAAATGTCATTCGACATTCAAGAGGTTAAGCTTATTTCATTGTACAATACATCTTTTAGAAATTTAAGGTAGCGAGTAGGGTTCCTCAAGGTTTTTACTTGGGGGCAATCTTGTTTATGTTATTTATTGTATTTTATGAAGTAGGTGTGTTATTGTTTGCCAATGATGTAAAGATTCTTAAGGAAATTACTAACATTACTGACTGCTTTGTAATACAAGCTAATTTGAATGTAAGTTATATAAATAGGCTGTCTTAATATTTTTTAATTTGTATGTAAATGTGAAATTATGAAGTTCTTCAATATCAAAAGACCATTGTAAAGTCATAAATTGATTTTTTTACAGTATTGATGGAAGTAGAGCAGAGAAACATAAAATATGAGTACACGAAAATCCAAAGTTACTTTCCTAACCACCATTTACACTTTATTTCAACTTTGAACACAACTATGTTCGCTGTGATAATTTCAGTGCGAACAATTTATTTTTCAATTTAAATAATTATTAATTCCGAAGTTATAGCTTATTAAAAATCAACTTTAATTTCAAAACTAATAATATTGCCTTTTACATGTCATCTGTCGTAAGCCCGCCGGCGGGCGGTTGAAAGCTGAGAGCTTAAAAAATAAAATGCGATTTTAACCCTTATGTTCACAGAAAATGTACAAGGACAAGGTCAGAATCGCTTGCGCCAATATCATTCCAGACTTTGCTTTTTATTAGAGCACTCTAGCTCCTCGGAATGCTCTGATATTAATTTTCTATGAAATATGGCCTTAACCTCTTAACTGTCATCCAACATTCAAGAGGTTAAAGAGTTTTCTCACTTTTGTTGAATATTAGGTTTTTGGAGTTAGGTACATTTTGATTTTCAGGTATATCGCTTGCTAAGGGTTGGTTTGTACTATGTCCACAAAAAATCGTATTGAGAAAACTAGGTTTAAAGTTTAAAAAAATTCTATTTTACTTCAAACTAATTGTTATTTTTATTTTTTATTAGTTACAAAAAGATACATAAAATTACAAATACATTTTATACAGTAATTATTTACATTAGTTATAAATAATAATATAAAATACAAGGGCTAATCTACCTATAAGTAAAAGAACAACATAATTGGTTGAATTTTTATTTGAATAAAAGCATAATCAATAACGTAAAAGGACACTTTTTTTAAACAAAATAGCAAAAAAAATAATATTGGTTTGTACCATGACCATATTTAATGTTGGTTTATACTAAATCCACACTCTGCGGGGAGATAGACCAAACCAACAGTAATTTCATCATATAGCACATCAAACAATAATAATTTTACATTCACATACATGGTTTTAATAAAAAATAATAAAACAAAAAATATTAAAAATTCTTCATTAGAAATTAGAAAATTTAATATTGTCGTATGAATAAATAAAATGTATGGAGTAATCAAACATTAGTAATTTTTACGTACAGTAGAAGACGTACATAAGGTTTTAATAAATAATAGTAAAAAATTAGTATTGGCCAATGGACATAGTACTACTCCAATCCTCATTTTTTTTAATTACTACGGATTCAAAATGTAAGTTCCCCCTGAAAATTTGTTTTTTTTTGTGTGTGGATTATGATTAATATTACTGCATTCACAGTTTAAAAAATTGGTTTGTACTAAATCCTAAAATGGACTTAGTACAAACCAACCCTCAGCAAACGATATGTGTATATATCGACTGCTCCAAGGAAGACTGCAGTAACTCACTTTTTATCATTTTGCAGGAGAGCGATTTTAAAGTTCAAAAAATGTTGCATAATCTAACATGAGGGTTTTGAATTTTATTTAAATTGGATAAATATCGTTGGTTAATACTCTTTCTAACTGTATAGTACTTTCTTAGTATTTTCTTCAAATTCACACAAATTTTTAGGGTTTTAGGACTTACTGCTCTTTTCCTCGGGGTTTATACAATATCAGTATGTAGTATGTTGAGTTACTTCTTTTTTACAGGGAAAAATTAAAGAATTTATAGAAGTAGCAACGAGCTGCTTTATTTTAACAGTACAAAACATAATTTATACACATTAAAAATACACAGTTGAGAGTTTATCATTACCTAGTTACGGTGTTTCAGTGTTTTAAAGCAACATAAAAAACATTTTTAGTTCGATAAACTGAAAAAATAATATATTTTTTAAAAACTTATTTATAACTTACTCTACTACCCATATGAAATAGAAGAGATTCTTAAGTAATTACATAAAATGAAAGTATAAAAAGAACATTATCAAGTTTCATTCGCTTTCTGAATCATCAAATACCCCATCTCTGGCATTAGAATCTCCAATGTTTCTTCAATGGAAGAATTTAGTGAAAGATAGAAATTATGGTAAGACTTTGGATTACGCTGTTGCATAATGCTGGCAGATATTTATGTTTAAGTATATCGATGTTTTGTTTTTTATTATACTAAGCAACGGGTTCAACTAATCTGTCCAGTCGCCTGCCTCTTGACCGTTTTTCTAAAATGACGGTTATGGCCTGAACTTTATTTTTCTGACGCGTTTCATACATCTTTCAATAGTATTTTTTCTTCTTCTGTGGCTATTTTAAATTTCTCACACACCTCATACTGGTCTATTTTAGGCTTGTGAAAAGCGTTATTATAATATAATGGAAATTAAAAACATCTGAGTGTATTATATCATTATATATTTGTATTATATCATTCTCAGTGTAGCAGATGTTTCAATGCATCTTTCTTTCTGCCAATACAGCCTGTACGTTTTGGAAATACTCAGATCTCTTTCTAGGTAAAGCTTCTTGGATGATTTCCTGGTGCAGTGTGACTCCACTACAGGAAAGGCTCAGATGTGTTTATGTACCGAATCATTGATATCAGGGAGAATTTTATTAGGTCTTGTGAGATGTTTCCAGACTGATCAAGCATTAGTGCACCTCCTAATTTTTCCACTTGCAGTGGTTATCATTCTATCAGAGATCCCTAATGTTTGCAAAAACATTGTTTGGTAAACATGTTGCCTTTACTCTGATTCATATTTAAATAATATTCTCACCAAACTCCACGCCTGGAGTTGTTACGCTTTGCAGCAGGAATTTTTTTTGGCACTAATTCCAAAGAATTGACAAATAAAATTCGACTGCATGGCATGACATCCTAATTTCCAGAACATTTTTTTCGCGATTCTTCGCGCAAAATATTCTTGCATTTAAAGTGGCAGTTTGATGTGCAACCTGATCCCATTTTCCCGAATGTGGTTGTGTTTAATCCGCAGTATCATTTAAATTTGCTGAGCTTTTAAAAAAAGTAGGTTGATTAAAACATTGAAATAATTTTTTGAAGTATTTGAAAATGTTATCATTTTTATGAATTATATACAGTGCTCGGAATATCCATATTATCAGTTGTTTTAGTAGAACGATAGAACAATCCTCTTTCCTAATTAAGAAGCAACATACAATCAGGAGAAGTTAGTCAACAAAGACTCAATTCCATAGATCTTGAATTACTACATTCATCAGGCTTCCAATAGTCATCAGAATTCACTCCACTAAAATCTTGCTGATGAAGGACCCAATAAGTCATCAGACTCTTTAATAATATATTGTAATATGAACCAACATGTAGAGAATAAGAATTAACAAACCAATTTTTTGAGGCTTTAGAATATGATATTAAATAAAAATTTTGGTTATGTCTGACATACTCGTATGTTTAGACTTACCAGACTGCATTGTAGATGATAATGCTCTACCTACTAATAATGTGCTTCTACATATTCTCATGTTTAACACTTTCACGGTATAATTCTCTTTATATTTATACACAGCGTTCATCCGTCCCCACTTAGAACACTGCACACGATCTGAGGGCCTAGCATACTCGCTCGATAACGATTGGTAGGATAACTATCGGTAACTTCTCATCGTTCCCTACCATGCCTACAGATCGCCAACGAAAAAGTGACAGTTCACAATGAATAAGTGTCCTTAACGTATTCGACATCAACTGTTGTTTGTACGTTAGCGATGTGCAGTTGTCCTAGGGAACGATGAAGTTACCGATAGTTATCCTATCGATCGTTAAAGAGCGAGCGTGCTAGGGCCTCTGGACTCTATTTTACCAAGCTCACATTGAAAATATCAAAAGAATTAAAAAAAAATTTAAACACCTAAATAAACAAAACTTAAACTTCTCAAATTACACCGAATCTATTAATTACAATAACTTCAACTCCCTTCATACACGACGTTTAATTTTTGACCAAATCTTATTATTTAAAATTCTTAATAATGGCCTGGACTCGCCAGAACTAACCAACTTAATAAATATTCATATTCCGACAAGATCAACACGATACAGAACTAACTTTAGAAAAAAAATCACCGATTCCCCTTGTATGTGCACAATATAATACAAAATTTCAAAAAATCCATATTTAACGATACACTTCATAAATATCGATTAGAAGTAACACGTACGATCGAAAATTAATACAAAAGTGTGGAATGTATCCGGAGCATCTCCTATCCTTATCCTATATTCCTCTTCCTCTCCTTCTCACCCAAAACTAATTTTAATATGTAATAAAACTCCAATCAACTTTAAAATAGGAGACTTTTTTGGCTTGAATTCATTTAACAATGTATATATTTATATTTTATTTATAAGCTGTTTGTCTCTTACCAATAAGTAAATAGATATTTTCCATTTTATCACTGCAATAGGCAAACCGCAATGACTGTAAAATCAACAGACAAACGCAATTTAAATGATAATATCGATATTTCTCCGTGGATAAAAGAAGTAAGTCTGACTTACGACTGTAGAAAAAACAAAAATTTCCGAAGAAAAGGGCAGTAACTCAACTTACTTCTTTAGTACATGGAAAACTAATGACTTCGTGACTTACGACTATTTTGAAATGGTTTTTTCTCGGGGTGTATTAATGCTAGAGTACAGAATGTCTTCTTGGGAGGTAGATAATTATTTATGAAACCCGAAAATGTAACTAACTCAAAAACACCAAATAGTGAGTTACTGCAGTCTTCCTTGGAGCAGTCGATATATTAGTATATGATATTATAATATGCAATGAAATGTGTGTTTTTTCCAGCCTGAAGCCCGGCACCATGATTGAGTGGGGTAATAATTGGGCCCGCGCCATCAACTTCAGGAGGAACAACGATGAAGCCTTTGCTGGATTCTTCTCACAGATTGGCAGACTGTACAATGTCCATCACATCTGGTGTACGTATCATATCCTCTCAATTAATCGCAAACACACATTTATTTACAGAGGATGGATGAAGAATGATATTATATATATTGGTAAATTTGTCAATGTCAGCTTTTCGTAGATCTTTAAAAAGTACTGTAATTTTTTCTGTCTTTAATAATTAATCTTTGATTTCTACTGGCTGAAAATCGCCGTCAACCTTTAAGTACCTGATGGTAAAAATCACGTATCACCCGAAGAGGAATCACTAGGGTCCCCTTGTGCTAATTAATACTCTGTTTGCCCTTTCCAGTTTCTCAACACTCCGATATTACCTACCATTCCTATTTTTTTGTACCTATTTTTGTATTATTTTTCACCGTAACCAATAACTTCCGCTGCTTTAAATTTATAAATTTTATTTTATATTCCAGGCTACAAGGATCTGCAGTCCAGGAAAGAGACCCGCGAGAACACGTGGAGGTCCCCCGGATGGGACGAGTGCGTGGCCTATACCGTTCCCCTCATTCGGGAGATGCACTGCCGCATCCTGGAACCCACCGAGTTCTCACCTACCCAGTAAACCAACACAACACCTACACACCCCCAACCGCACCAAAGACCGGATTACACCTGCTGAGTGGTCGGCCGAGTCACTCGCTCTGTTATCCCACTGAGTCATTGGACCTTCTGTACACTGTCTAGCCTGAATCAATCATGAATGCTACCAGGCCGAGTACTGACTGTACTGATCGCATTAGCCGAGCATTCGGCAGGTGTAATCCGGCCTTTAGGCTGATGCATCCACAGCCGAGGCTGGTTGTTAGGGCCAAGTGCGCAAGGATGGATTTTATCATGCAACACTTTCAAAATACATCGCAGCAAATAAAAGTCACCATAATGTCACGTCACTATGTCCCCTCCTCTATATGCAAACCTCAATGGATTTTAACCTTTGAAATGCCGAGCTCCCGCAACCTAATACCTCTGTAAAGAGCCGAGGGTAAAATTTCCTCAAACAGAAAGTATTGTTTTTAGATTACCAATTGGATACATCGTCGCTCAACGGATACAAATTTTTCGTATCCAATGGGTACTTTTGGTGCTTTAGAAGTTAACACAGTGAGGAAACTGTTGCAGTGGCAAAATTTATCCATGTGCTCCTGGCCTAGGGCTGAATTGATTTGAGATTTGTAGACTATTCTTTAGGATATTTTCTATCTGAAATATTAAGTAAAAGGCAATTTAAATTAAAAATGCTGGGAATAGTTGCAATAATATTTAGCCATTCATTACGATTATACATTAAATGATAGGATCATATTGTGTTGATAATTCTACTGTGCGCTTTGTTTTGGAAAAATACTTTTCTGAAATGCAGTACAGTAACTTTAATTTACACATTTTAAAATTCAAAACAACCTTCGAAAGCTGCAGTTGTGGATACATCAAGCTTTAAAGTGCATTTAGTTAAACTTTTCCTTTCACTCGGAAGAAAAATCATTGGGATGATGGTTGCGCCTTCTAATGAAAATAGCCAAACCATCACTAGATCCTATAGTATGGTTAGTTTGGTCACTTATTCTATGAATTTATTATAAGAAAAACTAAAATTTTATAAATTTAATCGAAATAGTCAAAGTTATTGTAATACATACATAATATTGAGAGATGTTTAATGTGAGATTTGAATAAGCTTGGATAATAGACTAGTCCTTTTGTACATCCAAGTAAATTTCTAGTAGAAGCAGACTGCACTACATACTTTAGATTTTACAAGCATTTATAGATGCGGATTTTGCATTTTAATTTACAATTTTGATTTATACATATTATTATGTATAACTAATGTAAATATGTAATAAGTGAAATGTTTATTTTGGAATAACTCTTATTTTTATAATACTTTATCCAGGGCTTAGTAATAATTAAACAGAGAAGCATTTCTTCATCGTAATCTAGCACGCTGTGAAGTGCATTCTGGCATCGCACAGATTTGCACTTTTGAAAGATGAAAATTTGCATGTTTTGATATTATTTAATTTTTATATTTCTGTTATTCTTTTTGAGATGAACTGCTATTATTTGCTTTTATAATAACCATTGTTGAAACTTGTTCTATTTTTGTATATAATTTTTGGTTCAATAGATTTTCATCAAAAATATCTTCAGCTTTTATTTTGGCACCCTTGAATGTTCCTTCACCAATTTCCATCACTTGGTTGTGAGGCGTTTCTTCTTCATAATAGATGTCAATAATCTCTAAATGAGGGTTAGCTCTCAAAAGTAATTTGCTTAACCCTTTTGGTCTCAGCCACTTGTCTAAAGGTTGCTCGTTTCACAATGTTCTATAAGATTGATATGTACTTCAAAGTTTATGCTGATAGATCGGCGCTATGTATCAGAATTTTAGTAAAGTGAAAGTGTTCTGAGGCTATGAGAAGGTTAATATTCTGAGGTCCCTCGTATTTTTTGAAGCTCGTAGCGTAGTAGAAGGTAAAATAAAACACTCAATAAAATTCAAATAAAAGCGCAATTATTTTATTGGCAACTGGTGTATTTAAATGTTATTTAAGTTATTGTTACAGCAAATGTTCATTTTCAGGATATTAATAATTTAATTACACCTCTCCTTGAAGCATTTTATTACTCAACTTTATAATTGTAATAACTACGCCAGTAAACAAAGATTATATTACATATTATCTATGTAAAAAAATTGTCTACAATACAGTTTTGCCAAATGGCTTGGGCGTGACCGCGGCTACTGCAGCCCGGTCGCAGTGGCCACCACCACTGCAGACTGGCCGCAATGGCCACCACCCCTGCAGTCCGGCCGCAGTGACCGCGGCCCCCCAGACCAGTAACAATCATTCTTTTGTAAAATTGCTATAAAACAAACAGTATTCACCATATTTATATAAATGTATCCACACCCCACTCATATCATTCACATACAAGCACAGTTCTATTTAAGAAGGAATATGTATTGAGATTTAGTTTGTTACATAAGTTGGATCCGTTAGTTTGGTTGGAATGCGTGCGCTAAACCCGACGATCCAAATGAACATAGAAGTAGAATAAAACATAACAATAATTGGCTGATCAAAGTTACAAAGCAAACAAAAGGAGTTATCTTATTCATCTTTGGCAAATAATATTGGAAAATTCAACGGACAACAAACTGTACAACGGGGATGTTTGGCCATCGCCGCAAACACACAAATATTGCCAAATACAATAAATTCTTAAATTTAACAAATCAAAATATTCTAACCTACTTAAATCCAATTCTAAACTCGTGTCTCATACGGCACTATTATATACAGGGCCAACACATTTCCAATCTGTCGTTCTGCTGGTCTCAATGTTACTAAACAAAACAAGGGTTCAATCAAACATCAGCCATTTTGCTGTTATTGTTATGTCTCTTCCAAAAGATTACTCAGCTGCAGCAGTAGAAAAGGGGGTACGGGCATCCGGGCATCAAATAATCAACAAGATTTGTCAAAACTACTGAATAAATTGTATTTATTCTCAGGATCTTAATTGAATTTTGATTGTACGTATGTAATGTATTCATTGCATGTCCAAGAGGCGGCAGAGCCAAAATTACGCATGCTTATAATATTTTCTTTAATATCATAAGATAAACTATTCAGCTATGGTCTATTAATTGGACTATCTTGAATTCGATATTATAATACTTTCAAAAATTTTGCAGATCCTTGGTAGATTTGCGTCACAAGTGATTTCAAACTCTAATACAATTTTTTAAAGATTTTTAAATACTTTGTGAAATGGACTGTGATGTAAATAAGTGAAGATGATCCCGAAAGATGTTGTAATTAAATTTATTTATCAATATTAATTGAAAGAAACATATTTTTAAAACCCTGAATAGTTAAAGATTTGAAAAGATGTTAAAAGCGTTGAAGCCAGCTAGATGTTTGAAAATCATTCACACGGATAAATTTACAAAATAATAATAATAATGGAACTATGTATTTACAAAATATCTGTTTCAACATACAAACATAGTAAAGTACTAAATCTAGTCATTTTATACAATTGCTCTTTCACTATAACTTTACAAAACCTAGAGATGAATGTTTTTGGTACAATAATTATTTGAAGCAAGGAGTAGGGACTCGGCCACTCGGCCACTCGGCCACGCACCCAGAAGACCTTAAGTGACCTTAGAATACGAGTATGTCATGGAAAGGAGTAATGGAGTTATGATAAAATGGAATTACACTTAACCCTCTGCTGGCGCGGTAGAGAGGAATGTATGAAGGTTTGTTTTTACACTGCCACCGAGCGGAGCCACCGAGACATCCGCCCCTAAACTTACAACATGTTCAACATACATATGCTATAAATACTGGTTACAATTACATTATTATTATCCGTAGAGGAAAATTTCAAAGAGGTAGAATTTTCCGCATCTGTCAAACGATCTGGCAACAAACTTACAAGGGCGTGCTAATTAATACAAGTTCTACTACACGAGGGGCGAAGGTGAAGGCAGTTCTTGTCCGCACCACCAAAACAAACATTCCAAGCTTCTCTACATTCAATAATGGCAAATGTGAAACTTTATTTAATTTAAAATAAATATATGTACTATCTATTTGTTATTGATCTTATTTGCTTACATATTTACTTAGGAAGGTAATATGTTTATAAAATATGTGGATTAATGAGGTAAAATAATAAAATAAATTAGAAATGCTCTTTATGGGGTAAGGTTATAACTAATTGAAATATTTATTTGGATACTACGTTTAATGTAATGTCTAGAAAAACCAAAAGATGTTGATGTTCAAGTGATGTCTAAAAGTATGCCCATGTAGGAAACACGTATAAAGCGCGGGGCAGATTTAATATGACGGTTATTTGGCAGGTCGTCAGCTCGGGTTCTAGGACGAGCTTAGGGTTGTTAATGCATGTCAGCAAATTAGATCATTGTCAATGTTATAAAGTCCTACCGCATTTTCCTACCTAAGTAATTACAATTAAATAAACAACTTTCCGTTATATACTTAGCAAGTATTAAATAGTCCAACAATTTTGATCTATTCTTTGCAATATAAATAGGTAATTTAGGCTCTCTTCTCTTTGTGGGCATTTTAGTTGGTTTCTTTATTTAGGAGCGCTCTCGTCTAGTTTGTGCACATTCTTTAGCTTTATATAAAAACATGGCGTTAATAATCCATGGCATTAAAGTTCTAAAAAAGAGAATAAAACAATATGATGGCTTCTAAAGTTCACAGAAGGACACAACTGTGATGGATAACCTTCAAAGTTGGCAGAGTAAAAAATAGCAATTAAAATTTTGGGCTTTACAATTTAATTATAAAATCATGCAATATCAATCAAAAAAGGTTATTTAACAATTACTGTGTACATATTACAATGGAGAATTTATAATAAACATACACATGATTTTATCTACAGTTAAAATGAATAAAATGTACAATGAAACCCAGGTAAGGTTCTCCAGATTTTTATAAAGTGTTCCAGTCCCCTGAAGATTTAAATTGGAAAAATGGCCTAATTTATCACTTGGAAAACCATATAAGAGAGTTTCACTGTACTTGGATTGAATACGGGGACAAAATAATATCATAACATTTAGAGATTCATAATACATGGGATGCCCAATGCCCAGTGCCCCAGTTCCCAGGAGGGGACAGCAGATGAGCAAGGTGAAGGTGAAGAGCCTCGGGAGTAAGTAGCAACAAACCCGCACAAGTCTCATTAACTGTAACGCTATTAGATTAGTCACTAACTATACAAATAGTGAACATTCCTACAACACGTGTCTTCTCTATAGGAATAAGGGTAAGCTTTGTTGATTTTTTTTGACTAGTTCCCTGGTGAATATGAAAATGTTAAATTAAATTAATTATTAAAGAAAGTATTTTACACATTAGGAATAAGATAAAAGTTAACAAATATAGTCATATACCCGCCCGCTAGTAATGAAATTGCACTGACCTCCAAACTACCATAGACTTTAAGCCTTGTGTACAATGTAACAAACAATCTGTTCTTTTCATAGCCTATTTAACAATCCCATACTTACTAAATTGTTACAATCCAGTTAAGATGAAAACAAGGAATTTTGTCTGAAAAAAGTTTTTAGACTCGTTAATATGTTAGGTAGTTAGATTTCCCATTCAACATCTTGTTTTAATTATTTGTAGGATAATATTAGAATAACCATGACAAAGGACAAGAATTTTAAAGATTTAATTCAATAATAAATAATTTAAGTGATCTTCAGACATTAGAAACTGTGTAAAATTACCAAAATTTACTTAACCGATTAAAAACATAAAAAATTGATTTAGGTACATAGAAAGTTAATTTAAAATAAATTTTGCAATTTAGTAGAAAACTTAAAATAATCACAGAGATTTTAATCAAAAACAATTCTTAGTACAGCAAAGATTATAAATGTTTACGGAAAATTGTTCACTGAAGTTTAAAAAAAGTTTTTACTCAATTTGATGGTGTGATTATTATAAAAGTCGATTGTTAACACATACAATGACTGCACTAAGAATTCACTTCACATGTTTCGATTGTAGATATAATTGTAATGGTGCGTTGAGCGATTATTAAAATCTGTTGTAAAATTACAACTTCAGAATAACAATAATAATTATAGGTAAAGTACAGTAAAGATGCAATCACCGATGTGATAAAGGAAGTTAGTAAATTTTATCATTTTGTTGTTGCATTATTATTTATATAAATTTTATTTATTTATTAAACAAAGTAAACAACTTTAAGCCCTCTGTTCACAAGAGCGAGAGATCAGTAGAAGAACCGAGTGCATAATATTTATTATTTACTTTTGATGAATTATTATTGAGCTCTTAAAACTACAATCTAGTCACAGTACAATTGCGTGCTGGGGGAAAACTATAGTTATTGTATTTGGGGAAAACGTATCACTGTTTGTTTGTCCCTCAGGCTTTTTAATTTGTGACATACTAACTCCGACCAATCACTAATTCCCGGTGTCGCAACTCGCCACTCACATCACAAACTTCAGCTCCCAACCTTGGAGCTATCTCAGGTTTGAGCTATCCAGCCATGACAGAGTTG